>CM077595.1:45187500-46437500 GCA_039654915.1 Aquilaria yunnanensis
AATTAATCATTAAGAATAAAAAAAATCATTCCTATGCCAAATAAATCAATTTCCCACGTGGTTTAGATGGCTAAATTAATCTTTTTCATGGAATTATTTAATAGCAAACCATTAATGTTACTTTTGCCCTAAGTCTTGTTCCAATCAGTTGGAACTTGGTTTCTATTATTTTTTCTCACTTACAAACAACTAAAAACCATTTATTCTAGCCCTAGTAGAACTAAGAATTAATCAAGGAATAACATGGAAAATTTAACAGGAACCCTAACCTTAATCCATTTTGTCCTAATTGTTCTCCATGCTCAACATGCTTCTCTTGCTAGCTTTTCTTAATTCTAACAATTAACTTAAAGGAAGTAATTATCATTGATAATTAACAAAATTATTGTGAAACCATAACCCAAATAATTAGTCCATGCACTCTAATGATCCAAATAGCTCTATATGTGTGACCCAATAGGCTCTCACCACGTTAGCAATGATCATAAATCACATTTATGATCATAAGCAATGAGTGGTGTCTAGCAACACATCATTGCTACCCAAGTGACAAGATTGTCGGTGATTCGACTAAACCTTTATGATCATTACCGATATATGCCATTCTCCCTTTGTCCAACATATCAAGACTAAGCACGAGACACGGAATGTGTCACTCTTGTATAGCCCAATCTTTGGTTTCTTGATTACCGAGTTGACCAACTTAAACTAATGACATTGATATCATATATCAACTCATCCGAGCATGGCCATGCATTTTTCTAAGTCTTACTTTATCAAGGGGCCCGAAGATATCACTCCTGTTACATGGGGGGGACAAATCCCATCTTGATCATACAAATCCCTCCGCATGATCTGTGACATACCCAATGACCTCCTTCAAGTTCACTCAGTCACGAGCAACAAAGGGAAGTATCAAAGTATGTGACTCACATGTAGGGAACCTTGATGATCTTAGGTCAAGGGACTACATATACCATGATCATTATGAGAATCACTTATGACACTCATATAGCGATCCATGTAGTGTTCTCATGATGGGTCGGTCCAGTACACAAGTTCTCCAACTTGTACCCATATGTAAACTACATATCTCATATTAGTCTCCACATATGCTAGTCATTATGTATTATTGCAACCCTCTCCACAATAATACTAGACCAGGGACATTTAAAAATATCATTATTTTAGGGTTACAATTTTGTTTATTAAGTTACGCAGAAACAAAACAACAAACATAATTGCTGGATTAATGCCTTAATAAAATATCATGACTAAATGTGCAAAAAATAAAATAATCTCATGATTGGCTTTTTGGCACAACACTAACATTATATTGCACTTATTACTTTTAGTTATGATAATATCCCTTTTATCCAATGATGATCCGCAATAAATATACCAGATACTACGTGATGCATGTTTATCATCCCATACTGAATTAATAGGCTAGCTACTATTAATCAATGCAACAAGGAACATTAGATAAATTGCAAGAAAAACAAATAATCATATTTGATAGTCGAAGGGCTATCGCTCATAGGACCTTCATATTGGCAGACCTGACACCACCTTTGGGAGTTTATACAACCAACCTTGGGAGAAGGATTTACACCACCCTTGGAAAAGTATACAACCGACCCCGGAAAAAAGACTCTCCACCACCCTTAGAAATTATATGACCAACCTTGGTCAATGCTCTAGGCCACCTTCAGGCATTCATACGACCAACTTCGGAAGCATTATCAGCACCACCCTCGAGCATCAACCTAACCAACCTCGGACATGGAACCATCTTTCGAATGCAGTCACTGCTGCCGATGGGCTACCCAAATTCATCTTCGGATACAACACATCTCCCGAATCGATTAAGGAAAAATGACAAAAATAGTTGGGGGGTCTCTGACAAAGAACTTCCTACCTGCCCCTACTCCCTGAGCATAACTACCTTCAGATAGTTGGAGATGCCTCTCCTTGTAGGTATGGATTGAATCTAACCAACCACGTGTCTTGGTCTACCCAGCACGGGCATAACGGCCTCTTCTCCCTGAGCTCCTATAAATACTCAGGTAGGCTCCCAAGTACAACACAAGAAAATACCCTCATTTTCTGTTCCTTACTCTTAACAACTTCTCCCCTCGCATACAGACTTGGGCATCGGAGATCCCTCCCCCGGAAACACACTCCAGGGAGCTTTTAACCCTTATTCTTCAAGTGCTATAGCTACTACTCAAACGAAGGTCTACCGGAGGCTCAACATGTCCTACATTGAAGATGTGCTAGAGCATCATTTGGTGCTGTCTGTGGGAAATCATTACCAAGTCACCGTCGTGGAGACTTGGCATTCTAAGGATAAGGGCATTCTGAAGTCCCAATCAACTCCTGAGCCTTCACCAGTAGATGATCAAGCACCCCCGAAGCCTTCCCTTTTGGAGGACAAGTGTCCTCTAACGGTCATCATGGGCTTCCTGCGTGACTTCTAACACTCTATAGTGGCCAAAATGACGTAGCAACTCAACCAAAGGTGGTCACGCGCACGTTCTCATATAAGGACCCCTTCACTAGAGGTTCACTCGAAGAAAGGGTGTCAGTCATCTCATTAGAGTTCCCCAAATAGGAGCTTCCATGGGGAGTCCTTGATAAAGAACCCTTCATCTCATGAGCGGTACATGGCAGGGTCTAGATCGAAAGAGCCAAGGACCTCCCACCGCCAGAGCCCTTCTCCGCAGGAGAAGTCCCTCTCACCACGGTGTTGAAGTTACGCACCGAAAAGAAAATGTCATTCTCCCTTGCCTGTGGCTCCCATGCAACAGGGCAAAGGTGGTACTTCCATCCTAATGGAGAGAATTTTGGAAAGGTTGGATAAGGTGGAGAAGTAAGTCTCTTAAAAACCAGTCTAGTTAAGGTTATCGAAGACCTTCATTAGAGAGAAGTCCTCCTTTATTAGGGCAATAGTGGAAGCCCCTATGCCTAGTGACTTCCAAGTACCACACTTGGAAACATATGATGGGCGAAGTGACCTCCAAGCCCACTTAACAAAATATAGAAGGAGCATGGTCTTGCATGGGACTAATGACACCACCCTCTGCAAGTGCTTCGAGGTCACCTTATCTAGGCCAGCAACTACGTGGTACAACTCCTTGGTGCCCAAAACCATAATGGGCTTCCATGAACTATCTACCGCCTTCACCCAACAATTCATAGGGAGTAGGCCAATGATGAAAATGCCCATCCAAATGCTCGATGTAGCCCAAAAGAATGGGCAGACCATTTGAGATTATGTCAAGAGATTCAACAGAGAAGCACTGAGTGTTCCTGACTTCTGCCCCGAGATCTGAATCCTAGCAATGATCAGAAGACTGAGGAGGAACTCGCAGCTCTTCTACAAGTTCTGAAAAGATCCCCCTAACACCCTCGGTGAATTCTACCAAAGGGCAGAGCAACATATAATAGCTGAGGAACTAAGAATGGGAAGGGCGAAGTCTGAACATCACCAGTTTGAAGGTAATAGTCACCAAACTCAGTATCAATCCAATGGAGGAGGCAGACCTCAAAAATCCAGGGGAAGAAAGCTAGTGACATTCACCCCCCTGAACACTTCAAGGACGAATATCCTCATGGCCTTGGAAAGGCAAGGAACTTCAATCAAACGTCCAAAGGCCATGATCTCGGATAACCGAAAGAACATCAAGAAGTACTGGAAATTTTACCAAGACCATGGGCATGATACTGACGATTGCTTCGAATTAAGAAAGTACGTTGAGTCCTTAACCAAACAAGGTCAACTCTGGTGCTACTTATGGATGTCGTTGCCTAAGGCTCGAGAAAAAGCAAAAGATGAGACAAAAGGAAAAGATGAGGAGTATGACTCCGATAGGTGCAGAACTAATCAGAGCCCTAGAAAGCACCTCCCACTCTCTACTGGGGTTATCCAAACCATAACCACTAGACTACCTTCAGGTGAAAGAAAAAGGAAGGTGAAGGAGATTGCATTGATGAAGTTCAACAACCCAATGAACAAGCTGACTTAATCATGGCAAGGAACAGAAACTGGGATATGAAAAGGGTGCTCATTGATGACGAATCAAATGCTGACATCCTGTTCTCCCACCTGATGCCAAACTTGGGTATTTTTTAGAGTAATCTTTAACCTATGACCTAACCTATCTTTGGCATTTGTCCCTCAAAACTCCCAGTGCTCAGATGGATTGATCTATCATTGATGCTAAGAGGTACCTTGGTCCATACCAAGGAAGAATTCTTTGCTTCCACTATGACAAGGTTCATCATCATAGATGTCCCATATTTATACAATGCCATCCTTGAAAAACAGATGCAGGGTAACCTTTACCTTCAACCGGATGTGAAATACCTGACTGTCACGTTCGAGGCGAAGGAGGGTGATGCAGAAACACTCATCGATCAATCCAAAGTTAGGAAAGTGTTCATCAAAGCAAGGGAAAATCCAGCCAAAGTCCACATATAGACTTCAGGGGAGAAGAGCACAACAGGCGAAGATGCCTCAATGTTGGAAAAGGATGATGTTGGAAAAATATAAACTGAGGATATAGAACTAGTCCCTGGGGGAAGTACTTGAGTGGGGAAAAAACTGGCCGAAGGTAACAAGGAAAAACTTGTATCCCTTCTATTAATGAACAAATATCTATTTGCTTACTCTTTGAAGGATATGCCCAGGATAAACTTGGGTATAATTCAACACAGCCTCAAAGTACGGCCTGAGGAAGGCCCGTTGGCAGAAAAAGTGAAGCCTTTTGGCACATAAGAACAATTTCATCAAAATCAAAGTCTAATGACTAATGGAAGTAGGCATAATAAGAGAGGTCCCGAATGGCTTAGCAACATTGTTGTTGCCACAAAGGAAATGAGTGATAAACTTCGAATGCGCATCTACTTTTAAAATATTAATGACGCCTGTCCAAAGGACTCGTATCCTCTGCCATCAATAGACCAATTGGTAGACTCCACTACTGAATATGGTCTACTTAGCTTCCTTGATGCTTTTAACAGATACCACTAGATTCAGATGGATCCCAAAGATGAGGAAAAAACTGCCTTCATTACCGAAGTTAGGACCTACTATTACGTTAGAATGCCTTTTGACCTTAAAAATGCAAGAGCAACATATCAAAGGCTGATAAATAGGGTGTTTGGTTCCCAAATTGGGAGAAATATGAAAGTGTACGTTGATGATATGATAGTTAAGAGTAAAATACCTAGTAATCATATCATAGACTTGGGGGAAATATTCCACCAACTTTGAAAATTTGGAATCTATCTTAACCCCGAAAAGTGTGTGTTCGGCGTGACTACGGGCAAATTCCTCAGCTTCATGGTATCTAAAAAAGGTATAGATGCCAATTCAAAGAAGGTTAAGGCCTTATTAGGATTCCAAGTTCCCATAACTACCAAGGACGTGCAGAGGCTTGCAGGGTGAATAATGGCCTTCAGTAAATTCATCTCAAGATATGGAGATTGGTGCTGACCATTCTTTAAAGTGCTCACCAAAGCAGCAAAAAGTGAAGGAAACCTCAGAGCCGAAGAACACCCTTGGAATGAGGAATGCCAGAAGGCATGGGAAGAACTTAAACGTTACTTGACCCATTTGCCGACACCTTGGCAACCAAGGGATGCAGAACCTCTCATCCTCTACCTTGCAGTCACTGAGAAAATGGTCAGTTCGGTACTAGTAAAGGAAGAAAATGGAGGAAAATAGTGGCTGGTATATTATGTTAGCAAATCCTTGCATGGTGCCGAAGTCAGGTACCCTATTCTATAAAAAGCCATCTACGCCTTAGTCAAGGCAAGTAGGAGGCTCCGGCCCTATTTCCAAGGACACTCTATCACAGTTCGAAGTAACCTTTTTCTTCGGTATGTCATGAAGAAGGTGGATCATTCCGGTTGTCTGTCAAAGTTGTGTATCAAACTCAGAGAATATGACATCACGTACAAAGCAAGAAAGGCCATAAAAGGTCAGGCTTTAGCAGACTTCATCACTAAATTGCCTAAGATCGAGGACACCTCTGACAAACTCATAAATGAAGAGCCCAAACGGACATTGTTTGTATATGGCACTTTAGGATCAGAACACCAATGCTGACACCCAATTTTGTCACTGACTTTTTTTTAAGTTTTAGGTTATGAAAATTAGTTTAGGGGGCATTCTCATCTTTAAGGACTTTTTGGTCATTTGTTAGAAGTTTGGGTCATTTTTGTCATTTTAGGGTTTTGCATAGTTAGTTGGTCTTGTCACATTTAGGTTACATAATTTAGTTTAGGTACTAATTTGGGAGTCCTAAAGGTCTTGTAAGGTCAATTTAGGTAAAAAGGAAAAGTTTGGGTGGAAGCCGAGGTTTCTTAGAAAGTTCTAAGTGAAATTGAAAAATTTAGGGCAAATTTGTCAATTTTAGAGAGTTTGAGCTAAATCTAGTGATTTTATGAAATCCTAGGAAAATCTGGTGATTTTTGCAAAATTTTGGGCTAATTTGATTAACCCGGGAAGTTTTGGGTCGAATTTAAATTCGCATAGAATATAGGACCAGATCAGCAGCTTGAGAGTTTTATTTGACTTAAACTAGTAATTTCACCATATTATATCCTAATTGACTTAAACTTCTTCAAATCTGATTTGGATGAAGTTTAAACTCTCAAAACCTTGTTAATCATGTTTTAAACCTCCACTAGTATAAATATAAGTCACATTTGAGAGTAAAGGGGGCAGAAAATCGTAACTCTAAGCTCCTATCTAAGAAAAGAAAAAACTACAACCCATAGCCCCTGACTTTTTGCTACCTCACCCCCGAACCCTAACCTTATCACTACAGCGCTGCCAGCCCTGGTCTCCCTCTGTTGCCCCATGTAAGCCTCTATCGCCGCCTCCAATCACACGCTGACAGCTCCACCACCAGCGCCCTCTCTCGCTGACACCACCATGTCCAGGTGCCACCCTCATCGCCGTTCCTATCACTGGTTCAGCAAAGCCGAGCTCCATCGCCATCGGTCCTCCTTCCATCCCGCCACCATCCACGCCGTCGGCAACCCTCCACTCGTCCCCCAAGGTCGCTGGCCGCCAGCAAGCGAATCCCAGCTGCTCTGCTTCTCCCAGACGTCGCCGGAGAGGAGAGAATCAAGACCAGACCCGGTTCCCATCGCGACCCGACCCGTTCTCGTTCAGATCCGATTCGATCATCAACTCCTCTAGGTAGAACTCCTCTTCAGCGCTCTGACTTTTTATTTCGTTGATTAAGTCACTAAGTTTCTCTTTTTGCAGATAGGCCATTAACAGCAAGCTGTTGATGTTCATTCTTCTTTATTTTCTTTCTTTATTTATTCATTTGACCCCATTAAATTAGCCATTAAATCTACATAAGAGCATAACATAGGGTGTTTATTTTATTTTATTTTCTTATGTCTCTTTATTTATCTCTTTATTTTCCTTTAACTTTATGATTGTGTAATTCTATTTTCTTTCATCTCATAATGCATCTAGAAATTAGGAGAAACTTAATAGAGCTAAATTTTCTAACACATAACAAATTTTCAAAAATCCATTCTTGGTGATTTGATAAAATTTTGAGACAGATTATTCGTTCAAATTCGATTGGTCTAATAAGATTCACGGCTTTGAACAAGGTGTTTCCTCCAAATTCTTCGTGGATTTGGTAAAGTCTCGAAGTTTCAAGGACATCTAAGATTTCATATCCGATTGGTCCGATAGGATTCACGGTATGAAATTAAATCAATTAATTAATCAAACATAATTAAGTAAAATTATTTTCATCAAAGATTAAGATTAGAAATAAAGATTTAGGAAAGGATAGAATCGAACCACATGGTACCAATTTCTGGGCGCTATAATAAGGTTCTTTTAGCATAACTGACTCACGACCTTTGAATCTCTCACTAACCATAACAGGTATCCAATCGACCTAGGTGAAATCGATAGGTGGCAACTCCAAAAAAATCACATTACTACAACCATGGGGCCGGAATAAGACTCCAAGGTCTCGAAGGGATGGAAGCGGACAAAGCTATTAAGTTCATATTCCAAGTCACCAACAACATCGTCGAATATTAAGCCTTCGTGGCTGGACAAAAATTGGCAAAAAAAGTTGGTGTAAAGAATCTAAAGGCTTACAGTGACTCAAAGTTGGTTGCCCAATAGAGAACGGGGGAATACAATGCCAAGGAACCCAGCCTAGCAAAATACCATGATCTCATCAAAAAATTGATCAAAGAATTTGACAAAGTAAAGATAGAAAAGGTACCTCAGAGATAAAACGTCGAAGCTGACATACTGGCAAAGTCAAAATAGTCCACTAAGGTACTTGACTGCCCGAGCGTAGCCATAATGGCATTCATCATACCAAAAAAAGGGTGGAAGGATACTATAACAGAATATCTGGTTAATTTGTCCTTACCCCAGGGTCACAAGGAAGCGGTGAAGATGTGCAGACACTTTAGAAGGTACTTCATGATTAGGTAAGAAATGTATTGGCAGGGGTACGCAAACCCACTGTAAAGGCGTATTAGTGAAGAGGACATCAAGACAGTCCTGAAAGAGGTCCATGAAGGAGCTTGTGGATTTTATATCGGGACTAATGCCCTTGCTAGGGAACTACTTTGGCAAGAATATTTTTGGCCTACTATAAGGAATAATGTAAGGCAGTTTGTCAAAAAATGCAATAAGTGCCTACAACATGCACCCATCCAAAGGTCACCCAATAACTACAGCTAACTATCCTTGCCCTTTTGTTGTTTGGGGTATTGACCTCATCGCTCCTTTCTCGATGGCTCCTGGAGGACTAAAGTTTCGCATAGTTGCAGTAGATTATTTCACTAAGTGGATTGAGGTAGAGCCTTGTGCAATAATTTCCGCAAAGGACATCTAGAAGTTCATTTGGAAAACATCATATCTAAGTACAATGTCCCAAGGGTGATAGTAGTAGATAACAGTTCCCAATTCATTGACAAAAGATTCTAGAAATTCACAACCAACCTTGGAGTAAAAATACACTTCGCCCTAGTTGCCCATCCCCAAAGCAATAGACATGTTAAGGTGTGCAACAGGACAATAAAAGATGGTTTGAAGAAGAGGTTGAAAGAAGCCAAGGGAAGATGGCCTGGAGAACTCCCGAGTGTACTATAGAGTTATCGAACAACCCCAAGAAGAGCTACTGGTGAAACACCCTTCTCACTCGTATTCAGTATCGAGGCTCTTATTCTTGTGGAAGTTGTACAACCATATATCAGAGTATAGGTGTTCGACAAGGAAGGGAACAACCTCGGTTTAAGAACCAAACTAAATATGGTTGACAAACATAGGGAGATGGCCAAACTTAGAAGAAAAGCATTCCAGCAATGGGTGGCCATTGCAACAAACTTGCATGTTAGGCCTAAAAGGATCAAGAAATGAGACCTTGTTCTAGGAAATGATGAACTAGAATCCCAAAGACCATCTCATGGAGTGCTTTGGGCAAATTAGGAAGGACCTTATTTGGTCTCGGAAAAAATTCGGCTGGGAGTCTATAAACTTGGAAATACTGAAGGAGAAAAGTTGAAGGACACACATCATTCAGACTCTTGAAAAAATTCTACACTTAGGTATTTCTAGGAAAATAGCCTTATTATGAAAAGCCTCCCTGAGGAGGTTAACTGAATGTGGTGATCTCTAATGATGCCTAAAGCGTTAGAAGTCTTATCAGCATGAGGCTTCCCAAAAGAGGTTAACAAGTACGGTCATTTCCGAATGTGCCAAAGTGTTTTTGTACATAGCAAGTTTCCCGAAAACATTGCTTGAATTATATTCTAAAACACTTAGGAAAATACTCATAACTCTCCAAAATTGATAGAATACAACTTCTGGAGAAGGTTAAGGTTTCGAATTCTTGATAATATTTTTGTCAAGGATAGCTTATGACTGAAAGTGCTGGGCCTTGCAATACCGAAGATGGTAAATCAGCCAAAGATGATGAATCAACAAAAATCTTTTGTAAGCAAACAATGTTAGATGTTGAAGGCTGAAATGGCTTCCAAGGTTGTACTAATTATGGACTTAGCCAAAATTTTGGGAAAAGAAGGTTATTCCATTTAAAAAGACAAAGTACAAAAAGAAAAAGAAGAATACAAAGCCTTAAAGGTTATTTTGCCCATCTTCATGCTCATCAGCCTCAACATCTTCAGCATCATCCCCATCATCATCGTCACCAACATCTTCTGTGGAAGGAGGATGCTTAGGAAGGTTGAGGTATTCCCTTTTTGACCACGGCGAAGACGGTCCTTCGGGGATGTCAAGGGCTCTAAGGAAGGAGATATCGAGGTCTGGGTGATGTGAGAGAATCTGATGCCAAGCAAGGCAGAAACCATCCTGAAAAGAGGACTTCATTGTCTCATTTACCTTCACCTTCTTAGCTTTCAAATGTTCCACCTCTTCCTTCACTGCCTCTATCTCTTTCTCTACCTTTTTCTTCTTTTTCTTCAACTTCTTCAGTTGATCAACCTCGGCAATAAGCTCAGCATTGATTTCCAATGCCTTGGTAAAATCAGCTATGGCGTCCTCATTCTCCTTCAAAAGGACCTCCCCCATTAAACTCAGCTCTACCAACTTCACCCCAAGGTCGGATATCTTAGAGGAACACTTGTCGATGAGCCTCCTCTGGCTTTCCAACACCTTCTAGCGAAGCTTGGCCAGATCCTCCTTGGTGATCTTGTTGAGCTCGCCATACTTCGGGCACAAGCTCACAAACATTTACTTAGCCTTAGCCAAGTTTTCCACCAAATAACTTTGGATGAAGGACTGCTTAGTAGCCCAGGCTCAAAGGTAGCCCCCGTACACTAATAGCTACAAAGAGAGAAGACCTTATGTGAGTAACAGGGTCCTAAAGGCCCAAAATTTTTCTAAGTACTTGAGGACTAAGGATTACCTGAGCAGCATGCTCGAAAATCAAAGTAACAAGAATCTTCTCATTTGGGCAATCATCTATCAGAGTTTGAAAAGCGGCATTCATGATAATGCCCCTTGCCATTTGAGGGGCCATCTTCTGGTAATCCTCCGAAAACAAGTCCATGTCTTCGGTGAAAGTCTAGAATGGTTCCTTCAGCACTTCCTTTGGGGTCTTTGAATCCCTTATAGCCCTTTTCCAAACGTGGTCCATCATCCACCCTACGTGAGCCTGATCCTCTACAAAATCTTGATGAAGTTCCTTTATCACATTGTCTCTTACCCATTCATCTACAAAATCTAAAATGCCAAAAAATCCAAAATTCATAGATGAATGACTAAGACACAAACCTAGTAGGACTTCGGCATCTTCCCCATCAGAATCACTGATGTCAAATACCTTAGAAGGGACCTCTTTACCCTTCCTTCTTTGGCTCTCTTTTGGATCCTCAAATGGCCTGAAAATCTTGAGTATTTAAGTCTCGGATTATGGAGATAAAAAGGGCTTAGAAAATTTTTCAAAAAGGGAATTGAGCTCATTGAGCTCGGGGGACATTATTTAGGTGAGGAATTGGGTTTATGTGAGTGTTGGACACTCTTGAAATTAAGCTTGGCTTAGGCCAAGAATATTAGTGATGAAATGGTGGAATTTAAAGTTAAGGAACTCAATTGCACAAAGGGATTTTTAGTGGTTGGGCTCAATTGCCCAAAATCAGAAATATGGAGGACTAAAGGGGGAATTAGGCCATTTTAATGGCCTAGGATGCTGTGGCCGGCCATTCCCCTCCATTTTCCTATATTTATGTCACCTCCCTCCAAATCCGATTATTTTAATCCACCTCCCACCCTTAGTCATGACCTTGGATTCCTTATTCACCTACTTTTGACTATTTCTACCAAACTTACCCAAAAGTCTTCCAATTAGTCTTGTTTTCTTTTAACCCTATCTCCCACTCAATCCAAGCACATTATTCACTTCATTTACCTCCTCATGGCCGGCCACTCTTGCGCACCATTCATTATTATCTTCTCTCACACTTAAACACTCAAAACACACTCCAAACTCTCTCTTTCTCTCATCGAAATTTGGCCATGTTCTTTTCTTAAGCTTCTAACTCTTTCTTCTCCTCTAAAATTTGGCCATGATATATTATTGGCAGCCATGAAGTTCAACCAAGTTTTCTTGGTATTCTTAAGCTTGCAAAGCCATCCAAAGCAAGAAATCAAGTGAGATATTGAAGAAAAATCAAGTAGAAATTTCAGCCATGCTACCATTTTGAAGAAATTCGGCCAAGTTCATGTTTGAACTTTCTGGAAGATAAACCAAGTATTCTTGGTGTTTATGAAGTGTTAGAAGCCTACAAAGCAAAGATCAAATGAAGGTTTCCAAGCAAAGAAGAAAATTCAGCCAAGTATGTTCTTGGCATTGTGAAGCTCTAAACCAAGTGTTCTTGGTACTTTTGAGCTTTTATGGTCATCCTAAGCAGGAAAAACAAGGAAAGGATGGATGAAATGCAAGGGTATAAATTCGGCCAAGCCTTTATCTTGGCATTAGTGAGCTTAAACCAAGTGTTCTTGGTATTCAACAAGCTCTTGTGGATGTTCAAGACAAGGACCAAAAAATGGTTATAAAAAAGAGGAAGTTTTGTAAGCTAAAGGATTCGGCCATGTTGTGTCTTCGCATATTTTAGAAGCTAACCAAGTGTTCTTGGTACCTATGTGTTCCTAGATGTATATGGAACTAAAATGAGGAAGAAGAAATAAACAACAAATTCAGCCAAGGGTCAATCTTGAGATCCTTAAGTGAAAACCAAGTGTTCTTGGTATATGTAAGTTTCTATGAACATATGAGCTTGAAAATTTAAAGAAATGTTTAGCAATAAATTCAGCCATGTGATTATGGAGAAATTGCATGGGTTTGAACACTTTTTCATGGTGTTCTTGGGCTCCTACGTTAATTTGCACCTAAGTGGCTCCTAAGTTCTTTTGGGCCTATGTGGCTCCTAAGTTCATTTGGGCCAAAATACAAGAAAGGCTAAGTTGGGCCTAAATACAAGAAAGGCTAATTTGGGCCTAAATACAAGAAAGGATAATTTGGGCCTAAGTACAAAGAAGGGCTAAATTGGTGATGGGTTTCGGGAGCCAAACAGTGCAGCGGAATTTAACCGAAACCCTCCAGCATGCAAGTGAAACGGGGTAAACCGGGTGTTCAAAAATTTTCATACCTAATTTTCGGTTGAGATCTCTCACTGAACTGTAGAGTCGAATCACAAAACCTGAACAGTTGACATGTTCAGGCTCTCTATGGTATCCACACGAGCCTCTCGGGATCACCACGCTTCCACCACGTCCCGGCAGATGTGTTTCTCTTGCGCTCGCAGTGCTAGCTTGCGTCCTCCAAGGAATTGCAAGAGAAGAGTGTGGCTGTTCTTTTGGGAGGCTAGGGCAAGGAGACCTACGAATTTCTCACTTAAAAGTTGTATTTATAGTGAGACTCAACTTCCAGGCCTAATGGGTTTCAAAGCCCTAATCCAATTAAGATTTAATTTCGGGCTTAATAATGGCTCAACTCCTTGGCCCATTATTAATACGAAATTAAAGTGAAACCATAACCCAAATAATTAGCCCATGCACTCTAATGATCCAAATAGCTCTATGTGTGCGACCCAATAGGCTCTTGCCACGTTGGCAATGATCATAAGTCACATTTATGATCATAAGCAATGAGCGGTGTCTAGCAACACATCATTGCTACCCAAGTGACAAGATTGTCGATGATTCGACTAAACCTTTATGATCATCACCGATATATGCCATTGTCCCTTTGTCCAAGATATCAAGACTAAGCACGAGACATGGAATGTGTCACTCTTGTATAGCCTAATCTTTAGTTTCTTGATTACCGAGTAGACCAACTTAAACTGATGACATTGATATCATATATCAACTCATCTAAGCATGGCCATGCATTTTTCTAAGTCTTACACTATCAAGGGGCCCGAAGATATCACTCCCGTTACATAGGAGGGACAAATCCCATCTTGATCATACAAATCCCTCCGCATGATATGTGACATACCCAATGACCTCCTTCAAGTTCACTCAGTTACGAGCAACAAAGGAAAGTATCAAAGTATGTGACTCACATGTAGGGAACCTTGATGATCTTAGGTCGAAGGACTACATATACCATGATCACTATGAGAATCACTTATGACACTCATATAGCGATCCATGTAGTGTTCTCATGGTGGGTCGGTCCAGTACACAAGTTCTCCAACTTGTACCCATATGTAGACTACATATCTCATATTAGTCTCCACATATGCAAGTCGTTATGTCTTATTGCAACCCGCTCCACAATAATACTAGACCAGGGATGTTTAAGAATATCATTATTCTAGGTTTACAATTACGTTTATTACGTTACGCAGAAACAAAACAACAAACATAATTGCTGGATTAATGCCTTAATAAAATATCATGACTCAATGTGCAAAAATACAATCATCTCATGATTGGCTTTTGGGCACAACACTAACAATTGGGCCTTACCTCCTTAAGTTGAGGTTGAGTCCATTAAGGAAAAGACAAATTCTAAACAACAACAAAAGCAAGGAAAGGCAAGGATTAAGCAACAAGAGGTTACTAAATTATGGTAAGGATTTCCTATACTCACTTTGTTCCATGATTTTGTTTGTGTTTATTTGGACCCCTAGGTGATGGTCAAAGAACCATGTGATCCTAGGAGTGCATAAGAGGGCTAAGTTGTTTTATTGCTTCGGCAATTTTGTGTGAGGATTTCTCATACTCACTTTGTCAGTATTCGGGCACATAGTGCTAAGTGGGCTAAGTATCATTGCTTCGGCAACTCTGATTACTCATGAGTTCTGTGCAGGCATTACGGCTAGGAATTGGGTTTGGCCAACTCGATTCCCAAGCTAATGAGCTCGGTATGGTATAAAATAAAGGTCGACCAAAATTGCGTGTAATGGAATGTGTTCATGCTTGCTCTGCCCATCCGGAATGGTGTTAAGTGGTGTGTGTGTTTGTGTGCTTCTCTGTTTTGGTTATGCATGCTAACCCCCGATTATGATTATTATTATTATATACATGTGTTTATTAAGGTCTATTAAGGTCTTAATGTTTACATGCTAACCCCCGATCTTGTGTTTTCTTTGTCTTAGTGTTTTCTTTGCAGGAACATGGAATAATTTCCATTACGTTCTTGGCATAAGTTAGGCTTTGGAAGCCATATGTTGGCTTTGGAAGCCATAAGAAATACCTCACTAAGTTAGGCATTGGATGCCACCGAATTCCTGACTGAGTTTTATAACTCACCCGCCCTTTTCTACTTTTGTAGGAAAAAGGATTGCTTGAAAGATCAAGCTAAGAGTATTGGAGTACTCTTTCGGTTGCGTTAAAGGGTTAGGTATGTGTATCGTATTGCTCAATATATTCATATATTCTAAGTGTCTTATGTGATATGGATTGCTTGTGAATCAAGCTAATGTTGTGGACTTCCTTCTGCAGGCGTTTGGAGTCTAGAAATTCGTGGGAACAAGGTCTATTAAGGTGGAATGTGTTCTATGGAATTATGCATTGTTTGCCATGTATCATGCTTTTGGATATCCTGGCTAAGTTTTAAGAATTTACATTTACTTTCAGTATAACACCATTTGTATGACTTGTTAGTTAATTTTGGCCAAACTTGGTTTAATTGGCTTGTAATTGGACTTTGGACTTTGGGTATTTTATTGCGTGGTGGACTTACCAAGGCCCATGCATGAATTATGGGAAGTATGTTTTTCATGAAACTTGAAGCATTTTGAAATTGGGCTTAAATGCATGTTTTGGGCTTAAATAAGAACTTAGACAAGTTGAAAATGTTCTTTGGTAAATTGGGCCATATGTATGTTAAGTAGTAAAAGCCCACAAGCCCATGTCTATGTTGGAAGCATGTAATGTTTGACTAAGTGCTATGGAATGAAGTATGCATGTTTCTAAGGCATTTAAGAGTATGCAAGACATGAGTCCATAAACAAGTTTTCAAAATATGGATATGGTGTTTTGGTTGCCATGCATGTATTTGGCTAAGTATGATAAAGATCATGAAATGAACACTAAAATTCCACATAGGTACTAGCTTGTTTCTGAGAGCACCCAAACTTCACCTTTATTAAATAAGAACTTAACGAGCTAGTACCGATAAGTATCCTGAGGTCATGCCCATATGTTTTGTTAAGTAATAATAAAAGCCCCTTCAGTGAAAAATTCCACTACATGTTTAAGTAATTAGGCCCGAATGGGCCAGGGGCAAGTTTGGGCATGACAGCCGAGACCACCCCCAATGAAGTCCCTAGGGTCTCTACGACAGCATCCGGGCTTAGAGGGATGGATAAGATCATTGCCTCCCGCGAAGGATCTATGCCTTCAGTGGAATGGTCAAGACCTACTGTCAGGTCTTTAGGCGTAGAAGGGAGAGAGTCCTCCTTCATTTTCTTAGTCTTCAGCGCCCTCAAAGACTGCCCAGCTGGCCCCTTCTTTCTTTTCAGTGCCTTCTTATTCTACTCCCCTTTCTCGGGTTGACCAAGGAACAGACTCTTGTAGAAGGCTGCTGACTTGTTGCCCATCTCTACAAAAAGAAAAATATCAATTTAAGTACTGAAAAATCCAAAAAGATAAAATTGGAAAGAAACATACTCTTTACAAGGGCTGAATAGGAAAGTTTGCCCTAAAGAAGCATGACCAGCCATGATTTCTTCCCATCCACTACCGGTTTAGGCATGTTCTCATCAGTTACATGCCCGTTTATGACCCCCAGCTCCTAAAGTGCCTCTTCGGTCATAAAATTCCATTTGATGGGAAAACGGTACAATGGAGGCGAAGGAGCCTAGTCTGTCCAATCAGCTACTGCCCGATTACGGCCATCGGATTCCTCAAACTGGGATTCTAGTTTGAGGGTAAGTAACTTTGATGGGTCCATCATGTCAATAGCAAGTGTCCCAAAAGCCCACTTCACAGGACTATCTTTCCATTTCTCAACCACTTCCATGAAGAAGTACTTTTCCTACCACCCTCACCAACTGTCCTTGGTTCTGAAGGTTAAAGTGAATTTCTTACTCTCAGATCCCTGAGGGAGTAAGAAGTAGAACCCACCCTTCAGAACGAGATGAAGCTTGTAATATTGCATAAAAAAGATAAAGTGAGGGGCTATTTTGAAGACCCCACACATGCAAAGAAAGGTATTGAAATAGTAGTAGGAATTCGATGGTAACTGGTTAAAGGCTATGTCATGGAACTGGAAAAAGTTGCTCACCATCTTCGGTGGTGGATACCGAAAGCCCACCTTCAGCTTTGCCCTGAAGACAATAACCTCATTTTTCCAAGGAAGGTAGCTCGGTTTGCCAGGACCAAGGAGCCTAGTCACGACATAAGAAAGGAGGAAGAATTTCACTGACCACTTCTTCAGCTTTTTCGAAGTGGCACAACTCAGATGAGAGTTGAGTGGGCTCTAACTCTCATGAATGGGATGGACATTGGTTTGAAAAGAGGAGATCTTTGGTAAACTACAAGCCTAACCTCGAAACTACTAAGGGAAGAGGGATCAAAGAAAAAAAATCAACTTTAGAAAATACCAACCTATTGAACCCAGGAAAACCGCCCTAAGTGGTTGCCGAAAATGACTCTGCCACTAAGACATTGCTATGAGAAAAAGAAGAAAGCTGGAAAGCAAGAGAAAACTGAAAGCAGAGGAGTAAGAAGGCCTTGGGGAGAAATGGCTTTATATAGCCGGACAAGGGCAGGCAAAATGATGCCATAATGACCCTCTACAAGTGAGGAGACCTAATTGATGTAATGGACGCAAATGATAGCCTATGACCTAATGACAAGTGCCATATGGTGTGAGATACAAGGGCACACCTTTTAATCTATTAAATCTATGTTGCGTGATCCGAGGTGACTCGATTGCTCGTCCAAAAGATAAGATGATCCATTTACAGAAGGCAGGAATAAAAACCCTAAGGAAAAATTTTATTCTTCACGTGCTGAAGGTGTGACCTCATCAAAAGTGGGAATTTGGCTTGAAGTATTGTCTTCAATAAGGACTTACCCTCACTAAAATGGAACAAAAAAATAGAAGTCCAAAATGTACGCCGAGAGTACAACATTGTCAAAAGAAGGGATCTCGGACAAAAATGCCTAGACTGAATAAAAGAGAACTATTTAGGCCAAAGGGGCAACCTCGTGAGAAGGAAGTTTTTTTACCAAGGATAGCCTCAACTTCCCAAGGGCAAGATTTTTGGTAACAAGTTCTTGATTAATTAGGACCAAAGATATAACCTCGGTCCCCCAAAGGGGGCATGTGATAATCGAAGGGCTATCACCCACGGGACCTTTATATTTGCAAACCTGACACCACCCTCGGGTATTTTTACGACCAACCTTGGGAGAAGGATCTACACCACCCTCCGAAAAGTATACGACCGACCCTAGGAAAAAGACTCTCTACCACCCTCGAAAATTATATGACCAACCTTGGTCAAGGCTCTAGACCACCCTCAAGGATTCGTATGACCAACATCGGGAGCATTATCGGCACCACCCTTGGGCATCAACCCAACCAACCTCACACATGGAACCATATTCCGAATGAGGTGATACTACAAATGGGCTAACGAAATTCATCTTTGGATACAACGTATCTCCTGAATGGATCTGAGGAAAGAACACAAAAATTGGGGGGTCTCAGACAAAGAACCTCCTGTACGCCCCTGCTACCTAAGCATAACTACCTCCAGACAGCTAGAGATGCCTCTCCCCAAAAGTACAAACTGAATCAGACTAACCACATGTCCTGATCTGCCCAGCACGGGCATAACGACCTTTTCTCCCAAAGCTCCTATAAATACTTAGGGAGTTTTCTAGGTACAACACAAGAAGGGTAAAATCCAAATTTGGTCCCCTAACTATTTAGTTTGTCCTAAAATGGTCCCTTAAGTCTAAAAGTGCTTATTGAGGTCCCTTAACTTAAGCATCGTGTCCAATTTGAGTCCATTCATCACTTATGCCATTATTTTGGATGAAAATTTCCTACGTGGTACCCATAATGGCACGTGGCTTCCTTTTTAACTGAAATGGCTGACTATTTTGTATAGAAATGAAAACTTTGAACCTAAACTAACAAAAATACAAAATTTTATGACTTAAAATATAGATTAGCCCCAATTATCAGATTAATTCTCTACAGATGAAATCATGACAAAGACTATGATGGCGGAGGAAATTGCAACAGAAAATAGAGTTAGCAACAATGACAAAGGCGGTGAACTAAATCTCAATGATGATGGAGATGATGATCGAGGAGGAAATTGATGATGAAATTGGAGGACAAAGGTGAGCAACGACATCGGCGACTGGTGCATAAAATTGGTGATTGCAAGATGAAATCGATGACCAAGGAAGATGAAATTGTGACGAAGATGATGGCAAAGAAGGAAGTCGTCATGATGAAGACGATGAACAAGAGGAGGAAATCGGTGACTCTGTCTCCTTATCCATATGATTCTCCGATCCCGTGTCCACATGCTTCTCCAAGGCCCAAATCTTCTCTCATCGTTGTAGCCATCTCATTCTCGCCATCTACCATTGCAATTTTCAAACAATCGATACAGATGGAGAGAATCAGATCCAAATGAGATCCGAACACTAGTGAAGCAATTGACCAAATCAAAGAAGGTAGGGTGACAAAATTGAAGCATAGAGAAAGAGGACTGAGTCGGGTGGTGCCGGAAAAGGAGTCAGGAGACAAAATTGAAGGAGGCAGCGATGAAATCAAAGCACGGAGAAAGAAGATAGAGACAATGGACGTTGAATGGATCTTCTTTCCACCGGCAAATAGATCTCCTTTCCACTGGTCAATGGATTTCCTCTCCACCGACGACATTGGGCGATGCCAAATTTTTTAGAAAGAGAGTTTGGGAGAAGAATAAAATGTTGGATTATTTACAATTGAAGTCCTATTTTTATTTGTTTGTGTCAGTTTGTATTTAATATTTGATTTCTATAAAAAAAAATGGGCACTCATTTTAGTTAAAGAGGAGGCCACGTGGCATTATGAATGCTACGTGGGCAAGTTCATCCCAAATAATAGCTCAACTGATGGACGGGACTCAAATTGAACACTTTGCTTGAGTTAAGGGACCTCAATAGTCACTTTTAGAGTTAAGGGACCATTTTAGGACAAACTAAATAGTTAAGGTACCAAATTTGAATTTTACCGAACACAACAAAATACCCTTCTTTTCTGTCCCCTACTCTTAACAACTTCTCCCCTTCCATATTGACTTAGGTGTCAGAGATCCCTCCCCCGAAAACACACTCTAGGGAGCTCCTAACCCTTATTCTTCAAGTGCTGTAACTATTACTCAAATGAAGGTCCATATCACCGTACTCTTAATGATCATATTATCCATGTAAACCTCCATATTCCACCTTAACTATTCGGCAAAGATTTTATTCATGAGGTGTTGGTAAATAACCCCTGTGTTCTTCATGCCAAAAGGCATTCGTTCGTAATAACACACTACTTCTCTGGTGGTGAAAGCTATTTTTTCTTCATCTTTGAGGTCCATCCAAATCTTGTGATAACCACTAAAGGTGTGTATAAAAGATATAGTTTTGAATTTTGCTGTGGGATTAACTAGTTGGTCGATGGCAAGAAATGGGTAAGGGTCTTTGGGATAGGCATCATTAAAGTTCATGTAATCGACACACATACACTATTCCCATTCTCATTCTTCATGAAGACTACGTTCGTTAGCCATTCCATGTACCTTACTTCTTGAATAATCCCAGCTTTCAATAGTCATTTCACTTCTTTCCCAATGAAGTTTCTTTTCTTCAACGTCATGTTTTGTTGTTTCTTTTGTTGCATTGGTTGAATAGAGGGGTTAACTTGCAACTTATAATTCATACTCTCAAGATATATGCCTGGCATATCACTAAGGGACCATGCAAAGACATCAATATTAGTTCACAAGAATTCAACAAATGATCTCTTTACCTCAGGAAGGTCCTTGCCAATTTTCACGTACTTGCTGTGGACCAACTCAACTTATTCACAACACTTAGATAAGGATAGACTGGGCAAATTATTATGGGATGACAAATTCCTTCCTTTTTTGAATATAGTAAATCTTTCTTAGCACTCCTTGGACATCATAGGTTTGCCACATAACTTTGTCATCTTGAGGCCTGGTCTATATACACAATTTTATCTAAACATAAAGACCATTATTAACTATTTAATCTTCAATTGAATATGGAATTGTACCTGTACGAGACTTCCAACAATAGCATTGCATGATGTTGATCATCGAAGACCAAAAACATAGATGTGTAAAAGTTACACATAGTCCTTCCATCTTCTCCAATGCCCATCAGCATAAGGGACATCCTAACTATTCTAAGCATTAGCACCTCATCTTTGCTAAATCCATATGTGGCCCCAATACTGATGTTAAGGAGGATCCCCTAACTTTGATTTTTTCTAGTAGATCAATAAAGAAGAATGTTGGAGTTGGCTCTTGTGTGCAAGTAAACCCTTTTAATGTTAAAGTTGTTAAGCCTTGTTGTGATAGCAATTGGGCCTACATGAGGGACCAACATATGGGACCCTTCTAGTCTTGTAAGCACATTGCTAGCAATGGTTATCTCCAGCTAGGTGATCTCACGTTCTTGGTGCTTTCTAGCCATAGAAGACTCCCCTTCGGTAATCATATGAACAACCCTTACAGGCAGTCCCGAGTTTCTATAGTTATCCCTAGGGGTTGAATGGGCCCTCTCTTGGTTTCATCCCCTATCACGATCCTCCCCTTCATCCTTTCTTTGAGGTCTTTCTACTTGTCTCTGGTAGGGGGATACCACCCTACCAAGATATGCTTTTAGTTTCCCAGCATGGATGATTTCCTCGAGGAACTGCTTTAGCTGCCGGCAATCCTTCATACTGTGACCTTTATCCTTGTGGTACTAGCAATATTTCTTCAAGTCTTTATTATTTATGGGACCCTTTGGTGGGGGCCATTTAGCCACTTCATTCATCCTTTGTAGAGCATACATAATTTTTGTCCTTGCCTCTCTCAAGGGTAGCAACACTAGGTCTGGTCATGACAACTTGGCACCATTGCCTATTTTTGTAAAGGCAGACCCACAATCTCTTTGTCTTGGCTACTTTTTCTGTGTTCTAGGTCAGTTAAGTTCCTCCGTATCCATATGTCAGGCGGCTCAATCAAGGTACTCTTCTATTTAAGCTACTAGTTTGAAAGTTTTCCAAAATTAAAGTTTACTCATAACATTTAAAAATAAAAGTGTTTACTAACTTTCCTGTAGCTTGGTGAGTGGCACTGAGAGTGCAAAGGCTGGGGCTTGTGTGGGGTATGAAAAATTATGAGTCCAACCATGGTCATTGCTACTCTACTAGTATGAACCAAGTAATGGTGGATAGGTATGTGCGTAGAGTAAAGGTTTAGTGAACTTGTTGCCTAGCCAAGATTACATGAGGTGCAAGTAAGAACCTAGTACACTCTTGGTAAGGGTTTTAGGTGGGAGCTTAGTACACAAGTGACCTAAACAAATCTAAGGACTTAAGGCACTATATGGACGCTTAGCACACCTAGTGGGTTTCTTAGAGCTCAAGCAAGGTGCATCCACCATGTTCACCTACACAACAATTGATAGAAGGTTAGACTTATTGCATTATTAAGCTAAGGCTTACTAGTAACGAGTAAGGGGCCAGAACTCGCTAGGTATGGAGGGACGCCCATAGGAGGGCTAGGTAGAGGACAAGTCCCAAAGGACTGAAACATATGCACATAGGTTTAGCCTCACGCTATATGAGCTCACAATAGATTACATATACATATATATGTGTTGTCCTTAGTGTTTTTCTTGTAGGTTGAAGAGCCCTTACTGAGAATCATAAGATTCTTACTCCTTTAGTTTCATGTTATGTAGATATTGAGGTTGTTGGACCCAATAATCATTAAGGATTGTTGTGGTAGTTTCTGTTCTAAGTATATTGCTTTGGGAATCCTTGAGATTCTAGTTATTTGGCTACTTGTTAGTTAATTTGTTATTGTACTAACTATAGTTTTTTGGCCACAGACACTAGTGAGCACGTGGAGGATTATTAAGGCTTGCCACCGGGATCTTTCAGCTAAAATGAAAGCTAGTTGATTGGATCTCAGGAATACTAGCCTTGTATATGTATGTCGTATGTTGGTGGCCTCTAATGTGTATGAACAGAGTTATGGACTCTAGGGTTACCTTTGGGTGTAGGGCATAGTCTACAATTGTTTAAATGCCTGCACACGGTTAATTATGTGTAGGATTAATGTTTATGCTATAAAGGTTTTATAAGCTTTGACTCTTTGAATGTTAGCCTCTATGGAAATGACTAGGTGATATAAATGCTTTATGATTTTCTACTTGCTCAAGTCAAAGCAACTTGATAGCCAAAGGCTATCGCCTCTATCTAGCCGAACTCCCTGCCACAAGAATGGCCAGAAGAAACTGGCGCTACCCGAGTAAAGGTGGGATCATACACCTCGGGAGATAGCCGAAGAGCTCCGAGCCCGACACGCCAGGAAACTTGAGGATACTACTAGCCCCCCGAGGTTGCAAACAGATCGCCTTCGGAAAAGAGCCACCAGCTATTGCGGGCCGAACATGATCTCCCCGAAGGCGGAACTCCCTGAAGCTGGGTACCCCCGAACTGAGGGCGTGTTTCCCGAAGAGGCACCGTCCGTACCAAAGGACGACCTCACCCAGGGACCTCGGGAGTACGGCAGGAGCATTTAAGGAAGCATTTAAGGAAGCCTCTGACACGTCCTTTCACAGACGTCATAAGCCGCCTCAGAAGGCGCTCTGACACGCTGACGCCATCAAAATCACATCATGGCCCATCTCGGCACAAGGCTCAAGGCAACCTGCTACCAGCTATCTGTCCCTTACGCCCAGAAACTCAGGGAATATTTGACCGAACACGTGTCGCGATCTGAACGGGCTAGGTACTCTTATAAATACCAGGAAATAAATACTTGGCAGGAGGTTGGTTGGCAAGGATCTGACTCCCAGGCTCTGAGAAAATCACCAGGCACACTCCCAAGGGCGAACCATCCTCCAGGCGTTCTTCCTCCTAGAAGTCTCTCCACCAGTCACCATGACTCTAAACGATGAGGCCCCCGGCCATCATTTGGCGCCGTCTGTGGGAACCCGCTCTGAGATTGCCGTCGTTGAAACTCGGCGTTCTAAGGACAAGGGACTCCCGAGGTCACCGTCCGCGCCTGAGAAACAACCGGCTGCTGAGCAAACACTCCCAGGGACTTCTGCGTCCGAGGAAGACCGCCCTCTAGTAATCACTATGAGCTTCCTGAAAGACTTTCAGCGTTCGGTCGTGTCTGAAATGACACAGCAGATCAACCGAAGGTGGCCATAGCAAGCACAGGCCCAGAGACCTCCCCCACCAGCACGCCCTCGGGAGAGAAGCCCGAAGTCTACTCATTGCAGTTTGGGAAGCGGAGATCCGCGCGAAGAATCGTCCACAGAAAATACGCCCCTCGAGAAACAGCCTGTGGGGCAGAAGAGGTCTGAGCGACCGAGGGTCTTGCAGCAAAGAAGTTCGCTGCCCGAAGAGGCGCTGGCAATCTCCCTTCCCTGAAGAAGGGCCTAGTGCCACAGTGCTTATGGAGAGGATATTAGCGCGGCTAGATAGGTGGAGAAACAAATGGCCAGAAAACCCGTTTGGGCTAGACTTTCGGGAACATTCTGCGAAGATGACTGCCCATTCATTCAGGCCGTTGTTGAGGCAGCCATGCTAGGTGACTTCAGAGTACCTCGGTTGGAGATTTATGATGGCCGTACTGATCCACAGGCCCATCTGACGAAGTACAGACGCAGCATGATAATGCACGGTGCTGACGACGCTACCATGTGCAAGTGCTTCGAAGTCACCCTCACAGGGCCAGCAACTGCATGGTACAATTCAATGCCTTCAGGGACCATCACTGAGTTCCAGGAGTTGTCCACGGCCTTCACGCAGCAATTCATTGGGAGTCGACCTACTGCGAAGATGCCTGTCCAAATGTTCGACATAGAGCAGAGGAACGGAGAAACCATCCGAGACTATGTCAAAAGATTCAACAGGGAAGCTCTGAGCGTCCCAGACTTTCGGCCCGAAATCCGCATTCTTGCCATGACACGGGGCCTTCGGCGAGACTCACAGCTATTCTACGAGTTCTCAAAGGACCCCCCGGAGACCCTCGGAGAATTTTACCGAAGGGCAGAACAGCACATGACCGCCGAGGAACTAAGAATGGCTGGGCCGAAGTCTGATCACCACCCCGCCGAAGGGTCCAATCAACAAGCTCGGCATTCGACCGAACAGGCAGGACGACCTCGGAGGATACGGGGAAGGAAACCCCAAAGTTTCACACCACTGAGCACTACACGGACCAACATCCTCATGGCGCTGGAAAGGCAAGAGACGCAGATTCGGGGGCCAAGGGCCATGCCCGCCTATAATAAGAAGAATGCAAAGAAGTTCTGCCAGTTTCATCGCGACCACGGTCATGACACCGAAGACTGCTTCCAGCTGAAGAAGTACATAGAGTCGCTGATAAAGCAGGGCCAACTTTGGAAATACCTGCGGATGCCATCCCTGAAAGGCAGAAAAGTGGAGGAAGAAAGGGCCGAAGATGAGGACCATGACTCCGATAGGCGGAGAAACCGAAGTCCAAAAAGGCGCCCTCCACCTCCGGCAGGGGATATCCAAACAATCACCACGGGGCTCCCATCCTTGGAAAGAAAGCAGAAGGCCAGAGAAATTGCAGTCATGGAATATCAAAATCCAGCAAAGAAGTTGGCCCGCAAAGATGGATCCACCGTCGTCTTTCCCCACGACGATCCGCTGCTGATCATGGCGAGGATAGGGAACTGGGACGTCAAAAGGGTGCTACTTGATGACGGATCAAATGCGGACGTCCTATTCTCACACTTACTGCCGAGCTGGGCCATTTACAGCAGCGAGCTTAAGTCAGTCACCTCACCCACCTTCGGGGTTGGACCATCCGAACTGCCCGTTCTTGGATGGATCGACCTCCCACTGATGATGAGAGGGACTTCGGTAGATGGTGCAGCTGAGTTGTACGCCTCCACAATGGCGAGGTTCATCGTCATGGACGTCCCATCCTCGTACAACGCCATCCTTGGAAGGCAGACACAGGGAAACCTGCACATTCACCCTGATGTGAAGTACTTGATTGTCACATTCGCCACCAAGGATGGGGATGCAGAGGTCTTCATAGATCAAGCCGAGGTAAGGAAGGTGTTTGTGAAAGCACGAAAAGCTCTGGCAAATAACCTCGCACAAACAATAGAGGCAAAGGCACCAGAGAAGGGCAAAGAAGGAGAACCCCCAAGAGCTGAAACAGAAACAGTGGAACTTGTCCGAGGACAATCTACCCGAATAGGGAAGAGCTTGCCCGAAGGTGACAAGAAAAACCTTGTATCTTTTCTACTGGGAAATAAAGATCTCTTTGCCTACTCGCCGAAAGACATGCCAGGGGTGCACCCTGGCATAATACAGCATAGCCTCAAAGTAAGCCCGGAAGCAAAACCTGTCCGGCAAAAGAAACGGAGCATCTCAGCCCATAAGAGCAACTTTGCCAAAACAAAGGTCCAGCGCCTGCTAGACGCCAAAGTCATCAGGGAGGTGAAGTACCCCGAATGGTTAAGCAACGTGGTCATTGCCACAAAAGAAGGC
The DNA here is from genome assembly GCA_039654915.1 of Aquilaria yunnanensis. Taxonomy (NCBI): domain Eukaryota; kingdom Viridiplantae; phylum Streptophyta; class Magnoliopsida; order Malvales; family Thymelaeaceae; genus Aquilaria; species Aquilaria yunnanensis. The sequence continues at coordinate 45,214,281 of CM077595.1, forward strand.
AGCAGCAAACTTCGGATGTGCATCGACTTCAGAAACTTGAACGATGCTTGCCCGAAAGACTCATACCCTCTTCCGCCAATAGACCAACTGGTAGACTCAACTGCCGAATACGGGCTCCTAAGTTTCCTAGACGCCTTCAGCGGCTACCATCAAATAAGGATGGACCCCGAAGATGAAGAAAAAGCCGCCTTCATCACCGAGGGAGGAACATACTGCTATGTCAGGATGCCCTTCGGGCTAAAAAATGCAGGAGCCACCTACCAAAGGTTGATGAACAAGGTCTTTAAAGACCAAATGGGGAGAAACATGAAGGTGTATGTTGATGATATGATAGTCAAGAGCAAGCTGCCTAGCTATCACGTTGCAGATCTAGAGGAAACCTTCCAAAAGCTCAGAGCCTTCGGGATTCGGCTCAATCCTGAAAAGTGCATCTTCGGGGTAACCTCGGGAAAATTCCTTGGGTACATGGTATCCGAAAGAGGCATTGACGCTAACCCCGAGAAGATTAAGGCGCTACTTGAGTTCCAAACTCCTGCCACAGTCAAAGACGTGCAGAGGCTCACCGGAAGAATAACCTCCCTGAGCAGATTTATTTCCAGGTACGGAGATAGGTGTCGACCTTTCTTCAAAGTCCTCACAAAGGCAGCAAAAATGGAAGGCGACCTCGGAAAGAATGATCACCCTTGGGACGAAGATTGCCAAAAGGCCTGGGAAGAACTCAAAGTCTACTTGGCTAACCTGCCGACTCTGCGACAACCTCGGGAGGGAGAGCCCCTCGTTTTGTACCTCACCGTCACGGAGAAAGCTGTAAGCTCGGTCCTCGTGAAAGAAGAAGGGCCAAAGCAATAGCCAGTCTATTACGTCAGCAAATCCCTGTATGGCGCTGAAGTCAGGTACCCTCTGCTTCAAAAAGCTATATACGCCTTGGTGCTTGCAGGGAGAAGGCTGCGACCATACTTTTAGGCTCACCCCATCATCGTCCGAAGTAGTCTACCACTATGGGATGTTATGAAGAAAGTTGATCATTCGGGAAGGCTCTCCAAATGGTGCATAGAGCTTGGCGAACACGAAATCATATATGAACCTCGGAAGGCCATAAAAGCTCAAGCACTGGCAGATTTTATCGCCGAAATACCCACCACTAAGGAAAGCCATTTGGATCCGAACGGAGGTGAGCCAGAGTGGACCTTGCATGTTGACGGAGCCTCGGGATCCGAACACCAGGGAGCTAGAGTAATTATCAGAGGACCCGAAGGCCTAGCGGTAAAGAAGGCTATCAAGTTCAGCTTCAGCGTCACTAACAATGTGGCTGAGTATGAAGCCCTCATAGCGGGATTACGCTTGGCCAGAAGGATTGGCGTGAGAAACTTAAAGGCTCACAGCGATTCCCAGCTGGTAGTTCGGCAGACGGCAGGAGATTATGGGGCGAAGGACCCAATCTTGGCAAAATACCACGAGCTGGTAGCAAAGCTCGTCCAAGAGTTTGATGCCGTACGGATCGAAAATGTACCTCGGTGGAATAACACTGAGGCAGATTGCTTGGTGAAGTCAAAAACATACACCGAGGTGCTAGATCACCCGAGCATCTCAGTGCTGAGCATAGCGACCTCGGGAAAAGGATGGAAAGATCCCATAAAAAAATACCTCGCAGAAAATGTGCTCCCCGAAGACCCCGGCGACGCTGCAAGACTGTGAAGACGCTCCTGCCGATTCTTCCTGATTGGCAAAGAGTTATACCGACAGGGATATGCAAACCCGCTGCAAAGATGCGTGGATGAAGAGGATACTGAAATGGTCCTTGAAGAGGTCCACGAAGGCATGTGTGGTTCACATAAGGGAACTGATGCCCTTGCGGTAGTGATACTTCGCCAAGGATACTTCTGGCCTACCCTGAGAAACGACGCAAGGCAGTTCGTCCAGAAATGCGGTAGTTGCCAGAAACACGCGAACATCCAGAGGGCACGCTCGGAATTGGTAACTTCGGCTGACTATCCCTGGCCCTTCGCAGTCTGGGGTATAGACCTTATTGGGCCACTCCCCTCAGCGCCCGGAGGCGTGAAATTCTGCATGGTAGCGGTAGACTATTTCTCCAAATGGGTCGAGGCAGAACCACTAACAACTATCTCGGCAAAAGAAGTGCAGAAGTTTGTATGGAAGAACATTGTATGCAGATTCGGCATACCGAGGGTACTAGTGGCTGATAATGGATCCCAATTCATAGACAAAGGATTCCAGGAATTTATCAGCAACCTCGGAATAAAGATGCACTTCGCCCCAGTAGCTCACCCCCAAAGCAACGGGCAGGTGGAAGTATCTAACAGGACCATAAAAGATGGCCTGAAGAAGAGACTGGGGGAAGCAAAAGGGAAATGGCCAGGAGAACTCTAAAGCGTGTTATGGAGTTACCGAACGATGCCCCAAAGAGCCACAGGGGAGACTCCCTTCTCACTCGTCTTCGGAACACAGGCCATCATCCCTATCGAGATAGTTAGACCATCAGTACGGGTGCAAGTATTTGATGAAGGAGGAAACGACCTCGGCCTAAGAACGAAACTCGACCTCATCGGCGAACACAGAGAAATAGCTGAGCTGAGAAGAAAAGCTTTCCAGCAAAGAGTGGTCGCGGCTATAAATTTACGAGCCAGGCCAAAAGAAATCAAAAAAGGGGACCTCGTTCTCTGAAAGGCTGACTTTGCACCCCGAAAGCCATCTCACGGGGTATTTCGCGTGAACTGGGAAGGACCTTATCTGGTTCTTTCCGAAGTACGAAAAGGCGTGTACAAACTTGGCGACACCGAAGGCGTAGAATTGAAAAACACTTGGCACTCAGATGCCTTGAAGAAATTCTACGCTTAAGATGGAGCGGAAGGATTGTGTTGTGCAAAAAATATCCTAAGTACAGAATGTCCTTGAGAAAAAATTCTTAAGTGTACGAAATGGTGCAAGACAGAATTCTGCGAAGGTGTTCGCCATAAAAAAGCACAGATGTGATTTTCCGAAGTCCCTTGAGCCATCATGCTCGGGAAAATGGAAAACAAAAATTTTGCGAAAGTACTCGCCGCAAAAAGGGCAGATGTGACTTTCCGAAGTCCCTCGAGCCATCATGCTCGGGAAAATGGAAAACAAAAATTTTGCGAAAGTACTCGCCGCAAAAAGCGAAGATGTGATTTTCCGAAGTCACTTGAGCCATCATGCTCGGGAAAGTGGGAAACAAAAATCTTGCGAAAATACTTGTCGAAAAAAGCGGATAATAAATTTTGGTGATTGCAGGTTTCCCGAAGTCTCTTGAGCGAACTTGTTCGGGACAATGGAAATGCAAAATCTTGCAAAAAGACTTAGCCAAAAAATATATATTCATTGAGAATGATCAGGCTTACAAAGAAGAAGTGCCCGAAGAAGGAACACAAAAACGAAGAGGAAAAAAGGAAAAGGCCCCTAAAACAGCCTAAGGTTCTCGGCGTCCCGGGAGCCACCAGCCTCTGTCCCCTTTTCCACCACCTTCGGTGTCGGAATTGTGGAAGGCAGGTTCAGGTGCTCGATTTTGGACCAGGACCACCGAGGCCCCTCGGGAATGTTGAGAGCTTCCAAAAAAGAGAGGTCCAGACCTGGGAACCTCTCAAGGACTTGGTGCCGAGCAAGGCAGAATCCGTCTTGGAAGGCGACCTTGGTCATTTGGTCGGATTTGTCCTTCTCAACCTCAAGGTCCTCGAGCTCGTCCTTCAAGTCTGCAACCTCCTTCTTCAGCGCCTTCACCCTCTTCTTCGCATCGGGCTCCTTCTTCAAAGACTGGACCTCGGCTTCGAGAGCCTTCTTCTCACTCACCAACGACCGAATGAGATTGTCAGAATCTGACTTATCTTTGAGAAGGTCTTGGTTGGCAGCAAGCATCCCTTTTACCTGATCGCCGAGGTCAACAATCTTCAGAGAGTAGTTCTTCTCAAGATCTTCCTTCTCCTTCCGGAACTCCTCCCAAAGGGCAGCAACTTCTTTCTTCGCAGCATCTGACAGCTGCTGGTTCTTGGCGATCAATGCCGAGCGCGTGACCTTCGCTTTCTATAAGGTCTCTAAGGCCGAAGCTCGGAACGCCGCTTGCCTGGCCACCCGAACTCATAGAAAGCCGTCGTACCCTAGCAGCTGCAAAAAGATGAACGCAAGGTCAGTAAGAGCCAAGCACTTAGGAAAAATTGAAGGGAAAAAGGTGTGAAGAACATACCTGAGCAGCATGCTCGGTGACTTTCGCGGCAAGGGTGTCATCGTCCGGATGGGCCGCCGCAATAGCCTTGAAGGAGGCCTCTGTAAGCACCCCCTTCGAAATCTGTTTCGCCATTTCAGGACAGTCTTCGGAGTACAAGTTCATGTCGTCCGTGAATGTCCAGAAAGGCTCCTTTGGTATCTTCCCTTGCGGGACTTTGGCGTCGCGAAGGGCCCGCGCCTTCGCGTGTTCGGCCGCCCAGTTCGAGGTAATCAACTCCCCTGCATGGCAAAAATGAGAAGCAGGTCGGAGACAAAAGAAAATTCAGAAAAACAAAAGAGCCATACTTGTTCTGAAAACAACGAACCTGGTGGTACTTCGACCACGACGTCCTCGGAGTCCTGAGACTCCTCGGTCGAAATCGCCTTTCCTTTCTTCCTACGCCGCTCCTCGGCAGAAGGAGCCTCTGCCACGGCCTCCAGAAGGGCCTGCGGCGCAGAAAGGCTCTGGGGAGGGACGTCGGCGGAAGGAACCTCGGCAACGGCAGGGACCTCGGCAGAAGCCTCGGTCGGTGGAATCTCGGCTGCCCCAGGCTCCTCATCAGCCTCCTCGGAAAACGGTAACCTCGTTACTATGGTTTGAAAAAGCATAATGGCTAGAGCGAGGCAGCCTAGTAATGGCGTAAGAGGGAAGAAAGAACTTTTTCTTCCACCTCTCTAATTTTGCGGGGGTGGTGCAACAAGGATGGGCTAAAAGAGGCTACCAGCTCTTAGGGATAGGCATTTTTGACATGAAAACGAATTCAGAAAAGGCAAGAAAACAGTTTCCGGAAAAAACTCAAAAGAACAGAGGAATCAAAACACTCTAGAAAACAAAAACCCACCAAAAGATTTGCCAAAGTCTGAGGATGCCGTCGTGAAAGTTGGCTGAAAAAAGCTCTGATTAAGGCAGCTCCACCACAGAAAGCAAGAAAGTACGAAAACAGGGGCAAAGCAGAGGAAAGAGCAGAAGTAAAAGCAAGTGGGACTTATGATTGAATGGGCTATTTATAGGCCAAAGGTTGGTAATCGAAACGTCGTCATAAGTACCCTTTTGGAGGCGAACCATCGCCGTAACTGCCCTCTGCACCTGAAAAGGCGCGCCCTCTGTAACCGACGCGACTCTCCTCCAATGGCAAAGTGCCACGTGTCAATCGCCGCACCAAAACAGGGGACACATCTTCTGACATCCCTAAAAAGCTGGGACGCGTCGCTTAGACTGACACGCTTGGCCATCAGACGCGACGTTACACAGACCTCCAAGAAGAAAAAGCAGGTTACCTCGAGGACACCAAGAGACAGGCTATGACCAAACAGCCCATGACCTTCGGGCAAGAGGTGTATCTTCGGCATAGGCTCCGTCTCGAAGACACCAAAGAACAAGCCAAGGCCGAACAGCCCATACCTCTGGGCAAGAGGTGCATCCTTGGAACAGGTTGAGCTTCCTAAGAGACCCCCAAGAACAACCTCGGAAAGAGATGCAAAACCGAAGTCTTCACTTCGGCTTTCCAAAAGGGGGCATGTGATAGCCAAAGGCTATCGCCTCTATCTGGCCGAACTCCCTGCCACAAGAATGGCCAGAAGAAACTGGCGCTACCCGAGTGAAGGTGGGATCATACACCTCGGGAGATAGCCGAAGAGCTCCGAGCCCGGCATGCCAGGAAACTTGAGGATACTACTAGCCCCCCGAGGTTGCAAACAGATCGCCTTCGGAAAAGAGGCACCAGCTATTGCGGGCCGAACATGATCTCCCCGAAGGCGGAACTCCCTGAAGCTGGGTACCCCCGAACTGAGGGTGTGTTTCCCGAAGAGGCACCGTCCGTACCAAAGGACAACCTCGCCCAGGGACCTCGGGAGTACGGAAGGAGCATTTAAGGAAGCCTCTGACACGTCATTTCACAAACGTCATAAGCTGCCTCAGAAGGCACTCTGACACGCTGACGCCATCAAAATCACATCATGGCCCATCTCGGCACAAGGCTCAAGGCAACCTGCTACCAGCTATCTGTCCCCTACGCCCAGAAACTCAGGGAACATCCGACCGAACACGTGTCGCGATCTGAACAGGCTAGGTACTCCTATAAATATCAGGAAATAAATACTTGGCAGGAGGTTGGTTGGCAAGGATCTGACTCCCAGACTCTGAGAAAATCACCAGGCACACTCCCAAGGGCGAACCATCCTCCAGGCGTTCTTCCTCCTAGAAGTCTCTCCACCAGTCACCATGACTCTAAACGATGAGGCCCCCGGCCATCACAACTCTTGCATGCATAATTGCATTTCTAGGTTAAACAACTAGTAGCATAAAGTTTTAACTAGGGTGCACATAATTAATTAGCCAATTGCAACCAATATGAGACTTGTTCTCACAGGCTTCCTGGGTAGGTCACTTAGTCTTAACTCCATGAATATTTAAAAATATTGTAAACAAATCAATAAGCTTGATAAAACCCTTACCTTGGCTGTGAAGACCAAAAACTCTAACTAAAGCTCAATAAACCCGAAAGTAGGGTTTTTCTCTTACTTGATGTATCCAGTTGCTTTCTTTTACTTCCTCTAGAAAGCTTGAGATATGGTCGCTATAGGGGGTTATGGAGGAGTTCAAGGAAGTGTTTAGGGCTACTAGAGGCCAAAAATAAGGAGATAGTAAAGGAAATGAAGTCCTTTTCCATTTTATCTTTCTTTTTTACTTAAGTCAAAACTATCTTACAGCATAATTGAAATTTTTTCAACTTCAAGCCCACACTTGGACATGTTTTGGTCGACCATTGCAAAGGTGGAAAATGATATTTTTGACCACCTTTAACATTGTCAACGGTCATTATAACCCTTAGTAAAAAAGGTGGACACTTGATTCCTTAGTTGGCATTATGCCATAAATGTTGAACTTTGACCCCTTGAGCACTTTGTTCCCACACAATATCTTTAATTACATCCATGTCCTTTCTTAATAATACCATTCATGTCCCTACATAATACATCTTTAGAAATTTATTCAATTGAGTACCCAACCTTTGTAACCTTACAATTTAGTCCATAGGTTTCTTGAAAAACAAGCTTTACATTAAGGCTTTCTTAAGGACCAAACTATTATTGTGTGTGCCACTTAATAAAGTCTACATTAAATACTTTACACTTCAAAATTGATCACTATGGTGAAAATTAAAGCATATAAGTTTAGGTCCTTATGCTATAATTTTCTCATTTTGTGAAGTGGTAACATTTCTCCTCCCCTTAAAAATTTTGGTCCACCAAAATTGCCTTCATTTTGGGGTAGTCTTCTAGGTACTTTTCTAACATTTCCTTTTCATTTTCCTAGGTTGCTTCTCTTTCAAAATGGTGTGACCATTATACTTTAACCATGGGAATCAACTTGTTCCTTAGCCGTCTGGTATCCTTAGCCAATATAGCTATAGGTTTCTTCTCATATGTCAGATTAGGCTCTACTTGTATGTCTTCCACTGCTATAGCATGCTTTGTGTCCAATAGACACTTCTTAAGCATACTAACATGGAAAACATTATGGATATTTGATATATTTGGCGATAGAGCTAACTTATAAGCCACCTTTCTAACTCTGTCCAATATCTCATAAAGACCAATTCACCTTGGAGTTAGGTTACTTATTTTGACAAACCAGATTATGTCATTTGTTGGTGCTACTTTAAGCCACATTTTATCAGCAACCTCAAGCTCCAAAGTCCTTTGTTCTTTTATTTATAGAAACAGTGGTCCTTTCATTGGCTATCCTTAATCTTTCTTATATTTTCTTGATTTTGCTTGTTGTTTCTTCAATGATCTCAAGACCCAACTCTGACCTATATGAAGCTTCCACAAAATAGTGTTGTCTCATGCACCTTCTCCCATAAAGGGTTTCATAAGGGGCCATACCAATGGTGCTTTGATAACTATTGTTGCACAAGAATTCCACCAAAGGTAAGTGTTTGTCTCATTCTCCCCTGAAATCTAAGACACAACTCCTGAGCTTGTCTTTAAGTATCTAAATCACCATATCAATTTTTCCATCTGTCTACGTAGCATCCCTACCCCAGATGTGGTACTCCCAGGAAGACTATGGAACAAAGTTCCATACTAGTTATAATTGGCTAGTTAATTACTTGTTCCATTTTGAAACCTTTCATGGATCTAGTTATTAACCTACAATGCACTATGCATGCAGTTGCTTCGACTTGAATTTCAATTTAAGAAAATGAATCAAAAATATTGCCATGGCCTTTCTAAAACATAAACAAACCACAAGTCAAAGCATAAAACATAAGTGTATTTACTACAAGTAATAATCATGCATGTGCATCATTACATAAGTAAAGACTATGCACATGCCCAAAAACAACTAAAATACTACTCGACTGAGAGACATTGGAGGCCAAACCAGCATACATACGTACACTGAAAGACTACTACTGAGATACATGGCCCATTATGTCCGTCCTTGTGCCACTAGCCTCTACAAGGCTGCATGACAACTATAGTTAGCACAAACAACTTAGCCAATAAAGCTATCAATGAATGTGATGGCCTTGGGCCTCATCGTTGTGAGTCATGATGACTGTTGAGCAGACTTCTAGGAGGAAGAACGCCTGGAAGGTGGATCACCCCAAGGATAGTACCTGAAAAGCTGGTAAACAGGGTTAGGAGACCCCCGGAGTGTTTTTCCGGGGGGGGGGCCTCCGACGCCCAAGTCAGTGGTGGCCGGAAGAAGGAGAAAGTCACTCGCTCAAAGAGAAAGGCAGGAAAGTCTCGCCTGGTATTTTCTCAGAGTGTGAGAGCTGTATCTCCAGCCTGCCAACTTCCTGTCAAGTATTTATTTCCTGTATATATAGGAATACCTAGCCCGTTCAGATCATGACACGTGTGCGGTCGGATGCTCCTGAACTTCTGGGCGTAGGGGACAGATAGTTAGTAACTAGATGGCCTCGAGCCTTGTGCTAAGACGGGCCATGATGTGATTCTGATGGCGTCTGCGCGTCAGGGCGACTTTTTACGTCTGTGGTAGGACGTGTCAGAGGCTTCCTTAAATGCTTCCTTAAATGCGCCTGCCGTACTCCCGAGGTCCCTGGGCGAGGTCGTCCTATAGTTCAGACAGAGCCTCTTCGGGAAGCATACCCTCAGTTCGGGGGTTCCCAGTTCCAGGGGGTTCCGCCTTCGGCGATATCATGTTCGGGCAGCAATGTCTGGTGCCACTTTTCCGATGGCGCGCTGTTCACAACCTTGGGGGGCGAATGGAGTCCTCAAGTTTTACTGGCGTGCCGAGGCTCGGAGCTCTCCGGCTATCTCCCGAGGTGCATGATTCCACCTGTTCCCGGGAAGCGCCAGTTCTTCTGGCCATTACTGTGGCAGGGTATTCGGCCAGATTGAGGCGATAGCCTTTGGCTATCACATGCCCCCCTCTGGAAAGCCGAAGTGAAGACTTCGGTTTGCATCTCTTTCCGAGGTTGCCGTTGGGAGTCTTGTTGGGAAGCATAACCTGTTCCGAGGTCGCACCTTTTGCCCGAGGGTCTGGGCTGTTCGGCCTTGGCCTATTCTTTGGTGTCTCCGAGGCAAAGCCTGTACCGAAGATACACCTCTTGCCCAAAAGTCATGGGCTGTTCAGCCATAGCCTGTCTCTTGGTGTCCTCGAGGTGGCCTGCTTTTTATTTCTGCAGGTCTGATGGCCAAGTGTGTCAGACTGAGCGGCGCGTCTCCATTTCTCAGGGATGTCAAACGACGTGTCCCAATCAGGAGGCGTGTCCCGGTTTTCCAGGCACGTTTGGGGAGGCACGTCCCCCATTTCTGCGCAGCGGTTGACACGCGGCTTCTTGCCATTGGAGGAGAGGCGTGTCATTTACAGAGGGCGCGCCTTTTCGGGTGCAGCGGGCAGTTACGGCGACGGTTCGCCTCCAATGGGTACTTATGATGTTCTTTCGGTTACCCACCTTTGGCCTATAAATAGCCCATTCCATCATAAGTCCCACTTACTGCTTTTCTGCTCTCTCTCTGCTTTGCCCTCTGTTCTTGCGTTTTATCTTGCTTTCTGTGGCGGAGCTTCTTTAATCAGAGCTTTTCCTACCAACTTTCACGACGGCGTCCTCAGGCAAATCTTTTGGTGGGTTTTGATTTCCAGAGTATTCTGATTCCTCTGTTTTTCTGAGTTTTTCTGGAAAACTGTTGTTTTTTCCAAACTCGTCTTCTGAGTTTTTTCTGGAAACTATTTTCTTTTCCATCTCAAACTCTTTTTCATGTCTGCGATGCTTGTTCCCGAGAGCTGGAAACCTCTTCTGGCCCATCCTTGCTGTACCACCCCCGAAAAACTAGAGAGGTGGAAGAAAAAATTCTTTCTTCCGTCTTACGCTGTGACCAGACTGCCTCGTTCTAGCCATTTTGCTTTTTCAAACCGTGGCGACGAGGTTACCGTCTTCCGAGCTCAACTGAAGGCCGGACTTCGGTATCCTCCCCCGAAGGTGGTTTGCGAGTTCTGCCAATTCCATGGCATTGCTGTGAACCAGCTTCCCCCGAACGCGTACTGCTATTTTAACGCCTACCTCTGCATGTGTGGCGTGTTCGGGATAGAGCCCCACTTCATCATTTTCATGCAGTACTACAAGCTCTATGTGGTCCCGAAGGGTGGCTTCTATTTCCTGCTGCCTCGGGGATCCGGGAGCAAAAAATTCACCTTCACCTTCGACACGAAGGATAGCTGGCGGGGGTGGCAGCCTAAGTTCTTTTTCCTCAAGGTGGATAAGAACTGGTCTGATGTCCCGACCAGGTGGGCTCAGGGAGTGCTGAACGCAGACGTCGTTGATCCGAGGATGCTGCTGACCCCACCGTTGGCTTCCGTGTTCGCGGATTTCGACCCCCGCATTCGGGCAGCCGCTGACTGGGCTCCCGAGGTCTCTCCTCGTGCTCTTTACCCCTTTCCTATCAACTGGAGGTTGATGACCGAAGAAGTCCTTCGGGAGCTGAAAGTGGCTAAGGAGCACGTGACTGACCTCAATATGCCCGCTCCCGCCATCGCCGGGAAAGACTCCTGGCTGGTCAAGCTCCTTAAGGGGGAGACTTTTTTCGAAACTTTTGCCGAAAGAAAGTAATCTTCCATCCCTTTATACTTTTTCCTCGGACTTACGCTGATATTTCTTCTCTTTTTCAGAGATGGGCGATGGGGCTGCCGCTTATTACAAGGCCCTCTTTTCTGGCCAAGTGGAGAAGGGGGAGCAGACAAAGAAGGCAGCTTCCCGAAGAAGGAAGACGACAGGAGCGGGACCCTCGGCGAAGCGAGCTAGGAAGGCTCTCCAGCCTTCTCAGCCAGAGCTTTTGGAAGAAGAAGCTGGCGAAGAGGCTGGTCTTGTTGAAATTCCACCGGCCGAGGTCCCCGCTACTTCCGCCGAGGTGCCTCCTCTCGACCTCGAGGTCCCCAGAAACACTGTAGTGGTAGAAGTACCCACTGCCGAGGAGCGGTACCGGCAGAAGGGTAAGGGTCTTTCTTCCGAGGGGCCCGAGGATCCCGAGGACACTGTCTCCGAGGTTCCTCCAGGTATGCCTTCAGGCGAAGTTCAGCTCCTTTTCCTTTCGCGAATTTTTTTCTGCTCCTAACTTCCTTCTTACTCTCAGAGGAGCCCCTTGCTGCTGGCTGGAGGGCCATTCATGAGAGGAAACGAGCCCTCCGCGATGCCATGATCCCTGAGGGGAAGATCCCCTTGGAGCCCTTTTGGACAATCACGGAGGATATGAATCTGCTCTCCGACGATTGTCCAAAAATGACAAAGGAGATTTGGAAGGGGATCACCACTGCCGCCTCCTTCCGGGCCATTGCGGCGGCTCACCCGGGGGATAATACCCTCGCCGCAAAAGTCACCAAGCACGCTGCTCAGGTATAGTCTTTACACTCTTTTTCCTCAATTTTCTAAGTGTTTAGACTTGTACTAACCTGGACTTTTGCCTTGCAGTAGCTGCTGGAGTACGCTGGTTATCTCCGAGTTCGGGTGGCCAGACAGGCTGCCTCCAAGGATGCGACTTCGCGGGAACTTAGTGAAGCGAAGGCTTCGCTTGCGAAGGTGATTGCCAGCAACCAGCAGCTGACAGCGGATTGTTCTCAGCAACTCGCCGCCGTTCGGGAGGAGTTCTCGAAGAAAAGAGAAGAACTTGAAAAGGACTCCTCCCGGAAGATTGCCGACCTCGGCGACCAAGTAAAGGGGCTGCTCGCCGCCAACGAAGATCTTGTCAAGGACAAGGCTGTTTCTGACAGTCTTGCGTCGAGGTTGACGGACGAGAACAGTGCTCTTCAAGCCGAGGTCGAGGCTCTGAAGAAGGAGTCCGGAGAGACGCTGGGGATAAGCGAGCTGGAAGAGGAGGTTGCTGAGCTGAGGGACGAGGTCAATGTCCTTGGCGTTCAAAAACGTACTTCTGATGAAATGGCCAAGGTCGCCTTTCAGGACGGCTTCTGCCTCGCTCGGCACCAGGTGCTGTAGAGGTTCCCAGATTTGGACCTCTCTTTTCTGGAGGGCCTAAATATTCCTGAGGGACCTCGGTGGCAGTGGTCCAAGGTCGAGCATCTGAAGCTTCCTGGTCTTCGTCCGCCCGGCTCTCCCTAGTTTGCTTTAGGGCTCCTCTTACTTTTCTCCTTCGTGCTCCTTCTTTGGACACTTCTTTTGTAAGGCAGCGTTTGCTCTAAATGAACAATCTTTTCGGCTAAGTCCTTTCTTGCAAGTTTCTTTATTTCCACTGTCCCGAACACGTTTGCTCAAGAGACTTTCGGAAAACCTGTAACCAAAGAAACTTTTTACCTTCCTTTGTCCCGAGTGTGCTCGCTCAACAGACTTTCTGGAAAGTTTGCAAAAATTTGGCTAAGTCTTTTGCATGCTTTTTGTTTCCTTTTATCCCGAACATGTTTGCTCAAGGGACTTCGGAAAACCTGTGACCAAAGAAACTTTTTACCTTCCTTTGTCCCGAGTGTGCTTGCTCAAGAGACTTTCTGGAAAGTTTGCAAAATTTTGGCTAAGTCTTTTGCAGGCTTTTTGTTTCCTTTTATCCCGAACATGTTTGCTCAAGGGACTTCGGAAAAGTTTCAGCCAAATTTTTCTGTCTTCCTATTGTCCCGAGCATATTTGCTCAAGGGACTTAGGAAAATTCTCACGAGATTGCTCATTTCCCTCTTTCCCGAGCATGTACGCTCAAGGGTGTTTGGAAATTATCTCTGCTTTTGTTTTGGCGTGCACTATTGCGAGATTCTTGCTTTCCCTTTTTTCCGAGCATGTACGCTCAAGGGTGTTCGGAAAATTTTCTCTGCACTGATTATGCCGAGTACCTTTGCAAGATTCCTATTTCCCATTTTTCCCGGGCATAGTGGCTCAAGGGACTTCGGGAAATCACATCTGCTTTTTTCGTGGCGAGCACCTACGCGGAATTCTGTCTGGGACAATCTGGTATACTTAAGAATTTTTCTCAAGACCATTCTTCTCCAGACCATTCTGTACTTAGAATATTTCTTGTACAATATATCTCTTCCGCTCAACCTTAGGCGTAGAATTTTTTCAAGGCGTCTGAATGCCAAGTGTTTTTCAATTCTACGCCTTCGGCGTCGCCAAGCCTATACACGCCTTTCCGTACTTCGGCGAGAACCAGATAAGGTCCTTCCCAATTTGCGCGAAGTACGCCGTAAGATGGCCTTCGGGGTGCAAAGTCGGCCTTTCGGAGAACGAGGTCTCCTTTTTTGATTTCTTTTGGCCTGGCTTTTAGGTTGATAGCCGCGGCCACTCTTTGCTGGAAAGCTTTTCTTCTCAGCTCGGCTATTTCTCTGTGTTCGGTCACAAGGTCGAGCTTAGTTCTCAGACCGAGGTCGTTTCCGCCTTCATCAAATACTTGCACCCGTATTGAAGGCTGAACTATCTCTATTGGGATAATGGCCTCTGTTCCGAAGACGAGTGAGAAGGGAGTTTCCCCTGTGGCTCTTCGTGGCGTCGTTCGGTAGCTCCACAATACACTTTGGAGTTCTCCTGGCCATTTCCCCTTGGCTTCCCCAAGTCTCTTTTTCAGGCCATCTTTTATGGTCCTGTTTGATACTTCCACCTGTCCATTGCTTTGGGGGTGAGCTACTGGGGCGAAGTGCATCTTTATTCCGAGGTCGCTGATGAATTCCTGGAATCCTTTGTCTATGAACTGGGATCCATTATCAGCTACTAGTACCCTCGGTATGCCAAATCTGCATACGATGTTTTTCCATACGAACTTCTGCACTTCTTTTGCCGAGATAGTTGCTAGTGGTTCTGCCTCTACCCACTTTAAGAAATAGTCCACTGCTACCACGCAGAATTTCACGCTGTGGGGAGTGGCCCAATGAGGTCTATACCCCAGACTGCGAAGGGCCAAGGATAGTCTGCCGATGTTACCATTTCTGAGGGTATCCTCTGGATTTTTGCATGTCTCTGGCAACTACCGCACTTCTGGACGAACTGCCTTGCGTCCTTTCTCAGGGTAGGCCAGAAGTATCCTTGGCGGAATATCACTGCTGCAAGGGCATCAGTTCCAATGTGCGAGCCGCACATGCCTTCGTGAACTTCTTCAAGGACCATCTCAATATCCTCTTCGCCCACACATCTCTGCAGCGGATTTGCATATCCTTGCCGATATAACTCTTCACCAATCAGGAAGAATCTTCCGGCGCGTCTTCGCAGTCTTGCAGCATTGCCAGCATCTTCGGGAAGCTCATTCTCTGCGAGGTATTTCTTTATGGGGTCTTTCCACCCTGTTCCCGAGGACATTACGCTTAGCACAGAGATGCTTGGATGGTCTAGCACCTCGGTGTATGTTTTGGACTTCGCTAAGCAATCTGCCTCAGTATTATTCCGCCGGGGTACATTTTCGATCCGCACGGCGTCAAACTCTTGGATGAGCTTTGTTACCAGCTCGTGGTATTTTGCCAAGATTGGGTCCTTCACCCCATAATCTCCTGCCGTCTGCCGAACTACCAGCTGGGAATCGCTGTGAGCCCTTAAGTTTCTCACGCCAATCTTTCTGGCCAAGCGTAATCCCGCTATGAGGGCTTCATACTCAGCCACATTATTGGTGACGTTGAAGCTGAACTTGATAGCCTTCATCACCTCTAGGCCTTCGGGTCCTCTGATAACTATTCCAGCTCCCTGGTGTTCGGACCCCGAGGCTCCGTCAACATGCAAGGTCCATTCTGGCTCACCTTCTTTCGGATCTGAGTGGTTCTCCTCAGTGGTGGGTATTTCGGCAATAAAATCTGCCAATGCTTGGGCTTTTATGGCCTTCCGAGGCTCATACGTGATTTCGTGTTCGCCAAGATCTATACACCACTTGGAGAGCCTTCCCGAATGATCAACTCTCTTCATAACATCCCGTAGTGGTAGACTACTTCGGACGATGATAGGGTGAGCTTGGAAATATGGTCGCAGTCTTCTTCCTGCAAGCACCAAGGCGTATATAGCTTTTTGAAGCAAAGGGTACTTGACCTCGGCGCCATGCAGGGACTTGCTGATGTAGTAGACCGGCCATTGTTTCGGCCCTTCTTCTTTTATCAGGACCGAGCTCACGGCCTTTTCTGTGACGGCGAGGTACAGTACGAGGGGTTCTCCCTCCCGAGGTTGTCGCAGAGTCGGCAGGCTGGCCAGGTAGACTTTGAGTTCTTCCCAGGCATTTTGGCAATCTTCATCCCAGGGATGATTGTTTCTTCCGAGGTCGCCTTCCATCTTTGCTGCCTTTGTGAGGACTTTGAAGA
Source organism: Aquilaria yunnanensis (assembly GCA_039654915.1). Taxonomy (NCBI): domain Eukaryota; kingdom Viridiplantae; phylum Streptophyta; class Magnoliopsida; order Malvales; family Thymelaeaceae; genus Aquilaria; species Aquilaria yunnanensis. The sequence continues at coordinate 45,230,245 of CM077595.1, forward strand.
AAGGTCTACACCTATCTCCGTACCTGGAAATAAACCTGCTCAGAGAGGTTATTCTTCCGGTTAGTCTCTGCACGTCTTTGACTGTGGCAGGAGTTCGGAACTCAAGCAGAGCCTTAATCTTCTCAGGATTGGCGTCGATGCCTCTTTCGGATACCATGTACCCAAGGAATTTTCCCGATGTCACCCCGAAGATACACTTCTCGGGGTTAAGGCGAATCCCGAAGGCTCTGAGCTTTTGGAAGGTTTCCTCCAAATCTGCAACGTGGTAGCCGGGCAGCTTGCTTTTGACTATCATATCATCAACATATACTTCCATGTTTCTCCCCATTTGGTCCTTAAAGACCTTGTTCATCAGTCTCTGGTAGGTGGCTTCTGCATTTTTCAGCCCGAAGGGCATTCTGATATAGCAGTACGTTCCTCCCTCGGTGATGAAGGCAGTTTTCTCTTCATCTTCGGGGTCCATCCTTATCTGATGGTAGCCGCTGAAGGCATCTAGGAAGCTCAGGAGCCCGTATTCGGCCGTTGAATCTACCAGTTGATCTATTGGCGGGAGGGGAAATGAGTCTTTCGGGCAGGCATCGTTCAAGTTTCTGAAATCAATGCACATCCGGAGTTTGCTGCTACCTTCTTTTGTGGCAATGACCACGTTGCTTAACCATTCGGGGTATTTTACCTCCCTGATAACTTCAGCATCCAATAGGCGCTGGACTTCGGTTCTCACGAAGTTGCTTTTGTGGGCTGAGATGCTTCGTTTCTTTTGCCTGATAGGTTTTGCTTCCGGGCTTACTTTGAGGCTGTGCTGTATTATGCCGGGGTTCACTCCTGGCATGTCTTTCGGCGAGTAGGCAAACAGATCTTTATTTTTCAGCAGAAAGGATACAAGAATTTCCTTATCACCTTTGGCCAAGCTCTTCCCTATTCGGGTAGATTGTCCTGGGACAAGATCTACTGCTTCCATTTCTGCTTCTGCGGGATCTCTTTCTTTGCCTTTCTCCTGCGCCTTTGCCTCCACTATTTGTGTAGAGTTGTCTGCCGGAGCCTTTCGTGCTTTTACAAACACCTTTCTTACCTCGGCTTGGTCGATAAAGACCTCTGCATCTCCATCCTTGGTGGCGAATGTGACAGTCAAGTACTTCACATCGGGGCGAATGTGCAGGTTCCCCTGAGTCTGCCTTCCAAGGATGGCGTTGTACGAAGACGGGACGTCCATGACGATGAATCTTGCCATTGTGGACGCGTACAATTCAGCTGCTCCGTCTGCCGAAGTGCCTTTTATCATTAAAGGGAGGTCGATCCATCCGAGGACGGGTAGTGCCGATGGTCCAACGCCGAAGGTGGGCGTGGTGACAGGTTTAAGCTCGCTGTTGTAGATACCCAAGCTCGGCAGTAAGTGCGAGAATAGGACGTCAGTATTTGAGCCATCATCAAGCAACACTCTTTTGACGTCCCAGTTTCCTATTCTCGCCATTATCAGCAGCGGGTCGTCGTGGGGGAAGACGACGGTGGAGCCATCTTTGCGAGCCAATTTCTTTGATGGACTTTGATACTCCATAACCGCAATTTCTCTGGCCTTCCGCTTTCTTTCCGAGGATGGGAGCCCCGTGGTAATGGTTTGGATGACCCCTACTGGAGGTGGAAGGCGCCTTTTTGGACTTCTGTTTCTCCGCCTGTCTGAGCCATAGTCCTCGTTTTCGGCCCTCTCTTCCTCCTCTTTTCTGCCTTTTGGGGAGGGCATCCGCAGGTATTTGCGAAGCTGGCCCTGTTTGATCAGCGACTCTATGTACTTCTTCAGCTGGAAGCAGTCTTCGGTGTCATGACCGTGGTCGCGATGAAACTGGCAGAACTTCTTGGCATTCTTCTTATTATCGGCGGCCATGGCCTTTGGCCGCCGAATCTGCGTCCCTTGCCTTTCCAGCGCCATGAGAATGTTGGTCCGTGTCGTGCTCAAGGGTGTGAAACTTTGAGGTTTCTTTCCTCGCATTCGCCGTGGTCGACCTGTGTGTTCAGAAAGATGCCGAGCTTGCTGGCTGGACCCTTCGACGCGGTGATGATCAGACTTCGGCCCCGCCATCCTCAATTCCTCGGCTGTCATGTGCTGCTCTGCCCTTCGGTAAAATTCTCCGAGGGTCTCCGGGGGGTCCTTTGAGAACTCGTAGAACAGCTGTGAGTCACGCCGAAGGCCCCGTGTCATAGCGAGGATGCGGATTTCGGGCCGGAAGTCCGGGACGCTGAGTGCTTCCCTGTTGAATCGTTCGACATAGTCTCGGATCGTCTCTCCGTTTCTCTGCTCTATGTCGAACATCTGCACAGGCATTTTGGCCGTCGGCCTGCTCCCAATGAACTGCTGGGTGAAGGCTGTGGACAACTCCTGAAACTCAGTGATAGTCCCTGGGGGCAAAGAATTGTACCATGCTGTTGTTGGACCCGTGAGGGTGACTTCAAAGCATTTGCACATGGTAGCGTCATCAGCTCCGTGCATTATCATGCTCCGCCTGTACTTCGTCAGATGGGCCTGTGGATCAGTCCGGCCATCATAGATCTCCAGCCTAGGCATTCTGAAGTCGCCTGGCATAGCTGCCTCAACGACGGTGCGAATAAACGGGGAGCCATCTTCGCATAATGCCCCCGACAGCCTGTCCCAAACGGGTTTTCTGGTCACTTGCTTCTCCACTCTGTCCAGCCGTGCCAATATCCTTTCCATAAGCGCAGTGGCGCTAGGACCATTTTCACGGGAGGGAGATCGACGGCGCCTTTTCGGGGAGCGAGTTCGGCGCGGAGGGGTCAGGGACCTCGCCTCGGGCGACGAACTCCTTCGCTGTGAGACTCTCGGTCGCTTGGACCCGGTTTGTCCCACAGGCCGTTTCCCGAGGGCTATATCTTCTGTGGATGATTCTCCGTGAGGCTCTCCACTTCCTGAACTGCGGTGTGTAGACTTGGGGCTTCTCTCCCGAGGGCGTGCTGATGAGGAGGGTTTCTGGGCCTGTGACTGCTGTGGCCATCTTCGGTCGATCTGCTGAGTCATTTCAGCAACGACCGAGCGCTGAAAGTCCCTCAAGAAGCTCATGGTGATTACCAGAGGGCGGTCCTCCTCGGGCGTAGAAGTCTCTGGGAGTGTCTGCTCAGCAGCCGGTTGTATCTCAGGCGCGGACGAGGACCTTGGGAGTCCCTTGTCCTTAGAACACCGAGTCTCAACGACGGCAATCTGCGAGCGGGTTCCCACAGACGGCGCCAAATGATGGCCTTGGGCCTCATCGTTGTGAGTCATGATGACTGTTGAGGAGACTTCTAGGAGGAAGAACGCCTGGAAGGTGGATCGCCCCAAGGAGAGTACCTGAAAAGCTGGTAAACAGGGTTAGGAGACCCCCGGAGTGTTTTTCCGGGGGGGGGGCCTCCGACGCCCAAGTCAGTGGTGGCCGGAAGAAGGAGAAAGTCACTCGCTCAAAGAGAAAGGCAGGAAAGTCTCGCCTGGTATTTTCTCAGAGTGTGGGAGCTGTATCTCCAGCCTGCCAACTTCCTGTCAAGTATTTATTTCCTGTATATATAGGAATACCTAGCCCGTTCAGATCATGACACGTGTGCGGTCGGATGCTCCTGAACTTCTGGGCGTAGGGGACAGATAGTTGGTAACTAGATGGCCTCGAGTCTTGTGCTAAGACGGGCCATGATGTGATTCTGATGGCGTCTGCGCGTCAGGGCGACTTTTTACGTCTGTGGTAGGACGTGTCAGAGGCTTCCTTAAATGCTTCCTTAAATGCGCCTTCCGTACTCCCGAGGTCCCTGGGCGAGGTCGTCCTATAGTTCGGACAGAGCCTCTTCGGGAAGCATACCCTCAGTTCGGGGGTTCCCAGTTCCAGGGGGTTCCGCCTTCGGCGATATCATGTTCGGGCAGCAATGTCTGGTGCCACTTTTCCGAAGGCGCGCTGTTCACAACCTTGGGGGGCGAATGGAGTCCTCAAGTTTTACTGGCGTGCCGAGGCTCGGAGCTCTCCGGCTATCTCCCGAGGTGCATGATTCCACCTGTTCCCGGGAAGCGCCAGTTCTTCTGGCCATTACTGTGGCAGGGTATTCGGCCAGATTGAGGCGATAGCCTTTGGCTATCAGAATGATTCACTAGGTGGTTACCTAAAATATAAATGCCAGCTTGACAATCTTCTAAGGTCACCAGCTCTTTACAGATATAATCTGCACAACACTAAATAGAGTGACAGTTCAAAGATTCCTAATAAGGGATTCGAGTACCTACAAAGAAACATTAAAACCTGCAAAACAAAAACCTGAGGACACTAATTCATATAATGTATGAAATCTACTGCAGGCCCTGTGCAGTTTGAGGCCTAAAATATACGTATATATTGGAGTCCCTTAAGACCCTACCTCTTTCTAGTCCTCGCACGGACGTCACCCTGTGCCTAGCAAGTTTTTGGCCCCTAACTCACTTCTAGCAAGCTCAGTTTGCTGACATCATAGTGAGCTTAGCTCATTGGTTAACCTTCACTTTGTTGTTGTGCAGGTGAACATGGTGGATGCTCCTTGCTTAAGTTCTAAGGAACTCACGCTAGGTGTACTAGGCTCCTACATAGTGCCCCAAGCCCTTAGCTTGTCTAGGCCACTATGGCACTAAACCTCCACCTATGTAGGTGCATTAGGCTTCCACTTGGTATCTTAAACTGACAAGCTCACCTACACTACCAAGGTACTAAGCCCAGCCCATTTAACCTACCAAGGATGCATTAAGCTTTCACTTGTGCCTTAAGTCACAACGTCGCTAAGCCACAAGTACATTAAGCCTTCATCCATGGTGCTCCACTATCCACCATTACTTGGTTCACACTATTATGATAAGATTTGCTATGGATGGACTTAATTTACTAGGTTCCATAGAACCCCTTATGTGCACTAGGGTTCCTCATTGGTGTCTTAAGCTCAAAGGTTCTAACTAGACTACCAATGGTGCTAAACCACCTTTAACCTTTCCTAATGGCCCTATTGTAGTGCTCCTAGCTCATCCTAGATCAATTTCCTTCATGCTTTCTTTGTACATATATATTTCTCTTAGCTTCACAGGGAATGTAAAATTGCCTCAATCGGATGCCCGAGTGAAAAGTTATGGAAGAAATACCACAGCATGTCAATGTTGTAGAGGGTTGGCGCCTAGGCGCGAGAGGCAGCGCTGAGGTGCGAAAAGCATTTTCTTCTCAGATTCCAAATGGGGTGCTGGGTGTTGCAGCCCCACCTAGCGCCTAGGTGCCAGGCCCCCAAGCCCCGCACTTCCAAACTTCATCCGTAGCATGTTCGGAGGCCTCCCAATCCATTCAAACCTTCATACTAGGCCTTGGCAAGCTCCAATTTGCTAAAACTACTACAACAGGCCATAAACATGCTAACCTAACCAAGCATCAAGTGTCCAAATGATCTACACAAGTGCTTGATCCATACTAGTCCATCACAACACAAATCTCACCATAACCATGCATATCTCACAAACTACTTGAAACCAACATTCAAGTAACTAAGACATGCATTATTGGAGTTTGTAAACTAAATCCCTTACCTCAATTGAGAAGAACAAGCAAGCCATCAAGCATGACAAGCAACAAAGCTTCCACTATGGAGTTCCTATGGTTCCAAGAAAAATCCAGCATACAAGGCACCAAATTAAGCTCAACCAAGCTAGACCCAAGCTCATACAACCTCAAGAAACAAAGAACAACCCAATAACAAGATGGACGAAATGTTACCTAAGCTCACCAAGCTAAAAAATGTGATACAAGGCCTTCCACACCAAAACTATGCAAGATTAAGCACTTCCTTGCATGGGTACCTCATGAAACTTCGATGTCCACCAAAAATTGATGTTTTTATGAAGATTAGGAATGGATTTTGAGAGGGGAAGAAGAGCTCTGGGTTTGAGGTTGAAGGTGATGAATAGTGAAGCCCCAAATCCTTGAAAATGGTTTAAATGCCCAACTTCTTACTTTGGTCCTTCAACTTCTTTAGTTTCGCCAAAAAGACCCCATGCTCAAATAGTGCTATAAGACTTGGCAATCTGGTCTAACTCTTTGGTTTCTTGTCACATAGGTAAAAAAAAAACAACTTATGAGCTTGAAAACCAAATCTATCATCTTAGGGTATAAAATGACCATTTTGCCCCTGGTGACACTTAGGTGCCAAAATGACCTAGGAACCACCTAACCCTTAATAGCTTTCTTAACTTGCTAATTCAAACTAATGTAGGCATTGAATGAGGGATTTTGACTTGTTTAACAAGTCTTACCTGACCGTTAAAGGTCTGCTGCCTAGAGGGCCATAACTTTCTCCCTAACTTGGAGAATTCGGCCTTCTGAAGTGGATCTCCCCACCTTGAGATGAAAGCTAGGATATGGTGCTAACATATCCAGACCAAACCTAGTAAGGGGTGTCAACTTTGCAACTACTCACCCAGTGCTCACCTGCCTGACTTACTTAACTAATGCCAATCGGCTTTTAAGTTGGGCCCTTACCTATATAGGTACGATAGCTAGTGCTATAGTTTGTGCTCATGCCATACGAGAATCTCAAATGCACTACTTAATGTTCCCACACCTTTCCTAACCTTGCTCGACCTAAAAGCACCTTATTGCTACATCACATTGAAGACTATGGTATGGTACTTCACTTTCCTCAGCATACAGACACTATTGAAGGACCTCTGATAACTCAACTCTGTCTCGGTGAGTCTAGTGATCAACAACTTCTCCTTACTTCCCTTGGTGCCAAACCTCCTAGCACAAGTTAGCTTAACAAGTTTGCAACTCGCCCACTAGCACTTGCACTTTAAAAGTCTTAACCTAGGTCAGGCACCTAACTTCCTATACCACTTAGTGCAAGATAGCTTAATAAGCGTAGAACTTGTCCATTAACTCTTACACTAATGGTTCTTCACCATAAGCTTAGTAGTCGACACTCCAAACAACCACTAGACTAAGTGTGTTACTAGTGAACTATGGCATCACCACAACACACCCCTAGCACCCAAGGCATACTCCACTGCATGCTCTACTATACTCTTGGGCTCTTCCGAACAAATGGTCTAGCAAGAGCTGTAAGTCTTGGCACACCCTAGAGTATGAGTCTTTGACACTCTTCTTTGATGGCCCCTATGCTTTAAGCATCCTAGTGCATCATGTGGGATGCATATGCACTACCTGACCATTCTAGTCTTACTGCCCTTACCACTTTGGAGTTCCTTACACTTGTATTACTACCAAAGAAAATTTTCTCTAGTGCAAATGCTAGAACCTCCATATGGTTAGCAGTCTTTGGGCCTCATCCATGGCTTCTCAGCTTAGGTTTCCTAATACCCAGTAACGGGATACCAATATACTACCTAAACCAAGGTCTTGATGCTTCAGTCACTTACCTAGAGTATCCTTGGTGCATGAAGCCTATACATTAAGTCTTCACTTTTTAGGCAACTCGGCCCTATACTACTACCAATTACCTCGGTACCTTCTTGTGATCATTAACTAATTGGTCAAACTATGATCACAAGGGGACTACCTTTAAGTCCATGCACAACTACCATACCATGAACTACACCATGCCAAGCTTTTGCTTGGATGATGTGTGGACGCAATTTAGCCTACTACATAACTTTTTTATTTTCCTAGGTGGGAGAACTAATTTTACCATTTTACTCGGTTCATTATTGGGAGGTAACTAGCCACAAAAAACTCTATGTGTTGCTTAACTACTACAACTCCATCTAGTGCATTAAAGTGTTTCCTACGCACCTAGGATCGATACTATCCTTCGGAGTTGTGAGCCTTAACCGCTAACCCATTATCCAGTGTTGTAAGTCACTAAACCTTCCCCTATGAGGCACTGGGGTTGAGTGAAACTCACACTTACTTTGGGCTCTTGACTAGCTTAATCCAACCAACTTTGATTATTGTTTCAACCTTTGACTTTCCTGTACTACTTGAGCACAACTATACCTATACTCACTTGGCATTTTCAAACTACTAAGTGAATCACTTAGCTAGGTGGGAGATTCCTTTACGGCCATCCTAAGCCTCTTGAATGGTCATAGTAAACTCTTCCACATGGGCCTACCTAACTATACCTAAAAGGGTTAAGGTAAAGCATTCTCTTTCCTGGCATCACTCGATCATTCTCAACTCATAGTTGAACTTCCCACCAACTTACTGGCATGAAAAGCAGCTGACAGTTACCATGAGTTCCTCGGTCCCATCCAGGACTTAGTCCCTCACTTGCTCAGCTAGTTTCACTAGTCGAGCACCTTTCTCCCACTGGTCATCTTACCGGCCCTCGACTCCACTTAACCTTGAGATGATGACTACAAATCAAATGATATCCCTTGGTCCATGGCAGTCGATCCTATTACTCAGGTTCTCTTACTACCATTTGGTAGCTGAGACTAACATTCAGCAATTATTTTGGCCATTCTGGCTATAGACTAGGGCATACAACTAACGGATGAATAAAACTATCTTTCCAATTACCCTATGGATGAGTTCCTTGCTCCTTGTTCCCTTTCATGGCTTCCTTCTGCATAACATAGTTAGGGAAAAAAAATTCAAATCTTACCTAGTTACCTTCTTAATACCTGGCTGAATTGTGCTGCTGCTCACATGCTCTAAGGAACTTATCCAATTACTTAGCCCAGCTATTGATATTGACTAGGCCAACCAATGTGCTACTGCTCACATGCTCTAAGGAACTTATCCAGTTACTTAGCCAGCTATTGGTATTGACTAGGCCAACCAAGCTAACTTACAAAAGAATTTAGCCTATGGAACCTTAGAACACTTCCAATCTAAGTCATTCAAGCCTCTACTTTTGTGGCTTTATGCACTAGCAAGTGGGGTCTATGCTTTGGGTATCACCCTAACACTTAGTGCATTTTTGTGTTCTAATGAACTCGAGTTCACCCTTAGCCCCATTCAAGAAAACTACCCAAACATGCCAAACAAGACTATGCCAATAAACTAATGCTAGAACAACCAACAAGAAACTAACCTACTAGTGGAAGGTTAGGAGCTTACCTCACACTAGCCTCAACCTGCTTGTTAGTTCACTATGACTACCAGTCAAGTGTGGCACCTGTATGGCAGTTGGCTACCTCGACCACTTAACTGGCTGAGGTCAAACCTGAACTATTGCTCTGGTGTACTAGGTCGACTCCTTGCCGCAACAACTGTTAAGGACATATTCCTAGGCTAGCTTTATCATAACCAAGCCCATGACCACTAAGACCACAAAAATCAGTTTCCTACGTGCATGGCTTAGAACAATGTTCTTCTTGCACCTTAGGCATAAGCCCTACTATCCTCATGATCCATTCTTGATCATTAGCCGACTTTAGCACTATGGGCATGTCACCCATGCTCCAACTAGGTTGGGTGAGCCAACCTCCACTTTACCAATTGTGTCTCTAACTCCATTAACTCTCTTGCAAAAGCCGGTGGCTTACCAAACAACTTGTTGGTAACTCCACATCCATATTCATATAGAGCCTCCATAGTTATAGCTTAAGGCCTTGTTGGTTTTAGCTTTAAGCTCTACTCTTGTGGAGAAAGGATACAAAAATGCTCCTTTCCTCTACTATGTGGCCTGCATGACCAATTTTTTTCTTATTTTGATTAGCGTATCCTCATATTCTTTTATGTTGCCTAACACTTACAGGTTACTGGGTCCCAATCCTGAAATTGTGGGGAACTCCCCACCTTGGAGGTCCACACCTCCTACTCTTATGGATCATGTCACCTACCTCATTCTAAGGTTCTGAAAAGTTTCCCCTAGGATGGTGATCACATCCCACTACCAGCACCAAGGTGTTGCCACTACCTTGGAGCAAGTCAAACTACCTACCCCAATGTTGCCACACAACTAGACTACTAAGATTTGCTTTGGAACCACTAGCATCCAAAATTGTACCTAACCTAGTTTCACCAAGGCAATGTACAACCAAAGCCAGGTAGTGCACACAGAATACAAGAACTACTAGTTAGTGCTAACTATCCTAGCACAAGGACAACATTTTGATCTTAGTCACCTAGCCTCCAATGATGCCTAATCAAGTCTAGAGCCTTGCTTCAATACCACCTGTCACATCGCCTACCCCGGATGGGGTACTCCCAGGAAGACTGTGGAACAAAGTTCCATACTAGTTATAGTTGGCTAGTTAATTACTTGTTCCATTTTAAAACCTTTCATGCATTTAGTTTTTAACCTACAATGCACTATGCATGTAGTTGCTTCGACTTCAATTTCAATTTAAGAAAATGAATCAAAAACATTGTCACGGTTTTATAAAACATAAACAACCCACAATTCAAAGCATAAAACATAAGTGTATTTACTACAAGTAATAACCATGCATGTGCATCATTACATAAGTAAAGACTATGCACATGCCCAAAAGCAACTAAAATACTACTTAACCGTGAGACATTGGAGGCTAAATTAGCATACATACGTATACTGAAAGACTACTACTGAGATCCGTGGTCTATTATGTCCGTCCTTGTGCCACTAGCCTCTACAAGGCTGCAAAACAACTATAATTAGCACAAACAACTTAGCCAGTAAAGCTAGAATCAATGAATGATTCACTAGGTGGTTACCTAAAATATAAATGCTAGCTCGACAACCTTCTAAGCTCACTGGCTCCTTGCAGATATAATTTGCACAGCAACACTAAAGGGAGTGAGAATCCGAAGATTTCCAGCAAGGGATTTGACTACCTATAAAGAAACATTAAAACCTGCAATCAAAAACTTGAGAACACTCACATATATAATGTATGAAATGTACTGCGGGCCCTATGAAGTTTGAGGCCTAACATATACGCATATATTGGAGTCCCTTGGGACCCTACCTCTTTCTAGTCCTTACACGGACGTCACCCTATGCCTAGCGTGTTCTTGGCCCCTAACTCACTTTTAGCAAGCTCAGCTTGCTGACATCATAATAAGCTTAGCTCATTAGTTAACCTTCCCTTTGTTGTTGTACAGGTGAACATGGTGGATGCTCCTTGGTTGAGTTCCAAGGAACTCATGCTACATGTACTAGGCTCCTACATAGTGCCTCAACCCCTTGGCTTGTCTAGGAAACTATCGTATTAAGCCTCCACCTATCTAGGTGCACTAGGCTCCCACTTGGTGTCTTGAACTAACAAGCTTACCTAGACTACCAAATTACTCAGTCTTGCCCATTTAACCTACCAAGGATGCATTAAGCTTTCACTTGTGCCTTAAGTCATAACTTGCCTAGGTGCACTAAGCCTTCATCCATGGTGCTCCACTATCCACAATTACTTGGTTCACACTATTATGATAAGATTTGCTATGGATGGACTTAATTTACTAGGTTCCATAGAACCTCTTACGTGCACTAGGGTTCCTCATTGGTGTCTTAAGCTCAAATGTTATAACTAGACTACCAATGGTAAGAAACCCCATTTAACCTTTCTTAATGGCCCTATTGTAGTGCCCCAAGCTCATCCTAGATCACTTTCCTTTGTGCTTTCTTTGTACCCAAGAGAACTTGACCCAAAACTAGTGCTTTGAGGAGCTATAAGGGGTACTAAGGTACCATTGGTCACCTTCCATCCTAAGGCCCTTTAAGCACTCATTGACCCTTCACTTTGGAGCAAAATACAAAAAAACCTAGGCCAATTCACACTTTCATGAAATCACAAAAGTTGTATATCTTTCTCTTAGCTTCACAGGGAATGTTGAATCACCTCAATTGGATGCCTGAATGAAACATTATGGAAGAAATACCACAACATGTCAATGTTGTCGAGTGCTAGCACCTAGGCGTGGGAGGGCACTGAGGCTCCAAGAGCATTTTGTTCTCGAATTCCAAATGGGGTGCTAGGCGCTGCAGCCCCACCTAGCACCTAGGCACCATGCCCAGAGCCCTGCACTTCTAAACTTCATCCATAGCATGTTTGGAGGCCTCCCAAGCCATCCAAACTTCATACCAAGCCTTGGCTGGCTCCAGTTTGCTAAAACTACTACAATAGGCCATAAACATGCTAACCTAACCAAGCATCAAGTGTCCAAATAATCTACACACGTGCTTGATCCATACTAGTCCATCACAACACAAATCTCACCATAACCATGCATATCTCACAAACTACTTGAAACCAACATTCAAGCAATTAAGACATGCATTATTGGAGTTTGAAAACTAAATCCCTTACCTCAATTAAGAATAATAAGCAAGACATAAAGCACCATAAGCAACAAAGCTTCCACTATGGAGTTCCTATGGTTCCAAGAAAAATCCAACATACAAGGCACCAAATTAAGCTCAACCAAGCTAGACCCAAGCTCATACAACCTCAAGAAACAAAGAAAAACACAAGAACAAGATGGCCAAAATGTTACCTAAGCTCACCAAGCTCAAAAATGTGATCCAAGGCCTTCCACACCAAAACTATGCAAGATTAACCCCTTTCTTGCATGGGTACCTCATGGGACTTCGATTTCCACCAAAAAATTGATGTTTTTATGAAGATTGGGAGTGGATTTTGATAGGAAAAGGAGAGCTATGGGTTTGAGGTTGAAGATGATGAATAGTAAAGCCCCAAATCCTTGAAAATGGTTTAAATGCCTAACTTCTTACTTTGGTCCTTCAACTTCTTTAGTTTCGCCAAAAAGACCTCATGCTCAAATGGTGCCATAAGACTTGGCAATCTAGTCCAACTCTTTGGTTTCTTGTCACTTAGGTCCAAATGAACAACTTATGAGCTTGAAAACCAATTCTACCACCTCGGGGTACAAAATGACCATTTTGCTCCTAGTGACACTTAGGTGCCAAATTGACCTAGGAACCACCTAACCCTTAATAGACTTTCTTGACTTGCTAATTCAAACTAATTGAGGCATTGAACGAGGGATTTTAACTTGTTTAACAAGTCTTACCTGACCATTAAAGGTCTGCTGCCTAGAGGGTTGTAACATTCTAAAGGTGGTAAGTAGTGCTCAGGTGGATTTTGGTACAAAACACTCCAAAATCTACTTATAAACCTTGGATTTCTGTCTGACACTATGGAGTCTAGCACTCCAAACAATCTTACTATCTCTTTGATGTACATTTATGCCAACTTTTCCAGTGACTCTAGGATTTTCATTGGCAAGAAGTGGGCACACTTGGTTAACCTATCCACAATGACCCAGATTGTGTCATGTCTTAATTTGGTCATAGGCAACCCAGTTAATAAATCCATAGTAATGTTACCCCACTTTCTCACTAGAATGGGTAGAGTTTATAGTGTTTCTATAGGTTTCTAATGCTCTACCTCCACCCTTTGGTTTGTGGCACATTTAGAGACATATGTGGCTATGCCCTTCTTCATGTTTGGCCACTAGAAATGTGTCTTCAAGTCTTTGTACATCTTTTCACTTCTAGGATGGATATTTAGTTTGCTAGTGGAAGCTTCCTCAAGTATCTCATTCCTGAGATCTTACTCGCTAGGCACAAATATTTTGTCCTTAAAGTACAGTAATCCTTGCTTGTAGGCAAACAATTCATACAATGACCCTTTGTCTTCTCCTTAAATCTTTTTCCAATTAGGGTATACTTCTTGTTCCTTTCTTATTTCCTCAATCCATCTTGATTGCACAATCAATGTATAGACTTATGCTTCTCCCTAATTTTGCCAATTCTGCCAAAGGCAGAACAAACTATCCTCCTCACTAGTATCTACCAATGATCCACCCTTTAGCAAACTAGTGTACTTCCTACTTAAGGCATCTGGCACTAGATTGCCTTTGCCCTCAATGTACTCAATGTTGCAGTCATAGTCTTTAATATACTCCAACCATCTTATTTGCCTCATGTTCAACTCTTTTTGAGTGAACAAGTACTTTAGGCTTTTATGGTCAGTGTATATCACAAATGAGTTCACTAATAGGTAATGCCTCAACTGCTTTAAGGCATAGATCACTGCAACAAGTTCTAGGTCATGGGTGCAATAGTTTCGCTCATAGGGCCTTAAATGCCTTGACCCATAAGCAATCACATTCCTCTCCAGCACCAACACACATCCTAACCTAGACCTAAATGCATCTGTATAGATGGTTTAGGGCTTGTTTGGATTAGGTAGGATTAACAATGGAGCTCAAATCAACTTACTCTTTAGCTCTTGAAAGCTCTTTTTACACTTTTCAATCCACTCAAACTTCTGACCTTTCTTAGTTAGTTGAGTAAGAACTGAGGCAATCATGGAGAATTTTGGTCCAAATCTCTTGCAATAGCCTACCAATCCTAGGAAGCTTTTAACTTACTTTACATTTTTAGGACTTTCCTACTCTTGCACGGCCTTGACCTTTTTAGGGTTTACTCTAAGGCCTTGTGCATCAATAATGTGTCCTCAGAAAGTCACTTCTTCTAACCAGAATCAGCACTTGGACAATTTGGCATACAACCAATTGTCCAATAGTGTGTTTAAGATAACTTTTAAGTGAAGCTCATGTTCACTTTCATCCTTGGAATACACAAGGATGTCATCAATGAACACCACTACAAACTTATCCAAGTATGGTCTGAACACATGATTCATCAAGTTCATAAATGCAACAGGGGCATTAGTCAAGCCAAAGGGCATGACTATGTACTCACAATGTCCATATCTTGTTCTGATAGTTGTCTTGGGTATATCCTCATTTTTTACACTTAATTGAAAGTGCTTAGATCTCAAATCAATCTTAGAGAGGATTTTTACTGCCATGAGTTGAACAAAAAGATCCTCAATCTGAGGGAATGGATAGTTGTTCATGATAATCACAGCATTCAGTTTTTTTATAGTCAATCCACAATCTCAAAAATCCATCCTTCTGTTTCACAAAGAGAACTAAAGCTCCCCATGATGAAACACTTGGTCTTATGAACCCTTTTTGAAGAATTTCATTAAGTTGTTTCTTAAGCTCAGTCATCTCTGTGATTGGCATTGTACAAGGAGGTACGGATATTGGTGTAGCTCTAGGTTATAGTTTAATCTCAAATTCAATCTCTCTTAGAGGAAGAATATTTGGCAGGTCTTAGGAAAGACTTGTGGAAAGTATTTCACCAAGGGTAACCTACTAACCTCTTCTTCAATCTCAACATCATTCAATGCATAGTATTCATCTTTAGAAAACACAGGAATTTCATCCATAACTTCTAGTTCCATGCCATGCATTTCATACATTAATTCCTCAAAATTCACTAATGTAGGTCTTCAATACAAGGCAATGTGATTTCTCTTTTAGTACAACCAATCTTTATAACATGCATAGCCAACCAATTCATACCCAAAATAATATCATATTTTGGAATACTTAACACTAACAGATCAGACACAATCTTAGTCTTTTCTACTACTAGCTCATAATTCTTAGCTAGTTCATTAGGGAAAAGACATTGACTACCTGCTATTCTTACTAAAGATATCTTAGGCATGCATTCAATAGGCAATGCCATGGATTCAACTAATTTTTTAGCCACAATAAACACTGAGGCACCAGTATCAAACAATACACTAACAAGCGTACCATTTAAATAAATGTTACCTCTAAGTGCACCCTGCTGGAAGGCTTATGCTTTTCAATTTGAAATACTCTTTTAGCTCTTTACACTTGTGGGCTTGGTGCCAATGGAGGACCCCTTGGTCAATTGTTCTTGGCGGCTACCACATTAGGCCTATTGTAGCCTTACTCCTCTTCCTTCTTTTTTGACCCAAAGGGCAATCTTTGATCCAATGATCTATGGAGCCACATCTGAGACATACTTGTGTCTCAAAGTAACATGGCTTCTTGCCATGGAATTTCTTGCAACTAGGGCACCTTGGATCACTGAACTTACTTTTCACCTTGCCATCAACACTAGGTTGAAAAACCTTGGCAGTGCCCTTGCCTTTTAGTGCCATTTTCTTCTTTCCATGTTGATAAGCTTCCCTTGGTCCATTGGGAAACCACTTACATTCATGCTCTACTTGTTCTACAAGAAGAGCCTTCTGTACTGCATCATAATAGGTAATAGCATTAAATGGCCTCACTGCTCTCATAATATCTGGCCTCAAACGTCTGACAAACCTCTTTACCTTTTGTTCTTTCAACCCATTGCATTGTAGTGCATAACTCACAAGTTGGTTGAACTTATGTTCGTATTCTAAAACATTAAGGTTGTCCTATTGTAATGCATAAAATTTTGCCTATTTTAAATCCTTAATTGCATCCCTAATGTACTGATCCTGGAGTAGTCTAGTGAACTTTGGCCATGTTATCTCAAATTCATGATTTGCTCTCCTACCCTTTTGATCAGCATACCTATCTCTAATACTCCTCCGCCACATTGTTGCACTACCTACAAGGTTGTAAGCAACTAGAGATACTTTCTTGGTGGAGCTTATGTGCATCCTATAAAACATCTTCTTAATAAAGGTCAACCATTCTTCAACTTTTTTTGGCCCAACTCTACCATCAAACTGTGGAGGTCATAGGCCTTGAAACCTTTCCAATAGACTGGCATTATCAAAGCCCTCAAGGTCCTCAACTCTGTGTTGCCTGGACTTGTAGGATTCCTCTAAATCCTAAGGCTCTATAGCTATCCTTCTTCCTCTCCTTTCATTAGGCCACTCAGCTTCATTCCTTATGGAATGGTCATAAGCTAAGTGATTGGCTCTAAAAACCTAGCCAATCTTAGACCTATCTCTTCTAGTTGTTGGGTGCCTTCTATATTCATCCTCTACTTCTTTAATCTCTTCAATATCATTTCCATCAAAATGAACATTATCTATGTTACTGTTCCAAGAACCTTCTTTTGTAGCTTCTTGATTCTGGTCCTGTGGTGTAGCCAGTGCTCCTTATGCTCCCTATTGTTGTTGGACATATAGAAGCATTACTAAGCCTTCATTAATTTGGGCTAAGTTTCCTTGTAACTCTACCCACACCTGAGGCATGTTTAACTCAAGTGCAGGATTCACTGCTCTTTGTGCTCTAGCCTAATCACCCCATCTTGGTTCATCATTTCTATTCTCCCACCTTTGCTCACTAGGAGGTCTTAGGGGTCCCTGATCCTCTCTCCTTGTGGCAACCATATTTCTATTTCATGATAAACAAAAGAGAACAATATACACTATATGTTAGGTGCTTAACACTACAGGTGACCCAACTAAGTTCTATGTATGCAGTTATGTGCATGATGCAATCATATGCAACACCAATTCAAACTGTGCTCTAATGCCACTTTGAGTACTTAAACACAGTGATCAAATTTAGTGAGCTTAAGCTCTAGGCATTGCATGTCCTGTAGGCCAAGCAAAACATGCTTACTATACTTATCCAAGTGGCCCTCTTGGCTTTAATGCAAGGATGTGTATATTGGTCCAACCATTTCACATATGTTCACATAAAAACTCATTTGGTAGTGCAGACAATGATCAAAACCTCATCTCATGTCAACATGGTATTCAACCAAAATTCCATGCACATGCATAAATACATGCACACTTGGTGCACTTAGTGCCCATTCATGTGTCCAAACTTTCATGTTGAGTCCAGCTTAAATTCTACATGTGTCCTCCTATGCCCTAAAGATTTTAAACCCTTTAATACACTTAAAAATTGATAAGGAAATAGGTTTGAGACGTTAAATCCTGCTAAGTTTACAATTATGGATTTTGCACTTAACAGGGTAGAATTAAAGATAAGAATAGTACACATCAAAATCAGCCAATTTTGATAGGTCATAACTCTACCTACATGGCACCAAATCAAATAATCAAACTCAAAATTCTTTACCTTAAATATGCTAAGTGTGGTCAAAATCTTATGGTCAAACTCATTATGTACAACAAGTTATGGTAGTCGGAGTACAAGGTACTAAATTTGAGCAACTAAAGACCAATATGCCCATACAAACTTTCATTAAATTCATACACTTCATTTCCAGTGGCAAAGCCAACATGGCTAGTTCCATACATATCTTAGACACATGTAGAAACCACTCCCTAGAATTTTAAGTCATTCTACAAGCATCATATGCCATACTCTTCAAAACAACCCATAAGCACCATATGGATAGAATTACACAAAACACTTCCAACTACACTTCATTCATCCACATATTATTCACACACTATACATATCATATAACCACTTCATTTGCATGCCATCATGCACTTCATACATGCCATAAATTGGTTCATATATGCACTAAGCTTCTTTGAGGGTCTCAAAAGCACTAAGCACTCTAGAAAATTTAAGGGACCAGTTACTATGCAAGGCAAAAACTACTGTTACTAAAAATAGCTATTATGCTCTAAAAATCATGAAAATTTCCAGTTTATAACTACATATATTGAAGTTAATGTAAGTAAAATTTTATGTAGAAATTAAAACAAAAGCTATTAGTTTGAATGCCCTATTTCATACGCTCCCAAAAATGGACAAAAAGGGGGTCAGTCTCTTTGAAGAAACTTAGTAAGGGCTTATCATTAGGAACTTGTATCTCTAGCTATAAACATGAAATCCAAAGACACTAAAACATAAAAATATAGCACATATACATAGACATTGCCATCCAAATGCACAAACAAACACAGCAACAAACAAATGTAGTGCTAGCACCAACAACACATTAACGTTAGTTCGATTCATTGAAATAAACATTAAGAACTCACTATGGTAGCCCTCCTCAAGCTATTGCTTGGTATTAGGAGACCATTAAATCTTATTTACTACTAACTTAGGATCTTGAAACCCTTCTTTGAACTGCCATCAATATCCAAGATAACAATAAGGCCAAAACCTTGTCTTACATGTCCCCCTTTACCTAAACTTGGTTCATATAGTTTTTGTCTCTCTTCCAAGCATAGTATTAACTCGATGAATGTTTGAAAATAGTGTAAATAAACCAAGAATCTTGATAAAAACCTTACCTTGGCTGTGAAGGCCAAAAACTCTAAGTAAAGCTCAATAAACCCAGAAACTAGGGTTTTTCTCTCACTTGATGTATCTAGTTGCTTTCTCTTGCTTCCTCTCGAAAGCTTGAGCTATGGTGGCTATGGATGGCTATAGATAATTTCAAGTGTTTAGGGCTACTAAAGGCTAAAAATAAGGAGATGGTAAAGGAAATGAAGTCTTTTTCCTTTTTATCTTTCTTTTTTACTTAAGTCAAAACTATCATATGGCATAATTAAAATTGTTTCAACTTCAAGCCTACACTTGGAAATGTTTTAGCCAACCATTACAGGGGTGGAAAATGATATTTTTGACCACCTTTCACCTTGTCAAAGGTCGTTATAACCTTTAGACAAAAAGGTGGACACTTGGGTCCTCAATTGACATTATGCCATAAATGGTGAACTTCACCTCCTTGAGCACTTTGGTCCCCAAAACTATCATTAATGCCATCCATGTCCTTTCTTAATAATACCATTCATGTCCCTCCAAAAAAGATCTCTAGAAATTTGTGCAATTGAGTACCCAACCTTTGTAACATTACAATTTAGTCCATAGGTTACTTGAAAAACAAGCTTTACATTAAGTCTTTTTTAATGCCAAACTATCACTGTGTGTGCCACTTAAGGGGATGTGCATTAAATACTTTACACTTCACAATTCATACACTATGGTGAAAATTAAAGCATATAAGTTTAGGTCCTTATGTTATAATTTTCTCATTTCATAAAGTCCTAACATTTTTCCCCCCTTAACAATTTTAGTCGTCTAAAATTGCCTTCAATTTGGGGTACTCTTCTGGATACCTTTCTAACATTTCCTTTTCAGTTTTCCAGGTTACTTCTCTTTCAAAATTGGTGTGACCATTGTACCTTAACCATGGGAACAACTTGTTCTTCAGCCTTCTGGTATCCTTAACTAAGATAGCTATAGGTTTCTCCTCATATGTCAGATTAGGCTCTAACTGTATGCCTTCCATTGCTATAGCCTGCTTTGTGTCCAATAGAAACTTCTTAAGTATACTAACATGGAAAACATTGTTGACATTTCATATATTCGGCAGTAGAGCTAACCTATAAGCCACCTTGCCAACTCTGTCCAATATCTTATAAGGACCAATGTACCTTGGAGCTAGTTTACTTCTTTTGCCAAACCTGATAGTGTCTTTGGTTGGTGCTACTTTGAGCCACATTTTATCACCAACCTCAAACTCCAAGTCTCTTCTTTTTTTTTTCACATAAGCAGTGGTCCTTTTGTTGGTTATCCTTAATCTTTTCTATATTTTGATCTTGCTTTTTGTCTTTCTAATGATCTCAATACCCAACTCTAGCCTATCTGGGGCTTCCACCAAATAGTAAGGTGTCATGAACCTTCTCCCATAAAGAGCTTCATAAGGTGCCATACCAATGGTGCTTTGATAACTGCTGTTGTAAGAAAATTTCACCAAAGGTAAGTGTTGGTCCTATTCTCCCTTGAAAGCCAAGATACAACTTCAGAGCATGTCTTCGAGTATCTGAATCACCATCTCAATTTGTCCATCTTTCTGAAGGTTGTAAGCAATGCTCAGGTTGATTTTGGTTCTTAGTGCTTTATGAAAAGCACTCTAAAATCCAGCTATAAACATTGGATCTTTGTCTGATACTATGGAGTCTGGTACTCCAAACAATCTTACTATCTTTTTTATGTACATTTATGCCAACTTTTCCATTGAGTCTGTGATTTTCATTAGCAAGAAGCGGGCACACTTGGTTAACCTATCAACAATGACAGAGATTATGTCATGTCTTAATCTGGTCATAGGCAACCCAATTAAGAAATCCACACTAGAATGTGTAGTCTATAATATTTCTACTAGTTTTTTATGCTCTAACTTCACCATTTGGTATGTAGCACATTTAGAGACGTATGTGGCTATGTCTTTCTTCATGTTTTGCCACCATAAATGTGTCTTCAAGCCTTTGTACATCTTCTCACTTCCAAGATGGATATTTAGTTTGTTAGTGTGAGCTTTCTTAAGTATCTCATTTATGAGGTCTTGATCACTAGGCATATATATTTTATCCTTGTAGTGCAAAAATCCTTACCTACAGGTCAAGGATTCATACAAGGACTTTGGTCTTCTTCTAAAATCTTCTTCAAATTAGGGTATGCTTCTTGTGCCTTTCTTATTTCCTCAATCCATCCTAATTACACGGTCAATGTATAGACATGTGCCTCTTCCCACATCTGCCACTTCTGCAAAAGGCAGAACAAACTATTCTCCTCACTAGTATCTTCCAATGAACTACACTTTAGCAAACTAGTGTACTTCCTACTACAGGCATCTGCCAGTAGACTATCTTTGCCCTTAGTGTACTCAATGGTGTGGTCGAAGTCTTTAATATACTCTAACCATATTCTTTGACTTATGTTCAACTCTTTCTGAGTGAAAAAGTAGTTTAGGCTTTTATGGTTAGTTTATATCACAAATAAGCTTCCTAATAGGTAATGCCTCCATCGCTTTAAGGCATAGATCACTGAAACAAGTTCTAGGCCATGGGTAGGGTAGTTTTGCTCATAGGGTCTTAACTGCCTTGACCCGTAAGTAATCATATTCCTCTCCTACATCAACACACTTCCAAACCCAAAACTAGATGCATCTGTATAGATTGTGTATGGCTTATTTAGATCAAGTAGGATTAACACTGGAGCTTGAATCAACTTACTCTTTAGCTCCCGAAATCTCTTGTCACACTTTTTAGTCCACTCAAACTTTTGACCTTTCTTGGTCAGTTGAGTAAGAACTGAGGCAATCATGGAGAATTTTGATACAAATCTCCTGTAATAGCTTGCCAATCCTAGGAATCTTCTGACTTCCTTTACAGTCTTAGGTCTTTCCCACTCTTGCACAGCCTTGACCTTTTTAGCATTTGTTCTAAGGCCTTGTGCATCAATAATTTGTCCTAGGAAAGACACTTCCTTTAACCAAAATTGGCACTTGAAAATTTTGGCAAACAACCGATTGTCCAACAGTGTGTTCATAACAATTTTTAGGTGATGCTCATGTTCACTTTCATCCTTGGAATACGCTAGGATGCCATCAATGAACACCACTGCAAACTTATCCAAGTATGGTATAAACACACGGTTCATCAAGTCCGTAAATGCAGCATGGGCATTAGTCAAGCCAAAGGGCATGACTATGTACTCATCATATCCATATCTCGTTCTGAATGTGGTCTTGGGTATATCCTCCTTTTTTACCCTTAATTAAAAGTACCTAGATCAAATCAATCTTAAAGAAGATCTTTGCTCCCTTGAGTTGATCAAATAGATCCTCAATCCTAGGGAGTGGATACTTGTTCTTGATAGTCATAGCATTCAGTTTTTTGTAGTCAATGCACAATCTCAATGATCTATCTTTCTTTTTCACAAAGAGAATTAGAGCTCCCAATGATGAAACACTTGATCTTATGAACCCTTTTTCAAGAAGTTCAACAAGTTGTTTCATAAGCTCAGTTACCTCGGTGATTGGCATTCTGTAAGGAGGTATGGTGTTACCACCTTCACAAAATGGGAAAATTACAGCATAAGGACCTAAACTCATATGCTTTAATTTTCACCATAAGGTATGAATTGTGAAGTGCAAAGTATTCAATATACACTCCCTTAAGTGGCAAAAACAATGATAGCTTGGTCCTTAAGAAAGCATTGGCATATTGCCTGATTTTCAAGTAGCCTATGGACTAAATTGTAAGGTTACAAAGATTGGGTACTCAATTGCACAAATTTCTAAATATGGCTATGGAAAGGACATGGATGGAATTATGAAGAAAGGATATGGATGGAATTATGAAGAAAGAACATGGAAGGAATTAAATATATTGTTGGGGACCAAAGTGCTCAAAGAAGGCAAAGTTGATCATTTATGGCATAATGCCAATTAAGGATCCAAGTGTCCACATTTTTGCCTAAAGTCAAAATGATTTTTTTGACAAGGCAAAAGAGGCCAAAAGATGTCATTTTCCCACCCCAAATGGCTGGCAAAAATATTGTCCAAGTGTGGCTTGAAGTTTGCAAAATTTGCAAACATGCCATTACTAAAGATAAATAAAGAAATAAAGCTAGAAAAAAATCATTTTCACCCATTTTCTTCCCAAAATTCGACCTCCACCTGCTAGCCTCATCTCTTTGAGCTCCTCCACCATCCACCATAGCCATCTTACTGCAAGTAATCAAGAGAAAGCAAGAGAAAACAACCGAAGCATCAAGGAAGGCTATAATCCCTAGTTTGTGGGTTTACAAAGGGTATATGGGATTTCCAGCGAAAGGTAAGGGTTTTATCTGGATTTCATGGCTTTTTATTGTTCAATACAGATGCCCAAACATCCATGAACCTAAGACCCTAAGCTTGGAAGAGAGCCAAGAGCTTGATGAACCAAGTTTATGTTAAGGGGGAAATTGCACCAAGGGTTTCAACCCTACAGCTTTGGTGCTCTGTTATGGCAGTGAAATTCAGGGTTTCTAGAGCCCAAGTTAGTACTAACTAAGACCTAATGACCTCTTAAGACCACGCAATAGCTTGAGGAGGGCTTCCATAGTGAATTCTTAATGTTTAATTGCATGATTATGGACTAATCCTAATGTGTTATTGCTGCCAGCATTTCATATGTTTGTTGCTGTGTTTGTTTGTGCATTTGGATGTGTATATTTGTGTGTTTGTACTGTATTTTTGTGTTTTAGTGTCTTTGGATTTCATTTATATGGCTGGAGTTTGAAGATTTTATTGATAAGCCTTTACTAAGTTTCATTCAAGAAACTTACCCCCTTTCTGTCCATTTCAGGAGCACCTGAAAGAGAACATTCAAATTAATAGTTTTCGTTTGAATTTCTATGTGAAATTCCAGGTACATTAACTTCCATATGTCTAGTTATGATCTGGAAATTTTGGTGATTTTAGGAGCACATTTGGTATTTTTAGTGATGGTGCTTACTGTGTTGTGCAGCAGCTGTCCAGCATCCTGTTTTTGGAGTCCATTGTGTCTCAGGACCTCCTGTAACCTAGTGTGGGTATTTAGCTGAGTTAATACCATATTTTAGTGCATGTATGCATGTATGTGTAGTGTATGTAAAATGAGACAAGTATGTGAACATTTGAGTAATGTTTTGGCTATGTATGTGATGTGGTGCAAAGCTGCCTAAGTGTGACTGATAGGCTGCTTACTTGTAAATTCTTTTTTGGCCACATAAAGTTGCTAGATTCAAGAGAATGTAATTCATATTTGTAATGGACATGTATGGGATAGCCTTGGAGGGCTTTATCTTTGTGAATGAAGTGTTTGAATGGTTTGGAAAAATTGTATGGGCAAAATGGTCCAAAAGTTGTCAGAATTTCGACCATGTACCTAAAGTTGAATATCTCCCTGTGTAGAATGAATTTTAGTATGAAATTTTGACCAAATCTATAGAACATCTAGAGGGTTAACTAGGATTTGGAATTTATGGATTTAGATCCCTGTAGCTAAAGATATGTTGTTGCAAAGTTGGCTGAGTTACTGTTCATTTGGTCAGAATTTTGTAACCAACTTCAAAAATCCATAACTTGGTCTATAGGTGGGCTATTTATATAAAAAAAAATTCCTTGGTTTTCCATAAGTCTCTAATTGATAATGGAGCAAATAAAATAGGGGGTTACATGGCTAGAATTATACAGTTTATTGGAGGAAGTTTGGGTGCAGTGGCTGGAATTTTTGAACCTAGTAAGAATGCTTAATGTGTGGAAGCCAAAACTAAGACTTGTGCTAATGTTTTTCTTCTTAGCTTCCATGGTGTGAATAAATGTGAATATGTTTATTATGGTTAGACCAATATGCATGTATTTACATAGTGCTCAAGAGGGTCACTTGAGTATGTACACTAGGGGTGTTGTTCTGATGACCTACAGGACACACCAATCCTAGGAGTTTAAATGCATAGTTTTGGAACCATAATTGGATTACCCCAGAGTGTGTAACATATGGATATTGATGTAGATCTAGGTTGTAGTTTAATCTTAAATTCAATCTCTCTTGGAGGAAGAATACCTTGCAAGTTTTTAGGAAAGACTTGTGGAAAGTCTTTCACTACAGGTATCCTACTAACCTCTTCTTAAATCTCAACATCATTCAATGCATAGTATTCATCTTCAGAAATCACAGGAATTTTATCTATAACTTCTAGTTCCATGCCATGCATATCATACCTTAATTCCTTAAAATTCACTAATGCATGCACTTCATTACTAGGCAATGTGATTTATCTTTTAGCACAATCAATCTTTATACCATGCATAGACAACCAATTTATACCCAAAACCATATCATATTTTGGAATATTTAACACTAGCAGATCAATCATAATCTTAGTCGTGCCTACTACTAGCTCATAATTCTTAGCTAGTTCATTAGTGAAAAGACATTGACTACCTACTATTCTTACTAATGATATGTTAGGCATGAATTAAATAGGCAATGCCATGGATTTAGGTAATTTCCTAACCACAATAGACACTGAGACACCAATATCAAACAATTTATTAATAGGCATACGATTTAAATAAATGTTGCCTCTAAGTGCACCTTACTGGGAGGCCTATCTTTTTTCAGTCTAAAATACTCTTCCAACTCTCTACACTTGTTGCCTTGGTATTGGTGGAGGACCCCTTGGTTGATTGTTCTTGGCGGCTGGCATATTGGGCCAATTCTAGCCTTGCACCTTTTGCCCTCTATTTGGACCAAAGGGCATTATTTGATCCAATGACCTAAGGAGCCACATCTGAGACATGCTTGTGTCTCAAAGTAACATGTCTCCTTGCCATGGAATTTCTTGCATCTAGGGCACCTTGGGCCACTGAACTTACTTTTGTCCTTACCATCAACACTAGGTTAAAACCTTGCAAGTGCCCTTGCCTTGCAATGGCTTTTTCTGCTTTCCATGTTCAGTGGTTTCCCCTGGTCCACTGGGAAACCACTTACTTTCATGCTATTATTGCTCCATAAGTAGAGCCTTTTGTACTGCATGACGATAGGTAATGGCATTAAATGGCCCCACTGCTCTCCTAATATCTAGCCTCAAACCTCTGACAAAAGTCTTTGCCTTTAGTTCTTCCAACCCATTGTATTGTCATTCATACCTCGCGAGTTAGTTGAACTTATGTTCATATTCTAAAACACTGAGGTTGTCCTACTGCAATGCATCAAATTCGGCTCGTTTTAGATCCTTGATTGCACCATTAATGTACTAATCCCAGAACTGTCTAGTGAACTCTGGCCATGTCATCTCAAACTCATGATTTGCTTTTCTACCCCTCGGATCGGCATACCTATCTCTGATACTCCTCCACCACATTTTTGCACTACCAACAAGGTTATAAGTTGCCAAAGATACTTTCTCAATAGAGCTCAAGTGCATCCTATCAAACATCTTCTCAATAAAGGTCAACCATTCTTCAGCTTTTTTTAGCCTAGCTCTACCATCAAGTTTTAAAGGTCTTAGGCCTTGAAACCTCTTCAACAGTCTGACATCATCAAAGCCTTCAGGGTCTTCAACTTTGTGTCTCCTAGACCTGTATGATTCCTATGAATCCTAAGGCTCTCTGGGTCTTCTTCTTCCTCTCCTTTCATTATGCCTCTTAGCTTCATTCCTTATGGAATGTTCACAAGCTAAGCGCTAGCCCTAGACACTTGGCTAATCTCAGACCTAACTCTTCTTGCTCTTGGGTAACTTCTATATTCATCCTCTACTTCATCATTCTCTTCAATATCATTTCCATAAAAAGGAACAATATCTATGTTATTTTTCCTAGAACCTTTTCTTGCAGCTTCCAGATTCTGGTCCTCTGGTGCAGCTACTGCTCCTTGGGCTCCCTGTTGTTGTTGGACTTCCAGAAGCCTTACTAAGCCTTCATTAATTTGGGTGAAGTTTCTTTGCAGGTCTACCCACACCTGAGGCATGTTTAACTCAAGTGCAGGATTCACTACTCCTTGTGCTCTAGCCTGATGACCCCTTGTTGGTTCATCATTTTTGTTCTTCTGCCTTTGCTCACCAAGAGGTCTTTGAGGTCCCTGATTTCTTCTCCTTGTGGCAACCATATTCCTATTTCATGATAAACAAAAGACCACAATGTACAATATATGTTAGGCACTTAACACTAGTAAGTGACCCAACTAAGTTCTATGTATGCAACTAGGTGCATGATGCAATCATATTCAAGTCCAATTTAAACCATGCTCTGATACCAACTTCTGTTACCACTTTGAGTACTTAAACACAATAATCAGATTTAGTGAGCTTAAGTCCCAAGCATTGCATGTCCTGTAGGCCAAGCAGAACATGCTCACTATACTAATCCAAGTGACCTGATTGGTCTTAATGCAAAGAATGTGTATATTGGTCCAACCATCTCACAGATATTCATGTAAAAACTCATTTGGTAGTGTAGACAATGATTAAAACCTCATCTCATGTCAATATGGCATTTAAGTAAAATTCCATGCACATGCATACTTGGTCCACTTGGTGCCCAATCATGTGTCCAAACTTTCATGCCACGTCCAACTTAAAGTCTACCCATGTCCTCCTATGCCATAAAGATTTTAAACCCATTAATACACTTAAAAATTGATAAGGAAACAGGTTTGAGACATTAAATCCATCTAAATTTGTAATTATGGATTTTACACTTAACCAAGTAGAATTAACCATATGAACAGTACACAGCTGCTGCACTCTAGCAGTTGTAACCCAAGTGTAGGTTGTCGCAAGTAATAAAATCTCAGGAGTCCGAGTGTCAAACCACAGGAAAGTGAATTAAGAAATACAAATTATAGATCTAGTAATAAGAAAAGATATTGGTGCAAGGTGTGAACAGGTGTTGATTAAAAGCTCAAATTCAAATAAAATAGCTAAGGTTAGGGGATCCACTTTTAGTATATCGGTTATGATTAATTTAAGCCCATCTTATCACTCAATTGAGATCCACACATAAAAGAGGTCCCAATTGGGGAATTTAGTTAGTATTAACATTCATTGATCTTAAAACGCCAACACTTGCTAATGGGTTCAAGTATTCATCATGCCAACCTTTGTCGACAATAACTCAAGATTCCAATATAGCCGGCAGAGCCATGTGTCTACAGAGGAAGTCAAGTAGCTTTTGTGCCAATGATTGACTATGATGAATCAAGACTCCTACTTAACAAGGAAGGAAGTTGAATAGATTAAGGAAGAAAATACCGTTAACGTTGTGATCCATTCAAATCAATCATAACCTCTACACCAAAAGATTCACCCTTTCACCTTAGCAAAAAGAAGATTAGTTAGACATAATAAAAGTAAACAACATGTAGAAAGATGAAATAAACATAGATTGAAAGATCAAAGGAAGAACAAGAAGAAGAACAAGAAAACACTTGGATAGAGATTCGGTATTGAAAACTAGAACAAGAACAAAGAAGAAAAGCTAAAGAAAATACAAGAACATAAATGAGGCCTAAGAAAATGGCATCCTTCACCCTCCCCCCAAGGTGCCTATTTATAGAGTTTTGGGGTGGGTGAAATGGTAAAAATAAAATGGTAAAATGTAGGTAAATACAAATCAACAATGGCAGGCCGCAACTTCTTTTAATTTTTTTGCCATCATAGACATTATATCAGGGCTTCCTCAAAGCACAAAAGTTGTAGATCTCCTCTTTAGCTTCGAATCAATAGCTTTCTCATTCAAATCGGACATCCGTAGCTCAAGTTATGATTTTTCTACCAAAACTGCTCTTCAGCACACAAAATAATGAAGGGTCTCATCTATAATCAGATTTCGGTAATGAAAACGATCAAACTATCTTGTGGAATGAAGCAGAGTTGAAGATCTATGTGTTGGCTTTTAGGTGAATTTGGAATCACTCAGTTCTGATGTCTACCGCTCTAGTTATGATTTTTTTTCTTGTGAAGGGCCGCTAAGTGATGATTTTTATCTACATAAAAAAATAATTATTTAATATATATATTTTAATATTAATGAACAATAAACCGCATATGTACAGTGAATACGCGTATGAACAGTGAAATATGCGTATAACAATAAGTCAGTGAATAATGACAGGTGAATAGTAAAAACACATATGAATAGTAAAAATGTGTGAATAATAACCCGATAGAAAAATGTTCAGAATATAGAAACTAATCATACTCAAAATGTATAATGATGATTTAAACCCTTAATAACAATACACTTATGAGTATTCATCACACCTCTAAACCAGGTTCTTGCTAGTCCCTAGCAAGTGTAACATAAGAAAATAAACAAAATACATAATCTAACAACTCATGACAAATCATGCTATGAATATATAAAACTTGTAAACTTGACTTGCAAGTAATTAATGAAAGGAGAAAAAGTTAAGTCCTTGTTACCATAGGTAAAATATCACCCCCTAAGTATTTGCACTTATTTTAAGGTGGGTTTGTGAACAGCCTACTTTGTGTTTCTTAATCCGAAGCTTGCAAGGGGATCCAACTTTACCCTCACTAGAGTCCCAAAAGGGACTATATGTAAATTTAAGTCCAATAGTCTTTATACAAGGTTGTAATAAGGCTGGGTTTGGTGAAAGTGGGAATCGGATGGAGGCTTTTTAATGGTGGAGTTTAAGCAAACTAGTAATACAATGAACAATAATTATGGGCACCTAAAACACTAAATACCCAAATCAACCCTAGTCTCCAAGTCCTCTCCAAAACACAATTCCTTATCAATACATGAGTTTAGAAAACAAATATGGTTGAGTTTTAAACTTATTGAATTTAACACTTTTTTTTTCCTTCTTTCTTTTTTTTACCTCTCTCCATTTCAAAATAACTTGCCTCATTTGACTTGCATAAATATTAAGGCTGAACTTATTATTATTTTTTTTCTTTTTTCAAAATTGTCCTTCATGTTTATCTATTCAAAAAAGATAAAAGAAGATGTCTTTCATTTTTACTTTAGTATGGATTCACATGGGTATGAGCATATATAATTTTATTTGAAAGGGAAAAAGAAAACCTTTTTTTTTAGACTGCCATAAAAGAAACAGAGGCCAAGTATTATGACACGGAAGAGTTTTTTTTTTTAATTTATTTTTTTTAACTTTATTTTGCGATGGCTTTTTCTTATGATCTCGCTTTTTGCCTTTTTCTACCATAAATCAAAATTTATTTAAAACTCAACGGTCCAATGATATACACTCAATTTTTATGATTTAAGGTCAACCCATCCCAATTTTTCCGCTATGAAAAATTAAGCACAAGGTAACCTAACATATTCTAAAGTACACCCCACACTTATTCTTTATTTTACCAAAAACAACACATTCATTTTAATTCTCTAAGCCCATAATCACATAAGTATCACTAGTTCCAAGGAAAATAAAGGATCGAAATGAAATGGTAGTGGTTAAAAATATAGAGTTCAAACAAAGAATAAGGCTATAAGGCTCAAAGGGGCTCACTAAAGGATAATGTACACTGTTAGCTTTTTGGTAAGTGGTTGGCCCTAAAATGCCATTTTCATCCTTAAATTTACATACAAGAAGTGAGATTGCATGGGTCCTTAAGACCACTCATCCAAGCAAAGTCTAGATCAAAACACAAAGTAAGCACTCTCAACAAAGAAATTCACACATCCTAATAAACACTAAAGCTCAAAAATGCTCACTGGTTATTTATTTTCCTTAAGTAACAAACAACATACTTTAACTGCTTTCAAAAATGAACAACCATTTCAAATTTACAAGGTATACATCCAATGATGATATTTCCATGAGTTGGGTTCCTAAATGCAAACAAACAACCTAAATTAATGCTAAATGTTCCTACATGCAACTATTTATGCTTGCAAGAAAAAAAAATATTATGCATGTCACATAAAATAGGATGCATCTCAAGAGTGAAAAATTACTCTATACTCAGCCATCATAAACTAAGTGCTTTGTCTAATGGTTTTAATATCAGCATAAGAGAAACTAAACTAGAAAAAATCAAATATCAACTATCCTTCCTCCCAACCAGATTAAGACATTGTCCCCAATGTCAAAACATAGATAAGAAAAGTGAAGGAGAAATTACCTGAACTGGTAGTTATTGAAAATGAAAAACCTGAAATAACTTAAACCAAAATAAAGAAAATGCTAATAGTAAAACTAAAAGAAAAAATAAACCGATCCACAAGTCCGATTGCTCTCTTTCACAGTGCTTCATCACTTATTAAGGATTGACAACCTATAAAGAAAAATAACAAAAATAAAATGACATTAATGTACAATAGTTGTGATTGTGGCTCACATCTTCCACTGGTTTTACGTCCAGTAACGGCTTCAACGCCTTCTATGAGTCGGGCATATGCTTCCCATCCAGTGTTTTTACAAACTGGCAAACAGGGTCGTTTAAAGTCAGATTCCCAAGACTGTACCGCTTTTGTTCTTTATGAAAAATACTCCATAAACCAAGAAGTTCATTTTGCACTAATCCACAAGAATGCGTCTCAAGAGTCAATCGGATATTATCCAACGAATATTTACTCAGGTCATTCTTGATGAATTGTATTTTATCTTCTCGATTATCGGACACCATTCCTAAAGAATGGCATCTAGTATCACAAGTCCATCGACCACATTTGTGACAGACTCGTAACCTTTTCGCTCTTTGCTTTTTGGCATAAGAGCTTTTGCCTAAACCAGGCATATGAGACACAAATGTATCCGGGGTTTCACCAGCCAAATGGACCTTAGCTTCAATTAACCAACGCACATATTCAGGAATGCCTTTGTGCATCAAAACTCTTAATCGTTCACATCTAGCTTGGTAAATCCTTTTAAGAACATTTATTGGGAGAGAAGGAAAGTACTTTCGCAAAGTAGAAAGAGTAGAATCCATTTTTTTTAGAAGAAATTGAAAGAAGGGAAAGGGAAAGAAATCAGATATCATGGGAAACTGAAACAACCGACTTGAGAGCCACGGAGTACCATATCCGCCACTTAACCGGGGAAAAATGAATCCTAATTTTTGACAATTTTCAAAGGCTCTGCAGAATGCATGTGCATCTTTAAACAAAGAGGGCCAATGAAATCCAGACTGCAAAATCTTTATAGCTATTTTCTTTGACAAAAAATGTGCTCCGCATGTTTCAAAATGAGATAATTCAATGACACTTTTTTCCTTATCCTCAGGTATGCATCTCGTAAATATCTGATCAGGACAGGATTTGAAAAGATAAGAGTTATCCCAATAAAAATGTGTCATCTTATGTAGAAATTTCTTCTTATCTTGGATACTCCATTAAGCTGGCATTCGTCCTGTCATCAAAAAATTGATAATATTAGCAAACCAAGATACTGTAGTGACAGAAAATAGAAATTTGTTAGGAAAACAATAATTTATGGGTGCAGCCTTAATTGTTGAATTCGTTGTCAATCTTGACAAATAGTAAGCGACAACATTCTTAGAGCCATTCTTATCCTTGATCACAATGATGAATTCTTGGAGTAATATGATCCAACATATCAGCCTTGATTTAGCATCTTTCTCTGACATTAAGTACTTCAATTGTTTGGTTAAGAGCTTTAACTTTATTGTGTGAATTTTATTTTGCTCCTTAACTTTCGGTTTCCAACATGTGTTTCCCTTCACCTGTGAAGAATCAAGCAATGAATATATGTTAGATGTATCCTGATCCATTTGTATAATAGATTCAAATGAATTAACCAGATAATTTTTTTTAGGATCAGAGATACTCCCTTCTTCGATGTGATTTTTCCCAATAGTATCAATGAGGCAAAGTTCCTCACTTTCATCTTCTTTTGCAGGTGGCTGCTTAAGCAAATTGAAAATATTAAACTCCAATGTCATATTTCCAAATGTCAACTTCATCAATCCATTGCTGCAATTAATCAAAGCGTTAGATGTTGCTAAAAATGGACGTCCCAAAATAATAAGTATTGAATTCTTGATTTCCACTGGTGGTGTGTCCAAAACAATAAAATCCATAGGATATATAAATTTATTAGCTTAGACTAACACATCTTCAATGATTCCTCTAGGCACTTTCACTAATCTGTCAGTAAGCAAAAGAATTACTTCAGTTGGTTTTAACTCACCCAAATTTAGTTTTTAGTAAACTGAATATGGAAGTAAGTTTACACTAGCCCCCAGATCAAGTAATGCTTGCTCAATTTTATGTTTTCCAATGAAACATGAAATTGTTGGACAGCCAGGATCTTTGTATCTCAAAGCAGCGTTATTTTGAATAACAGAACTTACCTCGGCCAAGAAGGCTTTCTTTTTCACATCCAGTTTTCTTTTAACAGTGCACAAATTCTTCAAAAATTTGGTATAAGGAGGTACCTGTTTAATCGCATCCAACAAGGGGATATTGATCTTTACCTGCTTGAAGATATCAAGAATTTCGGGATTCTTATTCACCTTCTTAGAAATAGTTAACGCCTGAGGAAATGGAGGTGCTGGTGGAGATTCAATTTGTTCTTCGCTTGGTATAGGTTCAACCCCTTCTTTACTCTTAGAAGTTGACTCATCGTCTCCTTCACAAGGATCAGGAATGGATTTTTCAACAACCTTACCGCTACAAAGTGTAATGATTGACTTCACTTGATCTATGGTTTGATCTTTGGGATTCATTTGTGGTTGAGAAGGAAATTTTTCTTTCTCCTGAATGTTGAGTGCAGATGCAAACTTTGTAAGAGTATCTTTCAAATCAATCATGGTTTGACTTGTTTGAGCATTGATGGACTCTTGCTTTTCAATGAATGAATGTAATGTATCTTTAAGATTTTTCCTAAGAGGAGGAACATATGGTGCATACCCTTGAGATTATTGAAAATTTTGTTGGATGTGCAAAGGTGGTTGTGACGATTGAGCACGATTATCATTTCTCCAACTGAAATTTAGATGATTCCTCCAACCAGGATTGTAAGTTTGTGAGTATGGATTTTGGGTTAGTCTCTTGAAGTTGTTCAATGCATTAACTTGTTCATGGAGACATTCTTTGAAAGAAGGCAAGGTTGGGCAATTGCTAGTGGAATGGTCATTGGTCTCACAAATGTGACAAACAATTTCTTCAACAGATTTTAATTGACCAATTTTCTTCATTTCTAAAGTTACAACCTTTCTAGCTAGAGATGCGAATTTTTCTTTAAGGTCATTATCTTCCTTAAGATGATATATGCCTCCACTAGATGCAAGGGTTTGAGTCTTACCTGGAGCCTCATATGTACCAGCGGTGTCCCAATTCTGTGCATTTTCTGCTAGCATGTCTAGGTAATTCATTGCCTCGTCAGGATCTTTATCCTCAAATGTTCCATTGCACATCATTTCAACCATTTGTCTTTCCCTAGGTGTCAAACCTTCATAAAAATGTGAGACTAATCTCCATGTTTCAAAACCATGGTGTGGGCATGTTTTAAGTAAATCCTTGTATCTATCCCAACACTAGTAAAAAGTTTCACCTAGTTTTTGTGTGAAAGTGGTGATTTGTCTTTTGAAAGAATTTGTTCTATGGGCAGGAAAATTTTTTTTCAAAAATTGTTGTTGCGGTTCATCCCATGAATTAACAGAGCCTGACCTAAGATTCTGTAGCCAAGTTTTACCTTTATCTTTTAGAGAAAAAGGAAAAAGCTTAAGCCTGATAGTGTTCATGCTACAGTTTAGGTTGTTATATATGTGACAGACTTCTTCAAATTCTCTCAAATGCAGGTATGGATTTCCATAATCAAAGCCATGAAAAGTTGGTAAAAGTTGAAAAATATCTGGCTTGAAATTGAAGTGACATGCATCAGCAGGAAATATTAGACATGATTGAGTGCTATTTCTTGTGGGGTTCATGTATTCTCTAAGTGTCCTAGGCCGATCGTGGTCATTATGAAGAGAATGATTATCTTCTTGTTCATTAATGTGTTCAGCCATGTTTGAAGAAGATGAAGATTCTCTTGCCAGTCTACCACTTGATGTACGCGACCAAGCTTTCATACATTAACAAAATAACAACAAGAAAAATAAATATCAATAACAAGTTAGGTAGGAGGCACAGCCTTCCATACAATAACAATAAGAAAAGAAAACAATATGAACAAAAAATAAAAGGTAGGAGGCTCAGCCTTCCATTCAACAATAAAGAAAAATAAATAAAAATAAGATTAACACAAAATAAGAGGTAGGAGGCTCAGCCTGCCATATAAAGAACAAAAGAAGAATAAAATAAAATAAAATAAAAAGAACAAAAAGAAAAAAAAATTAAACTTGTACTCTAATTTTACCTCCCCAGCAACGGCGCCAAAAACTTGCTGCACTCTAGCAGTTGTAACCCAAGTGTAGGTTGTCGAAAGTAATAAAATCTCAGGAGTCTGAGTATCGAACCACAGGAAAGTGAATTAAGAAATACAAATTATAGATCTAGTAATAAGAAAAGATATTGGTGCAAGGTGTGAACAGGTGTTGATTAAAAACTCAAATTCAAATAAAATAGCTAAGGTTAAGGGATCCACTTTTAGTATATCAGTTATGATTAATTTTAGCCCATCTTATCACTCAATTGAGATCCACACATAAAAGAGGTCCCAATTGGGGAATTTAGTTAGTATTAATATTCATTGATCTTAAAACGTCAACACTTGCTAATGGGTTCAAGTATTCATCATGCCAACCTTTGTCGACAATAACTCAAGATTCCAATATAGCCGGTAGAGCCATGTGTCTACAGAGGGAATCAAGTAGCTTTTGTGCCAATGATTGACTATGATGAATCAAGACTCCTACTTAACAAGGAAGGAAGTTAAATAGATTAAGGAATAAAATACCGTTGACGTTGTAATCCATTCAAATCAATCATAACCTCTACACCAAAAGCTTCACCCTTTCACCTTAGCAAAAAGAAGATTAGTTAGACATAATAAAAGTAAACAACATGTAGAAAGATGAAATCAACATAGATTGAAAGATCAAAGGAACAACAAGAAGAAGAACGAGAAAACACTTGGACAGAGCTTCGGTATTGAAAACTAGAACAAGAACAAAGAAGAAAAGCTAAAGAAAATACAAGAACATAAATGAGGACTAAGAAAATGGCATCCTTCACCCTCCCCCCAAGGTGCCTATTTATAGAGTTTTGGGGTGGGTGAAATGGTAAAAATAAAATGGTAAAATGTAGGTAAATACAAATCAACAATGGCAAGCTGCAACTTCTTTTAATTTTTATGCCATTTTAGACATCAGATCAGCACTTCCTTAAAGCAGAAAAGTTGTAGATCTCCTCTTTAGCTTCGAATCAAGAGCTTGCTCATTCAAATCGGACATTCGTAGCTCAAGTTATGATTTTTCTACCAAAACTGCTCTTCAACACACGAAATATCGAGCGGTCTCATCTATAATCAGATTTCGGTAATGAAAATGATCACACTAGCTTGCGGAATGAAGCAGAGTTGAAGATCTATGTGTTGGCTTTTAGATGAATTTGGAATCACTCAGTTCTGATGTCTACAACTTTAGTTATGATTTTTTTTCTTGTGAAGGGGCACCAAGTGATGATTTTTACCTACATAAAAAAATAATTATTTAATATATATATTTTAATATTAATGAACAATAAACCGCGTATGTACAGTGAATACGCGTATGAACAGTAAGTCTGTGAATAATGACAGGTGAATAGTAAAAACAAGTATGAATAGTAAAAATGCATGAATAGTAACCCGATGGAAAAATGTTCAGAATATAGAAATTAATCATACTCAAAGTGTATAATGATGATTTAAACCCTTAATAACAATACACTTATGAGTATTCATCAACAGCAAAATAAGCCAAATTTGACAAGCCATAACTCTGGCTACAAGGCACCAAATCCAATAATTCAAATCAAAATTTTTCATATTGAAGTGTTCAAAGTGTGATCAAAATTTCGTAGCAAAGCTCATTATGTACAACAAGTTATTGCTGTTGGAGTACAAGGTACTAAATTTGAGCAACTAAAGACCAATATACCCATACAAAATTTCATAAAATTAATACGCTTTATTTCCAGGTGCAAAGCCAACATGGGAAGTTCCACACATGTCTTAGACACATGGAGAAACCACTCCCCAGAATTTTAAGTCATTCTACGAGCATCATACACCATACTCTTCAAAACAGCCCATAAGCACCATGTGGACAGAATTACACAAAACACTTCCAACAACACTTCATTCATCCACATATCATTCACACACTCTACATACCACATTCCCAGTTAATTTCCATGCCATCATGCACTACATACATGCCATAAATTAGTCGATACATACACAAAGCCTCTTGGAGGGCTTCAAAAGCACTATGCACTCCAGAAACTTGAAGGGACCAGCTGCTGCGTAAGGTAGAAAGTAGCATTACTAAAAATAGTTATTGTGCTATAAAAATCATGAAACTTTCCAATTTACAACTAAAAATATTGAATTTAATGTAACTGAATTTCACAGAGAGATTCAAACCACATCTATTATTTTGAATGCTTTCTTTCAGGTTTTCCCGAAAATGGACAGAAAGGGTGTAAGTGTCTTTGAAAAAGCTTAGTAAGGGCTTATCATTAAAAAATTGAATCTCCAGCTATAAACCTGAAATCTAAAGAAATGAAAACACAAAAACGCAGCACATATACACAGATATAGCCATCCAAATGCACAAACAAACACAGCAATAAACAAATGTAGTGGTTGCAGTAACAACACATTAGGGTTAGTCCAATTTATTTAAATAAACATTAAAACCTCACTATGGCAACCCTCTTCAAGATTTTTCTTGGTCTTTGGAGTTCATTAGGTCTTATTTAGTACAACTTGGGCTCCTGAAACCCTTATTTGAGCTGCCATCAATATGCAAGATAACAATAAAGCCAAAACCTTGTCTTGCATGTCCCCCTTAACCTAAACTTGGTTCTTAGAGCTTTTTTCTCTCTTCCAAGCTTAGTCTTAACTCTAGGAATATTTGAAAATATAGTAAAAAGACCAAGAAGCTTGATAACACCCTTACCTTGGCTGTGAAAGCCAAAAACTCTAAGTAAAGCCTAATAAACCCGAAAACTAGGGTTTTTTTCTCACTTGATGTATCTAGTTGCTTTCTCTTGCTTCCTCTTGAAAGCTTAAGCCATGGTGGCTATGAAGGGCTGTGGAGGTGTTCAAGAAAGTGTTTAGGACTACTAGAGGCTGAAAATAAAAAGATAGTAAGGGAAATGAAGTCTTTTTCCTTTCTATTTTTCTTTTTTACTTAAGTCAAAACTATCTTGTGGCATAATTGAATTTTTTTCAACTTTAAGCCCACACTTGGATATGTTTTAGTCAACCATTACAAGGGTGGAAAAATATATTTTTGACCACCTTTAACCTTGTCAAAGGTCATTATAACCTTTAGCTAAAAAGGTGGACACTTGGGTCCTTTGTCGGCATTATGCCATAAATGATGAACTTTGCCTCCTTGAGCACTTTGGTCCTTCACAATATCTTTAATTCCATCCATGTCCTTTCTTAATAATACCATTCATGTCCCTCCATAAGTCATCTTTAGAAATTTTTGCAATTGAGTACCCAACCTTTGTAACCTTACAATTTAGTCCATAGGTTCCTTGAAAAACAAGCTTTACATTAAGGCTTTCTTAAAGACCAAAGTATCACTATGTGTGCCACTTAAGAGAGTCTACATTAAATACTTTACACTTCATAATTCATCCACTGTGGTAAAAATTAATGTACATAAGTTTACATCCTTCTACTGTAATTTTTCCATTTTGTGAAGTGGTAACATTACCATTATTACGGTGAAGATAAAAATGGTCAACTATGCTCATATATTAGCTGCTCAAACTTTTGGGACTCATTGAAATTCTAGCTTTTAATTTTCTAATTATGAAAAGAAATAATATCCTGGCAACCAAAAGATGCAATGCCTAAAGTGCTTGAAACTATGCTACTGTTGGTTTGAGAAAAGTAAAACTTATTTAAAAATGAAAAATCTTGAAAATACTAATATTCTAAAAATTTTACGGCATAAAAATGACAAAGAAAAAAATCAAAAAATAATTCTTGAAATCTTATAAAGTATAACCCCCCCCCCCCTCCAAATTTTTAGGAAGCAACTTTTTCATCTCAAACAAGAAAATGATATTTCAACACACTATAAATGAAGTATCTCAATTAAAAGACAAGATTCTAGGACATCGTTTTGTTAATCTAACCAAATTTAATATTGTTTGGATTCTTCTGCATTTATCTGTTAGCAAATCAATTTTATGCACTAAAGTTGTTGTCATGTAGATTAAGAGTTTGTGGATTTTTTATTTTACAAAAATCTTAAGTAATTTTCATTTTCATTTTTTGTTAGCAGTTTTCATTTTCTATATTCAACTTTTTAAAGTGTTATTTAGAAAACATGTTTAGTTATTTTAAAGCAAGTAAAGATGATTGTATAAGTAACAAAACATTAGAAACATTAAGCACCTTATTGAAAGTTGAAGGAAAGTTTGTGAACTATAATAGGGTATTTTCCTATACAATGGATACAATGTGCATATGCGCAATTGTACACATCGGTAAAATTACTAATTTGTCCTTTCTTTACACAGTTAATTATCTTCGTGCAACTTGAATTAAATCAAGGCTTCATCTTCATCTTATCTAGCAAACTATAGCCGGACATTCTCTTCCATTGCTGGCCCTCTCAAACTTTCTTTTCATCGGCCAGAAATCTGATGATGATGAGCGATGGAAGATGATGATCGCCTGAGAAGCTGAGTCAATGATCAACGATGAGACAATGATCTCATAAGAAGTGGAGCCAATGATCAATAGATATCCAAGGCAAACCGAAGTGAAGCCTTCCTCAATTCTCTCTCCAATCACCTAAGAATCGACGATCCGAGCAGACAATCAATAAGGATCCGAGGCATGGCGATGATCAGTGGTGATGAGCAACGAGAGACAATGAGAGAATGAGAAATGGTGATCCTAGCAGACAATGGACAAAGATCCGATGCAACAATCTGAAGGGAGGCAACGATCATTGGTTTTGTGTTACATGACAATAGGTGACAAGAAAGAAGATTAGAGCATGCCTTTTATCTACAAAGAAAAAAATTGAAGACACTTTTATATTTTCTCTGCAATATATGCATTTAGACATTTTTATATTTTATTTTAGACACTTTTAAATATTTTTTTAGACACTTCTTTTTTATTAGCTGGCATATGTTTATTTTATAAGAAAAAAAAATTATCTGCATATTACTTTAGACATTTTTTAGTTTTTGTTTAAACACTTTTACACATTCATTCAAACATTTTTTTATTGTTTTCAAATAGTTATTTTTTTGAAGAGAATAAATTTTTTACATATTGGTTCAAATACTTTTAAATATTTTTGTATACACTTTTCGATATTTAATTCAGACACTTATTGTTGCTTTAATCACTTCTTATTTTTCTGATAATAAAAAATTATTTGTAAATTACTCCAGACACTTTCACATACATTGTTAGACATTTTTACCTATTATTTGAAACATGTTTGCAAATTACTTTAGACACTTTACAGTAACGGATGATCTGACGATGGGCAATGATGGTGGAGGCAATGGCAATAGCGAATGGAAGGTTAACAGCGAGATCGTGGAAGCGTGTGACAATCAATGTGATCCAGAGCATAAAAGTGGCAACAAGATCTGCAGGAAAAAAAATGGTGGCAATGCGATCCAGAGGAAGAGCGATGACAATGAGATCCAGAGGTATGACAATTTAGTGGCTATGATAGCGTCAAAAGTGGCAACAATAGTGAGGAATTCATATAAGGGAAGATTTTGATTGTGGGTAATTTTTTTGAATTTTTTAAATGGTTAGTGTCTTGTACATGAAAGCTTAATAGAATGTTTAGTGTGTCTAATTAGACGTAGAGTATAATAAAATAATTAATTTTCCTAAGTCTATCATCTTTAAAAGTAAAAATGAAAAATTCCAAAGCCCAGCTCTAGTTTTTACTCTTTGCCATTTAGACTTCCAACTTTTGTATCCCCTGCATTTGTGCCACCATCTCCATCATTACCAACACGTGACATTTGCTGCCGATTCCGCTATCAAACAACTTCAATGCACTTGCTGTTGCTTCTACAAGATCACTTTATGCCCCAAGGCTTAGTCACCTATCCATCAAACCAAACAAGTTAGAGAAAGATGGAGGCAAGTTGAGCAATGTCTGAGGAGTTCCATGATGCTAATAAAGAAGTAGCAACGGCATGGGAAAGTTTAGCCTACGGTAGTGGCAAGTGGGAGGTTGGTTGTATGACAACAAAGGCAGTATGTAAAAAATTCAAGAGAGAGAGAGAGAGTGAGACAAAAGAGAGATTGACTGGAAAATTTGGAACCAAAATCAGAATTATCCAAATCTTCATATAATTGAAAAGGGTAAAATCCATTCGTAGTCCCCTAGCTTTGACGGTTGTCCTAAATGGTCCATAACCTTACATGGTGTCATCATATGGTCCCTTAACTATTGAATCACATCATAAGGTAGTCCTTTCTGTCCATTTTCTCATTGAATCAAATGGAAGTTGATGATGTGGCAACTTAGGCGTTGATGTGGCAGTCCGAAATGTCATGTGGCATCCTCTTTCATAACAACAAATGACTAAAATGAAAGAATAATAAACTTTAGGCTAAAAGTGACACAAATACATAATCCTAAGAGTTTAAAACATAAATTAGCCCAATTTTCATATTCTTCCCCCAAATGCTTCCTGTTAAAATCAATTAACTCAGCACCATTTCTGTGTCGTCAGCATCACATAACCTCTCCAGCTGGCAGATAAAATCCTTCAACAGTTGACTTTATATGTCCACTTGTTTGTAGAGGTGAGACCTGGGCCAGGTTGACCCGCCCCAAAACCGAAACCGGATTGGAAGTCAAACCCAGCCCGGCCTGGTCAAACCCGCCTCGCCCCGCCCTAGCAAAAGCCTACTAAGATATGAGCTGAATATGGGCTCGAAAGGAGGAGGAGGTGCAAAACGGACTGCCTCGAACCAGGACCCGATCCATGAACCACCCTGCAAGATCGGACTACCCGGCCCTGCAAGACCAGACCAGACCGGTCCCGACCTGGCGCCCAATAGCTTCTGCGCACAACGGAAACCTGCAAAAAAAAAATCTTTAAATGGGTTAATTACACAGTAGGCCCTCCCACGGTTTTCTGTTCCAGTATCGACCGTCTCATCCAAGGCAGCGTTTAGTGCTGGAAAACGGGTAATATCAAAGAAACAATCAAGAATGACACCCGACGCGGTAGAAGTATGCGTGTGCAACCAAGATTGGGGCCTCACAGCACTCCGGCAGCAAGACTAAAAGAGTTCGGATGAAGAGGTAATATCCGATACGGTGACTTGAAATTTTTTTTTTCAATCATCCATGTAGTTTGTATTTGATCTGATTATGCTATTCAGCACAGATCATAGATTCTATTATTCATCATTTCTAAAATGTTTTTGCCATTTCAAAATGTAAAGCCCGTTCCGATTATTTGTAAGTGCCGTTTAGTTTTTTAACTTAACAAACTTACATTGGAGGTGGTTTTTTTTCTTAAAAATATTTAAAAACTCCAAACCTGCGACCGGGACTGGCCGGGCCCGAGTAGGTCCTGGGTCAAGCTGACCCGGTTCCCACCTTTACTTGTTTGTTCGATTAAATTCTGCAATATTTTGGTTCATGATTCTTTTTTTTCATATAAAAAATATAACTTGCACCATAATTTTTCCTGAGACTGAAAGTTCTTGATTCCATCAGCCCCTCCTCTGCCTTTACCCAGAGCTCTTCCGCCTCAAGAAAGCATGAAAAACCCATATTTCCTCCCTCTTCAACGTCACCCTTTCCTCCAAAAATCCAATTCCCGAATCTCACTTGCCTACTACCCATTCCAGATTTTCATCTTCTCTCCCCCATCGGAGCTTTCATCAGTAATAGATCTATGCAGGTGTTCATGAAAATTCTTACCAAGCGAGAAGCATCTCTCACGGCGAAGCGAGTAGAAGTTAAAAATTCTGTGCAAAATTAGTAGTGGGATTGTAGTTGTTTAAACCATATTTTGTATCAAAATTTTGTGGTCGTAATTTCTTCCACTTCTTCGACTGAGCAAAGGAAAACCAAATTTCGCAGAAAGTGAGAGGTGAGAAGAATCTTGAC
Source organism: Aquilaria yunnanensis (assembly GCA_039654915.1). Classification (NCBI taxonomy): domain Eukaryota; kingdom Viridiplantae; phylum Streptophyta; class Magnoliopsida; order Malvales; family Thymelaeaceae; genus Aquilaria; species Aquilaria yunnanensis. Next base: position 45,273,450 of record CM077595.1, read on the forward strand.
CAAGCGGGAATAAGCAAAATTAGAGCAGCGATAAGAGAAGAGATTCATGCTTAGATCTTCATTTTTTTTTTATTCTTCCTTCTCCAATTACTGTGATAATGGCCGGCTTAGTGGAAGGACTTGACGGCAGTGGCTGTCCTTGGCGATCGATTAGGGCAGTATCACAATCAATTCCATCCTTGGGGATCGATTTTGGCAGCATCACGATTGATTTCGTCCTTGAAGATCGATTACGGTGGAGGTTCCCCTTCCTGAACCAGAGGCCGCCGATCAATTCCGTCCGTAGCTAGATCCGGTAAATCCCTAAGCATTCCATGGAAAATCCTAGATTAAGGTAGCAGACGAGTAGGTATTCGATGGGTAAGTGGAGAAAGATGGAAAAAAAGTCGAATTGGGAAATCAATTTTACCAGGAAGAATTGGAGGAAAAAGATGAAAATTGGCTAATTTGTATGTTAAAACCTTATGATTATGTGTTTGTATCAATTTTAGGCTAAGGTTTATTATTCTTTCATTTTAGTCATTTATTATTATGAAAAAGATTACCATGTTGCATTTGTGGGCTGCTAGATAAATTACATTTGTGGCCTTTAACCATTATTTATTGTATCATTTTAGACCCTAACCTCGATTTTGTGTATAAAAAATCCTCAACATCATTTAATTGTTCCATTTTGGCCATTTCATAGATGGGTACCGTTAATCCAGATTGAAAAGGCCACGTGGCTAGCCAACGAGACATGATTGCCCACGGTGGCACCTTGCTCCTCCTAAGTCACTTCCATGTCACAGGTGGTGGGAAAATTAGCTCTAATGCCCAGCAGCATCTTCGTCGGGTGACATTATGACTTCGGGAGGGACTTCCTGAGAGGGAGAACGCCAGGAGCACAGATTTCCCAGGGGAGTATCCCTGAAATGCTGAAGAGAAGAGGGTTAGGAGGTCCCCGGGATGTTTTTCCGGGGAGGAGCCTCCGACGCCCAAGTTTGTGTCCTAAAGGAAGATAGAGGAGTAGCACTAAGGGGTTAAGTGGCCTTGCCTGCTTTTATTTTCCTCAGGGAGAGAGGGTCGGATCCTTTGCCAGGGCTTGTTTCCTGGTATTTATAGGAGTGCCTAGCCCATTCAGATCATGACACGTGTTCGGTCGGATGCTCTCTGTACTTTCGGGCGTAGGGGACAAGTAGCCGTTTGTAGGCTCCTTGAATCTTGGTCCGAGATAGGTTGTGACAAGACTCGGACAGTGTCGGCGTGTCAGACCACTGTTTGAGGCAGGGTGTAGCGCCTGGGGGTGACATGTCAGAGGCTCCTTAAATGCTCATGTCGTACTCCCGAGGTCCTTTGGGCGAGGTCGTCCTTTGGTACGGGTGCCCTTCTTCGGGAATCATGCCCGTAGTTCGGGGAGTTCTCTAGCTCGGGGGTTTCGCCTTCGGGGAGAGTCTCTCCTTCTTGCAATAGATGGTTCTTTATTCCCGAAGGTGATCCGTTTGGTCTCCTGAGGGAACTGGCAACGTCTTTGAAATTCCTGACGTACTAGCCGAAGTCCTGAGTTCGAGGCGTTTGACTTCGCTCCTTCCGAGGTCAGTGTTAGCGCCTCCTTCGGGTGACGCCAAGTTTCCTGACCACGCTACTGGCAGGAAGTATGTAGTGAGAGAGGCAATAGCCCTCCGGCTATCACAGGCCCCCCCTCTAGAAAGCCGAAGCGGAAACTGCGGCTTGTCATCTTTCGGAGAGCGTCTTTCGGGGCCTTGGGCGTAATACCTGTGCCGAAGATGGACCTTTTGTCCGAAGACGTAGGCTGTTCGCCCATTGCCTGTCCTTTGGTGTCTTCGAGGTAACCTACTTCTCTCCTTTTGTAGGTCTGCACAACGTCGCATCTCGTAAACAGGCGTGTCAGTCTGGAGCGGCGCGCCCAAGGTTTAGGGGTGTCAGAAATCGTGTCCTTCTTTTGGCGCGATGGCTGACACGTGGCAACTTGTTATTGGCGGGGACTGCATCGGATATAGCAGGCGCACCTTTTTATGCGCAAAGAGCAGTTATGGCGACTTTTCGCCTTCGCGGAGTACTTATGACGCCGGTTTGCCTACCCCTCATCGGCCTATATATACGCCATTCTGTCATAATTTCCTTTTGCTTTTGCTTTTGCTTCCCTCCTGTCTTTTAACTATTTTTGCGTTCTCTTATGCTTTTTGCGGCGGTGCTGTTTACGGAGTTTTTTCCAGCCACCTTTCGCGACGGCGACTTCAAACTCAGATTTCGGCAAAACATTTGGTGGGTTTTGATTTCCAGAGTCCTTTGATTTTAAAGCTTTCCCGAAGTCGGTTTTTTATTCCCTGAAGTCATTTTTTCTCCAAAAATGTCTTCGCCAACTCCTCTTATGACTATTTCCCCCATTCCAGAAAGCTGGCAACCTCTTCTCAGTCATACTTGCTGTACGACTTCAGAAAAATTGGAAAAATGGACCAAAAAGTTCTTTCTTCCTTCTTATGCCACCACCAGACTTCCTGGCCCTCAGGAGGTCAATTTTATGAACCACGACAATGAGGTTACCGTTTTTCGCGCCCAACTGAAGGCCGGACTTCGGTACCCTCGTTCGACGGTGATTTGCGACTTTTTCCAAGCAATCTGCCTCGGCATTATCTTGCCGAGGCACATTTTCGATTCGTACGGTGTCGAACTCTCGGATGAGCTTTGCTACGAGTTCATGGTATTTTGCCAAGGTCAGGTCCTTCGCCTCGTAATCCCCTGCTATTTGTCGAACTACCAGCTGGGAGTCGCTGTGGGCTTTCAAGTTTCTTACACCAATTTTTCTGGCTAGGCGCAACCCTGCTATGAGAGCTTCGTACTCAGCCACATTGTTGGTGACGTTAAAGCTGAACTTGATGGCCTTCATTACTTCTAGACCTTCCGGACCTCTGATAATTACCCCAGCTCCTTGGTGTTTGGACCCCGAAGCTCCGTCAACATACAAAGTCCATTCCGGCTCACCTTCGCCGGGATCCGGGTGGCTGTCCTCGGTGATGGGTACTTCGGCAATGAAGTCTGCCAGGGCTTGAGCTATTATGGCTTTCCTAGGTTCATAAGTAATGTCGTGTTCGCCAAGCTCTATGCACCATTTGGAAAGCCTTCCTGAATGATCAACTTTCCTCATGACGTCCCGTAGAGGTAGACTACTTCGGACGATGATAGGGTGAGCCTGCAAATATGGCCGTAGCCTTCTTCCTGCCAGTACCAGGGCATATATAGCTTTTTGTAGCAATGGATACCTGACTTCGACACCGTGCAGGGACTTACTTACATAATAAACCGGCCATTGCTTCGTCCCTTCCTCTTTCATAAGGACCAAGCTTACCGCTTTTTCTGTGACGACGAGGTATAACATGTTAGTGTTGTGCCCAAAAAGGCCAATCATGAGATGATTGTATTTTTGCACATTGAGTCATGATATTTTATTGAGGCATTAATCCAGCAATTTTGTTTGTTGTTTTGTTTCTACGTAACGTAATAAACATAATTGTAACCCTAGAATAATGATATTCTTAAACGTCCCTAGTCTAGTATTATTGTGGAGCGAGTTGCAATAATACATAATGACTAGCATATGTGGAGACTAATATGAGATATGTAGTCTACATATGGGTACAAGTTGGAGAACTTGTGTACTGGACCGACCCACCATGAGAACACTTCATGGATCGTTATATGAGTGTCATAAGTGATTCTCATAGTGATCATGGTATATGTAGTCCTTCGACCTAAGATCATCAAGGTTCCCTACATGTGAGTCACATACTTTGATACTTTCCTTTGTTGCTCGTAACTGAGTGAACTTGAAGGAGGTCATTGGGTATGTCACATATCATGCGGAGGGATTTGTATGATTAAGATGGGATTTGTCCCTCCTATGTAACGGGAGTGATATCTTTGGGCCCCTTGATAGAGTGAGACTTAGAAAATGCATGGCCATGCTCCGATGAGTTGATATATGATATCAATGTCGTCAGTTTAAGTTGGTCTACTCGGTAATCAAGAAACCAAAGATTGGGCTATACGAGAGTGACACATTCCATGTATTGTGCTTAGTCTTGATATCTTGGACAAAGGGACAATGGCATATATCGGTGATGATCATAAAGGTTTAGTCGATTCACCAACAATCTTGTCACTTGGGTAACAATGATGTGTTGCTAGACACCGCTCATTGCTTATGATCATAAATGTGATTTATGATCATTGCCAACATGGCAAGAGCCTATTGGGTCGCACACATAGAGCTATTTGGATCATTAGAGTGCATGGGCTAATTATTTGGGTTATGGTTTCACTTTAATTTCGTATTAATAATGGGCCAAGGAGTTGAGCCATTATTAAGCCCGAAATTAAATCCTAATTGGATTAGGGATTTGAAACCCATTAGGCCTGGAAGTTGAGTCTTACTATAAATACAACTTTTAAGTGAGAAATTCGCAGGTCTCCTTGCCCTAGCCTCCCAAAAGGACAGCCGCACTCTTCTCTTGCAATTCCTTGGAGGACGCAAGCTAGCACTGCGAGCGCAAGAGAAACGCATCTGCCGGGACGTGGTGGAAGCGTGGTGATCCCGAGAGGCTCGTGTGGATACCATAGAGAGCCTGAACACGTCAACTATTCAGGTTTTGTGATTCGACTCTACAGTTGAGTGAGAGATCTCAACCGAAAATTAGGTATGAAATTTTCGAACACCCGGTTTACCCCGTTTCACTTGGATCCTGGAGGGTTTCGGTTAAATTCCGCTGCGCTGTTTGGCTCCCGAAACCCAACATAACACGAGGGGCTCTCCCTCGCGAGGTTGTCGCAGAGTGGGCAGACGGGCTAAGTAGATTTTGAGTTCTTCCTAGGCCTTTTGGCAGTCCTCATTCCAAGGATGATCATTACTTCTGAGGTTGTCCTCCTTTTTTGCTGCTTTAGTGAGGACTTTGAAGAATGCTCGACACCGGTCTCCATATCTAGAGATGAACCTGCTAAGAGAGGTTATCCTTCCGGTGAGTCTCTGCACATCTGTTATTGTGACAGGAGTTCGGAATTCGAGTAGAGCCTTAATTTTTTCTGGGTTAGCATCACTGCCTCTTTCTGATACCATGTACCCAAGAAACTTTCCCGAGGTTACGCCAAAGATGCACTTTTCGGGATTAAGGCAGATCCTGAAGGTTCTGAGTTGGTGGAAAGTTTCCTTTAGATCTACGACGTGGTCGTTAGGCAGCTTGCTCTTGACTATCATGTCATCGACATAGACTTCCATGTTCCTCCCTATTTGGTCATAGAAGACCTTGCTCATCAACCTCTGGTTGGTAGCTCCTCCATTTTTTAGCCTGAAGGGCATCCTAGTGTAACAATACGTTCCGCCCTCGGTGATGAAGGCGGTCTTCTCCTTGTCTTCGGGGTCCATCCTTATTTAATGATACCCACTGAAGGCGTCTAGGAAACTTAGGAGCCCGTATTCGGCAGTTGAGTCTACCAACTGGTCTATTGGTGGGAGAGGGTATGAATCTTTTGGGCAAGCATCGTTCAAGTTTCTAAAGTCGATGCACATTCGGAGCTTACTACTCCCTTCTTTTGTGGCAATAACCACATTGCTTAACCATTCGGGGTACTTGACCTCCCTGATTACATCTGCGTCCAATAAGCGCTGGACTTCGGCTTTGACGAAGTTATTTTTATGGACTGAGATGCCCCGTTTCTTTTGCCGGACAGGTTTTGCTTCCGGACTTACTTTAAGGCTATGCTGTATGATGCGAGGGTTTACCCCTGCCATATCTTTCGGTGAGTAGGCAAACAGGTCTTTATTCATCAGTAGAAAGGATACAAGTTTTTTCTTGTCACCTTCGGCCAAGTTTTTCCCTATTCGGATACTTCGGCCTGGGACAAGTTCTACTTCTTCCATTTCTACCTTCGCGGTCTCTTCTGCCTCGCCCTTTTTTTGGTTTTCCACCTAGCAAAGCCTCTGCCTCTACAGTTTGCGCGAAGTTGGTTACTGGGGCCTTTCGCGCTTTGACGAACACTTTCCTTACTTCCCCTTGATCGATAAAAATTTCCGCATCTCCATCCTTGGTGGAGAAAGTGACAGTTAAGTACTTTACATCTGAGCGAATGTGCAGATTTCCTTGTGTTTGCCTTCCAAGGATGGCGTTATATGACGAAGGGACATCCATGACAATGAACCTTGTCATTGTGGAGGCAAATAATTCGCCTGTCCCGTTTACTGAACCTCCTCTCATCATTAGGGGGAGGACGATCCATCCAAGGACAGGCAGTTCGGACGGCCCTACCCCGAAAGTTGGTGAAGTGAAGGGCTTGAGGTCGATGTTGGATATTCCCAAGCTCGGCAGCAGATGCGAGAACAGGACGTCGGCGTTTGATCCATCATCAAGTAATACCCTTTTGACGTCCCAATTTCCTATTCTTGCCATGACCAACAGTGGATCGTCATGGGGAAAGATGACGGTGGAACCATCCTTTCGGGTCAGTTTCTTCAACGGATTTTGGTATTCCATCATTGAAATTTCTCTGGCTTTCCTCTTTCTTCCCGAGGATGGCAGTCCCGTCGTGATTGTTTGTATCACTCCCGCCGGGGGCGGGAGATGCCTCTTTGGACTTCGGTTCCTCCGTCTGTCGGAGTCGTACTCCTCGTCATCAGCCTTTCCTTCCTCCTCATTTCTTCCCCTCGGGGAAGGCATTCGCAGATAACGCCGGAGTTGGCCTTGTTTTATTAGCGACTCAATATACTTTTTCAGTTGGAAGCAATCTTCAGTGTCGTGCCCGTGGTCGCGATGAAACTGGCAGAATTTTTTCATATTCTTTTTGTTGTCAGCGGTCATAGCCCTTGGCCGCTGAATCTGGGTTCCCTGCCACTCCATTGTCATAAGGATATTGGTTCTTGTAGTGTTCAGGGGTGTGAAGCTTGGAAGAGGTTTCCTTCCCCTAAACCTCCGAGGTCGCCCTGCCTGTTCAGTCGGGTACTTTTCTTGCTGGCCGGACCCTTCGGGACGGGTGTGATCATTCTTTGGTCCACCCATTCTCAGCTCTTCAGCTGTCATGTGCTGCTCAGCCCTTCGGTAAAATTCACCAAGAGTGTCTGGGGGGTCCTTGGAAAACTCTTAGAACAGCTGTGAGTCCCTCCGAAGGCCCCGTGTCATGGTGAGGATGCGTATTTCGGGTCGAAAGTCTGGAACACTTAGGGCCTCTCCATTAAACCTTTCAACATAGTCGCGGATGGTTTCTCCGTTCTTCTACGCTATGTTGAACATCTGGACCGGCATCTTCGCCGTCGGACGGCTTCCAATGAACTGCTGCGTAAAGGCCGTGGACAGCTCCTGAAACTCCCTGATGGTTCCAAGGGCCAATGAGTTATACCACGCTGTCGCGGGCCCTACGAGGGTGACCTCAAAGCATTTGCACAAAGTAGCATCATCAGCGCTATGTAACACCATGCTATGTCTGTATTTAGTTAAATGAGCCTGGGGGTCAGTTCGGCCATCATAGGTTTCCAGCCGAGGCACTCGAAAGTCACTTGGCATGGCTGCCTCAACTACTATTCAGGTGAACGGCGATTCATCCCCACAGAAAGTTTCAGACAACCTGGCCCAGACTGGTTTGCGAGCTACCTGTTTTTCCACTTTCTCCAACCTCGCTAACATTTTCTCCACAAGGATCGTAGCACTGGGCTCTTCTTCCTAGTGCTTGTAGGCTTCTGGGAAGGGAGATTGCCGGCGCCTTTTTAGGGACGGACTTCGCCGCCGAGGGGATGGCGATTTTGCCTCAGGCGATGAACTCTTTTGATGTGGGGTTTTAGGTCGTTTAGGCCCTACTGGCCCCTTAGGTAGTCCCCCGAAGGGTATGTTTTTCGTTAAGGACTCATCACGCGGATCCCCACTTCCCGAACTCCGGTAAGGTGATCTTGGGCTTTTCTCCCGAGGGAGTGCTGGCGAGGAAGGCCTTTGGGCCTGTGCTGGTTGCGGCCATCTTTGGTCTATTTGCTGCGTCATTTCGGCCACAATGGAGCGTTGGAAGTCGCGCAGAAAACTCATAGTTATGACTAGAAGATGTTCTTCCTCAGGCGAGGAGGTCCCTGGAAGGGTTTGCTCAGTATCCGGTTGAACTTCAGGCGTGGACGAGGACTTCGGAAGTCCCTTGTCCTTGGAACGCCGAGTTTCAACAACGGCGACCTGAGGGTGAGTTCCCACAGACGGCGCCAAATGATGCCCAGCAGCATCTTCGTCGGGTGACATTATGACTTCAGGAAGGACTTCCTGAGAGGGAGAACGCCTGGAGCACAGATTTCCCATGGGAGTGTGCCTGAAATGCTGAAGAGAAGAGGGTTAGGAGGTCCCCGGGATGTTTTTCCGGGGAGTAGCCTCCGACGCCCAAGTTAGTGTCCTGAAGGAAGATAGAGGAGGAGCACTAAGGGGTTAAGTGGCCTTGCCTGTTTTTATTTTCCTCAGGGAGAGAAGGTCGGATCTTTTGCCAGGGCTTGTTTCCTGGTATTTATAGGAGTGCCTAGCCCGTTCAGATCACGACACGTGTTCAGTCGGATGCTCTTTGTACTTTCGGGCGTAGGGGACAAGTAGCCATTTGTAGGCTCCTTGAATCTTGGTCCGAGATAGGTTGTGACAAGACTCGGACGGCGTCGGCGTGTCAGACCACCATTTGAGGCAGTGTGTAACGCCTGGGGGCGACATGTTAGAGGCTCCTTAAATGCTCATGCCGTACTCCCGAGGTCCTTTGGGCGAGGTCGTCCTTTGGTACGGGTGCCCTTCTTCGGGAATCATGCCTGTAGTTCGGGGAGTTCTCTGGCTCGGGGGTTCCTCCTTCAGGGAGATTCTCTCCTGCTTACAATAGCTGGTTCTTTATTCCCGAAGGTGATCCATTTGGTCCCCTGAGGGAGCCGGCAATGTCTTTGAAATTCCCGACGTACTAGCCGAAGTCCTGAGTTCGAGGCGTTTGACTTTGCTCCTTCCGAGGTCAGTGTTAGTGCCTCCTTCGGATGATGCCAGGTTTCCCGACCACACTACTGGCAGGAAGTATGTAGTGAGAGAGGCGATAGCCCTTCAGCTATCAAGCTCCGAAAATTGGCACCTTCCTCTACAGTAGCTGGTCTTCAGTAAATACACTCACCCACCAATCGATTGATGACGTTCTATAAATTTGGAACAGAGGGAGAGGGACAACAGATCTGGCCTTGCTACTTTTAGATTTCAAAGAATGAGGGCTTTCATGGAGGCAACTGTTAGTGTTGTACGCAAAAGCCAATCATGAGATGATTGTATTTTGCACATTGAGTCATGATATTTTATTGATGTATTAATCTAGTAATTATGTTTGTAACTTTTTTTTTGCGCAACATAATAAATATAATTATAACGCTAAGAATAATGATATTCTTAAATGTCCCTAGTCTAGTATTATTGCAGAGTAGGTTACAATAATACATAATGACTAACATATGTGGAGACTAATATGAGATATGTAGTCTACATATGGGTATAAGTTGGAGAACTTGTGTATTGGACTGACCTACCATGAGAATGCTACATAGATCGTTATATGAGTGTCATAAATGATTCTCATGGTGATCATGGTATATGTAATGCTTTGACCTAAGGTCATCAAGGTTCCCTACATGTGAGGCACATACTTTGATACTTCCCTTTGTTGCTCGTAACTGAGTGAACTTAAAGGAGGTCATTGAGTATGTCACATATCATGCGGAGGGTTTTGTATGATCAAGATGGGATTTGTCCCTCCTATGTAACGGGAGTGATATCTTCAGGCCCCTTGATAGAGTGAGACTTAAGAAAATGCACAGCCATGCTTGGATGAGTTGATATACAATATCAATGTCATCAGTTTAAGTTAGTCTACTCGGTAATCAAGAAACCAAAGATTGGGCTATACAAGAGTGACACATTTCATGTCTCATGCTTAGTCTTGATATCTTGGACAAAGGGACAATGATATTTACGGATAATGATCATAAAGGTTTAGTCGAGTCACCGACAATCTTGTCACTTGGGTAACAATGATGTGTTGCTAGACAACGCTCATTGCTTATGATCATAAATGTGATTTATGATGATTACATGGTAAGAGCTTATTGGGTCGCACACATAATGTCTATTTGGATTATTTGGGTGCATGGACTAATTTATCTGGGTTATGGTTTCATGATAATTTCGTATTAATAATTGGCCAAAAAGTTAAGCCATTATTAAGCTCAAAATTAAACCTAATTGGATTAAGGCTTTGAAATCCATTAGGCTTAGAAGTTGAGTATCACTATAAATACATCATATAGCAAGAAATTCGCAGCTTTGTTTGCCCTAGCCTCCCAAAAGTTCCAGCTACACTCTTCTATTGCCATTCCTTGGAGGACGCAAGCTAGCACTACAAGCACAAGAGAAACGCATCTACCGGGATGTGGTGGATGCATGGTGATCCCGAGAGGCTCATGTGGATACCGTAGAGAGTTTGAACATGTCAACTGTTCAGGTTTTTGCAATTCGACTCAACAATTAGGTGAAAGATCTCAACCGAATTAGGTATGAAAATTTTTTAGCACTCAGTTTACCCCGTTTCACTTGGATCCTGGAGGGTTTCGGTTATATTTCACTACGCTTGTTTTGTTCCCAAAACCCTAAAGTAACTGCACGAAGGCTTTGTTCATGCGAAACCCTCGCAACCATATAGATGTCATGGACGAAAGCAAACCTAGGTCGAAGGTTCCTTAGGTGCTGCAATTTTGGGCTAAAACAGAAGCTCACCTGTTTGTGAAATCCCTTTGAAAATGATGAATTGATTTAATGATGCTATGGTTATAATGTACAGGGTTCTGAAATTTCTGGCTTATTTGATTGGTACGATCCACCTATTAGCAGTTAGATGAGAAAAGTTGTAGGTAAATTGCTAAGGTGGGTTCGAAGGATGGAAAAAAAGCTAGAAGGGGAGAAGGTGAAGACAAAGCAGTTGAAGTTTTTGCTGATTGCACTAGTGGTAGTGGTTTGTACTAGGGTGATGGTTATGGTTTAAGGAACGAACATGATGTGTTAATGGGCAATAGGTATAGTATGGGGTAGGGGGCTTAGTTCTGGGTTTCGGTTTTGGTGGAAGCAAGTTCTATACTGGGTCAAGTGCATTTGATGTTGATTTTTTAGCATTCGATTTTGGATCCAATCTTTTATTTGCATTTCATTATGGACCCTAACCTGTTGACTCTCATTTTGTAACGCAGCCCATCTAATATTATGTTTTTTTTATTTTGGCCCTATATTTTAAATTTTCATTCTATATTTTGGCTCCATACAAATTAATGCATTCCATTGTTGATCCTATTGTTAAACTGCCTCCATATAAATGAATTTTGGCCTGACATTCCTGTATGTTTTCGATTCCAGATAAAATCACTCCACCTACATTGGAAAGTAGAAAAACTCATGGATATCAAACACAAAATCCGTCATACAAATTATTACTTGGCAAAATACATTTCTATTCAAATACCCTTTTTCCACAAAATAACGTTCAAGACATTTCTGGCTACAATTCTGGCCACTAAAACTGAATCCTAAACAAGAACTACAGTTCTCGCCACAAGAACTTGGCCACAGTAAGGTAGGCCATAAAATATGTGTTAGGTTTCGGGAGCCAAACAGTGTAGCGAAATTTAACAGAAACCATCCAGGATCTTGGTGAAATGGGGTAAACCAGGTGTTTGAAAATTTTCATACCTAATTTTCGGTCGAGATCTCTCACCCAACTGTAGAGTCCAATCACAAAACCTGAACAGTTGACGTGTTAGCTCTATGGTATCCACACGAGCCTCTCGGGATCACCACGCTTCCACCACGTCCCGGCAGATGCGTTTCTCTTGCGCTCGCAATGCTAACTTGCGTCCTCCAAGGAATTGCAAGAGAAGAGTGCGGCTGTCCTTTCTTGTGAGGCTAGGGCAAGAAGCACGAATTTCTCACTAAAAGTTGTATTTATAGTGAGACTTAACTTCCAGGCCTGATGGGTTTCAAAGCCCTAATCCAATTAGGCTTCAATTTCGTGCTTAATAATGGCTCAACTTTTGGGCCCATTATTAATACGAAACTATTGTGAAACCATAACCCAAATAATTAGCCCATGCACTCTAATGATCCAAATAGCTCTATGTGTGGGACCCAATAGGCTCTTACCACGTTGGCAATGATCATAAATCACATTCATGATCATAAGCAATGAGCGGTGTCTAGCAACACATCATTGCTACCCAAGTGACAAGATTGTTGGTGGTTCGACTAAACCTTTATGATCATCACCGATATATGCCATTGTCCCTTTGTCCAAGATATCAAGGCTAAGCATGAGACATGGAATGTGTCACTCTCGTACAGCCCAATCTTTGGTTTCTTGATTACCGAGTAGACCAACTTAAACTGATGACATTGATATCGTATATCAACTCATCCAAGCATGGCCATGCATTTTCTAAGTCTCACTCTATCAAGGGGCCCGAAGATATCACTCCCGGTACATAGGAGGGACAAATCCCATCTTGATCACACAAATCCCTCCACATGATATATGGCATACCCAATGACCTCCTTCAAGTTCACTCAGTTACGAGCAACAAAGGAAAGTATCAAAGTATGTGACTCACATGTAGGGAACCTTGATGATCTTAGGTCGAAGGACAACATATACCATGATCACTATGAGAATCACTTATGACACTCATATAATGATCCATGTAGTGTTCTCATGGTGGGTCGGTCCAGTACACAAGTTCTCCAACTTGTACCCATATGTAGACTACATATCTCATATTAGTCTCCACATATGCTAGTCGTTATGTATTATCGCAACCCACTCCACAATAATACTAGACCAGGGACGTTTGAGAATATCATTATTCTAGGGTTACAATTATGTTTATTATGTTACGTAGAAACAAAACAACAAACATAATTGCTGGATTAATGCCTTAAAAAAATATCATGACTCAATGTGTGAAAAATACAATCATCTCATGATTGGCTTTTGGGCACAACACTAACAATCTCCCACTTGCACTAAATCCAATCATCCATGTATCTAATACCAACGGACCTAGAATAGCTATCATGCTTTTCCTGCGTAAGGGGCTTTGTCAGCGGATCAGCAATGTTATTGTCTGTTGCAGTCCTGCATATCCTCACTTCTCCCCTCTCGATGGTCTCCCTGATGAGATGATAGCGTCAGATTATATGTTTGGATCACTGATAAGATCGAAGTTCCTTAGCCTATGCAATTACTCCATTGTTGTCACAATAGAGCTCTATCGGGTTGGCAATGCTTGGAACCACTCCAAGTTCAGTGATAAACTTCTTGATCCAAACTTCCTCCTTCGCAGCATCAGAGGCGGCAATGTACTCAAATTATGTTGTAGAGTCAACTACTATCTCTTACTTTGAACTCTTCCAGCTCACAGCACCACCACCAATACAAAACACATAACCAGATTGCGATCTAAAATCATCCTTATCGGATTGGAAGCTTGTATTAGTGTAACCCCTTACAACAAGCTCATCTTCACCTCCAAAGACCAAGAATGCATCCTTATTCCTTCGTAAGTACTTAAGGATGTTCTTAACAGTTGTCGAGTGACTATCACCAAGGTTCGATTGGTACCTACTTCTCATGCTTAAAGCATATGAGACATCGGGACGAGTACATATCATGACATACATGATAGATCCAATTGCTGAGGCATATGGAATCTTACTCATGCGCCCTCTCTCCTTGGGTGTACTCGGACACTAAGATCTAGAAATAGTTATACCATGTGACATGGGCAAGAATCCTTTCTTGGAATCTTGCATGCTAAACCTCTTTAGCACCTTGTCAATGTATGTACTTTGACTTAGGCCAAGAAGCTTTCTAGATCTATTTCTATAGATCCTGATGCCTAACACATAGGCTGCTTCACCCAAGTCCTTCATAGAGAAACATTTCCTTAGCCAAGTCTTTACAAACTGTAGCTCATGAATGTCATTCCCGATGAGTAGTATGTCATCTACATATAACACCAAGAAGAGAATAGCACTCCCACTACCTTCTTGTAGACACAAGGTTCATCTTCATTTTTAATAAAACCAAACTCTTTGATTGCTTCATAAAAATGAAGATTCCAACTTCGAGAAGCTACTTCAGTCCATAAATGGACCTTTGCAACTTTTATACTTTATTGCCATTCTCAGGAGTGACAAAACCCTTAGGTTGTGTCATGTACACATCCTCAAGTAGCTTTCCATTTACGAATGCAGTTTTGACATCCATTTGCCATTTCTCATAATCACAGTGTGCAGCAATAGGGAACAAAATTCAGATTGATTTAAGCATAGCAACTGGTGAAAAAGTTTCATCATAGTCAATACCATGAATTTGTTTGAAACCTTTTGCAACCAATCATCCCTTAAAGGTAATCACATTACCATCCATGTCAGTTTTCTTCTTGAAAACCCATTTGCACCCTATGGGTTTTACCCTTTCAGGTGGGTCAACCAAAGTCCATACTTGGTTTTCATACATGGATTCCATCTCAGATTTTATGGCCACTAGCCACTTCTCAGAATCAGGCCCCGACATAGCTTGTTGGTAGGTTGTGGGCTCATCCTGATCCATGAGCATCACATCACCAGTGTGAGTCATGAGAAATCCATATCTCTCAGGCTCACACTGAATCCTACCAGACCTATGTGGGCTCTAAGCTACAAGAACAGACTCTTGAACCACAACATCTTGTGGTGTCTGTTCAGGTTCCATTTCAGGTTCGATGTCTCCTTGTTGTTCTTGAATTTCTTCAAGTTCTACTTTCCTCCCATTAGTTCCTTTAGAGATAAACTCTTTCTCTAAGAAGACACCAGTTCGAGCAACAAACACTTTTTGGTCAGAATGATTGTAGAAATAGTAACCCTTTTTTTCTTTGGGATACCCAACAAAATGGCATTTTTTAGATTTGGGCCCTAGTTTGTCATAGGATTGACATTTCACATAAGCGTCACAGCCCCAAATCTTCATAAAAGACAAATTGGGATGCCTCCCACTCCATATCTCATATGGTGTCTTTTGAACCATTTAGATGGAACTCGGTTTAGTGTAAAAGCGGCTGTCTCTAGAGCATGTCCCCAAAAGGAGTTTGGAAGGTCAGCTTAACTCATCATAGAGCAAACCATGTCTAATAGAGTTCGATTTCTCCTTTCAGATACACCATTCCATTGAGGTGTACCTGGTGGAGTGATTTGTGGTACTATACTAAAATCCTTCAAATAGTCAAGGAATTCTCGATCCAAGTACTCTCCACCTCGATTTGATCGAAGCACTTTGATACTCTTCCCGAGTTGATTCTCTGCTTCATTCTTGAATTCTTTGAACTTTTCAAAGGATTCTGACTTGTGTCTCATGAGATACACATAGCCATATCTGCTGAAGTCATCAGTAAAGGTAATGAAGTATTGGAAATCTCCTCTAGCATGTGTAGACATAGGGCCACATACATCACTATGTATGAGTCCTAGTAAGTCATTAGCCCTTTCACTTTGCCCTGTGAATGGGCTTTGGTCATCTTGCCCAACAAACATGACTCATATGTCTCATATGATTCAAAATCAAATGAGTCCAAGAGTCCATCCTTATGGAGCTTGGATATGCGGGTCTCGTTTATATGGCCCAAGCGACAGTGCTAGAGATAGGTCAGTTTCGAATCATTCAATCTGACCTTCTTGGTATTCACATTATAGATTGGATCTTCGAGGTCTAGAACATACAACCCATTGCTAAGTTGAGCACTACTATAAAAGATTTCATTCAAATAAATAGAACAACATTTGTCTTTTATTATAAATGAGAAACCTTTCTTGTCTAAACAAGAAACAGAAATCAAATTTCTACTAATAGTAGGCACAAAGTAGCAGTTGTCTAATTCTAAAACTAATCCACTAGGTAAAGTGAGAACATAAGTCCCTACGGCTAAGGCAGCAACCCTTGCTCCATTTCCAACACGTAGGTCCACTTCACCTCGGGCCAATCTTCTACTTCTACTTAAATCCTTCACATTTGCACAAATGTGAGATCCATATCCAATACCCAAGATGAGGAAGTAGAAAAGTTAGCCTCTATAACAAAAATACTTGAAGTGGAAGTCTTACTTCCTTTTTTCTTAGCAAGTTCTTCAAGATAGAGCTTGTAGTTGTGCTTCTAGTGTCCAGGTTGCTTACAATGGAAGCACTCCCCTTTCTTTGCCGCAACACCCTTCGGTTTCAGTGCAACTGAAGAAGAATTAGCATTGGACTTTCCATTAGCTTTATCCTTCTTCTTGGTGGCTTTTCCATTTCCTTTGCCCTTTTGAACCATCAAAATGGGCTTAGCCTTCTTAAGGTTTTGCTCAGCAGTTCTCAACATGTTGAGCAATTCAGGGAGAGACTTGTCAAGGTCGTTCATGTTATAGTTCATGATGAACAGACTATAGCTTTCAGGCAATGATTACAAGACTACATCAACAGCCAACTCTTTCTGAAGAGCAAATCCCAAACTCTCAAGATTCTCAATGTACCCAATCATCTTGAGCACATGATGACCCACGGGACTTCCCTCAGGCATCTTACACTGAAACAATGCCTTAGAGGTTTCAAACCTCTCATGCCCAGCCTGCTCTTGGAAAAGCATTTTGAGATGTTCGATCATATCAAACGCCCCCATTGCTTCTAAAGCTCAGATTCCATGGTAATAAGCATGAGGCATGTAACATCCACAGCATCATCAGAATGCCTCTTGTGAGCATCCCTTTCAACTATTGGAGCAGTGGCAGCAGGCTCATTCGGAATGGGCTGCTCTAGGACATAAGTGTTTCTCTCTTGCTTGAGGACTATCCTCAAGTTTCGGTACCATTTGAGAAAGTTGGTCCCATTCAGTTTTTCCTTCTCAAGGATCGATCGCAATGAAAGTGTTGATGTGTTTTGTGCCATGGTTATCTACAACAGTAAATATGCAGTGGTAAGAGCCATGTATTTCAATTCATTTAATAAGGACTTTTATTAAACAATACTCCCATTATTTTACTCAAAATAATAACCCTCGATATTATTTCGGAACACCTCAGCGTTAAGGTATTCTAGTGGGCCAAGATCCATATTTGACCACAACCTGAGTCAGCTTTGGCTTTCCTCTCAAGTTACAGTTATTTAGGTAGGCAACTCCTTGCCAATTGCATCTAATGCAACTCTTGGATAGTTGGGTGAACAACACTTGTCCAAGCTATCTCATGAACTTAAGCCCAACTCTATGCCTCTATGTCCCAAATCCTATTAGGATGACTTAGTTAAGTCGAACCCAAAGTTAGCAATTTGGACATCACTATTATCCCATCACGCCTTACCAAGATGAACATAGGTGCTTTGCTTTGGCAAACCCACCCAATGTTGATCAAAGTCTTGAAAAGTGCCAACATTTGGAAGGCATCACATTTAATGACTTAATATTTGTTTGAGGGATTTTCTTCTTTTGATCTCACCAATTTGTTATCTCCGGTTGTCTTATAAATGCCTCACATACAAATATAAAACATGCATCCCATGCTTACAAGAAAGTAAAGGTGACATGGTTATAGCCCAAACTATGCGATATTCTCAAGCCAATGAGAATATCATAAAAGCCTAAGAAAAGAAAAAGGTCTTCACAAGCTCCTTCTCCTTCTTTCTTGGTTGCCCTTTTGTTGTCACCTCCTTGGACATACCACTTTGGATGATCCCATAATGTACCATTCCATTAATAATAGAAACCTTGAGTTACATTCGAGGGGAGTAAGGTGAGAAAAGAATGTACAATGAGAGTAACAAGAGAAGGCACGACTCATAGGCCATATTTACAAGTACAACCAATCAAGGGCTATAACCATGCACCATGCTTCAACCATCAATCAGCATAACATGCCAAATCTCATTCAACAAATGCATACCAATTTTCACGAGTTGATTAACCAGTTTTATTTATGTGGCGCTTCGCATACAGCGGTCCGGCTTGCCGGTCAGCGGGCGGTGGGGGCCGCTCTTGCGGGGGGTTGCGAGGGGGCAGCGCCCCCCGGCACAAAAAATTGTCTTACAATTGCTTGGCCCGAGATTTGCTATTTCAAGCAAGTTGGCACCTGAGACTCCTCCATTCAAGCCACCAAAAGTACCTTCCTTCGGTGCCCGAATAGGCCGAATCCGAACCAAGCTATGCTTTTTGCAACTATTGCAAGAATCCTAATCCATATAGGTATCTCATACCTATCAATTTCGGGCTAATCTCATTAACCAATTTGTGTCGTTTCTTCTTATATCTCATGTGTTCATTACGAGTTTCGGTTTCATGCATCATGAATCAATCTAATTAATCATGGCCGAAAGCAACTGAACACATAACATCATGCGATTCAACATTCAAGCCCGATTTAGGGTTCTACCAGTAACTCTGATACCACTGTTGGGTTTTAGGAGCCAAACAGCGCAGCGGAATTTAACCGAAATCCTCCAAGATCCAAGTTAAACGGGGTAAATCGGGTGTTCAAAAATTTTCACACCTAATTTTCGGTTGAGATCTCTCACCCAACCATAGAGTCGAATCACAAAACCTGAACAGTTGACGTATTCAAGCTCTCTATGGTATCCATACGAGCCTCTCGGGATCACCACGCTTCCACCACGTCCTTGCAGATGCGTTTCTCTTACGCTCGCAGTGCTAGCTTGCATCCTCCAAGGAATTACAAGGGAAGAGTGCGGCTGTCCTTTCTTCGGAGGCTAGGGCAAGAAGCATGAATTTCTCACTAAAAGTTGTATTTGTAGTGAGACTCAACTTCCAAGCCTGATGGGTTTCAAACCCCTAATCCAATTAGGCTTCAATTTCACGCTTAATAATGGCTCAACTTTCGGGCCCATTATTAATACGAATTTATTGTGAAACCATAACCCAAATAATTAGCCCATGCACTCTAATGATCCAAATAGCTCTATGTGTGCGACCCAATAGGCTCTTACCACATTGGCAATGATCATAAATCACATTTATGATCATAAGCAATGAGCGTTGTCTAGCAACACATCATTGCTACCCAAGTGACAAGATTGTCGGTGATTCAACTATATATGCCATTGTCCCTTTGTTTAATATATCAAGACTAAGCACGAGACATGGAATGTGTCATTCTCGTATAGCCCAATCTTTGGTTTCTTGATTACCGAGTAAACCAACTTAAACTGATGACATTGATATCATATATCAAGTCATCCGAGCATGGCCATGCATTTTCTAAGTCTCACTCTATCAAGGGGCCCGAAGATATCACTCCCGTTACATAGGAGGGACAAATCCCATCTTGATCATATAAATCCCTCCGCATGATATGTGGCATACCCAATGACCTCCTTCAAGTTCACTCAGTTACAAGCAACAAAGGAAAGTATCAAAGTATGTGACTCACATGTAGGGAACCTTGATGATCTTAGGTCGAAGGACAACATATACCATGATCACTATAAGAATCACTTATGACACTCATATAACGATCCATGTAGCGTTCTCATGGTGGGTCGGTCCAGTACACAAGTTCTCCAACTTGTACCCATATGTAGACTACATATCTCATATTAGTCTCCACATATACTAGTCGTTATGTATTATCGCAACCCACTCCACAATAATACTAGACAGGGACGTTTGAGAATATCATTATTCTAGGGTTACAATTATGATTATTACGTTACGCAGAAACAAAACAACAAACATAATTGCTGGATTAATGCCTTAAAAAAATATCATGACTTGATATGTAAAAAATACAATCATCTCATGATTGGCTTTTGGGCACAACACTAACAATATGCACCCTTGATGCTTAATGTTGCATACAAAAAACTTCATGGGTCTTCATTGGAACATAAAAAAACTTCCTCCCACTTCCTCTCTTTAGTATCATATTTTTATAATCTTCCTCGGGTGTCCTCTCTTTGGTTTTGCCTGAGTTTCCATATTCTGATTTGTTTGGATGAAAGCTGATTAGGGCAACATGCATTTGGTTGTGATTGAGGCATTTGCAGATATTGGTCCATAGCATCTGAAGGCATATGACCTGGTTCTGGTTAACTTGAACATCTTCTTTTTTTTACCTACAATGAATAGAGGGCATAGTAAGTCAGCTAACTTTGCACAAATTGGTAACAAAAGAGGGTCATGCCTACTATACCTCCATTTTTTTTCTTCTTGTAGATGATGTTGTAGATTTAGTCTTCAAAGTGGCCTTTGTATATCCTGGCTGCTTAAAGATGCTACAATGCATTTGCATTCCAAATCTATGCATCATAGTTGGATTACCACCTTCTCCAACTTCCCTCCTTATCTTCTTCTATTTACGGCCTCTCTTAATGGAACCCAATTCAAGTGGTTTAATTGGGCTATGTTTTCATCTTGCTACTGGTCCATACTTGGGACAGGGTTTATGACATGAGCATATGTCCTTGCACAAGTTTCCAGTCTGTAACATGAACGAACATAATGCTAAATCTTCAATATATTCTGTGAAATAGTAGAACATGCATGTGGACATGGGATTCCACTCAGCTGCCATTTCATACAGTTGCACTTATGATGCTTAATATCTACCACATACTGACCATAATGAGTAGAAACTTGACTCTATGACCCACCATATCCCATAGTGATGCACATAACAGCCTCATCCATTGACTTGTTCAACTTATTCACAATCTTGGGACAAAGAAAGCCTTTGTAATACTACATAGCCTGTCTTTTATTATAAATTCTTACCATTAAATTGCATCTTATGATTTCTAGCATAGTTAAAATAAGCTTATCCCTTGGATCTAGGATAAACCTAGTGAAACACTCACATACATTGTTCAACAGCAAATCACACTTGCAAAATTCCCTAAAATGAGACCTGAACCAGTAGGCTGGTGGAATTGCACTACGCCATTTCCAAGCATCCTTATTTATACCCTTAATTCTATCCATCAGTTTATTAAATTGTGCAGCATACGTGCTTCTAGTAAAGGTGGCAAATTTTGACCCGACCTAAAAAGCTGGATCAACCCACCCGAACCTAAACTCAACTTGACCCAATATGGCCAGAAAAATCAATCGCTTCAAACCTGGTTGTACCCAACCCGATCTGAACCTGAAACCGATTGAAGTGAAACCCAAAAAAGCCCAAAAGCCAAATGACCCAAACCTGAAATACTTGAACATGGAATAACCGAAAACCAAATTGGCTCGAACCCAAAATGACCCAAACCCGAGACTGACCTGACCCAAACATGAAAAGACCCAAGTCTAAACCTGACAAGACATGATTGTTAAGATTTGTTGAATTAGCCCATAACTTTATGAGATCATCAGATTTTGCCGCATAAAATTGGCAAATTTTCCTCAAACTTTAAAGAGCTAACAAATTTGACCCAAAATTTTTAATTTTGCCTAGAACTTTCTAAAAACCTTCAATTCACACCCAAACTCTTCCAATTTGCCTACACTAACCTCAAATAATCTCTAAGGCTTCAAATTAGGACCTAAACAAAATTAATTCATATTTTGACCCTAAATAATGATTCTAAATTCCTAAAAAATTATAACTCAAAGTGACAATATAATTTAAATGCATCTAATCCTACGACCTTCTTAAGTTCTAAAATGACTGAGTTTATAGTTTCATGAATATAATTTGCAAAGTTTTGAATTAGGTTTTTTTATTAAAATAAGTGTATATTAATATATTTATATCTAGTTAAATTAAATTTTTTAGTTATGAGGTGCCTAAATTTTGAAATTTTCATTTTAGTCACTCATAAAAATTGCAACATGGATCTCTAAACTTTTCAAATATTTGCATCAAAAATTAAATTCTTTAATTTAAATTTTAGAAATTCTAAATAAAAAATTAAATTAATTCAGTTATTCCAGTTTATGCAGCAATAACCTGATTAGACCCGAATATCAACTCGAATATGACCTAAAACCCAAATAACCCAACCTGAAATTACCCGAGACTAAAATTAACCCAACCTGAATTAAACCCAAACTCGAATAAGACTAACTTAAACCCAACCCAAACCCAAAATCTACTCAACTCGAACCCAAATGACCCAACATGAACCCGAATTAATGCTAACCCGACTAAATCTAAACCTGAATGACCTAACCCAAACCCAACCCGACTTACCAGATTGACATCTCTAGCTCCTAGCAGCAAACCACACTAAATCCTTTAAAACTCCCCAAAGATATTTACCTTTGAAATTGTTGTACAAATGCCTAACACAAAACCTGTGTTCCACATCAAGGAACAACTCTTCCAAAGCTATAATTAAACCTTGCAATCCAAACAATTAAAGTTTTTAGCACAATGAATTTTTTAGAACATACAAGTAAATTTCCATTTGCCATTAACAGTGAATTACCTTCTATCTGTCAAAGGTAAATGTCTAGTCTCTGCAATTGCCTCTACCTAAGCCCAATTTCTCACCTAACAAGGGAAAAAACCACTTCCACGAATCCTGTGACTCAACTTCCACTCTAGCATATGCTATGGGCCAAATGCAATCATTTGCATCTATCCCCACTACTCAAAGTAACTTCCCTTCATACTTCCCTTTAAGAAAACACCCATCTATGCCTATTATAAGCCTACATCTGTCCAAGAAACCTTGCTTTCATGCTTCAATATAAACAAAAACTCTCTAGAATACTAAGTTGTCTCGCTGCAACTTGAATTAGTTAGTATTGTGCCCAAAAACAAATCATGAGATGATTATATTTTACATATTAAGTCATAATATTTTATTAAAGCATTATTCCAATAATTGTGTTTGTTATTTTTGTTTCTATATGTCATAATCAAACATAATTATAACCCTAGAATAATAGTATTCTTCAATGTCCTTGGTATAGTATTATTGTGGTGCGGGTTGTAATAATACATAAAGATTGACATGTGTGGAGACTAATATGAGATATGTAGTCTACATATGGGTACAAGTTGGAGAACTTGTGTACTGGACTGACCTACCATGAGAACGCTACATGGATCATTATATGAGTGTTATAAGTGATTCTCATAGTGATCATGGTATATGTAGTCCTTTGACCTAAGGTCATCAAGGTTCCCTACATGTGAGTCACATACTTTGATACTTTCCTTTGTTGCTCGTAACTGAATGAACATGAAGGTGGTCATTGGGTATGTCACATATCATGCAAAGGGTTTTGTATGATCAAGATAAGATTTGTCCTTCCTATGTAATGGAAATGATATCTTCGGGGCCCTTGATTGAGTGAGACTGAGGAAATGCATGACCATGCTCAGATGAGTTGATATGAGATATCCATGTCATCAATTTTAGTCAGTTTACTCAATAATCAAGAAACCTTAGATTATGTTGTACGAGAGTGACATATTCGATGTCTCGTGCTCAGTTTTGATATCTTAGACAAAGACACAATAACATATACAAATAATGATCATAGATTCTTAGTCAAATTTCTGACTATCTTGTCATTTGAGTAGCAATATGTGTTGCTAGACACCGTTCATTATTTATAATCATAAATGTGATTTATGATCATTGTCAATGTGATAGGAGTCTATTGGGTCGCACACTTAGAGCCAATTGGATTATTTGAGTGCATGTGCGAAATTGTTTAGTTTTGGTTTCATGATAATTTTGGATTAATAATTGACCAAAAAGTTGAGCTATTATGAAGCCCAAAATTATGCCTAATTAGATTAGGGTTTGAAACCTATTAGGCCTAGGAGTTAAGCCTCACTCTATATACATTATATAACAAGGATTTTGAGCCCTAGCCTCCCTAAGGATGAAATCAGAAGGGTTCTAAAAAGTTTCAGCTGCATTCTCTTATTACTTTTCCTTGGAGAACGCAAACTAGCACTGTGGGCGCAAGAGGAATGCACCTGCCAAAATGTGGTGGAGGTATGGTGATCCGAGTGGTTTGTGTGGATACCGTAAAGAGCTTAAACATGTTAACTATTCAAGTTTGTGATTTGACTCAACAATTAAGTAAAGGATCTCAGCCGACTAGGTATAACAATTTTTAAACACCCGATTTACTCCATTTCACTTGGATCCTGGAAGGTTTCAACTAGTTTCCACTATCCTTCTTTGGCTCCTGAAACCCTGTAGAATTGTCCTTCCATTTGTCCACCTCAATTCACGACCATAGTTAACCAACTTTAGGAACTACCCCTCCTAATCACCTCTAATTCTCTCAAGGGCCACTTGCTTAACTCTCCAAACCTTGGTCCTTGGTACATCTAGGTTAAAGTCCTGAATCTGATCCTTTAGTGCTAATACTGAGATGTTAAGATCAAATCTAATGTTCTCTACGTATGCCTCTACAATCTAGAAGTATGAAGTATTCCTTGTCCTGAATACTTTGTAACATGTGTGCACAACATTATATGTCCTAATTTGTATCGTCCCATTTGCTGTAGGTGTAGCACATAAGGTTGATGGACATCCTTCTTTACATTTTTCCCTTAACCTCTTCCTTTCATTCTTCACAATCTTCATATCACACCTAGACTTAACACCATATGTCCTTATGGTCTTCTTTAAGACCTCAAACGACTGGAACAACTAAGTAACCTTAAATTTAGGGTCTTCCATATCTCTAAATTGATTGAAAATAGGGTTGTCCCCCCTCCTCTGACTCTGAATGTATGCTACATAAGTCGTTAGACTCAACCTCCTCTTCAGACCCTAATTTATAATTGTACCCCATGCAAGTTTCTTCCCCTTAGCTGTTGTACATTAGTCTGGTCATCCATTACACCTCCATCATCATCTCCCTTCCTCTTATCTAACCCACATCCTGGCTGCTTACCTTTGTCCTGCCCTCTTCCCTTAGTTCCCTTACTTGGCCAATCCACTTGAACATTCAGATTCAGAGCATCATCATCCCCACTAATGTCATTGTCTAATTCATCAAACTCTGTTGAACAACTTTTCACTTCAGCATCTGGCTCATATTCTTCATCTTCAGTACTCTGGTCACTATTAACCGAGTTTTTAACACCATCTCCATCACTACTGTGTTCAGATTCCAATTTTGTTTGTACATTGTTTGACTTTCCAGAAGCATCCACATATACAACTGGTTCCATTGCATCTCCATCATTATCCCCTTCATACACAACCCCATAATCCTCTAAACACCCTTGTTCTCCTTGCACTACCCAAGGCAAACATTTTCTAACTAATTTTTGTTGATTTTTATTGCACAAAGATGGCTTAGCTGCCACTCTATTGGACTCTGGTATACTTTCATCCTTAATAATTTTTTCAATAACTGCTTTCTTTGGACTAATCATTTCTCTCATTTTCCCAAAATATGCATCTCATCCTTAAATGCCTCTATCTTGCTCTTTGCCACAATATACACTTCAATCAGAGTGTGCTCAGGCAAACACAACATCATCATTTACATTACATCATTTTCATCTTTCAATGGAACTAACCCATCATCAACCTCCATGCCAGGATACAACCAGAAATAATCCATGAACACAGAGTATCCTAACTCCTCCACCATCTTGTAAATCTCCACTAAACTAAACTTCTCAAAGTTGCAATAGTCCCAATAATTTATTTCCCCTCCAATGTAAGCTTTAAATGACAAATACCCCCAAATAACTCCCATGGTGCATCTTCAATGTGAAGTACCCATCACCAAGAGTTGCCAAATCACACAAATACCTTCATGTTAAACTACAAAAATCAAATTTAGAAAATAGGAAACTTAAACCAAATTTTAACTATTTTGCTATTCTTGTCCACTACATCCCTCTCCCTTGTATTATTATTATTATTACCCACATTGGTTTTCACCAACACAAATGCCCCCCATATCAGGCATAAAAGAGACAAGTCTCACACATGCACATAGGCCACACATACCCCACCCTGTCTTTTACTACCCCAACAGCCCCACCAACCCCTCACCTACAATAACCCACATGCTACCATTGATTCCCCCACCAAACTCTAAAATATTTGACACCACTAAATCATAAAGCCGACAATGCCTACTGTACGTTGGGTACTCATCTATCGCATCCCTTTTTCGTTTCCCCTCAAGTATTGCTTCCTGATTCTTGATTCTAATGCTTTTCTATGCATTTCAATTACCATTGTCCTACTCTCCTCTACCTTTGCTCAAAAACCCTAATCTCTTCCACTGCCTTTCTTGCACTCCTCTGCCTTGCTTTCAATGACAAAAATTTAAAACCTCCCATTAATCCCCCTCATCTTTTCCCCTAAATTTATATTTTGTATAAACATTATTATTCTACTACATTTGACATGGAACTATATTGGCACATGATTGCACCACCTTGGCCAATTTTGCCTCATTGGCTAGCCACGTAGCCTTTTCCATCTTGATTAACTGTACCCATCCATGAAAGGATAAAGATGGAACAATTAAATGACATTGAGGATTTTTTTTGCACAAAATCGAGATTAAGGTCTAACATGGTACAATAATTAAAGGTTATAAGCCACGGACGCAATTTATCCACAGACTGCCACATCAACACCTAAGTTGTCATATCATCAAATTTTATTTGATTTAATGAGAAAATGGATGAAAAGAACTACCTTATAATGCAATTTAAGAGTTAAGAGACCTTATGATTACACCATATAATGTTACGGACCATTTAAAGATAACCATCAAAGTTAAAAGACTTAATGCCCATCAGCACCTTTGTTGAATGACATGTTGGCTTACAGGGAGAACTTCCAGTGTGAAGATGTTTGAAACACTTAGAAGAACAAGGGTTAAGAGCTCCCCAAAGTGTGTTTCCAGGGAAGGAGCCTTCGACGCCCAAGTCAGTGTTTGTGTGCGTAGTAGTAAAGAGCAGAGAGTAGAGAATAAAGAAAGTTTCTTGTCCTTACCAAGGTCCCTCCCAGGTATTTATAGGAGGGTAGAGGAAGGAGGCCATTTGACACAGCTTGCTTAGATCATGACACATGTTTGGTCAAATCTGGTCCGTACCTTCAGAGATAGGCACCTCTAGTTGGCCATAGGCCGTTCTGGCTAGAGGGCAAGGGCATGTGTGTGGTCTCTTTGTTAGAGGCTCCTTAACCATGTTTTTTTTGTATCTCCATAAGGCCTCTTTGGGCAGAGATTTTCCTCTCAGGGCTATCGGGGGAGGCCCTTTGGCAAAGTGGGTCCCCTTCGAGAGACTTTTTCCTCTATCGAGGATGGTGGATCTACTTTTCTGAGGTCGGTAGGTTTGTAAATCCAAGGGTGGAGAAAGACACCTATTCCCGAAGTTAGTCATGTTCCTTTATGAGGGTGGTGTCGAGAGTGCCCCGAGGTCAGGGCTAAGCTCCCATGGAGGGTGGTTTCAGGATAGCTGATCAGGAGATCTCGAAGGCCACAGCCCTTCGGCTATCACATGCCCCCCTCGGGAATCCGAAGTAGTATCTTCAGCATTAAGCTTTTGCGAGTGTAGCCTGGAAGTGACAGTCATCTCAGTTAGCAGAGCTAAATTTTGAGCGAGGTCACCTTTTGGTTCAAGGTGCTGGTTTTGGCTGAAGCAATGTCTTCAGCATCAAATGGGACTCCTCGCTTTTGATCGAGCTCTTGATGTTTCCAAAGTTGTATCTTCGGATGGGGAGAGATATTTCCCTTTCTGAGCTTCTTATTCCTTGTTGCCTGATAATGAATCGTCACGTCTTCTGACCAGGTAGTCGCATCACTTCGAGCTAGGCTTATATAGGCCTGCTAATGTCAGAAGGCGTGCCCTTGTTTCTCGCATTGGGTGACATGTGTCATTAGGCAATTAGCAAATGGTCGTGTTTGTTACATCGGTTACGTCCCTTCATGTACGAAGGGTCATTATGGCAACGCTTCACCTGCCTCCTTCGGTCTATATAAACCCTTTTCTCCTTCAGAGTTTTCCACACTCTTCAATTTTCATTCATTTTGCTCTCTGATTTCCTCTCATCTTTTATCTTTATTTGGCGGTAGTGCTAGTGGCGAAGCGATTACTGGAAAACTTGTGGCATTCTCCAAGGTTCCTGTTTTCGCTTCGAATTAGGTGGGTTTATTTTTGAAGTAGTTGTTTTTCATCCCAATTCTTTCCCTTTCATCTTTTCGAGGTCAGGGTCTTTTGTTTCTAAACATGTCTTCTTCCCAAGTTGAAGGTCATCCCATTCCTAAGAGTTGGCTCCCTTTTAACTCTCATCCGAGCTATGCCACTTCGGAGAAAGTGAAGAAGTGGCCGGCTAAATTTTTTCTCCCTTCCTATGCCATCACCAAGCCCTCTAGTCACGGTATGCCTAGCTATGCTCTTCGAAAGAACGAGATCACTGTCTTCAGGGCACAGCTAAAGGTGGGACTTAGGTATCCCCCTCCGAAGATGGTAAGCGACTTTTGCCAATTTCATGGCATAGCTGTTAACCAACTTCCCCCGAACTCCTACTCTTATTTCAATGCCTTTCTTTGTATGCGTGGGGTCTTCAATATAGAGCCCCACTTCATCTTTTTCATGCAATATTATAAACTTCACCCTGTACCGAAGGGCTGGTTCCAAATTTTGCTCCCTTAGGGTTTTGGGACCAAAAAATTCATGTTCACCTTCGGAACAGAAGATAGTTGGCGAGGGTGGCAGAAGAAGTTTTTTTTTTCTGAAGATGGACAAGCAGTGGAAAGACATGCCGTCTAAGTGGGCTTTGGGTACCTTGGCCATTAATGTAGTTGACCTGTGGAAGCTGTTAACCTTAGAACTGGAGTCCCAATTTGAGGAGTTCAATAGCCGTATTCATGCTGTTGCGGATTGGGATCTCCAAGTCCCTCCACATTCTTTCCACCCTTTCCCCATCAGATGGAGTTTTATGACCAAAAAGGTCCTTCGGGAGCTTGGGATAATCAAGGAACATGTCATTGACACAGGCATGCTGAAGCCCTTGGTTGATGGGAAGAAAGCATGGTTGGTCATGCTTCTTCAGGGTGAACTTACGTACTCGGCACTTAAAGAGAGTAAGCTCCTTTCCAATTTTTGTTACTTATGCCTTTCCGTACTTACACCGATGTTCTTCTTTTTGCAGAGATGGGTGATAAGTCTGCATCCTTCTACAAGAGTCTCTTCCTCGGCCAGGCCGAGAAGGGGGAGCAACAGAGGAAGAAGGTGCCAAAGAGAAAGAAGGCTCCGGTTGGACCATCTTCAATGTCGAAGTCAAAGAAAGTTAAAAAGGACTCCCTTCCACCTCCACCCGAAGGTCAAATGGAGGTACTTAATAGAACTCCTGTCCGTGCTAACCCGCCTTCGGCCCCGACTATCCACTCTACCCCTCTAAGTCCTGATACTGCTGCCGAGGCCCTGAGGACATCTTGGGGGAGGTGTCTGCCGAAAAGGCTCAGGAGCTACGAAGACGGAAAGGTAGAGACATCCTCGTCGAGGTGATGGACGTTAGTGATTCAAATGAAGAGGGCCCCGAACTTCAACAACGTTTGTCCCTTAGCCATTCATCTATGGGTTTAGGATTTTTTGGTATTTTAGACCTTGTAGATGAATGGTTAAGGGATAACGTTATAACTGAACTTCGGTGTGATTTTGCAGATGATCAAGCCCAGGCTCCATGGGTGGCCGAACATGCTAGGAAAAGGGCCTTTGGGGATTAAAAAATCCCAAAGGACAAGGTTCCGAGGGAGCCCTTTTGGACCTTCATGGAGGACATGGATTTGTTCACCGAAGATAGTTAGAAGATGGCCCCTTAGCTGGCGAGGGGCATTATGACTAATGTCGCTTTCCAGTCTTTGACGGAGGAGTGTCCAAACAAGGAGGTCCTCGCCTCGAGGATGACCTAGCATGTTGCCCAGGTGAACCTTAATCCTTTAGGACTTAGGAAAATTGTGAGTTTTTGGTGCTTTTGACCCACATTCGGGATCCTCCCTTTTGCAACTTTTGGCATACAGTGAATATTTCTAGGCTTGGGCAACCAAGCAATCTTCAGTCCAAAGTCGATCGGAAGAGAACTTAGCCAAGGCCAAGGAGCTTTTTGTGAGCTCGGTCGTTAAATATGACAAGCTCAACAAAATTACAAAGGAGGACCTGGCCAGTCTTCAGGAAAAGATGCCTAAGAGCCAAAATGAGCTTTTGGAGGAGTTTTCTTCCAAAGTGTCAGACCTAGGCTCGAGGGTGGTGGCCCTGACTTCAGTGAATGAAGCCTTTCAGAAGGAGAATATGGAAGTCGTTGTTGATCTTACAAAGGCGTTAGGGCTCAATGCCGAATTCATAGCCGAGATCGATCAGCTAAAGAAGAAAAGGAAACTGGAGAATGAGGTCAAAGTTCTTAAGAAAGAACTGAAGGATTTGAAGGTGAAAAACAGTAAGTCCGATGTGGCAACTAAGTCCTTGTATCAAGACGGTTTTTGCCTTGCCCGTCATTAGGTCCTCTCCAAGTTTCCTTACTTAGACCTCTCCTTTCTCCGGGCGCTTGACATTCCCAAGGGACCATCTTCGAAATGGTCAAGCGTAGAATTTCTCAACCTTCCAATTCTTCCTCCTTTGGTGACCGAAGTTGGCACAGATGAAGATGATGAGGCTAAAGATGACCAAGCAAAGGATGCTAAAGAACTCAAAGATGGGCAAGACAAACAATAAGCCTTTTTTTTTTTGGACTTTGTACTTCATCATTTGAACTTAATGGAACTTTCCCATCTTTTGTTCAAAACTTTGGCCAAGTCCCTAATTGATATGACTTCGGACATTATCCTCATCCTTCAGTGCTTAACCATCTTCGGCGATGTGTCGTATCCTCCTTCAAGGATTTACCACCTTAGTCCCCTTGAAGGTTTCACAACCATCTTCGGTCAACCTTCTTCGGAAGACTTGCCTTTCAAAAGTAGTTAGGTACCTTTGGGACCAACCATGTTTGGCTGACCATCCTCGGTGTAACTTAATTTGTGCAAAAATCAGTTAAGTACCTTTGGGACCAACTATGTTCGGTCAATCACCCTCTGTAAAAGTTGTACTATATCACTCCTGCACTTTCGGAAGTAACCACATTCAGTTTGCCTCCTTCGGCGTCAACTATGTTCAATCGGCCACCTTCGGTAAAACATTACTTATGCACTTTTGGAAGTAACCACATTCAGTTTGCCTCCTTCGATGTCAACTATGTTTGGTCGGCCACCTCCGGTAAAACATTACTTATGCACTTTCGAAAGCAACCACATTCGGTTCGCCTCCTTTGGTGTCTTTTGCACAACGTTTCCCTTAAAAATTTTTCTAAGTGTAGAATTTTTTCAAAGAGTTTGAATGCCATGTATTTTTCAATTCTCCACCTTCAGTGTTACTGATGTTATACACTCCTGGCCGAACTTCCTCAAGGACAAAATAAGGTCCATCCCAATTTGCCTAAAGTACTCCATGAGATGGTCTTCGGGCTTCAAATTCAGCCTTTCCGATGACAAGGTCCCCTTTCTTGATTCCTTTACGCCTGATATGCAAGTTCGTAGTAATGGCTACTCTCTGCTGGAAAGCTTTTCTCCTGAGCTCGGCCATCTCTCTATGCTCGTCAAGCATATCCAACTTGGTTCTTAAACTTGTTCTCTTCCTCGTCAAACACCTGTATGCTAACAAATGGTTGTGCGACCTCGACAAGGATAATGGCCTCTATGCCAAAGATGAGTGAGAAGGGTGTCTCACCCGTGGCCCTTCTAGGAGTTGTCCGGTAGCTCCAGAACACGCTCGAAAGCTTTCTTGGCCACTTTCCCTTTACTTCCTTCAACCTCTTTTTCAGACCATCTTTTATCATTCTGTTGGACACTTCAACTTGTCCATTGTTTTGAGGATGGGCAACCGGGGAGAAGTGTAATTTTATCCCGAGCTCGGTTGCAAATTCCAAGAAACCTTTATCAGTAAACTGGGAACCATTATCAGCTACTATCACCCTTGGTAGACCGAATCTGCATGATGTTCTTCCAGAAAAATCTTTGTATGTCCTTTGCCAATATTCCTGCTAAAAGCCCTACCTCAATCCACTTAGTGAAATAGTCTACTGTAACTACGCAGAACTTCACTCCTCTTAGGGCTATCGGGAGAGGCCCAATGAGGTTAATACCCCAAATAGCAAAGGGTCAAGGATAGTTTGCCAAAGTTATTGCTTTCAAGGGTAGTCTTTGGATGGAGGCGTGTCTCTGGCACTTGTCACATTTCTGGACAAACTGCCTTGCACTCTTCCTCAAGGTAGGCCAAAAATATCCTTGGCAGAGTAGCACTTCGGCAAGGGCATCAGTCCCGATGTGAAAACCGCAGGCCCCCTCATGGACTTATTTGAGGACCATCTTAACGTCCTTTTTGCTGACATACCTTTGCAGTAGATTTGTGTACCCTTGTCGGTACAACTCTTCTCCGATCAAGAAGTACCTACTATAGCACTTTCTCACCTTTGCGGCTTCAAGAGGGTCTTCGGGAAGCTCCGAGGTTGCGAGGCATTCCTTGATAGGATCTTCCCACCCTCTACCCGAGGTTGTGATGGACGTTATTGCTGTGCTCGGCTGACAGAGTACTTCGGTGGATTCCTTTGACTTGGCCAAAGTATCTACCTTCATATTTTCTTGCCAAGGTACATTTTCTATCTGTACCTTGTTGAATTCTTGGATAAGCCTTTTTGCGAGGTCGTGGTACTTTGCCAAGTTCAGGCTTTTGCCCCGTAATCCCCCGCCATCTGTTAGACCCCAGCTAAGAATCGCTGTGGGCCTTCAGATTTCTCACACCAACTCTTTTTGCCAACCGTAAGCCTGCTATAAGGGCTTCATATTTGGCGACGTTATAGGTGACATTGAAACCGAACTTGATGGACTTTGATGCTTCCATACCTTCAAGTCCTCGCAGAATTACTCTGGCTCCTCGATGTTCGGAACTAGAGGCACCATCGACGAAGAGTGTCCACTCAGGTTTATCGCTTCCGAGGCCCTTCGAGGTAACTTCAATTTTTGGTATTTCGGCGATAAAATCCACCAATGCTTGGACCTCTATTGCCCTTCTCGGCTCATAGGTAATGTCGTATTCACTGAGCTCGATGCACCACTTTGATAATCTTCCAGAGTGGTCTACCTTTCTCATGACATCCCTAAGAGGTACATTACTTCGAACAATGATAGGATGTCTTTGGAAGTAAGACCGCAGCCTTCTGCTTGCCAACACTAGACCATATATAGCCTTTTGCAGGAGAGCATACCTAACTTCAGCACCGTGCAGGGACTTGCATGCATAGTATACTGGCCACTATTTTCCTTCCTTTTCCCTTACAAGTACCAAGCTTACCGCCTTTTCGGTAACATTAAGGTAAAGGAAAAGAGGTTCTCCTTCCAACGGCTACCGAAGTGTCGGTAGGTGGGTTAAGTAGCTCTTGAGTTCATCCCAAGCCTTTTGGCAATCTTTATTTCAAGGATGTTCCTCGGAGCCGAGGTTACCTGTTGGGTTTCGGGAGCCAAACAGCGCAGCGGAATTTAACCGAAACCCTCCAGGATCCAAGTGAAACGGGGTAAACCGGGTGTTCGAAAATTTCATACCTAATTTTCGGTTGAGATCTCTCACTCAACTATAGAGTCGAATCATAAAACCTGAACAGTTGACGTGCTCAGGCTCTCTATGGTATCCACACGAGCCTCTCGGGATCACCACGCTTCCACCGCGTCCCGGCAGATGCGTTGCTCTTGCGCTTGCAGTGCTAGCTTGCGTCCTCCAAGGAATTGCAAGAGAAGAGTGCGGTTGTCCTTTTGGGAGGCTAGGGCAAGGAGACCTGCGAATTTCTCACTTAAAAGTTGTATTTATAGTGAGACTCAACTTCCAGGCCTAATGAGTTTCAAAGCCCTAATCCAATTAGGATTTAATTTCAGGATTAATAATGGCTCAACTCCTTGGCCCATTATTAATACGAAATTAAAGTGAAACCATAACCCAAATAATTAGCCCATGCACTCTAATGATCCAAATAGCTCTATGTGTGTGACCCAATAGGCTCTTGCCATGTTGGCAATGATCATAAATCACATTTATGATCATAAGCAATGAGCGGTGTCTAGCAACACATCATTGCTACCCAAGTGACAAGATTGTCGGTGAATCGACTAAACCTTTATGATCATCACCGATATATGCCATTATCCCTTTGTCCTAGATATCAAGACTAAGCACGAGACATGGAATGTGTCACTCTCGTATAGCCCAATCTTTGGTTTCTTGATTACCGAGTAGACCAACTTAAACTGACGACATTGATATCATATATCAACTCATCGGAGCATGGTCATGCATTTTCTAAGTCTCACTCTATCAAGGGGCCCAAAGATATCACTCCCGTTACATAGGAGGGACAAATCCCATCTTGATCATACAAATCCCTCCGCATGTTATGTGACATACCCAATGACCTCCTTCAAGTTCACTCAGTTACGAGCAACAAAGGAAAGTATCAAAGTATGTGACTCACATGTAGGGAACCTTGATGATCTTAGGTCGAAGGACTACATATACCATGATCACTATGAGAATCACTTATGACACTCATATAACGATCCATGAAGTGTTCTCATGGTGGGTCGGTCCAGTACACAATTTCTCCAACTTGTACCCATATGTAGACTACATATCTCATATTAGTCTCCACATATGCTAGTCCTTATGTATTATTGCAACCCGCTCCACAATATACTAGACTAGGGACGTTTAAGAATATCATTATTCTAGGGTTACAATTGTGTTTATTACGTTACGCAGAAACAAAACAACAAACAAAATTGCTGGATTAATGCCTCAATAAAATATCATGACTCAATGTGCAAAAATACAATCATCTCATGATTGGCTTTTTGGGCACAACACTAACATTACCTTCATTCTTTGCTGCTTTGGTGAACACTTTGAAGAATGGTCAGCACCAGTCCCCGTATCTGGAGATGAATCTGCTAAGGGCCGTGATTCTCCTAGTAAGCCTTTGCTCATCCTTGGTCGTCATGGGAGTTCGGAATCCTAGCAGGGCCTTAACCTTTTTTGGGTTGGCATCGATACCTCTTTCGGACACCATGAACCCAAAGAATTTGCCAGCAGCCACCCCGAACACACACTTCTCAGGGTTAAGACGAATTCCAAATACCTGAAGTTGGTAGAATGTTTCCTCCAAGTCTACGATATGACTACTAGGCTGTTTGCTCTTAACTATCACATCGTCGACATATACTTCCATATTTCTCCCAATTTGGGAGCTGAATACCTTGTTCATCAGCCTTTGGTATGTTGCTCCTACATTTTTTAGGCCAAAGGGCATTCTCATGTAACAATAGGTACCAACTTCCGTTATGAAGGCGATTTTTTCCTCATCTTTAGGATTCATCCGAATTTGGTGATATCTGCTAAAGGCATCGAGGAAGCTAAGCAGATCGTATTCAACAATGGAGTCTACTAATTGGTTTATTGGTGGCAAAGAATACGAATCCTTTGGACAGGAATCGTTTATGTTTCGGAAGTCGATGCACATTCGGAGTTTATCACTCCCCTCCTTTGTCGCAACAACTACGTTGCTTAGTCATTCGGGGTACTTCACCTCCCTTACTATTCCCGCCTTCATTAGCCATTGGACTTAGGTTTTAACGAAGTTGTTCTTATGCGCTGAGAGGCTATGTTTTTTCTGCCAAATAAGCTTCACCTTCAGACACACTTTAAGACAATGTTGGATTATGCCAGGGTCCACCCCAGGCATATCACTTGGAGAGTAGGCAAACAGATCTTTGTTCATTAATAGAAGGGATTCAAGTTTTTCCTTGTCACCTTCGGCCAGTTTTTTCCCCACTCGAGTACTTCGGTCCGGGACAAGCTCTACATCCTCTGTTTCTAAGTTTTCAATGTCGCTCTTTTCTTCTTCTACTGCGTCTTTGCTGATTGCTCTCTTTTACCCGAAGTCTGCATATGAACTTTCATTGGGCTTTCTCTTGCCTTCACGAAGACTTTCCTTACTTCTGCCTGATCAATGAATATTTTCGCATTTCCTTCTTTTGCACCGAATATGACAGTTAGGCACGTCACATCTGGGTGAATGTGAAGATTTCCTTGTGTCTACCTTCCGAGGATGGAATTGTATGAAGAAGGGACATCTATGACGATGAACCTCATCATTGTGGAGCCAAATAGCTCTTCCTTATTCTGAACCGACGTTCCCTTTAGCATCACAGGCAGATCGATCCACATGAGTACAGGGAGTTCTGATGGACCTACGCCGAAGGTAGGGGAGGTAACGGGTTTAAGATCACCCTTGGAGATGCCCAAGTTTGGCAACAAGTGTGAGAACAGAACGTCGGCATTGAAGCCATAATCAATGAGAACTCTTTTGACGTCCCAGCTCCCTATTCTTGCCATGATTAGGAAAGGGTTGTCATGGGGGAACTTCACGGTAGACCCATCTTTCCGAACAAGCTTGTTTGTTGGCTTTCCGAATTCCATCATTGAGATTTCCTGGACTTTCCTTTTCCTCTTGGCTGATGCTATTCCAGTGGTGATTGTCTGGATCACTCCCGCTGGAGGTGGTGGGTGCTTTATGTGACTTTGGTTCTAACGTCAGTCAGAATCGTAGTCCTAATCTTCTCATTTCCTCTCTTCTTCCCTTCTTTCTCAGGCTTTGGGAAACGGCATATGTAGGTAGCGTTGAAGTTGCCCCTGCTTGATTAAGGATTTAATGTACTTCCTCAGTGGGAAGCAATCCTTGGTATCGTGCCCGTGGTCTTGGTGGAACTGATAGAACTTCTTCATGTTCTTTTTTTTTTTCGAGGTCATGGCCTTCAGACACTGGATAGCGGTTCCTTGTCTTTCCATGGCCATGAGTATGTTCATCCTTATGGTGTTCAAGGGGGTGAATGACATTGGCCTCTTCCACCTTTGTTTCCAAGGTTTACCCCCGCCCTCAGTAGGATACCGAGATTGGTGATTCTAACCCTCGGGGTGATTATGAATAGATTTCGGCCTTCCCATCCTCAGCTCTTTGGCTGTCATATGTTGCTCTGCCCTTCAGTAGAATTATCCAAGGGTATCAGGGGGATCTTTGGAGAACTCATAGAAGAGTTGTGAGTCTCTCCTAAGTCCCCTGATCATGGCGAGGATGTAAATTTCGGGGTGAAAGTTGGGCACGCTGAGGGCTTCTCTATTGAACCTTTCGACATAGTCCCAAATGGTCTCCCTAGTCTTTTGGGCTATGTCAAACATTTGGATGGGCATCTTCACTATCGGTCTACTTCCGATGAACTGTTGGGTGAATGCAGCGGATAACTCTTAGAAGCCCATTATGGTTCCGGGAGCCAGGGAGTTATACCGCGCAATTGCTGGCCCTGAAAGGGTGACTTCGAAGCACTTGCAAAGGGTGGCGTCATCAGCGCCGTGCAACACCATGCTGCGCCTATATTTTGTTAGGTAAGCTTGGGGGTCGCTGCGCCCAACATACGTTTCCAATCACAATACTCAAAACTCATTTGGCATATGTGCCTCTACTACTGCACGAATGAAGGGTGACTCTTCTCCGGTGAAGGTCTCAAACAACCTAGATGAAACAGGTTTTCGAGAAACCTGTTTTTCCACCTTCTCCAACCTCTCCAGGATTCTCTCCATAAGGATGGTAGTGTTGTCCTCTCCTCGCTACCTGGTAGTCGCCAACAACATAGAGCAACATTTTCTTTTTGGAAAGTAACTTTGTCGGTAGGGAGATTGAGACTTCCCGTCAGGGGATGGACTTTGCCGGCGGGAAGTCCTAGGCTCCTTTGACACCGTTTCTCCCACGCAACGTCTTTTGGAGGGTACATTCTCTGTTGAAGACTCATCGTGTGAACCCCCACTTCCGGAGCTCCGGCAAGGTAACCTTGGGCTTCTTTCTTGCTGGGTGTTAGGAGAAGGTACCCTTCCCCCAGAAGGTGGTTGTGACCACCTCTGGTTGAGCTGTTGGGTCATTTCAGCCACAACAGAGCGCTGAAAATCTCATAAAAAGCTCATTGTGACCACTAGAGGACATTCGTCTTCAGGCAATGAAGTCTCTACTGCAGGTTGTTCCATCGCTGTTCGAGCTTTCAGTGTGGACTGGGACTTCGGGAGTCCCTTGTCTTTAGAATCTCAGGTCTCAACAATGGTGACCTAAGAAGAAGTTCTCACAGACGATGCCAAATGCTGCCCATCAGCACCTTCGTTGAATGACATGTTGGCCTGCAGGGAAAACTTCTGGTGTGAAGATGTCTGAAACACTTAGAAGAATAAGGGTTAGGAGCTCCCCGGAGTGTGTTTTCGGGGGAGAGGCCTCCGACACCCAAGTCAGTATTTGTGTGAGTTGTAGTAGAGAGCAGAGAACAGAGAATAAAGAAAGTCTCTTGTCCTTACCAAGGTCCCTCCCAAGTATTTATAGGAGGGTAGAGGGAGGAGGCCGTTTGACACAGCTTGCTCAGATCATGACACATGTTTGGTCAAATTTGGTCCGTACCTTCGGAGATAGGTACCTTTTGCTGGCCGTAGGCCATTCTAGCTAAAAGGCAGGGGCGTATGCAAGATCTCTTTATCAAAGTCTGTCACACCCCACACAAGCCCCAGCCTGTGCACTCTCAGTGCCACTCGCCATTCTACCCGGAAAGTTATTAAACACTTGAGTTCTTAAGGGTTATGAGTGAGCAATTAGATTCGGCCAACTTTCTTTTAAGTAGTTTAAGTCTTATTTTCTTAAGCTTAAGGCCTAGGAGGTGCCCCAGAAGGCTTATGAGTTGTTCTGTCTTCTTACTTGCAGCTTAAGGCAAGGCCCATAACACTAACTTGCATCAAAAGGCAAGGCTAAAGCAATAACTTGCAACACAAGGCAAGGCATACACTTATATATTTTTAAGTGTCTAAGATGTGCGCTCATCAAGTGTGCTACTCCAATGCATGACAACCAAGAATCCCATCTCATCAAGTTTTGGAAAACACAAGTTTTCATGCTCATGTACATTTGGCCAAGTTCATTTTCTCCACCTTTGAGCACCCCAGTATAATTTCTGCTCAAGGCATCTGCCGCTACATTGGCTTTCCCAGCTGTGTATTCAATTACACAGTCAAAGTCCTTAAGATATTCCAACCACATCCTTCGTCTCATATTCAAGTCCTTCTGAGTGAAAAGGAACTTGAGACTCTAGTGCTCTATATAAACCTGAAATCTATTACCTAACAAGTAATGTCTCCTGCTGCACTCTAGCAGTTGTAACCCAAGTGTAGGTTGTCGCAAGTAATAAAATCTTGGGAGTTCGAGTGTCGAACCACAAGGAAGTGAATTAGAAATACAAATTACAGATTTTTAAGAAAGAAAATATTTTGGTGCAAGATATGAACAGGTGTTGATAAAAAAACTCATATTCAAATAAATAGCTAAGGTTAAGGGATCCACTTTTAGTATATCGGTTATGATTAATTTTAGCCCATCTTACCACTCAATTAGAATCCACACATAGAGGAGGTCCCAATCGGGGAATTTAGTTAGTATTAACTTCCGTTGATTTTAAAATGCCGACACTTGCTAATGGGTTCAAGTATCCATCATGCCAACCTTTGTCGACAATAACTCAAGATTCCAATATAGCTGGTAGAGCCATGTTCTACAGAGGGAATCAAGTAGCTTTTGTGTCAATGATTGACTATGATGAATCAAGACTCCCACTTAACAAGGAGGGAAGTTAAATAGATTAAGGAAGAAAATACCGTTAACATTGTGATCCATTAAAATCAATCATAACCTCTATACCAAAAGCTTCACCCTTTCACCTTAGCAAAAAAAAGATTAGTTAGCCATCATAAAAGTAAACAACATGTAGAAATATGAAATGAACATGGATTGAAAGATCAAAGGAAGAATAAGAAGAAGAACAAGAAAACACTTGGACAGAGCTTCGGTATTGAAAATAAGAACAAGAACAAAGGAAAAAATCTAAAAATGATACAAGAACATGTAAATGGCCTAATAAAATGGCATCCTTCACCTTCCCCCCAAGTTGCCTATTTATAGAGTTTTGGGGTGGGTGAAATGGTAAAAATAAAATGGTAAAATGTAGGTAAATACAACTCAATAATGGTGGGCCGCAACTTCTTTTAATTTTTTCACCATTGTAGATATCAGATCAACTCTTCCTCAAAGCATAGAAGTTGTAGATCTCCTCTTTAGCTTCGAATCGATAGCTTGTTCATTCAAATCAGACATCCGTAGCTTAAGTTATGATTTTTCTACCGAAACTGCTCTTCAGCACACAAAATAACGAAGGGTCTCATCTATAATCAGATTTTGGCAATGAAAACAATTAAATTAGCTCGTAGAATGAAATAGAGTTGAATATCTATGTGTTGGCTTTCAGATGAATTTGGAATCACTTAGTTCCAACATCTACAGCTCCAAATATGATTTTTCTCGTGAAGAGTCGCCAAGTGATGATTTTACCTATGTAAAAAATAATTATTTAATATTGATGAATAGTAAAATGCATATAAACAATAAAATACGCCTGTGAACAGTGAAATATGCGTATGAATAGTAAGTTGGTGAATAGTAATTGAGTGAATAGTAAAAATGCATTAATAGTAACCCGGTGGAAAAATGCTCAAAATATAGAAATTAATCATACTCAAAGTGTATAATGATGATTTAAACCCTTAATAACAATATACTTATGAATATTCATCACACCCCCCAACCAGATTCTTGCTAGTCCCTAGCAAGTGTAACCTAAGAAAATAAACAAAATATATAATCTAACAACTCATGACAGTTCATGCTATGAATATATGACACTTGTAAACTTAACTTGCAAGTAATTAATGAAAGGAGAAAAAGTTAAGTCCTTGTTAGCAGAGGTAGAGGATCACTCCCTAAGTATTTGCACTTATTTTAAAGTGGGTTTGTGAACAGTTTATTTTGTGTTTCTCAATCCCGAGCTTGTAAGGGGATCCAACTTCACCATCACTAGATTCCCAATAGGGGCTGCATGTAAATTTAACTCCAATGGTCTTTATACAATGTTGTAATGAAGCTGGGTTTAGTGAAAGCGGGAATCGGATGGAAGCTTTTTAATGGTGGAGTTTAAGAGAACTAGTAATACAATGAACAATAAATATGGGCACTTAAAACACTAAATACCCAATTCAACCCTGGTCTCCTAGTCCTCTCCAAAACACAATTCCTTACCAACACATGAGTTTAGAAAACAAATATGGTTGAGTTTTAAACTTATCGAATTTAACACTTTTTTTTTTCTTTTTTCCCTCTTTTTCTTCTTCTTTTTTTTTAACCTCTCTCCATTTCAAAATTGCTGACCTCATTTGATTTGCACAAATATTAAGGCTGAAGTTATTTTTTTTTTAACTGTCTCCCATGATTAAGCGTTTATCTATCAGAAAAAGATAAAAGAAGATGTATTTCATCTTTGCTTTAGTAAGGATTCCACATGGGTATGAGCATATATAATTTTATTTAAAAAGAAAAGAAAACAATTTTGTTTTAGACTGCCATAAAAGAAAAAGAGGTTAAGTATTATGAAACGAAGAGTCTTTTTTTTTTAATTTATCTATATATATATTTATATATATATACTTTATTTTACGATGGCTTTTTCTTATGTTCTTGCTTTTGCCTGTTTTTACCATAAATCAAAATTTGTTTAAAACTCAACCATCCAATGATATACACTCAATTTTTATGATTTAAGCTCAACTCACCCCAATTTTTCCACTATGACAAATTAAGCACAAGGTAACCTAACATATTCTGAAGTACACCCCACACTTATTCTTTATTTTACAAAAAAAAACAACACATTCATTTTAATTCTCTAAGCCAATAATCATATAAGCATCACTAGTTCCAAGGACAATAAAGGATCAAAATGAAGTGGATGTGTTTAAACATATAGGGTTCAAACAAAGAATAAGGCTATAAGGCTCAAAGGGGCTCACTAAGGGATAATGTACAAGGTTAGCCTTTTGGTAAGTGGTTGGCCCTAAAATGCCATCTTCTTTCTTAAATTTACATACAAGAAGTGAGGTTGCATGGGTCCTTAAGACCACTCATCCAAGCAAGGTCTAGCTCAAAACAAAAAGTAAGCACTCTCAACAAAGAAATTCACACATCCTAATAAACACTAAAGGCTCAAAAGTGCTCACCGGTTATTTATTTTCCTTAGGTAACAAGCAACATACTTTAACTGCTTTTAAAAATTAACAACCATTTCAAATTTACAAGGTATACATCCAATGATAATATTTCCATGAGTTGGGTTCCTAAATGCAAACAAACAACCTAAATTCATGCTAAATGTTCCTACATGCAACTATTTATGCTTGCTAGAAAAAAAAATGTTATGCATGTCACATAAAATAGGATGCGTCTCAAAAGTGAAAAATTACTCTTTACTCAGCCATCATAAACTAAGTACTTTGTCTAATGGTTTTAATATCAACATGAGAGAAACTATCCTAAAAGAAAAAAAATGTGACAACTATCCCTCCCCCCAACCAGATTAAGACATTGTCCCCAATGTCAAAACATAGATAAGAAGAGTGAATAAGAAATTACCTGAAATGGTAGTTATTGAAAATGAAAAACCTGAAATAACTTAAACCAAAATAAAGAAAATGCTGATAATAAAATTAAAGAACAAGATAAACAGATCCACAAGTCCAATTGCTCTCTTTCACAGTGCTTCATCACTTATTAAGGATTGACAACATCTTCCACTGGTTTTACGTCCAGTAACGGCTTCAACGCATTCTATGAGTCAGGGATATGCTTCCCATCCAGTTTTCTTATAAACTGACAAACAGGGTCATTTAAAGTCAGATTCTCAATACTATAACGCTCTCATTCTTTATGAAAAATACTCCATAAACCAAGAAGTTCATTTTACATTAATCCACAAGAATGCGTCTCAAGAGTCAATCGGATATTATCCAAAGAATCCTTACTCAGGCCATTCTTGATGAATTGTATTTTTATCTTCTCGATTATCGAACACCATTTTTGAAGAACGACATCTAGTATCACAAGTCCATCGACCACATTTGTGATAGACTCATAATCTTTTCGCTCTTCGCTTTTTGGCATAAGAGCTTTTGCCTAAGCCAGGCATGTAAGACACAAATAAATCTAGGATTTCACCAGGCAAATGGACCTTAGCTTCAATTAACTAACGCACATCTTCAGGAATGCCTTTGTGCATCAAAACTCTTAATCTTTCACATCTAGCTTGGTAAATCCTTTTAAGAACATTCATTGGGAAAGAAGGAAAGTATTTTCGCAAAGCAGAAAGAGTAGAATCCATTGGTGAGAAAAAATTGAGAGAGGAGAAAAAAAAATTAGTTGTTATGGGAAACTTAGATAACCGACTTGAAAGCCACGGAGTACCGTATCCACCACTTAACCGGGGAGAAATGAATCCTACTTTTTGACAATTTTCAAAGGCTTTGCAGAATGTTAGTGTTGTGCCCAAAAGCCAATCAGGAGATGATTGTATTTTTTTTGCACATTGAGTCATGATATTTTATTAAGGCATTATTCCAGCAATTATGTTTGTGGTTTTGTTTCTGCGTAACTTAACAAACATAATTGTAACCCTAGAATAATGATATTCTTAAACGTCCCTGGTCTAGTATTATTGTGGAGTGGGTTGCAATAATACATAACGACTAGCATATGTGGAGACTAATATGAGATATGTAGTCTACATATGGGTACAAGTTGGAGAACTTGTGTACTGGACCGACCCACCATGAGAACACTACATGGATCGTTATATGAGTGTCATACGTGATTCTCATAGTGATCATGGTATATGTAGTCCTTCGACCTAAGATCATCAAGGTTCCCTACATGTGAGTCACATACTTTGATATTTTCCTTTGTTGCTCGTAACTGAGTGAACTTGAAGGAGGTCATTGGGTATGTCACATATCATGCGGAGGGATTTGTATGATCAAGATGGGATTTGTCCCTCCTATGTAACGGGAGTGATATCTTCGGGCCCCTTGATAGAGTAAGACGTAGAAAAATGCATGGCCATGCTCGGATGAGTTGATATACGACATCAAGTTCATCAGTTTAAGTTGGTCTACTCGGTAATCAAGAAACCAAAGATTGGGCTATACGAGAGTGACACATTCCATGTCTCGTGCTTAGTCTTGATATCTTGGACAAAGGGACAATGGCATATATCGGTGATGATCATAAAGGTTTAGTCAAATCATCGACAATCTTGTCACTTGGGTAGC
Source organism: Aquilaria yunnanensis (assembly GCA_039654915.1). NCBI lineage: Eukaryota > Viridiplantae > Streptophyta > Magnoliopsida > Malvales > Thymelaeaceae > Aquilaria > Aquilaria yunnanensis. The sequence continues at coordinate 45,317,812 of CM077595.1, forward strand.
AATGATGCGTTGCTAGACACCGCTCATTGCTTATGATCATAAATGTGATTTATAATCATTGCCAACGTGGTAAGAGCCTATTGGGTCGCACGCATAGAGCTATTTGGATCATTAGAGTACATGGGCTAATAATTTGGGTTTTGGTTTCACAATAATTTCGTATTAATAATGGGCCCAATAGTTGAGCCATTATTAAGCCCGAAATTAAAGCCTAATTGGATTAGGGCTTTGAAACCTATTAGGCCTGGAAGTTGAGTCTCACTATAAATACAACTTCTAGTGAGAAATTCATAGGTTTCCTTGCCCTAACCTCCCAAAAGGACAGCTGCACTCTTCTCTTGCAATTCCTTGGAGGACGCAAGCTAGCACTGCAAGCGCAAGAGAAACGCATCTACCGGGACGTGGTGGAAGCGTGGTGATCCCGAGAGGCTCGTGTGGATACCATAGAGAGCTTGAACACGTCAACTGTTCAGGGTTTGTGATTCGACTCTACAGTTGAGTGAGAGATCTCAACCGAAAATTAGGTATGAAAATTTTCGAACACCCGATTTACCCCGTTTCACTTGGATCCTGGAGGGTTTCGGTTAAATTCCGCTGCGCTGTTTGGCTCCCGAAACCTATCACAGAATGCATGTGCATCCTTAAACAAAGAGGGCCAGTAAAATCTAGACTGTAAAATCTTTACAGCTGTTTTCTTTGACCAAAAATGCCCTCCGCATGCTTCAAAATGAGAAAATTCAATGACACTTTTACCTTATCCTCAGGTATGCATCTCATAAATATTAGTCAAGACAGTATTTGAAAATATAAGAGTCATTCCAATTAAAATTTGTCACCTCATGTAGAAATTTCTTCTCATCTTGGATACTCCATTGAGCTGGTATCTGTTCAGTCAAAAAAAGTTGATAATATTAGCAAACCAAAGTACTGTAGTGACAGAAAATAGAAATTTGTCAGGAAAATAATAATTTATGGGTGTAGCCTCAATTGTTGAATCCGTTGTCAGCCTTGACAAATAGTCAGCGATAATATTTTTGGTGTTATTCTTATCCTTGATCACAATGTTGAATTATTGGAGTAATATGATCCAATGTATCAGCTTTGATTTGACATCTTTCTCTGACATTAGGTATTTCAATTGTTTAGGTAAAAGCTTCAACTCAATTATGTGAATTTTATTTTGCTCTTCAATTTTTAGTTTCCAACATGTGTTTCGCTTCACTTGTGAAGAATCAAGCAATGAACACACGTTAGATGTATCCTGATCCATTTGTATAATCGATTCAAATGAATTAACTAGATAATTTTTTTTAGGATCAGAGATACTCCCTTCTTCGATGTGGTTTTTCCCAATAGTGTCAATGAGGTAAAGTTCCTCGCTTTCATCTTCTTTTTCAGGTGGCTGCTTAAACAAGTTGAAAATATTTAACTCCAATGTCATATTTCCGAATGTCAGCTTCATCAATCCATTCCTGCAATTAATCAAAGCATTAGAAGTTGCTAAAAATGGACGTCTTAAAATAACATGTATTGAATTCTTAATTTCCACTGGTGGTGTGTCCAAAATAATAAAATCCACAAGATATATAAATTTATCAACTTGGACTAACACATCTTCAATGACTCCTCTGGGCACTTTCACTGATCTGTCAGCAAGCAAAAGAGTTACCTCGGTTGGTTTTAACTCACCCAAATTTAGTTTTTGATAAACTGAATATGGAAGTAAGTTTACACTAGCCCCAAGATCAAGTAATGCTTGTTCAATTTTATGTTCTCCGATGAAATATGAAATTGTTGGACAACCAAGATCATTGTATTTTAAAGCAGTGTTATTTTGAAAAACAGAACTTACCTGCTCAACCAAGAAGGTTTTCTTTTTCACAGTTAGTTTTCTTTTAATAGTGCACAAATCCTTCAAAAATTTGGCATAAGAAGGTACCTGTTTAATCACATCCAACAAAGGGATATTGATCTTTACCTGCTTGAAGATATCAAGAATTTCAGAATTCTTATTCACCTTCTTAAGAACTATTAACGCCTGAGGAAATAGAGGTGTTGGTGGAGATTCAATTTGTTCTTCACTTTGTATAAGTTCAACCTCTTCTTTACTCTTAGAAGTTGACTCATCGTCTTCTTCACAAGGATCAGGAATGGATTTTTCAACAACCTTACCATTACGGAGTATAATGATTGACTTCACTTGATCCACGGTTTGACCTTTGGGATTTGCTTGTGGTTGAGAAGGAAATTTTTCTTTCTCCTGAATGTTGAGTGCAGATGCAAATTTTGCAAGAGTATCTTTCAAATCAATCATGGTTTGACTTGTTTGAGCATTGATTGACTCTTTCTTTTCAATGAATAAATGTAATGTATCTTCAAAATTTTTCTTAAAAGGAGGAACATATGGTGCATACCCTTGAGATTGTTGAAAATTTTGTTGGGCATGCAAAGTTGGTTGTGACGATTGAGCATAATTATCATTTCTTCAACTGAAATTTGGATGATTCCTCCAACTAGGATTGTAAGTTTACAAGTATGGATTTTGGGTTAGCTTTTTGAAGTTGTTCAATACATTGACTTGTTCATGGAGACATTCTTTGAAAGTGGGCAAGGTTGGGCAACTGCTAGTGGGATGGTCATTGGTCTCACAAATGTGACAAACACTTTCTTCAATGGATTTTAATTGACCAACTTTTTTAATTTCTAAAGCCTCAACTTTTCTAACTAAAGATGCAAACTTTACTTAAAGGTCATTATCTTCCTTAAGATGATAAATGCCTCCACTAGATGTAAGGATTTGAGTCTTACCTGGAGCCTCATATGTACCAGCAGTATCCCAATTCTGTGCATTTTCTGCTAGCATGTCTAGGTAATTCATTGCTTCGTTAGGATCTTTATCCTCAAATGTTCCATTGCACATCATTTCTACCATTTGTCTTTCCCTAGGTGTGAAACCTTCATAAAAATGTGAGACTAATCTCCAAGTTTCAAAACCATGGTGTTCATGCTACAGTTTAGGTTGTTATATGTGTGACAGACTTTTTCAAATTCTCTCAAATGCAAGTATGGATTTTCAGAAACAAAGCCATGAAAAGTTGGTAAAAGTTTAATAATATCTGGCTTGAAATTGAAGTTACATGCATCAACAGAAAAAATTAGACATGATTGAGTGCTATTCCTTATGGGGTTCATGTATTCTCTAAGTGTCCTAGGTCGATCTTGGTCATTATGTAGAGCATGGTTATCTTCTTGTTTATTAATATGTTCAGCCATGTTTGAAGAAGATGAAGATTCTCTTACCAATCTACCACTTGATGTACGTGACCAAGCTTTCATGCATTAACAAAATAACAACAAGAAAAAGCAAATATCAATAACAAGTTAGGTAGGAGGCTCAGCCTTCCACACAATAATAATAAGAAAAATAAATAAAAAGAAAGCAATATGAACAAAAAAATAAAAGATAGGAGGCTCAGCCTGCCATTCAACAATAAAAAAAAATAACACAAAATAAATAGAAAATAAAAGGTAGGAGGCTCAGCCTGCTATTCAACAATAAAGAAAAATAAATAAAAATAAGATTAACACAAATTAAGATGTAGGAGGCTCAGCCTGCCATATAAAGAACAAAAAATAAAAAAAATAAAAAGAACAAAAAGAAAAAAAAATTAAACTTGTACTCTAATTTTACTTCCCTGGCAACGGCGCCAAAAACTTGCTGCACTCTAGTAGTTGTAACCCAAGTTTAGGTTGTCGCAAGTAATAAAATCTCGGGAGTCCAAGTGTCGAACCACATGAAAGTGAATTAGAAATACAAATTACAGATTTTTAAGAAAGAAAATATTTTGGTGCAAGATATGAACAGGTGTTGATAAAAAAACTCATATTCAAATAAATAGCTAAGGTTAGGGGATCCACTTTTAGTATATCAATTATGATTAATTTTAGCCCAACTTGCCGCTCAATTGGAATCCACACATATAGGAGGTCCCAATCAGGGAATTTAGTTAGTATTAACTTTCATTGATCTTAAAATGCCGACACTTGCTAATGGGTTCAAGTATCCATCATGCCAACCTTTGTCGACAATAACTCAAGATTCCAATATAGCCGGTAGAGCCATGTTCTACAGAGGGAATCACGTAGCTTTTGTGTCAATGATTGACTATGATGAATCAAGACTCCCACTTAATAAGGATGGAAGTTAAATAGATTAAGGAAGAAAATACCGTTAACGTTGTGATCCATTAAAATCAATCATAACCTCTATACCAAAAGCTTCACCCTTTCACCTTAGCAAAAAGAAGATTAGTTAGCCATCATAAAAGTAAACAATATGTAGAAATATGAAATGAACATGGATTGAAAGATCAAAGGAAGAACAAGAAGAAGAACAAGAAAACACTTGGACAGAGCTTCAGTATTGAAAACAAGAACAAGAACAAAGGAGAAAATCTAAAAATGATACAAGAACATGGAAATGGCCTAAGAAAATGGCATCCTTCACCCTCCCCCCAAGGTTCCTATATATAGAGTTTTGGGGTGGGTGAAATGGTAAAAATAAAATGGTAAAATGTAGGTAAATACAAATCAATATTGGCGGGCCGCAACTTCTTTTAATTTTTTTACTATTGTAGTCTTCAGATCAGCTCTTCCTCAAAGCATAAAACTTGTAGATCTCCTCTTTAGCTTCGAATCGATAGCTTGCTCATTCAAATCAAACATTCGTAGCTCAAGTTATGATTTTTCTACCGAAACTGCTCTTCAGCACATGAAATAACGAAGGTCTCATCTATAATCAAATTTTGGCAATGAAAACAATCAAATTAGCTCGTAGAATGAAGCAAAGTTGAAGATCTATGTGTTGCCTTTCAGATGAACTTGGAATCACTTAGTTCCGACTTCTACAGCTCCAAATATGATTTTTCTCGTGAAGGGTTGCCAAGTGATGATTTTACCTACGTAAAAGATAATTATTTAATATTGATGAATAGTAAAATGCATATAAACAGAAAAATACGTGTGTGAACAATGAAATAAGCGTATGAATAGTAAGTCGGTGAATAGTGACTGGGTGAATAGTAAAAATAAGTGAATAGTAACCTGGTGGAAAAATGCTCAGAATATAGAAATTAATCATACTTAAAGTGTATAATGATGATTTAAACCCTTAATAACAATACACTTATGAGTATTTATCATCTCCATTGCTTAAGGGCAAAGACTGCTACTGCTAATTCCAGGTCATGCACCGGATATTTCTTTTCATGTGGTCTTAACTGTCTAGACCCAAAAGCAATAGCCTGCTTTTCCTACATTAGGACACAACCTAGTCCTACATGAGATGCATCAGTGTACACCTCATAATCCTTTTCAGGATCTAGTAAAACTAGCACAGGAGCTGTTGTCAGCCTCCTTTTAAGCTCTTGGAAGTTTTCCTCGCATTTGGTTTCCCAGACAAATTTCTGGTTCTTTCTGGTCAACTAGGTCGTGGGTGTTGCTATAATAGAGAATTTTGGCACAAATCTCCTGTAATAGCCTGCTAACCCCAAGAAACTCCTGACTTCCCTCACATTCTGGGGTTGCTTCTAATCCAAGATTGACCTTACCTTTTCAGGATCCACGGCCAACCCTTGATCATTTATCACATGACCCAAAAATCCAATTTCTTGAGTCCAAAATTTGCACTTACTTAGCTTTCCATAAAGCTTATGTTCTTGGAGCAAGCCAAGCACTACTTTTATGTGTTCCTTATGAGTTTCCTCATCTTTAGAGTACACCAAAATATCATCAATGAACACTACCACAAAGTGGTCTAGGTGTGCTCTGAACACCCTCTACATTAAGTCCATAAAGAATGCAGGTGCATTAGTAAGTTCAAATGGCATTACTGTATACTCAAAGTGTCCATACCTAGTCCTGAAGGTAGTCTTAGGTATGTCTTCCTCCCTAACTCTTAACTGGAAATATCTAGATCTTAGATATATTTTGGAAAACACCTTTGCTCCTTTCAACTGGTCAAATAGATCTTCTATTCTTGGGAGGGGATACTTGTTCTTAATGGTCAAGGCATTCAGCTTTCTGTAATCAATACAGAGCCTGAGGGTTCCATCCTTCTTTTTCACAAACAATATAGTTGCTCCCCAAGGAGACACACTAGGTCTGATGAACCATTTATCAAGCAGTTCATCTAACTGCTTCCTCAGTTCTACCATTTCAGGTAGTGCCATCCTATATGGGGCAGTAGACACTAGTGCTGCTCCTAGTACCAGTCTAATTTCAAACTCCACTTCTCTCAATGGTGGTAATCCAGGTAGGTCTATAGGAAAGACCTCTGGAAAATCCTGAACTATAGGTATCTGCCTAAGTTCATTAACTACTTCTTGGTCATTAAGTTTAAGGCATTCATATTCATCTTCTAGAGTTATTAGTTTCAACACTTCAATTTGGGAATCCAAAACTGACTCTAGTGATTTATCCAGTTCATATGGTTTACAACCAGGCATCAATAATTTTCTAGCATGACAATCTATAGTCACTTTATGTTCACTTAACCAATTCATGCTCAATATGACATCATAATCATAAGTGTCTAGCACTATCAAATTTGCTCTCAGTTTCAGCTTATCTATTTGAATTTCACAGTTTTCAAACAAGTGATATGTAAAAAAGACTTCATTGCCAACAGTTTTAACCAAGTACATGTTTGTCATGTATTTTACTTCTAGATTCAAGGTCTTAACCAAGCTATTAGAAATTACAGACAATGAAGCACCAGTATCAAATAGTGCAAACACTAACTGGCCACTAAGGTAAATGGTACCTTTCAGGGCCCTCCTACTAGTCCTTTGTTGATTAGTCTCCTTGCCTACAGCCTCGGCCTCTGGTACTTCTTGCACCTTTTTGGAAGTCTCCAACTGAAATACCCTACTAGGGGGCACATTGGATCTCCTCTGATCCTGAGGTACCCTCGGTGTCTGCCTCCCTCTTTGATTTGGCATGTTTGTTCTTAACTGGGGCATAGGCATTTGTCGCCCAGGTCCTCTGGGATTAAACCTTCCCAGCATTTTCCTGTCATCTCCTCTCCTTGGGCAATCCCTTACCCAATGATCTGGTGCCCCACACTTGTGACATCCAGCAGAAGTTTTGAAGCATGGCTTGTTGCCATAAAATTTTTCACAAGTGTTACACTAAGGACCATATTGCTGTGGTCTTTTTTCCTTCTTGTTCCCTTTTCTTCCAGCACTAGGCTCTACTTCTTCTCTTGGCCTTTTCTGCTGTCCCTTTTCGGTTCCACTCCCACTTCCAGGACCACTCCTAGTTTGCTCCTTGAACTCCTATTCAAGGGCCATGGCACTCTGCATCACAGATGTTGGAATTCTTGGCACACCAAGATCCTTTTAAGATAGGATTTGAGCTCATTGAGCTAACTCTAGCTTGAACAACTATCTAAGGCAGCTAAAAGTAGCGCCCTTTAGCTCAAGTCAGCTCACTTCAGCTATAAGTAGCTCAAAGTAGCTGGAGTTCAGCTCAAGTTAGCTCAAGTCAGCTCACTTTAGCTTCTGGTAGCTGAATGTAGCTGGACTTCGACTCAAGTCAGCTCACTTCAGCTATAAGTAGCTCAAAGTAGTAGGACTTCAGCTCAAGTTAGCTCAAGTCAGCTCACTTCAGCTTTTGGTAACTGAATGTAGCTGGACTTCAGTTCACTTCAGCTGAGAGTAGCTAACTCCAGCTCAAGGTCAGTTCAGGGAACTAGACCTTAGTTCATGGAGCTTGATTGGAGCTCAGAGGAGCTCAATGGTGCATAAGTAGCATAGTGAGCAAGCTTTGTGCCAGCTCACCTTGCTTTTAGCTCAAAACCACCAAGAGACACATCTTTTGTGTAAAGGTATGTCTCTTCATCAAAAGAGATGACTATTGGCTAAAAGAACATGTCTTTTCATCCAAAGGAAGTGTTCCTTGAGTGAAAAGACATGTATATTCGGCCATGAGGGTGGTTGGGGTGGTTATTGCACCAAGAGTGATGTCCTATGACTTCAAGGGACATGTATATTCGGCCATAAGGTAGTTATGGGGTGGTTATAGGCCAAAGGAAGTGTTCCTTGGCTAAAAGACATGTATTTTCGCCACCATACATGACCCTTGGCCAAAGGAAGTGTTCTTTGGCTTAAAAGACACCTTTCTTGGTGTAAAGGTGTGCCTTTTGGTCATCTATAAATAGCCTTTAGAGGCCATCCATTTTAAGCACGAATTTGCACTCCATTTGCTCCATTTTCTTGAGAGAAAATTGTTCTCCTGCTATTTCCTTTAGAGGCCGAAATATTAAACACTTCTTGAGAGCATTGTGGGTGGATTTACATAGAGATTGTTCATCTCTATTTCAAGCTTCAAGGCGCTCCTCTAAGATCAAGTTCTCCCTCAAGTTTTTTGCTAAAGATAACCAAGAAGAAAGGTGCACATCTTTTCTTGGTTTAGTAGCATGTTAGGTTTCATTTTCGTATATTCTTAGTAGCATGCTAGGATTTATTTAACACAACTTGTATGTGATCTTGATATGTTATATAATATGTTATGCATGCCTATATCCATGTTGAATTCAAATGAACAAATATGCATATGGCATATACATGAGTAGATAACATAAAAGTATGTTATCATAAGATCATAAGATCCTAAAATCTTCAATTGGTATCAGAGCCTAGGTCATGAACATGTATATGTTGCATATAGTGAGCATGATTTAGGATCATACATATGTGTATGATTGTGATAAGGCTAATGAAGGATATGTGTATGGAGCAATGAAGGCATGTTTGTGTATTTCTAATTGAATGCTATATGCATCTGTTTTGCCATATATGAGCATGTTAAAAGTTGTTTCATACACATGTTGCTTTGTTGAGTCTTGTTGTGTAAATTGAACTAAAACATGTGAATTACATCAATGTAGATGGCTTGTAAGAATATAGTTGCAGAATTAAACCATGACCTCAAATTGGTTGTTGAAAACTATTCAATTTGGCAACAGAAGGTCAAATTCATTTTAACTGAACAAGATACTCTTGATGTGCTCACTCAAGAGATCATGCCTCCTGCTGAGGGACAAGATAGGACTACCTATGAGGCATTCCTAAAGAAGAACTCTATGTGTAGAGTCACTCTCTTTTCCACTATGGTGGATGAGATTATGGTGGAATTCTCCATGCTTGAGGGGGCTAAGACCATATGGGACTCAGTCAAGGCCAAGTATGGAGATATTTATGTAGAGAAACAACGCTAAATGATTCTCAAGTTTGAGAATTATGTGAAGCGTGCTGATCACTCTATGAGTGCTCACTTGCGTGAGATGTCACGCATGATCCACCAGGTCAAGACAGCAGGGCATGTGCTCACTGATCAGCAACAAGTGCAAACAATAATTCGGTCCTTGCCCAATGAGGAATGGCAGTTGATGAAGGTCAACTTACGCCATAACCCTCAAATAATGTCATTTGATGACATTGCTCGTCACCTCCTCCTTGAGGCTGAAGTAATGGCCCTCAAGGACCATTCTAGGGCATATGTTGCCTCATCTTCTATCCAGAAGGGATGGAAGAAGAATGGTGGGAAAGGAGGGCTAGGAAAGGGCAAGGGAAAAGGTCCTGCTTCCAAGAAAAAGTTCAAGAAGAAGCGGGACATAAGCAAGCTAAAGTGCTTCAACTGTGGGCATAAATGACACTTTGCAAAAGATTACAAGGGTCCACCCAAGGTACATACATACCCTTCTACTTCCATTGTACATGTTGTGTCATGTACATTACTAACTGAGTGCAATTCTTTGTGGATTGTAGACTCGGGAGCAACAGACCACATAGCCCGGGACAGGTCCTGGTTTGTGGCCTACAGGAAGCTCTCAAAAAGAGCTAAGCACGTTTCAGTGGGGAATGATGCGAGGCTGGAAGTAGAAGGCATAGGAACATGTAGAATTCCTATGGATATTGGATATTTGTATCTAATAGATGTATTGTATGTACCAAACATTTGTAGAAATTTGATTTCTATAAGTTGTATGTTGAAGTACAATTATTGCTTTAATTTCTTTAATAATAATATGTCTATTATTAAAGATAATAAGATAGTATGCACTTGCTCAGTTAATAATGGGCTTTATGAGTTAAAGCCAACTGACCATTCTGTTGCAAGTCCTAGTTGCTACGTGACAGAGGTCACAAATGAAATTAGATGGCATGAGAGGTTGGGTCATATTAGTCAAGATAGAATGAACAAGCTAGCCAAGAGTGGCTTGCTAGGTTCCTTGACCAAGGTTGTCCTTCCATGTTGCCAATCATGCCTAGAGGGCAAAGCCACAAGAAAACATTTTGGCAAAGCAACTAGGAGAGGTGAGGCACTAAGTTTAGTTCACTCTGACCTATGTGGGCCAATGAGGGTTGAATCTAGAAATGGATTCAAGTACTTCATCACATTCACTGATGATTATACTAGATTCACCCACATCTACTTACTGAGAAACAAGGCAGAGGCCTTGGCATGCTTTGAGAAGTATGTTCACTTGGTTGAGAATCAAGTAGGTAAGAAGGTTAAGTCCTTGAGGACAGATAGGGGTGGAGAGTATACATCAAATGCATTCAAGGCATTTTGTGACTTGAAGGGTATTGAGAGGGAGTTCATTCTTCCTTGGACACCCTAACAGAATGGAGTGTCTGAAAGGAAGAATAGAACTCTTATGGACATGGTACGTTCCATGATGGCAAAGGTCAATTTAGACATCACTTATTGGAGTGATGCACTGCTATGTGCAGTTCATGTCCTTAATAGAGTACCCACCAAGAATGTGAACTCTTCTCCATATGAGTTATGGAAGAAGAAAACTCCTAACCTAAGCTATTTACGCCCTTGGGGTTGTTTAGCTTATGTTCACATAACGGACCACCCTTTGGGAAAGTTGGGTCCAAGAGGGAGGAGGTGTGCCTTCCTTGGTTATGCTGAACAATCTAAGGGTTATGTGTTCTTGGACATAAGTCATAAAACTGGGAACATCCTTGATGCAAGGAATGCTAATTTTGTGGAGGATGAGTTCCCCAAAGTTGGTGAGTGTGGTGACTTAACCTCATTAAGCCAGATCCTAGATGAGGATCAACCAAGTGTCATAAGGACACTTGGGACACATGCACCTACTCTAGAGGGAGTACCTCAACCAAATGGAGCAATGGCTCCAGAAATGCCTATTGTTGTGGACCAACATGAGCAAGACCTCCAAGAGGAAGGTTTTGTTCAAGAGGGAGTTGAGGATACTCAAGAGCAAAATGTTGAGCCTCAAGAGATGGAGCATGAGTTGCCTCCATCTCAGCCTACATTGAGAAGATCAATGAGGAAATTTGGACCACCTAAAGAATGGTGGATCTTGGATAGTGAGGCAAATTTGGTTGCATTTGAGATAGATGAGCCAAGCAACATTAAGGAGGCTCTTGAGGGTGCACAGAGGGAAGAGTGGCTAAATGCAATGAAGGATGAGTTGCATTCAATGCATCTCAATGGGGTTTGGGAGCTAAGTGATCTTCCTCCAGGCCGTAAGGCAATTGGGAACAAATGGGTTCTCAAGATCAAGGTGAACTCTGATGGAGGTATCGAAAGATACAAGGCCCGTTTGGTGACCAAGGGTTTTACACAGAAGGATGGTGTTGATTTCCAAGACACCTTCTCTCCTGTAATAAAATTCACTTCCATCAGGATATTACTTGCCATCGTGGCAAATCTAGACCTAGAGTTACATCAAATGGATGTAAAGACCGCCTTTCTCAATGGTGATTTGAGTGAGGAGATATATATGAGACAACCTGAGGGGTTTGTCCAAAAGGGTCAAGAGGACAAGGTATGTAGACTAAAGAAGTCTATCTATGGTCTTAAGCAAGCTTCAAGACAGTGGTACTTGAAGTTTCATCATGCAATCACAAGCTATGGCTTTGTGATGATGCATGAAGACCATTGTGTATACTTGTACTCTTTTGGGTCTAGTTTTGCAGTATTGACTCTATATGTGGATGATATTTTAATTGCAAGTAATGGGCTTGCTTTGTTAAGTACCATCAAGGGATGGTTGTCTTCCACCTTTGACATGAAGGACATGGGAGAGGCTGCCTTTATCCTAGGGGTTAAGATCCTGAGGGATAGAAAGGCAAGGCTGTTGGCCCTTTCTCAAGAGCCTTATATTGATAAGATTCTTGCAAGGTTCAACTTAACAAATGCAAAGCCCATGAGTACACCTCTTGGATATGGTTGCAAGATTGGAGAGGACTTATGTCCTAAGACTCTAAAGGAGAAGGAAGAGATGGCTCAGGTCCCCTACCTAAGGGCCATTGGTAGCTTGATGTACGCCATGTTATGTACAAGGCCAGACATCAGTCAAACGGTTGGACTTCTAGCACGATATTCTTCCAACCCTGGTCTGGAGCATTGGAAGAGTGTCAAGAGGATCCTAAGGTACCTCAAAGGTACTAAGGATTATTGGCTTTGTTACCAAGGTAAAGACCTTGGTTTACGTGGCTATTCTGATGCTGATTGGGGAGGAGATAGAGACTCCAGCAAGTCTACATCTGGTTATATTTTCATGCTAAATGGTGGGGCTACTACTTGGTGTAGTAAGAAGCAAACTTGTACAGCATTGTCCACAATGGAGGCTGAATTTGTTTCATGTGCCTCAGCTGTACAAGAAGCCCTTTGGCTAGGTTATTTCCTTAAAAATTTGGAGTCTAGGGTTTCTATTGAGAAACCTATTACTATCTACAATGATAGTATGGCAGCCATGGCTTATACCAAGGACCCCAAATACCATGGAAAGACCAAACACATTAGCATGAAATATAACTTTGTGAGGGATGCAATTAAAGAGGGTGAAGTTAGGATTGAGTACATTTCTACAGACCTGATGGTGGCAGATCCTCTCACTAAGCCATTGCCACCACTTGTATTTGCTCGACATGTTAGAGCAATGGGTCTTAGAAGAATGTAAATGTTGGATGTACTTCACCTCTTTGGTGTCACACATGTTATGTATTTCTTTAAAATAATACAGATTATTTTATGAAATACTCAGTTCAATTTTATGAATCACAACGAACGAATGAACATGTCAAACATAGGGAGAGGATGACTTTCTCACACAAGTCATTCGCCCTCGATCTTTGTGTAAGATTAAGGATGAGACTGGCTAAAGACTTAAATGAAACTTAAGTAGATGATACATTTAAGTGGGAGTCATGCTCCAACACATGACACTTTAGCTTTTATGGTCGCCTTGATTATGAGTAATCAAGATTCAATGCTTAGGTGCATTCAGTTTGTATGACCATTCATACATCCTAGCCTATGTTAGATGTAAGATGAGGCTTACATGGAGAAATTTCATGGTTATTGACATGTCCTCCTTTTATATGTTAAGAGGAGTACACTTCATGGTGTTTTAAGAGGGAGAAATGACACTCCTCAATTGGAATGGAAATCACTCCAAGTGGGAGTGACATGAGTAAAACACCTTAGAAGTGTATTATGGAACTTTAATGGATGTGTTTTCCAAGTGTTCCATGACCATGAAATACGACCAGAGGAGAATTTAAGCAAGTTGTCTCTATTCTTGCTTAGTGTGAGATTCTTCAAATCAGACTCTTAGTGACTATGGCTTGCTATTAGGAAGTTGAGTTAATTATGATTACTTTGATTGGTTGTCGAAGGTCTTAGAAAAATGAGACTGGAGTATCCTCCTTTTGGGTAATCATGTTAACTCATTGACCTAAGTAGTTGAAGCTAAAAAGGAAAGACATTAAGATGATACACGTTCACTAAATTCAATCTTGGGACCACATATTACTGTGAGTAGTATGCTAGATTGAATGACAAGTGATTGAAATGAGTACTCAATGCTTAATACAATCATGGATTTCAAGGAGTTGAAATTCTAAGAAAGAGACTGATTGTGATTAAGAAGTGTATCATATGTCTGGGGTCTAAAAGGCATAACTTGATGTGTTCAAGCAAGCTTGATGTGTTTAAGCAACACACTTGAATTTGATGTATTCAAAGAAAGTTTGAAGAAGTTCAAACTATGAGGAGAGGAAAATCTTCTATTGAGAGTCTAACAACCTCAATGGAAGAGACTTAGTGTGTGTGCCTGAGGTCATACCCACAACTCTATATATGTAGAAATGTTTGGATCATTTCGGCTATTAGGATTAATGAGTTTGTTTTGAGTGGGAGCTGGAAGCTTAAAAGCATCTTAGTGCGAGTGGGAGTTTGTTGGAATTCTTGGCGCACCAAGATCCTTTTAAGATAGGATTTGAGCTCATTAAGCTAACTCTAGCTTGAACAGTTATCTAAGGAAGCTAAAAGTAGCTCCCTTTAGCTCAAGTCAGCTCACTTCAGCTATAAGTAGCTCAAAGTAGCTGGACTTCAGCTCAAGTTAGCTTAAGTTAACTCACTTTAGCTTCTGGTAGCTGAATGTAGCTGGACTTCAGCTCAAGTCAGCTCACTTCAGCTATAAGTAGCTCAAAGTAGTAGGACTTCAGCTCAAGTTAGCTCAAGTCAGCTCACTTCAGCGTTTGGTAGCTGAATGTAGCTGGACTTCAGTTCACTTCAGCTGAGAGTAGCTAACTCCAGCTTAAGGTCAGTTCAGGGAACTAGACCTTAATTCATGGAGCTTGATTGGAGCTCAGAGGAGCTCAATGGTGCATAAGTAGCATAGTGAGCAAGCTTTGTGCCAGCTCACCTTGCTTTTAGCTCAAAACCACCAAGAGACACATCTTTTGTGTAAAGGTATGTCTCTTCATCAAAAGAGATGACTATTGGCTAAAAGAACATGTCTTTTCATCCAAAGGAAGTGTTCCTCGAGTGAAAAGACATGTATATTCGGCCATGAGGGTGGTTGGGGTGGTTATTGCACCAAGAATGATGTCTTATGACTTCAAGGGACATGTATATTCGGCCATAAGGTAGTTATGGGGTGGTTATAGGCCAAAGGAAGTGTTCCTTGGCTAAAAGACATGTATTTTCGCCATAAGGTAGTTATGGGGTGGTTATATGCCAAAGGAAGTGTTCCTTGGCTAAAATACATGTATTTTCGCCACCATACATGACCCTTGGTCAAAGGAAGTGTTCTTTGGCTTAAAAGACACCTTTCTTGGTGTAAAGGTGTGCCTTTTGGTCATCTATAAATAGCCTTTAGAGGCCAGCCATTTTAAGCACAAATTTGCACTCCATTTGCTCCATTTTCTTGAGAGAAAATTGTTCTCCTGCTATTTCCTTTAGAGGCCGAAATATTAAACACTTCTTGAGAGCATTGTGGGTGGATTTACATAGAGATTGTTCATCTCTATTTCAAGCTTCAAGGCGCTCCTCTAAGATCAAGTTCTCCCTCAAGTTTTTCGCTAAAGATAACCAACAAGAAAGGTGCACATCTTTTCTTGGTTTAGTAGCATGTTAGGTTTCATTTTCGTATATTCTTAGTAGCATGCTAGGATTTATTTAACACAACTTGTATGTGATCTTGATATGTTATATAATATGTTATGCATGCCTATATCCATGTTGAATTCAAATGAACAAATATGCATGTGGCATATACATGAGTAGATAACATAAAAGTATGTTATCATAAGATCATAAGATCCTGAAATCTTCAACAGAGTAGTAGTCTCTAGCTCCTACTGCTCTAAGGATTTGCCTCAGCTCAGGCCTTAAGCCTCTCAAAATCTCTTTGTCTTCAGCTCCTCTTGTCCATCAGATTGTGGAGCATATCTAATCAGACTATTGAATCTTTGCTCATACTCCATGGCACTAAGATTCCCTTGCTCCAACTAATCAAACTCTACCTGCTTTTGATCTTTCTAGGCCTCACTAACATACTACTGATGGAAAACCTAGAGGAAATTGGCCCATCTCATAGACCTCCTCCTGGTAGGTGGCCTCTTTTGGATTCTCTCCTGGTATGTTCTTTGTACTGCCCTCCACCATAACTCTGCATTTCCTTCTAGCCTGAAGGTAGCTAGAAGTACTTTTTGAGTGGATGACACATCCATCCTTTCAAAAATCTTCTCTACTTGATACACCCAGAACTCAGCTTCATCTAGGTCACATCCACCTTTAAACACTTGAGGTTTTAGTGCCAAGAATCCCTCCAGCTGGCCCTCCTTTAGTCCACCTCTTCTGGATCTCTCTTCTCTCACTTCCATGTCTCGACCTCCACTTCTAGCTGACCTCCCTTTGGTGGTCACCTCTATAGGAGGTTCAGTCCTCCTTGAATATATGTAGGCATCCAACTCCTCTATATCTGGGCTTTCCTCCTCTTCCTCAGTTCTGGGCTCCTGCCTCACCTCAGATCTCATCCTTCTAGCTCTGGGATGTCTCCTCTCCTCATTTCCTTCATCTTCCTCCTGATTGCCTCCATTCTTGCTGGACTGATCATCATTTACTGGCTCTTTGCCAGGCCTTCTAGTTCTCCTACCTTCACCTTCAAAATTTCCTCCTGCTCCTACTTGCTTTGGACTTTCCTATGACTGGGCTTGGCCTCTAGCCAAGGCTTGCATTCCTACTACAAGTTGAGCTACAGTAGTTTGCAGTGTTTCCATCATCTGCTTCATCCTGTTTTGCCTACCTCTGCTTGGTCTAAGTACTTGTAACCTGGCATTTGGCTCTTCGGCCAAATTAGGCTTAATGGCCTCTTCCTGTCTTTCAGCCTCCCTTGTATATATTCCATCTTTAGGATGGGCTATTCTGTCTTCTTCCTGTGCCAGGGATTTTCTTTCCCTGCCTCTGGTTCTCATCTTGTACTTAAAATGCAGCTATTCACATATGCTCAATAAGTACAAGTCTTATATTAACCTATGTGCAAACAAGTCTAGGCTAACCACTCTACTTAATCAGAAGCTATAAACCTTAAGCTCTAATACTAGACAAAGCCTGTCATACCCCACACATGCCCCAGCCTATGCACTCTCAGTGGCACTTGCCATTCTACCCAGAAAGTTATTAAACACTTGAGTTCTTAAAGGTTATGAGTGAGCAATTAGATTCGGCCAACTTTCTTTTAGGTAGTTTAAGTCTTATTTTCTTAAGCTTAAGGCCTGGGAGGTGCCCTAGGAGGCTTATGAGTTGTTCTGTCTTCTTACTTGCAGCTTAAGGCAAGGCCCATAACACTAACTTGCATCACAAGGCAATGCTAAAGCAATAACTTGCAACACAAGGCAAGGCATACACTTATATATTTTTAAGTGTCTAGGATGTGTGCTCATCAAGTGTGCTACTCCAACGCATGAAAACCAAAAAGCCCATCTTATCAAGTTTTGGAAAACACAAGTTTTCATGCTCATATACATTCGGCCAAGTAAAGTTCACAAGAGGTTCATCACAAAAAGATATATATCCATAAACACATAAACATGGCATAACTTGACATTCAATCATCCATCATTTATACATCAAAACTAAGTTCATCTGAGGCTAAATATACACAAAATAGCCTACATACAAGTACTATCAACTTGGCCACATGCCAAGAGTACTCAATGTCCAAAATCCAACCAAAGTTATGCCTTATATACCACTCTACCTATAATACCCGAGAAGCACTTTGAAAGTGCAATACAAGATCAAACGCTAGAGAACTAGTCCTATGACCAAATTCATGGTCATAGAGGCAAACCACCACACAAGGGCCCAAGAACACACATCCATTTCCGCTAGACTTGTTCCATAAACCTACACCAAGCAAGCAAAACTTAATACATAAGTTTCGGGCACATAACATACGACTTGCACATGTACTTAAACAAGCCAAGTTTCAGTTTTGACACATACCTTGTCAATAGTGTACTAACTTAGTACACAAGCAACAACAACAATATTGATCACTCAAGCTCAATTCCTTTTCCTGAAACATAATCAATAAGGGCATGAGTATTTCAACTCAGTAAGGTTCATTACAACTCACAAATGAGTTTATTTAGTTAAGCCCGAAGGCTTAACCTCCAACAAGCTTAACTTGCCCTGCAAAAAAAAGACATGAAAACACAAGAACAATATATATACACATGCTACCTGAGGCACTATATAAGCATAAACACTATCTACATTTGGTTAGCAAGCACAAGCAATCAAACAAGCACACAACTCACACACACACCACAATTTCATTCTCGGCCGAAACCACTAGCAAGCACAATTCCAATTCTTGCACTCCAAGCATTTCCAATCAATCTCCAATCCACTAGAGCTCCAAGTTCACTAGTAAGTTGGCCTACTTACTAAGAACCTTAGTGCTTGCCTTTAACTTTGACTAGCTAGCCAAACCATATGCCCATCTAGCAAACTAAGATCACATAGCATAATTTACTATCACTTATGTTGACACCCAATTTCGTCCGACCCCTTCTTTTTTAAAAAAAATATTTAAAAAAAATTAATTAAAAATTAAAAAAATAATAATTATATAAAAATTATTATTAATTAATTATACAAAGAGAGAATTAAATTAAATAGTTTTGGGGAAGGGGCATTTTGTTAAGTTAATATCTATGTGTGTATATCCAAAGAAATTAAAATTCAAAAAAAAATTAATTAAAAAAAATTATTATTATTAACTAATTAATTATTATTACTGAAAAAATTTTAATTAATTAGTTTAAAATATATTTTGTTTTATAAGGGTTTAGTTAAAAATAATATATGTGTGTATGTATGTATGTAGAAATTACAAAAGAAAACTCCATAAAAAAATTTTTGAAAAGTTTGGGGTAAAAATGACAAAATTAAGAAGTTTTGGGAAAATTTGACAAAATCTAAAAGTTTCAGGAGCATTTGGTAGTTTGTCACATGAATTTTGGGCCAGACCGACGGTTTTGGCCCAAATTGACAGAAAAAAACAAAATTGTCTCAATCAGAAGTTTCAGGAACATCCCTAAAGTCAAAAAGACTAAAAGGACTGAAACTGTCATTTTACCAAATTAAGAGATAAGTTTGATTTTAATTATTTTTTAATTATAAACAGTCCAGAACTCCTTCCCCTATAAATAGGGGTACAAATATGTAAATAAAGGAGGAAATAAAAAAAAGAAATCAAGCTTAGAGCTCCGTTTTAAAAAAAGAAAAAAAATTACAGTTTAGGTCCCTAGCCTCCCTCCCTTCCTTCCCAGAAAACCTGAACTTTTTCCTTTTGTTTTCCGTCACCTCCGTCACGCCCGTATCCTACCGTCGATTCCCTCCTCCGTTGCCCTCCCCCTCTTCCTCCCTCTAACCAGCCATCGCCGCCACTCACTCCAGCCATAGCCGCCACTCACTCCAGCCACCGCCGCCACTCCCTCTAAACACCGCCGACCGCCGTACCTCCCTCCTTTTTTCCTTCCTCCCCGCCTCGACTTCCCTCTCCTCCCTCTCACTCTCCGCCGGTCTCCGTCCTACTCTTTTCCCGGTCGTTCGCCTCCCGCCGCCGTCGCATTCCCTCGCTGCGTCGTCGCCCTCCTCCCCTGCTTGCCGTCGCTGCCCCTGGAACGCGCGCTGCCGGCATCCCTCCTCTGTTTCCGTCTCCAGCAAATTTCAATTTTAATTTTTTTTCCTGGGTAAAACCCTGATTTAGTCCTTTACCTTTTCATACTTATTCCTTTTAGTCACTAACGTTTTATTTATTTCTGCAGAACTAACAATAACTTTTATTATCTTTATTATTATTATTATTATTAGTCCATTATAAGCTACTAACCTTATTATAATTAACAACTAACTCTACTAACTTTACTAACTTTTATTATTATTATTATTATTATTAACAACTAACTTTACTAACTTTACTAACTTTTATTATTATTATTATTATTATTATTATTATTATTATTATTATTATTATTATTATAGTTCATGGAATGTAATACCTTCTATTTATTTATTTTTTAAGTGGATGGCCAAAAAGCCCCACTTTATTTACTATTTATTGACCTTTAATTTTCCTTTATTTACTTTATGTGCTTTTTATTTGTTTATTTATTTATTTATTTGCATATGTTATTTAATTTCTGCAATTTTTAAGTGGATGGTCAAAAAGCCTCACTTTATTCTCCTTTAATTTTCCTTTACTTAATTTATGCAAATTTTAATTATGTAGATGATTAAAACTTATTTCATTTATTTCACCTTTAGCCATAAAAAAAATAAATAATAATAAATAAAAAATAAAATAATAACAAAATAAAAGAAGAAGTTTTTTTTTTATGTGAATAATTAACTTTATTACTTTTAGGGCTAACAAAAATCATTTTTTAACAAAAGCCAACCATCTTTTTATTATTTTGGAACACATATTTTATTATTTCTTTAAAAACAACAAAAAGTTAACCTTTTATTCCCTTTTTATTGAAATTATTAAACAAACATAATTAAATAATTCCAAAAAAATAAAAATCAATGCTTTTTAAATATATCTTTAAATTAATGATAATTAAATATTTAAGAAAAATATAAAAAAAATAATAAAATCCAATAAAAATTATGATTAAAGTTAATAATTAATTAAATAAACAAAAACTTAAATTAAATTCCATGTCCAAATGATCCGACAGGATCCATGGTTTGGAAAATGAAAAAATATTTCTTTAAATAAAGTATATAAATAAAATAATTTTTTTTTTTTATAGTTACTTTAAATTTTTCTTTATCCAGTAAAAAGAATAAAAGAGTAAGAAAAAAGAAAAAAAACTTTGGGTAATATTTTACTTATTTATTTTAAAATAATAAAAAAATATAACTTTTTGGTTCCTTTATTAAACAAAAAAATCTTAACCAAATGATTTCAAATAAAGATAATAAAAATAAATAGAAAATAATTAAATTCTCTTTAAATATATTTTAAACTTATCAATTATATATATATTTTAAGACTTATAAATTAGAAAACTATTTCAAAATCTTTTATCAAACAAAAAGAACAAAAATAAAATAAAATCTATGAATATCAAGATTATTTTTAGAAAAATATATAACTCTTTGTTTTCTTTAGTAAATAAATAAAATCTTGATATTAAATAATTAAATAATTACTTTTTGGTTCATCTTTTATCAAATCAAAAGAATAAAAATAAAATAAAATATATGAATGTCAAGATGTTTTAGAAAATTATATAACTCTTTAGTTTCTTTATTAAATAAAGAATCTTGATATTAGATAATTTAAAAAATTACTTTTTTGGTTCCTTTATAAATTAAGTAATTACTTAAAAAAATAAATAATAAAGATCTTTCATTGAATAAGAAAATAAAAAGAGAAAGAAAAGAAAGAAGTAAAAAGAAAGAAAAGAAAGAAAAGAAAGAAAATTTTTTTAACATTAAGATCATTAAAAAAATCTAAAATTTTCATAAAAATTATGACAAAATTAATAATTAAATAAAAAAATAATAAGAATTAAAAATCCAAATAATTAACAATAAGTTTTAAATTAAAATCCATGTCCGGGTGATCCGATAGGATTCATGGCTTGGAGAAATATGCAAACTTTTAATTGAATAAAAATTAAATACAAAGATGAAAATCCATATTCAGATAATTCGGTAGAATTTATAATATGGATTAAAATAAAATTTCATCAAATTCCATGTCCGGGTGATCCGATAGGATTCATGGTTTGGAGAAGAAAAAAAAAATTTTTAAATGAAATGAAATTAAGTATCAGCATGTAAATCCATATTCTGATAATTCGGTAGAATTCATGATATGGATTATTAATTAATTAAAATATTTAAAATAATTAACTAAAATTTCATCAAATCCCATGACCGGGTGATCTGATAGGATTCATGGCTTGGAGAAAGAAAAATAAATTTTTTTAAATGAAATAAAATTAAATATCAGGATAAAAATTCATATTCTGATAATTCGGCAGAATTCATGATATGGATTGTTAACTAATTAAAATATTTAATTAAAATTTCATCAAATTCCGTGTCCGGGTGACTTAGCAAAGTCTATGGTTCGGAAATATCGAATTTGTAAAAATATTATATAAATTAATTACCGAAGATTTTAAAGCCCATATTAATTTAAAAATTCACATCCGACTAATTCAGTAAAAATTTCTGTTTTGAAAATTAACTGAATTTTATTTAAAAGCAAGCAAAACAAAATTAAAATCAACTAAGGTACCAATTTTTTGGCGCTATAACAAAGTTGTTTTAGCGTAACTGTACTCCCGAACTCTCGCAGACCATATTTTAGGTGTCCAATCGACCTGAGCGAAAACCGATTAGTGGTGACTCCCGAAAACGACCCGCACGTTGCCACAACTTAGATTCCATTAATTTACTTGAACATGGAATTATACCAAAATCAAGTAGAATCATGAACCTTACCCAAGAATCACAAGCTTGAGCTTTCGGCCAACCTTGACACTCCAAATCCAAGCTCAAAAATTGAAGCTTAAGGTCGCCTAGTGCCGAGACAAACAATTCCAAGCTTGATTTCCACTTCAAGTTTCAATCTTCCAACAATTTGGCATGAACACCAAAGTCGCCAAGAATACCAAGAACACCTCCTTGACTTTTCAAAATGAAGCTTTGACCGAAACTAGTTGATTTTGGCTTAAGTGGTAACATGCATACCAGACATGTGCCACATGTTCCTAAAAGTGGGCTTAATGCCCTTCATAACTCAAACTAATTTGCATGGCTTAATGAAACCTTCCATACTTCTTAGTATCAAGATTAGCACCCGAAAGAACTTTCAAAATGGCCCTTGATCTTTGTTTCACGCCATTAGTAACATAGTCACTTTTCATGTGCATTTGGACCCGAATGTTCTCGGTTTTACACATGCACCACTATTAACATTTTCAATTAAGTCCCTCATGTTTTTATTGAAATTTTCTTGCATTTTTGGCTTGGGCCAAGCACTAAGAGATGGTCCTGACAAAGGCTTCTTAATCATTTTTGTCGTATCTCCGTGAGACCCCTTCGAGCAGAGATTTTCCTCCAAGAGCTATCAGGGGAGGCCCTTCGGAAGAGCAAGTCCCCTTCGAGAGACTTTTTCCTCTGCGGAGGATGGTTGATCTACTCTTCCGAGGTCAGTAGGTTCATAAATCCGAGGGTGATGATAGACACCTATTCCCGAAATTAATCATGTTTTTTTCCGATGGTGGTGTTAAGAGTGGCCCAATGCCAGAGCTAAGCTCTCACTGAAGGTGGTTTCAGGATAGCTGATCAAGAGATCTCGAAGGCCGCAGCCCTTCGACTATCAAGACTGCAAGTAAAGTATTCTCTAATCGAAAACTATTTTATAAGAAAACTCTCCATATAATCGATAACTAATTTCCAAGAAAACAGAAAAAGAAATTCGTCAACTAAATGTCATCTTTCCATTTTCTAACTTTCAAAAAAAATTTCAAGAAAATTGAAGAATTTTTAAGAACCAAACAAGTCATTATTTTTATAGAATTTTGCGAATCGTTAAATCACACAACCTTTAGACTAATAAACAGAATGGCTTTGACACCAAGATGATCACAGGACCCAGCCTGATCCAAACCTAACCCACCAGTTTCAAGGGAAGCTCGAGAAATTAAATTGTCAAAGAGTTTCCCCCTTGAACCCAATCACAAATTGAATTTATAATAAGAAACTAGTTCGTATGATGAAGAAATTTGATGCTAGTACTGTTAGAAAATAGGCTCTCAGACAATTTATGTCCACCAATGCTTTAATAATACAATCGAGTAAACATACATGCAGGACGATCGCCAGTGTTATACGCATTTCGCTAAGCTCTCTAGAAATCTGCACGTAAACATAAAAAATATGATTGGGAACGAACACATTCCTCAAAGTCGCTATCTAACATAAACAGATATCGTTCAAGTCGAAACCAAAACTGAAATTCAATATTTAAGAAGAATGAACTTCTAAGAATGAGTTACCCTGAAGAGCTTCTGCAACTTCTTCCAGAACTAGTAAATCTGATGCAGATATTGGCTCTCAACACCATCATGGCTGCAGTGATAATGCCATGATAGTGTGCAGACATGATGATTGCCAAAGAAAATTATATGTAAAGAAAAGAAATTGTAAGGGATAAAGCAAACGTGCAGAGAAGAGTATCTCTAAATCTGAACCATCGTAAGAACTAGACAGAATCAGGAAATGGAGATCAACTCACCTCAACCTCCGGACATGACAAAACTGACCACCTCTGGCAGCTCAACCCACCCCCTTTAGCTCCAAGTTCAAGAAGTGAACTCTAATTCCATTCTGGACTATGTCAATAAAGATTTACATTGTTCATGGTTTTATGATAATATAGAACTGCCAGGCAAAGAACCCATTAAAATAATATTCTGGCTATTCGTCTGCTCCTTTATCCGCTGCGGCTTTGTTTTAGGAAATAATCCAGAGAGGCTACTGACAGACAAGTCAGTACCTGACCTCTTCCTTCCAAGAAAACTCAAAACCCCGGTTTGTTCACTTCCTGTCCCTGTAGCTGGTTTGAAGCCTTTGTCTTCGCACAATGTCACCCCACAATGGCAGGCAGTTAGCTTTCTGAAGCAAGACTTATGAAAAAGCTGTCCACAAGATGTACATTTTTCATTTTCACCTTCCTGCATGTAATTTCACACCATCAGATGAATAAAGTGATGCAAGTAATCAACCGTGTCTGCAATTTCTAGCTTAGATAGGCTATATAAGAAGAAATTTGGACTAACCCACCCCTCTTCCCCTCTCTTGGTAAAAAGGGTGAGCAATCCGAACTAAATGTATTGGCTCTTTGAAATTTGGACTAACCCACCCCTCTTGCCCTCTCTTGGTAAAAAGGGTGAGCAATCAGAACTAAATGTGATGGCTCTTTGACTAAACGTATACATTTGCTTGGCACATGGACTTCTTGGATGGAAGGAAAAGATTCTGAGCATTGAAAAACTTTGTTGAATATACTTGGTGGATCAAATGTTCTAGCTGAAAAACTTTACAAAATATTAGCAAATCATAGTATAAGAATTGTGAATGGCAAAGGCTTCAAATGATAATAAAAAAATTGTGATGGTTTCAGCTTTGAAATTACTTCATAGATGAGTGACTGAATCTCGCACATGCCATGAATATTGAATCAAGACCCACCTGAAAAGGAAATATGAGAGATGCTGGGTCATCACAGGCTTGTCTAGCACTGCAGGGAACTCCAACGTCACAGCAAATTAAGCATTGCACTGCAATGTGCTCCTGAATTTTGTTTGAAACAGTTTCCATCATCGCAGGGAGGGCTATCATAAAAATTGATGCATTTGAGCCAATCAAATCAATATAAATGGATATGACAAAAAACAGAAAAAAAGATGAAGCAATCAATTCTATTCCTTGAGTTGCAATCTATTGAGCTTTCAACACAATTTTTCATTTAGTTACAGGGGAAAGAGATCAAGTGCTTGAAAATAGCTGATATATCTGACCAGATAAAGTACAAACTAGATTGAGCAGTAATTGTCATTAAACTCTTTGCCCTGAAGTAGAAGTCAACAGAAGAGCAATCAATCAGATGAGAGAATAGACACAGAGGCAGGTATTATCATGTTATGTAACAGTGAAACAATTATACTCCTCCGTCCCACATTATTTGCAACATTTATTATTCACAGCAACTAATATATGATTTTTTACTTTCAACATTTTAGTATATAAATGAAAAATCTTTATACATAAATGATAAATAAAGATTTATAGTTTCTAAATATATTTTTTTAATTTTTTTCTTTAAAAAATAATAATATGAATAAATTCAAGTCAAACTTATGTCAAAAAAGCTAAATGTTTCAAACAATATGAGACTGAGGTAGTATCATCCATTAGAGAAGTTTGATTTCATATTTGTAATGACATAGCAATGTGCCTCTTGGGCATCCAATATTCTGAAATGGTATGTGCTACTCTGACAAACTTTAGTCTGTAAAACTTTCAAAGGAGAAAAATAACCCACATTCAACTCTGGCAAGTATACTAAATAGTACTATAACTTTAGTGAAGCAGCAGAGAAGCTGAAATGCAGTCCACGGAACCACAGTTAAATTAAACACTTATATACCGACTTAAGGAGAAGCTTCTACCCTCAATCAGATTAAGGAGGCATAAAAGAGAGTGCAACTGCTTCATTTCTCAAAACATACCTCACATCAGAAACTTAAAAATATATGACTCTTACAGGTTATAACAGACTACGGATACAGGATCAGATGGTCCAAATATGTCTATATTGCTTGTGATTAGATGTTTACCTGCAAATGCCCCCTTTGAAAGATCGATAAGATCTCGTAGGGCAAAAAAGTCATTGCCTTCTAAAAGATATCTTCGAGAACCAAGTCCTTTGTTTATTGATATGCGGAATGGACAACGAACAAATGGAAGCATACTTCCTATTTTTTTTCGAACACCCATAACATGCTGCAGGGTTGGAACCTTTGTGTACAATAAAGGGTTAACTGCACTAACACAGAGCATGGGCTGCACATAGAGCAAACAAACAAAAAATACTTAGGTTGACATATGCAAAATTCAAGAGATTCCATCAATATCTCAATATGCATGACAGAAGCAGATGATGAAAATTATTAACAAAAAGAACGTCACCAGCAACCATACTTATTAACAAAAAGAACGTCACCAGCAACCATACACCAACACAAAATTTTCAAAAACTTATAACAGCATACTTTCTCATTTTTGACAGATTCAAGAAAAGAGATACAAGTATCTGAAACATGACTTCTACTTGGAACCCGCTTCTTGTTTGCAAAGGCGATGCAGATATTGCATCTACTAAACAAGCACCCTATACGATTCTTATTCAAAATCAAGCTCTCATAATGTACAGCATCAGCACATTAATGCAGAACAAAATAAAACATGCTAACAACCCAAGTTTAGACAAGTGGTTAACACTTTGTCATTGTTGGTCAAAATCAAACATCTAATATTCATTCCAATTCTTGACCTAGTTGTGCTTGCCAAAGAAAAAAAAAAAGGAAAAGGAAAAAAAACAGAGGCCAAAACAAGTTCTTGTTATGTTAATGTTCATCCATATGACCAGTTCACATATTTATTGTTAATTAATTACTACTCAGCTGTCATAAATACAAAGTATTTAAACAGAGAAGCATTTTAGACCAGAGCAATGCAAACTGGGCTGTACCTGGTCATGTATAGAGTCCAAATAAGATTTAGCCAACTGAGAAACTGGATAATGTGTAAAATCCCATTGATGTAAAACTCTAGCTGGTATGACTGCAGTCTCATTTACATGGCACGAAGAACAAAATAATTGGCCAGCATATTCACAAAATCGAGGCTTGCCCCAGCCAAAAGACCTTGCAATATCTCGTACAAGAGTCATTCCTTCATCAAAATGTTGATGGCATCCAGCACAAGTGTAATGCTGTAATTCTAACAACTGTTTCATTGGTTTGGTAGGCCAGATTTCAACAATAAGTGATATGGTCTTTCCCAATGCAGAAAAATTTTCAGAATTCACTCCTCCAGAAAGGGGTGCCGAACGAGACACCACCATATTTGATGAAGGCGAACTGGGAAATGGATCTTGAGGAGCCAAAAACCAGACCAAAGAACTTGGCAGATTGGAAGCGCATTTGGATTGAAGAACAGAATTTAGACACTCCTGAATAAGCATACTTCTTTCAGCAATAACATCTGGTGATGCACTCCCAAACATTTTTCTGGATTCCTTTTCAACAGCCGACCAGGGAGGAGGAAGAATCCAACCTTGTTCAGAGAAAAATGATTTCAACCGGCGATAGAGAGTACAGAAATCACGGTATCTGCGCTCCACTTCCCACTGTTTCTTCCCACACCACGCTCTTATGACATAGACAGTGAATTCCTTCACCCCCACCAATCTTTCACTAAGAGAAACATCTCCCTTCTTCTGCTTTGCACCTACAACTTCAACACCTTCTATCCCCATTGCATGTGGAAAAAGTGGATAAGTGTCTTCGGCATCTGAAGTAGAAGCAGTTGATCCTCCATCACGTAGAGGTAAAGAAGATTGTGGTTGCAACACCCTACTACCTTTATGGAACCTTGCTCCAGGAGATTCACCAGAATCAAGTAAAATCTCCTCCATTTCATGAACAACATCATTATAAAAATCGTCCAAATTCTCCAACTGAAAAAAATATGAGAGACAGCAACTTTTGAGACACAGCTTCAAAATTTAGTATATATGCTATCCAAGGAAAAGTCCAAGTAAGAAAAATAGTTACACTGCTGGCTAATGCTGGACAAGTGAATCAGAAGCCCCAGAGATTAGGTGAGCCATCAATTATGAAAAGGGAACTTAAGTGAAACAAAGCAGTAAACAGTTGACAATCACATTTGCATTAAGTGGCAGAAGTTACCTTCTTGATGGTTAGCCATAAAATTTAACTATGACATTGATATAATCTTTACTCCAAAGCTCGTCCTAGGAGGTAAAGATGCCTAAATCAACTTTAACAGATGATGCCACTTGAGCATTTTTTAAAATTTCAACAATAAGAAACTAGTTAAAATCTGTTAAATTGCAGATAAAACTTAATAGAACAAGTTTGAAGTTTTGGTAAAAGCTAAAGAGTCAAACCAGAAAATGAGTACACAAGTATGCTGGCAATAAGATTGACCTTGACTGGAGCAGGATGCTCTTCAAATAAATCCAGTGAGGGTGGGAATTTCTCCAGTGCATTGCTCGATGGAAGTGAATTTGTTTTATCTACGAATGATTCTGCAGTTAATCTATTTACAGGGCTGACTGAATTTGACCGATGAACAATTGAGCCTATCTCTTGTCCATAATCTCCGAGTGCTTCTCCTTCAGGAACTTCGCTCTCATCAATACCAATGGCTGCCCCGGGACCCAGGGGTTGATGCTGCTGAGACATTCCAGAATCAGCCACACTCATACCCATTTCCATTGTAGGCTTTTGTTCAACAGAACCCTGGTCCACTGCAAACACATCTGTGACAGAACAATTTTCAAGGTACACGAGATCATCATCAGCTCCTTCAAGCTGAGTTCTAGAGACAGAAACGTCTCCCACACCCTTCCTTGCATCAGAACCCCTCAGAGAACCATCTCCGTTGAACCTAAAACCGAAGGTATCTCCGGCTAAATTATCAGCAACCTTATGTTGATAGCTCGGAAGAGGAACGTCATCTACTTCTTCCACCATTTTAGCTTCAACTGGAACAGAAAAACCAACGGAATAGACAGCGAGACCGTTAACATTCACCGACATTGCATCATCAGCAGGAATATTACCTCCCCTGGAAATGGGTGCCCCTAATGACGGAAGCGGTGAACTTGTTCCAGCTTCTTGTTCGAAATCATCCCAGTCATTAGAACCATACGCCACCGACGAATTAACCAGAAAGGGATTGTCCTCCACTTCCACAGTTTCATCATGCTTCTTTGTGTAGTAGACATTACTCCGGGAATCATCATCCGTTCCACAGTCATACATCGAATCCTCGCCCTCCGAGTGTTCATTTCTAGATGAATCCCCATCGTCCTCCCTCAGCTCAACTCCCTGGTTGCGAAGCTCTCCGTCTCCTTCACGGATTCCACTCTTGCGAGTTCTGATTCTTCTAATCGACTGCGTTTTCTGCTTCCCCTCCAGAGTGAAACTCTCGAACTCGTCCTCGAGTCCAATCACAAATCCGCTGCTATGGAAGGAGCCGAACTCGGAAGCGGCAGCACAATCGTTTAAAGCTGTGATGGAGCTAGAAATGCTGGGAGTCCCGAGCACCGAGTTGGCGCTGCAATAGCGATCCTGATCGGATTCCCCGCACGAGGATAAGTGCGGCGATTGCGACGACGACGCGGAGGTGGTCGATTTGGTGGAACGGGGAGAGGCGATTTGCTCGCGAATGGCATCTCTGTTGATCATCCGGGATCGACTTAGAAGAGAGTGAAGTTGCTCCGATCCGATGGGTTTGAGCTCGGGCTCTGATCGAAATCGGAGAAGAAGCGAGGGATTGGAATCGAGTCTCGGTTGGCGCTAGAATACCTGAACAGAAACGATAACTTCTCAGACTCGTTGAGAAAAAATTTGGAAACGCAAACGAATACAATGGAAATAATACTCAGATGTCTAATTAGATATAGCATAATTTTGACATTTTTATCCCTTATTATTGTAAAAAATTTCCTATTCTCTAAACCCTATGATATGACTCCATTGAGCACATACGAAGCTAGAGTGGCAACCTGAGCTAGAGATGGAGTCAGAGCAACAACCAAAGTGAGACGATGCCAGTAGTGGTGATCGAAGAAGTTGAATCCAGGAGTAGTGACCGGAGGAGCTACACGACGAGGATCCAAGTGGAAGATCGATGATGAGATCTAAGGCGAGGTGACACAGATCCGAGGCAAGACGACAAGATCCGATGAGAAGCAAGGCGAGGTGAGGCCAGGGCAAGCACAAGGCGCAAGGCAAGGAGTAGCCAGGCACGAGGTGAGGCCGACACCAAGCGAGGTGAGGAGCAGCCAGGTGCAAGGAGCGACAACGCAAGGCAAGGAGCGGCCAAACACGAGGCAAGGCCGAGACCAAGCGAGGCGAGGAGCGACCAGGTGTAAGGTGCGACGGTGCAAGGCGAGGCTAAGGTGAGGTGTGGTGGTGAGAGGCGATGCTAGGCGAGCAATGAGGGGAGGCTGAGCATGGAGGGAGGGCGGCGGCTATGGTCGGAGAGAGGGTGGCGATGATGAGAGGGATGATAAAGAGAAGAGGCAGATGAGAGATGCGAAGAGTGTGATCTGTTTAGACACTTTTCTATTGTGCTTTAGACATTTTAAAATTTTTTTTAGACACTTTTTTAGACATTGAACCATATACCTTTATTTGAACATTTTTTCAAATATTTAGACACTTTTACATGTTGATTTGAACACTTTTATATATTTAGTCAAACACTTATTTTAATTATTTCAGATATTTATTTTCTAAAGTTAACAAATTATTTAGAAGTTATTTAGTCAGACACATTTATATATTTCTTTAGATAATTTTACTTATTGATTCAGACACTTTTTTATTATATTTTAAAGATAATAAATTATTCACAATTTAATTCTGTAATTTTTTATTCAGCAATTATGTCATTTTTTGTGTCAAACACTTTCACATGTTTATTTATGATGCCCAAGGGCTTCATCGTTGGTAGTCATGGTGACTGATGGAGGGACTCCAGGAGAGGAAGAACGCCTGGTGGCCAGTTTGCCCAAGGGAGAGTGCCTGAGATGTTCAGAAAAAGTGGGTTAGGAGGTCCCCGGGGTGTTTTTCCGAGGAGGAGCCTCCGACGCCCAAGTCAGTGGTGCTGAGAGAAGGCAGAGGGAATAGCACTGAGGGGTTCAGTGGACTCGCCTGGTTGTATTTTCTCAGGGTGAGGAGTCAGGATCTTTGCCAGCCGTTTGCCAGGGTGTATTCCCTGGTATTTATAGAGGTGTCCAGCCCGTTCAGATCGTGACACGTGTTCGGTTGGATGTTCTCTGAATGTCTGGGCGTAGAGGACAGGTAGCTGGTGGCAGGCTTCCTTGAGCCTTGAGCCAAGATGGGCCATGATGTGACTTTGATGGCGTCGGCGTGTCAGAGCGCCGTTTGAGGCGGCTTGTGACGTCTGTGGGCGACATGTCAGAGGCTTCCTTGAATGCTCCTGTCGTACTCCTGAGGTCCCTGGGTGAGGTCGTCCTGTAGTATGGACTGTGCCACTTCGGGAAACCTGCCCCTAGTTCGGGGGTTCCCAGATTCAGGGAGTTCGCCCTTCAGGAAGATCATGTTCGGCCCGCCCTAGCTGGTGCCACTTTTCCAAAGGCGGTCTGTTTACTATCCTCAGGGGGGCTAATAGTATCCCCAGATCTCCTGGCCATTCTAGTGGCAGGGAGTTCGGCCAGGTGGAGGCGATAGTCCTTCGGCTATCAATTTAGACATTTTACAATATTCAATTAGACACGTATTTTTATAGCTTTAGACAATTTTAATTTAACATTATAATAATTTATTTTATATTATTTTGTAGATAGTTTCACATACTATATTAGACACATTTACATTTTATTGTAGACACTTTTGTTGTTCGGAAGCAACAAAGATGTGCTTGGAGGAAACGATCAGAAGCAAGATCCGACGAATAATCGACAAGATCCAATGGATGATTACGAGATCCAACAGGTGATTGACTAGATCCGACAGGCAACAACAAGATCCGGTGGATGATTGACGAGATCCAGTGGGTGACGACGAGATCCGGGAAATGATTAGAAGCAAGATCTTGCGGGTGACGACGAGATCCGATGAGTGATGACGAGATCCGAAGTTGAGCAGCTGCAAGATTTGGAGGCGGATGATGACTATAAGATCTGGAGTTGGTGATGGTTCATCAAAGAAGAAGACGACAATGGTGGCAGAAGCGGCAACAGAGGTGAGTTTTCAAAAGTGATGGTGAGTTTTGGTTCAGGGACAAATTAATCAATTTATTTACCGGATTATGGGTTATTTATAAGAAATTAGGGCTAAATTAGCATTTCTAATTAGAAATAGGTCTACAATATAATAACTAGCAAACGAAGGAAATTCGCGCAATGAAAAAAAAGTACTTAAATACCACCCCCCTTGTACTGTCACCACTCGGACGCATAATCCTCTATTATGACTTGTTATGACTCAGTCCTCTAGCTTCTAAAAATTGTGAAATGAAGCCACTGAGGCTGTCACATGACATCAGGTGGGTGGGTTGGCATCAGTTACTAACGGTGTGCGTCCCTTCCACCGTGACTGCCGACTGCCCCTTTCTCCCTTCCGCCTCCCCTTGAATCCTAACCTCCCAAAGCCTCAACCCTTCAACCAAAATCACCAGCAAAACAACAACCGACATCATCAAATTATTGTAGAACCCGTGCCAATTCATTTCCCTAAACCCAGATTTTAAAATGAACCAATCAAAAATCAAAAAACTGATAAACTAACCATCGACAAGGAATCCAGTACCGAGATTCTTGTTTAACCAAGGCGAGCAATGGACTTGGGTCCGATGACTACCCAGACTGGTCCAGTCTGACCCTAAGATCCAAGCTTGGTCAACCGAGATCCAAACCATCGACCATGATGACCAAAAGGACGAGCCGTGGTCGCCACCTCCCAATTTGCCGGAGGACCTCAACATCATCACCACCGACGCCTGGGTATCGTTTAGCCACCATACCGCTGTCAACTTCAGGCCTAAACCAGATCTAAAGGCCAACCCTCTTTCTGAAATCAAACCAAATCAAAAGGCCAACCCAACTTCTTTTTCCCAATTTCCCAATTTGATTTGAATCAAACTTTAAAATCGCTCTCGTTTCACTGACGCCTTCATAATCGAGGTGCCTGGGGCCAATTGATTCACCTTCGATTAACGGCTCTTCACCTTCGGTGACGGTTTTGTCAACCAATAAGTTGGGGCACTTGGCTGAGGGATCATCGCCAGGAGATTCTCTGCCAATAAATTGATTGGAGCCTAAGCCAATAAACTTTAAAGCATGATTGATTAAGAGAGAGACAAAGATGGAAGGATGATGGATTGATGGCCGAGAGATTCGAAGGAGGAAAAAGGTTTGAGAAAAAAAGTGATGTACAAGTTGAAAGGTGGGGGCTTTGGAAGGTCAGGATGTAGGGGCGGCGGAAGGTAGTAAGAGGAAGCTGGCAGTCATGGCAGAAGGGGACACACACCGTTAGTGACTGACTACAGCCCGCCCAACTGATGTCACATAACAGTCTCCGGGGTAACATCGCATGATTTTTAGAAGTTTGGAGACTGAGTTGTAACGAGTCATAGTGAGGGCTTATGTGTCCAAGTGGTGATAGTATAGGGGGCAGGTGGTATTTAAGCCTAACAATTTTTTTTTCTTTTTTGCTTTTGCTTCTCTATTAATTTACATCACAAAAAATTTAAAAAATTATATTTATAGGATATAATCATTAAGATAAAAATTTTATATTTCTATAAGAAATTTTGTAAGAAATAAAATTATGAATTAATTACTGTGAATAGTAAAGATAACAAGTTTTATGAAATAGAGAAAGTAATTTTTTTTTTGCAAAAATGTCAAATTTGCTACTAATGTTTTGGGTTAGCAGCAAATATGTCATTATAGTTATTTTTAGCCCAATCTCCCACTAATATTTTAAAATGAGCCGGTTATGTTACTGAAGTTTCAAATTAAAAGTGGATATGTTACTAGCCATTAAAAATCTAACTGAAAACATTAAAAAGTTAATGAAAAATGTTAAAATAATAAGTTTTGAAATATTATAGTGATAATGTAAGTGTTAACAAATTTCAAAAACTTGTTGTAATTAGACTCTCTCTCTCTCTCTCCCTTTTTCGAATGATGGCGAGGAGATTAGACAATAGAGACAGAGGAATTGTGGTGATAGGGCTGGGGTGACGATGATAGAAACAAGGACAATGCTAAAACGCTGATGGTAAAAATCAAACTCTTTTTTGACAAAATCTCAAAGATCGTGATATTTTTTTTAAAGATACATAATAATCTCAAGATTTAAAAACCTACAATTTTTACCATTTTCCATTATTTTCTAATCAAAAGTGACATATTCAGCCCATTTTAAAATATTAATGGGAGATTGGGCCCAAAAAAATTATAATGACATATTCGCTCCCTACCCAAAATATTAGTGGTAAATTTGATATTTTTGCCTTTTTTTTTTTTTCACTCTTCCATTTTATTTAGGTAATCAATCATTTCCTGCTAAAGGGTTTTTCAAAACTCGAACTCAGATTTGTAAAAAGCAGGCTCATGTCTATGTCCATTTGGTGTTTTACTTATGGGTTTTCCTATTGGTGGGCCGAAGCCCAATAAGTTATCAACGAGCCCTCTCCCCGAAGTCAAATAGAGGGCAGGAGGTGCCCTGCATTTCAAATTGATCCCAGTACGACGGCCACATGATGGCATCGTACTAGGTGGCAGTCTTTTCTCTTGAGAGAACCTCCTCATCTTCAAGGACTCTTGTTGTGTCCCAAGATCAACATTTTAGTTTTCTGTTCACAACATCCTTGAAGTTACCATAGCACTCTAAAGCTCTTGTGCTTCTATTATCCTCTATCTGAGTTCACATAGGCTGACTCCTTTATTCAATATTTTTTGACAACAATCGTTGTCTACATTGCAAGGTACATATGTAGGCCTCTAAGCCTTCTTACCGCTATTGTGGTAGGAGCCCTACTCCTAGCTCCTTGCCTATTTGTTTTTGTTGGGCTGCCAATTGTTCAGTTGGTGATAGGGGTATTTTTCTATTCTAACTATGCTTTTGCTGTCATGTTTCTAGATGTCTAATGCTAAGGGAAAAACATCTCCAACCGCTTAATTAGGGCCATGAAGCCGTAGAGTTGTAGCCATTTGATTTTGATGAGGTCTACAGCTTGGGGAGCACTTTGGATCCCCAAGCCCCATTTAGCCTCCAAAAAGATCACTACAATCCCATAACATTAGGCATGATCATTCCAGGGGACCATGGAAGGGACAACCAACCTAGGGGAATGGATGATTGTTTATGCTGATTAGGTTTAGGCAAGTGTCTACTTTCCCATTCACCCCCTCATTTCTTAGCTTTACAACCACTTCCACACCCCCTCATCCCAATTAGCCCTTAACCATTTTTTGCATATCAATGTTTTCCTTTTGACTTTCAAACTAGTAAAGGTTGGGCATTGCCTTGAGTCCCTCTTTTCTTCCATTCCCTGACCCTCACAAATTCCTCTTATTGTTTTTTCAATCTTTGAACTATCTGTTCGATTGCAATCTTTCCTCCTTTTTCACCATCGCCCCAAAAAAGCTAGAAGGAGTGAAAGAAAAAGCTCTTTTACGTGCATCTTGATAAACATTGGGATTTTACCTGTGAGTGGGCTAACAACCTAGTCCACAAGTTGTTAAATCCCCTTCTTCGAGGTCAGATCAGAGGCCTTTATAGGATCCAGGAAAGTTGTCTCCTATCTATTAAAAATGGTGAAAGAGAAGTTAAAGGGGAGGTTTTCCATTCCTTCGACAATCATTGAATGAGGTCACCTTAATGGCTTACGGAGCTTGCCATCCATGCTAGGGTAAGGTTGATGCAGTTACTTGGCTCCTAGGGATACGTGGTGAACTCTATGAGACCTTGGACTATGATGTCATCTTAAACAATAAGCCTCATCCATTTTAACAGCACTTTCTTAAATCATTGGTACCTTTGCACTAATGCAATTCTACCTATATGTACATTGTAGAGCTTTATGGGTACTCCCAAGAGTTGTAAAAAGGCAATTTACGACCCTTAGAGATTTCCAAGGGACTAAAGGTTCCTTTGATGCCATGGAAGAAGCCAGAATGCAGTCCCCAAAGCCCATTATAATGGAAGAGGAAGTTTTGGCCCAAGTGGGTAAGTGCCAGAGGCCAACTAGAGCACCCTCTATGTAGAAGTGGTTGAGATAGAAAATGAGCCTTTTTCCACAAAGTGCCAAAGGGCTATCGTGGCAATCCTCATTCAGATTTTTCCTCATTAGAGAGAGCCATAGGTAATCTCCTATTCTTATTCCTAATTCCCTTTGACTTAAAGTTGGGTAAATTTATATACCTTTCATGCTTTTTCTGTGTTGGCCTAGTTGTTTATCCTCTATCTTTCTCAGGTCTAGCTAGGGTGAGCACTGTAACCCTTGGACTTCCCATGCCTATGCTAATGGACACGGTTGTGGACCTCAGCCCACCAACTAGAATAGGTGTTCATGACATAGAGGAGGACCAAGGGTCTCCTAGAGATGTTGAGGCCCCCTTTGTAGTCCTTTGAGGAGTTTTAAAACAATCCCTAGTCTTATTGATTGGTTGTTGCCGGAGCTCTTAGAGGATGAAAGCAAGAAATTCCAATAGACATATTTTGGCATGTGTAAAGTGTTGGGTTTCGGGAGCCAAACAGCGCAGCGGAATTTAACCGAAACCCTCCAGGATCCAAGTGAAACGGGGTAAACCGGGTGTTTGAAAATTTCATACCTAATTTTCGGTTGAGATCTCTCACTCAACTGTAGAGTCGAATCACAAAACCTGAACAGTTGACGTGTTCAGGCTCTCTATGGTATCCACACGAGCCTCTTGGGATCACCACGCTTCCACCACGTCCCGGCAGATGCGTTTCTCTTGCGCTCGCAGTGCTAGCTTGCGTCCTCCAAGGAATTGCAAGAGAAGAGTGTGGCTGTCCTTTTGGGAGGCTAGGGCAAGGAGACCTACGAATTTCTCACTTAAAAGTTGTATTTATAGTGAGACTCAACTTCCAGGCCTAATGGGTTTCAAAGCCCTAATCCAATTAGGATTTAATTTCGGGCTTAATAATGGCTCAACTCCTTGGCCCATTATTAATACGAAATTAAAGTGAAACCATAACCCAAATAATTAGCCCATGCACTCTAATGATCCAAATAGCTCTATGTGTGCGACCCAATAGGCTCTTGCCATATTGGCAACGATCATAAATCACATTTATGATCATAAGCAATGAGCGGTGTCTAGCAACACATCATTGCTACCCAAGTGACAAGATTGTCGGTGAATCGACTAAACCTTTATGATCATCACCGATATATGCCATTGTCCCTTTGTCCAAGATATCAAGACTAAGCACGAGACATGGAATGTGTCACTCTCGTATAGCCCAATCTTTGGTTTCTTGATTACCGAGTAGACTAACTTAAACTGATGACATTGATATCATATATCAACTCATCGGAGCATGGCCATGCATTTTCTAAGTCTCACTCTATCAAGGGGCCCAAAGATATCACTCCCGTTACATAGGAGGGACAAATCCCATCTTGATCATACAAATCCCTCCGCATGATATGTGACATACCCAATGACCTCCTTCAAGTTCACTCAGTTACGAGCAACAAAGGAAAGTATCAAAGTATGTGACTCACATGTAGGGAACCTTGATGATCTTAGGTCGAAGGACTACATATACCATGATCACTATGAGAATCACTTATGACACTCATATAACGATCCATGAAGTGTTCTCATGGTGGGTCAGTCCAGTACACAAGTTCTCCAACTTGTACCCATATGTAGACTACATATCTCATATTAGTCTCCACATATGCTAGTCATTATGTATTATTGCAACCCGCTCCACAATAATACTAGACTAGGGACATTTAAGAATATCATTATTCTAGGGTTACAATTATGTTTATTACGTTACGCAGAAACAAAACAACAAACAAAATTGCTGGATTAATGCCTCAATAAAATATCATGACTCAATGTGCAAAATACAATCATCTCATGATTGGCTTTTTGGGCACAATACTAACAATCTCCCACTTGCACTAAAAGCCAATCATCCATGTATCTAATACCGATGGACCTAGAATGGCTATCATGCTTCTGCTGCGTAAGGGGCTTTGTCAGTGGATCAGCAATGTTGCTGTCTGTCGAAGTCCTGCATATCCTTACATCACCCCTCTCGATGATCTCCCTGATGAGATGATAGCGTCGGAGTATGTGTTTGGATCGCTGGTGAGATCGAGGTTCCTTAGCCTGTGCGATTGCTCCATTGTTGTCACAATAGAGCTCTATCGGGTCAACAATGCTTGGAACCACTCCAAGTTCAGTGATGAACTTCTTGATCCAAACTGCCTCCTTCGCAGCATCAGAGGCGGCAATGTACTCAGATTCTGTTGTAGAGTCAGCTACTGTCTCTTGCTTTGAACTCTTCCAGCTTACAGCACCACCACCAATACAAAACACATAACCAGATTGCGATCTAAAATCATCCTTATCGGATTGGAAGCTTGCATCGGTGTAACCCCTTACAACGAGCTCATCTTCACCTCCAAAGACCAAGAATGCATCCTTAGTCCTTCGTAAGTACTTAAGGATGTTCTTAACAGCTGTCCAGTGACTTTCACCGGGGTTCGATTGGTACCTACTCGTCATGCTCAAAGCATATGAGACATCGGGACGAGTACATATCATGGCATACATGATAGATCCAATTGCTGAGGCATATGGAATCTTACTCATGCGCTCTCTCTCCTCGGTTGTACTCGGACACTGAGATCTAGAAAGAGTGATACCATGTGACATGGGCAAGAATCCTTTCTTGGAATCTTGCATGCTAAACCTCTTTAGCACCTTGTCAATATATGTACTTTGACTTAGGCCAAGAAGCTTTCTAGATCTATCTCTATAGATCCTGATGCCTAACACATAGGCTGCTTCACCCAAGTCCTTCATAGAGAAACATTTCCTTAGCCAAGTCTTCACAGACTGTAGCTCAGGAATGTCATTCCCGATGAGTAGTATGTCATCTACATACAACACCAAGAAGACAATAGCGCTCCCACTAACCTTCTTGTAGACACAAGGTTCATCTTCATTTTTGATAAAACCAAACTCTTTGATTGCATCATCAAAACGAAGATTCCAACTTCGAGAAGCTTGCTTCAGTCCATAAATGGACCTTTGCAATTTGCACACTTTATTGGCATTCCCAGGAGTGACAAAACCCTCAGGTTGTGTCATGTACACATCCTCAAGTAGCTTTCCATTTAGGAATGCAGTTTTGACATCCATTTGCCATATCTCATAATCATAGTGTGCAGCAATAGCAAACAAAATTCGGATGGATTTAAGCATAGCAACTGGTGAAAAAGTTTCATCATAGTCAATACCATGAATTTGCTTGAAACCTTTTGCGACCAATCGTCCCTTAAAGGTAATCACATTACCATCCATGTCAGTTTTCTTCTTGAAAACCCATTTGCACCCTATGGGTTTTACCCCTTCAGGTGGGTCAACCAAAGTCCATACTTGGTTTTCATACATGGATTCCATCTCGGATTTCATGGCCATTAGCCACTTCTCAGAGTCAGGCCCCGACATAGCTTGTTGGTAGATTGTGGGCTCATCTTGATCCATGAGCATCACATCACCGGTGTGAGTCACGAGAAATCCATATCTCTCGGGCTCACGCCGAATCCTACCAGTCCTACGTGGGCTTTGTGCTACAGGAACAGACTCTTGAACCACAACATCTTGTGGTGTCTGTTCAGGTTCCATTTCAGGTTCGATGTCTTCTTGTTGTTCTTGAATTTCTTCAAGTTCTACTTTCCTCCCACTAGTTCCTTTAGAGATAAACTCTTTCTCCAAAAAGACACCAGTTCGAGCAACAAACACTTTTTGCTCAGAGGGATTGTAGAAATAGTAACCCTTTGTTTCTTTGGGATACCCAACAAAAAGACATTTTTGAGATTTGGGCCCTAGTTTGTTAGAGGATTGACGTTTTACATAAGCGTCACAGCCCCAAATCTTCATAAAAGACAAATTGGGACGCCTCCCACACCATATCTCATATGGTGTCTTTTGAACCGATTTAGATGGAACTCGGTTTAGTGTAAAAGCGGCTGTTTCTAGAGCATGTCCCCAAAAGGAGTTTGGAAGGTCAGCTTGACTCATCATGGAGCGAACCATGTCTAACAGAGTTCGATTTCTCCTTTCAGAAACACCATTCCATTGAGGTGTACCTGGTGGAGTGAGTTGTGATACTATACCACACTCCTTCAGATAGTCAAGGAATTCTCGATCCAAGTACTCTCCACCTCGATCTGATCGAAGCACTTTGATACTCTTCCCGAGTTGATTCTCTACTTCATTCTTGAATTCTTTGAACTTTTCAAAGGATTCTGACTTGTGTCTCATAAGATACACATAGCCATATCTGCTGAAGTCATCAGTGAAAGTAATGAAGTATTGGAAACCTCCTCTAGCTTGTGTGGACATAGGGCCACATACATCACTATGTATGAGTCCTAGTAAGTCATTAGCCCTTTCACTTTGCCCTGTGAATGGGGCTTTGGTCATCTTGCCCAACAAACATGACTCACATGTCTCATATGATTCAAAATCAAATGAGTCCAAGAGTCCATCCTTATGGAGCTTGGATATGCGGGTCTCATTTATATGGCCCAAGCGACAGTGCCAGAGATAGGTCAAGTTTGAATCATTTAATCTGACCTTCTTGGTATTCACATTATAGATTGGATCTTCAAGGTCTAGAACATACAACCCATTGCTAAGTTGAGCACTACCATAAAAGATTTCATTCAAATAAATAGAACAACATTTGTCCTTTATTATAAATGAAAAACCTTTCTTGTCCAAACAAGAAACAGAAATCAAATTTCTACTAATAGTAGGCACAAAGTAGCAGTTGTCTAATTCTAAAACTAATCCACTAGGTAAAGTGAGAACATAAGTCCCTACGGCTAAGGCAGCAACCCTTGCTCCATTTCCAACACGTAGGTCCACTTCACCTCGGGCCAATCTTCTACTTCTACTTAGATCCTGCACATTTGCACAAATGTGAGATCCACATCCAGTATCCAATACCCAAGATGAGGAAGTAGAAAAGTTAGCCTCTATAACAAAAATACCTGAAGTGGAAGTCTTACTTCCCTTTTCCTTAGCAAGTTCTTCAAGATAGAGCTTGCAGTTGCGCTTCCAGTGTCCAGGTTGCTTACAATGGAAGCACTCCCCTTCCTTTGCCACACCACCCTTTGGTTTCAGTGCAGCTGAAGAAGAACTAGCATTGGACTTTCCATTAGCTTTATCCTTCTTCTTGTTGGCTTTTCCCTTTCCCTTGCCCTTTTGAACCATCAAAATGGGCTTAGCCTTCTTAAGGTTTTGCTCAGCAGTTCTCAACATGTTGAGCAATTCAGGAAGGGACTTGTCTAGGTCGTTCATGTTATAGTTCATGACGAATTGACTGTAGCTTTCAGGCAACGATTGCAAGACTACATCGATAGCCAACTCTTTCTGAAGAGCAAATCCCAAATTCTCAAGATTCTCAATGTACCCAATCATCTTGAGCACATGAGGACCCACGGGACTTCCCTCAGACATCTTGCACTGAAACAATGCCTTAGAGGTCTCAAACCTCTCATGCCTAGCTTGCTCTTGGAAAAGCATTTTGAGATGTTCGATCATATCGAACGCCCCCATGTTCTCATGTTGCTTCTGAAGCTCAGATTCCATGGTAATAAGCATGAGGCATGCAACATCCAAAGCATCATCAGAATGCCTCTTGTGAGCATCCCTTTCAGCTCTTGGAGCAGTGGCAGCAGGCTCATTCGGAATGGGCTGCTCTAGGACATATGCCTTTCTCTCTTGTTTGAGGACTATCCTCAAGTTTCGGTACCATTTGAGAAAGTTGGTCCCATTCAGTTTTTCCTTCTCAAGGATCGATCGCAACGAAAGTGTCGATGTGTTTTGTGCCATGGTTATCTACAACAGTAAATATGCAGTGTAAGAGTCATGTATTTTAATTCATTTAATAAGGACTTTTATTAAACGATACTCCCACTATTTTCCTCAAAATAATAACCCTCGATATTATTTCGGAACACCTCGGCGCTAAGGTATTCTAGTGGGCCAAGATCCATATTTGACCACAACCTGAGTCAGCTTTGGCTTTTCTCTCAAGTTACAGCTATTTAGGTAGGCAACTCATTGCCAATTGCATCTTATGCAACTCTTGGATAGTTGGGTGAACAACACTTGTCCAAGCTCATCTCATGAACTTAAGCCCAACTCTATGCCTCTAAGTCCCTAATCCTATTAGGATGACTTAGTTAAGTCGAACCCAAAGTTAGCAGTTTGGATATCACTATTATCCCATCGCGCCTTACCAAGATGAACATAGGTACTTTGCTTTGGCAAACCCACCTAATGTTGATCAAAGTCTTGACGAGTGCCAACATTTGGAAGGCATCACATTTAATGACTTAATATTTGTTTGAGGGATTTTATCTTTTGATCTCACCAATTTGTTATCTCCGGTTGTTTTATACATGCATCACATACAAATATAAAACATGCATCTCATGCTTACAAGAAATAAACGTGACATGGTTATAGCCCAAACTATGCGATATTCTCAAGCCAATGAGAATATCATAAAAGCCTAAGAAAAGAAAAGAGTCTTCACAAGCTCCTTCTCTTCCTTTCTTGGCTGCCTTTTTGTTGTCACCTCCTTGGACATACCACCTTGGACGATCCCATAATGCACCATTACATCAATAATAGAAACCTCGAGTTACATTCGAGGGGAGTAAGGTGAGAAGAGAATGTACAATGAGAGTGATAAGAAAAGGCACGACTCGCAGGCCGTATTTACAAGTACAACCAATCAAGGGCTATAACCATGCACCATGCTTCAAACACTAATCAGCATATCATGTCAAATCTCATTCAACAAAGATGCATGTCAATTTTCGCGTGTTGATTAACCAGTTTTTTATTTATGTGGCGCTTCGCATACGGCGGTCCCGCTGGCCGGTCAGCGGGCGGTGGTTCCGCTGACCGGTCAGCGGACGGGGTCAAGGGGAGCCGCCCTTGCGGGGGGCGTGGGGGGCAGCGCCCCCCGGCGCAAAAAATTGTCTTACAATTGCTTAGCCCGAAATCTTCTATTTCGAGAAAGTAGGCACCCGAGACTCCTCCATTCGAGCCACCAAAAATACCTTACTTTCGGTGCCCGAACAGGCCGAATCCGAACAAACCTAGGGTTTTTGCAACTATTGCAAGAATCCTAATCCATATAGGTATCTCATACCTATCAATTTCGGGTTAATCTCATTAACCAATTTGTGTTGTTTCTTCATATATCTCATATGTTCATTACGAATTCCGGTTTCATGCATCATGAATCAATCTAATTAATCATGGCCGAAAACCAATCGAAGACATAGCATCATGCGATTCAACACTCAATCCCGATTTAGGGTTTCACCAGTAGCTCTGATACCACTGTTGGGTTTCGGGAGCCAAACAGCGCAGCGGAATTTAACCGAAACCCTCCAGGATCCAAGTGAAACGGGGTAAACCGGGTGTTTGAAAATTTCATACCTAATTTTCGGTTGAGATCTCTCACTCAACTGTAGAGTCGAATCACAAAACCTGAACAGTTGACGTGTTCAGGCTCTCTATGGTATCCACACGAGCCTCTCGGGATCACCACGCTTCCACCACGTCCCGGCAGATGCGTTTCTCTTGCGCTCGCAGTGCTAGCTTGCGTCCTCCAAGGAATTGCAAGAGAAGAGTGTGGCTGTCCTTTTGGGAGGCTAGGGCAAGGAGACCTATGAATTTCTCACTTAAAAGTTGTATTTATAGTGAGACTCAACTTCCAGGCCTAATGGGTTTCAAAGCCCTA
Organism: Aquilaria yunnanensis; assembly: GCA_039654915.1. Taxonomy (NCBI): domain Eukaryota; kingdom Viridiplantae; phylum Streptophyta; class Magnoliopsida; order Malvales; family Thymelaeaceae; genus Aquilaria; species Aquilaria yunnanensis. Next base: position 45,362,091 of record CM077595.1, read on the forward strand.
ATCCAATTAGGATTTAATTTCGGGCTTAATAATGGCTCAACTCCTTGGCCCATTATTAATACGAAATTAAAGTGAAACCATAACCCAAATAATTAGCCCATGCACTCTAATGATCCAAATAGCTCTATGTGTGCGACCCAATAGGCTCTTGCCATATTGGCAACGATCATAAATCACATTTATGATCATAAGCAATGAGCGGTGTCTAGCAACACATCATTGCTACCCAAGTGACAAGATTGTCGGTGAATCGACTAAACCTTTATGATCATCACCGATATATGCCATTGTCCCTTTGTCCAAGATATCAAGACTAAGCACGAGACATGGAATGTGTCACTCTCGTATAGCCCAATCTTTGGTTTCTTGATTACCGAGTAGACTAACTTAAACTGATGACATTGATATCATATATCAACTCATCGGAGCATGGCCATGCATTTTCTAAGTCTCACTCTATCAAGGGGCCCAAAGATATCACTCCCGTTACATAGGAGGGACAAATCCCATCTTGATCATACAAATCCCTCCGCATGATATGTGACATACCCAATGACCTCCTTCAAGTTCACTCAGTTACGAGCAACAAAGGAAAGTATCAAAGTATGTGACTCACATGTAGGGAACCTTGATGATCTTAGGTCGAAGGACTACATATACCATGATCACTATGAGAATCACTTATGACACTCATATAACGATCCATGAAGTGTTCTCATGGTGGGTCGGTCCAGTACACAAGTTCTCCAACTTGTACCCATATGTAGACTACATATCTCATATTAGTCTCCACATATGCTAGTCATTATGTATTATTGCAACCCGCTCCACAATAATACTAGACTAGGGACATTTAAGAATATCATTATTCTAGGGTTACAATTATGTTTATTACGTTACGCAGAAACAAAACAACAAACAAAATTGCTGGATTAATGCCTCAATAAAATATCATGACTCAATGTGCAAAATACAATCATCTCATGATTGGCTTTTTGGGCACAATACTAACATAAAGTTGTTCTGTATAGCCCCTATTTCCTAATAAGTTCATCCTTGAGTATGAATATACCCTTCAATGGATGCTGGAGGGCTTTCTCTGTAGGGTTTTAAGAGCTAAACAAGTGCAGCAAAAATTAACCGAAACCCTCCAAGATCCAAGTGAAATAAAGTAAATTGGGTGTTCAAAAATTTTATACCTAGTCAGTTGAGATTTGTCACTCAACTAATGAGCCAAATCATTAAAATTTGAACAGTTGATATGTTTAAACTCTCTATGGTATCCACATGAACCATTCAAATCACCACACCTCCACCATGCTCCGGCAGGTGCGTTCCTCTTACACTCGCAGTGCTAGCTTGTGTACATCAAGGAAAGGCAAGAGGAGAGTTTAGTTGGAACATTTTAGAACCTTTCTAATTTCATCCTTAGGAGGCAGCAACTATGAAAATCCTTACTATATATTGTATATATAATGAGGGTTAACTCCCAAGCATAATAGGTTTTAAAACCCTAATGTTATTAGGCCCAATTTCGAGCTTAATAATGGCTCAACTATTGGATTAATAATTAATATGAAATTGTTATGAAACCAAAACCAAACAATTTGGCTTATGCACTTAAATGATCTAATTGGTTCTAAATGTATGACCTAATAGGTTCCTATCACATTGGCAATGATCATAAATCACATTTATGATCATAAACTATAAGCAGTGTCTAGCAACACATTCTTGCTACCCAAGTGATAAGATAGTCAGTAATTCGATTAAACCTCTATGATCATTATTCATAGATACCATAGTCCCTTTGTCTAAGATATCAAGATCGAGCGTGGGACATAGAATATGTCATTCTTGTATATCCCAATCTTTGGTTTATTGATCCTCGAATAGACTGACTAAAACTAATGACATTGATATCTCATATCAATTCATCCAAACATGGCCATGTATTTCCTTAGTCTTACTTAATCAAGAGACCCGAAGATATCACTCTTATTACATAAAAGGGACAAATCTCATCTTGATCATACAAAACCCTCCATTTAATATGTGACATGCTCAATGACCACCTTTATGTTCACTCAGTTATGAGAAATAAAAAGAAGTATCAAAATCTGTGACTCACATATAGAGAACCTTGATGACATAAGGTCAAAGGACTACATATACAATGATCACTATAAGAATCATTTATGACACTCATATAATGATCCATGTAACGTTCTCATGGTGAGTCGGTCCAGTACACAAGTTCTCCAACTTGTACCCATATGTGGACTACATATCTCATATTAGTCACCACATATGCTATTCCTAATTTATTATTACAACCCACTTCCATAATAATACTAGACTAGGGACGTTTAAGAATACTATTATTCTAGGGTTATAATTATGATTGATAATGTTATGCAAAAATAAATAACAAACACAATTATTGGAATAATGCCTTAATAAAATATCATGACTCAGTGTGCAAAATGCAATCATCTCATAATTGGATTTTGGGCACAACACTAACAATCTTCTACTTGCACTAAAGCCAATCATCCATGTATCTAATACCAATGGATCTAGAATGACTATCATTTTTTTGCTGCATAAAGAGTTTCGTCAGTGGATCAACAATTTTGCTATTTGTCAAGGTCTTACATATCCTCACATCACCTCTTTCAATGATTTCCCTAATAAGATGATAGCATTTGAGTATGTGTTTGAATTGCTGGTGAGATCGATGTTCCTTAGCTTGTGCAATTGCTTTATTTTTGTCACAATAGAGCTCTATTAGGTCGATAATGCTTGGAACAACTCCAAGTTCTATGATAAATTTCTTGTTCTAAACTACCTCCTTCATAGTGTCAGAGGTGGCAATGTATTCAGATTCTGTTGTAGAGTTGGCTACTGTCTCTTACTTTGAACTTTTACAGCTCACAACACCACCACCAATGCAAAACACATAACTAGATTGTGATCTAAAATCATCCTTATCAGATTGGAAGCTGGCATTGGTGTAACCCTTTACAACGAGCTTATCTTTGCTTTCATAGACTAAGAATGCATCCTTAGTCATTCTCAAGTACTTGAGGATTTTCTTAACAGTAATCTAGTGATTCTCACTGAGATTTGACTGGTACCCACTTGTCATGCTCAAGGCATATGAAATGTTAAGACGAGTACATATCAAGACATACATGATAGATCCAATTACTGAGGCATATGGGATCTTACTCATGTGTTCTCTCTCCTCTAGTGTACTAGGACATTGAGATCTTGAGAAAGTTAGACCATGTGACATGGGCAAGAACCCTTTCTTGGAGTCTTGCATGCTAAACCTTTTTAGCACATTGTTAATGTATGTACTTTGACTTGGTTCGAGCAGTTCTAGATCTATATCTATAGATCCTGATGATAGCCGAAGGGCTATCGCCCATAATAAATCCTAAGTGGCTAACCTAACACCACCCTCAGGCTGCCATAGCACCAACCTCGGAATATTTTCTGCACCACCCTCGGAAGGTTATATGGACAACTTCGAAAAAAAGTCTCTTCGCCTCCCTTGGATTTACGAGCTACCCACCTTGGAAAACAGGGCTATCATCCTTGACAGAGGAAAAGGTCTCCCGAAGATAGTCCGCCCTTCTGAAGGGCCTTCTTTTGTAGTTCTCGGGGATAAATCTCTACCCAAAGGGGTTTCACACCTTCGAAGAGATCTTACGGAGAAATGACCAAAATGGTTAAGGAACCTTTGACCAAGCGGCCTTGCACACGCCCCTGCCCTCTAGCCAGAACGGCCTACAACCAGTTGGAGATACCTACCTCTGAATGTATGAACCAAATCTAGCCAAACACGTGTCATGATTTGGATAGGTTGTGTAAAACAGCCTCATCCCTCCACTCGCCTATAAATACTTAGGAGGGTCATCGGTAAGAAAACAAGGACCCTCTCTTTCCTACTCTCTACATTTAACTACTGCTCTTCCGTATACTAACTTAGACGTCGGAGGCTTTCCCCCCGGAAACACACTCCGGGGAGCTCCTAACCCACATTTTTCAAAGTCTTATAGATATCTTCTCATCAAAAGTCTCCCCTCCAGGCCAACATGTCATACAATGAGGATGCCACTGGGCATCATTTGATGCCATCTGTAGGAACCCATTCTTAAGTCATTGTTGTTGAGACCTAACGTTCAAAGGACAGAGGACTCTCGAGGTCCCAGTCCGCGCCAGAAACTCAAGCAATGACTGAACAGCTTGCAACGGAGACTTCCCTGCCTAAGAATGAATGTCCTCTGACGATCACGATGAGCTTTCTATGTGATTTTCAGCACTCTATCGTGATTGAAATGACGCAACAGCTCGACCAAAGGTGGTCACAACCACCCCTAAGGGGAAAGGCATGTTCTCTAGATACCCTATAAGGAAAAAAGCCCTAAGTCACCTCACTAGAGCTCTGGAAGCGGGGGTTCTCACAATGAGTCCTCAATAGATAACATACCATCCAAGGGACATCGCATTAGAGGAATGGTGTCAAAAAGGCCCAAAACTTTCCACCGGCAAAGTCTATCCCCAGATGGGAACTCCCAGCCCCCCGCCAACGAAGTTACTCGCCAAAAAGAAGACGTCGCTCTTCGTTGCCGGTCATTACTAGACAACGAGGAGAGGACAGTGCTACCATCCTCATGGAGAGAATCCTAGAGAGGTTGGAGAAGGTGGAAAAACAGGTTTCCTGAAAGCCTTTCTAGTTAAAGGTTGTTGGAGACCTTCACTGGAGAATAGTCGCCCTTCATCCGTATGATAGTAGAGCCACTAATGGCCAGTGATTTCCGAGTACCACACTTGGAGACATATGATGGGCACAACGACCCCCAAGCCTACCTGACGAAATAGAGGCACAGCATGGTGTTGCATGGTGCTGATGACGCCACCCTCTGCAAGTGTTTCAAAGTCACATTGTCAGGGCCAGCAACTGCGTGGTATAACTCATTGGCTCTTGGAACCATAATGGGTTTCCAGGAGTTATCCACAGCATTCACCCAGTAGTTCATTAGAAGTAGGCCCACGATGAAGATGTCTATCCAAATGTTTGACATAGCCCAAAAGAATGGTTGACATAGCCCAAAAGAATGGGGAGACCATTCGGGACTATGTCAAGAGGTTCAATCGAGAAGGCCTCAGTTTGCCTGACTTCTGCCTAGAAATCCGCATCCTTGCCATGATCAGGGGACTTAGGAGGGACTCACAACTTTTCTATGAGTTCTCCAAAGACCCCCCTGACACCCTTGGAGAATTCTAATGAAGGGCAGAACAACACATGACAGCCGAGGAGCTAAGGATGGGCAGCCTGAAGTTTGAGCATAGTCACTTTGAGAGTTAGAGTCACCAACCTCGGTATTCCACCAAGGGAGGGGGCAGACCTCAGAAAATAAGAGGAAAGAAGCCAGTATCATTCACTCCCCTAAATACTACAAGAACGAACATCTTGATGGCCATGGAAAGGCAAGGAACTGCAATCTAATGTCCGAAGGCATTAACCTCGGAAAATAAGAAGAACATGAGGAAATTCTGTCAATTTCATCGGGACCACAGGCACGATACCGAAGCTTGCTTCTAGCTGAGAAAATATATTGATTCTTTAATCAAGCAAGGGCAACTTTGACACTACCTGCGGATGCCGTTGCCCAAAGCCCGAGAAAGAAATGAAGAAGAGAGGAAAGGAGAAGATGAGGACTATGATTACGATCGATGTCGCAATCGAAGCCCTAGAAAGCACCCACCACCTCCGACCGGAATAATCCAGACAATCACTACTAGAATACCTTCGACTGAGAGGAAATGGAAAGTCCAGGAAATCACGATGATGGAATTCGGCAACCAGGCGAACAAGCTTGTTCGAAAAGATGGGTCTACCGTGAAGTTTCCATATGGCGATCCTCTCCTAATCATAGTAAGGACCTAATCATAGTAAGGATAAGAAGCTGGGATGTCAAGAGGGTGCTCATTGATGATGGGTCGAAAGCTGACGTTTTGTTCTCCCATTTGTTGCTGAACTTGGGCATCTCTAAGGGTGACCTTAAACCTGTTACCTTTCCTACTTTTGGCGTAGGTCCCTCGGAACTCCCAGTACTCGGGTGGATCGATAATGCTAATGGGAACCTCAATTTAGACCAAGGAAGAGCTTTTTGGTTCCACCATGATGAGGTTCATCGTCATAGACGTCCCTTCTTCATACAACGCCATCCTCGGATGGCAGACACAGGGTAATCTTCGCATTCACCCATATGTGAAATACTTAACGGTCACATTCGGCACAAAGGAAGGTGATGCAGAAATACTTATTGATCAAGCCAAAGTAAGGAAAGTTTTCATGAAAGCTAGACAGAGCCCAATGAAAGTTCACACATAAACTTCGGGAGAGAAGAGCATGGCCAGGGAAGACGCAATTGAAGAAGAAAAAAATGACCTTGAAAAAATAGAAACAGAGGACATAGAACTTGTCCCAGGCCGAAGTATCTGAGTGGGGAAAAAACTGGCCGATGGTGACAAGGAAAAACTTGTATCTCTTCTATTAATGAACAAAGATTTGTTTCCCTACTCTCTGAAGGATATGCCCGGGATAGAGCTTGGTATAATTCAGCACTATCTTAATGTATGCTTGGAGGTGAAGCCTGTTTGATAGAAGAAGCGTAGCCTTTCGGCACATAATAACAATTTCATTAAAAATGAAGTCCAACGGTTAACAGAGGTGGGCATAATAAGGGAGGTCAAGTACCCCAAATGGCTCAGCAATGTTGTTGCCACGAAGGAAAGGAGTGATAAACTCTGAATGTGCATTGACTTTTGAAACATAAATGATGCTTGTCCAAAGGATTCATATCCTTTGCCACCAATAGACCAATTGCTCAATTCCATTGCCGAATATGATCTACTTAGCTTCCTTGATGCTTTTAGCGGATATCACCAAATTCGGATGAATCTCGAAGATGAGGAAAAAATTGCCTTCATTACTGAGGTTGGGACCTACTGTTACGTCAGAAGGCCCTCCGATCTTAAAAACGCATGAGCAATATACCAAAGGCTGATGAACAGGGTATTCAACTCCTAAATTGGGAGAAATATAGAAGTATATGTCGATGATATGATAGTTAAGAGCAAGTAGCCTAGTAGTCATATCGTAGACTTAAGGGAAACATTCCACCAACTTCAAGAATTTGGAATCCATCTTAACCCCGATAAGTGTGTGTTTAAGGTGACTGCTGGCAAATTCCTTGGGTTTATGGTACCCAAAAGAGGTATCGATGCCAACCTAGAAAAGGTTAAGGCCCTGCTAGAATTTTGAACTCCCATGATGACCAAGGATGTGCAAAGGCTTACGAGAAGAATCACGGCCCTTAGCAGATTCATCTCAAGATACAGGAACCGGTGTCGGCCATTCTTTAAAGTACTCACCAAAGCAGCATAAAATGAAGGCAACTTTGGTTTCGAGGAACACCTTTGGAACGAAGATTGCCAAAAAGCTTGGGATGAACTTAGGAGCTACTTAACCTATCTGCTGACACTTTGGCAGCAGTTGGAAGAAGAACCTCTCATACTCTACTTCGCCGTCACTGAGAAGGTAGTAAGTTTGGTACTTGTAAGGGAATAAGGACGAAAGCAGTGGCCAGTATACTATGTGAGCAAGTCCTTGCATAGTGCCAAAGTTAGGTACCCTATTCTACAAAAGGCCATCTATGCCTAGTGTTGGCAAGCAGGAGGCTATAGCCTTATTTCCAAGGACATCCTATCACTGTTTGAAGTAACTTTCCTTTTAAGGATGTCATGAGGAAGGTAGACCACTTTGGAAGATTATCAGAGTGGTGCATTAAGCTCGGTGAATATGATATCACCTATGAGCCAAGAAGGGTAATAAAGGCCTAAGCATTGGTAGATTTCATCGCTGAAGTACCAAGAACTGAAGGGACTCTAGAGGACCTCAGAAGTGATGAACCTGAGTGGACACTTTTCATCGATATTGCCTCCGGTTCTGAACATCAATGAGCATGAGCAATTCTACGGAGACTTGAAGGTATGGAAGCTTCAAAGTCCATCAAGTTCGGTTTCAGTGTCACCAATAATGTGATCGAATATGAAGCCCTCATAGTAGGCTTACGATTGGCGAAAAAAGTTGGCGTAAGAAATCTGAAGACCCATAGCGATTCTCAGCTGGTGGTCCGACAGATGGCGGAGGACGACGGGGCAAAAGACCCGAACTTGTTAAAGCACCATGATCTCGCAAAAAGGGCTTATCCAAGAATTCAACAGGATGCTGATAGAAAACATACACCGACAAGATAATATGGAAGCGGATACTTTGGCCAAATTAAAGGAGTCCACCAAAGTACTGGATCAACCAAGCATAACAATAATGTCCATAGCAACCTCGGGTAGATGATGGAAGGATCCTATGAAGAAATATCTCACAACTTCGGAACTTCCTAAAGACCCTCTTGAAGCTGTGAAAGTACAAAAGTGCTCGGGTAGATGCTTTTTGATCGGGGAAGAATTGTACCGACAAGGGTACTCCAACCCGCTACAAAGATGTATAGGTGAAGGTAGCATTAAAGCAGTTCTCACAGAAGTCCATGAATGAGCCTGTGGGTCTCACATCAGGACTGACCCCCTTGCTAGGGTATTACTTCAGCAAGGATATTTCTGACCTACTTTAAGAAAAGATTCAAGGCAGTTCGTCAAAAAATGCAACAAGTGCCAAAGACACGCACCCATCTAGAGAAATACCCTCGGAAGTGATAACTCCAACAAACTATCCTTGCCCCTTCACTATTTGAGGTATTGACCTCACTGGGCCTCTCCCAACGGCTCTAGGAGGAGTGAAGTTCTACGTAGTCCAAGTGGATTATTTCACTAAGTGGATCGAGGTAGAGCCTTTGGCAGCAATTTCAGCAAAGGAAATACAGAGATTTTTCTGGAAGAACATCATATGCAGATTCGGCGTGCTGAGGGTGATAGTAGCGGATAATGGCTCCCTATTCACTGATAAAGAATTTCAGGAATTCACAACCAACCTCGAGATAAAATTGCACTTCACCCTAGTTGCCCATCCTCAAAATAATGGACAAGTTGATGTGTCTATTAGGACTATAAAAGATGGTTTGAAAAAGAGGTTGAAAGAGGCAAAGAGGAAATGGCTGGGAGAACTCCCGAGTGTGCTATGGAGTTACCAAACAACCCCTAGAAGAGCCACTGGAGAAACACCTTTCTCACTCATCTTCGGCACAGAGGCTATTATACCTATTGAGGTCATACAACTGTCTATCAGAGTACAAGTGTTCAATGAGGAATGGAACAACCTCGGTTTAAGAACCAAGTTAGATATGATTGACGAACATAGAGAGATGGCCGAACTCAGGAGAAAAGCTTTTCAGCAGAGTGTTGCCATTGTTGCAAACTTGCATGTCAAGCCTAAAGGGTTTAAGAAAGGAGACCTTCTTCTCTGAAAGGCTGAATTGGAATCCCAAAGACCATCTCAAGGCGTACTTCAGGAAAATTGGAAAGGACCTTACTTGGTCCTCGAGGAAGTTTGGCTAGGGGTCTATAAGCTCGGAAATGCTGAAGGAGAAGAGTTAAAAAACACATGGCATTCAGACTCTTTTGAAAAAATTCTACACTTAGAAAAATTCTAGGTGAAAAATTGTTCAAAGTACGTTGAATGAGGTTAACTGAATGTGGTTTACTTCCGAAAGTGCATGAGTAGTGTTGTACAAATTTTACCGAAGGTGCTCGACCAAACATAGTTGATCCCGAAGGTACTTAACTATTTTTGTACAAAGCAAGTCTTCCAAAAAAGGTTGTCTAAAGATGGTTGATCCTAAGTGTGGCTAACCAAATATTCTTAATTTTATTCTTAAAAACTTAGGATGATATCCATTACCCACCAAGGATAACTGGGCATTGCCTTTGGAGAGACTAAGGTTGTGAATCCTTGGTAGTATCTTTTAAGGATAATACGCCACTGAAGGAGCTCATTGCCAAAGATGGTTAAACATTGAAGCTTAAAACAATGCCTGAAGTCGTACCCATCGTGGACTTAGCCAAAATTTTGAGCAAAATAAAATGAAGGTTCCATTAAGTTCCACTGATGAAGTACAAAGTACAAAAAAAAAAAGGGAGCTATGCTCTATTGGTTATCGGGCTCATCATTGGGTTTCTCGGAAATAGCACCATCATCGTCCTTATCTTCGGCGCCATCATCATCCTCAACATCCACAGCTGAAGGTGGAGCGGTCAGAAGGTTAAGATACTCAATTCTAGACCAAGGCGAGGAAGGACCTTCGGGAATGTTGAGGGCCCATAGGATGGAAACGTCAAAGTCCGGGTACTAGGAAAGGACTTGATGACAGGCGAGGCAGAAGCCATCTTGAAATGAGGACTTAATTGCCTCATGTGACTTAGCCTTTCCAGCCTTTAAGTCTTCCAGCTCCTTCTATAAGGCCTCAACTTCCTTCTCCGTCTTCTTCTTTTTCTTCTTTTCCTTCTTCAATCGCTCATTCTCGGCAATTAGTTCGGCATTGGTCTCCTGCACTTCTTGAGGTCTGCTATTACATCTTCTCTTTTCATCCGAAGAACCTCCCCCTTCGAGGTCAGCTAGACCACCTTCTCCCCGAGGTCCGATATCTTTGAGGAGCACTCTTCAAGGACCTTCCTCTAGCCCTCTAGCATTTCCTGGTGAAGCTTGGCCAAATCCTGCCTTATAATTTTGTTGAGCTCGCTGTACTTTATGCACGAGCTCACGAACATTTCCTTGGCCTTGGCCAAGTTCTCCACCAACTGACTTCAGATCGATGATTATTTGGCTGCCTAGGGTGGAAAGTATCCTCCGTACGCCAACAACTGCAAAAAAGAGAACTTCGAATATGGGTCACAAACAATAGAGACTCAAAAATTTTTCTAAGTCCTAAAGGCTAAGGTTTACTTGGGAGGCATGCTCAGTCATTTGAGAGGCGAAGACTTCCTTATTTGGGCACTCATCAGTTAGAGTTTGGAAGGTGGCATTGGTTATAATGACCCTCGCCATTTGAGGGACCATCTTCTAGCAGTCTTTGGAGAACAGGTCCATGTCCTCGGTAAAGGTCTAGAATGGCTCCTTCGGGACCTTGTCCTTCGAGATCTTGGAGTCCCAAATAGCCCTCCAACAAAGGTCGTCTGTCATCCACACCACTCGAGCCTTGCCCTCTGCAAAGTCACGCCGAAGTTCTGTTAATACATTATCTCTTAGCCATTCATCTACAATGTCTAAAATACTGAAAAATCCCAAACTCATAGATGAATGGCTAAGAGACAAACCTGGTGCAAGTTTGTTGCCCTCTTCATCAGATTCACTAACATTCAGTACTTCTGTAGGAATGTCCTTACCTTTCCTCCTTCGTCTCTCCTGGGCCTCTTCGGCTAAAATCTCCCCCAATCAAGTCCCCAATGTCTCGACAGCAACTTTGGGACTTAGAGGGGTTGAGTAGATGGCCGGCTCCGAGGGTGGGTCAGCACACATAGGCGTCTGATCAGGCACCTTAGCTTAGTCTTTGGGGGGAGGGGGAATGAAGTCCTCCTTATTTTTCTTCGACTTCGGGGCCAAGGATGATCCAGTGGGCACGTTCTTTCTCTTGGGCACCTTTTTCTTCTGCTATTCCCCCTTCTCGGCTTGACCAAGGAAGAGACTCTTGTAAAACACTGTTGACTTGTCGCCCATCTCTAGAAAGAGAAAAACATCAGTGTAAGTATAGAAAAATCCGAAGCAACAAGCTGAAAATGAGCTTACTCTCTACAAGCGCTGAATACGTAAGTTTGCCCTGAATGAGCATGACTAGCCAAGACTTCTTCCCGTCCACTACCAGTTTTGGCATATTCAAGTCAGTGATATGCTCCTTCACGACCCTGAGCTCTTGAAGTTCTTCTTCAATCATAAGGTTTCATCTGATTAGGAAGGGGTACAATGAACGAGAAGAAGCTTTGTCCGACTAGTTGGCTACTGCTTGAATACAGTTGTCAAACTCCTCGAACTGAGACTCAAGTTTGAGGGTAAGAGCTTCGATGGGTCCATCACGTTGATGTCAAGCGTTCCCGAAGTCCACTTCACGGGAATGTCCTTCCACTTCTTATCTACTTTCAGGAAAAAGTACTTTTTCTGTCAACCTTACCAACTATCTTTGGTGTCAAAAGTGAAAGTAAACTTCTTGCTCCCGAATCCCCGAGGGAGCAAGAGGTAGAATCTGCCCTTTAGGATGAGGTAAAGTTCGTAATATTGCATGAAAAAGATGAAGTGGGGCTCTATTTTGAAGACCCCACACATACAAAGAAAGGCATTATAGTAAGAGTAGGAGTTCGGGGGAAGTTGGTTAATGGCTATGCCATAAAATTGGCAAAAGTTGCAAACCATCTTCAGTGGAGAATACTGAAGACCCACCTTTAGGTATGCTCTAAAAACGTTAACCTCATCATGATGAGGAAGGTAGCTTAGCACAGTAGGTCCGGGAAGCTTGGTGATGACATAAAAAGGAAATTTTTTTTTTTTGCCAAACACTTCTTGTCAGTTTTTCTGAAGTAGCGTAGCTCAAATGAAAGTTGAGAAGAATCCAACTATCGGGAATTGAATAAACCTTGACATGAGAGGAAGACATTTTCGATGGCCAAGACACTAACTTCGGATATAGGGAGTGAAGAAAATAAAATAGGAAGAAAAAGATCAACTTTGGAAGGAAACCCACCTATTCAGAAAATAGATGAACTTCAGAACCATCACAAGGCTTGTCAGAAATCGCTTCTCTGCTAGCACCGCCGTAAGAAAAAAGCTGAAGAACAAGAGAAAGTCCGAGAGCAAAAAGAATGGAAGTAGAGGAGTGAGGAAACCCCTGGAGAGAAAAGGCTTTATATAGTCTGAAGGAGGCAGGCAAAGCGTCGCCATAATGACCCTTCGTAAATGAAGGGACACAATCGACGTAACAAACATGACTGATCGCCAATAATCCAATGACATGTGTCATGTGATGCGAGAATAGAGGGCACACCTTCTGACACTAGAAGGCCTAAATTGCTTAACCTAAAGTGACGTGACTGCCCAGTCAGAAGATAGGACAGTTCACTGGCAGAATGTAGGAATAAAAAACATTGAAGAGATTATAGCTCCTTACCTCCGAAGGTGCAACTTCGGTTAGATGGAGTATTTAGACTGAGGACATGAAATAGCTCCTTATATTCCGAACGTGTGACCTCACTGAAAAATAAGAAACTAGTTTGGAGCAACATCCTCATTAAGGGCTCAAAATTGGTAAATAGAACGCAAATAAGGAGCCTCCGAGAGTGCCAAGAATGCAACTTTGGCAAAAAAGGGGTTCTTGGCCCGAGGAGCTAGCAAGAGTAAGTTCTTTTGGCCAAGGGACAACTTCAGCTTTTTATTACATACTCCTAAATGATTAATGTCAAAGATACAAGTTCAGCTTTTCCGATGGGGGCACGTGATAGCCGAAGGGCTATTGCCCACAAGAAATCCTAAATGGCTAACCTGACACCACCCTCGGAGTCTTATAGCACCAACCTCGGAATATTTTCCGCACCACCCTCGAAAGGTTATATGGACAACTTCGGGAAAAAGTGTCTTCAGCTCCCTCGTATTTGCGAGTTACCCACCTCAGAAAATAGGGCTATCATCCTTGACGGAGGAAAAGGTCTCCCGAAGATAGTCCGCCCTTCTGAAGGGCATTCTCTGGTAGCCCTCGAGGATAAATCTCTGCCCAAAGGGGTTTCACACCTTCGAAGGGATCTTACAGAGAAATGACAAAAACGGTTAGGAGCTAGCAAGAGTAAGTTCTTTCGGCCAAGGGACAGCTTCAGCTTTTTATTACATACTCCTAAATGATTAATGTCGAAGATACAACTTCTGCTTCTTCGATGGGGGCACGTGATAGCTGGAGGGCTATCGCCCACAAGAAATCCTAAATGGCTAACCTGACACCACCCTCGGGCTGTCATAGCACCATCCTCGGAATATTTTCCGCACCACCCTCGGAAGGTTATATGGACAACTTCGGGAAAAAGTTTCCTCACCTCCCTCGGATTTGCGAGTTACCCACCTCAGAAAATAGGGCTATCATCCTTGATGGAGGAAAAGGTCTCCCGAAGATAGTCCGCCCTTTCAAAGGGCCTTCTCTGGTAGCCCTCGAGGATAAATCTCTACTCGAAGGGGTCTCACACCTCTAAAGGGATCTTACAGAGAAACGAAAAAAATGGTTAGGAGCTAGCAAGAGTAAGTTCTTTCGGCCAAGGGACTGCTTCAGCTTTTTATTACATACTCCTAAATGATTAATGTCGAAGATACAACTTCTGCTTCTCCGATAGGGGCACTTAATAGCCGAAGGGCTATTGCCTACAAAAAATCCTAAATGGCTAACCTGACACCACCTACGGGTTGTCATAGCACCAACCACGAAATATTTTCCGCACCACCCTCAGAAGGTTATATGGACAACTTCGGGAAAAAGTTTCCTCACCTCCCTCGGATTTGCGAGTTACCCACCTCAGAAAATAGGGCTATCATCCTTGATGGAGGAAAAGGTCTCCCGAAGATAGTCCACCCTTCCGAAGGGCCTTCTCTGGTAGCCCTCGAGGATAAATCTCTACCCGAAGGGGTCTCACACCTCCGAAGGGATCTTACAGATAAACAAAAAAAATGGTTAAGGAACCTTTGACAAACAAGCCTTGCACACGCCCCTACCCTTTAACCAGAACAGCTTATAGCCAGCTGGAGATACCTGCCTCTGAAGGTACGAACCAGATCTAGCTGAACATGTGTCATGACCTGGATAGGCTGTGTAAAATGGCCTCCACCCTCCACCCTCCACCCTCCTATAAATTTGGTCAAAAAAAATGGAGTCTCTTTCCTACTCTTTGAATTTAACCACTATTCTCCTATATACTGACTCGGGCGTCGGGAGCTTTCCCCCCAAAAACACACTCCGGGGAACTCCAAACCCACATTCTTCAAAGTTTTGCAAATATCTTCTCATCAGAAGTCTCCCCTCCAGGCCAACATGTCATACAATGAGGATGCTGTTGGGCATCACCTAATGCCTAACACATAAGCTGTGTCACCCAAGTCCTTCACAAAGAAACAACTCCCTATCCAAGTCTTCATAAAATGTAGCTTGGAAATGTAATTCTCGATGAGTAGTATGTCATCTACATACAACACCAAAAAGATAATAGCACTCCTACTAACCCCTTGATTGCTTCATCAAAATGAAAATTCTAGCTTCGAGAAGCTTGCTTCAATCCATAAATGGACTTTTGCAACTTGCACACTTTATTGGCATTTTTTGGAGTGACAAAACCTCAGGTTATGTCGTGTACACATCCTTAAGTATCTTTACATTAAGGAAGGCAGTTTTGACATCCATTTGCCATATCTCATAATCATAGTGTGCAGCAAATAGCCAATAAAATTTGGATGGATTTAAGCGTTGCAACTGGTAAAAAAATCTCATCATAGTCAATACCATGAATTTTCTTGAAACCTTTTACAACAAATTGTCCTTTAAAGGTAATCACATTGCCATCCATGTCAGTTTTCTTCTTGAAACCCCATTTGCACCCTATGGATTTTACCCCTTTAGGTGGATCAACCAAAGTCCAAACTTGGTTCTCATACATGGATTCCATCTCAGACTTTATGGCATCTATCCACTTCTTAAAATCTAGTCCCAACATAGGTTGTGGGTAGGTTATGAGCTCATCTTGATCAATGAGCATCACATCACTAGTATGAGTCATGAGAAATCCATATCTCCTAGGTTCACACTGAATCCTATCAGACCTACATGGGCTCTATGCTACAAGAATGGACTCCTGAAGCACAACATCTTTTGGTGTCTACTCGGCTTCGAACCACAACATCTTGTGGTGTCTGCTCGACTTCCATTTAAGGTTCAATGTCCCCTTGTTGTTCTTGAATTTCATCGGGTTCTACTTTCCTCCTATTAGTTCCTTCAGAGATAAACGCTTTTTCTAGAAAGGCACTAGTTCGAGCAACAAACACTTTTTGCTCAGAAGGATTGTAGAAATAGTAACTCTTTATTTCTTTGGGATACCCAACAAAAAAAACATTTATGAGATTTGTTTCCTAGCTTATCAGAGGATTGACATTTCACATAAGCCTCATAGCCTCAAAATCTTCATAAAAGACAGACTGGGACACCTTCCACTCCATATCTTATATGGTGTTTTTTGAACCGATTTAGATAGAACTCGGTTTAGTATAAAAGAAGCCGTCTCTAGAGCAAGTCCCTAAAAGGAGTTTGGAAGGTCAACTTGACTCATCATAGATCGAATCATGTCTAACAGAGTTAGATTTCTCTTTTTAGATACACCATTCCATTAAGGTGCGCAGGATGGAGTATGTTGTGATACTGTGCCATACGTCTTTAGATAGTTAAGGAATTCTCGGTTCAAGTATTCTCCACCTCGATCTAATCAAAGTACTTTGATACTCTTCCCAAATTGATTATGTACTTCATTCTTGAATTCTTTGAACTTTCTAAAGGATTTTGACTTATGTTTCATAAGGTACACATAGCCATATCTACTGAAGTCATCAGTAGAAGTAATGAAGTATTGGAAACCTCCTTTAGCATGCGTAGACATGGGCCCACATATGTCACTATGTATGAGCCGTAGTAAGTCATTGGCACTTTCACTTTGCCTAGTGAAAGGAGTTTTGGTTATCTTGCCTAATAAACATGAGTCACATGTATCATATAATTCAAAATCAAAGAAGTCCAAGATTCCATCGTTGTGGAGCTTGGATATGGGAGTCTCATTTATATGGCCCAAATGACAATGCCAGAGATAGGTCAAGTTCAAATAATTCAATCTGACCTTCTTGGTATTCACATTACAGATTGGATTTTCAAGTTCTAGAACATACAAACCATTGTTAAGTTGAGCACTACCATAAAAGATTTCATTCAAATAAAAGAAAGGCCTTTATTATAAATGAAAAACCTTTCATGTCCAAGTAAGAAAAAGAAATTAAATTTCTGCTAATAGTAGGCACATAATAGCAATTTTCTAATTTTAAAACTAATCCACTAGGCAAAGTGAGAACATAAGTCCTTACAGCTAATGTAGCAACTCTTGCTCAATTTCCCACATGTAAGTCCACTTCACCTCATGCTAATCTTCTGCTCCTACTTAGATCCTACACATTTGCACAAATATGAGATCCACATCCAGTATCCAATAGCCAAGATGAGGATGTAGAAAAGTTAGTCTTTCTAACAAAAATACATGAAGTGGAAGTCTTACTTTTCTTCTCTTTCTCAAGTTCTTCTTGATAGAGCTTGCAGTTGTGCTTGCAATGTGTAGGTTTCCTATAATGGAAGAATTCCTTTTCATTAGCCATACCACCAGATGTTTTCAGGGCACCAAAGAAGAATTAGCATTGGACTTTCTTTTAGCTTTATTCTTCTTGTTGTTGGATTTTCCTTTTCCTTTGCCCTTCTAAACCATCATAACGGGCTTAGTGTTATTAAGGTTTAGCTTAGTAGTTCTCAACATGTTGAGCAATTCAAGGAGGCATTAGTCAAGATAACTCATGTTGTAATTCATGAAAAATTGACAGTAGCTTTTGGGTAATGATTGCAGGACTACATCAACAACTAACTCTTTCTAACGAGCAAATCCCAAACTCTCAATATTTTTAATATACCTAATAATCTTGAGCACATGAGGACCCAAGGGACTTTCCTCAGACATTTTACACTAAAACAATGTTTTAGAGGTTTTAAACCTTTCATGCCAAGCTTGCTCTTGGAATAGCATTTTGAGGTGTTTGATCGTATCGAATGCCCCTATGTTCTCATGTTGCTTCTGAAGCTCAAATTCCATGGTAATCAACGTGAGACAAACAACATTCAAAGCATCATCAGAATGCTTCTTATAAGCATCCTTTTCATGTTATGACCCTCATAGTGGAAAGCTTAATCGAGGATGGTAAAGTAATTAAAACCTAGTTTGGAACCTTATTTTAAGTTCATATAGCAAGAATAAGTATGTTAGGTAAAGTTCACTAAGTTTCAGGTAGTTTAATATGCCAAATAGAGTTTGGGGGTAAAATAGTAATTTTGCATCTCAAAGTGTGGGGCTGAGTCCCAAGAGTTGAAAATGAGTTTTAGAAAGCTAACCCTTACTTTGAACCCAAAATTAGCTCAAGTAAACAATATTTGACCAAGTTTTGACTTTAGTTACTATTTAAGGAAGAAGGTTTTTTGTAACTTTTTATAAAGGTTGGTGACTTGGTGTTTTAAAGGTTACAAAACTTAGTAAAGTGGAGGCAAGCTACCATTTTTGCTTCTATTCACCTCAAACTAAAGCTCTTCATTTGTTCATGAATTCTTGGCTAAATCCAAGAACTTTTTGTGAAATTTGAAGCCATGAAGGGTATATATGCTTTGGGAAGCTTGATTCAAGAGGATTTTATGATTTTCAAGCTTGGAATCACATTTCCAACTGGTACCCTATTTTTGATGCAAGGTAACATGATTTTCCATGGTGATTTCTTGTTTATTTGATGATTTGAAGCTGGGTTTTGGTTAAAAATTAGTAATTTGGTGTCTTGTGTTTTGGTTTACTTGGAACTTAGGTAGAACTTTGTGGAACTTTGTTCTTGGTGAACTGTTGCTTGGTTCTTAATTGTGACTTCAAATCAATGTAAGGGAGTTATGGTTTTAATATTGATTAATGCTATTGGAGTATTTTTTCTTAATGAAATCAAGTAGTTTTGGCAATAGCATTAGTTAGTGGGCAAGTTTATTCAAGGTGGACTAGGTGTTTGTCTAAGTTTGGCATGATGTTTTAATGCATCATAGTTATGTTTGTGGTAGTTTTTTATGGCCTATGCAATATGTTTTATAGGTATGTGGTGTTGGAAGGCCATCCAAGCATGTTTAATATGCTTAAAAGGACTCCCAGAGGTGTATATGGACAAAGTAGGATTTTTTGGGCACACGAAGGTTGGTGGCCACCACTTGAAAGTTCCAAGAACTTATATATTATAATGGGCAGAAAATTCAACTTTTCTAGGGGTTTTGAGGGGAGTCTCGAGGGGGTACTTGGAGTACCTAAGGGTTTAGGTGTCCCGGTGGTACTCCGAGACTTCCAAAACTCCTCTGAGTCCTAGGAGTTTTCTTGAGTTTTATGGCTCCTTATACCATAAACAAGAAAACTAGGTTATGAAGGGCTACAATGAAGTATCACTAACTTGGATGAAAGGTTTAGTACCATCAGTGCCCCAGCCGTGCCATCAGGCGCAAGGTTACAATGTGGAACCTTAGTGCATCTAGTGAGTCTTCAAGACCTAGTTGACATTAGTCCTACCATAGTGGCCCTTTACAACATAAGGGAGTTTCAACTAGTGAAATTTCACTGGTTAGGCTAGTAAGCTATGATTGCTTGTAGAAAAGGCCTTGCATTGTAGTTAAGGACTAGTTAAAGGACAAGTCCCAAATGACTGAAACCTATGCGCATAAGTTTAGCCTCAAGCTGTATGAGTTCATAACAGATTACATATGTTTATATACGTGTTGTCCTTAGTATCTTTCTTTACAGGTGAAGGCCATTTACTGAGAATTCTTGAATTCTCACTCCCTAGTTTATGTTATGAAATTTTTTATGCTATTGGGCTTGATAATTGTTGAGGGCTGTCGTGGTAGTTTGTTGTTATAGGTATTTTTCTAGGAGAATCTTTATGATTCTAGTTTTCATAATTACTTGTTGGTTAAGTAGCAATACTAACTATAGCATTTTCTTGGCTGTAGAGGCTAGCAGCACATGGATAGGCTTTTGTGACTCACCATTAGGACTTGTCTCCAATGTGGCAGTTAGTTGGGAAGATCTTAGTAAGAGGCTTGTATATTTTTTTATGCCTAGTTGCCTCTATGTCTATAGTTAGAGCTTATGGCTCTAGTATACTTTTACTGAGTGTCCTCACACGGTTATTATGTATAATAATGATAATACAAATGTTAATTTTGTATGATTTGACTATTTGAACTTTGACTTCTATGAAAAGTGCCTTGGCCATGTGAATGTTTTTACGGTTTCTATTTACTTAAGTCAAAGCTAAAAGAGCATGCATGTGCATTTTCTAGGTTAATCAACTAGAATGATGAAGTTTTAATTTGGACACATATATAACTATCCAATTGCAACCATCGTGAGATCTATTCTCATAGGTTTTTTAGGCGAGGCCGAGGGCGGCCATGTCATTTTAGTTCTTGGAGCGTTAGCAGCAGGCTCATTCGGAATGGGCTGCTCTAGGACATAAACTTTTTCTTTCTTGCTTGAGGACTATCCTCGATACCATTTAAGAAAGTTGGTCCCATTAAGCTTTTCCTTCTCAAGAATCGATCATAATGAAAGGGTTTATGCTTTTTGTGCCATGGTAATCTACAATAGTAAATATGTAGTGTAAGAATCATGTTTTTTAATTTATTTAATAAGGACTTTTATTAAATGATGCTGCAACTATTTTACTCAAAATAATAACCTTCGATATTATTTTGGAATCCCTCAGTGTTAAGGTATTCTAATGTGTCAAGATCCATATTTCACCATAACTTGAGTCAGCTTTGGCTTTTCTTTCAAGTCATAGCTATTTAGGTTGGCAGTTCCTTGCCAATTGTATCTCATGCAATTCTTGGATAGTTGGGTGAATGACATTTGTCCAAGCTCATCTTATGAACTTAAGCCCAAGTCTATGCCTCTAAGTCTCCAATCCTATTAGGATGACTTAGCTAAGTCGAACCCAAAGTTAGCAATTTTGATATCACTTTTGTCCCATCGTGGCTTACCAAGATGAACTTTGCTTTGGCAAACCCACCTAATGTTGATCAAAGTCTTGACGAGTGCCAACATTTGGAAAGCATCACATCTAATCACTTAATATTTGTTTGAGGGATTTTCTTTCGATCTCACCAATTATTATCTTCAGTTGTCTTATACATGCGTCACATAAAAATATAAAACATGCATCTCATGCCAACATCCAATTAAATGTGACATGGTTTAGCCCAAACTATGCGATTTTCTCAAGCTAATAAGAATATCATAAAAAATTTAGAAATGAAAAGGTCTTCACACGCTCTTTCTCCTTCTTGCCTTGATGCCTCATAGTAGTCATCTCCTTGGACATACCATCTCAGATGATCCTAAAAGGTACAATAGCAACGATGACAGAAACCTCGAGTTACATTCAAGGGAAGTAAGGTGAGAAGAGAAGATACAATGAGACTAATAAGGAGAGGCACGACATGCAGGTGGCATTTACAACTACAACCAACCAGGGCATGATAAGTCAAATATCATTCAATTAGAAAATGCATGTCAATTAATGTGCATTTATTAACCAGTTTATTAAAGTGGCACTTCACAACCACTAATGGGAGTTGCCCTTGTGGGGGGTTGCAAGGGGGCAACGCCCCTTGAACCAAAACATTGTGTTTTGATTATGTTGCCCGAGATCACCTATTCCGGGCAACAAAGCCCTCGAGACCACCCTTGTCTGAGCAACCAAAAGTACCCCACCCAAGGTGCCCAAACAACACATGGCTAACATATGCTAGAGTTGTAGGAATTATTGCAACAATCTTTATTTAGATAGATATCTCATTTACATCAATATAGTGTTAATCTCATTAACCACTTTGCATTGTTTCTTCATATTTCTCATATATATAGTGAGTTTCAATTTGTGCATCATGAATCAATCTAATTAATCATGATTGAAAGCAAAATAACACAGAATAAATCATACAATTCAGTACTCAATCCCGAGTTAGGGTTTCACTAGTAGCTCTGATATCACCATAGGGTTTCAGGAGCCAAACAGATGCAGTAAAAATTAACCGAAATTGTCCAAGAACCAAGTGAAACAAAGTAAAATGTGTGTTCAAAAAATTTATACCTAGTTAGTTAAGATCTTTCACTCAAGTATTGAGCCGAATCATTAAAACTTGAACAGTTGACATGTTCAAGTCTTTATGGTATCCACACAAACTACTCAAATCACCAAGCATCCACCACGTTCTGGTAGGTGCGTACCTGACATGGCCGTCCTTGGCCCCTGCCCAGGAAGCCTGTGAGAACTGGTCTCACGGTGGTTGCAATTGGCTAGCTGTATATGTACATGGATTAAAATTCCATGATACTAGTTGATTAGCCTAGAATATGCTAAATGAATGCTCTTCATGCTTTGACTTGGATTAATAAAATCCATAAAATAGTAACTTGGCCAAGACATCTCCAAAGAAAGCAAGTTCAAATAGCCAAAGTATACAAAATTAACATTTATGTGAGTTTACTACACATAACAACTGTGTGGGAGCATTCATACATAAAGTAGACTGATGCCCTCACCCAAGAGCAAGCCTAGAGTCTAGGACTCCTTAAAACATAGACAATGGAGGCAACTAGGAGTACTATATATACAAGCCTTAATTGAGATCTTTTTTAACTAACTCCCGCCTTGGATGCAAGTCCTAGGGGCGAGTCACAAAAGTCATTGTCCAAGTGCTACTAGGCTCTGTGACCAAAGGAAGACAATAGTTGGTACTATTACTTAACCATCAAGTTACCCAAGTAGACTAGAATAATAAAGATTCTCAAGTGAAATACCTGTAACAAAAGCAAACTGCCGTAATAACCCTCAGTGGTTACCCGGCCCAACAACTTCAGAATCTGCACAACATAACTAGGGAGTGAGAATTTAGAAATTCTTAGTAAAGGGCTTCATAATACCTGCAATAAAATTACTAAGGACTTCACATATGAGAACATATGTAACCTGTTGTGAGCTCATATAGCCTAAGGGTCTAATATACGCATATACTTAGGTCCCTTGGGACCTTTTCTCATCCTGGTCCTTGAATTACAAGGCATTGCCTTATTCTTTAACAAGCTTAGCTTGCCAGTCTAACTAGTGATAAATTAACAGTTGAACCTCTCCCATTTATGTTGTACAGGGGCACTATGATAGGACTATTGTAGACTAGGCCATAAAGACCTTGTAGACTAGGTGCACTAAGGTTTCACCTTGCAACCTCGTGGCTAATGACATGGCTAGGTTGCCAAGGGTTCTAAACCTTTCATCCAAGCTAGTGATACCTAGTTGTAATCTTTTGTAAACTAGTTTTTTTGCTTATGGTAGAAGTAACCATAAAACTTTACAAAACTCATGAAAACTCATAGGTCTCAAAAGACTTTTGAAAGTCTCAGAGTACCCTCAGAATGCTTAGACCCCAAGGGACCCTAAGAACCTCCTTAGGTCTCCCCTTGACCTTCCTAGTAAAACTTGTAAAATTCAGCCAACATGCCTATGGTGTCGCGTTGCCATAGTTGTCAACAAATTGTTCGTTTTACAGCATTGGCGATGCATCGTGGGAAATGGTATGGGTTGGCGACACGTCGTCAATCTGCGAAACCCAGAACGCTTTCCTAATTTTGCTGCTATGAACTTTGGACACTTCCCAAACATATCAAACATACATGGATAGCCTCCAAACTTCACATACATGTAAAACATGTTGCATAGATCACAACCAACTATCACAAGCCAATCTATGATGTATTATAACATCATTCCAATCATCATAAACCTCATAGTCCACCATGATTTAACCTTGCCCACTAACTAATGCTATTGCTAGAGCTACTCGAATTCATCAAGCAAACTCATTCCAATAACATTAATTGAACTTGGAAACACAACTCCCTTACCTTAACTTCACTTCACAAGCAAGAAACAAATAACTCTTCCTTAAGAACTCAAGTTCTCTAAAGCTTCACTTAGTTCTAAGCAACCAAAGGCACCAATTACATAAATACTAACTTCTAACTAAAACCTAAGCTCCCAATCAACTAATAAACATGAAATCAATCAAGAACACATTGATTGCCTTATATAAAAAATAAGGGATGGAAGGAAATAAGCTTCCAAGCTCTAAAACCATGATTTTATGCTTGAAATGAGCTTCCAATGGCCTACATACTTATGGTGGCTTTTCTTTTCACCAAAAACTCTTAAGTTTGGGCTCAATTGGATGAAGAAATGATGGTGTGAAGGATGAACTCGGGTTATGGCAGCCATCCCCCACTTTACCATCTTATAAACCATGTTTAAAACTTAGGCCACCAAAGTATTAGACATGGAACACTTAAACCCCCTTCATTTGGTAGCCTTTGTCATTCTTGGTCAATTTATGTTTATTTCAACTAAGTTTAGGTTAAAGTTAAAATTTAGGGTATAAAAACTCATTTTAACCACACGGGTCTCAGGATGCATAATTATCATTTTGCCCCCGAACCTCATTTAGTGCTTTAACTTTTTCGAAACTTAGTGAACTTTGCTAAACTTTCCTATTCTTGCTATGTAAACTTGAATTAAGGTTCCAAACTTGATTTAAAATAATTTACCTTGCTTAGACATGCTTCCCACTAGGAGGGCCATAACATTCTCCCTTCATTTTGGAATTTGGTCCCCAAAATTGGCTGCAACTTTGGAAAAATTCTAGGATATCTTTTCAACATATCCTGCTTTATTTCCCAGGTAGCTTCCTCTTCATTATGGTTAGACCAAAGGATCTTAACCATTGGAATCCACTTAGTTCAAAGTTTCATCACTTGCCTAGCAAGTATTTAGATGGGTTTCTTTTCATAGGTAAAGTCATCCCAGGTGGGTACCACTGAAGGATTAACTACTTGTCTCGGATCCACTGTGCATTTTCTTTGAAGACTAATATGAAACACATTATGCACTTGGGATAGGTTAGGTGGTAATGCCAACCGATAAGCAACTTTCCTTATTTTCTCCAAAATTTCATAGAGTACGATGTACCTAGGGGCTAACTTACCCCTCTGCCCAAAATGGGTAACTCCTTTCATGGGTGACACTTTGAGAAGTACTTTGTCCCAAACTTCAAAAATCAAATCTCTTAAATTTGCATACTTGGTCTACTTAGTCTGTCTCTTGTTGGCTGTCTTAATCCGGTTCTAGATTAATTTGATCTTAGTTGTGGTGTCAACTATGATTTCAGGATGGATAACTACTCTGTCTGAAAGATCTACCCAACAATGGGGTGTCATACAACGCCTTCCATACAAAGCCTCGTATAGTGCCATACCTATAACAGTTTGATGACTATTATTATAAGCAAACTTGATAAGTGGTAAATGTTGATCCCAATGACCTCTGAAATCAATAACACACATACGTAACATATCCTCCAAAGTTTGGATCACTCGCTCATACTGCCCATCAGTCTGAGGATGGAAAACGGTACTGAGACTAACCTTGCTTCCTAATGCCTCCTAGAAAGCATTTTAAAACCATGACACAAATTGAGGGTCTCTATAAGATATAATATGATCTGGTATACCATGGAATCTCACAATCTCCTTAAGGTATAACTGAGCCAACTTCTCCAATGTATAAGTGATCTTGATAGGTATAAAGTATGTCGACTTCATCAGCCGATCAACCACTACCCATATAGCATCATGCTGACTTCGGGTATTTGGCAATCCTACTAGGAAATCCATAGTAATGGACCCCACTTCCTCACTGGAAGAGGTAAACTCTGAAGTGTACCTGCTGGTTTCTAAAGTTCACCTTTAACCATTTGGCATGTCAAACACTTTGCCACATGTCCCGCTACATCCCTTTTGAGTCCTGGCCACCAGAAATGCATTTTCAGATCATGATACATCTTACTAATGCCAAGGTGAACGTGCAAAGTACTACTATGTGCCTCTTGTAGGACTTGCTGCCTAAGTCCTTCCATATTCAGTACATAGAGATGATCTTTATAGTGTAGTATCCCATTCTTATACTGGAATTCCTTCTTCATTGTACCAAGCTTCGCTTCTATTAAAATTTTCTTCAACAACAGATCTTTCATTTGAGCATCCATAACTTTGACTAACCAAGTTGATTGTATTTCTAGAATGTAGACTAGGGATTTCTCTTGGTTTTTCCAAAATTCATGCAAACGAGATAAACAATCCCTCGAAACTTTTCTCGAGGAATTCAAACAATCCCTCGAAACTCTTCTCGAGGAATTCATAGCCTGATGCTTAGATAGGATTACTTCTGTGTACTTTTGGCTTAATGCATCTACTACCACATTCCCTCTACCAGCATAGTAATCAATTGAACAATCATAATCTTTTATGTATTCAATCCACCGATGTTGCCTCATGTTTAAATCCTTCTTTGTGAACAGATACTTCAAACTTTTATGATCGGTGAAGATCCTGAATGACCTCCCCATCAATTAATGCCTCCACAACTTGAATGCAAAGATTACCACCGCTAGCTTAAGATCATGAACAGGTTAGTTCAATTCATTAGGCCTCAACTGTCTTGAACCATAGGTGATCACTTGACTCTCCTACATCAATACACACCCTAGACCAGAACCCGATGCATTAGTGTACACTGTAAAAGCCTTGTTCGGATCTAGTAGAATGAGTATCGATGCACTATTCAATCTTTTCTTCAACTCCATGTAAGCTTCCTTACACTTCGGTGTCCATTCAAACTTTTGAGTTTTCTTGATCAAGGTCGTTAATGGTGTAGCTATCACAGAGAATTTCTCTATGAATCGCCTGTAGGAGCCTGCCAAGCCCAAGAAACTCCTCACTTCTGTAACTATAGTTGGTCTCTTCCACTCAACTACCGTCTGACCTTTTCAGGATCAACTGACAAACCTTGAGCACTAATGATGTGAAAACTGAATCCTTCTGGACCAAAATTCACACTTAAACAACTTTGCATAGTATTGATTATCCTTCAGCACTTGCAAAACTGTCTTAAGGTGCTCCTCATGTTTTGGAAAAGATTATGAGTACACCAAAATGTCATATATGAAAACTTCAACAAACTGATCCAAAAATGGTCTAAAGATTTGATTCATTGCTTCCATGAACACTGTAGGGGCGTTAGTCACTACGAACGGCATAACTGTATACTCGTAGTTCCACATCATGTCCTAAAGGCAGTTTTCGGCATATCTTTCTCCTTAACTATAATATGAAAGTATCCAGATCGGAGGTCAATCCTAGAAAACACCTTTGCTCCTCTAAGTTTATCAAACAGATCATCAATTTTAGGAAGCGGATACTTATTTTTTATTGTTACTGCATTCAACTTTCTGTAGTCGATGCATAGTCTCAAAGTACCATCCTTTTTCTTCACAAACAAGACTGGGGCTCCCCACGGTGATACATTAGGCCTTATAAAGCCTTTCTCTAGTAGTTCCTCCAACTGCTTCTTTAACTCATCCATTTCAGGAGCTAACATTTTATAAGGTAGTATCAAAATAAGTTCAACGCCAGGCTGAAGATGGATTGCAAACTCAGTATCCCTCTTGGGTGGTAACCCGAGTAACTCTATTGGAAACACTCAGGAAACTGATTGGCCACAGGAATTTTCTCAAGTTCCTCCTCTATGGCCACCCCATTTAATGGATAATACTCTTCCTTGCTAACTATGGGGATGGTATCCATAAGTCTAAGATGCAAACTTTTAGCACTAGATGCTAATCCTTTTATGCAAGTCACTCTAGCTCCTTGAGCATCAATAATGTTGACAGAGTGATTCGCACAGTCAATTTGTGCCTTATGCTTACTTAGCCAATCCATTCCCAACACTAGGTCATAAGACCTCAATTCTATCACCTACAACTCACAACAGAAATCATGGTCGCCTGACTGCAAGGGATACCTAGTAACCACTTCATTGGATACAATAAAACTCTTCTCCGTAGTTCTGATGAGTCTTAACTCACCCGAGATTTCTCACTGCAACTTAAACTTATCTACCAGGGTAGATGATATCACTAAAAGAGTAGCTCCTGTATCAAAAAGGTCTCTAACATTACTATTATGAAAAGTAAAATTACCTCGAACGGTGGCTGGCTCTTTGGACACATGACTCGCTAGGGTAAAAACCTTTGGGTCAACTGCTGTTGTGGCTACACCAGGTCATTTTCCTATGGCAAGGGGTATAGGGGGTAAGTTCCTAGGTGGACCTGGCAAAGGTCGAGCCCATGGGCATTCCCTCGCCCAATATCATTTTTGACCACAGATATTGCAAATATCAGTCCCTAAGGTACATGGCCTCGTGCCATGAAATCATATACACTTAGGGCATAAACCCATCTTCTTTCTCTTGAAGGAACCTTGGCTTTCAACCATTGGTCACTTCCCGGTGCTCTTTCTTAGGTTGGCTGGTCCAACCTCTACCTTTTTGCTAGGTGCCCTCGAATCCTGAAACTCCCTTCCTAAGGCTAACGCTTTCTGAACCACTTGGCGGTAACTCCTGATGTCCACTGTCACCATATACCTTCGAAGCACGGGTTCTAGACCTTGAAATAATTTCTTGGCCTTCAATTCATCATTACCAACCATGTAGGAGGCATATCGAATAAGTGAATTGTATTGCTGCTTATACTCTCGCACGGACATTTCTCCTTGCACTAAAATTTCAAACTGGATCCTTTTTTGATCCTGTGCAGCTTCACTAATACATTCCCGTCAGAATTTTTTCTCAAAATTTGACCACTTGAACACCTTTTTCTTGTGCTCTGGTCAAGTACCATTGCTTTCTTTTAGCATATCCATCATATCATCCCACCATAAACTAGCCCTCCCTCTCAAAATGAAATCTACTAAAGCCATCATTTGCTTAGACTCATAACCTCCACAAGTGAAAAGTTAATCCATCCTGGATAACCAATCTTCTGCTTGATTGGGATCACCTGTCCCATGAAAACTCGGCAGGTCAATGGTCTTAAACTTTTCCAATAACCTCATCTGATGTAGGGTGTCTCCCCTCCTTGGAGCCTCTACACCATCTAGCTCCTCCTCCTCCTCATGAACATGATTTCTCTATTCATGAGCCCTAGGCACTTTTTGCTGCTCAACATGCCTTTCCTAATCCTGGCGTGGATCATTCTCCTCTTGGACAACTTCTCTGCCCTCACGATCGTGAAATAACTCAATCATGATGGTAGTCATACCATGTGCCACTTGGGTCATAGTCTGAGTTAACCTCTGAAGCACCTTGGATATCTCATCTAGCCTTGCCACAACTGGGTCACTAGAACCTTCACCAGTTTCTCTAGCTCCTCTCGAAGCTCTTGACCTAGTGTCAACCATAACAACTTGCAACCAAAGCCAGATGACATTCCTCAGATGTTGGTCAGTACTAACTATTTTGGCACATGGACTTCCAACACTAGATCTCAGTCTTAGCCTTTAACATCTATGAAGTGAGCTCTAAGCTTTAATACCAAAAACTAACATGATTGTCCTTGGCCCTTGCCCAGGAAGCCTGTGGGAACTAGCCTCACAGTGGTTGCAATTGGTTAGCTGTATATGTGCGTGGATTAAAATTTCGTGATACTAGTTGATTAACCTAGAATATTCAAAATGCATGTTCTTTATGCTTTGACTTGGATTAATAAAATCCATAAAACATTAACTTGGCCAAGACATGTCCAAAGAAAACAAGTTCAAATAGCTAAAGCATACAAAATCAACATTTATGTGAGTTTACTACACATAAAAACTGTGTGGGAGCATTCATACATAAAGTAAACTAATGCCATTACCCAAGAGCAACCCTAGAGCCTAGGACTCCTCAAAACATAGACAATGGAGGCAACTAGGAGTACTATATATACAAGCCTTAACTGAGATCTTCTTGAACTAACTCCCACCTTTGATACAATTCCCAGTGGTGAGTGACAAAAGTCATTGTCCAAGTGCTACTAGGCTCTATGGCCAAAGGAAGACTATAGTTAGTACTGTTACTTAACTAACAAGTTACCCAAGTAGATTAGAATAATAAAGATTCTCAAGTGAAATACCTACAACAAAAGCAAACTATCGCAATAATCCTCTGTGGTTATCGGGGCCAACAACTTTAGAATCTGCACAACAAAACTATGGAGTGGGAGTTTAGAAATTCTCAATAAGGGACTTCACTATACCTGTACGAAAATTACTAAGGACTCCACATATGAGAACATATGTAACCTGTTGTAAGCTCATACAGCCGAAGGGTCTAATATATGCATATACCTAGGTCTATTGGTACTTTTCCTCATCCTGGTCCTTGAACTATAAGGCATTGCCTTGTCCTCTAGCAAGCTTAGCTTGCTAGCCTAACTAGTGATAAATCACCACTTGAACCTCTCCCGTTTATGCTGTACAAGGGCACTATGGTGGGACTATTGTAGACTAGGCCGTAAAGACCTTGTAGACTAGGTGCACTAAGGTTTCACCTTGCAACTTCATGGCTAATGGCACGACTGGTCACCAAGGGTTCTAAACCTTTCACCCAAGCTAGTGATACCTAGTTGTGATCTTTTGTAAACTAGTTTTCTTGCTCATGGTAGAAGTAACGATAAAACTTTACAAAACTCATGAAAACTCTTAGGTCTCAAAGGATTTTTGAAAGTCTCGAAGTACCCCCGGAATCGTTAGACCTTAAGGTATCCATAAAACCCCCTTAGGTCCCCCATTGATCTTCCTAGCAAAACTTGGAAAATTCAGGCAACATGCATATGGTGATGCATCTCCACAGTTGTCAACAAATTGTCCATTTTGTAGCATTGGCGACACGTTGTGGGAAATGATATGGGTTCGTGATGCGTCACTAATCTATGAAACCCAAAAAATTTTCCTAATTTTGCTGCTCTGAACTTTGGACACTTCTTAAACATATCAAACATGCATGGATAGCCTCCAAACTTCACTACATGTCAAACAAGTTGCATAGATCACAACCAAGTATCACAAGCCAATCTATGATGCATTATAACATTATTCCAATCATCACAAACCTCATAGTCCACCATGATTCAAACTTAACTTGAATTCATCAAGGAAACTCATTCCAATAGCATTAATTTAACTCAAAAACACAAATCCCTTACCTTAACTTCTCTTTACAGGCAAGAAACAAATAACTTTTCCTTAAGAACTCAAGTTCCACAAAGCTTCACCTAGTTCAAAGCAACCAAAGGCACCAATTACATAAATACTAACTTCTAACTAAAACCCAAGCTCCGAATCAACTAATAAACATGAAATCAATCAAGAACAAATTGATTGCCTGTATCAAAAATAGGGGATGGAAGGAAATGAGCTTCCAAGCTCAAAAACTAGGATTTTATGCTTGAAATGAGCTTCTAATGGCCTATATACTTATGGTGGCTTCTCTTTTCACCAAAAACTCTTAATTTTGGGCTCAATTGGATGAAGAAATGATGGTGTGAAGGATGAACTCGGGTTATGGCAGCCATCCTCCACTTTACCATCTTATAAACCAAGTTTAAAACTTACATGGAACCCTTAAACCCCCTTCTTTTGGTAACCTTTGTCATTCTTGGTCAATTTATGTTTATTTCAACTAAATTTGGGTTAAAGTTAAAAGTTAGGGTATAAAAACTCATTTTAACCACTCGAGCCTCAGCCTGACTAGTCAGGATGCAAAATTACCATTTTACCTCCAAACCTCATTTAGTGTCTTAACCTTCTTAGAACTTAGTGAACTATGCTAAACTTTCCTATTCTTGCTATGTAAACTTGAATTAAGGTTCCAAACTTGATTTAAAACACTTTACCTTCCTCGAACATGCTTCCCTCTAGGAGGGCCATAACAGTACCTCTTGTGCCCCCAATGCTAGCTTGCATCCACCAAGGAAAGGCAATAGAAGAGTACAGATGGAACTTTTCAAAAACCGTTCTGATTTCTTCCATATGAGGCAATTATGAAAATCGTCATTATACAAAATATATATAGTGAGGGTTAACTCCTAAGCCTAATAGGTTTCAAAACCCTAATCTTATTAGGCCTAATTTCATGCTTAATAATGGCTCAACTATTGGGGCAATAATTAATTCAAAATTATCATGAAACCAAAACCAAAATATTTGGCCTATGCACTCAAATGATCAAATTGGTTCTAAGTGTGTGACCTAATAGGCTCCTATCACTTTGGCAATGATCATAAATCACATTTATGATCATAAACAATGAGTGGTGTTCGGCAACACATCCTTGCTACCTATGTGACAAGATAGTCAGTGATTCAACTAAACCTCTATGATCATTATTTGTATATGTCATTATCCCTTTGTCTAAGATATCATGACTGAGAGCAAGACATGGAATGTGTCACTTTCATATAGCCCAATCTTTAGTTTATTGATCCTCGAATAAATAGACTAAAACTAATGACATTGATATCCCATATCTATTCAGCCGAGCATGGCCTTGCATTTTCTCAATCTTACTCAATCAAGGGCCCCGAAGATATTACTTCCATTTACATAGGAGGTATAAATCCCATCTTGATCATACAAAACCCTCCGCACAATATGTGGCATACCCAACGACCACCTTCATGTTCACTCAGTTATGAGCAACAAAAGGAAGTATCAAAGTATGTGACTTACATGTAGGGAACCTTGTTGACCTTAGGTCAAAGGACTACATATACCATGATCACTATAAGAATCACTTATGACACTCATACAATAATCCATGTAGCATTCTCATGGCAGGTCAATCCAATCCAAGTATTATTTAAGAATACTATTATTCTAGGGTAATGATTATGTTTGATTATGTTACGCAGAAACAAACAGCAAACACAATTATTGGAATAATACCTCAATAAAATGTCATGACTTAGTGTGTAAAATACAATCATCTCATGATTGGCTTTTGAGCACAACATTAACATTTTCCTCCCTCAGACAATGTGACAGACACTAGCTAGGGGCATGGAGAAGTTCTTAGCCTGATTCATTAGAACTCAGCCACTTGGTTACAATTAGCTAGTTCTTACCTATGGTCATAAAAACCTCTATGTGTAACTATTTTCTAGCTCACCCTACAGAAAATGTATGCATGAGTTGCTTTGGCCATGTGAAAAATAATAAAACAATAATACTTAGAAAACACGCTTGTGAGACTGTGGAAACCAAATAAAAATCTAGCCAAAGTAGGGAAAAAAATAGTCCTTAACCATTAAGTAGTAACTTTATGTTCTTCACACATAACAATTTATGCATAACCTAAGAGTAACCTTAGTGGTCCAACTCTAAAGATAAGCTTAGTACCTAAATACCCTAATTGAGGCATCTATACATACTTATACTGAGACCATGGCATTCTGGGTTCCACTCTTTAACTACTTGAGTGAAGCCCCATTGACCTTACTTATGCCACTTAGTATCCTAAAATGAGGAAACCGCAAAAATACTTCTAGTTGTTCCAATAGATGTCAGAAATAACTTAGAACCAATATAAGGTTCATAATTAGTACTTGCAAAGCAACTTAGCGTAGCAGCTCCTTCTAGCTACTATGTCCATTTATCCCTACTCTTATCCCTTAATTTGCATAATAAGGAACTTAATGGCATGATTATGTTAAGTACCTAGTAAAGGATTTAGAAAGATTATCTACAAGTAGAAAAATAGGCAAACACAAATATATATATATATATATGCAAACATATAATACACAACCACCCTACAAGAAAAAAAAACAAAGACATACACAATAAATAAAATGCAATGCAAACATGGATGGATAGATGGATGAATGAGACACACATAAATGCACTTAGGGCTTTACTCACACCTTGAAGGTGTTCACCTGGTTACAAGCTTATATTGTAAATGTACTAGACATTACCCCACATATCTAGGGCACTTTACCTTTAAAGTCCTACTTATGGGTTCCCTTAGTGTAAGTCTTCATTTACACAACCTTACCTATCTCTTATAGGTGCCTTAAAGTAACTAATTACTCACCCGATCTTACTTATTTACTTATGGGTTACTTAGAATGAGTTGTAACTTACTCAATCTTACCCATAAATTTCCTTTTTTTATTGTGCGGGGTAGCTAACCTTAGTGGATCTACTTATAGGATGCCTTAGTAGCCTGTACTTACCAGGTCCAAGACTTTTTTGGGACACCTTTGGATCCTCCCTAGTTCATGGGAGATCATAACCTCTACCCTTAAACCACTAAGGGTATAAGACCTACCTTTGCCCTTCTTTAGTACCCTTTCATACACCTTAACGCATTATTTCTCCTTTGCCACTCTATTTTGGCCAACTACCTTATCCACCTTTAGCACCCCTTAGAGGCTTACATACCAAGTAAACACACTTATCAAATTCAGTGAGCTTGATATGGGCCACTTAGGGTTCCACTAGCATATGGGTCAAAAACCTTCCACCTTAGGTCTCTGGGGTCTAACCCTTACCTTAGCTCAACATAACCACTTTAGCCTTCAAGGTGCTTGGTGACTTAGCCACATTACCTTAGTTTTCTAACTTCCTATGCACTAACCTACTTTGGAATGGGGCAATTATAATTTTTAGCATTTACTTGGCCTTAGGGATGTACAAAATGCCATGAGGATCCTTTGGGAGGCTTAGAAACATTCATCAACTTAAGCCCAAGTGAGCCTTAGTGGTGTAATGTAAGGGCTTGGCACTGTGGCATTAAAGGCCATTTGGCTCAAGTTTCTTGAGTACTACCTACTTTTAAAGTGCCAACTCTGGCCCCTCAATCCCTAGGACATAACTTGGGAACAAAAGGCTGGGTGCTGTAACGCCAAGGCCCTACACCTTTCGGCCAATAAACATAGTTTTGCACCTTTCATTGATCCACCTTCTACAATCCACCTTCAATTGACCCAAAAATTACGTCCAAGCTTAATTAATACTTATGCATCAGAAATGCCTAGAAAAAAACTTAAAATCCCTTACCTTATGCATTGATTGGCAAGACCAAGCAAGTTTGAGCACATTGACCGATGAGTTCTCTTAAAAAGCTTAAAATCCCTTACCTTATGCATTGATTTGCAAGATCCAAGAAATTTTGAGCATATTCACCAATGCTTTGCCCTAAAAAACTTAAAATCCCTGACCTCATATGTTGATTTGCAAGATCCAATCAAGTTTGAGCACATTCACCAATGAGTTCTCCTATGCTATTCTTAAGGTTCCATGCTAATTCCTTTACAATAATCACTCAATTTAGCTAAATCAAGACCAGTCACACTTAGCCAAATAATAAAAAACCAAACTTAAGCTAGGGAAAGAGCCATTACCTTGATTTTGAGCTATACTTTTTTTAACATCATTAACACACTTCAATCATCAAAACCAAGCTTGAGACTTGTTGGATGCACTTAAAGGCTTCAATTTCCATCATGAAAATGCATTTTCCTTGAAGTTTGGAGATTAGGCTATTGTGGTGGGAGAGCAAAACATAGGTTGAAAGGTAGAAGTTGATGAATAGTGCATCTTTCCTATCCTTTATCCCTTTACAAGCTTGTAGAAGATTATGGATAGTGCATCTCTCCTATCCCTTATCCTTTTATAAGTCTCCAATCTCAAATCCATTGACCAACTTTACCATTTTTCCTATTTAACCTTCCAAACTTTCTTGGATTTTTTTAAAGCCTTTCTTAGAATTTGCATGGCCTTCCTTTTATGTCTGATGGAAGTCCACTTTAGCCCACTTAACTTAGCTAAAGCTAGTTTTATGCTTAAGAGCCAAAATTTCTATATTTAGCTCAAAATCTCAAATTTGTTAAGTCATTCTACTCACTTCTATGGTTTATATGAGCTATAAAACTTATGGTTTGTCTACTTAGGCCATTTTCACACCTATGACCCTAAATCCACTAACTCAAAACAAAATTACCAATACTTGCAATGACACTTAAATGCTTATAATGAATTAGGAACCTTATAAAACTTAAGTAACTTACTTGGCTTGCATAATAAAACTTAAATCAAGGTACTTAACTTGGATTTTACCTACCTTGCTTGTCTAAGCTAGGTTTGTACTATGAGGACCTTTACAAATAAGGCTAAGATCAAGGAGCATTAGCACTATCCTACTGAGAGTTTGAGGTGCAAGGCCACGTTCTTTTTTCATGTGAATTTCATTTCCTTTTCGCTAGCTTTTGTCCTTGTTTCCTATATATCCTCTAACTGAGAATCCCTTAGAGAGACCAACAAGCCCTAGAGAGGGAGAATAAGGCTTTAGAAAAGGAAGTCTAGACTTAAAAAGAGATCTGTCCTTACATCCACCCATTTTGTCAGTGAGCTCAAAAAAAGGTTGGACATTTTGAAGGCTGACAATAATGCACTCCAAGCCCAGAACAAAGGTCTCTAAGGGGAAGTGGCATAAGTGAGTGATTAGGCAGATAGGCAACTCATTTAAGAATTGTTCAATGGCTTCACCTAGTGTCATTATCAAGTGGAATAGGCTTATCTAGGCCTAGATTTGACCAACCTAGATGTTCTTCATGAAGGTTGCACTGATCATCGATTTTGGTATCAAAAGGGTAAGCTTGACCTAAAGGCTTAAGAGGTTATCCAAAATGAAGGACTTGAAACCCTTCTTTTTGGGTACCAACCCCTATTGTAGAACACCTCCTGCATTCTTAGAACATTTTGTAATCATTAAGTTTTGTAACAAGAACCCTCATTACATATTACCCTTCTCATATTTGATTCTCTCTAGGATCTCATTCAATTTTTCTAAACTTTGCTTAATTTTCATTTGGATTTTTATTTCACATTTTCCTTTTGGTTTTCCTTGGTTTTGGAAATTGAATCCAAATTATTAGTGCTTTTCACAACCAAATCCATATTATAAGTACCAACTGTTCCTTTTTCCTAGTTAATGTGGGGTCTAAGGGTACTTGCATTCCAGCATTAGGAAAATATACCCATCATTGTGTCTACATTAAGAGTTTACCTTAGGGTTTAGAGATCAATCATCTATCCAAGCTGGTAGCAATTTGTAGTGTCTTCATAGGGGATGCTTCACTGAGTGTCATTCTAAAGATCTCATAGGAAACATTATCTTAGGTGTTCCCTCAAAGATTTTGTAGAGAACATTTTCTCAAGTGCTTTAATTGTGAGACCTTGATTTTCATTATTTCCTTAGTTTGTGAGGCATTCATTTCCATGCAAAAGGCCCTAGCCTTAGTGCTGGAGGTCATTGCCTTATTGTGGGAAAGCCTCTTATAGACATTTTTTAGCTCCATGGGTTTCTTAATGAGCAAATGATTTGTAATAAAATTTGTTTAGGTAGAACTTGAGAAGCTTCATAAATACTAAAAGCCTAGTAAATGGGTGATATTGTTCTCTCCTAAGTATACAAATGATACACACTTATTCCAACAAGACCAAAATTTGCTAAGGTGCTAGAGCTTGGGTAGCGTTTTCATTCATATACTTCCCTCCTAAGCTTACTGGTAGCTATGTTTGGTCATTTCTAGTTCTTTTAGAGGGCATTTTGAACTAGAGTCCAATTTTCCTGCCCTCATATATGCCAGACCATTAGTCCGGGCTATTCTTGAGGGCATTTCGACCAGAATCTCTATTATCCCTTCAAAGGTTCATTACGCCCTCCTTTAGATAAAGGCTTCTCTTGAGCGAATTGTCCATATATAGGCTCTTCTCAATCCTCTTCTAGACTTCCTTTCGACCCAAGGAAGCTGATGGAAGAATATTTTCAAATCTTATTGGTGCCTCAACCATGCTCACTGATAAAGAATCTCTCTTAGTCTCCTAAGCCTAAGGCACCTTTCAAACCTATATGGCCCAAGATTCGTTAAAATGTTAGTAAAAAAATTATTGAAATAAATGATCTCAAAGTATCAGCCTAGTGCTGGTACTATGTATGATGACTCAATACACATAGGAAGGTAGAGATCATGGAAAAAATGTGTTTAATGAGGATCAGTTCCCTAGACTTGGTGACTTTTTCCCTCACTAGCTTATCAATCTTGGCCTTTAAAACCTACTTTTCTTTTTCTTAGCGATCACCATAATGAAATCCATAGTAAGGAGGTAAGATGGGCTATATTTTATTCTACTATGGAAGGGTTATTAGGAATGCAAGATCATCGATGATAGAACCAGCTTCAAGTGGTATAGGCTATCAATCCCTTTTCCTTCAAGGAGATCTCCTGGGTAGTCCTATTCAACAGTCATATTTGGGGTCTCATGTTCCATATCCCTTTTTATTTATAGGTTCCTCCTACGATAGTATACAAAGAAAGCATACACATATATAATGTAATTGCTCGTATTCAAAAACTATAGTACCTTGGCAAAGGAGTTTCCTATTGCTTTGGCACTCTGGCCGAGGTTTAATGTTACACCCTTTATCTTCGTTGTTGGGGCAAGTGCTAGTGTCCTTGGTCCCTTTTCCTAATACAAAGTCCCTCCATGTTGTCCCAGAGGTTTAGTGCTTAATGCCTTACCATTTTTTCGGTCTTAAAAACTTGCAACAAAGGATCTTTGGCTGATTACTGTGGCACATAAACCTTTACATCCCCTATGGACTTGCAATGGTCAGTGTCATCAGAAGAACATATGTCTAAATATAGAACATACTTAACCTGGCCTTCCTAAGATAGCATTGTGAGCTAAGGGTACATCAAGCACCAAAAACATTATTGTCTGGGAGTAGCGTACCGTTTCTTTGGCCCGTAGGATGACCCCTGTTAGCATTAAGGACAGTTGAATAGTTTCCAAGGTCAATATATCATTTCCTAAAGAATAAATGGGTCCCTACATCAGAGTAAAAAAGGATGTCCTGATGTTAAGGGACTCTAGAGCATGGTTGAAAATTATGTTGAAAATGGCCCCTCCATCCACTTAGACTCTTTGTACAGCATAGTTAACAATTGTAGCCACAATTAGCTTTTAATCTCTATAAATGGGATTTTTGTGCTAGCGTAGTCTTTTTTATGGGCTATGGACCAATATGCAATGCTTTATAAAAGTTTTGGACCAATGTTCAACAAATAAAATTTTGAGGAGCAATTTGCAGTGGTAATTATGGGTTTGGGATTAATGATGCAATTTACCCTAATAAATACATTAAGCTTCAACATGCAAGGAAAAGGTTTCAAATGCAATTGTGCAAGGTTGAGAGTTGAAAACTCATAATTTTAGGGATTAGTTTGGCTAATTAAATTAGAACATTAATGATCAAAATAATAATTAATAAAATATCCATTAAAAAAAAACTAGTTAAGGATGCCCATGCATTACGTGGACTGGCATTTTTTAAATGGTTCAAGAATTTATGTTCACTTGATTGTAATGTTTACCTTGATTATTAATTACTATGGAAAGTTTGTAAATTAGGATTAAGTGTAGTAATTTTAGAGTAGTATAAATTTTTTGTTTTTTAAACATCAACACATATAAAGAAAAAGAAAACTTTTTTAAATAATAATACATTTTATAAAGAGCATATAAATATAGACTTTATTTTTGAACAGAAAAAGTAAAAGCAAAAACAGGCTCTATTGTGGAAAAAAAATGAAAAAGAAATACATCTATTGAATCAACCATGGGACTTAAGTTAGTTTTTTTAATCACTTTCTTCATGACGTTTGCTGATTACTTATTTATAAATTAATATAAAAGAGATAGAAGAACATATTTGTAGTTTATTTGTGATAAAATGGATGAAACCAAGTGAGCAAGAAACAAAAATTTCCTATATAGAAATGAAATAGATGATGTCAAGTTAAAGAAAAAGATATTGTTAGTATTAAAATTGTCTCTGTTAATAGAGGACATACAAATTTAAGAACTATTCTCAACTTAACTAAATCAAGAGAGTAACCATAAGGTGTTTGAGAAAAAATATAAATTTCTTTTTTTTTTTTTTTGAATTTCTATAAAAATTAAGAGGATTTTGGGTCATTCTACTTGAGAAGAAAAAATCTCAAAATTAAATTTGTAGATGGAGAAGTGTTGTAAGAGGAAATAAAAGTGCTCAACTCTATTTATATGGAAGGATATGATGATTAATGGTTAAGGTGCATGCTGCACTAACGCATCCACTAGAAGCTTTCCCTCAGGTTATCAATGTAGTGGTCAAGAGCCCTACTCTTCAAAATTATGTCATCTATATAGGTCTCCCTATTGCGACCCAATTGTTCCTCAAAGACTTTGTTCATCAATCTTTGATAAGTTGCATAAGTTTTTGTTAGCTTGAAGGACATGCATTGATAATAATACACTACCTTTCTTACGGTAAAGCCAATTTTCTCCTCATTGACAGAATTCATGGGATTTGGTTGTATCTGCTGAAAAGATCCATGAAGAAGAGGACTTTTAATTCCACCATTGCATCAATGAGTTGCAACGAGCTGGGCAATTAATGGCAGGTGTCATTCGTGTTTGTGTAGTTCAAACCATATTCTCTAATCTCTAGTTTCTTTCTTGGTGAGTACCATATTGGCAAACATTTTGAGGTATTGTACTTTTGATTTTCCTAATTCTAGGAGCCTCTTGATCTCTCCTCTAATGAATTTCCTTCTCTGAAGTACAATATTTCTTTTTTTTTTGCTGGATTAGTCGGGCCAAAGGGTTTACTAGCAACTTATAAGTAATGATTTTCAAGTCGATACCTGGTATATCACTAGGATACCATGCAAAAATATCAGAATTAGCTTACGAGATGCTTCCTAATTTGTACTGTCTGTCTAGGAGTTAACTCCTTATTAGATTCTTTATTGACAAGCAGCTAGGCCCTTACTACCCCGAGGCCTCCCCTATTCCTTTTTTTAGGGTCATTCGAATAAACTTGTTCTTTCTTAAGAGGGAGCCTCTTGAGATTGGACGTGTAGTTTTTTCTAATTGCTGCCTAGTCAACAAAGATAGTGGTGCCCTCAATGGGAGTTAGGAAGACCATTTTTAACAATTTAACATCTATATGTATATAAAACTACATCTGTGCAGGCCTTCCAATAAGGCATTATTGGCGGATGTGAAATTAAAGGCTAGAAATTTTGCTTCCTATAAGTCACATATTAGTGTGCTATCATGAGATTTCCCTATCAGCATGAAAGGTAGGCCTATGACCCATATGGTTGGAACCTTATGCTACCTAAACCGAAAAATGGGTGCCAATGATGACCTTTTAACGTTGATCTTTTTTTCCAAAAGAAAGAAAACAGGATGTTTGAGTTAGCCCCTGTATCCAGGTATACCTTTTCCAAATCAAAATTATTTATTTTGGCAATGATTGGTATCGGATCCACATAGAGATAAATGATTCGTGAGTCATCCTTCTACATCAAGGCATTCATAGGATCCACTAATTCTACCTAAGTTATTTCATGTGCCTGCCTCTTCCAACCAAGTACTTACCCTTGGTAAGCATCTTAACAACCCCTTTTGGTGGGCCCAAATTTCAATAGTCATTTCTCCTATCAAGGGAATGAGGTTTCTCCTAGTCCTATTTTTGCTTGAGGTTTCACTTATCTTCATCCTTATTATGGGGCTTATCCTCTTTATACGGAAAGGGAAGATAGGTGATATAATCATTCAGCTCCCTTTCCCCAACTAGCTCTTTGATAAAGTCATGGAACTCGTGGTATTCATCAATACCATGCCTTTTGTCATAATGCTAGCAACAGTATTTCTTCACGTTACATGTCTGTCTTGTAGGTAGTGGTGACTACTTGGTGGCTATTCACTTCCTTTCCAAAACATAAAGACCATTAACCCTAGACTCTCATAAATGAGTGTATGAAGTCTCTTGCCTGCTAAACTTTTTCTTTGGTGATGATTCATGCTCATTGGATTTTTGTTGCTTCTTAGGTTGTCAATCCTTTTTAGAGTTCGATCTATTGAGCTCTTCCATATACAAATATCTAGTTGCCTAATCTAAGAACTCCTTAATACTATAAATAACATTTTCCCTTAGATCCTACACTAATCTTAAATCCTATTATTGCCTTTGGGTAATGACCTATAAGTACACCTAAGGGAAAAGGTCTAGAATGAGTATTGCCTCTGCATTAAATCACCTGATATAGTCCCAAAAAAACTCATCTTTATTTTGCTTGATCTTGAAGAAATGGGCAGCCTCTTGGGAATAGAGTGATTCCCAATAAAGTGCATGACAAAGTCTGAGATAGTTCTCGACAGCTTTTGTTGGTCACAAACCAACTAGCTACAACATCTATTAAGGTTGAATTGAATGTCATGCACACAACAACATTAATAGCCCTTTTTAATCATATGGATGTAATGTACTTTAAAGATGATTTATAGATCCATGAAACCATTCTAGAGGCCAATCCTTTGCATCCTATATCTTTTGGAAGTAAGGGCATTAATGATCTCTTCAATGAATGGATGGACCTACAGATAGCTGAGTCACTCCAAATTCAAGATAGTAACCTTGAGCCATTTTTCATTTGGTCCAACCATTGGAGGGCCATGCTAACATCATTGGGTTTAAGGGCAACAAATCATGCCCAAGACCCTTGGGGTAGTATCGAGGGGAATTGCACGTCTCAACTTTTGCTGGATAGTGACCTTGAGCCTCTAGAACAGGCCATGCTAGAGGCCCTAGAATTGTTCATCAGTAAGCATGGTGGAAGCCTTGCCCTTGGCTAG
This sequence comes from Aquilaria yunnanensis, assembly GCA_039654915.1. NCBI lineage: Eukaryota > Viridiplantae > Streptophyta > Magnoliopsida > Malvales > Thymelaeaceae > Aquilaria > Aquilaria yunnanensis. Next base: position 45,404,685 of record CM077595.1, read on the forward strand.
ATCTTAAGGGGGTAATTGGTACTTGCCCGTTGCGGCCATCCATTCAGCGTCTAAATCATCAACCCCACCAATTATTTCTAGAGGGTTCATCCTGCGATCAAATGAATCCTCGTCAATAGAATCATCCTAGACTAGCATTGATTGTGTTGTTTTAACCATCGTTCCCATAGATGGCACCAAATTGATAGTCAAACTATCGATAAGGATGGGTGACCAGATGTACCAAGCATACTGAGATGGATCAGGACCTAAACTTGTGATTAAAGACAACCATTAAGATCCCAAAGAGTGTGTCTGAGGGAAAAATCTTCAACGGTCAAGTTAATACTTCCATGAAAATAGAAGCAGCTAGGTTTTTAATAAATAGAAGAATGTACCCTGATGAGCCATGAGGGTCCTTTATTTATACATTTTGTGTGCCTCTATCATGTACCCCTGGATTATGTCATTAATGTAGGGATTCCCCTTGATTCTATGAATCCTGCTTTACCTGGATAGTACCATTGTATATGACTTCTACATTAAGTAGAAGTCTCCCTAGGCTAGTTATCTTCCATAAATTGGACTCAAGTGGCTGACCCTATTGTTGTAAGCCTAATATGGTATCAATGTGCAACATGAATATGCACACTTGTTGATTGCTATAAAAACTGTGTTTTTGCTAAAAGTTTCATTTGTACTAACTTGAACATTCTCATGTGAACAAGCAATATGTACTACATAAATCCTTTTTAAGTTTAGAAACATGAAAAGGAACCAATATAAGTGAGTGAAGTGAACAAGCGTTTAGGCTTATTGGCATAATGTCCAGAGAATGAAATATGTGTATTTTAGAAGTGTCTTATGTAGTCTTGTATATATGTATGTTTGTCTAAATTTATTGGGATAACTAACAGAGAGTAGGATTTTGCATTTTAGAAGTGCCTTACACAATCTTGTTTGTACACCTATTAGTTTTAAGAATTTTCTTACAATTGGAACCTAAGAATATCTAGTATTATGTTGTTCATCTTTTACAGAAAAGATGCTTCAATTTTTATGTTTTCAATTAGTTTCTGGTACTGTAGTTGAAGTACTTTATGCTCTTAAGCATTCCTCATTTTTTTAGAGAATAATTGTTTATGCAATTGTCTGTTTGAGTTCAATTATTTAGATTTGTAGAAAAATTTTTATTTATTTAATAACTGTCAGTTATAGTGGCTTTCTTCATCCCACCTATATGACATTGTCAATGGTGCTGCTACTTGTCCAATGGTAGAGGGCTGAAACAAGGAAGAAGGGAGCTAAGCAAGAATCCTTAGAATATTTTCAAGAAGGGATCCTCTGATGCTCGAGTTAGGTATTTATGACAGGAGTAGGAGCACGAGAAAGAATTGTAGAAATAGAGTGGCTGTTACCTTAACTATGGAGTAACCTTTGGGTATTTATAGAGTAAGGGAGAAATGGTGATATGTGCCTATCAAGGACATGGTTCACCATGTGGCTAGCCAGATCTAGAATTATAGAATCTGTACCTTGTAAAGTGGCTCTGCTAGCTGGCCTTTTGACACTGGTAAAGACACCTTTTGACACGCTACTCATAATATAGCTTTGATGGCCTTGTCGATGGTCCAAAAGTAACCTCAGCTAAAGATACGCTGAAGTCCCTATGATGGAAGTACTAATGTGAAACCTGGGCTTGGTAGCTGGTCAGTCACTATGCCGGTATTCTGAAGTCTGCTAGTACTGCCGCATTTGTGCTTCTGTTGTCGACCCCCTTTTTTACCAAACTAGTTCACTAGGGGCCTACATTAGCCCTACTGATCTTCGGTATGAGTTTGGTAGCCTGGTTGGTGCTTTATCCCTTTGGCCATGACATCTCTACCTAATCATGCCTTGTGCTTGTCTGAACATCAGGTCGAGGTTCTTGTATGCTATATGCCCAAGGTTGTCCTTTTAGAGAATGGTTTTTTGGCGAAGGCTCTCTAGCTTTAGGTTTTTTTTGGATTTTTTGAATGGGTCATAGCTTAGGGTTTTTCCCATGCTAACAAAGCTCCAAATTTTTCATACATTGCATCTGGTGCCATTTTTCAAACTCCTGAATAGTCATTTTAATTGACACCCTATCAATATTCCAGTTAACGGGCATGCCCTCATTTTTAGTTCTATAGAACACGTTTCAATTCTCAAATGGTCAATATTTAACTGATGCATCACTTTAATTTAGATGGGTAGTTTTAATATTTAATGAGGTATAATTATTTGGACTATTAGGATCCCTTCTTCAGGCTATGTATACTCCCATTCTTTAGGGAAGTCCCTCACAACCTTCATTTGCTCTTACCCTTCTCTTCTCGATTGCAAGCTTTCCTTGCCTCCTTCATTTACGGTGAAGTAGTTCTCACATTAACCCAGCCCTTATTCATCTGTTTAATAATGGTCTAGCAAGCATTTTCTGGTTGTCTATCCTTCTACTGGGTATGTGCTCTTTTTTTGTTCCTACCAAACTAGCTTCTCTTTCTTGCTAAAATAAGTACCATGGCCTCTCAGCATTCATTGGAAGGCATTCTCATTTGCCCAACCTAAGCATCTGTGTAGTTTTTTGGATGCTTACAAAAGCTATACCACCCTAGAAAAGATGGAGAAGTGGAGAAAAAGTACTTCATTCCTTTTTATGTCTAGGTATGCTTGCTCAGAAAGGGTGAATCGAGTTACTAATCGAGATGTGGAGGGATCATTTTACTATTTACTTCCCTGAAGTTTGGCTAACAAGAAGTTTTCCTTCTACTTTGGAACCAAAGATGGCTAGTGGAGTTGGTAAAAGTAGTACTTCTTCATGGCCATCCCTAATTAGTGGAAAATCTCAGACAAGTGGACCTCGGGTTTTGGATAAAGATGTTGATAAGTCATTCAAACTACTTTTGGAGGACTTTCACAAGAAGCTCAATGATTTTGACTTCTACATTTGGAGCATAATGGACTGGGGTAACCTGAAGGACATGGTAGAACCATTCCCATTTCCAATCAAATAGGATTTAATGACTGAAAGGGTACTTGGGGAACTCAAATTAGTTTATAAACATCTTTTTTAGTTTAGGATGCCTAGCCATTCGAAGAGTGGAGATTATTCTATCTTAGTTAGGCTTTTTTAGAAGCAATTTACTTATTCTGAAGTTATTCAAAGTGAGTTTCTTACCTGTTGGCCTTCAATTTTTTGAGGTACTTACACTAATATTTCTTTGTCTTGTAGAGTGATAGCCAAAGGCTATTGCCTCCTCAGTAGTAACTCCCTGCCAGAATATTGGCCGAGGAGTCTGACGTCACCCAAGAGAGGATCTTTTCACTGACCTCGGAAGGTGCGAAGTCAAACACTATGAGCTCGAGACTTTGGTTAGCTCGTCAGGAATTCCGAGGACAACACCGTCTCCATCGAGGGGCCAAACTGACCATCTTCGGGTAAGAGAGCCATCTCTCTGAAGCAAGGAAGAATCTCCCCGAAGGCAGAGGCCCCGAAGAGGATCTTCCCCGAACAAGAAACACCTGAACAAGGGAATCCCCGAACTATGGGTGTGAGTCCCGAAGAAGGTGTTCATCAAGGGAACTCCCAGAACTATGGGATAGATCCCGAAGGAGGTGCTCGCACCGAAGGACGGATAGAATCCGAAGAGGGTACACGCACCGAAGGGCGACCTCGCCCAGGGGACCTCGGGAGTACGGTATGAGCATTTAAGGAGCCTCTGACATGTCGCCCACAAGCCCTACACGTCACATCAGAACGGCGAACTGAGACGCCGCAGCCGCCCCAGTCCTGACACAACCTGTCCGGGTCTAGGGCTAAAGGAGGCTGCAAACGGTTGCCTGTCCCCTAGGTCTAAAAGCACAGATCAAATTCGACCGAACACGTGTCATGATCTGAACGGACCATCTACTCCTATAAATACTAGGAAAGGGGACTGGGCAAAGGATGGGCATTTTTCCTCCCTCTGAGAAAACACAAAACAGGCAAAACACTTGATCCCTTAGTGTTCTTCCTCTACTTTCACTCAGAAAACTGACTTGGGCGTCGGAGGGTCCTCCCCGGAAAAGCAAACCGGGGACCTCCTAACCTCTTCTTTGAGCTTTTCAGGCACACTCAGCTGGGAAACCAGAGCTCCAGGCGCTCGCCTCCTCAGGAAGTCTCTCCACCTGTCAACATGACAGCAAACGAAGATGCTTTGGGGCATCATTTGGCGCCGTCTGTGGGAACCTACTCCCAGGTAGCTGTTGTCGAAACTCGGCGTTCGAAGGACAAAGGACTCCCGAAGTCCCCGTCCGCGCCTGAGACCCAACCAGCTACCGAACAAAGTCCCCCAGAGACTTCCTTGCCTGAAGAGGAACGCCCTCTTGTCATCACCATGGGTTTTTTATGAGACTTTCAAAGGTCTGTTGTGGCTGAAATGACACAACAGATAGACCGAAGGTGGCCGCAACCAGCCCAGGCGCAAAAACCCACTTCGCCAGCACGACCTCGGGAGAAAAGCCCAAGGGCAACCCATCATAGCTCGGGAAGTGGGGAGCCACGGGAAGAGTCCTCGACAGATAACTTGACCCTCGGAGCACGGCTGGCGGAAAGAGCGAGGTCTGAACGACCTGAAGTCCCGTCCAGAAGAAGTTTGTCGCCAGAGGCAAGGTCCCCCTCACCTCGGTACCGAAGTCGCTCCCCGAAGAGACGACAACAGTCCTTTTACCGAAAAACCCTCCAAGCACCAGGAAGAGGAGCCCAGTGCTACGCTCCTCCTGGAGAAAGTCTTGGCAAGACTGGAGAGAGTGGAACAGCAGGTGGCACGCAAGCCTGTTTGGGCCAGGCTAACTGAAACCGTCCCTGGAGATGAAACTCCTTTCGCCCGAACAGTGGTCGAGGCGGCCATGCCAAGTGACTTCAGGCTACCTCGGCTGGAGACCTATGAGGGTCGGACTGATCCCCAGGCCCACCTAACAAAGTACAAACGCAGCATGGTGCTACACGGGGCTGATGATGCTACACTCTGCAAGTGTTTTGAAGTCACCCTCGCAGGACCAGCAACTGCCTGGTACAATTCCCTGCCTCCCGGAAACATCAGGGGGTTCCAGGAGCTGTCCACAGCGTTCACCCAACAGTTCATTGGGAGCAAGCCGACGGCAAAGATGCCCGTCCAGATGTTTGACATAGCACAAAGAAACGGGGAGACCATCCGTGACTATGTCGAGAGGTTCAACAGAGAGGCCCTCAGTGTTCCGGACTTTCGTCCCGAAATCCGCATCCTCGCCATGACGAGGGGCCTCCGGAGGGATTCGCACTTGTTTTATGAATTCTCCAAAGATCCCCCGAACACGCTGGGAGAATTCTACCGAAGGGCTGAACAACATATGACAGCCGAAGAGCTGAGAATGACCGGACCGAAGGCTGACCATATTCACGCTCGTGGCGAAGGGTCCAGCCAGCAAGCCCGGTGTCCAACGGAACAGTTAGGCCGACCTCGGAGAATGTGAGTAGGCGGAAGGAAGCCCCAAAACTTTACACCTCTGAGCACCACGAGGGCTAACGTCCTCATGGCGTTGGAAAAACAGGGGGCTCAAATCCAATGACCGAGGGGCATGACTGCTGACAACAGAAGGAACATGAAGAAGTTCTGTCAGTTCCACCGTGATCACGGTCATGACACCGAAGACTGCTTTCAGTTGAAAAAGTACATTGAATCACTGATAAAGCAGGGCCAGCTTCGGCGTTATTTGAGAATGCCTTCCCCGAAGGGGAAAAAAGAGGAAGAAGGAAAGCCCGATGACGAGGATTACGATCCAGACAGGCGAAGGAACCGAAGTCCGAGAAGGCGTCCTCCACCTTCGGCAGGAGTAATACAGACGATCACAACCGGACTTCCATCCTCGGAAAGAAAAAGAAGGGTGAGAGAGATAACGGTGATGGAATATCAGAGCCCAACGAAAAAATTGGCCCGCGAGGATGGCTCCACCATCGTATTTCCCCATGACGATCCATTGCTGATAATGGCGAGGATAGGAAACTGGGACGTCAAGAGGGTACTGCTGGATGATGGGTCAAACGCAGACGTCTTGTTCTCACATTTGCTGCCAAGCTTGGGCGTATCCAGGAGTGACCTTAAGGCTGTTACTTCACCCACGTTCGGCGTAGGACCATCTGAGCTACCTGTCCTCGGGTGGATCGACCTCCCCTTGATGATGAAAGGAACTTCGGAGAAAGGAACTGCTGAGTTGTTCGCCTCTACCATGGCAAGGTTCATAGTCATGGACGTTCCTTCGTCATACAACGCCATCCTCGGCAGACAGACACAGGGAAATTTGCACATTCGCCCTGATGTAAAGTACTTGACCGTCACCTTCGCCACCAAAGAAGGAGACGCAAAGATCTTCATTGATCAAGGCGAGGTGAGAAAGGTGTTCGTCAGAGCACGAAAGGCTCCAGCAAGCAACTTAGCACATGCTGTAGAAGCAAAAGAGCTGGAAAGGGGTGAGGCAGAAGATCCCACAAAAGCGGAAACAGAAGAAGTAGAGCTTGTCCCAGGCCATAGTACCCGAATAGGGAAAAGCATGGCCGAAGGAGACAAGGAAAAACTTGTATCTTTTCTGCTTGCAAATAAAGATCTGTTCGCCTACTCGCCGAAGGACATGCCAGGGGTAAACCCTCGCGTAATCCAGCATAGCCTCAAAGCGAGTCCGGAAATAAAACCTGTCCGGCAAAAGAAACGGAGCATCTCAGCTCACAAAAGTGACTTCGTCAAGACCGAAGTCCAGCGTCTGATAGACGTTAGCGTTATCCGGTAGGTAAACTACCCCGAATGGCTAAGCAACGTGGTAATTGCCACAAAAGAAGGAAGTAGTAAGCTCCGGATGTGCATCGACTTCAGAAATTTGAACGATGCTTGCCTGAAAGATTCATATCCTCTTCCACCAATAGACCAACTGGTAGACTCAACTGCCGAGTACGGGCTCCTAAGTTTCCTGGACGCTTTCAGTGGCTACCATCAGATAAGGATGGACCCCGAAGATGAAGAGAAGACTACCTTCATCACCGAGGGAGGAACATATTGCTATATTAGGATGCCCTTCGGGATCAAGAATGCAGGGGCCACCTACCAGAGGCTGATGAACAAGGTCTTCAAAGACCAAATGGGGAGGAACATGGAGGTGTATGTTGATGATATGATAGTCAAAAGCAAACTGCCTGGCTACCACGTTGCAGATTTAGAGGAAACCTTCCAAAAAATCAGAGCCTTCGGGATCCGCCTTAATCCTGAGAAATGCATCTTCGGGGTGACCTCGGGAAAGTTCCTTGGGTACATGGTATCCGAAAGAGGCATCGATGCTAACCCCGAGAAGATTAAGGCTCTACTTGAATTCCGAACTCCTGCCACAGTCAAAGACGTGCAAAGACTCACCGGAAGAATAACCTCTCTGAGCAGGTTTATTTCCAGGTACGGAGATAGGTGTCGACCCTTCTTCAAAGTGCTCACAAAGGCAGCAAAGATGGAAGGCGACCTCGGAAGGAATGGTCATCCTTGGGATGAAGATTGCCAAAAAGCCTGGGAAGAACTCAAAGTCTACTTGGCCAGCCTGCCGACTCTGCGGCAACCTCGGGAGGGAGAGCCCCTCGTATTATACCTCGCCGTCACAAAAAAAGCTGTGAGCTCCATCCTCATGAAAGAAGAAGGGCCAAAGCAATGGCCGGTCTACTATGTCAGCAAGTCCTTGCATGGCGCCGAAGTCAGGTACCCTTTGCTTCAAAAAGCTATATATGCCTTAGTGCTTGCAGGGAGAAGGCTTGCGGCCATACTTTCAGGCTCACCCCATTATCGTCCGAAGTACCCTGCCTCTACGGGATGTTATGAGGAAAGTTGATCACTCGGGAAGGCTTTCCAAGTGGTGTATAGAGCTTGGCGAACACGACATCACGTATGAACCCCGGAAAGCTATAAAAGCTCAAGCTTTGGCAGACTTCATCGCCGAAGTACCAAACACCGAGGAGGGACATTCGTTTTCGGGCGAAGACGAGCCAGAATGGACATTATATGTTGACGGGGCCTCAGGATCTGAACACCAGGGAGCTGGAGTGATTATCAGAGGCCCGGAAGGCCTAGAAGTAATGAAGGCCATCAAGTTCAGTTTCAACGCCACCAACAACATAGCCGAGTATGAGGCCCTCATAGCAGGATTACGCCTGGCCAGAAAAATTGGCGTGAGAAACTTGAAAGCCCATAGTGATTCCCAGCTGGTGGTCCGGCAAATGGCAGGGGACTATGGCGCGAAAGACCCGACCTTGGTGAAATACCATGAGTTGGTAACAAAGCTTATTCGGGAGTTCGACGTCGTGAAAATGGAGAACGTACCCCGACGAAAAAATGCTGAGGCAGACTGTTTGGCGAAGTCCAAAACTTGCACCGAAGTGCTAAGCCACCCCAGCATCGCAGTGTTAAGCATAGAGACCTCGGGGAAAGGATGGAAAGAACCAATCAAAACATATCTCGCAACCAACACACTCCCCGAAGACCCCAGCGAAGCCGCAAAAGTGCGAAGGCACTCCGGACGTTTCTTCTTAATTGGAGAAGAACTATATCGGCAAGGATATGCAAATCCACTACAGAGGTGTGTTAGTGAAGAGGATACTGAAATGATCCTCGAAGAAGTTCACGAAGGTGCCTGTGGTTCGCACATCGGAACCGACGCCCTGGCAGCAGTGATACTTCGCCAAGGATACTTCTGGCCTACCCTGAGAAAGGACGCCAAGCAGTTCGTCCGGAAATGTGGTAGTTGCTAGAGACATGCGAACATCCAAAGAACACCCTCGGAGTTCGTGACTTCGGCAGACTATCCTTGGCCCTTCGCAGTTTGGGGCATAGATCTCATTGGGCCACTCCCAATGGCGCCTGGAGGCGTAAAGTTCTGTGTAGTAGCAGTAGACTATTTCTTTAAGTGGGTCGAGGCAGAACCTCTGACAACTATCTCGGCAAAAGAAGTGCAGAAGTTCGTATGGAAAAACATCGTATGCAGATTTGTCATACCGAGGGTACTCATAGCGGACAATGGATCCCAGTTCATAGACAAAGGATTCCAAGAGTTCATTAGCGACCTCGGGACAAAAATGCACTTCGCCCCAGTAGCTCACCCCCAAAGTAATGGGCAGGTGGAAGTATCTAACAAGACCATAAAAGATGGTCTGAAAAAGAGACTGAGGGAAGCAAAAGGGAAATGGCCAGGAGAACTCCAAAGCGTGTTATAGAGTTACCGAACAACACCCCGAAGAGCCACAGGGGAAACGCCCTTTTCACTCGTCTTCGGTACAGAGGCCATCATCCCTGTCGAGGTAGTACAACCGTCAATACGAGTCCAAGTGTTCGATGAAAAAGGAAATGACCTCGGCCTGAGAACCAAGCTCGACCTCGTCGGCGAACACAGAGAAGTAGCCGAGCTGAGAAGAAAAGCTTTCCAACAAAGAGTAGCAGCAGCCATAAACCTACGCGCCAGGCCAAAGGGAATAAAGCAGGGAGACCTCGTTCTCCGAAAGGCTGAATTTGCACCCCGAAAGCCGTCCCACGGGGTACTTCGTGCAAATTGGGAAGGACCCTACCTGGTACTTGCCGAAGTACGAAATGGAGTTTATAAGCTTGGCGATGCCGAAGGCATAGAATTAAAAAACACTTGGCACTCAGAGGCCTTGAAAAAATTCTATGCCTAAAAAGTTTGGTGGGAAAGTTGTATTGCACAAGTTGGAAAAATTTGTCTAAGTAAAAAGTTCTGAAGAAGTACAAAACAAGAGTCTCACGAAAGCAATCACCGAGGAAAGCAAAAGTAAGGTTTTCCGAAGTCTCTTGAGCGAATATGTTCGGGACAGAGGAAAGCAGGAGTGTGGTTTTCCGAAGTCTCTTGAGCGAATATGTTCGGGACAAAGGAAAGCAAAAGTGTGGTTTTTCGAAGTCTCTCGAGCGAATTATGTTCGGGACAAAGGGAAACAAAGGAATCTGGCAAAAAACACTTAGCCAAATTTTTATCTACTGAGCCAACGAGTGCTTACAGAGAAGAAAGTTGCTGAAAGACTACAAAAAAGAAGAAGAAAATGAAGACAAAAGGCCCTAGTACAAACTAAGGAACCTCGGCGTCTTGAGAACTGTCAGCTTCTGTGCTTTGGTAGGTAGCCTTAGGCGCCGGGAGAGAAGGAGGCAGTTTCAAGTGCTCGATCTTGGACCAAGTCCACCGAGGCTCCTTGGGGATGTTCATGCCTTCCAGGAAGGAGAGGTCAAAATCTGGAAACTTCTGCAGAATTTGGTGCCGAACAAGACAGAAGCCGTCTTGAAAGCCCAACTTCGTCATATCATCGGACTCCCGCTTCTTGACCACCAAATCTTCATAGTCCTTCTCTAGATCTGCGTAATCCTTCTCCAGATCCTTGAGCTTTCTCTTCAAGGCCTTCATCTTCTTCTTCTCATCTGAAGGCTTCCTCAGATATGCAACCTCGTCTTCGAGCTGGGCCTTTTCCTCGAGCGTCTTCGCAAGGATTGCGTCACTTTCTGACTTATCCTTTTGAATCGTTTCTACGATCGAAGTCAGCTCCGCCATCCGAGAGCCGATGTCGGAAAGTTTCTGGGAGGTGCCTTTCTCAAGTTCTTCTTTCTCTTTTATGAACCCCTCCCGAAGTTCAGCAATTTCATTCTCTGAAGACTGCTTCAGCTGAGCATTGTCGGCAGCCAACGCCGAACACTGGGCCTTCGCCTTGGTGTAAAGGTCCCAGAGTGACGCCCTCCTTTCTGACTCTCGTGCCACCCGAACACGGAGCAACCCGGCATACCCCATCAGCTGCAAAAAAGGCAAACAAAGGGAAAATGATGCTAAGTAAAAAGCAAAGGCGAAATTGGCATTAAGGAAACAGTGAAGCGTACCTGGGCGGCATGTTCAGTGAGTTTGGCGGCCAAAGAGATGTCGCCTGGGTAAGCCTCCGTAAGGGCCTTGTAAGAGGCCTCAGTAAACACCCCTTTGCACATCTGCCTGGCCATCTCGGGACAGTCCTCGGAGTACATATTCATGTCCTCCGTGAACGTCCAGAAGGGCTCCTTCGAAACTTTCCCTGCTGGGACTTTGGCATCCCGAAGGGCCCTCTTGCGGGCGTGTTCGGCAACCCAGTCAAGAGCGGCCACCTCCGCTGCACAACAAAGCAGAAAAATTGGTTAAGGCCAGAAAACTCTTAAGGATTTACAAGAGAAAAAAAGGTTCTTCGACAAAATACAAACCTGCTGGCACCTCGGTAACGTCATCGTCAAGAATCGATGTCGCCTCAGTAGAGATCCCCTTGCCTTTTATTTGGCGCCGTTCCTCGGCAGAAGGGGTCTCCTCCCCATCGCCCTCCAGAAAAGCATGCGAAGGCGTGGGGCTTTGAGGAAGGACGTCGGAAGAAGGGACGTCGACAGAAGGAACCTCGGGCAAAGGGGCAGCAGGGTCTTCGGGCTCCTCGCCTACCTCCTCCGGAATTTGCGGAAGAGAGGAAAGAGCAGCTTTCTTTGCCCGTTTGGAAGGAGGGCCTGCCGAAGTCTGCTTCTGCCTCCGAGAGGCGGCCTTCTTTGTCTGTTCGCCCCTCTCGGCCTGCCCGGTAAAAAGAGCCTTGTAGAAGGCAGTCGCGTCGTCGCCCATCTCTGAAAAAAGAAAAAGAAGATCAGTGTAAGTCCAAGATGAAGTTATGAGGGAAAAAATGAGAAAGTAACTTACTCTCGTAAAAAGACTCATAAGTCTCTTTCCCCTGAAGGAGTTTCACGAGCCAGGAGTCCTTCCCCGAAGAAGCCGGTTTCGGCATGTTGGGGTCTGTCTCATGCCCCTTTACCACCTTGAGTTCCCGAAGGACCTCTTCGGTCATGAGCCTCCAGTTGATTGGAAAGGGGTAAAGGGCACGAGGAGAGACCTCGGCAGCCCAGTCAGAGACGGCCCGGATGCGCCTGTCGAAGTCCTTAAAGATAGGTGCTACGTCGGCGTCTAGCAGTATCTTTGGGTCAACAACATCCATCTTGAGCCTCCCCTGAGCCCACTTGGTTGGGACGTGCGACCAAGTCTCCGACTTCTTCAGGAAAAAGAATTTTTGTTGCCACCCTCGCCAGCTGTCTTTGGTGGCGAAGGTAAACGTATACTTTTTGCTCCCGGATCCCCGAGGTAGCATAAAGTAGAAGCCACCCTTCGGGACCACGAAGAGCTTGTAATACTGAAGAAAAACTACAAAGTGAGGTTTCATTTTGAAAATGCCGCACATACAGAGGAAGGCGTTGAAATAGCAATACGAGTTCGGTGGGAGTTGGTTAACGGCAATGCCATGGAAGTTGCAGAACGCACTAACCATCTCCGGGGGGGGATACCGAAGTCCGACCTTCAGTTGGGCTCGGAAAACGGTGATTTCATCACTTCGGTTGGAGAAAGGAAATTGGTCAGGACGGGGCAACCTCGTCATAGAGTAAGAGGGTAAGAAAAACTTTTTCTTCCACTTCGCTAGTTTTGCCGGAATAATGCAGCAAGGGTGAGAAAGAAGAGGTTGCCAACTCTCGGGAACAGGCATGATGAAAACGAGTTCGGGAAAAACAAGGAAAACGAGTTCGGGAAAAACAAAGAAGAAGCTTTGAAAAAAGCAAAAGGACTAAAACCCACCAAAGGTCTTGCCGGAATCTGGATTTCTGGAAGCCGTCGTGAAAAGTGGTCGGAAAAATGCCTAAAAAAGGAGAACCGCCGTGGAAAATCGGGAGATAATTAGAAGGCAAAAGAAAGCAAAAGCAGAAGCAGAAAGAGGGTTATGACAGGACTGATATATATAGGCCGAGAAGGCCAGGAGAACCATCGTCATTAGTACCCCTCAGAAGGCGAAGCGTCGCCATAACTGCTAAATGCACCTGAAAAGTCGCGCCTGCCGTACTCAGTGCATTCCCACCCAATAATAGTGTGCCATGTGTCGGTCATCGCGCAGCAAATGTGCCACGTGTCGTCCATCACGTCGAGCACGCCCTCTGACACCATTTGGTCTAGAGGCGCCGCCCTAGACTAACTCTGCTGGACACAGGACGCGACGCATGAGCAGACCTATAAAGGCAAAAAAGTAGGTTACCTCGAAGACACCAAAAGACAGCCTGTGACTTCGGGCAAAAGGTCTATCTTCGGTACAAGGTTATCCTATTTTCCCTCGCCACGAGGACACCAAGAGACAGCCTGTGACTTCGGGCAGAAGGTGTATCTTCGGCACAGGGACAACCTATCTTCTCGCGCCTCGAGGACGCAAAAAGGGCTACCCATCGCTTCAGGCAGAAGAAGGCATCTTCGGCGCAGATATCACAACCACAGGACCCGAAAACCGATGAACCGAAGTTTCTCACTTCGGCTTTTCGGAGGGGGGCCTGTGATAGCCAAAGGCTATTGCCTCCTCAGTAGTAACTCCCTGCCAGAATATTGGCCGAGTAGTCTGACGTCACCCAAGAGAAGATCTTTTCACTGACCTCGGAAGGTGTGAAGTCAAACACTATGAGCTCGAGACTTTGGTTAGCTCGTCAGGAATTCCGAGGACAACACCGTCTCCATCGAGGGGCCAAACTGACCGTCTTCGGGTAAGAGAGCCATCTTTCTGAAGCAAGGAAGAATCTCCCCGAAGGCAGAGGCCCCGAAGAGGATCTTCCCCGAACAAGAAACACCTGAACAAGGGAATCCCCGAACTATGGGTGTGAGTCCCGAAGAAGGTGTTCATCAAGGGAACTCCCAGAACTATGGGATAGATCCCGAAGGAGGTGCTCGCACCGAAGGACGGATAGAATCCGAAGAGGGTGCACGCACCGAAGGGCGACCTCGCCCAGGGGACCTCGGGAGTACGGTATGAGCATTTAAGGAGCCTCTGACATGTCGCCCAAAAGCCCTACACGTCACATCAGAACGGCGAACTGAGACGCCGCAGCCGCCCCAGTCCTGACACAACCTGTCCGGGTCCAGGGCTAAAGGAGGCTGCAATCGGCTGCCTGTCCCTTAGGTTTAAAAGCACAGATCAAATCCAACCGAACACGTGTCATGATCTGAACGGACCATCTACTCCTATAAATACTAGGAAATAGGACTGGGCAAAGGATGGGCATTTTTCCTCCCTCTGAGAAAACACAAAACAGGCAAGACACTTGATTCCTTAGTGTTCTTCCTCCACTTTCACTCAGAAAACTGACTTGGGCGTCGGAGGGTCCTCCCCGGAAAAGCAAACCGGGGACCTCCTAACCTCTTCTTTGAGCTTTTCAGGCACACTCAGCTGGGAAACCAGAGCTCCAGGCGCTCGCCTCCTCAGGAAGTCTCTCCACCTGTCAACATGACAGCAAACGAAGATGCTTTGGGGCATCATAGAGATTAATGATGACTTAGTGAACTTTGACAAGAAAACTTTTCTTGAAAAGCTTAACAAGGACAAAGAAGTGGGCAAAAAACCCTTTAAGAGAAAGAAGGCCAAGAAGCTTTCAGAAGGCTCTCAAGTGAAAAAAGCTCATATCGATCCTATCTCTTCTTTGGAAGTGGAGAAGAGAGCCACCCTTATTGTGGAAGGAGAGAAAGATACCCCTTTCTATTAGTGTTATGCCCAAAAGCCAATCATGAGATGATTGTATTTTTTGCACATTAAGTCATGATATTTTATTAAGGCATTAATCCAGCAATTATGTTTGTTGTTTTGTTTCTACGTAACTTAACAGAAAAAATTGTAACCCTAGAATAATGATATTCCTAAATGTCCCTGGTCTAGTATTATTGTGGAGCGGGTTGCAATAATACATAACGACTAGCATATGTGGAGACTAATATGAGATATGTAGTCTACATATGGGTACAAGTTGGAGAACTTGTGTACTAGACCGACCCACCATGAGAACACTACATGGATCATTATATGAGTGTCATAAGTGATTCTCATAGTGATCATGGTATATGTAGTCCTTCGACCTAAGATCATCAAGGTTCCCTACATGTGAGTCACATACTTTAATACTTTCCTTTGTTGCTCGTAACTGAGTGAACTTGAAGGAGGTCATTGGGTATGTCACATATCATGCGGAGGGATTTGTATGATCAAGATGGGATTTGTCCCTCCTATGTAACGGGAGTGATATCTTCGGGCCCCTTGATAGAGTAAGACTTAGAAAAATGCATGGCCATGCTGAGATGAGTTGATATACGATATCAATGTCATCAGTTTAAGTTGGTCTACTCGGTAATCAAGAAACCAAAGATTGGGCTATACGAGAATGACACATTCCATGTCTCGTGCTTAGTCTTGATATCTTGGACAAAGGGACAATGGCATATATCAGTGATGATCATAAAGGTTTAGTCGAATCATCGACAATCTTGTCACTTGGGTAGCAATGATGTGTTGCTAGACACCACTCATTGCTTATGATCATAAATGTGATTTATGATCATTGCCAACGTGATAAGAGCCTATTGGGTCGCACACATAGAGCTATTTGGATCATTAGAGTGCATGGGCTAATTATTTGGGTTATGGTTTCACTTTAATTTCGTATTAATAATGGGCCCAAGAGTTGAGCCATTATTAAGCCCGAAATTAAATTCTAATTGGATTAAGGCTTTGAAACCCATTAGGCCTGGAAGTTGAGTCTCACTATAAATACAACTTCTAGTGAGAAATTTGCAGGTCTCCTTGCCCTAGCCTCCCAAAAGGACAGCCGCACTCTTCTCTTGCAATTCCTTGGAGGACGCAAGCTAGCATTGCGAGCGCAAGAGAAACGCATCTGCCGGGATGTGGTGGAAGCGTGGTGATCCCGAGAGGCTCGTGTGGATACCATAGAGAGCTTGGAGACGTCAACTGTTCAGGTTATGTGATTCTACTCTACAGTTGAGTGAGAGATCTCAACTGAAAATTAGGTATGAAAATTTTTGAACACCCGGTTTACCCCGTTTCACTTGGATCCTGGAGGGTTTCGGTTAAATTTCGCTGCGCTGTTTGGCTCCCGTAACCCAACAGTGGTATCAGAGCTACTGGTGAAACCCTAAATCGGGATTGAGTGTTGAATCGCATGATGTTATGTGTTTGGTTGCTTTTCATCCATGATTAATTAGATTTATTCATGATGCATGAAACCGGAATTTGTAATGAACATATGAGATATATGAAGAAACGACACAAATTGGTTAATGAGATTAACCCGAAATTGGTAGGTATGAGATACCTATATGGATTAGGATTCTTGCAATAGTTCCAAAAACCCTAGGTTTGTTCAGATTCGGCCTGTTCGGGCACCGAAAGTAAGGTATTTTTGGTGGCTTGAATGGAGGAGTCTCGGGTGCCTACTTGGTCGAAATAGAAGATTTTGGCCTAAGCAATTGTAAGACAATTTTTTGCGTCGGGGGGCACTGGCCCCCGCAAGGGCGGCTCCCCTTGACCCCGTCTGTTGACCGGTCAGCGGAACCACCTCCCGCTGACCGGCCAGCGGGACTGCTGTATGCGAAGCGCCACATAAATAAAAGATGGTTAATCAATGCGCAAAATTTGGCATGCATCTTTGTTGAATGAGATTTGACATGATATGCTGATTGGTGTTTGAAGCATGGTGCATGGTTATAGCCCTTGATTGGTTGTACTTGTAAATACGGCCTGCGAGTCGTGCCTTTTCTTATCACTCTCATTGTACATTCTCTTCTCACCTTACTCCCCTCCAATGTAACTCGAGGTTTCTATTATTGATGTAATGATGCATTATGGGCTCATCCAAGGTGGTATGTCCAAGGATCATGCAAGGGGGTATGTCCAAGGAGGTGACAACAAAAGGGCAGCCAAGAAAGGAAGAGAAGGAGCTTGTGAAGACTCTTTTCCTTGCTTAGGCTTTTATGATATTCTCATTGGCTTGAGAATATCACATAGTTTGGGCTATAACCATGTCACATTTATTTCTTGTAAGCATGAGATGCATGTTTTATATTTGTATGTGATGCATGTATAAAACAACCAGAGATAACAAATTGGTGAAATCAAAAGAAAAAATCCCTCAAACAAATATTAAGTCGTTAAATGTGATGCCTTCCAAATGTTGGCACTCGTCAAGACTTTGATCAACATTAGGTGGGTTTGCCAAAGCAAAGCACCTATGTTCATCTTGGTAAGGCGCAATGGGATAATAGTGATATCCAAACTGCTAACTTTGGGTTCGACTTAACTAAGTCATCCTAATAGGATTAGGGACTTAGAGGCATAGAGTTGGGCTTAAGTTCATGAGATGAGCTTGGACAAGTGTTGTTCACCCAACTATCCAAGAGTTGCATAAGATGCAATTGGCAAGGAGTTGCCTACCTAAATAGCTGTAACTTGAGAGAAAAGCCAAAGCTAACTCAGGTTGTGGTCAAATATGGATCTTGGCCCACTAGAATACCTTAGCGCCGAGGTGTTCCGAATTAATATCGAGGGTTATTATTTTGAGGAAAATAGTGGGAGTATCGTTTAATAAAAGTCCTTATTAAACGAATTAAAATACATGACTCTTACACTGCATATTTACTGTTGTAGATAACCATGGCACAAAACACATCGACACTTTCCTTGCGATCGATCCTTGAGAAGGAAAAACTGAATGGGACCAACTTTCTCAAATGGTACTGAAACTTGAGGATAGGCCTCAAACAAGAGAGAAAGGCTTATGTCCTAGAGCAGCCCATTCCGAATGAGCCTGCTGCCACTACTCCAAGAGCTGAAAGGGATCCTCACAAGAAGCATTCTGATGATGCTTTGGATGTTGCATGCCTCATGCTTATTACCATGGAATCTGAGCTTCAGAAGCAACATGAGAACATGGGGGCGTTCGATATGATCGAACATCTCAAAATGCTTTTCCAAGAGCAAGCTAGGCATGAGAGGTTTGAGACCTCTAAGGCATTGTTTCAGTGCAAGATGTCTGAGGGAAGTCCCGTGGGTCCTCATGTGCTCAAGATGATTGGGTACATTGAGAATCTTGAGAATTTGGGATTTGCTCTTCAGAAAGAGTTGGCTATAGATGTAGTCTTGCAATCGTTGCCTGAAAGCTACAGTTAGTTCGTCATGAACTATAACATGAACGACCTTGACAATTCCCTTCCTGAATTGCTCAACTTGTTGAGAACTGCTGAGCAAAACCTTAAGAAGGCTAAGCCCATTTTGATGGTTCAAAAGGGCAAGGGAAAGGGAAAAGCCAACAAGAAGAAGGATAAAGCTAATGGAAAGTCCAATGCTAGTTCTTCTTCAGCTGCACTGAAACCAAAGGGTGGTGTGGCAAAGGAAGGGGAGTGCTTCCATTGTAAGCAACCTGGACACTGGAAGCGCAACTGCAAGCTCTATCTTGAAGAACTTGCTAAGGAAAAGGGAAGTAAGACTTCCACTTCAGGTATTCTTGTTATAGAGGCTAACTTTTCTACTTCCTCATCTTAGGTATTGGATACTGGATGTGGATCTCACATTTGTGCAAATGTGCAGGATCTAAGTAGAAGTAGAAGATTGGCCCGAGGTGAAGTGGACCTACGTGTTGGAAATGGAGCAAGGGTTGCTGCCTTAGCCGTAAGGACTTATGTTCTCACTTTACCTAGTGGATTTGTTTTAGAATTAGACAACTGCTACTTTGTGCCTACTATTATTAAAAATTTGATCTCTGTTTCTTGTTTGGACAAGAAAGGTTTTTCATTTATAATAAAGGACAAATGTTGTTCTATTTATTTGAATGAAATCTTTTATGGTCGTGCTCAACTTAGCAATGGGTTGTATGTTCTAGACCTCGAAGATCCAATCTATAATGCGAATACCAAGAAGGTCAGATTAAATGATTCGAACCCGACCTATCTCTGGCACTGTCGCTTGGGCCATATAAATGAGACCCGCATATCCAAGCTCCATAAGGATGGAATCTTGGACTCATTTGATTTTGAATCATATGAGACATGTGAGTCATGTTTGTTGGGCAAGATGACCAAAGCCCCATTCACAGGGCAAAGTGAAAGGGCTAATGACTAACTAGGACTCATACATAGTGATGTATGTGGCCCTATGTCTACACAAGCTAGAGGAGGTTTCCAATACTTCATTACTTTCACTGATGACTTCAGCAGATATGGCTATGTGTATCTCATGAGACATAAGTCAGAATCCTTTGAAAAGTTCAAAGAATTCAAGAATGAAGTAAAGAATCAACTCGGGAAGAGTATTAAAGTGCTTCGATCAGATCGAGGTGGAGAGTACTTGGATCAAGAATTCCTTGACTATCTAAAGGAGTGTGGTATATTATCACAACTCACTCCACCAGGTATACCTCAGTGGAATGGTGTATCTGAAAGGAGAAATCAAACTCTGTTAGACATGGTTCGCTCCATGAGGAGTCAAGCTGACCTTCCAAACTCTTTTTGGGGACATGCTCTAGAGACAGCTACTTTTACACTAAACCGAGTTCCATCTAAATCGGTTCAAAAGACACCATATGAGATATGGAGTGGGAGGCGTCCCAATTTGTCTTTTATGAAGATTTGGGGCTGTGACGCTTATGTGAAACGTCAATCCTCTGACAAACTAGGGCCCAAATCTCAAAAATATGTTTTTGTTGGTTATCCCAAGGAAACAAAGGGTTACTATTTCTACAATCCTTCTAAGCAAAAAGTGTTTGTTGCTCGAACTGGTGTCTTTTTGGAGAAAGAGTTTATCTCTAAAGGAACTAGTGGGAGGAAAGTAGAACTTGAAGAAATTCAAGAACAACAAGGAGACATCGAACCTGAAATGGAACCTAAACAGACACCGCAAGATGTTGTTCAAGAGTCTGTTCCTATAGCATAGAACCCACGTAGGTCTGGTAGGATTCGGCATGAGCCCGAGAGATATGGATTTCTCGTGACTCACACCGGTGATGTGATGCTCATGGATCAGGATGAGCCCACAACCTACCAACAAGCTATGTCGGGGCCTGACTTTGAGAAGTGGCTAGTGGCCATGAAATCCGAGATGGAATCCATGTATGAAAACCAAGTATGGACTTTGGTTGACCCACCTGAAGGGGTAAAACCCATAGGGTGCAAATGGGTTTTCAAGAAGAAAACTGACATGGATGGTAATGTGATTACCTTTAAGGGACGATTGGTTGCAAAAGGTTTCAAGCAAATTCATGGTATTGACTATGATGAAACTTTTTCACCAGTTGCTATGCTTAAATCCATCCGAATTTTGTTTGCTATTGCTGCACACTATGATTATGAGATATGGCAAATGGATGTCAAAACTGCATTCCTAAATGGAAAGCTACTTGAGGATGTGTACATGACACAACCTGAGGGTTTTGTCACTCCTGAGAATGCCAATAAAGTGTGCAAGTTGCAAAGGTCTATTTATGGACTGAAGCAAGCTTCTCGAAGTTGGAATCTTCATTTTGATGATGCAATCAAAGAGTTTGGTTTTATAAAAAATGAAGATGAACCTTGTGTCTACAAGAAGGTTAGTGGGAGCACTATTGTCTTCTTGGTGTTGTATGTAGATGACATATTACTCATCGGGAATGACATTCCTGAGCTACAGTCTATGAAGACTTGGCTAGGGAAATGTTTCTCTATAAAGGACTTGGGTGAAGCAGCCTATGTGTTAGGCATCAGGATCTATAGAGATAGATCTAGAAAGCTTCTTGGCCTAACTCAAAGTACATATATTGACAAGGTGCTAAAGAGGTTTAGCATGGAAGATTCCGAGAAAGGATTCTTGCCCATGTCACATGGTATCACTCTTTCTAGATCTCAGTGTCCGAGTACAACCGAGGAGAGAGAGCGCATGAGTAAGATTCCATATGCCTCAGCAATTGGATCTATCATGTATGCCATGATATGTACTCGTCCTGATGTCTCATATGCTTTGAGCATGACGAGTAGGTACCAATCGAACCCCGGTGAGAGTCACTGGACAGCTGTTAAGAACATCCTTAAGTACTTACGAAGGACTAAGGATGCATTCTTGGTCTTTGGAGGTGGAGATGAGCTCGTTGTAAGGGGTTACATCGATACAAGCTTCCAATCCGATAAGGATGATTTTAGATCGCAATCTGGTTATGTGTTTTGTATTGGTGGTGGTGCTGTGAGCTGGAAGAGTTCAAAGCAAGAGACAGTAGCTGACTCTACAATAGAATCTGAGTACATTGCTGCCTCTAATGCTGCGAAGGAGGCAGTTTGGATCAAGAAGTTCATCACTGAACTTGGAGTGGTTCCAAGCATTGTCGACCTGATAGAGCTGTATTGTGACAACAATGGAGCAATCGCACAGGCTAAGGAACCTCAATCTCACCAGCGATCCAAACATATACTCTGACGCTATCATCTCATCAGGGAGATCATCGAGAGGGGTGACGTAATGATATGCAAGACTTCGACAGACAACAACATTGCTGATCCACTGACAAAGCCCCTTACGTAGCAAAAGCATGATAGCCATTCTAGGTCTGTTGGTATTAGATACATGGATGATTGGCTTTAGTGCAAGTGGGAGATTGTTAGTGTTGTGCCCGAAAGCCAATCATGAGATGATTGTATTTTTTGCACATTGAGTCATGATATTTTATTAAGGCATTAATCCAGCAATTATGTTTGTTGTTTTGTTTCTGCGTAACTTAACAAACATAATTGTAACCCTAGAATAATGATATTCTTAAATGTCCCCGGTCTACTATTATTGTGGAGCAGGTTGCAATAATACATAACGACTAGCATATGTGGAGACTAATATGAGATATGTAGTCTACATATGGGTACAAGTTGGAGAACTTGTGTACTGGACCGACCCACCATGATAACACTACATGGATCATTATATGAGTGTCATAAGTGATTCTCATAGTGATCATGGTATATGTAGTCCTTCGACCTAAGATCATCAAGGTTCCCTACATGTGAGTCACATACTTTAATACTTTCCTTTGTTGCTCGTAACTGAGTGAACTTGAAGGAGGTCATTGGGTATGTCACATATCATGTGGAGGGATTTGTATGATTAAGATGGGATTTGTCCCTCCTATGTAACGGGAGTGATATCTTCGGACCCCTTGATAGAGTAAGACTTAGAAAAATGCATGGCCATGCTCAGATGAGTTGATATACGATATCAATGTCATCAGTTTAAGTTGGTCTACTCGGTAATCAAGAAACCAAAGATTGGGCTAACGAGAGTGACACATTCCATGTCTCGTGCTTAGTCTTGATATCTTGGACAAAGGGACAATGGCATATATCGGTGATGATCGTAAAGGTTTAGTCTAATCATCGACAATCTTGTCACTTGGGTAGCAATGATGTGTTGCTAGACACCGCTAATTGCTTATGATCATAAATGTGATTTATGATCATTGCCAACGTGATAAGAGCCTATTGGGTCGCACACATAGAGCTATTTGGATCATTAGAGTGCATGGGCTAATTATTTGGGTTATGGTTTCACTTTAATTTCGTATTAATAATGGGCCCAAGAGTTGAGCCATTATTAAGCCCGAAATTAAATCCTAATTGGATTAGGGCTTTGAAACCCATTAGGCCTGGAAGTTGAGTCTCACTATAAATACAATTTCTAGTGAGAAATTCGCAGGTCTCCTTGCCCTAGCCTCCCAAAAGGACAGCCGCACTCTTCTCTTGCAATTCCTTGGAGGACGCAAGCTAGCACTGCGAGCGCAAGAGAAACGCATCTGCCGGGACGTGGTGGAAGCGTGGTGATCCCGAGAGGCTCGTGTGGATACCATAGAGAGCTTGAAGACGTCAAATGTTCAGGTTTTGTGATTCGACTCTACAGTTGAGTGAGAGATCTCAACCGAAAATTAGGTATGAAAATTTTCGAACACCTGGTTTACCCCATTTCACTTGGATCCTAGAGGGTTTCGGTTAAATTCCGCTACGCTGTTTGGCTCCCGAAACCCAACACTTTCTGCTCCTGAACAAGTAGATAAGTAGGCACCTTTTCCTTTTCCCAGTCTTTGGACGGCTACTGCCCTTCTGGGGGTGGTCGTTTAGGACACCCTTGGTTTGTCAGCTACTAGTGTTGATTGTACACCTTCCATGGTTATGGAGAAGGAAAAGCAAAAGAAGAAAGTTAAAGAAAATGCTACTCCAACTGAAGTTGCTATGGTTCAAGCCATCTCGGATTCGGTGGCTGTTTACTCTCCTTTTGCCAAGGTTTCTCTAGGTTTGGTCCCCAACTTTCCCTCCTTTAGGCTACGTTTGTTTCATATTGTAAGATTAATTATGGATTGGTTAGGGAATGACCCTTTGAATGAACTTTGTCATTACCAAGCAAGTAAGACTTTGAACTTGGATTAGGTGGCTGATCATGAGTGTTGTCGATGACTTCAAAATGCATGCCTTCAAAAAGGTAAGGTTCTAAGGTCATTTCTTTGGGGTGTTTGATGAATACTCATAAGTGTATTGCTATTAAGGGTTTAGATCATCATTATACACTTTGAGTATGATTAATTTCTATATTCTGAGCATTTTTCTACTGGGATACTATTAACACATTTTCACTATTCACACACATTTTTACTATTCATAGTTACTATTCATATGCATATTTCACTGTTCATACACGTATTTATTGTACATACGAGGTTTACTGTTCATTAATATTAATATATATATATATATATATATTAAATAATTATGTTTTTATATAAGTAAAATCATCACTTGGCGTTCCTTCATGAGAAAAATCATATCTGGAGCTGTAGGTGTCAGAACTGAGTGATTCAAAATTCATCTAAAAGAGAACACATAGATCTTCAATTCTACTTCATTCTACAAGCTAGTTTGATCATTTTCATTGCTGAAATCTGATTATAGATGAGACTATTTGTTCTTTCATATGCTGAAGAGTAGTTTCAGTAGAAAAATCATAACTTGAGCTATGGATGCCCAATTTGAATGAGAAAGCTATCGATTCGAAGCTAAGAAGAGATGTATAAGTTCTATCCTTTGAGGAAGAGCTGATTCAATGTCTACAATGGTCAAAAAATTAAAAGAAATTTCAGCCCACCATTGTTGATTTGTATTTACCTACATTTTACTATTTTACCATTTCACCCACCCCAAAACTCTTTAAATAGGCACCTTGGGGGGAGGATGAATTCATGCCATTTCTTAGGCCTACTTTATGTTCTTGTATCATCCTTAGGTTTTATTCTTTAGTTTTGTTCTAGTTTTCAATATCGAAGCTCTGTCCAAGTGTTTTCTCGTTCTTCTTCTTGTTCTTCCTTTAATCTTTCAATTCATGTTCAGTTTCTATTTTTATATGTTGTTTACTTTTATCATGGCTAACTAATCATTCTTTTGCTAAGGTGAAAGAGTGAAGCTTTTGGTATAAAGGTTATAATTGATTTGAATGGATCACAACGTTAACGGTATTTTCTTCCTTAATCTATTTAACTTCCCTCCTTGTTAAGTGGGAGTCTTGATTCATCATAGTCAATCATTGGCACAAAAGCTACTTGATTCCCTCTGTAGAACATGGCTCTGCTAGCTATATTAGAATCTTGAGTTATTGTTGACAAAGGTTGGCATGATGGATACTTGAATCCATTAGCAAGCGTTGGTGTTTTAAGATCAATGAAAGTTAATACTAACTAAATTCCCTGATTGGGACCTCCTTTATGTGTGGATACCAATTGAGTGGTAATATGGGCTAAAATTAATCATAACTGATATACTAAAAGTGGATCCCCTAACCTTAGCTATTTTAATTGAATTTGAATTTGAATTTACACCTGTTCACACCTTGCACCAAAACTTTCTTTATTAAAAATCTGTAATTTGTATTTATTAATTTACTTCCCTGTGGTTTGACACTCAGACACCTGGGATTTTATTACTTGCGACAACCTACACTTGGGTTACAACTGCTAAAGTGCAGCAAGTTTTTAGCGCCGTTGCCAGGGAGGTAAAATTAGAGTACAAGTTCAATTTTTTTTCTTTTTGTTCTTTTTTATTTTGTTTCATTTTTTTTTTCATCATATGGAAGGCTGAGCCTCCTACCTCTTCCTTTATCTTATGGAAGGCTGACCTTTTACCCCTTAATTTCTGTTAATCTTATATTTCTTAATTTTTTTTATTGTTGAATGGAAGACTGAGCCTCCTGTCTTTTATTTTTTGTTTATATTGCTTTCTTTTTGTTTATTTTTTCTTATTATTATTAAATGGAAGGTTGAGCCTCCTACCTAACTTGTTATTGATATTTATTTTTTTTTGTTATTATTTTGTTTATGTATGAAAGCTTGGTCACGTTCATCAAGTGGTAGACTGGTAAGAGAATCTTCATCTTCTTCAAACATGGTTGAACACATTAATGAACAAGAAGATAACCATTCTCTACATAATGACCAAAATCGGCCTAGGACACTTAGAAAATACATGAACCCCATAAGAAATAGCACTCCATCATGTTTAATTTTTCCTGCTAATGCATGTAACTTCAACTTCAAGCCAGGTATTATTCAACTTTTACCAACTTTTCATGGCTTTGATTCCGAAAATCCATACTTGCATTTGAGAAAATTTGAGGAAGTCTGTCACACATATAACAATCTAAACTGTAGCACGAACACCATCAGGGTTAAGCTTTTTCCTTTTTCTTTAAAGATAAAGATAAAACTTAGCTATAGAATATTAGGTCAAGCACCATTAATTCATGGGATGAACTGCAACAACAATTTTTGAAAAAAATTTTTCTTGCCCACAGAACAAATTCTTTCAAAAGGCAAATCACAACTTTCACACAAAAATCAAGGGAAACTTTTTACTAGTGTTGGGATAGATACAAAGATTTATTTAACACATGCCCACACCATGGTTTTGAAACATGGAGATTAGTCTCACATTTTTATGAAGGTTTGACACCTAGGGAAATACAAATGGTAGAAATGATGTGTAATGGAACATTTGAGGATAAAGATCCTAACGAGGCAATGGATTACCTAGACATCCTAGCAGAAAATGCACAGAATTGGGACACCGTTGGTACCTATGATACTCCAAGTAAGACTCAAGCCCTTGCATCTAGTGGAGGCATATATCATCTTAAGGAAGATAATGGCCTTCAAGTAAAGTTTACATCTTTAGCTAGAAAGGTTGACCCTTTAGAAATGAAGAAAGTTGGTCAATAAAATCTGTTGAAGAAATTGTTCGTTACATTTGTGAGATCAATGACCATTCCACTAGCAATTGTCCAACCTTGCCCTCTTTCAAAGAATGTTTCCATGAACATGTCAATGCATTGAACAACTTTGAAAAGGCAACCCAAAATCCATACTCACAAACCTACAATCCTGGTTAGAGGAATCATCCAAATTTCAGTTGGAGAAATGATAATCATGCCTAACCATCACAACCACCTTTGCACACCCAGCAAAATTTTCAACAATCTCAAGGGTATGCACATTATGTTCCTCCTTTTAGGAAAATTTTTGAAGATACATTGCATTCATTCATTGAAAAGCAAGAGTCAATTAATGCTCAAACAAGTCAAACTATGATTGATTTGAAAGAAACTCTTGCAAAATTTGCACCTACACTTAACATTCAGGAGAAAGCGGAATTTCCTTCTCAACCACTGCCGAATCCTAAAGGTCAAATGTTGGATCAAGTGAAATCAATCATTACACTCTGTAGCGGTAAGGTTATTGAAAAATCCATTCCTGATTCTTGTGAAGGAGACGATGAGTCAACTTCTAAGAGTAAAGAAGGGGTTGAACCTATACCAAGTGAAGAACAAATTGAATCTCCACCTGCACCTCTATTTCCTCAGGCGTTAACTGTTCCTAAGAAGGTGAATAAGAATCCTGAAATTCTTGATATCTTCAAGCAGGTAAAGATCAATATCCCCTTGTTGGATGTGATTAAACAGGTACCTTTTTTTGCCAATTTTTTTAAGGATTTGTGCACTGTTAAAAGAAAACTGAATGTGAAAAAAAAGCCTTCTTGACCGAGCATATAAGTCCTGTTATTCAAAATTATACTACTTTGAAATACAAGGATCATGACTGTCCAACAATCTCATGTTTTATTGGAGAACATAAAATTGAGCAAGCATTACTTGATCTGGGAGCTAGTGTAAACTTACTTCCATATTCAGTTTTCCAAAAACTAAATTTAGGTGAGTTCAAATCAACTGAAATAACTCTTTTGCTTGCTGACAGATCAGTGAAAGTGCCTAGAGGAGTCATTGAAGATGTGTTAGTCCAAGTTGATAAATTCATATATCCTATGAATTTTATTGTTTTGGACACACCACCAGTGGAAATCAAGAATTCAATACCTGTTATCTTGGGACATCGATTTTTAGCAACTTCTATTGCCTTAATTAATTGCAGAAATGGATCGATGAAGCTAACATTTGGATATATGACATTGGAGTTAAATATTTTCAACTTGCTTAAGCAGCCACCTGAAAAATAAGATGAAAGTGAGAAAGTTTACCTCATTGACACTATTGGGAGAAACCACATTGAAAAAAGGAGTATCTTTGATCCTCTAAAAAATTATCTGGTTAATTCGTTTAAATTGATTATAAAAATGGATCAGGATACATCTAACATATGTTCATTGGTTGATTCTTCACAGGTGAAGGGAAACACCTGTTGCAAAACTAAAAATTGAAGAGCAAAATAAAATTCACACAATTGAGTTGAAGCTTTTACTCAAAGAATTGAAATACCTAATGTCGAAGAAAGATGCTAAATCAAGGCTGATACACTGGGTCATATTACTCTGAGAATTCAACATTATGATCAAGGATAAGAAGGGCACCAAAAATGTTGTCGATGACTATTTGTCAAGACTGACAACATATTCATCAATTGAGGCTGCATCTATAAATGATTATTTTTCTGATAAATTTTTATTCTCTGTCACTACAGTACCTTGGTGTGCTAATATTGTCAACTTTTTGGTGACAGGACGGATACCAGCTTAGTGGAGTATTCAAGATAAGAAGAAATTTCTACATAAGGTGACAATTTTTTATTGGAATGACTCTTATCTTTTCAAATATTATCCTGACCAAATATTTACGAGATGTATACTTGAGGATAAAGTAAAAAGTGTCTTTGAATTTTCTTACTTTGAAACGTGCGAAGGGAATTTTTTGTCAAATAAAATAACTGTAAAGATTTTGAAGTCTGGATTTCACTGGCCCTCTTTGTTTAAAGACGCACATGCATTCTGCAAAGCCTTTAAAAATTTTCAAAAAGTAGGTTCCATTTTTTCCTGGTTAAGTGGCGGATACGGTACTCTGTGGCTCTCAAGTCGGTTATATCAGTTTCCCATAATAACTGATTTCTTTATCTCCTCTTTCAATTTTTTCTCACCAATGGATTCTGTTCTTTCTACTTTGCGAAAACACTTTCCCTCTCTTTCAATAAATGTTCTTAAAAGGATTTATCAAGTTAGATGTGAAAGATTTAGAGTTTTGATGCACAAAGGCATTCCTGAAAATGTGTGGTGGTTAATTGAAGCTAAAATCCGTTTGGCTGGTGAAATTTCAGATGCATTTGTGTCCTATATGCCTAGCCTAGGCAAAAGCGCTTATGCCAAAAAACGAAGAGCAAAAAGGTTGCGCGTCTGTTGCAATTATTTTTGAGGGAATTGTGATACTAAATGTCGTTCTTTAGAGATGATGTCCAATAATCGAGAAGATAAAAGAAAATTTATTAAGAATGGCATGCGTAAGGAATCTTTGGATGATATCCGATTGACTCTTGAAATGCATTCTTGTGGATTAGTGCAACGTGAAATTCTTGATTTATAGAGGATTTTTCATAAAGAACGGCAGCGTTATAGTCTTGGGAATCTGACTTTAAACGACCCTATTTGCCAGTTTGTAAGGAAACTGGATGGGAAGCATATCCCCGACTCATAGCAGGCATTGAAGCCATTACTGGACGTAAAAGCAGTGGAAGATGTAAGCCACAGTCACAACTACTGTACATACAAGCCATCATTTTTGAAAATGTTCATTTTCTTCTGAAAATAATCTACCTACTCCTATAGGTGTAATCATTGCATTATCCTTTCATCTCTATAAATGCATGTTCTTCTTTTCATTTTTCACAAGATTAAGGATAGAAATGGAGGGAACCTCAACTCACAGATTACGAAATATTTGTGTATTTTGTGGAGCTTTTCCTAAAAAGGATGAAGATTTCTTAAGGGCAGCCAACCATTTGGGTAGAGTACTAGTCGAGCAAAAAATACATTTGGTTTATGGGGGAGGTAGTGGCGGATTGATGGGTGGTGTAGCAATAGCAACATCTATCGGGGGTAGCCAAGTTTTGTATCATACCTGCACCTTTGAAATTCATTTCTGGGAGCACGATTGGGGATGAATTAGTAGTTAAAAACTTGCAAGAATGTTTGTTGCAAATGCTTTATAATTCTGATGCGTTTATTGCTTTACCAATAGGGTTTGGCACATTGGGGGAAAATTTTCCAAATTGCTTCCATGCCCCAACTTAATTCGCACTAGAAACCCATTGGGCTGGTGATTGTTAACAATTTCTTTGCAGGTCTATTATCTTTTATGGATCATGCTTGCAGGAGAAATTTATCTTAGAGACGGCATGACGGATCCTAACATCCGCATCAACTACTGAAGAATTGCTAGACAAAATACAAGCTTTCATTCCTGAACCAGATCCAGCAATGATTGAAATAGACTAGACACGACAGTTTTCCCAATCAGCTCCATCCCATAAGTATCCTTTACCCTACTTGTCATTTATTTTTTGTTTTGATAAAGCACTGTGGAAGAAAGGAATCAGACTTGTGGATCTGTTTATCTTGTCCTTTAGTTTTACTATCAGTATTTTATTTATTTTGGTTTAAGTTATTTCAAGGTTTTCATGTTCAATAATTTTCATTTCAAGTAATTTCTTCTTCACTCTTCTTCTCTATGTTTTGACATTGGGGATAATGTCTTAATTTGGTTGGGGGAGGGATAGTTGATATTTGATTTTTTTTTTTAGTTTAGTTTTTCTCGTGCTGATATTAAAACCTTTGGACAAAGCCCTTAGTTTAGGATGGCCGTGTAAAGAGTAATTTTACTCTTGAGACGCATCCTATTAGGCATGTTAGTCACAACATTTGGGGGTGGCTAGGTTTCAACCCTATTTAGATGACATATCTCACAAGTAATCTATATTTTCTAAAAAAAATATTAGATGAAACCTGAATATTAATTCCAAACATTCATTCCCTTGCATATCTTATTAGTTTTATTGTCATTTTATTGTTGTTTTTATGGTAGTGTTGATTATTGATTTTTATGTTTAATTTTATTTTTTTTCCATGTTCAAGTGCATATTTTCATGAAAGTTGCATATATGAACATTTAGCGTGCATTTAAGTTGTTTGTTTGCATTTAAGAGCCCAACTCATGGAAATATCACCGTTGGATGTATACTTTGTAAATTCAAAATGGTTGTTAATTTTTGAAAGCAGTTAAAGTATGTTGCTCGTTTACCTAAGGAAAATAAATAACCGGTAAGCACTTTTGAGCCCTTAGTGTTTATTAGGATGTGTGAATTTCTTTGTTAAGAGTACTTTCTGATAGCCGAAGGGCTATCGCCTCTATCTGACCCGAACTCGGAGCGTCAGGGAACGCGAGGATACTATTAGCCCCCCCGAGGTACTAAACAGATCGCCTTCGGAGATGGAGAATCAACTATTGCAAGCTGAAGAGGATCTCCCCGAAGGCGGAACCCTGAATCAGGGAACTCCCCGAACTATGGGCACATTTCCCAAAGGGGCACCGTCCGTGTCAGAGGACGACCTCGTCCAAGGACTTCGGGAGTACGGTATGAGCATTTAAGGAGCCTCTGACATGTCGCCCACAGACGTTACAGGCCGCCCCAAACGGCGGTCTGATACACCGACGCCATCCAGGTCCCATCATGACCTGTCTCGGTTCAAGGCTCAAGAAACCTGCCACCGGCTACTTGTCCCCTGCGCCCAGAAATTCAGGAAAGATCTGACCGAACACGTGTCAAGATCTGAATGGGCTGAATACTCCTATAAATACCAGGAAATAAACCTGGGCAAGGGATCGAGCCAGGAGCAGACTCCTTTCCTTGAGAAAACACAAACAGGCAAGGCCTTTCTACTTTTCAGTGCTTCTCACTTATTTTCATTCAGGACACTGACTTGGGCGTCGGAGGCTCCTCCCTGGAAAAGCACCCCGAGGACCTCCTAACCCTCTTCTCTGAGCTTTTCAGGAACATTCCCCTGGGAAACCTCAATTCCAGACACTCTCCTTCACAGGAAGTCCTCCCGGAAGTCACCATGCCTTCCAGTGAAGATGTCTCAGGGCATCATTTGGCACCGTCTGTGGGAAACCATCCTCGGGTCGTCGTCGTTGAGACTCGGTGTTCTAAGGACAAGGGACTCCCGAGCTCCCCGTCCGCGCCTGAAGTCCAACCGGCCACTAAGCAAGCCCTCCCAGGGACTTCCACGGCTGAGGAAGAGTGTCCTCTGGTCATAACCATGAGCTTTCTGCGCGACTTTCAATGTTCTGTTGTGGCTGAAATGACACAATAGATAGAACGAAGGTGGCCGCAACAAGCTCAAGCCCAAAGGCCTCTTTCGCCAGCACACCCTCGGGAAAAAGTCCCAAACCAACCCATCGTAGTTCGGGATGCGGAGACCCACGAGAGGAGTCTTCAACGGAAAACATGCCCCTCGGGGCACGGCTCGCGGGACAAGCGGGGTGAAGACGACCCAAAATCACACACAGGAGGAGCCAGTCACCTGAGGCGAGGTCCCCATCCCTTCAGCGCCGAACTCACTCTCCGAAAAGGCACCGACAATCTCCCCTCCCAGAAGAAGAACCTAGCGCCACGATCCTCATGGAGAAGATATTGGCGAGGTTGGACAGAGTGGAGAAACAGGTGGCCCACAAACCCGTCTGGGCTAGGCTGTCTGGAACCTTTTGTGGGGATGAGTCCCCATTCACCCAAGATGTAGTTGAGGCAGCCATGCCAGGTGATTTCAAAGTACCTCGGCTGGAAACTTATGATGGCGGTACTGATCCACAGGCCCATCTGACCAAGTACAGACGCAGCATGATGATGCACGGTGCTGACGACGCTACCTTGTGCAAATGTTTCGAGGTCACTCTCACTGGGCCAGCAACAGCCTGGTATAATTCATTGGCCCCAGGAACCATCACAGAGTTCCAAGAGTTATCCACAGCCTTCGCGCAGCAGTTTATCGGAAGTTGGCCAACGGCAAATTTTACCGAAGGGCCGAACAGCACATGACAGCCGAAGAACTGAGAATGGGCAGACCGAAATCAGATCACACCCGGGCCGAAGGGTCCAGCCAGCAAACCCGGTATCCCACCGAACAGGCAGGCCGACCTCGGAGAACGCGAGGAAGGAAACTCCCCATTTTCACACCCCTAAACACCACAAGGACCAACATCCTCATGAAAATGGAAAGGCAGGGAACTCAGGTTCAGCGGCCACGGGCCATGACCGCCGACAACAGAAAGAATATGAAGAAGTTCTGCCAGTTTCATCGCGACCACGGCCACGACACCGAAGACTGCTTCCAATTGAAAAAGTATATAGAGTCGCTGATAAAACAGGGCCAACTTCGGCGTTATCTGCGCATGCCTTCCCCGAAAAGGAGAAAAGAGGAGGAAGGAAAGGCAGAAGATGAGGACTACGACTCCGACAGGCGGAGAAACCGAAGTCCGAAAAGGCGCCCCCTACCTCCAGCGGGAATCATACAAACAATTACGACGGGACTGCCATCCTCGGAAAGAAAGAGGAAGGCCAGAGAAATAGCAGTCATGGAGTATCAAAGTCCAACAAAAAAGCTGGCCCAAAAGGATGGTTCCGCCGTCATTTTTCCCCATGACGACCCATTATTGATCATTGCGAGAATAGGAAACTGGGACATCAAGAGAATGCTGCTTGACGACGGATCAAATGCCGACGTCCTGTTTTCACACTTGCTGCCGAGGTTGGGTGTATCTAGCAGCAACCTCAAGCCCGTCACCTCGCCTACCTTTAGGGTAGGTCCGTCCGAACTGCCCGTCCTCGGATGGATCAATCTCCCTTTGATGCTGAAAGGGACTTCGGTGATTGGGACAGCAGAGTTGTACGCCTCCACAATGGCAAGGTTCATCGTTATGGATATCCCTTCATCGTACAATGCCATCCTTGGAAGACAGACACAGGGAAACCTGCACATTCGCCCTGATGTCAAGTACTTGACCGTCATTTTCGCCGCCAAGGATGAAGATGCGGAAATCTTCATAGATCAAGGCGAAGTAAGGAAGGTGTTCGTCAAAACATGAAAGGCTCCAGCAAACAACTTCGCGCAAGCTGTGGAAGCAAAAACACCAAAAAAGGGTGAGGCAGAGAATCCCGCGAAGGCGGAAATGGAAGAAGTAGAACTTGTCCCAGGCCAAAATACCCGAATAGGGAAAAACTTGGCCAAAGGTGACAAGGAAAAACTTGTATCTTTTCTACTGACAAATAAATATCTGTTTGCCTACTCGCCGAAAGATATGCCAGGGGTAAACCCTGACATAATTCAACATAGTCTCAAAGTAAGTCCGGAAGCAAAGCCCGTCCGGCAAAAGAAGCGAGGCATCTCAGTTCATAAAAGTAACTTTGTCAAAACCAAAGTACAACGACTGTTAGAAGCCGATGTCATCAGGGAGGTCAAGTACCCTGAGTGGTTAAGCAATGTGGTAGTTGCCACAAAAGAAGGAAGCGGCAAACTCCGGATGTGCATCGACTTCAGAAACTTGAACGATGCTTGCCCGAAAGATTCATACCCTCTTCCACCGATAGACCAATTGGTAGACTCAACTGCCGAGTACGGGCTCCTAACTTTCTTAGACGCCTTCAGTGGGTATCATTAAATAAGGATGGACCCTGAAGATGAAGAAAAAACCGCCTTCATCACCGAAGGAGGAACATACTGCTACATCAGGATGCCCTTCGGGCTAAAAAACGCAGGAGCCACCTACCAGAGGTTGATGAGCAAGGTCTTCAACGACCAAATAGAGAGAAACATGGAAGTATATGTGGACGACATGATAGTCAAAAGCAAACTGCCTGACGACCATGTCGCAGATCTAAAGGAAACTTTCCACCAGCTCAGAGCCTTCAGGATCCGCCTTAATCCCGAAAAGTGCATCTTCGGAGTAACCTCGGGAAAGTTCCTTGGGTACATGGTATCAGAAAGAGGCATTGATGCCAACCCAGAAAAAATTAAGGCTCTACTCGAGTTCCGAACTCCTGCCACAATAAAAGATGTGCAAAGGCTCACCGGAAGGATAACCTCCCTCAGCAGGTTTATTTCCAGATATGGAGACCGGTGTCGACCATTCTTCAAAGTCCTCACTAAGGCAGCAAAAAAGGAGGACAACCTCGGGAGTAATGACCATCCTTGGGGTGAAGACTACCAAAAGGCCTGGGAGGAACTCAAAATCTACTTAGCCGGCCTGCCCACTTTGTGGCAACCTCGCGAGGGAGAGCCCCTCGTGTTATAGCTCGCCGTCAGAGAAAAAGCCGTAAGCTCGGTCCTTGTGAAAGAAGAGGGGGCGAAGCATTGGCCAGTCTACTACATAAGCAAGTCCTTGCATGGCGCCGAAGTCAGGTACCCTCTGTTGCAAAAAGCTATATATGCCTTGGTGCTAGCAGGAAGAAGGCTGCGACCATATTTTCAGGCTCACCCTATCATCGTCCGAAGTAGTCTACCTCTGCGCGATGTCATGAGAAAAGTTGATCATTCGGGAAGGCTTTCCAAATGGTGCATAGAGCTTGGCGAACACGACATCACTTATGAACCTCAAAAAGCCATAAAAGCTCAAGCTCTGGCAGACTTCATTGCCGAAGTACCCACCACCGAAGATAGCCATCTAGATCCAAGCGAAGGTGAGCCAGAGTGGACTTTGTACGTCGATGGAGCCTTGGGGTCTGAACACCAAGGAGCTGGGGTAATTATCAGAGGTCCTGAAAGCCTTGAAGTAATGAAGGCTATTAAGTTCAGCTTTAACGTCACCAACAATGTGGCTGAATATGAAGCCCTCATAGCAGGATTGCGCCTAGCCAGAAGAATTGGCGTGCAAAATCTAAAAGCCCACAGCGATTCCCAGCTAGTAGTTCGGCAAACGGCAGGAGATTATGGGGCGAAGGACCCAATCTTGGCAAAATATCATGAACTGGTGACAAAGCTCATTCGAGAGTTTGACACCATACAGATAAAAAACGTACCTCGATGGGATAACGCCGAAGCAGACTGCTTGTTGAAGTCAAAAACATACACCGAGGTACTAAGCCGCCCGAGCATTGAAGTACTAAGCATAGTAACTTCGGAAAAAGGCTGGAAAGACCTGATAAAAAGGTATCTTGCAAACAATGCGCTCCCTGAAGACCCCATCGAGGTTGCAAAAGTGCGAAGACGCTCTGGGCGATTCTTCCTAATAGGTGAAGAACTGTATCGGCAGGGATATGCGAATCCTTTACAGAGGTGTGTTGGCGAATAAGATACTGAAATGATCCTCGAAGAAGTCCACGAAGGCGCTTGTGGTTCACACATTGGAACCGATGCCCTGGCAGCAGTAATACTGCACCAAGGATAGTTTTGGCCTACCCTGAGAAAGGACGCTCGGCAGTTCGTCCGAAAATGTGGTAATTGCCAAAAACACGCAAATATCCAGAGGACACCCTCGGAAATGGTGACTTCGGCTGACTATACCTGGCCCTTCGCAGTCTGGGGCATAGACCTCATAGGACCACTCCCGACAGCACCTGGAGGCGTGAAATTCTGCGTAGTAGCAGTAGACTATTTCTCCAAATAGGTCGAGGCGGAACCGTTGGCTACTATCTCGGCAAAAGAAGTGCAGAAGTTCGTATGGAAGAACATCGTATGCAGATTTGGCATACCAAGGGTACTAGTAGCTGATAATGGATCCCAGTTTATAGACAAAGGGTTCCAGGAATTTATCAGTAACCTCGGGACAAAAATGCACTTCGCCCCAGTAGCTCACCCCCAAAGCAATGAGCAGGTAGATGTATCTAACAGGACCATAAAAGATGGTCTGAAAAAGAGGCTGGGGGAAGCAAAAGGGAAATGGCCAGGAGAGCTCCAAAGTGTACTATGGAGCTACCGAACAACACCCCGAAGAGCAATAGGGGAAATCCTTTTTCACTCATTTTCGGCACAGAGGCCATCATCCCAGTCGGGGTAGTGCAACCATCAATCCGAGTACAAGTTTTTGATGAAGGTAGAAATGACCTCGGCCTAAGAACCAAGCTCGACCTCGTCGGCGAACACAGAGAAATAGCGGAGCTGAGAAGAAAAGCTTTTCAGCAGAGAGTGGCCACGGCTTTAAACTTGCGTGCCAGGCCAAAAGGAATAAAGAAAGGAGACCTCGTTCTCCGAAAGGATGAATTTGCACCTCGTAAGCCATCCCACGGGGTATTTCGCGCGAACTGGGAAGGTCCCTATCTGATCCTTGCCGAAGTACGAAAAGGGGCGTACAAGCTTGGCAATTTCGAAGGTATAGAATTAAAAAATACGTGGCATTCAGACGCCTTGAGAAAATTCTATACTTAGGATCTCGGCGAAGAAGATTATGCTGTACAAGTTAGAAAAATTCTCTAAGTACGAAAGTTTCTTAGCCAAAAAGTCTTAAGCATAAGAAGTGCAAATTTCGCAAAAGTGGCCGACCAGATAAGGTTTTCCGAAGTCTCTTGAGTGAACGTGTTCGGGACAATGGAGAAAACCTGGCAAAAGACTTAGCCAAAATTCTTGGGCATAAGTTGTACAAAAAAGATTTCGCGAAGAAGGTCGCCATGCTAAGCGCAGATAAGGTTTTCTGAAGTCTCTTGAGCGAATGAGTTCGGGACAAAGGGAAATGAAAAATCTTGTAAAGATACTTAGCCAAATTTTCTAAAAAAGTCTTTTATTAAGATAAATTTGCTTACAAAGAAGGAAGATTGCCAGAAGAAGAAGTACAAAAGAGAAGGAAAATAAGGCAAAGGGCCCTAGAACAAACTAGGGATTCTCCGCATCCCGGGAGCCACTAGCTCCTGCGTCATTCTCCACAACCTTCGGCGCCGAAAGTGAAGGGGGCAGGTTCAGATGCTCAATCTTGGACCAAGACCACCGAGGCCCCTCGGGAATGTTCAGAGCCTCCAAAAAAGAAAGGTCCAAGTCTGGGAACCTTTGAAGAACTTGATACCGAGCGAGGCAAAATCCGTCCTGAAAACCAACTTTGGTCATCTGGTCGGATTTGTCCTTCTCGACACCGAGGTCTTCAAGGTCCTCCTTCAGATCCGCGACCTTCTTCTTCAACGCCTTCATCTTCTTCTTCTCTGGCTCCTTCTTCAAAGACTCGACCTCGGCTTGAAGCGCGGCCCTCTCTTTAAGCACCTTCGCCAGGAGAGCCTCTGATTCTGACTTCTCCTTTTGAACTGCCTCGTTCGCAGAAATCAGCTCCACCACCTGGGAGCCGGGGTCATAAATCTTCTGGGATGAGTCCTTCAAAAGTTCTTCCTTTTCCTTCAGGAACTCCTCCCAAACGGCAGCAACCTCTTTTTCTGCAGCTTGAGCCAGCTGCGCGTTCTGTGTGGCCAGTTCCGAGCACTTGGCCTTATATTGGTCTATGGTGCTTAAGGCCGAGGCTTGGAACAGCGCCTGCCTCGCCACCTAAACTCTGAGGAAACTGGCGTACCCCAGTAGCTGCAGAGAAACAAAGACAAAGTTAGTAAGGCAAAGAAGAAGAGGCAGACGTTTAGAGGAAATCAAAAAGAAAAACACAAAGGCGAGAGGTGTACCTGGGTAGCGTGCTCAGAGACCTTTGCGGCAAGGGAGTCATCGTCAGGGTGAGCCTCCATGATGGCCTTGAAAGAGGCCTCAGTAAGCACCCCCTTTAAGATCTCCTTAGCCATTTGCTGGCAGTCTCCGGAGTACAAATTCATGTCCTCCGTAAACATCCAGAAAGGCTCCTTCGAGACCTTCCCCTTCGGGATATGGGCATCCCGAAGGGCCCGCTTTCGGGCGTGCTCGGCCACCCAACCCAGAGATGATATCTCCCCTGCATGGAAAAAACAAAAAATTGGTCAAGGCAAGAAAATCTCAAAGCCCACAAAAAAGAAGGCACCTCAGTTTGTTAGAAAAACAAACCTGCTGGCACCTCGGCGACGTCGTCATCGGAAGCCCGAGCCTCCTCGGTAGAAATCCCCTTGTCATTGCTTTTACGTCGCTCTTCGGTAGAAGGGGCCTCTACCAAAGCATCCAGAAGAGTCGCTGAAGGAGTGGGACTCTGAGTAGTGAGGTTAGCAAAGACCTCGGCCGGCAGAACAGTAGCAGCCTCGGGCTCTTCGCCCACCTCCTCGGAAATCTCTAGGAGAGGAGGGGGCGCATCTTTCTTCACCCGTTTGGCCATAGATGGCCCAGCCCCAGACATTTTCCGCCTTCGGGAAGCAGCCTTCTTTGTCTGCTCACCCTTCTCAACTTGGCCAGTGAAAAGGGATTTGTAGAAGGCAGCAGTGCCGTCGCCCATCTCTGGAAAAGAAAGAAGATATCAGCGTGAGTCCAAGATGAAAACCATAACAAAGGGAGCCAGAGATAACTTACTCTCGAAGAAAGTTTCAAAAGTAGCTTCCCCCCGAACGAGTTTTACCAACCAAGAATCCTTCCCGGCGATGGCAGGAGCTGGCATCTCGAGGTCAGTCTTATGCTCCTTCACTACCCCTAGCTCCCGAAGAACCTCCTCGGTCATTAACCTCCAATTAATGAGGAAGGGGTAGAGAGAGCGTGAGGAGACCTTGGGACCCCAGTTAGAGACAGCCCGAATATGTCCGTCGAAGTTCGCGAAGACAGAAGCCAACTCCGGAGTTAGCATTATCTTCGGATCTACGACGTCCATCTCCAGCTTTCCCTGAGCCCACTTGGTCGGAACATGCGACCAGGCCTCCTCCATCTTCAAAAAGAAAATTTTTTGTTGCCACCCTCGATAGCTGTCCTTGGTGGCAAAGGCGAACATATATTTTTTGCTCCCGGATCCCCGAGGTAGCATGAAATAAAAGCCACCCTTCGGGACCACGAAAAGCTTGTAGTACTGCATAAAAATAACAAAGTGGGGTTCTATCCCGAAGATGCCACACATGAAGATGAAGGCGTTAAAATAGCAGTACAAGTTCGGCGGAAGTTGATTTACGGCAATGCCATGGAATTGGCAGAAGTCGCAAATCATCTTCGGAGGAGGGTACCAAAGTCCGGCCTTCAGTTGGGCTCGGAAAACGGTAACCTCATTACTACGGTTCGAAAAGCAAAATTGGTCAGAATGTGGCAACCTCGTAACGGCATACGAAGGAAGAAAGAACTTTTTCTTCCATTTTGCTAGTTTTTTGGGGGTGGTGCAGCAAAGGTGAGACAAAAGGGGTTGCCAGCTCTCGGGAACAGGCATGTTGGCTGAGAAACGAGTTCGAAAAAAGGAAAGAAAACAACTTTTGGAAATACTCTAAAAATCAGAGGATTCTGGAAATCAAAAACCCACCAAATGACTTGCCAAAATCTGGGTTTGAAGTCGCCGTCGTGAAAGATTGCCGGAAAGGACTCTGTCAAACAGCACTGCCGCAGAAAGCAAGGGAAAATAGCAGAAGCAAAACCAAAAAAGGAACTTATGATGGAATGGGCGATATATAGGCTGAAGGTGGGTAGACGAACCGGCGTCATAAGTACCCCTTGAAGGCGAACAGTCGCCATAATTGTTCTCTGCGTCTGAAAAGATGCGCCCTTTGTAACCGATGCGAGTCTCCTCTAATGACAGTGTGGCACGTTTCAGCCGCTGCGTCGAAATAGGGGACACGCCTTCTGACACCCCTAAAAAATTGGGACGCGCCGCTCCAGACTGACACGCCTGGTCATGAGACGTGACGTTGCACAAACCTGCAAAAGGAAAAAGGAAAGAAGTAAGTTGCCTCGAAGACACCAAAAGACAGGCCATAGCCGAACAGCCCATATCTTCGGGCAAAAGGTGTACCTTCGGCACAGGTTTTACTCCCTAAAAACTCCCAAAGAGCATCCTCAGAAAGACTACAAACCGAAGTCTCCACTTCGGCTTTCCAAAGGGGGGCACCGAAGGGCTATCGCCTCTATCTGACCCGAACTCGGAGCGTCAGGGAATGCGAGGATACTATTAGCCCCCCAGATATGCTAAACAGATCGCCTTCGAAGATGGAGAATCAACTATTGCAAGCCGAAGAGGATCTCCCTGAAGGCTGAACCCTGAATCAGGGAACTCCCCAAACTATGGGCACATTTCCCAAAGGGGCACCGTTCGCGTCAGAGGACGACCTCATCCAGGGACTTCAGGAGTACAGTATGAGCATTTAAGAAGCCTCAGACATGTCACCCACAGACGTTACAGGCAGACCCAAACGGCGGTCTGATACACCGACGCCATCCAGGTCCCATCATGACCTATCTCGGTTCAAGGCTCAAGAAACCTGCCACCGGCTACTTGTCCCCTGCGCCCAGAAATTCAGGAAAGATCTGACCGAACACATGTCAAGATCTGAACGGGCTGAATACTCCTATAAATACCAGGAAATAAACCTGGGCAAGGGATCGAGCCAAGAGCAGACTCCTTTCCTTAAGAAAACACAAACAGGCAAGGCCTTTCTACTTTTCAGTGCTCCTCCCTTATTTTCTTTCAGGACACTGACTTGGGCGTCGGAGGCTCCTCCCTGGAAAAGCACCTCGGGGACCTCCTAACCCTCTTCTCTGAGCTTTTCAGGCACATTCCCCTGGGAAACCTCAATTCCAGACGCTCTCCTTCACAGGAAGTCCTCCCGGAAGTCACCATGCCTTCCAGTGAAGATGTCTCAGGGCATCACTTACTTTGTGTTTTGAGCTAGACCTTGCTTGTATGAATGGTCTTAAAGACCCATGCAACCTCACTTCTTGCTTGTAAATTTAAGGAAGAAGAAGGCATTTTAGGGCTAATCACCTACCAAAAAGCTAACCTTGTACATTATCCTTTACTGAACCCCTTTGAGCCTTATAGCCTTATTTTTTGTTTGAACCTTATATGTTTAACCACTTCCACTTCATTTTAATCCTTTATTGTCCTTGGAATTAGTGATGCTTATGTGATTATGGACTTAGAGAATTAAAATGAATGTGTTGTTTTTTGTAAAATAAAGAATAAATGTAAGGCATACTTCAGAATATGTTGGATTACCTTGCGCTTAAATTGTGATAGTAAAAAAATTTGGGGTGAATTGAGCTTGAATAATAAAAATTGAGTATGTATCATTGGATAGTTGAGTTTTAAACAAATGTTGATTTGTTATTTATGATAGAAAAAGGCAAAAGCGAGACCATAAGAAAAAGCCCTCATAAAAGAAAGTTAAAAAAATATAAATAAAAAAAATCTCTTTCATTTCATAATACTTGCCCTATTTTTCTTTTATGGCAGTCTAAAAAAAAAGTTGTTCTCTTTCCCTTTCAGATAAAATTATATATCCTCATACCCATGTGAATCCATACTAAAGTAAAGATGAAAGAAAATTTTTTAGGGGAGAAAATTATATATGCTCATACCCATGGGAGAAAATTTTGAAAAAAAAAAATACAACTTCAGCCTTAATATTTGTGCAAGTCAAATGAGGCCAGCTATTTTGAAACGGAGAGAGGTAAAAAAAAAAGTGTTAAATTCAATAAGTTTAAAACTCAATCATATTTGTTTTCTAAACTCAAGTGTTGATAAGGAGTTGTGTTTTAGAGATGACTTGAAGCTTAGGATTGATTTGGGTATTTAGTGTTCTAGGTGCCCATATTTATTGTTTATTGTATTACTAGTTCTCTTAAATTCCACCACTAAAAAGCCTCCATCCGATTCCCGCTTTAACCAAACCCAGCCTCATTACAACCTTATATAAAGACCATTGGACTTAAATTTATATGCAATTCCTTTTGAGAATCTAGTGAGGTTGAAGTTGGATCCCTTTTCAAGCTCCGGATTGAGAAACACAAAGTAAGCTATTCACAAACCTACCTTAAAATAAGTGCAAATACTTAAGGAGTGATCCTTTACCCCTGGTAATAAGGACTTAACTTTTTCTCTTTTCATTAATTACTTGCAAGTCAAGTTTACAAGTGTTATATATTCATAGCATGATTTGTCATGGGTTGTTAGATTACGTATTTAGTTTATATTCTTAGGTTACATTTGCTAGGGACTAGTAAGAACCTGGTTGGGGGGTGTGATGAATACTTATAAGTATATTGCTATTAAGGGTTTAGATCATCATTATACACTTTGAGTATGATTAATTTCTATATTCTGAGCATTTTTCCACCGGGTTACTATTCATGCAGTTTCACTATTCACACCATTTTTACTATTCATAGTTACTATTCACCAACTTACTATTCCTATGCATATTTCATTGTTCATACATATATATTTACTATACATATGCGGTTTACTGTTCATTAATATTAAAATATATATATTAAATAATTATTTTTTTTATGTAGGTAAAATCATCACTTGGTGTCCTTTCATGAGAAAAATCATATTTGGAGTTGCAGGCATTAGAATTGAGTGATTCCAAATTCATCTAAAAGCCAACACATAGATCTTCAACTCTGCTTCATTTTGAAAGCTAGTTTGATCATTCTCCTTGCCGAAATCTAATTATAGATGAGACCATTTGTTCTATGGTATGCTGAAGAGCAGTTTTGGTAGAAAAATTATAACTTGAGCTATAGATGTTCGATTTGAATGAGGAAGCTATTGATTTGAAGATAAAGAAGAGATCTACAAGTTTCATGCTTTGAGGAAGAGTTGATTCAATGTCTACAATGGTCAAAAAATTAAAATAAATTGCAGCCCACCATTGTTGATTTGTATTTACGTACATTTTACTATTTTACCATTTCACCCACCCCAAAACTCTATAAATAGGCACCTTGGGGGGGAGGATGAATTCATGCCATTTCTTAGGCCTACTTTTTGTTCTTGTATCATTCTTAGGTTTTCTTCTTTAGTTTTGTTCTAGTTTTCAATACCGAAGCTCTTTCCAAGTGTTTTATCGGTCTTCTTCTTGTTCCTCCTTTAATCTTTCAATTCATGTTCATTTTCTCTTTTTATATGTTGTTTACTTTTATCATAGCTAACTAATCATTCTTTTGCTAAGGTGAAAGGGTGAAGCTTTTGGTATAGAGGTTATGATTGATTTGAATGGATCACAACAGTAATAGTATTTTCTTTCTTAATCTATTTAACTTCCCTCCTTGTTAAAGGGAGTCTTGATTCATCATAGTCAATCATTGGCACAAAAGTTGTTTGATTCCTTCTGTAGAACATGGCTCTGCTGGCTATATTGGAATCTTGAGTTATTGTTGACAAAGGTTGGCATGATGGATACTTGAATTCATTAGCAAGCGTTGGTGTTTTAAGATCAATGAAAGTTAATACTAACTAAATTTCCTGATTGGGACCTCCTTTATGTGTGGATACCAATTGAGTGGTAAGATGGGCTAAAATTAATCATAATCGATATACTAAAAGTGGCTCCCCTAACCTTCGTTATTTTAATTGAATTTTAATTTTAATTTGCACTTGTTCACACCTTGCACCAAAGCTTTCTTTATTAAAAATATGTAATTTGGATTTCTGAATTCACTTCCCTGTGGTTCGACACTCGGACTCCTGAGATTTTATTACTTGCGACAACTTACACTTGGGTTACAACTGCTAAAGTGTAGCAGGGTCATTGAAGACATGGACTTCTCTAATGATGATGCTTCATTGATGATCCCTTAACGATATCGAGGGATTACAATGAATGCAACCTTTAACACTAGGACAAAGTTGTTTCCAAACTAGGAGATTGTCATTGTAGTCCTGTCTAACTAAACATTTGGTAGTTCTAATTATGTCATTCCTGCTTCTTGTTATCTAGATGTTTACGCTTATGAGGTATTTCTTTGGTTGGGTCATAAAACAGACTGAGGTCCAGTCCTATACTGAGGAAAAGTTAGCGAATGCCATAAGTTCCCTGGCTGAGGTTACTCACAAATTTGGCCAACTAAATAAGTTGATGGAAGAAGATCTTTATCTACTTAGGAGTCAAGCTGCTAAGGAGATAAAGTTCTTTACCAATGATGCTTAGACCAAGGTTGAGAACCTCAGCTGGAAGTTCACATTATTATCATTGGAGTGAGACAACAGTGATGCTCTCAATCAGGATCTTGACACCAAGCTAGCCTTTCTTTCTAAAGAGAAGAAGAAATTGACCAAAGATTAGAAGAAATTGAGTCAGTATCTCTAGAAGGCAAAGAGGGTGTTCAAATCCTTGTAGGAGGAGAAGCAGGGCATGGGAGATGAGATGTAGAAAATAACAAAAATTGCCATTTCCAGCCTTTAGTATGGCTTCTATATATTAAGATATAAAGTCCTACAGGAGTACCCTAACCTTGACATTTCTTTTCCTTAATGCTTTGTAGAGGCCCAAGGGTTTTTCCTTTACGTGGTCACGGGACAAGTGCCTCGACACCCCTAATGGGGTTACTAAAAGGGAAGATGATGAGGAAGAGGATGAAGAAGAAGAGGATGAAAAGGATCAAGAGGGAGATCATGCTCAAGGTCAAAAGAAGGAAGATAGCCAGGATGAGGAGGGTTAGTGTG
Source organism: Aquilaria yunnanensis (assembly GCA_039654915.1). Lineage (NCBI taxonomy): Eukaryota > Viridiplantae > Streptophyta > Magnoliopsida > Malvales > Thymelaeaceae > Aquilaria > Aquilaria yunnanensis. The sequence continues at coordinate 45,449,389 of CM077595.1, forward strand.
TTTTTTTCTAGTTTTCCTCCTTTTTCCTTTTCTTTCTCTTCTTTGTTGTACTTTTGTTATGATAATGAAGATGGCTCTTTGGATAATGGCTTGTGTTACATCATTCTTTTTTAGGTTGTTTATTTTTCCAAGACATACACATATATTCTTGGATTCTTTATCTGCCTTGCTATTTGTTCGAATGCTCATTGTGTACCTTGGTTTTGCACACTTTGCTTAGAAATTCTAAGTGTAAGCTACCAAGTTAACTTTGAAGAATTTTATGTCTTCAATTCATTTTCCAAAGTTCTCAGTGAAGTTTATAGTCCGTCTTTATAATTTATTTTTTTTACTTGTGGTATGCGTTGGAATTTCTCTTCCCCACTTTGGCCAATTGTTTTCCATGCATGAAATCTTGCTTGAAAATTCATTTCAATGTTGAAATGTTTTTTCTAGAAGAATTGCATGTTTATTTATTTAGTGATTAGTACATCGACCTCCAAATATTGGTGTGACGTTGGTGTGTATACTTTAAACTATGTGATTTTCATAACACACTATGCATAATACATTTTTAAGGTATCTACATGCCAAGTATTTTCAGTTTGGCCCCATAGCCATGTTGAAGCTTATAGATCCCTGGTCTTACTAAATCGATAACAAGCTAAGGGCCTTCCATGTTTTCCTAAAGTACACCATAAGAGGGTCATTGAGGTTCAACTTTGGTACTCCGATGTTGTTATGGTCTGCTGCCTAGCCCTCTAGGTAGAAGACCTTCAATGGTCAGGTAAGACTTGTTAAACAAGTCAACATGCCTAGTTTAATGTCTCAATTAGTTTGAATAAGTGAATCAAGCAAATCTAGTAAGGGTTAGATGGTTCCTAGGTCATTTTGGCATTGAAATGTCACTAGGGGTGAAATGGTCATTTTGTACCCCGAGGTGATAGGCTTGGTTTTTAAGCATAAGTTGTTCTTTGGGACCTAAGTGGCAAGAAACAATAGAGTCAGACTAAATTGCCAAGTCTTGTGGCACTATTTGAGCATAGGGTTCTTTTGCAAAAATTAATTAAGTTGAAGGGCTAAAAGATAGAAGGTTGGTTTTAAAACCATTTTGGGGGTAAAGCTCACCACTATTCATCATCCTCAACCTTCCATCATTGTAACTCTCCCTATCCCCTCAAAATCCATGGCCAAATCTTCCCAAAATCATCAATTCTTGGTGGAAATCAAAGCCTCATGAAGACCAAGTGGAAATGAGCTTGTTTTTGCATGAGTTGACTGATTTGAGCTCAAAACCATATTTTTAAGCTAGGTAAGCTCTAAATTTGGTTGGGACTAGTTGTTCTTTGGTTATTCTTGGTTTCTTGAGCTTCCATGAGCTTGGGTCTAGTGGGAATGAGCTTGAATTGGTGCCATTTGTGTTGAATTTGCTTGGAACCATAGGGGCCCTAGTGGAACCCAAGTTCTTGGTGTGGATGCTTGATTGCTTACATCTTCTCCTAAATTGAGGTACGGGATTTAGTTTACATACTCTTGTAATGCATGTCTTAGTTGCTTGAATGTTGGTTTCAAGCGGTTTGTGAAATATGCATTGTTATGGTGAGGTTTGTGTTATGATGGACTAGCAATAATCAAGCTCTTGGGTGGTGCAATTGAGCCCTTAATGCTTGGTTAGTTTGGCATGAAAATGACCTATTGTAGTTACTTTAATGGACTGAAGGTTGGCAAGGCTTGGTATGAAGGTTTGGGTGGCTTGGGAGGCCTCCAAACATGAATGGATAAAGTTTGGAAGTGCAGGGCTTGGAGGCCTTACACCTAGGTGCTAGGTGGCACTGTAGTGCCCAAGATCCCATTTGGAACCTAAAAAGAAATGGCTTCTGACACCTCAGTGCCAGTTCTGGCGCCTAGGTGCAAGACCTTGAAAGCATTGACATGCTGTAGTATTTTCACCATAACTTTTCGCTCAGGTGTCCGATTGAGGCGATTCAACATTCCCCGTGAAGCTAAAAGAATGATCTACAAATTTCATTGTTCTACTCAAGGATGAATTGACCTACATTTTTTTTTATTTTTCTTCAAGGTGAGGGGTTAGTGAGTGCTTAAGGGGCCTTAGGGTGGAAGGTGACCAATGGTATCTTAGTACCCCATATAGATCCTTAAAGCACTAGTTTGTGGACCAAGGTTTCTTGTGTACAATGAAAGCATGAAGAAAAGTGATCTAAGAGGAGCTCAGAGCACTAGAATAAGTCCATTAAGAAAGGTTAAGGGGGTTTAGAATCATTGGTAGTCTAGTTGAAGGCTTAAGGCTTCAGACACCAATGAGGAACCCTAGTGTATATGTTGAGTCCATCCATAGAAAATCTTACCATAATAGAGTGAACCAAGTAATGGTGGATAGTGGAGCACAATGGATGAAGGCTTAGTGCACTTGTGGCCTAGCCAAGTTGTGACTTCAGGCACTAGTGAAAGCTTAGTATATCCTTGGTAGGTTAAATGCGCAAGGCTTAGTGCCTTGGTAGTCTAGGTGAGCTTATTAGCTCAAGACTCCAAGTGGAAGCCTAGTGCACCTAGTTAGGTAGAGGCTTAGTACCATAGTGGCCTAGACAAGCTATGGGCTTGAGGCACTATGTGGAAGCCTAAAACATCTACTTAGTTTTTTAGAACTCAAGCATGGAGTATCCACCATGTTCACCTGTACAACATCAAAGGGAAGGTTATTCAGTGAGGTTAGCTCGCTAGGACGTCATCAAGGCAAGATTTTCTAGGAGCGAGTTAAGGGCCAAAAGCTCGCTAGGCACTGGGTGACGTCCGTGTAAGGATTAGGTTAAGGAGGGGTCTCAAGGGATCCAAATATATGCGTATATGTTAGCCCTTAGACTGCATTTGGCCTGTAGTAAATTTCATATATTATATATATAAGTGTCCTCAGGTGTTTGTATTGCAAGTTTTTAATATTTCTTTACAGGTACCCGGATCCCTTACTGGGAATCTTCAGATTCTCACTCTCTTTAGTATTGTAGTGTAGATTTCATCTGTAAGGAGCCGACAACCATGGAAGGTTATCGAGCTAGTATTATTCATGCAAGTATCCACCTACTAAACTATTATTGATTCTAATTTTACTGGTTAAGTTGTTTGTGCTAACTATCATCATCTTGCAGCCTTGTAGAGGCTAGGGGCACAAGGAAGGACGTAGTGGACCATTGATCTCAATAGTAATCCTTCAGTATACATATGTATGCTAGTTTAGCCTCCAATGTCTCTAGGTCAAGTAGCATTTTAGTTGCTTTTGGGCATTTGCATAGTTTTTACTTATGTAATGATGCACATGTGCTGCTATTACTTGTAGTAAATACACTTATCTTTTATGCTTTGACTTGTGTTTTAGTTATGTTTTATAAATGCCAGCAGTGTTTTTGATTCATTTTCTTAAAGTGAAATTCAAGTCAAACCAAGTGCATGCATAGTGCATTATAGGTTAATAACTAAATGCATTAAAGGTTTTAAAATGGGACAAGTAATTAACTAGCCAACTGCAACTAGCGCGAGACTTTGGTTCCGTAGTCTTCCTGGGAGGGCCCCATTCGAGTTAGGGATGCTATAGGTGGTATCAGAGCAAGGCTTTAGATGCGATTATAAGTTGTTGAAGGCTAGGTAGTTGAGATCCGGATGTTGTTCTTGTGCTAGGATAGTTAGCACTATCTAGTAGTTTGTATATCTTGTGTGCATTATCTGGCTTTGGTTGCAAGTTGCCTTTGTGGACATAGATTAGGTGTAGTTTTTGATGCTATGGGTTCCAGAGTGAATCCTAGTAGTCTAGTTGTGTGGCAACAATAGGGTAGGTAGTTTGACTTGCTCCAAGGTAGTGGTAACACCTTGGTACAAGTAGTGGGATGTAACCACCATCCTAGGGGAAGCTTTTTAGAACCTCAAGGTAAGGCAGGCAACATGATTTGTAGAAGTAGGAGGTGGGGAGTTCACCACATTTTTATAATTTGAACCCACCAACCTTGGATGGGTTACGCAACACCAAAGGAGATGAGGATGCACTGACCAAGACAAGAGAGCTCTTGGTTAAGCAGGCTACACAATAGAGTAGATGAGCACTCTTATACCCTTTCTTCTATGAGATTATGACCTTCAGGTCAAAAACCAACAAGGCCTTAAGATAGCATTATGGAGGTTCTATGTGGGTATGGATGTGAAACTATCAACAAGTCATTCAGTAAGGCATTAGGACTCAGAAGGGAGTAAGTGGAGTGAGACACATGATCGGCAATGTGGTGGTTGGCTCACCTAACCTAGTTAGAGCATGGGCAACATGCCCATAGTGCAGAAGTTGGCTGAAGATTAAGAATGGACCATAAGGATAGCAAGGCTTATGCCCAACCAGCAAGAAGTACATTACTCTAAGCCTTGCACCTAGGAAACTAATGTTTATGGTCTTAGTGGTCATTAGACTAGAAATGGTCATAGGCTGGTTAAGACAAAGCCAGCCTAGGAACAAGTCCCCAATAGGAGTTGCACAAAGAAGTTGATCTAGTACACCAGAGCAATAGTTCAAGTTTCACCTCATCCAATTAAGTGGTCATGGTAGGCAACCGCCATACAAGTGCCACACTTGACTGGTACTCATAGTGAACTCACGGGTAGGTCGAGGCTAGTGTGAGGTAAGCTCTTAACCATCCACTAGTATTTTAATTTCTTGCTGGCTATTATGGCATAAGTTTACTGGCATTGTTTTGTTTGGCATGTTGGGTAGTTTTCTTGAATGGGGCAAATGGTTAACCCGAGTGCATTAGAACTAAAATTTGCACTAAGTGTTGGGGTGATACCCAGAGCCCAAGACCCATTTGCTAGTGCATAAAACCACATAGGTAGAGGCTTCAATGCCTTAGATTGGAAGTGTTCTAAGGTTCCATAGGCTACATTCTTTTGTAAGTTAGCTTGGTTGGCCTAGTTAACATTAATAGTTGGCTGAGTAACTATATGAGTTCCTTAGAGTACATGAGCAGCAGAATAGTTTAGGCAAGTGCCAAGAAGATGAGTCGGTAAGATTTTAATTTTTTATTTCTAACCATGTTATGTAGATGGAAGCCACAAAGGAAACAAGGAGCAAGGAACTTGTCCATAAGGTAAACGGAAGGATACTTTTATTCATCCATTAGTTGTATGCCTTAGTCTATAGCCAGCAGGAGCAAAATAGTTATTGAGGGTTTGTCTCAGCTACCAGGTGGTAGTAAGAGAACCTGAGCAATAAGAACACTACCATGGATAAAGGAATAGCATCTGATTTGTAGTCACCATCCCGAGGTTAAGTGGCAAGGGCCACCAAGATGATTTATAGGAGAAAGGTGCTCGGCTAAAGGTGCTCGGCTAGTAAGGCTAGCTAAGTAAGTGAAGGACTTGATCTTAAACGGAGCCAAGGAGGTTGTGGTAGCTATTAGCTATTTTTCATGCTAGTATGTTTGTTACCACTTTGAGTGTTTAAATACAGTGATCAATTTTAGTTAGCACAAGCCCCTAGTAGTCCATGTTCTGTAGGCCAAGCAGAACATGCGCACTATGTTTACCCAAGTGGCCTTCTTGGTCATTATGCAAAGATGTGTATATTGGTTCAACCATCACACACATATTGACATACAATTTCATCTGGAAGTAATGATAACAATGAAATTCTTTATTCCTGGCCAATGTGGAATTTGAGCAAAACCCCCAAGTGCATGTACAATCATATGCACACATGATGCTATTGGTGCGCATTTTATGTGTCACAAACTTTCACACCATGTCCAACTCAAATTCTACCCACGTTATCCTATGCCCTAAAGGTTTTAAACCCTTTAATATCCTTAAACCTTCATAGGAAAATAGGTTTGAAACATTAAATCCATCTAAGTTTGCAATCATGGATTTTACTCTTAACAGGGTAGAAATGACCATATGAACAGTATATAGCAAAATCAGCTAACTTTGATAGGCCATAACTCCAACTATATGGCACCAAATCCAGTGATTCAAAAGCCAAGTTATTAATATTGATGTGTTCTAAGTGTGGTCGAAATTTCATAGCCAAATTCTTTATGTGTAGAAAGTTATGACTGTTGGAGTATAGGGTACCAAATTTTAGCCACTATTGATCATTATGCCCATACAAAATTTCATAATATTCATACACTTCATTTCCAGCTGTAAAACACACTTGGTAGTGTCCATATATGTCTTATACATATGGAAAAACTATTCCCCTAAATTTAGAGCCCTTCAAACCATCATTCATAAAAATGCCATCAAAACAGCCCATAAACACCATATGGACAGCATTGTATACACACTTCAAACACACTCCATTGATCCATATCTCCTTCTCACACTACACATACAACATACCCAACTTATTTACATGCATTTATGCACCACATACATCATAATAATTTAGTTAATACATATGCTAAGATTCTTGGAGAACTTCAAAAGCACTAAGCACTCCAGAAACTTGTTCTTGGAGAACTTCAAAAGCACTAAGCACTCCAGAAACTTGAAGGGACCAGCTGCTGCATAAGGCAGAAAGTACCATTATTTCCAGTTTACAACTAAAAATATGGAAGTTAATATACCTAAAATTTCACAGAGAAATTCAAATGATAGCTATTATTTTGAATGCTCTCTTTCAGGTGCTCCTGAAATGGACAGAAAGGGGGTAAATCTCTTTGAAGAAACTTAGTAAGGGCTTATCATTAGAAACTTGAATTCCCAGCAACATACCCAAAATAAAAAGAAATAAAAACAAAAAAAAGAAGCACATATACAAAAATAGGACCATCCAAATTCACAAAAAAATAGAACACAATCAAATGCAATGCTGGCAGCATTACATCATTAGGGTTATTCTATAAACAATCAAATAAACAGTATGTAATCACTATGGCAGCCCTCTTCAAGCTAATGCTTGGCATTAGGAGGCTAATTGGTCTTATTTAGTACTAACTTGGGCTCTAGAAACCCTTGTAAACACTGCCATCTTAGTGCATGAAAAACAGTAAGGTTGGAACCTTGTTCATCCACTCCCCCTTAACCCATACTTGGTTCCTTGAGCTTTTTGCTCTCTTCCAAGCATGGTCTTAGCTTCATGGATGCTTGATCATCATATTAGAATAGTAAAAAACCATGAAACATGAAGATAAAACCCTTACCTAAGCTGTGAAGGCTGAAATCTTTAAGAGATACACAATAAACCCGAAAACTAGGGTTTTTCTCTTTCTTGTTGCATCCGATTGCCTTTCTTTATGATTTCTTGGGAGATTGAGCTATGGTGGCTATGGAAGCTTATGGAGGAGCTAAGTAAGGAACTCTAATTGGTGATGGCTGAAAATGAGCAAGGAAAGGTAAAGAAATCAAGATATTTAATTGACATGATTAATTTAACCTTAACCTTCACTTAGGTCATTATAAGTATGCCTTAAGCAAAGAATTTTTGGCTAATATTTAGCTCCCCTTTTTGACCTTAGAACCTAGAAATAAAAGGCTGGGATAATCCTAGAAATGGCCATCTTAGACTCTTGTCAAAAATCATCCCATCCTTAAGTTATTTTTGTGATAATTTTACACCTAGTTGTCCTATGTTCTTGAATAATAGCTTTTGCTTTGTTTAAGCAATTTAGCCTCCAAAAATTTCTTCTATACCATTCAAATCCTTCCAAAATCTCTCTTTTAGAGTTGTACAATTAAGTGCCCAAGTCTTAAAGTCTTGCAATAAGACCCATAGATTACTTGTAAAAGAGGCTATCCTCTAGGGCTTCCTTTAGTAGCAAGTAACCATTGTAATCTTTTAAGGAGGTGTAGATTATTCACTTTACCCCTCACATTTCATTCACTATGGTGAAAATTATGCTATATAATGGTGATGCCTGGTAGCATCTTCGTTGTACGACATGGTAGGCCTGGGAGGGACTTCTGGTATGGAGATGCTAGTAAAGGAGACTTCCGGCGTGAGATTGCCTGAAACACTCAAAAGAAAAGGGGTTAGGAGGTCCCCGACATGTGTTTCCGGGGAAGGAGCCTCTGATGCCCAAATTAGTGTTTGGCAAGTAAGGAGTAGTGATTGGAGAGTAAAGGGCAGAATTCTCTCAAGAGTTCAGCATGTCCCCCTACCAAGGTTGTTCTCCAAGTATTTATAGAAGGGCGTTGGGAGAAGTCCGTTTGACACAGCCTGCTCAGATCATGACACGTGTTCGGCCAGATGTGGTATGTACCGTCGGGGATGGGGATCTCTAGCTGGCCGTAGGCCGCTCTGGCCAGAAGTCAAGGCCGTGGGAGACCTTCGATGAAAGAGACCCCTTCGGGATAAAAAGACCTCTTCAGGATATGAAAGCTTTTTACCGAGGTTGCCCCTATCATTTGGAACGCCCCTTGGGACAGAGGATCCCATTTGGAGGTTGTTTTCCCCTGCCAGTGATGGTGAGTCTACTTTTCCCAAAGTTGGCCAGGTTATCTTACCGAGGGTGGTAGCACACCATACTCCCGAGGTTAATCCTGTTATTCCCTGAGGGTGATGGTAGACTACCGAGGTTAAGGGGTCAAGGACTGCAGACCCTCTTTCCAAGGTTGGTGCTCGTCTTCTCCAAGGGTGATGCTCATCTTTACCGAGGGTGGTGTTCGTCAGGGCTTGGGAGTTTGGAGTGTAATAGCCCTTTGGCTATCACATGCCCCCATCAGAAAGCCAAACTTGTAACCTCGGTGAGTAGAGTCTTTGGGAGCATTTTGTGGAGCTTGCTGTGGAAGCTAGCAGTTACCATAGATGTAACTTATTGGCCTTCTTAGGCAGAGGATACTTTGTTCTCCGAGGGTGTGTCTTCTCAGTCAAGATAGCTTATAGGTGTTACTCCTTGTTTCTTGGCTAGGCTCTTGGTATTTCCGAAGAGTGTATTGCCCCCTTTTAATTTTCTGCTACAGGTCAATGAATCATCATGTCTCATTAATCAGACAAACGCGTTACTTTGGATAAGCTTGCCTTGGCCTTCGTGCTGTCAGGAGGCCTGCCCTCGTTTCCTGTGTCGGGTGACACTTGTCACACGGTAATTGGTGGACAGTCGCGTTGGTTACATCAACTGCGTCTCTTCACCTTCGAGGGGTAATTATGGCGACGATTCGCCTACCCCCGTCGGCCTATATAAACCTTCCTCTCCTCAGAGTTCCCCTCAATTGCTTTCTTTTGCTTCCGTTTTGCTCTTAAGCTTCTCTCTTTTTTCTATGGCTGTGCAAGCAGTGGAGTGATTTCCAGCATTTTTTGTGACGACGTTCAGAAATCCCAACTTCGTTAAGAGTTTTGGTGGGTCCTCCTTTTCGAAGTCCTTCTTTGGCATTATTTCGTTCTCTTTTTTTCACCTTTCCGAAGTTAGGTTTCCCTTTTCTGAATGTCTACCCCAATTCCGCTCATGTCTGTCCGACCGGTCGCCAAGAGCTAGACTCCCCTTAATTCTCATCCGAGTTGTACCACTTCGGAGAAATTAGCAAAGTTGACAACTAAATTCTTTCTTCCTTCTTACGTGGTTACCAAGCTACCTAGTCCTGGCCTGTTCGGTTACATGAATAACTCAGACGAAGTTACTGTCTTTCGGGCCCAACTAAAGGTTGGACTTCGGTTTCCTCCGCTGAAGATGATTTGTGACTTCTGCCAATTTCATGGCATAGCCGTGAATCAACTTCCCCTCAACTCTTACTCCTACTTCAATGTTTTCCTTTGCATGTGTGGGGTTTTCAAGATAGAACCTCACTTTATTTTTTTCATGCAATACTACAAACTCCACCCCGTCCTAAAAGGTGGTTTCTATTTTTTGCTTCCTCGGGGTTCTGGGAGTAAGAAGTACACATTTACCTTCAACACAAAGGATAGTTAGCTAAGGTGGCAGAGGAAGTTTTTCTTCTTAAAGGTGTCTGACCAGTGGGAGCACATTCCAACCAAATGGGCGTGGGGAACTTTGCCTATAGATGTAGTTGACCCCATAAAACTGCTGACCCTAGAGTTAGAAGCCCAGTTCAAGGAGTTCAATAGTCATATTTGGGCTGTCGCGGACTGGGACCTCAAGGTCCCCCTCGTTCCCTGTACCCCTTTTCCCATCAAATGGAACTTGATGACCGAAAAGGTCCTTTGGGAACTACAGGTGATCAAGGAGCATGTTACCGACCTAAACATGCCAAAGCCTCTTTTTGACGGGAAAAAGTCATGGTTGGTAATGCTTATTCGGGGTGAACTCACATATTCGGCCCTTAAAGAGAGTAAGTTCCTTTCCAATTTTTTCATCTTTCTCTATGTGTACTTACACTAATATTCCTCTTTTTTGCAGAGATGGGTGACAAATCTGTTGCATTCTATAAGTCCCTTTTCCTTGGTCAGGCCGAGAAGGGGGAGCAGACCCGAAAGAAGGTGGCACCAAACAGAAAGAAGCTGTCTGGGGGACCTTCTTCAGCTTCAAGGCCGAAGAAGATGAAGTAGGACCTCATTCCCCCGCCTCCTGAAGACAAAGTGGAGGCTGTGGACCAGACTCACATTCGGGAGGATCCACATTCGGAGCCAGCTATCCATTCCACTCCCCTTAGTCCCAGCACCGCGGTGGAGACTTTGGGGACCTCAATTGAGGGGTTTTCGGCTGAGGAGGTAGAGGAGTGCCGAAAAAGGAAAGGCAAGAACGTCAGCGATTAGGTCCTTGAAGTCAGTGACTCCGAGGGCGATGACGCGAAGCTTCCACCAGGTTTGTCCCTTAGCCATTCTTCTATGAGCTTGGGAACTTTTGGTGTTTTAGATCTTATAGACGAGTGGCTAAGGGATAACGTACTGATGGAACTTTAACGAGACTTTGTAGGTGAAGGAGTGCAAGCTCCCTAGGTGGAAGATCATGCCCGGAAGAGGGCCATTCGGGACGCCAAGATTCCAAAGGGGAAGGTCCCGATGGAGCCCTTCTGGTCGTTCACGGAGGACATGAACTTGTTCTCCGAGGATAGCCAGAAGATGGCTCCTTAGATGGGGATGGGTGTCATCACGCATGCCACTTTTCAGTCTCTAATTGAGGAGTGTCCGAATGAGGAGATTCTCTCCGTGAGGAAGACCGAGCAAGCTGCCCAGGTAAACTCCTACCCTTTTGAAACTTAGTGATTTTTTGTTTGCCTTTTGTTCCTTACTCAGGATTTCTCCCTTTTCCAGCTCTTGGCATACATGGGGTACTATCGGGCTTGGGTAGCCAAGCAATCTTTGGTCCGTAGTCGCTCCGAGCAGTCTCTCTGGCGAAGGCCAAGGAACTCTTGGCTAGCTCTGTCATTAAGTACGGTGAGCTAAATAAAATAGCCAAGGAGGATTTGGCCAATCTTCGGGAGGAGATGCTCAAAAGCCAAGGGGAGCTTATCCAAGACTTCTCTTCGAAGATGTCAGACCTCGAAGTGAGGTTGATAGCTTTGACCTCGGCCAACGAGGTTCTTTAGAAGGAAAAGGATGACGCTACTGCCCAACTGGCAAAGGCCTTTGATCTCAACTCAAAGCTTCAGGCCGAGGTTGAAACGTTGAAGAATGAGGGAAAGAAGAATAAGAAGAAGCTGGAGAAAGAAATCATGGAGCTTCGGAAAGATCTGGAGGATTTGGACGTGGAAAAGGCTAAGTCCGACCAAGCGACCAAAAGGTCTTACCAGGACAGCTTCTGCCTCGCCCGTCACCAAGTCTTATCAAGATTTCCAAATCTCGACCTCTCCTTCTTGGCCACCCTGGACATCCCCGAAGGCCCATCCCGGTAGTGGTCAAGGGCGGAGTTCCTCAACCTTCCTGCTGCTCTACCTTCGGCGTCGAGATCTGCTGATAAAGATTCCGAATGCATAGAGCCCGAGGATGGTGAGGAACCAATGGATGCCTAGGATCGCGAATTGGCTTCCTTTTTCTTCTTTTCCTTCTGTAATCCATCTATTGTATTCTTCTATCAGTGTTAATAAAATTTGCCTTCTTCAAACTCTGTTGTATTCTGTCAGTACTTCTTTGGAAAGCATCGCCTTTTGTGAAACTTAACCTTTGTTCGAATTATGTCTGATCAATGTTTTTTATACAAAGGTACGGCTCTGTAATATACACGTTTTGATGACCAGCTTCGGCATATCTACCGTTTTCGTTCAAAAAATTTTCTAAGTTCCAGCCATGCACTTGGGGAAATTTTGCTTTGGGAACAATGTTCAACTAAGGCAAACTCCTATCTTCAGGAATAACCATCCTCGGTCATGCTTCCTTGGTGTTTTTTGAAAATTTTTTCCAAGAGTCCATTTAGGCGCTTTTAGGGGATAAACACCTTTGGCACCAACTAACGTCGTACGCTTGTCGAAGGCTGTCCCCATTTTACGAGCTTATTGCTTCGGCGTGCCCATGTTCGGTCTACCACCTCGAAATCGGGTGTTGTCATTGTTCAGGAGCGGTCATGTTTGGTCAAGTTTAGCTCATATTCCTTCAGAAAAAATCTCATTACCCCTTGTTCGGCCAGTTACCTATGGGGAGAATAATACAATTTTTCTTTTTCCTCAAAAATTTCTAAGTATAGAATTTTCTTAAAGAATCCGAATGCCATGTAGTTTTCAATTCTCCACCCTCAGTGTCATCGAGCTTGTACACTCCTGGTCAAATTTCTTCAAGAACCAAATAGGTCCCATCCCAGTTTCCACAAAGTGCTCCATGTGATGGTCTTCGGGGTTCGAACTCAGCTTTTCGGAGAACGAGGTCTCCCTTTTTGATTCATTTATGCTTTACATGTAGGTTGGTAGCGATGGCCACTCTCTGCTGGAAAGCTTTTCTTCTCTGCTCGGCCATTTCTCTATGTTCGTCAATGAGGTCCAACTTGGTTCTCAAGCCAAGGTTCTTCCCTTCTTCGTCGAACACTTGTACCCTTATCGATGGCTGAACCATTTCGATAGGAATAATGGGCTTCGTGTTGAATATGAGTGAGAAAGGCGTCTCACTTGTGGCCTTTTGGGGGGTTGTCCTATATCTCCATAGCACACTAGGAAGTTCTCCTGCCATTTTCCTTTTGCTTCGTTCAATCTCTTTTTCAAACCATCCTTTATGGTTCTGTTGGACACCTCTACCTATCCGTTGCTCTAAGGATGAGCTACCAGGGTGAAGTGCATTTTTATCTCGAGGTCGGTAATGAATTCTTGGAACCCCTTGTCAATAAACTGGGAACCATTATCGACCACTATCACCCTCGGTATGCCGAATCTACATACGATGTTTTATCAGATGAATTTCTGTACGTCCTTCACCGATATGGTTGCCAGAGGCTCTGCCTCAATCCATTTAGTGAAGTAATATACTACGACTACGTAGAACTTCAATCCTCTGGGTGCAGTTGGGAGAGGCCCAATGAGGTCGATGCCCCATATGGCAAAGCGGTAGGGATAGTTGGTCGAGATTATATTTTCCAAAGGTAGTCTCTGGACAGGAGCATGCCTTTGGCAATTATCGCACTTTTGGACGAACTACCTTACATCCCTCCTCAGAGTGGGCCAGAAGTACCCTTGCTGAAGGAGAACCTCGGCAAGGGCATCAGTTCCTATGTGTGAACCATAGGCTCTCTCATGGACTTCTTTGAGGATCGCTTCGACATCCTCTTCACCGATACACCTTTGTAATGGGGTGGTGTACCCTTGTCGACATAGCTCTTCCCCTATCAGGAAGTATCTTCCTAAACGTTTTCGGACTTTAGCTGCTTCCAAGGAGTCCTCTGGGAGTTCTGAGGTTGAGAAGTATTTTTTGATAGGTTCCTTCCATCCTTTTCCCGAGGTTGTTATGCACATTACCGCTATATTTGGCTGGTGTAGTACCTTTGTTGACTCTCTTGACTTGGCCAGTGTGTTAGCCTCCATGTTATCTCGTCGAGGTACATTTTCTATATGCACCGTGTCGAACTCTTGGATGAGTTCTTTGACGAGGTTATGATATTTTGAAAAGGTTGGATCCTTTGCGTCATAATCTCCTACCATCTGCCAGACCACTAGCTGAGAATCGCTGTGGGCCTTAAGATTTCTCACACCCATCCTCTTTGCCAGCCGTAAGCCTACTATGAGGGCTTCATATTCGGAAACATTGTTGGTGACATTGAACCCGAACTTGATAACCTTTGTGGCCTCTATTCCTTCAGGACCTTGGAGGACTACTCCAGCTCCCTGGTGTTCGGAACCCGAGGCTCCATCAACAAATAGCGTCCACTCAGGTTCACCTTTTATGAGGTCTTCTGAGGTATCTTCAGTTTTTGGAACCTCGGCGATGAAGTCTGCCAATGCTTAGGCCTTTATGGCCTTCCTTGGCTCATAGGTGATGTCATATTCACCGAGCTCAATGCACCATTTTGACAATCTTCCTGAGTGATCAACCCTTCTCATGATATCCTGAAGAGGTAGGTTACTTCGGACAGTAATAGGGTGTGCTTGGAAGTAAGGTCGTAACCTTCTACTTGCCAATACTAAGGCATAAATGGTCTTCTGTAGAAGAGGGTACCTGACTTCAGCTCCATGTAGTGACTTACTTACATAGTATACTGGCCACTGTCTGCCTCCCTCTTCTTTTACAAGCACCGAACTTACTGCTTTTTCGTTGATGGCGAGGTAAAGGATGAGGTTTTCTCTATCCTTCGGCTGCCGAAGTATCGACAAGTGGGTTAAGTAGGTTTTGAGCTCATCCTAAGCTTTTTGGCAATCTTCATTCCAAGGGTGCTCTTTAGAGCCGAAGGTACCATCATTTTTTGCGGGTTTAGTGGCACTTTGAAGAACGGTCGGCACCGATCCCCATATCTGGAGAAAAATCTACTAAGAGAAGTGATTCTCCTAGTTAGCCTTTGCACATCCTTAACTGTTGTGGGAGTTTGAAATCCCAGCAGGGCCTAGACTTTTTTCAGATTGGCATCGATACCTCTTTTCAATACCATGAATCCGAGGAACTTGCCTGCATTCACCCCGAACACGCACTTCTCCTGGTTGAGACGGATTCCAAATTCCCGAAGTCGGTGGAATGTTTCTGTTAAGTCTAAGATATGACTATTTGGCAATTTGCTCTTAACTATCATATCATCGACATATACTTCCGTATTCCTCTTGATTTGGGTGTTGAACACCTTGTTCATTAGCCTTTGGTATGTGGGTCCAGCATTCTTTAAACCGAAGGGCATTCTAATGTAGCAGTAAGTCCTAACTTCGGTGATGAAGGCAGTTATCTCCTCATCTTCAGGATCCATCCGAATTTGGTGGTATCCACTAAAGGTGTCAAGGAAGCTGAGTAGGCCGTATTCGGCAGTAGAGTCCACCAGTTGATCTATTGGTGGTAAAGGATAAGAATCCTTAGGGTAAGCATCGTTTATGTTTCAAAAATCGATGCATATTCTGAGTTTGTCACACTCTTCTTTCATAGCAATGACAACATTGCTCAGCAATTCGGGGTATTTGACCTCCCTTATTACGCTTGCTTCCATTAAGCGTTGGACTTCAATTTTGATGAAGTTGCTCTTATGCGCCGAGAGGCTTCACTTTTTTTGTCAAACAGGCTTTGCCTCTGGGCACACCTGAAGACTATGTTGGATTATGCAAGGGTCTACCCCAGGCATGTCCTTTGGTAAGTAGGCAAACAGGTCTTTGTTCATTAACAAAAAAGATACAAGTTTTTCCTTGTCATCTTCGGCCAGTTTTTTCCCCACTTGGGTACTTCGGCCTAGGACCAGTTCTACATCTTCTGTTTCTATTTTTTCGAGGTCTACTGTTTCTTCTCCCTTAGCCTCTTCTCTGAGCACGGTCTTTGCTCCCGAAGTCTGTGCGTGGATCTTTGTTGGACCTTGTGTTGCTTTCACAAAGACCTTCCTTACTTTGGCCTGGTCAATGAAGATCTCAGCATCCCCATCCTTCATTGCGAAGTTGACAGTCAAGTACTTCACATCTAGATGGATGTGAAGATTCCCTTGTGTCTGCCTTCCAAGGTTGGCATTGTATGACGAAGGGACATCTATGATGATGAACCTTGTCATTGTTGAAGCAAAGAGTTCATCCTTGTTTTGTGGCGAAGTTCCTCTTAGCATCAGAGGTAGGTTGATCCATCCGAGGACAGAGAATTCGGACATACCTACCCCGAAGGTCAGGGAGGTGACAGGCTTGAGATCACCTTTTGAGATACCCAAATTTGGCAGCAGATGAGAGAATAAGACGTCGGTGTTGGAATCATCATCGAGGAGTACTCTCTTGACATCCCAACTCCCTATCCTTGCCATGATTAGGAGTGGGTCGTCATGAGGGAACATCACGGTGGATCCATCTTTCCGAACAAGCTTGTTCGACTGGTAACCGAACTCCATCACCGAGATCTCCCGTATCTTTCTCTTCCTTTTGGCCGATGGTATCCCAGTGGTGATCGTCTGGATTACTCCTGCCGGAGGTGGTCGATGCCTTTTGGGACTTCGATTCCGACGTCTGGCGGAATCATAGTCGTCATCATCTCCTTTCGTCTCCTCTTCCCTCCTCTTTTCGAGGAGGGCATCCGCAGGTAGCGCCGAAGTTGGCCCTGCTTTATTAGAGACTCAATGTACTTCCTCAACTGGAAGCAATCCTCTGTGTCATGCCAATGGTCTCGATGGAACTGGCAGAATTTCTTCATATTCTTCTTGTTTTCCGAAGTCATGGCCTTCGGATGCTGGATTGGGTTGCCTTGCCTTCCCATGGCTAGTAGTATGTTTGTTCTAGAGGTGTTCAAGGGAGTGAATGACATGGGGTTTTTCCCCCTCTGCTTCCAAGGTCTTCCCTCGCCCTCGACTGAATACCTAGGTTGGTGACTCTGACCTTCGGGCTAATGGTGATCAGGCTTCGGTCCCCCCATTCTCAGCTCTTCGGCTGTCATTTACTGCTCGGCCCCTCGGTAGAATTCTCCTACGGTGTCTAGGGGAGCCTTCGAGAATTCATAGAAAAGCTGAGAGTCCCTCCGAAGTCCTTTGATCATTGTGAGGATACGAATTTTAGGACGAAAGTCTGGCACGCTTAGAGCTTCTCGGTTGAACCTTTTGACATAGTCCCAAATGGTCTCCCCACTCTTTTGGGCTATGTCAAACATCTGGATGGGCATCTTCTCCGTCGGTCTGCTCTGGATGAACTGCTGAGTGAAGGTAGTGGACAACACCTGGAAACCCATTATGGTTCCGGGGGCCAGGCAGTTGCCGACCCCGAGAAGGTGACCTTAAAGCATTTGTAGAGGGTGGCATCATTAGCGCCATCTAGCACCATGCTGCATCTATACTTTGTGAGGTGGGCTTGGGGGTCATTGCGCCCATCGTACGTCTCCAAGCGTGGCACCCGGAAGTCGCTTGGCATAGGTGCCTCAACTATTGATCGGATAAAGGGTGACTCTTCTCCGGTGAAGGTCTCCGACAACCTTGACCAGACAGGCTTCCGAGCCACCCGCCTTTCTACTTTCTCCAACCTCTTTAGGATCTTTTCCATGAGGATGGTGGTGCTGGGCTCTTCTCGCTGCTTGGAGGCCTCCGGTAATGGAGTAAGATGCCTCCTTTTCGGGGAGTAACTTTGGTGGCAGAGGGATTGTGATTTCTCTTCCGGTGATGAACTTCGCCGGCGGGAAGTTCTAGCCCCTTTGGACCCCGTTTCTCCAGCACGTCGGCCTCTGGGGGGTAATTCCTCCATTGAGGACTCGTCACGGAAGTCCCCACTCCCTGAGCTCCAGTGAGTGGATTTCGGGCTTCTCTCCCAACGGGGAGTTAGTGAAGAGGCCCTTCAGCCGAAAGATGGTTGTGACCACCTTTGGTCCAACTGTTGCGTCATTTTAGCCACAATAGAGCGCTGAAAATCACATAGAAGCTTATTGTGATTTTTAGAGGACGTTCATCCTCAGGCAAAGAAGTCCCTACGGCAGGTTGTTCGGTCGCCGGTTGAGTTTCCTGCACAGATGGGGACTTCGGGAGTCCCTTGTCCTTAGAACGTCAGGTTTTAATGACGGCGACCTAGGGGTGAGTTCCCACAGATGCCGCTAAATGATGCCCGGCAGCATCTTTGTTGTATGACATGGTATGCCTGGGAAGGACTTCTGGTATGGAGATGCTGGTAGAGGAGACTTCCAGCGTGAGATTGCCTGAAACGCTCAAAAGAACAAGGGTTAGGAGGTCCCCGAAGTGTGTTTTTGGGGAAAGAGCCTCCGATGCCCAAATTAGTATTTGGCAAGTAAGGAGTAGTAATTGGAGAGTAAAGGGCAGAATTCTCTCAAGAATTCAGCATGTCCCCCTACCGAGGTTGTTCTCCAAGTATTTATAGGAGGGCGTTGGGAGAAGTCCATTTGACACAGCCCGCTCAGATAATGACACATGTTCGGCCAGATGCGGTATGTCCCTTCGGGGATGGGGATCCCCAGCTGGCCATAGGCCACTATGGCCAGAAGTCAGGGCCATGGGATGCCTTTGTGTCAGGGGTGTGTGCGAGGTTTATGTGTCAGAGGCTCCTTAACCATTTTTGTTGTTGAGAAGACCCCTTCGGTGAAAACGACCCCTTCGGGATAAAAATACCTGTTCGGGATATGAAAGTTTTTTGCCGAGGTTGCCTCGATCATTCAGAATGCCCTTCGGCATAAAGGATCCCCTTCGGTGGTTGTTTTCCCCTACCGGGGATGGTGAGTCTACTTTTCCCGAAGTTGGCCAGGTTATCTTACCGAGGGTGGTGGTGCACCGTACTCCCGAGGTCAATCCTGTTATTCCCAGAGGGCGATGGTGGACTACCGAGGTTAAGGGGTCAAGGACTGTGGACCTTCTTTCCAAGGTTAGTGCTCGTCTTCTCCGAGGGTGATGCTCGTCTTTATCAAGGGTGGTGTGTTGGGTTTCGGGAGCCAAACAGCGCAGCGGAATTAAGCGAAACCCTCTAGGATCCAAGTGAAACGGGGTAAATTGGGTGTTCAAAAATTTTCATACCTAATTTTTGGTTAAGATCTCTTACTCGACTATAGAGTCAAATCACAAAACCTGAACAGTTGATGTGTTCAGGCTCTCTATGGTATCCACACGAGCCTCTTGGGATCACCACGCTTCCACCACGTCCCAGCAGAAGCGTTTCTCTTGCGCTCGCAGTGCTAGCTTGCGTCCTCCAAGGAATTGCAAGAGAAGAGTGCAGCTGTCCTTTTGGGAGGGTAGGGCAATGAGACCTGTGAATTTCTCACTAAAAGTTGTATTTATAGTGAGACTCAACTTCCAGGCCTAATGGGTTTCAAAGCCCTAATCCAATTAGGCTTTAATTTCGGGCTTAATAGTGGCTCAACTCTTGGGCCCATTATTAATACAAAATTAAAGTGAAACCATAACCCAAATAATTAGCCCATGCACTCTAATGATCCAAATAGCTCTATGTGTGCGACCCAATAGGCTCTTGCCACGTTGGCAATGATCATAAATCACATTTACGATCATAAGCAATGAGCGGTGTCTAGTAACACATCATTGCTACCCAAGTGACAAGCTTGTCAGTGATTCGACTAAACCTTTATGATCATCACCGATATATGCCATTGTCCCTTTATCCAAGATATCAAGACGAACCACGAGACATGGAATGTGTCACTCTCGTATAGCCCAATCTCTGGTTTCTTGATTACCGAGTAGACTAACTTAAGCTCATGACATTGATATCATATATCAATTCATCCGAGCATGGCCATGCATTTTCTAAGTCTCACTCTATCAAGGGGCCCGAAGATATCACTCCCGTTACATAGGAGGGACAAATCCCATCTTGATCATACAAATCCCTCCGCATGATATGTGACATACCCAATGACCTCCTTCAAGTTCACTCAGTTACGAGCAGCAAAGGAAAGTATCAAAGTATGTGACTCACATGTAGGGAACCTTGATGATCTTAGGTCGAAGGACTACATATACCATGATCACTATGAGAATCACTTATGACACTCATATAACGATCCATGACGTGTTCTCATGGTGGGTCGGTCCAGTACACAAGTTCTCCAACTTGTACCCATATGTAGACTACATATCTGATATTAGTCTTCACATATGCTAGTCATTATGTATTAGTGCAACCCATTCCACAATAATACTAGACTAGGGACGTTTAAGAATATCATTATTCTAGGGTTATAATTATGTTTATTACGTTACCCAGAAACAAAACAACAAACATAATTGCTGGATTAATGCCTCAGTAAAATATCATGACTCAATGTGTAAAATACAATCATCTCATGATTGGCTTTTTGGGCACAACACTAACATGGTGTTCGTTAGGGCTTGAGAGTTTGGAGGGTAATAGCCCTTTGGCTATCAAATGGTTTATAACCATTATGCCCTTGCACTGTAATTTTGCCATCTGTTGAGGTGGTGACATTTTTCCCCCCTTAAAAATTTTGGTCCTCTAAAATTGCCCTTAGATTGGGATACTCATCTAGATACCTTTCTAGAATTTCTTTCTTAGTTTCCCAGGTTGCCTTTTTTTCAGAATGGTTTGACCATTGTATTTTAACCATGAGAATTAATTTGTTCCTTTGACTTCTGGTATCCTTAGCTAAGTTAGCTATAGGTTTCTCTTCATATGTTAGATTTGGCTCTAACTATATGTCTTCCACTACTATAGCATGCTTTGCATCCAATAGACACTTCTTAAGCATACTGACATGGAAAACATTATGAACACTTGACATACTTGGTGATAGAGCTAACCTATAAGCCATCTTGCCAACTCTATCTAATATCTCATAAAGATCAATGTACCTTGGAGCTAGTTTGCTTCTTTTTCCAAACCTGACAGTGCCCTTTGTTGGTGCTACTTTAAGCCACACTTTATCACCAATATCAAACTCTAAGTCTCTTCTTCTTTTCTTTACATAAATAGTGGTTCTTTCATTAGCTATCCTTAACCTTTCTTGTATCTTCTTGATTTGCTTGTCATTTCTTCAATAATCTCAGGGCCCAACTCTAGCTTATTTGAGGTTTCCACCCAACAATGGGGTGTCATTCTCCTTCTCCTGTAAAGGGCTTCATAAGGTGCCATACCAATGGTGCTTTGATTACTATTGTTGTAAGAAAATTCCACCAAAGGTAAATGTCGGTTTCATTCTCCTTTGAAATCCAAGATACAGCTCCTGAGCATGTCTTCAAGTATCTGAATCACCTTCTTAATCTGTCCATCTATCTAAGGGTGGTATGTAGTGCTCAAGTGGATTTTGTTTCCTAGTGCTTTGTGAAATGCACTTCAAAATCTAGCCGTAAACCTTGGATCTCTATTTGAGACTATGGAGTTTGGCATTCCATGCAACCTTACTATCTCATTGATGTACATTTGTGCTAACTTTTCTAGTGAGTTTGTGATCTTTATTGGTAAAAAGTGCGCACACTTGGTTAGCCAATCCACAATGACCCAGATGGTGTCATGCCTTAATTTGGTCATAGGCAGCCTAGTTAAGAAGTCCATAGTGATGTTACCCCACTTTCTCACTGGAATAGGTAGAGTCTGTAGTGTTCCTATTGGCTTCCGATGCTTTACCTTTATCCTTTGGCATGTGGCACATTTAGAGACATATGTGGCTATGTACTTCTTCATGTTTGGCCACCAGAAATGTGTTTTCGAGTCTTTGTACATCTTTTCACTTCTAGGATGGATATTTAGTTTACTAGTGTGAGCTTCCTCAAGTATCTCATTTTTGAGTTCTTGCTCACTAGGCACACATATTTTGCCCTTAAAGTGTAGTAGTCCTTGCTTGTAGGCAAAAGATTCATACAATGACCCTTTATTTTCTCCTGAAATCTTCTTCAAATTAAGGTCTGCTTCTTGTACCTTTCTTATCTCATCGATCCACCCAAACTGAATAGTTAACATATTAATTTGTGCTCCTTCCCATTGTTGCCACTTATACCAAAGGCATAGCAAACTATTTTCCTTGCTTGTATCAACTAAAGATCCACCCTTTAGCAAACCAGTGTACTTCGTACTTAATGTATTTGCCACTAGATTGCCTTTGCTGTCAGTATACTCAATGCTATAATCATAGTCTTTAATATACTCCAACCATCTTCTTTGCCTCATGTTCAACTCCTTCTGAGTGAACAAGTATTTTAGGCTTTTATGGTCAATGTATATTACAAATGAGCTCCCCATTAACTAATGCCTCCATTGTTTTAAGGCAAAGATCACTAGAGCAAGCTCTAGGTCATGGGTAGGATAGTTTTGCTCATAGGGTCTTAATTGCCTTGACCCATAAGCAATCACATTCCTGTCTTGCATCAACACACATCCTAACCCAGATCTAGATGCATCTATATAGATGATGTAAGGTTTCCTTGGATCAGGTAGGATTAACACTAGAGCTTGAATCAGTTTGCTCATTATCTCCTGAAAGCTCTTTTCACATTTTTTAGTCCACTCAAACTTTTGACCCTTCTTGGTCAGTTAAGTAAGGACTGAGGCAATCAAGGAGAATTTTGATACAAATCTCCTATAATAGCATGACAATCCTAAGAAGCTTCTAATTTCTTTTACAGTCTTAGGTCTTTCCCACTTTTGCATAGACTTAACCTTTTCAGGGTCTGCTCTAAAGCCTTGTGCATTAATGATATGTCCTAGGAAAGAAACTTCTTTTACCTAAAATTGGCACTTGGAAAAATTAGCTTATAGCTAATTGTCTAATAGTGTGTTTAAGACAATTCTTAAGTGATGCTCATGTTCACTTTCATCCTTAGAATGCAGGAGGGGTGTTAGTCAAGCCAAGGGCATGACTGTGTACTCATAATGTCCATATCTTGTTCTGAATGCTGTCTTGGGTATATCATCCTCTTTTACCCTTAACTAAAATTACCTAGATCTCAAATCAATCTTAGAGAACATCTTCGCTCCCTTAAGTTGATCAAATAGATCCTCAATCCTAGGGAGGGGATACTTGTTCTTGATGGTCATAGCATTTAGCTTTCTATAGTCAATGCACATTCTTAAAGATCCATCCTTCTTTTTCACAAAGAGAACTAGAGCTCCCCATGGTAAACACTTGGTCTTATGAACCCTTTTTCAAGTAGTTCATCAAGTTGTTTCTTGAGCTCAATCATCTCTGTGATTGGCATTTTATAAGGTGGTGTCGATACTGGTGTAGCTCTAGGCTATAGTTTAATCTCAAATTCAATCTCTCTTGGAGGAGGAATACCTGGCAAATCTTTAAGTTGTGGGTAGTCTTTCACTATAAGTATCCTACTAACTTCTTCCTAAATTTCAACATCATTCAATGTATAGTATTCATCTTCAGAAATCACAAGAATCTCATCTAACACTGCTAGTTCCATTCCATGCATTTCATAAACTAATTCCTTAGAATTCACTAATACATGAACTTCATTACTAGGCAATGTGATTTCTCTTTTTGCACAATCAATCTTTATACCATATATAGCCAACCAATTCATACCCAAAACAATATCATATTGTGGAATATTCAACGCTAGCAGATCAGTCATAATCTTAGTCTTTCCTCCTTCTAGCTCATAGTCCTTAGCTAGTTCATTCGTGAAAAGACATTGACTACTTGCTATTCTTATTAACGATATGTTAGGCATGAATTCAATACGCAATTTCATAGATTCAGCTAACTTCCTACCCACAATGTACATTGAGCCACCAATATCAAACAATGCACTCACAGAATACCATTTAAATAAATGTTACATCTAAGTGCCCCTTGTTGGGATGTCTCCCCTTTGTCAATATGGAATACTCTTTCCAGCCCTCTACACTTGTAGCCTTGGTACTGTTGGAGCACCTCTTGGCTAAACATCTCTGGTAGCTAGCATATTAGGCCTATTATGGCCTTTGCTCGTCTTGCCCTCTTTTTTGGACCAAAGGGCAATCTTTGATCCAGTGATCCAAAGAACCACATCTGAGACACGCTTGTGTCTCAAAGTAACATGGCTTCTTGCCATGGAATTTCTTGCATCGAGGACACCTTGGGCCAACAAACTTACTCTTGGCCTTGCCATCCATACTAGGTTTTCAAAACTTGGCAGTGTCGTTACCTTTCATTGGCTTCTACAATCTTCCAGCCTAGCTAGTCTATCTTGGTCCACTAGGAAACCATTTACTTTCATACTCATCCTGTTCCACCAGTAAAGCCTTCTGAACAGCATCATGATAGGTAATGGCATTGAAAGTCCTAATAGCTCTCCTGATATCTAGTAAGGGTTAGATGGTTCTTAGGTCATTGTGGCACCTAAGTGTCACCAGGGGCAAATGGGATTTTGTAACCCAAGGTGATAGGTTTGGCTGTTATGCTGATAAGTTATTCTTTTGGACCTAAGTGGAAAGAAAACATAGAGTTGGACTAAATTGCCGAGTCTTGTGGCACTATTTGAGCATGAGGTTCTTTTGAAAAAATTTATTAAGTTGAAGGGCTAAAAGGTATAAGGTTGGTTTTAAAACCATTTTAGGGGTGAAGCTGTTCACGATTCATCATCTTCAACCTTCCATCATCGTAGCTCTCCCTTTCCCTTCAAAATCCATGGCCAGAATCTTCATAAAATCATCAATTCTTGGTGGAAATCAAAGCCTTATGAAGAACCCAAGTAGAAAGGATTTTGTTTGCATGGGTTGATTGATTTGAGCTCAAAATCATGTTTTTGAGCTAGGTAAGCTCTAAATTTGGTTAGGACTAGTTGTTCTTTGATTATTCTTGGTTTCTTGAGCTTCCATGAGCTTGGTTCTAGTGAGAATGACCTTGAATTAGTGCCTTTTGTGTTGAATTTTCTTAGAATCATAGGAGCCCTAGTGGAACCCAAGTTCTTGGGTTACTTTTTCTCCTAAATTGAGGTAAGGGATTTAGTTTACATACTCTTGTAATGCATGTCTTAGTTGCTTGAATGTTGGTTTCAAGTGGTTTGTAAGATTTGCATGGTTAATGTGAGGTTTGTGTTGTGAGGGACTAGTGGTAACCAATCACTTAGGTAGTGCAATTGAGCCCTTGATGCTTGGTTAGTTTGGCATTGAAATGGCCTATTGTAGTTGTTTTAATGGATTGAAGGTTGGCAAGGCTTGGTATGAAGCTTTGGGTGGCTTAGGAGGCCTCTAAACATGCTATGGACAAAGTTTGGAAGTGCTGGGCTAGGGGGCCTAATGCCTAGGTGCCAAGTGGTGCTGCAGTGCCTACAACCCCATTTGGAATGCAAAGAGAAATGGCCTCTGGTGCCTTAGTGCCAATTCTAGTGCCTAGGCACCAAAACTTGACAACATTGCCATGCTATAGAATTTTCACCACAAGTTTTTGCTAGTGTGTCGGATTGAGGCGATTTAACATTCATGTGTAGCCGAGAGAATGATCTACAACTTTCATGCTTTCACTCAAGGCTGAACTGGCCTAGATTTTTCTATATTTTACTTGAAAGTGAGGGGTCAGTGAGTGCTTAAGGGGCCTTAGGGCAGAAGATGACCAATGGTATCTTAGTACCTATATCGCTTTGTGAAGCATTAGTTTGTTGACCAAGGTTTCTTGTGTACAAAAAAGGAATGAAGAAAAATGATCTAGAAGGAGCTTAGAGCACTGCAATAAGGCCAACAGGAAAGGTTAATGGAGTTTAGCATCATCTGTAGTCTTGCTAAAGGCTTAAGGCTTCAGACACCAATGAGGAACCTTAGTGTGTATGTTGAGTCCATCCATAGCAAATCTTACCATAATAGAGTGAACCAAGTAATGGTGGATAGTGGAGCACCATGGATGAAGGTTTGGTACACTTGTGGCTTAGCCAAGTTGTGACTTGAGGCACAAGTGAAAGCTTAGTGCATCCTTGGTAGGTTAAATGGGCAACACTTACTACCTTGGTAGTCTAAGTGAGCTTATTAGCTCGAGACACCAAGTGGAAGCCTAGTGCACCTAGTTAGGTGGAGGCCTAGTACCATACTGGCCTGGACAAGCTCAGGGCTTAAGGCACTATGCGAGAGCCTAGTACACCTAATGAATGTGTTAGAGCTCAAGCAAGAAGCATCCACCATGTTCACCTATACAACAATAAAGGGAAGGTTATTCAGTGAGCTTAGCTCACTAGGATGTTAGCAAGCCAAGGCTTGCTAGGAGTGAGTTAAGGGCCAAAAGCTCGCTGCGCACAGGGTGACATTCGTGTGAGGACTAGGTTGAGGAGGGGTCTCAAGGGACCCAAATATATGTGCATATGTTAGCTCTCATACTGCATTGGGCCCATAGTAGATTTCATATATTATATATATGAGTGTCCTCAGGTTTTTGTATTGCAGGTTTTTAATGTTTCTTTGCAGGTACCCAAATCCTTTACTGAGAATCTTCAAATTCTCTTTCCTTTTAATGTTGTTATGCAGATCTCACCTGTAAGGAGCTAGCAACCGTGGAAGGTTGTTGAGCTAGTATTTTTCATGTAGGTATCCACCTAGTGAATTGTTATTGAGTTTAGTTTTACTGGTTAAGTTGTTTGTGCTAACTATCATCTTCTTGTAGCCTTGTAAAGGCTAGGGGTATAATGAAGAACGTAGTGGACCAAGGATCTCAATAGTAATCTTTCAGTATACGTATGTATGCTAGTTTAGCCTCCAATGTCTCTAGGTTGATTAGCATTTTAGTTACTTTTGGGCATGTGGATAGTCTTTACTTATGTAATGATGCATATATGTAGGTTTTACTTGTAGTAAATACGCTTATCTTTTATGCTTTGACTTGTGTTTTAGTTATGTTTTATAAATGCCAGCAATGTTTTTGATTCATTTTCTTAAAGTGAAATTCAAGTCGAAGCAACTGCATGCATAGTGCATTACAGGTTAATAACTAGATGCGTGAAAGGTTTTAAAATGGGACAAGTAATTAACTAGCCAACTACAACTAGCATGGGACTCTGGTTTCGTAGTCTTCCTAGGAGGGCACCATTTAGGGTAGGGACACTATAGTTGTAGCATGTCTCCAACATTTATTCCCTTTAGTTTTACCCTCCAATTGATTGTTGCGACTGCTCTTCACTAAAAAGCCCTTATTCATAGCTTTATTATTTCCTTGTTTTCTATGACCATATCTAACTTGGCTCGTAGGCCACATCAAATTTTTTTTCAAAGATCTAGACTTGGATCGAGGGATGGGCCACTTCAACCAGTATTAGTACTTTAATTCTGAAGGTGATAGAAAAAGGGCTCTACTTTGTAGCCTTTCTTGGTATAGTTCAATTTGATACCTTGACCTACCCATCACTCTGGGGATGAGCTATTGGAGCAAAGTGTATTTTTATGCCAGGATTCTTTACAAACTCCTAAAATCCTTTATCTATAAATTACTTCCCATCCTCCACTACTAGCACCTTTAGGTATCCAAATCTTCATATTATGTTTTTCTAGACAAATTTCTAAACTTCTTTCACCAATCTAGTTGCCAGAAGTTTGGCTTTGACCCATTTTATGATGTAATCTATTGTAGCCACACAATACTTCATTCCTCTGGGGGCCATAAGTAGAAGGCCAATTAGATCAATTCCCAATATAGCAAAAGGCCAAGGGTAACTTGCTAATTCCACTACTTCAGAAAAGACCCTCTACATAAGGGAATGTCTTTAGCATTTGTCACAATACTTAATTATTTTTTGTGCATCTTACATTAGTCTTGGCCAAGAATACCTTTATTACAGAAAGACTCTAGCTAAGGCATCTGTGCCAATACGGGATCCACACATTCCTTTGTGTACTTTTTCAGTACTACCTTTATATCTTCTTCCTCCACACATCTCTAGATGGGGTTAGAATGGCCTTGCTTGTATAGCTCATCTCTGATTAAAAAGTTCCACTCAACTCTTTGCCTTATCTTGGATGCTTCCCTAGGTCTGGAGGTAAGCATCCTTCGGCCAAATAGTCTCTTAATGGCACTCTTTGACCTTTATCTATGCTCAAGACAATCAGGCTATTAATGCTCAAGGACTCATGGATTTTGGTGCTCACAAAGGACTTTGCTAGTGTGTCGGCCTCAACATTTTCTTTTCGAGGTATCTTACTGATTCAAACTTGTTTGAATTTTTGGATTAGTTTCTTTATGAAGTTAAAGTATTCTTAAATTTTGGCTCTTTAACCATGTATTCTCCTCTAAACTGCCAAACTAGCAACTGGGAATCATTGCAAGCTCGAAGTGACCAAATACCAATGTTTTTTCTAGTTCAAGACTAACTATCAGAGATTCATATTAAGCAACATTGTTCATCACCTAGGAACCGAAGTTGGTGGACTTTATTATTTCCATGCCTTGGGGACCTCAAAGGACTATATCGGCACCTTAATGTCCTATTCCTAAAGCTCTATCCCCAAAGAGTGACCACTTTAGCTCTTTCTTTTCTGAGGTAGGCTCGGTTGCTTTAGTGTTCTTGGGCAGTTTAGTAATGAAATCTGCCAATGCTTGTGCTTTTATAGCTTTTCTTAGTTCATACACATTGTCATATCCACTAAGCTCAATACACTACTTGGATAGATGCCTGAATGGTCAACTCTTTTCATGAAAATCCTGAAAAGAAGGCTACTTTGGATAGTGATTATGTGTCCTTGAAAATAAGGCCAAAATCTCATTCCTCCTAATACCAAAGCATAAACAGCTTTTTGCAAGACTGGGTACCCTATTTCAATACCAAGCAGAGACTTGCTAACATAGTAAACTTCCTCTTCTTTTAGTATAAGGACAGAGCTAACTGCTTTTTCACTTAACATAAGGTGTAGTACGAGTGGTTCTCCTTTTTTAAGTTGCCAAAGTGTCAGCAGGCTTACCAGGTAGTCCTTCAACTTGTCCCAAGCATCCTAGCATTTTCCATTCCAATATGCTTGCCCTTTACCAATGTTAGTGCCCTTCTGTTGCCAATTTTGTCAGGACTTTGAAGAACAAGCAACATTGGTCTCCATATCATGATATGAAATGACTTAGTGCCGTTATTCTTCTAGTGAGCCTTTGTATGTCCTTGACAGTCTTCAATTTAAAGAAAACCTTAATTTTTTCTAGGTTCACATCTATACCCTATTCAGAGACCATGAAGTTGAGGAACTTTCCAAACCTGACATTGAATATGCATTTTTCGAGATTAAGGCATATGCAAAATTTCCTTAATTGCTGGATGGTTTCCCTCATGTTTCTAACATGGTCATCAGAGTGCTTATTTCTTACAATTATGTCATCCATATTGATAGCCAAAGTCTATCGCCTCTATCTAGCTGAACTCCCTGCCACAAGAATGGCCAGAAGAAACTGGCGCTACCCGAGAAAAGGTGAGATCATACACCTCGGGAGATAGCCGAAGAGCTCCGAGCCCGGCACGCCAGGAAACTTGAGGATACTACTAGCCCCCCCGAGGTTGCAAACAGATCGCCTTCGGAAAAGAGACACCAGCTATCGCGGGCCGAACATGATCTCCCCGAAGGCGGAACTCCCTGAAGCTGGGAACCCCCGAACTGGGTGCGTGTTTCCCGAAGAGGCATTGTCCGTACCAAAGGACGACCTCGACCAGGGACCTCGGGAGTACGGCAGGAGCATTTAAGGAAGCATTTAAGGAGGCCTCTGATACATCCTTTCACAGACGTCATAAGCCACCTCAAAAGGCGCTCTGACACGCTGACACCATCAAAATCACATCATGGCTCATCTCAGCACAAGGCTCAAGGCAACCTGCTACCAGCTATCTGTCCCCTACGCCCAGAAACTCAGGGAACATCCGACCGAACAGGTGTCGCGATCTGAACGGGCTAGGCACTCCTATAAATACCAGGAAATAAATACTTGGCAGGAGGTTGGTTGGCAAAAGGTCTGACTCCCAGACTCTGAGAAAATCACCAGGCGAGACTTTTCAGCCCTTTGTGCTATTTCCTTTGCCTTTCTCAGCCACCACTGACTTGGGCGTCGAAGGCTCCCCCCCCGGAAACACATTCCGGGGGCCTCCTAACCCACTTTTTCTGAGCATCTCAGGTACTCTCCCTTGGGCGCACCATCCTCCAGGCGTTCTTCCTCCCAGAAGTCTCTCCGACAGTCACCATGACTCTAAATGATGAGGCCCATGGCCATCACATATACACTTCCATGTTCTTTCCTATTTGCTCGATGAACTCATTGTCCATCATGCAATGGTACGTTGTACTAACGTTCTTTAGCCTGAAGGGCATCCCTACATAACAAAATGTTCCTTCATTGGTTATCAAGGATGTTTTTCTTCATCAACTAGGTTCATTTGGATATGATGATATCTACTGAATGCATCTAGAAAACTTAATAGTTTTTATTCAGTGGTGGAGTCAACCAGCCGATCGATCGAAGATAAAGGGTATGAATCATTCAGGGAAGCATCATTGACTTTGACGAAGTTGATGCATTTTTTAAGTTTATCATTTCCTTTCTTTGTGGTGATTATGATGTTACTTATCCAGTCCACGTATTGTATTTCTCTTATTACCCCACCTCTAAGAGTCATTGTATTTCTTGCTTGATGAAGTCTCTTTTGTTAGGGGCATGGTCATGTTTTCTATACCTAATTGGCTGCATGTTAGGGTCTACCCAAATTTTATGTTGTATAATGTCCAGTATTATGCCAAGCATGTCCTTCTATGAGTAGTCAAATAGGTCTTTATTTAGAAGTAAAAAAGATACAAGTTTGGCCTTTTTCTGCATGGGGCATGTGCTTCCCAATTCGAGTACTTCAGCTAGAGATCAACTCCATGCTCTTGGTTTCCACTGCCTCACAGCTAGCCTAAACATCCTTAGGTCACTTAGATACCTCATTTGGGGTGATTTTTCTTGATGTTTGAGCATGGATCCTCCCAAGTGATTACCTCACAAACACTTTTTTCACCTTAGACTAGCCAATGTAGATGTTTATGTATCTTTCCTTAGTCGAATATCACAGTCAAATATCTTATGTTCGATCTGAGGTGGAAGCTCCCTTGCAATTGTCTCCCAAGGATGGCATTGTATGGAGACAAAGCATTGATGACTATGAAACCCATCATGGTTGATGCAAAGAGCTTGCTACCATCCTTGGGAGATGTTTACATAAATCCATCATTTGTCACAACCACTATAGCATGAAGCTTCTTCTCTTGTATTTTAAAGGGGAATGGTTGCCCCAGATGATGGCTTACGCCAAAGGAATCTAGAGGCTATGTTAATGGGCTATGTGTGCCTAAAACACTATGGAAAGCTTGATTGGGTTGCCTATGACTAGATTAAGGTGTGATACAATCTGGGTCATTGTGCATAGACTAACCAAATGTGTCCACTTCTTACCTATGAAACTCATAGATTTTTTGGAAAAGTTGGCTCAAATGTATATCCAAGAGATGGTGAGACTACATGGAATACAAGATTCCACTGTATCTGATAGAGATCCAAGATTATGTTTCATGTATGATTAATGCAATTCATAGCTTGCTTGAGGTAGAAGTTATGTGAAATTGTGAATGGTGTTGATTAGTTGATAGTATGGGTCATGTTGGATGCTTAGTATACAAGTGACCTAAGCAAGTCTAAGGACTTGAAGAATTATGTGCAGGGCACAAAACTTATGAAAGCCTTTTGATTAAGAGAAGCTCCAACCATTCATCAAAAAATCTGTAAAGTATTAGCACTCACTCATTTTGTCTTCAAAAGTGGGTGTTCCAAAATAATTTTTGTTTATCTAGAGCTCTATAAATGCCCATAATCCTAAACCGTTCTATAGAAAGGATTCAAATTCAAAAATTTTGAAATATCTAAAGGAAAGTAATTATGGTGAATCAATTTTTGCTGAATTCTTCTCAATTTACCAACAATAAAAGTGAGATATGAGCATCTGAATGTGGAGGCAAAAGCTTATGTGTGAAGCAGAGCTCTTCCAAGCTTTATAATGAACACCCTCTTCACATCCCAATTTCTGATCCTCGCTTTGATCAAGAGAGGATCATCATGGAGGAACTTTACGATCGACCCATCACTTTAGGTTAGCTTGTTCTAGTAAGTCACTCCGGTTTAGTAATAACAAGTTGTTATGGGCTTAAAATCATTGGTTTTTATAACAAGTTGTCATCCTAGATAAAAGGCATATCCTTTACTAGTTTCCTTTTAGCATAAGTGGGAGATTGATCCATCCAAGGGCTAGAAGTTCTCTTCGTCCTACCCCAAAGGTTGGTGATGACACTGGCCTCAGATTTTCCCCTAGTATCCCCAAGCTTGAGAATGAATGAGCAAAAAGGACATTAGCATTCGAACTTTTGTCACATTGGACTCTTTCCACATCTCTGTTTCTAATCCAGACTATGCTTGAAAGAAGGTCATCATGCATGAATTTGGTGACTAATCCATCGTGGCTCATCAATTTGTTGGCAAGACTATCATGTTCCATTTGAAGGTAATCTGATGCTCCTTTTCCTCTCTGCCAAGGGCATTCCAGTAGTGATTGCCTAGATGGCCCTCACAAGATGAGGCTATTGCCATTGAGGGCTTCTGTTATTCCAACATTGGTCCGAATCATTGTCTTCCTCATCATAATACCTCTTATCTTCCCTTCAGTCATAGGACTTTAGAAAAGTTAGGAAGAGTTATGATCTGTACTGCCTTGCTTGATCAAGGACCCTATATACTTCTTCAATTGATGATAATCTTCCATTTTATGGCCACAGTCTTGGTGGAACTATCAATTCTTCCTGAGATTCTTTTTGTTGTTTAAAGTTGAAGAGTCTTCCCACTCATTAATTCAAAATATAATGTGGCTACATGAAATCTCTATATACAATGGGAACTTTAAGGAAAGCGCAACTATCATTCAATTAAAGAAATGGTAAGTATCAAGATTATTTTTCCAGAGTTATCTATCGTACCCATTATCTCTCTATTATTCAATCAATGATAAAAAGGGGTTGTTTAGCTAACTACTAAGAGCTAAACTAATGCAACAAAACAAATAAATAATAGCAACAAGAAACAAGACAAATAATCAAGAATAAAGATATGTTATGCTTAGATACGAATCTTTGTAAAAATCTATTGCATTAATCTTACTTTGGTTTAACATGAATATAGTTATATTGGACCTTGGAGTACTCTCTAATCAGTTATCCCCTTATTACTCCCATTGACTAATCGCTATCCTTAAGTCACTGATTAGGTGTTTAATCCTAAACCAAGCTCCTTAAGAACGCATTACTAATTCAGAGTCTTGCTACTAAGTTTCACCCTAGTCTAGAGGTATTGATGCCGGTTTATTACTCCCAACTACGGCACTATCCCTTTTACCTATGGTGATATGTAACAAACATAGTAGTAACTCCCTACACTTGCTCATCATCAAACATTGAATTAAAAGGCTAACTACTATTAATTAACACATCAAAGTTTGTTGGATAGATCACAAGAATCCATAATTATATTAAACCAAAAATAATCGTAAAAACAATATCATCCTAGGGTTCATTTGCTCTAAGCATGAGCAGAGAAATTAGCCTGTCATGATGATAAGAAACAAAACAAAAATAAAAGAAAACTAATAACAGAAGAATCCATCTCCGAAAATATTCTACTCCAAGCAATCTTTGCAATGGCGTGAACTAATTAGTGTTGATTATCTAAACTGCCTCTGGCAGCCTTCTCTTACGAACCCTAAACTCTATTTTCTGTGCAGTTGGCCTCACTTTTTGTTTCTTTTTTTGACATATCAAAAATAACTTGTGAAAGCCCTAATACCATGGGGACACAATTATAAACACAGTCATGTTCAAGATCACGTGACATCTCTGGAGTAGAAAATCATGAACAATTAATAACACAATCTTAATCATGGGCATGGTAGGCAACACTGGCATATTTTTCTCAGACATAGGCATGTTTGATGCTACAAAATGGATAGAATAAGTGCACAGAATTTGACATGTGTGTTTAGGACTCCGATGACTTTAATTTCTACAAAACCTTCTAATTCAACTCCAAAACTGTTCAAACTCCTTCCTAACCATAAAAGAACTGAAAGAATACCTAAAAATGAAGTATAAAGCAATTAAGCACCAATTTGTTCGAAAAACATATCAAAAGACAAGTAATTATCAAGAAAAGCATATATAAAATAAGTATAAATATGCATGTCATATTTTTCCCCCATACTTAAACCTTTGCCTATAGCAAGCTCCTTTATCTTCACTGTATAACATTGCCATCATAGATGGAGATGTACTTGGCACTCGCCGGGAGTATTCCTACAACATAGAAAATGGGGCTTAGAGGGGCTCCCTAGAGTGTTTCCGGGGAAAAGACCTCTGATACTCAAGTTAGATATATGAATAAGGAAAGGGCAAGAGCACAAATGAGAGTAGCCAGAGTAGTGTTATCTCCATCAGGGGATAGTCTTGGGTACTTATAGAGTGAAGAAAAGCTGGGCTTGTTGGGAATGTTAGGGATGTGGTTGGCTACATGGCCAACTAGATCTAGAAATCTAAAGATTTTACCCTACAGATCAACCCTGCCAGCTAGCCTTTTGGTGCAAGTAAAGGCTTTTTCTGACATGCCACCAGGGTACGTTGGTAATGGCTTTGTCGGTTGTCCCCTTATTTTTTAGCTTCACAAAATTTTGTCAGCTTGTCAACAGCAAGTACCTGTTTCAATGTATCACTTTGATTTAGAAAGGTAGTTTTGATATTCAATGGGGTGCAATAATCGTGACTTTTCAAGTTCCCTTTTTTAGCTATATATACTCCCATTCTTCATAATAGTTGCACACTTCTCCTATTTGTTTTCTTTCATTTTCTGTCACATCAAAGTTCTCTCAATTCTTTTTCTTCTAGCAAAGAAGTTTTCACAATACTTTAGTTTCTCATTTGTTATCTTACCGATGGTCCGACAACCTTTCTGGTGGGTAATCATCTTTCCCTTCTCCTTCATCAAACTATCATTCATTTTTTCTTGAAGTTGGCGTCATGTCTTCTCCAGTTCATTCTAAGGTCCCCCCATCCCCTTGGCCCAAACACCCATGGAGTTCACTAGATGCTCATCCTAACTGTGCTACTCTAAAGAAGGTAGAGAAATGGAGGAAGAAATATTTCTTTTCTTTTTACATCCAAGTCTGCTTGACCAAGTAAGGTGAACTAAGCTACCATCTTTGGGGAAGGCAAAATCACCATTTTCATTACTCAGATTAAGGTGGGACTTTGATTTCCTCCACCAGATTTGGTCATCGGCTTTTATAATTTCCATGGCATCACCATCAATTAGATGCCACCGAACTTGTACATACACTTCAATGCATTCTTGTGCATGTGTAGCATCTTTGAGATCAAGCCCCATTTCTTGATCTTCATGCAATACCACAAGTTACATCTATTCTTAAAGGAGTTTTGCTACTATCTTCTCCCCTGAGGTTTTGCTAACAAAAAGTTCTCTTTTTGCTTCACAATGAAGGATAGTTGGAGGAACTAGTAGAAAAAGTACTTTTTCATGGCCATCCCTGAGTTATGGAAGATTTAGGAAAGTGGAATTTAGGCCCCTGGACATGGATGTGGAAGAATCTCTCAAGCTTTGATCTTGAGAACTTTGGCAAATGTTTGAAGATTTTGACTCTTGAATACGAAGTGTGGCTGACTAAGGTGAGCCAAATGATTGGGTGGAGTTGTACCCTTTTTGTATTAAATAAGATTTGGTGACTGAGGGAGTACATCAGGAGCTTAAATAGCTTTCTAACCAAATTTCTGACATCAGGATACCCAATACTTTGGAGAGTGGGAAGGATTCTTTTTTGGTTAAGCTTCTTCATAAGCAACTTTCTTTTTCCAAAGTCATTGAAAGTGAGTCTCTTTCCTTCTATTCTTCTCTTTTCTTGAGGTGCTTACATTGATGTCCTTTTGTTTTATAGAAATGGGTGATGATTCTACAAAGTTTTATAAAAAGGGCTTCCTCGAGAAGATGAAGTAAATTTAGAATAAGGGGAAAAAGCGCCTAAAAATGAATAAGGCCAAGAAGGCTTTAAAGGTTTTAGCTCCAAATAAGGCTTGTGTTGAGCCTACCCCGAGTTTAAAGAAGGGGCTTGCTTTAGTTTTATTGGTGGAGAAGGATGCCTTCCATCCTCCAGAAAAAGACATCAATGAGGAAGATGCTTCTCTTCCTCCACCCATAGAGATCAACAAATACTAGATTGCTTTTCCCCTTTTATAAGGAAGTTGAGAAGAAGGTATCATCTCCACCCCTGAGCCTTTGGAGAGTCACAACATTTTTGGGGGTCATCATTTAGGATACCCTTGGTTCCTTAGCCATCCATACTAATCTTCTTCGAGGTGAGGCCACTAAGAAGGCCTAGAAAAAGAAGAAGAAGGGCAAGGGGAAGGTTGTCACCCTTGTTGAAGTGGTTGCTACCCATGAGGTTTCAAACTCAAAGGCCGCCTCTTCTCCTATCACTGAAGTTCCTTTACGTTTAGTCCCCAGTTTTCCCTCCCTAAGTATAGGTTTATTTGACAAAGTGAGATTAATCGAGGATTGCTTGCGGACTAACCCTGTGAATGAACTTCATCATGATCATGTAGGTGAAACTTTGGAGGTGAACTGGGAGGTTGATCATGAGTGTTGTCGTGACTTTAGAATGCATTCTTTCAAAGAGGTAAAGTTTCAAGGTTGCCCATCCAGGATGTCACTAAAGATATGGATCTTCTTAGTGGTGGTGCTTTGAAGATGGTCCTTAGCTGTACCAAGGATCACCGTAAATGCTACTTTTTGATACTTTGATGGAACTTTTTCTGAATGATAAGATCATCATTGTTGTTTTTTTTTATTACTCTACCAAGGTGCCTTTACTTCTCTATCATTCATTGTATTGGAATGACTCTAACAGAAGAAAACTTTTTCCTTTTTTTTCCTTAGTTCTTCACCCTCACTGGGTACCTTTGTGACTGGGTCACAAAGTAAACCGAGGATTAGTCTCACATAGAGGAGAATCTAGCAAAGGCCATAAGCATTCTTACCATGGTAATCTACAAATTTGGTGCACATAATAAGTTGTTCGAGGAAGATCTTTCCGCCGTTAAGAAGAAAGTGGGAGTGAGCATGAAGGCTTTCATCAATAATGCCCGATCAATGATTAAGGATCTCAGATGAAGATTCACTTTACAATCAATAGAGCAAGACAACACAAGCATTGCAAATGAAAACTTTATCAAGAAGTTTGCCTCTTTGACTGAGATGAAGAAAAAGTTATACAAGAGTAAGAAGGGCTTTGCTAGGACCTTTAGAAGGCTAAAAAGGCAATTAATCCTTTGGAGAAGAAAAAAATGGCTTAGGCTAGGAGATGTAAAAGATAATGAATATGGCCATCTTTAGGCTACAAGATGGTTTCTGCTTGGCAAGGTATCAAGTCTTGCAGGAACATCTTGACCTTGACCTTTCTTTCCTAAATGCTTTTTAAAGGCCTGAAGGTCCTGTCTTAGAGTGGCCTTGAGATAGATATCTTGGCACCCTTAAAGTAGGCCAAGAGGAAGAAGGTGAAGATGATGATGATGGTGAGAATGAGGAAGAAAAGGAACAAGTAGAGGAGGAAGAAGATGCGGACCAAGAGGAAGAATATACCCGGGGAAAAGAAGATAATCAAGAAGAGTCATAGGCTGTTCTTCTCTCTTTCTTCTCTCTCTCATTTTTTTTGTCCTCCCATTGTAATCTCCTTCATCATAATGAAGGCTTGGTTTCCTTAAATCGGCTTATGTTTCCTCATTTCCTTTTCAAACTTAATCAAAGTATGTGTACTTCTTGGATCCTTTATCTGATTTGTGCTATATCTAAATACACTCATATTCCTCAATTTTTCACTCTTACTTAGAAATTCTAAGTTTTGGATCACTGAGGTAGCTATTGTTAGCCAATTTCTTTACTTCTAAAGTACTTGATTAACTTCATTTCTTGGTTCAAAGTAAAGGCTGCCCTTTCACTTGTCTAAGTGTCATGATCATTTTTACAAAAAAGTTTGCACTTTCATTAGGCAATAAGTACATCTATTGCTAAGATATTAGTGTTTTTTTGTATGGAACAACATGAGTTTTTATGATGCTTCTATACGTAGTATTTTTTTTAACATGTCTACATGCCAAGTATTGTTTAACTCAGCTCCATAACCATCTTGGAGTTTGTAGACCACTAGTCTTACTTCTTCTGAAATGAGGTGGAGAATTTCCCAATTTGCCAGGAGCATGCCTTGGGAAGTCATTGAGGTTCTACTTCATCACTATAAAGTAGTAATAGGTAAGAATGATAAAAACCTATTACCTTTTCAATGATCACCAGGAAAAGCAGCCAAGGTTACCTCTAGCAATACACGGCATGGGCAAGGGCAACCTATAGGGATGGCAAAGATGGCCCAAAGAAGGCAAGCACTAAAACAAGTAACCTAGTCTAGCAGAGCATACAACAACAAATTTTGACAATAAAATGAGATAAAAAAGAATAAACTAAGATTACCTAGACAAAGATAGCGACAATTAGTAGCAAAGTGAACCTAAGAAGAGAAAGCAACATTGACAGTCCAAACTTTCAAAGATTTAGCGCGCTCAAGAAGTTTGTGAAGGTGGAGGGCCCTAAAGGGACCAACGACTAATGAATAACTAGAAGAACACAAATTGTCAAAAAAATGAAAGAGTCTTCTCGAGCACAAGCTTGATCAAGGCAAAGGCAATGCGCATGCATCCTCGTAAACCTGAAAGCCCAACTTATGCTAATTTAGGCTTGGGGAGGGGAAGACATGTGATGGTATAACTGTTCCTAATGCCCTTGTCACTTAGGTATCACCTCGAGCTATCCTTGAGGAAATCTCTATCTACCTGAGCTTCATCATCACATGCTGTCAAATCTAACACCTCAGACCCTCCTGAGGTGCCTTCGATTCACCTTGTTGCATACTAGTATTTGAAGAAAGGGTACCAAATGTCCCATCCACACCAGCCACTCTTATATATGTAGTGCAATAGGAGACATATGTTAAGCCTACCAATGCTCATGATCTCCCCAAAGGTCACTATGTTATAGAAGCTTCTTCAACCCCTAAGTTATGGTGATACTAACACCTCTACAAGCATTTAGTGACAAGAGAACTCACTTGAATGTCAAAGAATTTGTTACACTAATGCCATTAGCCATAAGGAGGAAAGAGTTAACTATGTGATCAATTGAGCTAAATATCATGAAATTGATAACTAAAGGCCTAGAAATATTATATTTATGTACAAAATTTTGATAAAGAAGTGTAACATTCACAGTAAGCATACTAAGGATGCTTTTGGGTGCATGGGCATAGTATAGCGTATTAGACTAGTTATACGAGTTGGAGATTAAATTATAGTTAGTTAAGCAAGTATAGACCATTGAGTAATGATCTGAAAGTATACATGAGAAGCATAAGGCAGAAATGAAGCATGCAATATATGTGAAGGACTAAGGTTGGCATTAAAGCCTCACTAGTAGAGCTGTCTTCTCTAGTAGGTTACATGGGCTTTATGGGCTGGAGAAGTTGGTTTTTATCTACCATTTGGCTAAGAAATAGATCATCAACCAAAAGAAAGGCTAGGAAGTTGGGAAATTGGCCGAATTTGGTGGAATTGCTCTTGGGTTTAGTGAGGTTTGATTGCTTGAGTGCTAAGATGGAAAGAAAGCATAAAATTTTGCAATGTTTGAGTTTAAATCAATCATTACTATGTCAGTAAGGGGTTTATGTTTTAACTTCTATGAATTCAAGCTTATTGTTGTTGTGTAAGTATGAACCTGATGGCTTTATTTAATAATGAAGTTAGTTAGGGATTTGTGTTATGTATTGCGTAAGAACTGACTATAACAAAGGGGGGAAGAACTTGATCATGATCTATTTGGTATTGGAAAAGTGTTAACATTATGTAAGACTTACAAGTGACAAATAGAAATCTAGCCAAGGTTAGGTTAAGAGGGACTTCTGGGGCTCAATGAACTTGTGTGTTGTGTTACTTGCTCTAGAGGTCACTACCCTTAAGCCCCTTATTAATTTCTTTCTGTTGTTGTGTCAAGTTTCATTGCATGCATCATAGAGAGTGTGTGTGTGTTTACGGTTATGCTAATGACTTGTTTTACATGTAGGTATGTGTAAGTACTCATAGGCCCCTTATAAAGTTCTAAAACCTATAGAACTCACCCCTATTAATGTCCTTATTTTTAGGGGAAAGGGAAGAAGAAAACTAATCTCTTTACTGGAGTGTTTAGTGTTTTTGTTGTGTAGGTAAACTCTATTATATTTTCATCCTAATTTTTTCTAAGTATGTGCTAAGTGTTTTGGCAATGTGTGCATAATGCACAAGACATGGGGGTCTTGGATGGTGTTGTGATGTTTTTTTCTAGCTAGCTTTGCGAATGTAACCAATTTTTGTTGTATTTATGGACTAATGTGTATCGAGTAATGTAATAAAACCTAAGAGCCTAAAGCATGTGGACTTGTGGATTGTTATGTGCATATGTAGATGACCTTAAGTATAAATGGCAATTGGAACCTAAGTGTTATGCTACTTTGTTTTCTATGATAGTGAACATTTATGTATGCATTTGTGATATATGATGGGAGCTAAGCAAAACAAAACCCTAAGCTGTGGCATTGTTATGGAAATGAGAGTTAAACACCATTTTTATATATAGGCTAGTTAATTGAACTCAATAAGAAACCTGAACATTTAACTTAACAAGCCTAGGACTTATGTGAAAGGTACTACTTCTTAACCCTAATGCTAGATGTATGGGAAGCTAAAATTATGGAGAAACACTAGCCTATAGAAACTTTGGTGTATAGTTTTCAGACACATAGCTTAGTTAACCCCAGGTTAAAAAAAAGGTTATGTAATGGATATGCTATGCTGTTTATTTTTCTTAGGTCACATATGACAAAAAGGACCTATCTGCAAAGCCCTAAGATTTTCTAGCATGATTTACTAAGAATAATCACAAAAGTAGCATAAGCTAGCATGATTTACTAAGGGTGTCTATGCTAGATTAAGTGCTTGTTATGTGCATACTTGTTGTTAGGGGCTCACTTATGTTTAAGCAGCTAGTATGTACATAATTTGTTTCCCTTGGGAAACATCCTGAGGACCACTCTCCCATTCTCCCTTCAATACCTTCAGCAAGTCCATAGTGGCAAAATCCCCATTCCATACCATGTCCATTCGTAACATTCTCTCAGCGCAAGCCTTTGGTATGAATCACCACCATCCAATATCCACTACCTCATTTCTTACTACTGCTTGAGTTTCATTTGGAATCAAGTGTATAAATGAAGGGCGAATGTAGTGAAGAAGGTCCCAGGATGGAATACCCAAAACCTTAACTTCAGACTCTTATAGCCACACATCACCCTTGCATACGATGCTAACCAATGGTGAAGAAGTGTAACTTTTGACAGAAGGAGCAATGACAAAAGTGGTCTGAAGCTGAGAAGAAGGTCAAAAAAATAGCGGATGAGTTGGGGGTTGTCCCAAAGCACATAATTGGCTCTACTCCTAGTGAGATGCCCTTGAGCTAGATGGTAAGCGCTACATCACTTTTTTTATTTACTTCACATTATTTATATAATAATATTTCATTTCTTAATTCTTAACACAATGCTGTAGATGAAAGAATATGAAAGATAGGAGCCCTTTTTCAAGGATTGGGGGATTAAGAAGCACACCTGGAAGTAGCCTGGTCAACCAATGGATCATCTCACACCTTAGCTCAAGGTAAACTTTTCCTTTCTTACTCTAATATGTTTGCACTTTCGAATAAATGCCTTATTTTTGTAACTTTAATTTTTTTTTACTTTGATTGCAGGATGCATACATGAAGCAAGTTGTCCTAAAGCACCAATTTGTGGATCATCCCTAATACAACAATGAGTCTTGGCACGAGGTTCATGGGCTGCCAAAGAAGAGATGCATCTCAGGTCCTCACCTCGCCTTATAGAACCCAACATCTTTGCATTCTAGCATAAAATTTCAATCTGACCTATTTAATAATACTTTTTTATGAGTTACACAAAATTACAAAAACTAACTGATGTATTTTTTGCCGACATGCACTAATGCAGGTTAGCTAAGGGTAGAGAATGCAACCCTATGTGATTAGGTCTCAGAGCTAAATAGCCAGTTCGAGCTTGTCACCCCTCGGTTGACCTTGATCCAGTTTGGCATGCAGGAACAAATCCAATTCCAGACAAGCACTGCAATCAACGTTACCGTCCACAAGCTTATATGGAGTGAAGTTTTTT
This sequence comes from Aquilaria yunnanensis, assembly GCA_039654915.1. Taxonomy (NCBI): domain Eukaryota; kingdom Viridiplantae; phylum Streptophyta; class Magnoliopsida; order Malvales; family Thymelaeaceae; genus Aquilaria; species Aquilaria yunnanensis. The sequence goes on from CM077595.1 coordinate 45,491,601, forward strand.
TAGCCAACTCTATCCCAATTGGATTGGGAATTAGGCTTTTTGGGGCCTCCAAGGCCAAAGCTGAGGATGGGAATGCTCGAGATGGTAGTTCGCCACCATTGTAGCCGTAAGGGCATGATTAGGGTTTAGGGTTTTCATTCATATTTTAGTATTTATGAGACATATTTATGTACATTATTGACATTTATATTAATATTATTTTATTATTTTGCTACAATAATTTACTAGTAATAATTAATATAATATACTAATTTAATTAATTATATATGCTAAAGTCTGTAATTACAAAAAATGGGAAACCATTGCATAATCGAGGGAATAGTTGTTACGATTTATATCATCACATAAGTCGCATGTGACAACAATATAAATCATCACTCATTACCCTACAAGGAAAGATCATCGCTCAAATAGAATCATCATAGAATTATAGCTGTTATTTCAAGCCATTCTGCCTTGATACTGCGATGATTCTAACTAGCGACAAAGATTTTTTCTATGATTTATTGTGATAATATTTTGCATAGAAAAATTTACTTTTACTATGATTCAACCATGAATTTTGTCATCAGAAATACCCTGGATTTTTCTAGTGACATGTTGTTAAGATAAAGCCTAATCCAAGGTTCCTTCTCTATTGTTTTTCTGTATTGAGGTCGAGCAATAGACTTTGTCTGTATCACTTTTAGCATCACACTGATTTATAATGCATGCTTATTTTGTTGTTGATAAAAAAAATTAATAAAAAAATATTGACCTCCAGGATACTAAACTGGGTGAGTTCGCTAAACAAAGGCAAGATTTTAGCTTATTTCAAAATTAGAACTACATTTACAAGAAACAATTGGGCCTGGGAATGAAACAAGTGGTAAAAATCGCTCAAAGATAAATTGGTGTAGCTATTATAGTGTTTTATTCTTTTGAGTGTTCAAGAAGATTTGTTGGTTAGGAAGTTGTCTTTTTGAGGATCCTACTTCTAGTTATTCTCTACAATGTCATTTTTGTTGAAATAGTTGGCTGAGTTGACTTGATTATTGCACCATGTATGGGACTAAGTTGGCACTGTTTCATACTTGAAGGGAGGGATTTAAGTGATAAGTGATAGAAATTAGGCATTTTCTAAAGAAGGGCAATGATGGGTGTTGTTGGGAGGTGGAGGTAGAGGAGAGAATGAGGAGCGGCCATGCTCTAGGGTGCGAAGCTCGGTGGTTTTAGCATTCGCCTCAACATGATTTTTCTTTTTAAATCTCAGCAAAATTTTGTTTGCACCATTCAGGTATATTACATACCTCTCAAAGATAAATTAGATATAGCCATTACAGTGTTTGAATTCTTTTTAGGAAACTAAAGTGCTATTATGAAAAGCATAATTGACTACTGCATCATAGAATTAAAGTGAATAAAATTAATAAAATGAATTTAATGCAAAATGTGAAGTTAAAATTAGAATTCAAGGAAAATGTTTTAATCTGAAAGTAAATATTGAAGGAAAATGTTGATGTGGTTTTCAGGTTTCACAAAGATAAAAATCACTAAATAGTATTCTCAAAATAAATTAAGAAAAAGAATTGTTCAATAGAGATGCAATAGTTTTCATCAAAAGTGAATGACAAGGTTTTTATATGTAAGGGTTCGGAAGTGTGTTGTATGTAACTTGGTAAAGCTTTGAGTAGGCAATTGGATTGTAGCTAAATGGGATGCTGCTAAATTATCAACCTTTGATATACTCACTGATCCTACTCATGCGGAGGTTGCTGTAAGAAAAACATAAGATAAGAATAGAGCTAATCGAGAAGCACCAGCAAAAGAGAGTTTTAATTTTAACGTAGATGCAACAATGAGTAAAAGGAAAAAGGTGGCTATAATCAGTTGATTGTTGAGAGATGCTTATAGTAAGGGTTTATATGTGTTTTCTAAGCCTATTGTTGTTGTAGATGTGCTTTTAGCTGAGCTAATAGCTATATTGGAGGCAATGAAGATTGTATAGGAAAATAGGGTACTGTGTTTGATGATGTAATTATGGAAAATGATTCATTGTTGTCTATAAAATGGTTTCATAGCCTAGGTGCTAAATCAAGGAGACTTGAGCCTATGCTTTGTCAAATTTAAGGGGTAAAGATAAAACTATTAAACTATAAATTTAACTATATTCCTGGGGAAAGAAACATGGTGGCTGTTCTATTGGCTAAACAAGGTTACATAAGGCCTTTTTCATTTTGCCTCTACACTAAGTAGAGCTGGCTTGTTTTACTGGTGCTTGTAACTTGTTTTATCTTATTGTTGTAATCATCTTTTATGCATAATAAAATTTTGATTGCTGGTAAAAATGAAAGTGAATGATGTGCTATTTAGTGTGTAAGGTGACAAAACAAAGGTAAGGGCTTAGATAATGATAACATAAATTGCATTCCTAAATCAGAGAGTGCAATTTTGTAATAACCCTAGAAATTAAGGAAAAGAAAATTACCAAATTACCCTAAATAAAAAAATTAATTAATTAACATTTTGTCCTCAAGGGTATTTTTGTAGTTTTACCTATCAATTAAGAAAATCAATATAAAATTAAGAATCATAATCTTTAGATAATTCCTTTAGTAGTCGCTAAGTCAAATTCCAAGTCAGAAGCTCAAAGTCATCTTCTTTAGGCTAAGGGCATTTTTGTCATTTCCAACCAAGCATTAAATGGAAAATTTGGGAGCACCATTGGATTCTTCTTGCAATAATGAGTCAAAATAAATTTGCCTCACTCAATTCTGAATTTGGTTGCTCAGGTTTCCAAAACTTTAGCCTACTCGTCCACAATTTAAATCAGGTTCGTACTTTTGTTGCATGGGATAATTTCTCACCTAAGCCTAATTTCTATTTTATAATACTCCACAGCCGCATACTCCTAGTATAATTCTTACAAACTTTAATTTTAAAACTTACCTTATCTACCTTTTTCTTATTTAATTATGTTGGCCATTATTAACCTATTACTATATTCGTTCTTCTTTCCTTGGCCACACTTGTAATCGCCTTGGAGTTCAATTCAATCTGAAAACTCCAAGACTCATGCTCCTCTTCCATTCCAATTACAATACAGCCACCACGCTCGCTTAAACAATAACCACAAAAATAAGTAATTTTGGCAAGGAGGCTGTCGACAACCTTCGGTACTCTTCCCGGGGTTGTTTGTTTTCACTTGTTCCTCCATCAAAACAGTGTAAGTACAGCCCTTCATGCTTTGATTCTTGGGTATTCAAAAATATTGGAACATTAATTTAATCCCATATTTTTCCTAGATTCATCATATTGAAGAGAAACCCTTTCAAGGACACAAAAACAATCCTACGCATATCGGTGAATCCGAATTCATTGGTGTAATTCTAAATCCTTCTATGTCATTCTTTCAAAATTTTTTTTTCAGCACCTAAAAACTTTATTTTGTTCCATATTTTATTGCTAGGCTTTTCTTGTTCAAAATTCTAAGTTGTTCGCCTATTTTTGATACGATCTAACCCCTACTTGCACCCGAGACCCGGTAAGCCGCTGTAACCTTTTTGGAATTATTTTTGGCTGAATATTTTGAAACTCACATCCCTATTAAGTCCATTATCTTTGCTGTCCATGTTGTTACAAAGGGCTAGAAAATTCCTTACTTGAAGGTTTAGTACTTCTTTGGACTCCTGGACCACCAGAGATCCCGAAAACACATCGGTAATCAAATTTTGAATTTTTTCATTCCAAATTCAATTTTTAAAACTATTAAATGATCTTATAAATCAGTGTATTTGCCACTGTAATTTTATGATCAACATCAAGAAGGCTCCCGAAACAATCCCGAATAGGTACGAGGCCACTTGAGACACTTTGAGACCCTTTTCGCCCACTAGGTAAAATTTTGGCCTGGATATCAAGGATGTGAATCTTCCAAGCACCATTTAGAAAATTTCCAAATTTTAGTATATTTTCTAATTTTCTACCTTACTAACATTTTCTAGGACCGTCCTAGGAGATTACCCCATTTCGCTGTATTATTTTGTACTAGGTAAAGGGGAAGAGCAGGTTAGTTCTCGTGGGCTCTCTTAGGCTCAAAATAAGCATTAACCCGAATAATAAATTTTAAATAAACAATTGGGCTAAACAAAATCTTTAAATGCGTGGGTAACATGGGTTAGGTAATTAATTAGTTTTCCTAGAATTTTATTTTCTTTTATTTTAGTTCTCTTCCATTGAGATATAATTTTGGTTGGTTGGTTGCATGGTTGTAATGATGTGATATATGATGTATGTTTGGCGCTAGTATCATACTAGGATCATTTGTAACAAGAATTAAATTAAAAGTATGTTAGGACCGCTTGAATAAACCCATTAGTACCATGTTTAGGGCCGGTAAGACAAACACCGCTAATGCCATGTTTAGGGCCGACAAGCTCACTACCAACATGATGAGATTGAAAACAACCATTAGTGGAATATTAGGGCAGTAATAAATTACTATAAGCTGGTAGATAAATGATTAGGAGCATAAATGCTAAATGATAAACTTAGAAAGAATTCATGATATAGGAGATGAACATATATCATAAATACACTTAAAAAGATATCATTGATTGTCATGTCATCATGGAACACTAAGCTAAGATAACAAGATAAAAGAAATAGAATGCATTAGAATCATGGCACTCAATTAATAAGGGCTAAATAAAATGAGCTACAGTCATGCATCAATTGGTTGTTGCATATGATTGATGTTTGTCATACACAAGATTGCATTAAGTAAAAGATTTGAGGAGTAAGATAAAACGTGAGGCATGCAAGGTTAGTGACAAACCATATCTACATGACCTAACAAGCCGTAAATTTAGACAAAAGGTTCAGAACGGATGATTTGAACCCGAGAAGCATGTTAGGATGGCAACGGACCATCCCTAGTCATGACGTGATATTGACACGGACTATGGAGATATGATTTGTGCACTGCCAGACCATAGCTGGCGAGGGACCATGCTTATGGCTAGTATCATGAGAGGCTCTACCTCAGCGTAGGTATCCCGAAAGGCTCTGGCTTGGTAGCACTGCATAAGAGTTATCCTGAGAGTGGGTGATGTACACACTCATCACCCTAGGTTCGTCCGATAGCATTCAAGTATTGGTTTAAATGATTTATCAATAAGATATTATTTAATCGGTAAAAGGAATTATGCATATACATATTAGTTCAAGCATGCTAATAGGACTTTAATATTGTTGTTATGATGTTGTATGAAATTGTTCTTTAATTAAGTTGCTATAACTTGAAGTTTATTATTCATTGTTGTTTGTTGTGGGAATATTATGACCCACATGATGGGCCTGATACTTCCCCCTTACTGAGCAAGTTGTGCTCACCCCTCCTTAGAACATGTTTTCTTATGTGAGTACTATAAGGAGACAGAGTACACCAAACTGTATGATGAGGTTTAGGATGTGGAGTAGACTAAGCGAGGGTACGTTGTAGCCCATTGAAAATAAAAACTGGCCGGGATTGGATTTTTATTTGGTGTCATTTTATTTCTAAAAAAACATATGGTTTGTTTAAAATTGGCACATTATTCGTATGTTAGTTTTCCTAGGATTGTCACTTAATTACTCTGATTTCCTTTAATACTCTTATTATTTGGAAAATAGATCAAAGGAAAATGTTTTACCTCATATAATTAAATTATTTTTAAATAATCGCTTGAAAATCTCTGAAAAATTTAGATATTTTTCAAAATTAAAATTCATAAAATTGGGAGCGTTACAAATTCAAACAACTTGTAGAAGTCATAAAACAGAGATTCCTAATAACTAGCAAGTTGCTAAGGGTCCTCAATTTAAGTGAATGATTTAAATTACAAATAGTAGCTTAAATAACAATTTGTAGAGGTTCAAATAACAATTGTAACTGATTCATCAAATTTGAGCATGATGATCAAACAACATGCCCAACATAAGACGATCATGCTTATCCTTCATACATTTTATTAACATGAGATATCAAGTAATAGTCTCGCATAAATAATATTACAACACATGAAACTTGGAAGAAAACATTTAAATATTTTAATCTGACCAACAGAACTCAAAAATCCCAACTAGCACCATTAAGAATTTCGATCAACTCAACAGTCAATGGTACACCCAAGCAAAGATAATTGTAAATATTTTTTATTTGAATAGAAATTTTAAAAATTTGTGTTAGAGAATGAGTAGGAATTTAATTCCTTGACAAAGAGCAAGGAGCAAACGAAAAGGAAAGGCAGCTGGGAATGTAACTTGTTAGTTAAGACAGGTTAGGTTATTAATTAAGCTAGTATGTTGTTGCCTTTAGAAGTTGATAAGCCGTAATATAATGAAAGGTGAAAAAGGATGTTTGTACAATTTGTGTTAGTTAGTGGTGAGCATTGTTTTTTTTCTATTGAAAGGGATTAAAGATTTATTTGGGCTAATAAAATAGAAGAAGCACTTAGTGAATATATCATTTTTTTGTCTTTCTATTCATAAGCTAAAATATTATAAACAAAACTTACATAAGGCAGCTTCAAGAAAATCCTTTAGGCCTTCTAGTTTTTTCCTATAATAAATAATCAAGCATATAAGTGTGCAATAGTAAAGTTAATTGTTTTATATAGATTCTAACATACTTTGCTCATGGTTCATCGTACACTTGCACGTATACATTTATGGAAAGAGTACCAGGTTAGATTTACTTACCTTTTAACTCTAAAACCCTTAGTTTCATGAAGGAAATAAAAAATCATATTGAACAGTTGTGATGAGATGTTGAAATGTCCTAGCTCCATTTCAATTGCATCAAAATCTACGTCCTAGAAAGTATAATTTTATAAATTTTTTCATGTTTAGGAATATGGCTAATTATAATATAGTTGTTATAAAAATGCAATAAAATCTGAATTTTAACTTACATCTTGTGACCTAGGATGTAGATAATGCACAAACGAGTTTGTCCAAAATCTAACTATGTCCAACCCTGCCTTGTAAGTTCTAGTACTGCTCATGTTTTTGTAGTCTAGTACTTGCTTTAGAGGCCAGCTGTGTTGCTCAATTTTGGTTTCCTATAACCATGAATTTAATGTGGGCTAACCTTTATAGTCATGACAATTGCCACGTTTTATAAAATACTCCTATACGTTGTCAATGTACTGCACCCTAAGTGACTTGCCATGAAATGATGGATTTGAGAATAAAACTTTTTCTAGTCATGTTGAGACAATTACAATTAATATAGAAGTTTTGTGATTAACTATGGTTTGATAAACAAAAGTTTTGTACATAACTAATCATGGTCATAGAAAGAATATAACTCACCATGACTCTCAATACCCAGTAAGTTGAGCAATAAAACTTTGTATTGTTTAGAGCAACTTATATTTTAAGTACCAAAAGATATCAGATGGTATGTTAATTGGTTTTTTAAATTTTGAGACTTTTTTGTTTTCCATGAAATAATAGATAATTTCCAAGAGTTCAACATGATCTTCCTTCCAATTGCAATCATTGTATGTTGTTTTAGTTAAGAATTCTAAAAGGACATCACTATGTGATAGCCAAATGGCTTACACTTGGATAGCTTCTGAGGATGACTGACAAGTACCACCCTCGGAGGTACATCTGGCCAACCTCGGAAGATGGATCCTCACCACCCTTTACAAGTAGTCACCACCCTCGGCTACTGACACTACCACCCTCGGAGGGACATACTGTGTCATCCTCGGTCAAGTGATTTGGCGACCTCGGGAGGCCATCTCCCCATCCTCGACAGAATAGAGCATTCCCCAAAGGTCCTCCACCTTGCCGAGGAGCCTCCCCCTATGGCCCTTGAGAGCAAAAATCGGACCGAAGGAGACCTATCTGCCGAAGGGGTCTTACTCCCCGAAGAGGGCCCATCATCGAAGGAGTTCTCACCCAGATGAGACAAAGACGGTTAGGAGCCTCTAACACACAGCCCTCCCACACGCCCCTGACCTTCGTTCAGAATGGCTACAGCCAGCTAGGGGCACCTGTTCCTGAACGTACAGATCAAATCCGGCCGACCACGTGCCATGATCTGAGACGAGTTGCAGCGGGAGGCTTTCTCCTCATGACCTCCTATAAATACCTATGGAGAACCTTGGTAAGGACACAAGAGACAGAAAACCGTAGCTATCTTCTGTTCTCCATTCCTTCTTTCTGACCTTCATTCTCTAAAATACTGACTTGAGGGTTAGAGGCTCCTCCCCCGGAATCACACTCCGGGGAGTCTCTAACCTCTATTTTACTAAGTCTTACAGCCACCTTCCTACCGGAAGCCCCTCTCCAAGGCATCTTCACACCAGAGGTCCCTTTCCCAGACACCTCCATACTGAAAGTCCTGCTTTTAGCTGTACCATGTTACACAACGAGGATGCTGCCGGGCATCACTATGCATGATAGGGATAAAAAGTCAACAAAAGCTATAAGTAAAAAAACAAAATTATGAATTAAAACATGTGACTATAATACACGGGCACTTACATGAGCATAAAATTAATGAGTAAATCATAATGAAATAAAAATGCTTCAAAATATATATAACATGTGCAAAATTATTGAGATTGCAGTATATAATTCAATTTTTTTTTGTCTAATTACATTACATCATGGTTGGTACTTAAAAAATTGCCAATGTGCTATTGAAAACTTAAAACTTTCTTGAAATTATGCTCATGCAAATTTGAACCTTAAAGGTTCTTCGTTGTTTTGTGTACCATGTTCATCTGCTATAATGAAAGTATCCAATATTTAAATTTTTCATAATTTTCCTAGTCCCTAGTTTTTTAACAAATTAAACTTTAAGTTTACTAGCATTTGCAAAAATAGACTCCTTTAATAAATATTTTCCATTATACTAACTTGAAATTGCCATGTAAACATTGACTTTAATTAGGACTTTTTGCCATTGTTACAGCATTTTAATTATAATAACAAAATCATGTTACTCGTGACTTATTCTCAGCCTTATCTCTATTTACCATAGTTATTGGAACCCTTATGATTTTATGGCTAGTCTATATTACTTACTTCTTATTTTGTAGAAAGACACTTCTTCCATGCTTGCTATGCCAACCTTGAGGTTTCTATAGTCTGCTTGTATCAACATAGGATGGATTTCCATACAAAATTGTGAACAAAATATATTGTGACTAATTTGAAGAAACTCAAGATAGAGTAAGAACAATAACTAGAAATAAGAAAGCAAATGTAAGTATAAATAAAATAACTAGAAATAAGAAAGCAAATGTAAGTATAAATAAAAACCTTAGTAATTCTTCAAGATCATCTCTAATTATTTCTCCCCATTTTGGAAAAAAAACATATTTATTTGTTTGTATTTTACACATAAAATTGTGAAAAATATGTTTTTTCAAATAAATTCAGCAGAACATTACAATAGTCAGGCCAATCAATAGAGATTAGAGAACATTCTGGTTGCCCCAAGACAACTGTTGGTAATGGAAAACGTTTTCCAGTAAAACCCATATATATGGCACATTGGTGTTGTTTTTCCTGCTTCATATAGAGTACTAAACTTGGTGTTCGAAATGTGAGTTTCTAAGTCATGAATTTGATATCTGGCATTGTTTGGATACTCCTTATTTTTTTTAGGTAGTAAAAGAAAGAAAGCTTAGTTCCAGAGAGGAGTATAGGACTAGGAAGATAAGAGGAGAAGTAGGTTTTTTGCATTTGGAGTAGTCTACCTTTTGTAGGTGGAGAAAAAAAAAGGGCATTTTTCCTAATAGATGTAGTCCTATATCTTTTTCATGAAGCAAGGGTAGTTTTAATCTTATTTCATAAAATAGGGAAGGTTTTGCCATATCATATGTTTCCATCGACCCTGTCCCCAATCTTCACAGTATTCTAAGGAAAAGGCTAAACCACTTGATTAATCCTCTAGTTTGAGCTTTTTTTCTTCTCTATTTTCATTTTCTTCACTTAAATGATTAATTTTTAATAATATGACAGCATTTTGATATTATAACTTTTGTAAATGTTTTTTTATCAAAAGACCACTAACTGACAAGCAATATTTATTTCTATTACTAATTTTCTTGAAGAATAAATATTTAATTGTCTTATTAACGAATTTTGTTTTAGATATATTCAAACATAAACAATTAAGAGATGTCAAGTAATTTAAAGACAATTACTACATGTTTACTAATCCTAAGCAAACATGTAAAGGCTTAAACACCTTCTCCTCACTTAAACTATCACCATTTAGGTAGATGACCCCCTCAACTATGACTTGTTATGACTCAGCCCAGTAACTATTAAAGACCAAACAAATGACCCCCTAATGTGGTCACATGATGTAACATAGGTCACGCAGTTCTCAGTTTAGCTCAAGTCTTTGTACCCAACCGTTAGGTGTAAATACCTCATATTCCTATGAACTATAACTGCTCCCATAGGTGACCACTCAACTAGATATAAAAATATATTTATTTATTTATTTTATTATATTTGATTTTAGCAACTCCAAGAAATAAAATTTACAAAAAATATTTAGTTTTTTCAATTAATTCACTATATATATTATTTCCGTTATTGTTGTGCCCAAAAGCCGATCATAAGATGATTGTATTTTTTCACATTGAGTCATGATATTTTATTAAGGCATTAATCCAGTAATTATGTTCGTTGTTTTGTTTCTACGTAACATAATAAACATAAGTATAATCCTAGAATAATGATATTCTTAAATGTCCCTAGGCTAGTATTATCATTGAGAGGCTTGCAATAATACATAAAGAATAGCATATGTAGAGACTAATATGAGATATGTAGTCTACATATGGGTACAAGTTGGAGAACTTGTATACTAGACTAATATGAGAATGCTACATGGATCATTATATGAGTGTCATAAGCGATTCTCATAGTGATCATGGTATATGTAGTCCTTTGACCTAAGGTCATCAAGATTCCCTACATGTCAGTCACATACTTTAATACTTCCCTTTGTTTCTCATAACTGAGTGAACTTGAAGGAGGTCATTGGGTATGTCACATATCATGTAGAGGGTTTTGAATAATCAAGATGAGATTTGCCCCTCCTATGTAACGAGAGTGATATCTTCGAGCCCCTTGATAGAGTAGGACTAAGAAAATGCATGGCCATACTCAGATGAGTTGATATACGATATCAATGTCATCAGTTTAAGTTAATCTACTCGGAAATCGAGAAACCAAATATTGGGCTATATGAGAGATACATTCCATATATCGTGCTTAGTCTTGATATCTTGGACAAAGGGGCAATGGCATATATGGATAATAGTCATAAAGGTTTAGTCGAATCATCGACAATGTCATTTGGGTAGCAATGATGTGTTGCTAGACACCGCTCATTGCTTATGATCATAAATGTGATTTATGATCATTGCCAACGTGGTAAAAGCCTATTGGGTCGCATACATAAAGCCTAGTTGGATTATTTGAGTGCATGGGCTAATTTATTTGGGTTATGGTTTCATGATAATTTCGTGTTAATAATTGGCCCAAAAGTTGAGCCATTATTAAGCCTGAAATTAAACCTAATTGGATTAGGGCTTTGAAACCTATTAGGCTTGGAAGTTGAGTCTCACCATAAATACATCATATAGTAAGAAAGTCGAAGCCTTGCCCTAGCCTCCCAAAAGTGACAATCGCACTCTTCTCTTACTATTCCTTGAAGGACGTAATCTAGCACTACGAGCGCAAGAGAAATGCATCTACCGGGATATAGTGGAGGCGTGGTGATCCTGAGAGGTTCGCGTGGATACCATAAAGAGCTTGAACACGTCAACTATTTTGGTTTTGTAATTCGACTCAATAGTTGGGTGAAAGATCTCAACCGAAATTAGGTATGAAAATTTTGAACACCTAGTTTACCCCATTTCACTTGGATCCTAGAGGGTTTCAGTTATATTTCACTATGCTTGTTTGGCTCCTGAAACCCTATAGTGGTATCAGAGCTACTGGTGAAACCCTAAATTAGGATTGAATGTTGAATGGTATCATATATTGTGTGTTCGGTTGCTTTCGGTCATGATTAATTAGATTGATTCAGGATGCATGAAACCGGAACTTGTAATGAATATATGAGATATATGAAAAAATGACATGAATTGGTTATTAAGATTAACCCTAGATTGATTGGTATGAGATACCTATATGGATTAGGATTCTTGCAATAGTTGCAAAACCCTAGCATGGATCGGATTAAGGCTTTTCGGGCATCAAGAGTTGAGTACTTTTGGCATCTCGAATGGAGGCGGTTTCGGGTGCCTAGTTGCTTGAAATAGAAGATCTCGGGCAACATAATTGTAAGAAAATTTGTTGTGCCGGGGGACGCTACCCCTTAGCAACCCCCAGCAAAGGCAGCTCCCCTTAACCCCACCTGCTGACCAGTCAATGGGACCACCACCCGCTAACTGGCTAACGGGACCGCCGTATGCGCAGGGCCATATTAATAAAAACTTGTTAATCAACGCACGTTAATTGGCATGCATTTTTTTAATGAGATTTGACATGATATGCTAATTGGTGGTTGAAGCATGGTGCATGATTATAGCTCTTGATTGGTTGTACTTGTAAATACGGCCTGCGAGTTGTGCCTTATTCTTGTTATTCTCATTTTACATTCTCTTCTCACCTTCCTGCCCTCGAATGTAACTCGAGGTTTCTATTATTGATGTAATTGTACATTATGGGATCATCCAAGGTGGTGTGTCCAAGGAGGTGACAACTAGAGGGCAACCAAGCAGGAGGAGAATAAGCTTGTGAATACCCTTTTGTTTTCTTAGGCTTTTATGATATTCTCATTGGATTAAGAATATCGTATAGTTTGGGCTATAACCATGTCACGTTTACTTTGTTATTAGCATAAGATGCATGTTTTATATTTGTATGTGATTCATGTATAAGATAACCAGAGATAATAATTGGTGAGATCAAAAGGAAAAAACCCTCAAACCAAATATTAAGTCATTAAATGTGATGCCTTCCAAATGTTGGCACTCATCAAGACTTTGATCAACATTGGGTGGGTTTGCCAAAGAAAAGCACCTATGTTTATCTTGGTAAGGCGCGATGGGATAATAATGATATCCAAATTGCTAACTTTTGGTCCGACTTAATTGAGTTATCCCAATAGGATTGGGTACTTAGAGGCATATGATTGGGCTTAAGTTCATGAGATGAGCTTGGACAAGTGTTATTCACCCAACTATCAAAGAGTTGCATGGGATGCAATTGGCAAGGAGTTGCCTACCTAAATAACTGTAACTTGAGAGAAAAGCCAAAGTTGACTCAGGAGTGGTGAAATATGGATCTTGGCCCACTAAAATACCTTAGTGCCGAGGTGTTCCGAAATAATATCAAGGGTTATTATTTTGAGTAAAATAGTGGGAGTATTGTTCAATAAAAACCCTTATTAAAGGAATTAAAATGCATGACTCTTAACTGCATATTTACTGTTGTAGATAACCATGGCACAAAACACATTGACACTTTTGTTGCGATCTATCCTTGAGAAGGAAAAACTAAATGGGACCAACTTTCTCAAATGGTACCAAAATTTGAGGATAGTCCTCAAGTAAGAAAGAAAGGCTTATGTCCTAGAGCAGCCCATTTCGAATGAGCTTACTGTCACTGCCCTAAGAGTTGAAGGGGATGCTCACAAGAGGCATTCTGATGATGCTTTGGATGTTGCTTGCCACATGCTTATTACTATGGAATCTAAGCTTCAGAAGCAACTTGAAAACATGGGGGCGTTCGATATGATTGAACATCACAAAATGCTCTTCTAAGAGCAAGCTAGGCATAAGAGGTTTGAGACCTCTAAGGCATTGTTGCAGTGCAAAATGTCTGAGAGAAGTCTCATGGGTCCTCATGTCCTCAAGATGATTTGGTACTTTGAGAATCTTGAGAGTTTGGGATTTGCTCTTTAGAAAGAGTTGGCTGTTGATGTAGTCTTACAATTGTTGTCCGAAAGCTATAGTGAGTTCGTCATCAACTATAACATGAATGACCTTGACAAGTCCCCCCCTGAATTGCTCAACATGTTAAGAACTGCTAAACAAAACCTTAAGAAGGCTAAACCCATTTTGATGGTTCAAAAAGGCAAGGGAAAGGGAAAAGCCACCAAGAAGAAGGATAAAGCTAAAGCAAAGTCCAATTCTAATTCTTCTTCAGCTGCACTAAAACCATCAAGTGGTGTGGCTAAGGAAGTGTTACCACCTTCAAAAAATGGGAAAATTATAGCATAAGGACTTAAACTTATATGCTTTAATTTTCACCATAGTGTATGATTTGTGAAGTGTAAAGTATTCAATATACACCCCTTTAAGTGGAAAAAACAATGATAGCTTGGTCCTTAAGAAAGCATTGACACATCGCCTAATTTTCAAGTAACCTATGGACTAAATTGTAAAGTTACAAAGGTTGGGTACTCAATTGCACAAATTTCCAAAGATAACTATGGATAGGACATGGATGGAATTATGAAGAAAGGACATGGATGGTATTATCAAGAAAGGACACGGATGGAATTAAGGATATTGTTGGGGACCAAAATGCTTAAAAAGGCAAAGTTGATCAATTATGGCATAATGCCAACAAAGGTGCTTAAGTGTCCACATTTTTGCCTAACGTCAAAATAATTTGTTGAAAAGGTTAAAAGAGGCCAAAATCTGTCATTTCCCCAGCCAAAATGGCTGGAAATAATCTATCCAAGTGTTGGCCAAATTTTAAAAAATTTGCATATATGCCACCTTGGTCAAAATGATGTATAAATGAAGAAAAATCTTCATTTCATTAGATTTTACTTAAATTTCGATCTCCAGCAGCTAAGACCTCTTCGTTAAGCTCTTCCATCATCCTCCATAGCCACCATACCTTAAGAAAATAAGAGGAAGCAAGAGAAAGCAAAGAAGACATCAAAGAGTGCAAGAAAACTTACTTTTGGTTCTATTTGGGTTTTCAGATTTCATAGCAAAGGTAAGGGTTTTCTAAAGTTTTGTGGATTTTTTACTATATTTCAAAACATCCATGAAGCTAAGACCATGCCTGGAAGAGAGAAAAAAGCTCAAGGAAGCAAGTATGGGTTAAAGGGAAAGAAGCATGGCAAGGTTTCGGCCTTAGTGTTACCATGCTAAAGATGGCAGCAAGAAATGAGGGTTTCTAGAGCCCAAGTTAGTACTAACTAAGACCTAAAATACCAAGAAAAAGCTTGAGGAGGGCTGCCATAGTGTTACTAAAGTGATATCTTATTGTTTTATTGAATGTTTATGACTAACCCTAATGTTATTGTTGCTGCGCATTTCATTTGTTTTGCTGTTGTGTTTGTTAGTGCATATGGTTGCCATATTTGTGTGTATGTGTTGTTTTTCTATGTTTTTATTTCTTTGGATTTCAGGTGGTACGTTTCTATGGAAGATTTTACATTGAAAGCCCTTACTAAGTTCTTTACAAAGAGCTTACTCCCCTTTCTGTCCATTTTCAGGAACACCTGAAAAACAACATTCAAACTAATAGTTATAGTTTGATTTTTCCTGTGAAATTTCAAGTACATGAACTTCAATATGTATAGTATTAAACAGGAGTGTTTCATGATTTTTAGAGCACATTTGCTAATTTTAGTGTTGGTACTTTCTACCTTACGCAGCAGCTGCCTTTTGAAGTTTCTATAGTGCATTGTGTTTGTAAGGCTCTCGAAGAAGCTATTTTACATATCCAACTAAGCTAGGACATATGTATGATTCATCTATGCATTTAAATACACTATGGATGGTGAATGGATAATATATGGAGCAATAAAGTGATGCTTGATGTTGAATGTTCAATTCTGTCCATTTTGCAACTCATTAGCTGTCCCAAAGAAAATTATCTTTAATGTTTATGGAATGCTACTAAATTCAGGGGAATGACTTTCCTAAGTGTTTAAGGCATGTAAAAACATTCCCATGTTGGTTTTTCACTTGGACATGAAGTGTATGAATCTTATGAAATTTTGTATGGGCAAAATGGTCATAAAGTGACCAGAATTTTGACTCTACACTTAAAGTTCTATAACTCCCTATGTAGAAATAATATTGGTATGAAATTTTTACCACAACTAGAGCACATATAGAGGTTGAACTGGAATTTAGAATTTCTAAATTTGGATCCCTGTACCCAAAGATATGACATTCCAAAGTTGGCTAAGTTACTGTTCATTTGGGCAGAATTTGGTAACTAGCTTAAAAAATCCATAACTTGGTCCATAGGTGGGATTTTGATGTAAAAAAAAATTTATGGGTTTTCTCTAAGTCTCTACTTGATAATGGAACAAACAAAATAGGGGGTTACGTGGTTAGAATGATACAGTTTATTAGTGAAAATTAAAGGTGAAAGGGCTGGTCACTAGAACTTAACAATATTGCCCAATGTGTGGATGCCAAAACTAAGAATTGTGCTAGTGTATTCCTTCTTAGCTGCCATAGTGTGCATAAATGTAAATACGTGTGTTATGGTTTGACCAATATACATATATTTGCATAAAGACCAAGAAGGCCACTTGGGTAATATAGTGAGTATTATTCTGATGACCTACAGAACATGCATAGCTCCTGGGAGATTGACCCATTGAATATTGTCACTGTATTTAAGCTCTCAGAGTGGTAACAGGAAGGGGAGTGCTTCCATTGTATGCAGCCTGGACAATGGAAGCGCAACTGCAAGCTCTATCTTAAAGAACTTGCTAAGGAAAAGGGAAGTAAGACTTCCACTTCAGGTATTCTTGTTATAAAGGCTAACTTTTTTACTTCCTCATCTTGGGTATTGGATACTGGATGTGGATCTAACATTTGTGCAAATGTACAGAATCTAAGTAGGAGTAGAAGATTTGCCCGAGGTGAAGTGCACCTACGTGTTGGAAATTGAGCAAGGGTTGCTGCTTTAGTCGTAGGGACTTATGTTCTCACTTTGCCTAGTGGATTAGTTTTAGAATTAGACAACTGCTACTTTGTGCCTACTATTAGTAGAAATTTGATTTCTGTTTCTTGTTTGGACAAGAAAGGTTTTTCATTTATAATAAAGAACAAATGTTATTCTATTTATTTAAATGAAATCTTTTGTGGTAGTGCTCAACTTAGAAATGGGTTGTATGTTCTAGAACTCGAAGATTCAATCTATAATGTGAATACCAAGAAGGTTAGATTGAATGATTCAAACCTGACCTATCTCTTGCACTGTCATTTGGGCCATATAAATGAGACACGCTTATCCAAGCTCCATAAGGATAGACTCATGGACTAATTTGATTTTGAATCATGTGAGTCATGTTTATTAGGCAAGATGACCAAAGCCCTATTCACAGGGCAAAGTAAAAAGGCTAAGGACTTACTAGGACTCATACATAGTGATGTATGTGGCCCTATGTATACACATGCTAGAGGAGGTTTCCAATACTTCATTACCTTTACTAATGACTTCAGTAGATATGGCTATGTGTATCTCATGAGACACAAGTCAGAATCCTTTGAAAAGTTCAAAGAATTCAAGAATGAAGTAGAGAATCAACTCGAGAAAAGTATCAAAGTACTTCGATTAGATCAAGGTGGAGAATACTTGGATCGAGAATTTCTTGACTATCTAAAGGAGTGTGGTATAGTATCACAACTCACTCTACCTAGTACACCTCAATGGAATGGTGTATCTGAAAGGAGAAATCAAACTCTATTAGACATGGTTCGATCTATGATGAGTCAAGTTGACCTTCCAAACTCCTTTTGGGGACATGCTCTAGAGACAACCGCTTTTACACTAAACCGAGTTCCATCTAAATCGGTTCAAAAGACACCATATGAGATATGGAGTGGGAAGCGTCCCAGTTTGTCTTTTATGAAGATTTGGGGCTGTGACACTTATGTGCAATGTCAATCCTCTGACAAGCTAAGGCCCAAATCTCATAAATGTCTTTTTGTTTGGAATCCCTACTATTTCTATAATCCTTTTGAGCAAAAATTGTTTGTTGCTAGAACTGGTGACTTTCTAGAGAAATAGTTTATCTCTAAAGGAACCAGTGGGAGGAAAGTAGAGCTTGAATAAATTCAAAAACAACAAGGAGACATCAAACCTGAAATAGAACCTAAGCAGACACCATAAGATGTTGTGGTTCAAAAGTCTGTTCCTGTAGCATAGAGCCCACGTAGGTCTGGTAGGATTCGGCGTAAGATCAAGAGATATAGATTTCTCTTGACTCACATTGGTGATGTGATGCTCATGGATCAGGATGAGCCCATAACCTACCAACAAGCTATGTCGGGGCCTGACTCTGAGAAGTAGCTAAAGGCCATGAGGTCCATGTATGAAAACCAAGTATAGACTTTGGTTGATCCACCTGAAAAGGTAAAACCTATAGGGTGCAAATAGGTTTTCAAGAAGAAAACTAACATGTATGGTAATGTGATTACCTTTAAGGGATGATTGGTTGCAAAAGGTTTCAAGCAAATTCATAGTATTGACTATAATGAAACTTTTTCACCAGTTGCCATGCTTAAATCCATCCGAATCTTATTGGCTATTGCTGCACACTATGATTATGATATATGAAAAATGGATGTCAAAACTGCATTCCTTAATGGAAAGCTACTTGAGGATGTGTACATGACACAGCCTGAGGGTTTTGTCACTCCTGAAAATGTCAATAAAGTGTATAAGTTGCAAAGATCCATTTATGGACTGAAGCAAGCTTCTTGGAGTTTGAATCTTCATTTTGATGAAATAATCAAAGAGTTTGGTTTTATCAAAAATGAAGATGAACCTTGTGTCTATAAGAAGGTTAGTAGGAGTGCTATTATCTTCTTGGTGTCATCTGTAGATGACATACTACTCATTGAGAATGACATTCCTGAGCTATAATCTGTGAAGACTTGGCTGGGGAAATGTTTTTCTATGAAGGACTTGGGTGAAGCAACCTATGTGTTAGGCATTAGGATCTATAGAGATAGATCTCAAAAATTGCTCGGCCTACGTCAAAGTACATACATTGACAATGTTCTAAAGAGGTTCAGCATGCAAGACTCCAAGAAAGGATTCTTGCCCATGTCACATGATATAACTCTTTCTAGATCTTAGTGTCCGAGTACACCGAGGAGAAAGAGCGCATGAGTAAGATTCTACATGTCTCAGCAATTGGATCTATCATATATGCCATGATATGTACTCATCCCGATGTCTCGTATACCTTGAGCATGACGAGCAGGGACCAATTGAATCCCGGTGAGAATCACTAGACAGCTGTTAAGAACATCCTTAAGTACTTACGAAGGACTAAAGATGCATTCTTGGTCTTTGGGGGCGAATATGAGCTCGTTGTAAGGGGTTACACCGATGCTAGCTTCCAATCCGATAAGGATAATTTTATGTAGCAATCTAGTTATGTGTTTTGTATTGGTGGTGGTGCTGTGAGCTGGAAGAGTTCAAAGCAAAAGATAATAGCCGACTCTACAATAGAATCTAAGTACATTGCCGCCTCTGATGCTGCAAAGGAGGCAGTTTGGATCAAGAAGTTCATCACAGAACTTGGAGTGGTTCCAAGCATTGCCCACCCAATAAAGCCCTATTAAAACAACAATGGAGCAATCGCACAGGCTAAGGAACCTCGATCTGACCAACGATCCAACCACATACTTCGACACTATCATCTCATCAGGGAGATCATCAAGAGGGGTGATGTGAAGATATGCAGGACTTCGACAAATAGCAACATTGCTGATCTGCTGACAAAACCCCTTTACACAACAGAAGTATGATAGCCATTTTAGGTCCATCGGTATTAAATACATGGATGATTGGCTTTAGTGCAAGTAGGAGATTGTTAGTGTTGTGCCCAGAAGGCAATCATGAGATGATTGTATTTTTATGATTGTATTTTTGCACGTTGAGTCATGATATTTTGTTAAGGCATTAATCCAATAATTATGTTTGTTATTTTGTTTCTGTGTAATGTAATAAATATAATTATAACCCTGGAATAATGATATTCTTAAACGCCCCTGCTCTAGAATTATCATGGAGAGGGTTGCAATAATACGTAAAGGCTAGCATATGTGGAGACTAATATGAGATATATAGTTTACATTTGGATACAAGTTGGAAAACTTGTGTACTGGACCAACCCACCATGAGAACGCTACATGGATCATTATATGAGTGTTATAAATGATTCTCATAGTGATCATGGTATATGCAATCCTTTGACCTAAGGTCATCAAGGTGCTCTACATGCAAGTCATATACTTTGATACTTCCCTTTGTTGCTCGTAACTGAGTGAACTTAAAGGAGGTTATTGGGTATGTCACATACCATGCGGAGGGTTTTGTATGATCAATATGGGATTTATCCCTCCTATGTAATGGGAGTGATATCTTCGGGCCCTTTGATAGAGTAAGACTAAGAAAATGCATGGCCATGCTCGGATGAGTTGATATATGATATCAATATCATCAGTTTAAGTTAGTCTACTCGGTAATCAAGAAACCAAATATTGGACTATACGAGAGTGACACATTCCATGTCTCGTGCTTAGTCTTGATATCTTGGACAAAGGGACAATGACATATATGGATAATGATCATAAAGGTTTAGTCGAATCATCGACAATCTTGTCACTTGGGTATCAGTGATGTGTTGCTAAGCACCGCTCAATGCTGATGATCATAAATGTGATTTATGATCATTGCAACGTGGTAAGAGCCTATTGGGTCGCACACATAAAGCCTATTTGGATTATTTGAGTGCATGGGCTAATTTATTTGCGTTATGGTTTCATAATAATTTCGTGTTAATAATTGGCCCAAAAGTTGAGCCATTATTAAGCCCGAAATTAAACCTAATTGGATTAGGGCTTTGAAACCTATTAGGCTTGGAAGTTGAGTCTCATTATAAATACATCATATAGTGAGAAATTCGCAGCCTTTCCCTAGCCTCCCAAAAGTGACAGCCACACTCTTCTTTTGCTTTTCCTTGAAGGACACAAGCTAGCACTGTAAGCGCAAGAGAAACGCATTTACCAATATGTGGTGGAGGCGTGGTGATCGCAAGAGGGTCGTGTGGATACCGTAAAGAACTTGAACACATCAACTGTTCAGGTTTTGTAATTCAACTCAACAGTTGGGTAAAAGATCTCAACCGAAATTAGGTATAAAAATTTTGAACACCCGGTTTACCCAGTTCACTTGGATCCTAGAGGGTTTCGGTTATATTCTACTGCGCTTGTTTGGCTCCCGAAACCCTATAATTTATTGGTGATTTTATCTTAATTAATTATTTCTTGCACACACTAAAGTACCACCATAGTTTTTTCATGATTAAATTAAAAGCGAACACACCATAAGTACCATGGCTTTTCACAACATAAGCAAACACACCGCTTTGTCATTTTGTAATATTAGACTTTAATCATAACAAAGTGTAAGAAAGTCTAATATTATTTGCATAAAATAATCACACAACATTAGTACCACCATGAGAGAATCTTGATAGTGAATTCTTTTAAGAAATAGTCTAATATTCTTTGCATAAAAAGTTGATGTTGTAACTTTTCTTTCTAGATTTTTCTTGAATTTATATATACTTGTCCTTAAAAAAATTTTCAACTATACTAAACTTAAAAATTATTATCTAGATGTGCATTGAAAAAATAATATATCAATTTATTTTGTAAAAGTTTAGAGTTAAAACAAATAAATTATTTATAGTGAATATATAAAAGTGTCAATTTTTATGCGAAAGAAGTATTAGCTTAAAATATATACTAACTATAAGATTAATCAAATATATGCATGGAATTAGTAAAGAAATGACCCTCCTAAAAAATATAAACTTTTCTGGCATGTTAAAATAATTGGCATAATTGGCTTCTTAAGCATGCAAAATACACTTCTAATAAAAAAATTTTCATTAAAAAAATGAGCTCTTGTGCTTTAGTTGCTAGAAATAATTGGGCCATTGGATGGGTTTGAAGGAAGCTATAAGTTAGAATTTCCCAGGCAAGTCAATGGATCGGAAGGATTCAACTACATTAACACCAAAAAGCGTCAATTGACACACATGAAGGCTTGGCAGGCTTCTTTTACACCTTGACTGGAATCAAGCAGGGCATTGTCTAGGCAAGATAAGCCTAAATCTAGAAGACTTTGTTCTATGGAGAAATGATTTTCCTTCACAGCCTTTGATTGTTGTTGTTTCGGACATGAGTTGATTTTAGTGGAATGAAAGACTAATGATAAAAAAAATTCTTGACAAAATATAAGCATTTATCTGAAATATAGTAAGGGGCGTCATCTGGGTTTGCTGTGCACCATCTTCCTTTTCTTAACAACATTAGTTTACTTGCTTAGATGACTAAGATTGTTTTTTCTTGCTTCATTATTGCTGTTTAAGTGCTGCTATCTAGCTATCATTTAATTGTTGTTGTCCATCTTTTCTTTTCTGCACTTAACGATTAAGAAGATTGTTTATTTCATCTTGCAGTTCTGCTGTCGTTTGAGTTTTGTTCTCCACCTGTCATTTCATTATTGTTGTGCATCTATTTTCTTCTTCACTTAATGCTAATATGCTTGACATCTGTCAGCTTCCTACTGCGAACAGAAGTGAGTGTGGTATGGCAAGGTGGGGAATAGGAGAACAATGATGTATACTGCTGGGATTGTTTGCATGATTTTAGGAAAAAGAAATGGAATGTTTGTTTCTTTTACATATAACTGTGCCTTCAAATTATAGTGATTTGGCGAAGCTGATGTGCTATTTATAGAAGGGCGGTAGTTATATTGTGGCATTTGTATAAAAGGCTTTGTATGACATGGCTGTTGCTTGTTTTCTGCATGGATATAGTTTTGATGTGAATTAAGGGTGTTAACGTTCTAATGGAGGTAACTTGCTAGCAATTTATAGATGCATGCTACTCTTGCTGGTCATCAGCTTGGAATTAGTGCTTCAAAAGATAGTTTTTTTTCATTTATATAAGCTGCTCTTAGTCGAGTGATTGGGCACCTTATCAACATATCGTAGTATTTATTAGGTATAGAATGATGAAATAAAATTTTGATGTCCTATATTTACTATATACATATGTTCTTACTTTAGTGCTTAGTCTGCATACTTTACTTTAGCAAATTTTTTCCCTTTAGATTTTCTGTCTTATTTTGGTTATATTATTTCCATATGCTTAGTCTGCATGCTCTATTTACCAATGTTTTATCAGATTTTTTTTGCCATATTTAGGTATTGTGATTTTTGTACTTGGTTTCATGCTTTGTTCTAGTAGTTTTTTTTAAATGTTTATTTTCTAAATTTTTTATATTTGTTCCAATTTAAAAAATTACATGTTATTTCCCAGCTTTGACCAAATTTTTGTCACATTTTTCTACTACATTTTGATTTTATTTTACTATTTTGGTAATGTTATTTCCCAACTTCTCCCTATATTGTTTCACTATTCTTTTTATTTAAAAAAAATGCATATTATTGTTTAGCTTTTATGAATTTTTTTTAACTCTCTATTCCATATTTCAGTACTTTTAATTTTATACTTAATTTTGAGGCTCTATTTTAGTTGTCAATTTTTTATTCTTTATTTCATGAGATCTTCCTGTTTTTTTGTACTATTTTATTTTCATTTAAAAAATTACATATTATTGTGCAATGTTATTATTGTTCTTTATCACAATTATTTCTACATTTTATCTATATATAATTGCTCAGGGGAAAAACGACAATATGTAATTAAGCTTAATATGTGAGTTTCTCTTTATAAGTTGAAACTATTGTTTATATATATTTCTCTTCTAATAAAATTTCATAATTTTTTATTTTCAAATGTAGGTTTTTAGTAGCGACGGTATGGATCTGGATTGTTTATTTCAAAAACAATCATATTAGCTGAGTTATGTAATCACATTGGATTACCCCCTCCATTTTATAGTCAAGAACCTCCTATCGGTGCTTTCTTTTACATTTCCCATCATATTAGTTTTATTTCACTTCGGCAATATTTATTACCATTTATTATTACTGGTTATTCAAAAGTATATGTTAAGACTGCTGAAGAAGATGCAGCAGTAATTGCAATTAAGAAATTATGTCATATGTTTGGTATTTATTTAAAATCTTTTTGTTTAAATTGTGATGGTACTTGGCAAAAATTATATGATTTAGTATCTTTAAAGCTATCCTTTGCTAATTATGAGTTGCAACAATTACACAAATATTCGAGTAACTTGGAAGAACAAATGCACTAAAATTATTTTAGAGAATTAAAGACTTATTATGGAAAACAATAGGTTGTGTGAAGAATTACAAAAAGAAAGAGCTTTTGATCGTATGTCTTGATGTGAAGAGAATGATGAGTAAAATATCTAATAAAAATAATATGTTGGAATTAGTTTAGTGTTCATGATATATAAGTGAAATTAAGGAATAATACACAATGTTGTATTGTACTTTCCAAAGATATGTATTTTTCTTTTTTTATAGCAAAAACAATTGTTTCTTTCATATGATTTGATTGGTATTTCATTTTACTAATTGTAGAATATTATTTTCATTTTTATCACAATAGATGATTTGAAAAATTGTGTCCTCATATCATCAGTGAAAACAATATATGCTGCTTAAGAAACATTGTCAACTTAAAAAAAATATATCGACTTTAAAAAGAAAAAAGAATTAAAAAACAAAAAGAAGAAGTGATTGTCTTAAACAAATACTAATGACAAATATTCTAGTGAAGATCGTGAAGAATATCAAACAATGATGAGTAAAATTTTAGTTGGTAAATATTTTAATTTTTATTCACAAATGTTATTTATTTTTCCCCCTGTAGTCATTAACATATATAGTTCCATTTTCTTTATTTGATGAGATTCAAAAAAATGGGGTAAAAAGACATAAGATATTTATTTATTAATATTAATTCAAGAAAGTATGGTAGAGATAAAATACTGAATTTTATTTATTTACTAAACTTTGTAGGTAGAGATAAAATACTGAATTTTAGCAGCCCTAATTTTAAATGTGAATTTTGTGGAGCTATATTATAGTACAATCAGCGTATGAAACATGTTCCTAAGCCAAGGTGACCAAAGTTTTCTTTATGCTATCAAAATGTTTATATTTCATTACCACTACTAAAAGAAACACCAATTTTTATTTGATGAATTGCTAAATTCTACTTCTTGTGCTAGAAGTCTAAAATTGTGCCAAAATATAAAGCTATATAATTTAACGTTTACCTTTACATCACTTGGTACAAAAATAGATGGCGAGATTAACAAGGAAAAAGGTTTATATGTATTTTAGATTTCTAGATAACAATATCATCACATTGGATCATTTCTATCACTTGAGGGACAAAATCACAAATTTGCTCAACTTCATATTTATGATTTTACTAATGAAGTTCAAAATAGATGCCATGCACTGAGTGATGTTGAAACATCTTTTATTGATTCTAAAATTGTTAAGGAACTAATAACCATGTTAGATAATCATAATGAAATTGTCAAAACTTTTCACATGATTCGTGATTATATAAATTCTATAGTTATTACATCTTTCATATTAAAAATTCTTTGGAAAAATCTTATGATCCTGTTAATTATGAAAATCCATTTTCATCTTAAAATAGTTGGTTTGATTGTAGCTGATTTTGGGGGAATTCAAGTTGAGATATAATTGTTTAGTATTAATCAAGACAACTTCATCGAATAAGTCATCTACATAGATCTTTCATGGCACTGTAGTATTCTTTGCTTTTTACCTATGGTGAAGATGGCTTTTTTCTGGATATTCCATATACTCTATTTGCAGGCAAAGAAAGGTTTGAGTAGAAAAAAAGTTACAATGCAAGAGTTGTATGCATGTAGAATACAATATAAACGAACAAATGGACTTACATTGTTAAGAGGAGGTCATTAAGTCTACAAGATCAAACAAAAAAAAAACTCCCTCTCCTCGTGAAAGTCTCCCTCTCTGAATGAGAGCTTCTCTGAAATTGTTTCAGGACAATTTGGCTTTTCTCCCAAACGGTATTGCAGGCTCTTTGTTGCTCTCCGTTTGTTACTAAGTGCCTTTTCAACTTTCTTAGCGTGGTCTACTTCAACATCACTCACGAGAGCTAATCTACTTCAACATCGCTCACGGGATCTTGATTGAGCAGATTCGTGGTCGCTCTATTCTTCTTTTGGATCTCTGGTGTGCGGGGCTTTCCAGATTTGGTTCTCTTACAGGTGAAGGAGATTTTATTTCTTGAAGTGGTTTGAATCTAGGATCTACGCAGGTTGACTGAGGGTGTTCTATCTTGACAGTGATACTACCTTATGCTTTTCTTATTGATTTTATTCATGATTCTTGGCAATTTTTCCTGTGCGATGCTTTCGCTATTTGGTTTTTTTATTGTTCTACTGTTATTGCGATCTTTTGTTCTTGGCGGGCTTGATCTGCAATTAGTAGGTGCTTTTCTTGATGTGGTTCCATTTTGTCACCAGGTGCATTTATAGGTGCTCTACTTCGTTATCCTTCATAATGGAAGCGGTATCGGAGGGTGACATTTTCTCCAATCTTGAAGCAGATTTTTCATAGGAACTGGTCTTAAATCTACAGCCTAATTTGGAAACTAGAGATCAGATAAAATCACTTGTTGGTAGGATCGTCTCTGATAAGAAGTTGAATCAGAAAGGTATTGCGAATATTCTATTAAAGATTTGGAAGATTTATGGGGTACAAGCGGTTAATTTTTTGGATGAAAAAATAGTACATTGTGTGTTTATGGATTGTGATATGGTTGAGCAAGTACTGTCTAATGGGCCATGGAACATCATGGGGTGTATTTTTTCTCTCCAAAAATGGTTACCGTCTCAATCTCTACAGGATTTGAACTTCACTGAAGTTCCTTTTTGGGTCCAAATACATGGTCTGGCTCTCAACCTAATGACTAAGGCAAATGGTGGTGTTATTGGAAAACAATTTGGGGGAGTTTTGGAGGTTGAGGACCCAGGGAATTTGAGGGAATTGTGTAGGGGTTACCTTAGAATTAAGATCAAACTAAATGTTAAGGTCCCAATCAAAGCTGGGTTTTGGCAACCTAAACCTCTTGGATGTAAGAAATGGATTGCAGCAAAGTATGAAAGGTTAGGGGATCTCTGTTATACGTGTGGAAGACTTGGTCATTTTGATATTAGCTGCAAAGAGACTACACAGCCAGTTCTTATGAGTACTGGACAACAGATGTATGGCCCTTGGTTAAGAGCTCCTGTGCCAAAAGTTACTGAAGATTTTGCCAAGCCTCTGCCACCAAGACCAGAATATCTGTTACCAAGAACATTAGTTGGGCTTACAAGGCAGAATAAATCTTCCAATGGATCACCTGGTATTGATAACACTCCGAAGGAGCGTTTTCATCAGCTGTTAACAGGTCTAAACCCAGAATCTTCATCTGTATCCCCAGATAGTCAAGCTTTCCAACTGGTTCTAAAATTGCTGCCCATCGTGGGTCATGCTAATCCTGAAATTATCTCACCAAACATGACTGGTCAAACTCACCAGTCTCAACTTTCTCTAACCTCAATAGAATCTGACAAAACTGGAGCCAAGGAGGATGAGTCTTCTAATGTGGCATCACAGAGAGAGGGCAGAAAGAGAGGGAGACCTCCAAAGAGGAAAAATACTGATCAGGAGAATTCATTAGTTGAGAATACTAGAAAAAGACCTAAAGAAGTTACTACAACTGAGGATCGGTCTGGTGGTTGCCCTTCAGCCACCCTGGAGCCATGAATCTCATAAGTTGGAACTGCCAGGGTATAGGGCCACAGTTCAGCACCTAAAATGGCTCCAAAAGAGGTATAAGCCTCAGTTATGTTTCTTAATGGAAACAAGGAATAAAACTGATAAATTGGAGAAGAATAGAAAGAAACTTCATTTAAAAAATGCTTGTTATGTTAATCTTATTGGTTTATCAGGGGGGCTGGTGCTTTGGTGGACTGATGATGTTTAGGTGTGTGTTGGTCTGAAGTCAAAGAACTTCATTGATACTAGAGTAATTGATAACTTGGGTAACACTAGCAGAATCACTTGGATTTATGCAGATCCAAAGTTTCTGGATATGAGGTAGAACTGGGAGGTTTTGAAGCAACTAGCCTGCCAAATATCCTTACCTTGGTTATGCATAGGGGATTGGAACGAAATAGTAGCCCAACATGAGAAAATAGGAGGCAAGCTAAAAGCTCATGAACAAATCATGGCATTTCAGGAAATGATTCTAAAGACACAGCTTCAGGATGTAGGTTTTCATGGACAGCAATTCACCTAGTCAAAAGGCAGAAAAGATGGTCTAGTTAAATAGAGAATTGATAGAGCTTTAGTAAGTTGCTCTTGGAGGCTTCTGTACCCCAACACTCAGGTGTACCACTGTCCTCGAATAGGATCTGATCACTGTCCTATAATCCTTGCTTCAGAACCTCAAAGTGTTCCCAGAAGGAGAAAATTCAGATTTGAACATATGTGGACACAAGAAGCAGCTTGTAAAAAGGTTATCAAACATTTGTAGGATGTATATGATGGGAATGATACCTTTTCTCTTCAGAAAAAGTTAAAAGGGTGTAGTAAAGCTTTGACTAAATGGAGTAAGTCCTATTACCCCAATAACAGAAAGGCAATAGATATTTTGACCTCAAAACTGGTGGAACTACAGGATAAATCTGATACATCCGTGTATGGGAATGAAAATCAGATTATTAAACAAATTGAAGAGCATTGGACTAGGGAAGAGATGTACTGGCAGCGGCGAAGTAGAGTTGACTGGTTAAGATTGGGGGATAGAAACACTGCTTTTTTCCATAATGTCACAATTCAGCAAAGAGCTTCAAATAAAATATTACGGATTCAGAATGAGAAGGGAGATTGGATTGATAATGAGGAGAATATTTCAACAACTTTCAAGCAATTTTATGAGAAGCTCTTTTGCTCTGAATGATCTATTAGTATGAATGAGGTGCTGGTCCATGTTAAATCTGTTGTTCAAAAGGATCAGGAGGAGAATCTTCAAAGGGAAGTGACAGTTGAAGAAATCAAATCAGCGGTGTTTCAAATGGCTCCTTTAAAAGCCCTAGGACTTGATGGTTTTTTACGAATTCTTTTCCAAAAATATTGGGAAGAAGTTGGAGAAAGTGTCACCAAAGCAGTTCAAGCTTTCTTTGATCAAGGTATTCTCAATCCTAGCCTAAATAAAATGGCTATTGTTCTTATCCCTAAAGTCCCCCACCCTGAAAAAGTCACTCAGTTTAGACCAATTAGTTTGTGTAATTACTGTTATAAAATTATCTCTAGAGTTCTTGTTAATAGACTTAAGTTGTTAATAGACTTAAGCCTCATATGAATGATATCATCTCTCCTTCACAAAATGCTTTTGTTAAAGGTAGACAAATCCAGGATAACATCTTCATAGCTTATGAAATTTTTCATAGCTTAAATGCAAAAAAGAAAGGTTTAGATTGGAATATGGCCATAAAAGTTGATATGCAAAAAGCTTATGATTGTGTGGAATGGTCTTTTTTGGAAGGTATCATGCATAAAATGGGTTTTCCTTCTAGGTGGTTTACTTGGGTCATGTCCCTTGTTACCTATGTGTCCTATACCCTTCTAGTTAATGGAAAGGAGTTTGAAACATTTAAGCCTACTAGGGGTATAAGACAGGGTGATGCCTTGTCTCTTTATTTGTTTATCATAATTACTTAAACGTTATCGCAAATGTTGGTAAGTGCAGCAGAGCAGAATTTTATTGAAGGCATTAAACTGAATAAGCACTGTCCCACCCTAACACATTTGTTGTTTGCAGATGACTCTCTATTTTTTGTTAAGGCTAGTGTCAGAAATGGACGCCATTTACAGCAGGTTCTTATGTAATACTGTCAGGCCTTTGGTCAGTGTATAAATCTGGAAAAATCTACTATCTTTTTTAGCCCTAATACTCCTACTGCTTTGCAGGAAAGAATTAGTTTTTTCTTGAAAATGCCTAAGGCTGTAGATCCAGGGAAGTATTTAGGTTTACCTACCCTGTGGGGATGCTCAAAGAGTGAGGCTTTTGTTTTTCTTAGGGACAAAATTATCAAAAAAATACAAGGATGGAAGGAGGCTCTCCTCTCATGCTCTAGTAAGGAAATTATGCTTAAAGCTATTACTACTGCTATACCATCATACGCCATGGCTTGTTTTCAATTTCCTAAGAAATGGTGTCATAATATCCACTCCTTAATGTCTAAATTTTGGTGGGAAGGGCAGTACTCAGATTCTAGCATTCACTGGAAAAGGTAGGACTGTTTGTCTTTAGCAAAAGGAAAAAAGGGAATGGGTTTTAAGGCCTTAGAGGCTATGAACCTAGGTTTGCTTACAAAACTGGCCTGGAGAATCATGTCTAATCCCCAAATGATCTTGGCCAAAATATTAAGAGGATTATATTTCCCTAACAGTAATCTTTGGATTGGAGGAAAAGGACCAAAACCTTCATGGGGTTGGTCTAGTGTTTTAGCTGGTAAGGATTTTCTAAAAAAACATGTATGCTGGCATCAGTTTGGAATGATGCTTGGATCCCAAGCATTGGTGATTTTAAACTTCATCCCAACATGAACATTCCAGCAGAGGTAAGTAATGTGAAAGTAGGTAACCTCATTAATACTAGCACTCATACATGGAATTTAAGTCAAATATCTTCTTATATTTCAACTAACGAAAAAGA
Source organism: Aquilaria yunnanensis (assembly GCA_039654915.1). Taxonomy (NCBI): domain Eukaryota; kingdom Viridiplantae; phylum Streptophyta; class Magnoliopsida; order Malvales; family Thymelaeaceae; genus Aquilaria; species Aquilaria yunnanensis. The sequence continues at coordinate 45,522,401 of CM077595.1, forward strand.
GGCTATGTTACAGATACCTATTAGCCATAACCAAGGGGTAGACAAGCTAATTTGGCCATATGGCAAGATTGGTAGAGTTACTATCAAGACTGCCTATGCGGTACAGAAAAATACCCTTCCTGTTAATATTAGTGCTTCATCTTCTCATCAGATAAATCCCTGTTTATGGAAGCTAATCTGGAAAATTAAATGTCTCCTAAGATTCATAATTTTATATGGTGGCTTTGTCAAAATGGAGTAGCTGTTCGCCTAAACTTGGTTAAAAGAGGTATTTTGATAAATCCTAAGTGTCCCTTTTGTTCTCATGATGAAACAGTGGAACATATAGTGCTGCAGTGTGAATGGACCCATCTTATCTGGTTTGTGTGCTTAGATTATAAACCTCACAATGTTGGAATTCACACTTTTGATCAATGGTTTCTTGAGTTTTGTCGTGCTTTACATCATACACAGGAAAATAAGGAGCTTACTATCTCAACTATTGCTTATACATGCTGGTTCATTTGGCTGGCAAGAAATGAGGCCATCTTTCAAATGAAAAACATTAATCCTTGTTCTGTAATTCACAAGATCCAAGCTGCTACTACCGAGTATCACCAAGCACACCAGAAATTGGTTGATACAAGTACTCTTTTACACAAAAACAATGTGATGCCCAGGGGCTTCATCGTTGGTAGTCATGGTGACTGATGGAGGGACTCCCGGAGAGAAAGAACGCCTGGTGGCCGGTTTGCCCAAGGGAGAGTGCCTGAGATGTTCAGAAAAAGTGGGTTAGGAGGTCCCCGCGGTGTTGTTCCGGGGAGGAGCCTCCGATGCCCAAGTCAGTGGTGCTGAGAGAAGGCGAAGGAAATAGCACTGAGGGGTTCAATGAACTCGCCTGGTCGTATTTTCTCAGAGTGAGGAGTCAGGATATTTGCCAACCGTTTGCCAGGGTGTATTCCCTGATATTTATAGAGGTGTCCAGTCCGTTCAGATTGTGACACGTGTTCGGTCGGATGTTCTCTGAATGTCTGGGCGTAGAGGACAAGTAGCTGGTGGCAGGCTTCCTTGAGCCTTAAGCCGAGACGGGCCATGATGTGACTTTGATGGCATCGGCGTGTCAGAGCGCCGTTTGAGGCGGCTTGTGACGTCTGTGGGCGACATGTCAGAGGCTTCATTAAATGCTCCTGCCGTACTCCCGAGGTCCCTGGGTGAGGTCGTCCTCTAGTACAGACCGTGCCACTTTGGGAAACATGCCCCCAGTTCGGGGGTTCCCAGATTCAGGGAGTTCCGCCTTCAGGAAGATCATGTTCGGCCCGCACTAGCTGGTGCCACTTTTCCAAAGGCGGTCTGTTTACTACCTCGGGGGGCTAATAGTATCCTCAAGTTCCCTGGCGTGCTGAGCTTGGGCTCTTCGGCTTTTCTCCGAGGTGTGTGATCCCACCTTTTTCCGGGTAGCGCCAGATCTCCTGGCCATTCTGGTGGCAGGGAGTTCAGCCAGGTGGAGGCAATAGTCCTTCGGCTATCACATGCCCCCCTTCGGAAAGCCGAAGTGACGACTTCGGTTATGTTTTCTTTCCGAGGATGTTCTTTTGGGAGTCTATAGAGAGTAACACCTGTGTCGAAGGTACACCTCTTGCCCAAAGGTATGGGCTGTTCGGCCATAGCCCGTCTTTTGGTGTCTTCGAGGCAACCTGCTTCTTTGCTTTTGCATGTCTGTACAGCGTCGCGTCTGATGGCCAAGCGCGTCAGTCTGAGCGTCGCGTCCCAGTTTTTTAGGGATGTCAGAAGACATATCCCCTATTTTGGCGAGACGGTTGACACGTGGCGCACTGTCATTGAAGGAGGGTCGCGTCGTTTACAGAGAGCGCGTCTTTTCAAGCGCAGAGTGCAGTTACGGCGACGGTTCGCCTTCAAAGGGCACTTATGACGTCGTTTCGGTTACCCACCCTTGGCCTATAAATAGCCCATTCCGTCATAAGCCCCTCTTGCTTTTGTTTCTGCTCTTTCCCTGCTTGCCCTTTTCTCTGCGCTTTCTCTTGCTGTTGCGGCGAAGCTGTTTTAACAGAGCTTTTTCCGGCAACCTTTTACAACGGCGACCTCCGATTTTGGCAAGTCTTTTGGTGGGTTTTTTCTTTCTAGAGTCTTTTGATACCTCTGTTTTTTTGAGTTTTTGCCGGAAGTTGTTTTCTTGCCTTTTTTCGAACTCGTTTTTCTGTCCAAGATGCCTATCCCTGAGAGCTGGCAGCCTCTTTTATCTCATCCTTGTTGCACCACCCCTAAAAAATTAGAGAGGTGGAAGAAGAAGTTCTTTCTTCCCTCTTACGCCATTACCCGGCTGCCACGATCTGACCACTATGCTTTTTCAAACCATAGTAACGAGGTTACCATTTTCCGAGCCCAGCTGAAGGTCGGACTTCGGTATCCTCCCCTGAAGATGGTTTGCGAGTTCTGCCAATTTCATGGCATTGCTGTGAATCAGCTTCCTCCGAACTCGTACTGCTATTTTAACGCCTTCGTCTGTATGTGTGGCGTCTTCGGGATAAAACCCCATTTTGTGATTTTCATGCAGTACTACAAGCTCTTCGTGGTCCCGAAGGGTGGCTTCTATTTCATGCTACCTCGGGGATCCGGGAGAAAAAAATTCATGTTCACTTTTTCCACTAAGGACAGTTGGCGAGGGTGGCAACAGAAATTCTTCTTCCTGAAGATAGATGAGGCCTGGTCGTATGTTCCGACCAAATGGGCTCGGGGAAAGCTGGATGTGGACCTCGTTGAACCAAGGATACTGCTGACTCCAGAGTTGGCTCCTGTGTTCGAGGACTTCGACGGACGTATTCGCGCCATCTCCGACTGGGCTCCCGAGGTCGCTCCGCGCTCCCTGTACCCCTTCCCCATTAACTGGAGGTTGATGACCGAAGAGGTCCTTCAGGAGTTAGGGGTGGTCAAGGAGCATGAGACTGACCTCGAGATGCCTGCTCCTGCTATCGCTGGGAAAGACTCCTGGTTGGTGCAGCTCCTTCGGGAGGAAGTTTCTTTCGAAACGCTTTTTGAAAGTAAGTTATCTTCTACTCCCTTGGAGTTTTTCCCTCGGACTTACGCTGATGTCTTTCTTCTTTTTCAGAGATGGGGGACGGGACTGCTGCATTCTACAAGTCCCTTTTTTCCGACCAGGTGGAGAAGGGTGACCAGACAAAGAAGGCGGCTTCCCGAAGGTGAAAGTCTACTGGTGCTGGTCGTTCGGCGAAACGGGCAAAGAAAACTGCCCAGCTTCCTCAGCAAGAAATTTCCGAGGAGGCTGCCGAGGAGCCTGGGGCAGCCGAGATTCCGCCGCCCGAGGTTGCTGCCGAGGTCCCTGTCGCTGCCGAGGTTCCTTCCACCGACGTCCCTCCCCAGAGCCCTTCCGCGCCGCAGGCCCTTCTGGAGGCCGTGGTAGAGGCTCCTTCTACCGAGGAGCGGCGCAGGAAGAAAGGCAAGGGGATTTCGACCGAGGAGTCTCAGGACTCCGAGGACGTCGTGATCGAAGTGCCGCCAGGTTTGTTGTTTTCAGAACAAGTATGGCTCTTTTGTTTTTCTGAAATTTCCTTTGTCTCTGACCTGCTTCTCGTTTTTGCCATGCAGGGGAGTCGCTTACTCCGAACTGGGCGGCCGAACATGCGAAGATGCGGGCCCTTCGCGATGCCAAAGTCCCGCAAGGCAAGATACCCAAAGAGCCTTTCTGGACGTTCACGGAGGACATGAACTTGTACTCCAAGGACTGTCCTCAAATGGCGAAGTAGATTTTGAAGGGAGTGCTTATAGAGGCCTCCTTCAAGGCTATTATGGCGGCCCATCCGGGCGATGACACCCTCGCCGCGAAAGTTACCGAGCATGCTGCTCAGGTATTCTCTTCACACCTTTTTCCTTTCAATTTTTCCTAAATGCTTGGCTCTTACTGACCTTGCGTTCATCTTTTCGCAACTGCTGGGGTACGCCGGCTTTCTCCGAGTTCGGGTAGCCAGGCAGACGGCGTTCCGAGCTTCGGCCTTAGAGGCCTTAGAAAAAGCGAAAGTCATGTGCTCGGAATTGACCGCCAAGAACCAGCAGCTGGCAGATGCTGCAAAGAAAGAAGTTGTTGCCCTTCGGGAGGAGTTCCGGAAGGAAAAGGAAGACCTTGAGAAGGACTCCTCCCAGAAGATTGCTGACCTTGGCGATCAGGTGGCGGGGATGCTTGCTGCCAACCAAGACCTTCTCAAGGATAAGTCAGATTCTGACAATCTCATACGGTCGTTGGTGGCTGAGAAAAACGCTCTTGACACCGAGGTCAAGTCTTTGAAGAGAGAGCCCGACGTGAAGAAGAGGATGAAGGCGCTGAAGAAGGAGGTTGCAGATTTGAAGGACGAGCTCGAGGACCTTGAGGTTGAGAAGGACAAATCCGACCAAATGACCAAGGTCGCCTTCCAGGACGGGTTCTGCCTTGCTCGGCACCAAGTCCTTCAGAGGTTCCCAGGTCTGGACCTCTCTTTTTTGGAAGCTCTGAACATTCCCGAGGGGCCTCGGTGGTCCTGGTCAAAAATCGAGCACCTGAACCTGCCTTCCATAATTTAGGTGCCGAAGGTGGTGGAAAAGAGCACAGAGGCTGGTGGCTCCCGGGACGCCGAGAACTCTTAGGCTGTTTTAGGGGCCTTTTCCTTTTTTTCTCTTCATTTTTGTGCTCCTTCTTTGGGTGCTTCTTCTTTGTAAGCCTGATCATTCTCAATGAATATTTTTTGGCTAAGTCTTTTTTGCAAGATTTTGCATTTCCATCGTCCCGAACAAGGTCATTCAAGAGACTTTTCAGAAAGTCAGAAAAATTTAACTAAGTCTTTTTGCGATTCCTTCTTTTTCCTTTCATCCCGAACGCGTTCGCGAAAGAGACTTCGGAAAACTATTCTGCGCTTGTTGCAGCGTGTACTTTCACGAGATTTTTTCCATTTTTCCGAGCATGATGGCTCAAGGGATTTTGGAAAGTCACATCTGCGCTTTATCACGGTGAACACCTCCGCGGAATTCTATCTTGCACCATTTTGTACACTTAAGAATTTTTCTCAAGGACATTTTGTACTTAGGATATTTTTTGTACAACACAATCCTTCCGCTCCATCTTAAGCATAGAATTTCTTCAGGGCGTCTGAGTGCCAAGTGTTTTTCAATTCTACGCCTTCGGTGTCACCAAGTTTGTACATGCCTTTTCGTACTTCGGCAAGAACCAGATAAGGTCCTTCCCAGTTCGCGCGAAGTACTCCGTGGGATGGCTTTCGGGGTGCAAAGTCAGCCTTTCGGAGAACGAGGTCCCCTTTCTTGATTTCTTTTGGCCTGGCTCGTAAATTTATAGCCGCGGCCACTCTTTGCTGGAAAGCTTTTCTTCTCAGCTCAGCTATTTCTCTGTGTTCGCCGACGAGGTCGAGCTTCGTTCTTAGGCCGAGGTCGTTTCCACCTTCATCAAATACTTGCACCCGTACTGATGGTCTAACTATCTCGATAGGGATGATGGCTTCTGTTCCGAAGACGAGTGAGAAGGGAGTCTCCCCTGTGGCTCTTCGGGGCGTCGTTCGGTAACTCCATAATACGCGTTGGAGTTCTCCTGGCCATTTCCCTTTTGCTTCCCCCAATCTCTTTTTCAGGCCATCTTTTATGGTCCTGTTAGATACCTCCACCTGCCCGTTGCTTTGGGGGTGAGCTACTGGGGCGAAGTGCATCTTTATTCCGAGGTCACTGATAAATTCCTGGAATCTTTTGTCTATGAATTGGGACCCATTATCAGCCACTAGTACCCTCGGTATGCCGAATCTGCATACGATGTTCTTCCATACAAACTTTTGCGCTTCTTTCGCCGAGATAGTTGCTAGCGATTCTGCCTCGACCCATTTGGAGAAATAGTCTACTGCTATCACGCAGAATTTCACGCCTCCGGGCGCTGAGGGGAGTGGCCCAATAAGGTCTATACCCCAGACTGCGAAGGGCTACGGATAGTCAGCCGAAGTCACCATTTCCGAGGGTGCCCTCTGGATGTTCACGTGTCTTTGGCAATTACCGCATTTCCGGACGAACTGCCTTGCGTCCTTTCTTAGGGTAGGCCAGAAGTATCCCTGGCGGAGTATCACTGCCGCCAGGGCATCGGTTCCAATGTGTGAACCACACATGCCTTTGTGGACTTCTTCAAGGATCATTTCAGTATCCTCTTCATTCACACATCTTTGCAGCGGATTCGCGTATCCTTGTCGGTATAGTTCTTCACCGATTAGGAAGAAACGGCCGGAGCGCCTTCGCAGTTTTGCAGCGTAACCGGGGTCTTCGGGGAGCACATTTTTCGCGACGTACCTTTTTATTGGATCCCTCCATCCTTTTCCCGAGGTCGCTATGCTCAGTACTGAGATGCTCGGATGGTCTAGCACCTCGGTGTAAGTCTTTGACTTTGCCAAGCAATCTGCTTCGGCGTTTTTTTGCCGAGGTACGTTTTCGATCCGTACGGCGTCAAACTCTTGAATGAGTTTTGCTACCAGCTCGTGGTATTTTGCCAAGGTTGGGTCCTTCGCCCCATAGTCTCCTGCCGTCTGCCGAACTATTAGCTGGGAATCGCTGTGAGCCTTTAAGTTTCTCACGCCAATTTTTCTGGCCAATCGTAATCCCGCTATGAAGGCCTCATACTCAGCCACATTGTTAGTGATGTTGAAGCTAAACTTGATAGCCTTCATTACCTCTAGGCCTTCGGGGCCTCTGATAATTACCCCAGCTCCTTGGTGTTCGGACCCCGAGGCTCCGTCAACATGTAAGGTCCATTCTGGCTCACTTTCGTTCAGATCCGGATGACTGTCCTCAGTGGTGGGTATTTCGGCAATGAATTCTGCCAGTGCTTGAGCTTTTATGGCCTTCCGAGGTTCATAGGTGATATCGTGTGATAGCCAAAGGCTATCGCCTCAATCTGGCCGAACACCCTGCCACAACAATGGCCAGAAGAACTGGCGCTTCCCGGGAACAGGTGGAATCATGCACCTCGGGAGATAGCCGGAGAGCCCCGAGCCTCGGCACGCCAGTAAAACTTGAGGACTCCATTCACCCCCCAAGGTTGTGACCAGCGCGCCTTCAGAAAAGTGGCACCAGACATTGCTGCCCGAACATGATATCCCCGAAGGCGGAACCCCCTGGAACTGGGAACCCCCGAACTGAGGGTGTGCTTCCCGAAGAGGCTCTGTTCAAACTAGAGGACGACCTCGCCCAGGGACCTCGGGAGTACGGCAGGCGCATTTAAGGAAGCATTTAAGGAAGCCTCTGACACGTCCCACCACAGACGTAAAAAGTCGCCCTGACGCGCAGACGCCATCAGAATCACATCATGGCCCGTCTCAGCACAAGGCTCGAGGCCATCTAGTTACCAACTATCTGTCCCCTACGCCCAGAAGTTCAGGAGCATCCGACCGCACGTGTCATGATCTGAACGGGCTAGGTATTCCTATATATACAGGAAATAAATACTTGACAGGAGGTTGGTAGGCCGGAGATACAGCTCCCACACTCTGAGAAAATACCAGGCGAGACTTTTCTGCCTTTCTCTTTGAGCTAGTGACTTTCCCCTTTTTCCGGCCACCACTGACTTGGGCGTCGGAGGCTCCCCCCCCGGAAAAACACTCCGGGGGCCTCCTAACCCTGTTTTCCAGCTTTTCAGGTACTCTCCTTGGGGCGGTCCACCTTCCAGGCGTTCTTCCTCCTAGAAGTCTCCTCAGCAGTCATCATGACTCACAACGATGAGGCCCCAGGCCATCATTTGGCGCCGTCTGTGTGAACCCGCTCGCAAATCGCCGTCGTTGAGACTCGGCGTTCTAAGGACAAGGGACTCCCAAGGTCCTCGTCCGCGCCTGAGATACAACCGGCCGCTGAGCAGACACTCCCAGAGACTTCTACGCCCGAGGAGGACCGCCCTCTGGTAATCACCATGAGCTTCTTGAGGGACTTTCAGCGCTCGGTCGTTGCTGAAATGACTCAGCAGATCGACCGAAGATGGCCACAGCAGTCACAGGCCCAGAAACCCTCCTCATCAGCACGCCCTCGGGAGAGAAGCCCCAAGTCTACACACCGCAGTTCAGGAAGTGGAGAGCCTCGCGGAGAATCATCCACAGAAGATATAGCCCTCGGGAAACGGCCTGTGGGACAAACCGGGTCCAAGCGACCGAGAGTCTCACAGCGAAGCAGTTCGTCGCCCGAGGCGAGGTCCCTGACCCCTCCGCGCCGAACTCGCTCCCCGAAAAGGCGCCGTCGATCTCCCTCCCGCGAAAATGGTCCTAGCGCCACTGCGCTTATGGAAAGGATATTGGCACGGCTGGACAGAGTGGAGAAGCAAGTGACCAGAAAACCCGTTTGGGACAGGCTGTCGGGGGCATTATGCGAAGATGGCTCCCCATTTATTCGCGCCGTCGTTGAGGCAGCTATGCCAGGCGACTTCAGAGTGCCTAGGCTGGAGATCTATGACGGCTGGACTGATCCACAGGCCCATCTGACGAAGTACAGGCGGAGCATGATAATGCACGGAGCTGATGACGCTACCATGTGCAAATGCTTCGAAGTCACCCTCACGGGCCCAACAATAGCATGGTACAATTCCTTGCCCCCAGGGACTATCACTGAGTTTCAGGAGTTGTCCACAGCCTTCACCCAGCAGTTCATTGGGAGCAGGCCGACGGCCAAAATGCCTGTGCAGATGTTCGACATAGAGCAGAGAAACGGAGAGACGATCCAAGACTATGTCGAACGGTTCAACAGGGAAGCACTCAGCGTCCCGGACTTCCGGCCCGAAATCCGCATCCTCGCTATGACACGGGGCCTTCGGCGTGACTCACAGCTGTTCTACGAGTTCTCAAAGGACCCCCCGGAGACCCTCGGAGAATTTTACCGAAGCGCAGAGCAGCACATGACAGCCGAGGAATTGAGGATGGCGGGGCCGAAGTCTGATCATCACCGCGCCGAAGGGTCCAGTCAGCAAGCTCGGCATCTTTCTGAACACACAGGTCGACCACGACGAATGCGAGGAAGGAAACCTCAAAGTTTCACGCCCTTGAGCACGACACGGACCAACATTCTCATGGCGCTGGAAAGGCAAGGGATGCAGATTCGGCGGCCAAAGGCCATGGCCGCCGATAATAAGAAGAATGCCAAGAAGTTCTGCCAGTTTCATCGCGACCACGGACATGACACCGAAGACTGCTTCCAGCTGAAGAAGTACATAGAGTTGCTGATCAAACAGGGCCAGCTTCGCAAATACCTGCGGATGCCCTCCCCAAAAGGCAGAAAAGAGAAGGAAGAGAGGGCCGAAAATGAGGACTATGACTCCGACAGGCGGAGAAACAGAAGTCCAAAAAGGCGCCTTCCACCTCCAGTAGGGGTCATCCAAACCATCACCACGGGGCTCCCATCCTCGGAAAGAAATCTGAAGGCCAGAGAAATTGCGGTTATGGAGTATCAAAGTCCATCAAAGAAACTGGCTCGCAAAGATGGCTCCACCGTCGTCTTCCCCCACAACGACCCACTGCTGATAATGGCGAGAATAGGGAACTGGGACGTCAAGAGAGTGTTGCTTGATGATGGCTCAAATGCTGACGTCCTATTTTCGCACTTACTGCCGAGCTTGGGCATCTCCAGCAGCGAGCTTAAACCTGTCACCACGCCCACCTTCGGCGTTAGGCCATCCGAACTACCCATCCTCGGATGGATCGACCTCCCCTTGATGATAAAAGGCACTTCGGTAGACGGAGCAGCTGAGTTGTACGCGTCCACAATGGCAAGATTCATCGTCATGGACGTCCCGTCTTCGTACAACGCCATCCTTGGAAGGCAGACTCAGGGGAACCTGCACATTCGCCCCGATGTGAAGTACTTGACTGTCACATTCGCCACCAAGGATGGAGATGCAGAGGTCTTCATCGACCAAGCCGAGGTAAGAAAGGGGTTTGTAAAAGCACGAAAGGCTCCGGCAAACAACTCTACACAAACAGTGGAGGCAAAGGCGCAGGAGAAAGGCAAAGAAGGAAATCCCGCAGAAGCAGAAATGGAAGCAGTAGATCTTGTCCCAGGACAGTCTACCCGAATAGGGAAGAGCTTGGCCAAAGGTGATAAGGAAATTCTTGTATCCTTTCTGCTGAAAAATAAAGATCTGTTTGCCTACTCGCCGAAAGACATGCCAGGAGTGAACCCTGGCATAATACAGCACAGCCTCAAAGTAAGCCCAGAAGCAAAGCCTATCAGGCAAAAGAAACGAAGCATCTCAGCCCACAAAAGCAACTTCGTGAGAACCGAAGTCCAGCGCCTATTGGATGCTGAAGTTATCAGGGAGGTAAAATACCCCGAATGGTTAAGCAACGTGGTCATCGCCACAAAAGAAGGTAGCAGCAAACTCCGGATGTGCATCGATTTCAGAAACTTGAACGATGCTTGCCCGAAAGACTCATTTCCCCTCCCGCCAATAGATCAACTGGTAGATTCAACGGCCGAATACGGGCTCCTGAGCTTCCTAGATGCCTTCAGCGGCTACCATCAGATAAGGATGGACCCCGAAGATGAAGAGAAAACTGCCTTCATCACCGAGGGAGGAACGTACTGCTATGTCAGAATGCCCTTCGGGCTGAAAAATGCAGGAGCCACCTACCAGAGACTGATGAACAAGGTCTTCAAGGACCAAATGGGGAGAAACATGGAAGTATATGTTGATGATATGATAGTCAAAAGCAAGCTGCCCGGCTACCACGTTGCAGATTTGGAGGAAACCTTCCAAAAGCTCAGAGCCTTCGGGATTCGCCTTAACCCCGAGAAGTGTATCTTCGGCGTGACCTCGGGAAAATTCCTTGGGTACATGGTATCCGAAAGAGGCATTGACGCCAATCCTGAGAAGATTAAGGCTCTGCTTGAGTTCCGAACTCCTGCCACAGTCAAAGACGTGCAGAGACTAACCGGAAGAATAACCTCTCTGAGCAGGTTTATTTCCAGGTACGGAGATAGGTGTAGACCTTTCTTCAAAGTCCTCACAAAGGCAGCAAAGATGGAAGGCGACCTCGGAAGAAACAATCATCCTTGGGATGAAGATTGCCAAAAGGCCTGGGAAGAACTCAAAGTCTACCTAGCCAGCCTGCCGACTCTGCGACAACCTCAGGAGGGAGAACCCCTCGTACTGTACCTCACCGTCACAGAAAAGGCCGTGAGCTCGGTCCTGGTAAAAGAAGAAGGGCCGAAACAATGGCCGGTCTACTAAGTCAGCAAGTCACTGCATGGCGCCGAAGTCAGGTACCCTTTGCTTCAAAAAGCTATATACGCCTTGGTGCTTGCAGGAAGAAGACTGCGACCATATTTCCAGGCTCACCCCATCATCGTCCGAAGTAGTCTACCACTACGGGATGTTATGAAGAGAGTTGATCATTCGGGAAAGCTCTCCAAGTGGTGCATAGAGCTTGGCGAACACGAAATCACGTATGAGCCTCGGAAGGCCATAAAAGCCCAAGCATTGGCAGATTTTATCGCCGAAATACCCACCACTGAGGAGAACCACTCAGATCCGAAAGAAGGTGAGCCAGAATGGACCTTGCATGTTAACGGAGCCTCGGGGTCCGAACACCAGGGAGCTGGGATAGTTATCAGAGGACCCGAAGGCCTAGAGGTGATGAAGGCTATCAAGTTCAGCTTCAACGTCACCAATAATGTGGCTAAGTATGAAGCCCTCATAGCGGGATTATGCTTCGCCAGAAAGATTGGCGTGAGAAACTTAAGGGCTCACAGCGATTCCCAGCTGGTAGTTCGGCAGACGGCAGGAGATTATGGGGCGAAGGACCCAATCTTGGCAAAATACCACGAGCTGGTAACAAAACTCATCCAAGAATTTGACGCCGTGCGGATCGAAAATGTACCCCGGCGGAATAACACTGAGGCAGATTGCTTAGCGAAGTCCAAAACATACACCGAGGTGCTAGACCATCCAAGCATCTCCGTGCTAAGCATAACGACCTCGGGAACAGGGTGGAAGGACCCCATAAAGAAATACCTCGCAGAGAATGAGCTTCCCGAAGACGCCGGCAATGCTGCAAGACTGCGAAGACGCGCCGGAAGATTCTTCCTGATTGGTGAAGAGCTATATCGGCAAGGATATGCAAATCCGCTGCAGAGATGTGTGGGCGAAGAGGATACTGAGATGGTCCTCGAAGAAGTTCACGAAGGCATGTGCGGCTCGCACATTGGAACTGATGCCCTTGCAGCAGTGATACTCCGCCAAGGATACTTCTAGCCTACCCTGAGAAAGGACGCAAGGCAGTTCGTCCAGAAGTGCGGTAGTTGCCAGAGACATGCAAAAATCCAGAGGATACCCTCGGAAATGGTAACGTCGGCAGACTATCCTTGGCCCTTCGCAGTCTGGGGTATAGACCTCATTGGGCCACTCCCCACAGCGCCCGGAGGCGTGAAATTCTGCGTGGTAGCAGTGGACTATTTCTCAAAGTGGGTAGAGGCAGAACCGCTAACAACTATCTCGGCAAAAGAAGTGCAGAAGTTCGTATGGAAGAACATCGTATGCAGATTTGGCATACCGAGGGTACTAGTAGCTGATAATGGATCCCAGTTCATAGACAAAGGATTCCAGGAATTCATCAGCGACCTCGGAATAAAGATGCACTTCGCCCCAGTAGCTCACCCCCAAAGCAATGGGCAGGTGGAAGTATCAAATAGGACCATAAAAGATGGCCTGAAAAAGAGACTTGGGGAAGCCAAAGGGAAATGGCCAGGAGAACTCCAAAGTGTATTATGGAGCTACCGAACGACGCCACGAAGAGCCACAGGGGAAACTCCCTTCTCACTCGTCTTCGGAACAGAGGCCATTATCCCAATAGAGATAGTTCAGCCTTCAATACGGGTGCAAGTATTTGATGAAGGCGGAAACGACCTCGGTCTGAGAACTAAGCTCGACCTTGTGACCGAACACAGAGAAATAGCCGAGTTGAGAAGAAAAGCTTTCCAGCAAAGAGTGGCCGCGGCTATCAACTTAAAAGCCAGGCCAAAAGAAATCAAAAAAGGAGACCTCGTTCTCCGAAAGGCCGACTTTGCACCCCGAAGGCCATCTCACGGAGTACTTCGTGCAAATTGGGAAGGACCTTATCTGGTTCTCGCCGAAGTACGAAAAGGCGTGTACAAGCTTGGCGACGCCGAAGGCGTAGAATTGAAAAACACTTGGCATTCAGACGCCTTGAAAAAATTCTACGCCTAAGATTGAGCGGAAGAGATATATTGTACAAGAAATATTATAAGTACAGAATGGTCTGGAGAAGAATGGTCTTGAGAAAAATTCTTAAGTATACCAAATTGTCCAAGACAGAATTCCGCGAAGGTGCTCGCCACGAAAAAAGCAGATGTGACTTCCCGAAGGCCCTTGAGCCACTATGCTCGGGAAAAATGGGAAACAAGAATCTTGCAAAGGTACTCGGCATAATCAGTGCAGAGAAAATTTTCCGAACACCCTTGAGCGTACATGCTCGGGAAAAAGGGAAAGCAAGAATCTCGCAAAAGTACACGCCAAAACAAAAGCAGAGGTTATTTCCGAACACCCTTGAGCAAACATGCTCGGGAAAAAGGGAAAGCAAGAATCTCGCAAAAGTACACGCCAAAACAAAAGCAGAGGTTATTTCCGAACACCCTTGAGCGAACGTGCTCGGGAAAAAGGGAAATGAGGAATCTCGTGAAAATTTTCCTAAGGCCCTTGAGCAAATTTGCTCGGGACAATAGGAAGACAGAAAAATTTGGCAGAAGGTTTCCCGAAGTCCCTTGAGCGAACATGTTCGGGATAAAAGGGAACAAAAAGCCTGCAAAAGACTTAGCCAAATTTTTACAAACTTTCCAGAAAGTCTCTTGAGCGAAGCACACTCGGGACAAAGGAAGGTAAAAAGTTTCTTTGGTTGCAGGTTTCCCGAAAGTCTCTTGAGCGAACGTGTTCGGGACAGTGGAAATGAAGAAACTTGCAAGAAAGGACTTAGCCAAAAGATTGTTCACTTAGAGCAAACGCCGCCTTACAAAAGAAGTGTCCAAAGAAGGAGCACAAAGGAGAAAAATAAGAGGAGCCCTAAAGCAAACTAGGGAGAGCCAGGCGGACGAAGACCAGGAAGCTTCAGATGCTCGACCTTGGACCACTGCCACCGAGGTCCCTCAGGAATATTTAGGCCCTCCAGAAAAGAGAGGTCCAAATCTGGGAACCTCTACAGGACCTGGTGCCGAGCAAGGCAGAAGCCGTCCTGAAAGGCGACCTTGGCCATTTGATCAGAAGTACGTTTTTGAACGCCAAGGACGTTGACCTCGTCCCTCAGCTCAGCAACCTCCTCTTCCAGCTCGCTTATCCCCAGCGTCTCTCCGGACTCCTTCTTCAGAGCCTCGACCTCGGCTCGAAGAGCATTGTTCTCATCCGTCAACCTCGATGCAAGACTGTCAGAAATAGCCTTGTCCTTGACAAGATCTCCGTTGGCGGCGAGCAGCCCCTTTACTTGGTCGCCGAGGTCGGCAATCTTCCGGGAGGAGTCCTTTTCAAGTTCTTCTCTTTTCTTCGAGAACTCCTCCCGAACGGCGGCGATTTGCTGAGAACAATCCGCTGTCAGCTGCTGGTTGCTGGCGATCACCTTCGCAAGCGAAGCCTTCGCTTCACTGAGTTCCCGCGAAGTCGCATCCTTGGAGGCAGCCTGTCTGGCCACCTGAACTCGGAGATAACCAGCGTACTCCAGCAGCTACGGCAAGGCAAAAGTCCAGGTTAGTACAAGTCTAAACACTTAGAAAATTGAGGAAAAAGAGTGTAAAGACTATACCTGAGCAGCATGCTCGGTGACTTTTGCGGCGAGGGTATTATCCCCCGGGTGAGCCGCCGCAATGGCCCGGAAGGAGGCGTCAGTGGTCATCCCCTTCCAAATCTCCTTTGTCATTTTTGGACAATCGTCGGAGAGCAAATTCATATCCTCCGTGATTGTCCAAAAGGGCTCCAAGGGGATCTTCCCCTCAGGGATTATGGCATCGCGGAGGGCCCGTTTCCTCTCATGAATGGCCCTCCAGCCAGCAGCAAGGGGCTCCTCTGAAAGTAAGAAGGAAGTTAGGAGCAGAAGAAAAATTCGCGAAAGGTAAAGGAGCTGAACTTCGCCTGAAGGCATACCTGGAGGAACCTCGGAGACAGTGTCCTCGGGATCCTCGGGCCCCTCGGAAGAAAGACCCTTACCCTTCTGCCGATACCGGTCCTCGGCAGTGGGTACTTCTACCACTACAGTGTTTCTGGGGGCCTCGAGGTCGGAAGGAGGCACCTCGGCGGAAGTAGCAGGGACCTCGGCCGGTGGAATTTCAACAAGACCAGCCTCTTCGCCAGCTTCTTCTTCCAAAAGCTCTGGCTGAGGAGGCTGGAGAGCCTTCCTAGCTCGCTTCGCCGAGGGTCCCGCCCCTGTCGTCTTCCTTCTTCGGGAAGCCGCCTTCTTTGTCTGTTCCCCCTTCTCCACTTGGCCAGAAAAGAGGGCCTTGTAATAGGCGGCAGCCCCATCGCCCATCTCTGAAAAAGAGAAGAAATATCAGCGTAAGTCCGAGGAAAAAGTATAAAGGGGTGGAAGATTACTCACTGTCGGCAAAAGTTTCGAAAGAAGTCTCCCCCTTAAGGAGCTTGACCAGCCAGGAGTCCTTCCCGGCGATGGCGGGAGCGGGCATATTGAGGTCAGTCACGTGCTCCTTGACCACTTTCAGCTCCCGAAGGACTTCTTCGGTCATCAACCTCCAGTTGATAGGAAAGGGGTAAAGAGCACGAGGAGAGACCTCGGGATCCCAGTCAGCGACTGCCCGATTGCGGGCGTTGAAATCCGCGAACACGGAAGCCAACGGTGGGGTCAGCAGCATCCTCGGATCTACGACGTCTGCGTTCAGCACTCCCTGAGCCCATCTGGTCGGGACACCAGACCAGTTCTTATCCACCTTCAGGAAAAAGAACTTAGGCTGCCACCCCCGCCAGCTATCCTTCGTGTCGAAGGTGAAGGTGAATTTTTTGCTCCCGGATCCCCGAGGCAGCAGGAAATAGAAGCCACCCTTCGGGACCACGTAGAGCTTGTAGTACTGCATGAAAATGATGAAGTGGGGCTCTATCCCGAACACGCCACACATACAGAGGTAGGCGTTAAAATAGCAGTACGCGTTTGGGGGAAGCTGGTTCACGGCAATGCCATGGAATTGGCAGAACTCGCAAACCACCTTCGGGGGAGGATACCGAAGTCCAGCCTTCAGTTGGGCTCGGAAGACGGTAACCTCGTCGCCACGGTTTGAAAAAGCAAAATGGCTAGAACGAGGCAGCCTGGTCACAGTGTAAGACGGAAGAAAGAATTTTTTCTTCCACCTCTCTAGTTTTTCGGGAGTGGTACAGCAAGGATGGGCCAGAAGAGGTTTCCAGCTCTCGGGAACAGGCATCGTAGACATGAAAAAGAGTTTGAGATGGAAAAGAAAATAGTTTCCAGAAAAAACTCAGAAGACGAGTTTGGAAAAAACAACAGTTTTCCAGAAAAACTCAGAAAAACAGAGGAATCAGAGTACTCTGGAAATCAAAACCCACAAAAAGATTTACCTGAGGACGCCGTCGTGAAAGTTTGTAGGAAAAGCTCTGATTAAAGAAGCTCCGCCACAGAAAGCAAGATAAAACGCAAGAACAGAGGGCAAAGTAGAGAGAGAGCAGAAAAACAGTAAGTGGGACTTATGATGGAATGGGCTATTTATAGGCCAAAGGTGGGTAACCGAAAAGACATCATAAGTACCCATTGGAGGCGAACCATCGCCGTAACTGCCCGCTGCACCCGAAAAGGCGCGCCCTCTGTAAATGACGTGCCTCTCCTCCAATGGCAAGAAGCCGCGTGTCAACCGCTGCGCAGAAATAGGGGACGTGCCTCCCCAAACGTCCCTGGAAAACCGGGACACACCTCCTGATTGGGACACGTCGTTTGACATCCCTGAGAAATGGAGACGCGCCGCTCAGTCTGACACGCTTGGCCATCAGACCTGCAGAAATAAAAAGCAGGCCACCTCGAGGACACCAAGAGACAGGCTATGGCTGAACAGCCCATGACTTTTGGGCAAGAGGTGTATCTTCGGCACAGGCTTTGCCTCGGAGACACCAAAGAATAGGCCAAGGCCGGACAGCCCAGACCCTCGGGCAAAAGGTGCGACCACGGAACAGGTTATGCTTCCCAACAAGACTCCCAACAACAACCTCGGAAAGAGATGCAAACCGAAGTCTTCACTTCGGCTTTCCAGAGGGGGGCATGTGATAGCCAAAGGCTATCGCCTCAATCTGGCCGAACACCCTGCCACAACAATGGCCAGAAGAACTGGCGCTTCCCGGGAACAGGTGGAATCATGCACCTCGGGAGATAGCCGGAGAGCCCCGAGCCTCGGCACGCCAGTAAAACTTGAGGACTCCATTCGCCCCCCAGGGTTGTGAACAGCGCGCCTTCGGAAAAGTGGCACCAGACATTGCTGCCCGAACATGATATCCCCGAAGGCGGAACCCCCTGGAACTGGGAACCCCCGAACTGAGGGCGTGCTTCCCGAAGAGGCTCTGTTCGAACTAGAGGACGACCTCGCCCAGGGACCTCGGGAGTACGGCAGGCGCATTTAAGGAAGCATTTAAGGAAGCCTCTGACACGTCCCACCACAGACGTAAAAAGTCGCCCTGACGCGCAAACGCCATCAGAATCACATCATGGCCCGTCTCAGCACAAGGCTCGAGGCCATCTAGTTACCAACTATCTGTCCCCTACGCCCAGAAGTTCAGGAGCATCCAACCGCACACGTGTCATGATCTGAACGGGCTAGGTATTCCTATATATACAGGAAATAAATACTTGACAGGAGGTTGGTAGGCCGGAGATACAGCTCCCACACTCTGAGAAAATACCAAGCGAGACTTTTCTGCCTTTCTCTTTGAGCTAGTGACTTTCCCCTTTTTCCGGCCACCACTGACTTGGGCGTCGGAGGCTCCCCCCCCGGAAAAACACTCCGGGGGCCTCCTAACCCTGTTTTCCAGCTTTTCAGGTACTCTCCTTGGGGCGATCCACCTTCCAGGCGTTCTTCCTCCTAGAAGTCTCCTCAGCAGTCATCATGACTCACAACGATGAGGCCCCAGGCCATCATCGTGTTCGCCAAGCTCTATACACCACTTGGAGAGCCTTCCCGAATAATCCACTTTCCTCATAACGTCCCGTAGTGGTAGGCTACTTCGGACGATGATGGGGTGAGCCTGAAAGTATGGTCGCAGCCTTCTCCCTGCAAGCACCAAGGCGTATATAGCTTTTTGCAGCAGAGGGTACCTGACTTCGGCGCCATGCAGGGATTTGCTTACATAGTAGACCGGCCATTGTTTTGGCCCTTCTTCTTTCACGAGGACTGAGCTCACAGTTTTTTTTGTGACGGCGAGGTATAATATGAGGGGCTCTCCCTCACGAGGTTGTCGCAGAGTCGGCAGGCTGGCTAGGTAGATTTTGAGTTCTTCCCAGGCTTTTTGGCAGTCTTGATCCCAAGGATGATCATCCCTTCCGAGGTTGCCTTCCTTTTTTGCTGCCTTAGTGAGGACTTTGAAGAAAGGCCGACACCTATCTCCGTACCTGGAAATGAACCTGCTAAGAGAGGTTATTCTTCCGGTGAGTCTCTGCACGTCTTTTACTGTGGCAGGAGTTTGGAACTCGAGCAGAGCCTTAATTTTTTCGGGGTTAGCATCGATGCCTGTTTCGGATACCATGTACCCAAGGAACTTTCCCGAGGTCACCCCGAACATGCATTTTTCAGGATTGAGATGAATCCCGAGCAGAGCTTTTGGAAGGTTTCCTCTAGATTTGCAACGTGGTTGCGATGGAGCTTGCTTTTGACTATCATATCGTCAACATACACCTCCATGTTTCTCCCCATTTGGTCCTTAAAGACCTTGTTCATCAACCTTTGGTAGGTGGCTCCTGCATTTTTAAGCCCGAAGGGCATCCTGACGTAACAGTATGTTCCTCCCTCGGTGATGAAGGCGGTTTTTTCTTTGTCTTCGGGGTCCATCCTTATTTGATGGTAGCCGCTGAAGGCGTCTAGGAAACTTAGGAGCCCGTATTCGGGAGTTGAGTCTACCAGTTGGTCTATTGGCGGAAGAGGGTATGAGTCTTTCGGGCAAGCATCGTTCAAGTTTCTGAAGTCGATGCACATCAGGAGTTTGCTGCTGCCTTCTTTTATGGAAATGACCACGTTGCTTAACCATTCGGGGTATTTGACCTCCCTGATGACTTCAGCATCTAACAGGCGCTGGACTTCGGTTTTTACAAAGTTGCTCTTATGGGTTGAGATGCTTCGCTTTTTTTGCCGGACAGGCTTTGCTTCCAGGGTTACTTTGAGGCTGTGCTGTATTATGCCAGGGTGCACCCCTAGCATGTCTTTCGGCGAGTAGGCAATGAGATCTTTATTTCCCAGTAGAAAAGATACAAGGTTTTTCTTGTCACCTTCGGCCAAGCTCTTCCCTATTCGGGTAGATTGTCCTGGGACAAGTTCTACTGTTTCCGTTTCCGCTCTCGTGGGATCTCCTTCTTTGCCCTTCTCTGGCGCCTTTGCCTCCATTGTTTGTGCGGGGTTATTTGCCGGAGCTTTTCGCGCTTTTACAAACACCTTCCTTACCTCGGCTTGATCTATGAAGACCTCTGCATCCCCATCCTTGGTCGCAAATGTGACAGTCAAGTACTTCACGTCAGGGCGAATGTGCAGGTTTCCCTGTGTCTGCCTTCCAAGGATGGCGTTGTACGAAGAAGGAACGTCCATGACGATAAATCTCGCCATAGTGGAGGCGTACAACTCAGCTGTTCCGTCGACCGAAGTTCCTTTCATCATCAGGGGGAGATCGATCCATCCAAGGACAGGCAGTTCGGACGGTCCAACCCCGAAGGTGGGCGAGGTGACAGGCTTGAGCTCGCTGCTGGAGATGTCCAAATTCGGTAGTAAATGCGAGAATAAGATGTCAATATTTGATCCATCATCAAGCAACACTCTTTTGACGTCCCAATTCCCTATCCTTGCCATGATTAGCAGCGGATCGTCATGGGGGAAGATGACGGTGGATCCATCCTTGCGAGCAAGTTTCTTTGCCGGACTCTGATATTCCATGACCGCAATCTCTCTGGCCTTCCGCTTTCTTTCCGAGGATGGGAGCCCCGTGGTGATGGTTTGTATCACCCCTGCAGGAGGAGGAGGGCGCTTTTTCTGACTTCTGTTTCTCCGCCTGTCGGAGTTGTAGTCCTCATCTTCGGCCCTTTCTTCCTCATCTTTTCTTCCTTTTGGGGAAGGCATCCGCAGATACTTCCGAAGTTGGCCGAGTTTTATCAGCGACTCAATGTACTTCTTCAGTTGGAAGTAGTCTTCGGTGTCGTGGCCATGGTCACGGTGAAACTGGCAGAACTTCTTGATGTTTTTCTTGTTATCAGCGGTCATGGCCCTTGGCCGCCGAATCTGCGTCCCCTGCCTTTCCAGCGCCATGAGGATGTTTGTCCGTGTAGTGCTCAAGGGTGTGAAGCTTTGAAGTTTGCTTCCCCGCATCCTCAGAGGTCGGCCTGCCTGTTTAGTTGGATGCCGGGCTTGCTGATTGGACCCTTCGGCGCGGTTGTGATCGGACTTCGGCCCAGCCATTCTCAGCTCCTCGGCGGTCATGTGCTGTTTAGCCCTTCGGTAAAATTCTCCGAGGGTGTCCGGGGGGTCCTTTGAGAACTCATAAAACAGCTGTGAGTCTCGCCGAAGGCCCCGTGTCTTGGCGAGGATGCGTATTTCGGGCCGAAAGTCCGGGACGCTTAGAGCTTCCCTGTTGAATCTTTCGACATAGTCTCGGATGGTTTCTTCGTTTCTCTGCTCTATGTCGAACATCTGAATAGGCATCTTCGCCGTTGGCCGGCCTCCAATAAATTGTTGCGCGAAGGCCGTAGACAACTCCTGGAACTCAGTGATAGCTCCTGGGGGCAATGAGTTGTACCACGCAGTTGCTGGTCCCGTGAGGGTGACCTCGAAGCATTTACACATGGTAGCGTCATCAGCAACATGCATTATCATGCTGCGTCTGTACTTGGTCAGATGGGCCTGCGGATCAGTGCGGCCGTCATAAATCTCCAGCCGAGGTACCCTGAAGTCGCCTGGCATGGCTGCCTCGGCCACGACTCGGGTGAATGGGGACCCATCTTCGCAGAAGGCTCCCGTCAGCCTATCCCAAACGGGTTTGCGAGCTACCTGCTTTTCCACCCTGTCTAGCCGCGCTAGTATCCTTTCCATGAGAACTATGGCATTAGGCTCTTCCTCTGGGAAGGGAGATCGTCGGCGCCTCTTCGGGGAGCGAGTTTGGTGCTGAGGGGACAGGGACCTCGCCTCAGGCGACGAACTCCTTCACTGTGAGACTTTCGGTCGCTTGGACCCAGTTTGTCCCACATGCCGTTTCCCGAGGGGTATATTCTCCGTAGACGACTCTTCGCGCGGGTCTCCGCTTCCCGAACTGCGATGAGTCGACCTCGGGCTTTTTTCCCGAGGGCGTGCAGGTGAGGGAGGTCTTTGGGCCTGTATCTGCTGTGGCCACCTTTGGTCGATCTGCTGTGTCATTTCGGCCACGACCGAACGTTGAAACTCCCTCATAAAGCTCATAGTGATTACTAGAGGGCGGTCTTCCTCAGCCGCAGAAGTCGATGGGAGTGTTTGCTCAGCAGCCGGTTGTGTCTCAGGCGCGGACGGAGACCTCGGGAGTCCCCTATCCTTAGAACGCCGAGTTTCAACGACGGCGATCTCAGAGCGGGTTCCCACAGACGGCGCCAAATGATGCCCAGGGGCTTCATCGTTGGTAGTCATGGTGACTGATGGGGGGACTCCCGGAGAGGAAGAACGCCTGGTGGCCGACGCCCAAGTCAGTGGTGCTGAGAGAAGGCGGAGGAAATAGCACTGAAGGGTTCAGTGAACTCGCCTGGTCGTATTTTCTCAGAGTGAGGAGTCAGGATATTTGCCAACCGTTTGCCAGGGTGTATTCCCTGATATTTATAGAGGTGTCCAGCCCGTTCAGATCGTGACACGTGTTCGATCGGATGTTCTCTGAATGTCTGGGCGTAGAGGACAAGTAGCTGGTGGCAGGCTTCCTTGAGCCTTGAGCCAAGACAGGCCATGATGTGACTTTGATGGCGTCGGCGTGTCAGAGCGCCGTTTGAGGCGGCTTGTGACGTCTGTGGGCGACATGTCAGAGGCTTCATTAAATGCTCCTTCCGTACTCCAGAGGTCCCTGGGTGAGGTCGTCCTCTAGTACGGACCGTGCCACTTCGGGAAACATGCCCCCAGTTCGGGGGTTCCCATATTCAGGGAGTTCCGCCTTCGGGAAGATCATGTTCGGCCCGCACTAGCTGGTGCCACTTTTCCAAAGGCGGTCTGTTTACTACCTCGGGGGGCTAATAGTATCCTCAAGTTCCCTGGTGTGCCGAGCTCGGGCTCTTCGGCTTTTCTCCGAGGTGTGTGATCCCACCTTTTTCCGGGTAGCGCCAGATCTTCTGGCCATTCTGGTGGCAGGGAGTTCGGCCAGGTGGAGGCGATAGTCCTTCGGCTATCACAATGACTCAAATCGGTGGAACAAACCACCCAGGGGCTCCATCAAAATTAATATAGCTGCTGCCCACAGGGGTACCTCAGTTGGGATGGCCTATCTGGCTCGCGACTGGGAGGGGAATGTTCTGCACACCCAGGCCTTGTTTGCTGTTAGCACCCACAAGCGAGCAATGTTAGCTGAAACAACTAGGAAGGGGCCCCAGTTCTTGCTTTGCCATGGACACACTGCTGTAGAAATTGAGTCGTTAGATGAAGAGTTAGTCGGTAGCTTAAGGGATCAAAAAGACTGGAGGATAGGACCTTTAATTTCTGATATTAAAATGTTGCAAAGTTCATTTTCTGCTTGTTATGTCCAAGAAGTGGCTAAAACAGCCAATAAATGTGCTCTATGCATAGCTAAATGGGCGAGTGTCTAGAAGAGAATGTATTGGACAGTATACCCTTCTTCTGTGTATGCCCTTCAATAGTCAGCAGATGTAAACTTTGAACCTCATTGAGGTTTTCCTTTAACTTTTTTGCTTTGCTTGGATAAAAAAAAATGAGGAGGTCATTTTTTCCAACAATGTATAGTTGATTCTTTTGCTTCCATTGAAGAATATCGACTCTTTTATATAAATAATAAAAAAAAGTTAAGATCAAAGTTATATATGGGAACTAAAGACGCAATCACAAAAGATGATGTTAATGTTTAAAGTATTGGAAAACAAATTATTTTACCTTCAAGTTTCACAGATGACCTATGTTATTTGATATAAAAAAGTATCAAGATGCCTCTACTATTTCTCATTTGTATGGTCATCCAGATTTATTTATTGCATTTACATGTAATGCACAATGGAAAAAAATAAGGTATCATTTGTTAGTGTTGTGCCCAAAAAGCCAATCATGAGATGATTGTATTTTTGCACATTGAGTCATGATATTTTATTGAGGCATTAATCCAGCAATTTTGTTTGTTGTTTTGTTTCTGTGTAACGTAATAAACATAATTGTAACCCTAGAATAATGATATTCTTAAACGTCCCTAGTCTAGTATTATTGTGGAGCGGGTTCCAATAATACATAATGGCTAGCATATATGGAGACTAATATGAGATATGTAGTCTACATATGGGTACAAGTTGGAGAACTTGTGTACTGGACCGACCCACCATGAGAACACTTCATGGATCGTTATATGAGTGTCATAAGTGATTCTCATAGTGATCATGGTATATGTAGTCCTTTGACCTAAGATCATCAAGGTTCCCTACATGTGAGTCACATACTTTGATACTTTCCTTTGTTGCTCGTAACTGAGTGAACTTGAAGGAAGTCATTGGGTATGTCACATATCATGCGGAGGGATTTGTATGATCAAGATGGGATTTGTCCCTCCTATGTAACGGGAGTGATATCTTTGGGCCCCTTGATAGAGTAAGAATTAGAAAATGCATGGCCATGCTCCGATGAGTTGATATATGATATCAATGTCGTCAGTTTAAGTTGGTCTACTCGGTAATCAAGAAACCAAAGATTGGGCTATACGAGAGTGGCACATTCCATGTCTCGTGCTTAGTCTTGATATCTTGGACAAAGCGATAATGGCATATATCGGTGATGATCATAAAGGTTTAGTCGATTCACCGACAATCTTGTCACTTGGGTAGCAATGATGTGTTGCTAGACACCGCTCATTGCTTATGATCATAAATGTGATTTATGATCATTACCAACATGGCAAGAGCCTATTGGGTCGCACACATAGAGCTATTTGGATCATTAGAGTGCATGGGCTAATTATTTGGGTTATGGTTTCACTTTAATTTCGTATTAATAATGGGCCAAGGAGTTGAGCCATTATTAAGCCCGAAATTAAATCCTAATTGGATTAGGGCTTTAAAACCCATTAGGCCTGGAAGTTGAGTCTCACTATAAATACAAATTTTAAGTGAGAAATTCGCAGGTCTCCTTGCCCTAGCCTCCCAAAAGGACAGCCGCACTCTTCTCTTGCAATTCCTTGGAGGACGCAAGCTAGCACTGCGAGCACAAGAGAAACGCATCTGCCGGGACGTGGTGGAAGCGTGGTGATCCCGAGAGGCTCGTGTGGATACCATAGAGAGCCTGAACATGTCAACTGTTCAAGTTTTGTGATTCGACTCTACAATTGAGTGAGAGATCTCAACCGAAAATTAGGTATGAAATTTTCGAACACCCGGTTTACCCCGTTTCACTTGGATCTTGGAGGGTTTCGGTTAAATTCCGCTGCGCTATTTGACTCCCGAAACCCAACATCATTATCATTTATACCAGGGAAAAAATTTGAGGACCAACCTGCCATTATTGTTAGAGTTTTTAAAATAAAGATCAATGAAATTATTGATCAAAAAATGTGTTGTTGGTAAGTTTTCACGTTACATACACTCTTTTTTATAAGCATAATTTTTTCTATAGAAATTTTGTAAAAAAAATAGATATAATATATATAAATATTTTCAATACCTGAAACCTCGACGCCAATCTCATATAGCCACACATCCCCTTGCATACGACGACAACTTGTGGTGAAAGATGTGTTACTTCTAGCCAAAGGAGTAGTGGCAAAAATGGTATGAAGCCAAGAAGAATGTCAAGAAAGCAGTGGATGAGTTGGGGGCTATCCTGAAGCACACAATAGGCTCTACTCCTAGTGAGATGCATTAAAACTGGATGGTAAGTCCTACATCACTTTTTGCATTTATTTCACATTATTTATATAATATTATTTCATTTGTTAATTCTTAATACATTATAGACATAGGAACATGAAGGATAGGAGCCTTTGTTTAAGGATTGGTGGACCATGACGTACAATTAAAAGTAGCTGGGTCAGCTGGAATATCATGTCACACCTCAGCTCAGGGAAAACTTTTCATTTCTTGCTCTAGTATGTTTGCACTTCTTAACAAATGCCTTATTCTTGTAAATTTAATTTTTTTTATGCATACATGAAGTGGGTTGTCCAAAAGTATGGACCCATGGATTGTCCATAGTATGACGATGACTCTTGGCGTGAGGTTTATAGGCTGTTGAATAAGCGGTGCATCCTGAGTCTCACACCTTGCCTTGCGGACCCTAACACCTTTGCATTCCAACAGGTAATTTCAATCTGACCAATTTACTAGTACATTTTTATGAGTTATACAAAATTATGAAAACTAACTGAAGTATATTTTTTAAGCATATACACTAATGCCCATCAACTAAGAGCAGAGAATGCAACCCTGTGCGATTAGGTCGAAAAGGTGAACAACTAGTTTGAGCTTGTCACCACCCAGCTAACTCTAATCCAAGCTGACATGTAAAAGCAGATCAACACCAAACAAGTGCTGCAGTCAGCACTACAGTCTACTAGCTTATATGGAGTAACGTTATTCCAGTCTATAGGTGGATCTATGTATAACTTATGGACGTTTATGGACCCCCCTTTTTTCATGAAAAATGTTACTAAAAGATATATAATTAAGTAATTGGACCCTTTTAGAATTTCTAATGGACCCCAATAATTTTCATAATATCTACTGAAACAAAATAATATGTCCCTTTTCAAGAAAGATAGAAAATAAGTCAATTTCTCTTTTCTGCTGATAATTAGGATAATGGATAAAACTCTATACTGGTCATTTAACTTTCACACTTTTTCCTATCTAGGTCCAAAACTTTTTTCGCCATTCTTTTTCTCTAACTCAATGGAAAAATTGTGAAACTAATTCGACACAAGATAAAGTTAATAAACTAAGTAATAGATTTTTGTCTCTAACATTATATACAACATGAATGTTCCACTCATCTTCTTCATAGTTTATATATTGTTTTATTCATTTGACCAATGATAGAAAGAAAAAAAAAAGATAAATTAGAGCATTTTTCAAAATTTCTTCTAATTTTTTTAATCATTACATTATAGTATATGTGAACTTATAAGTTTCATAATTTAATGTTAGGGTTTAAGAATTATATATCTATTCGGACCCCTCTTTGTAAAAATCCTAGATCTGCCACTGTTTCAGTCGGCTTTATTCTGGCCAAATTGCAGATTAGGTCCTTTAGGGCCACTGGGGCCAAAGATAAGGATGGGAGTACACAAGATGATAGTTCACCACCACTACTGCTATAAGGGCTAGATTATGGTTTAGGGCTTTTTCATATTTGAGTATTTATGAGACATATTTATGTGTATAATTGACATTTATACTAATATTATTTTATTATTTTACTATAATAATTTACTAGTAACAATTAATATAATATACTAATTTAATTAATTATAAACACTAAATTCAGTAATTAAAACAATAAAAAGAGAAAAATCATTGTATAATCAAGGGAATGGTTCCTACAATTTATATCATCACATAAAGCGACAATTAGAATCATTGCAAGTGGAAACGATAGAAATAAACATTCATGATTCAGCAAGGCAAAATTGTCACTCAACTAGAATCATCGCATAATTATTGCTATTATTCTGAGCCATTGTACCTTAATATTGTGATGATTCCAATTAGTGATAAAGATTTTTTATATGTTTTATTTTAAATAATATTTTGTGTAGCAAAAATTACTTTTGCTGTGATTTGGCTACAAATTTTGTCATCATAAATACCCTAGATTTTTGTATTTGTAACGACCCAAGTCCAGAACTGGTCAACGAAACACCTGCTCATACCACATGGGCTATCCTTTAGAGAAGGATAAGCACTAGGTACTTAGGAATGGAATCTCAGTATAAGGAATTTCCCCCGTCCCATACCAACAGACTCAACCACATACTTTGAACCAAACCTGGCTCTGATACCATTTGTAATGACCCAAGTCCAGAACCGATCAACAGAATACCTACACACACATGGGCTATCCTTTGGAAAAGGATAAGCGCTAGGTAATTAGGAAAGGACTCTCAGTATAAGGAAGTTTCCCCATCCCATACCAGCAGACACAACCATATACTTTGAACCAAACCTGGCTCTGATACTATTTGTAACGACTCAAGTCCTAAACCGTTCAACGGAACACCTGCCCACACCGCATGGGTTATCCTTTGGAAAAGGATAAGTGCTAGATAATTAGGAAAGGACTCTCAGTATAAGGAAGTTTCTCCATCCTAAACCAGTAGACACAACCATATACTTTGAACCAAACCTGAGACCTGTGGGTTATGGGCCACCGTAGCCTTTTTAAAATTATCTTGGCTACCAATTTCAAATCTTATAGCCCTAATAATTCTCTTTTCCTTGCTGTCCATGTTACAAAGGGTTAGAAAATCCTTACTTGAAGGTTTAGTGCTTCTTTCGACTCTTGTAGTGCCAAAGATCCCGAAAACACATCGATAACCAAAATAAAAATTTTTTCCTTCTAAGATTACTTTTTATAGCCATTAAATAAGCTTATAACTTAGTGTGTGGCCACTGTAATTTTTAGGATCAATACCAAGAAGGCTCCGTCATGATCCCGAATAGGCACAAGGCCACCGAAGACACCTCGAGACCCCTTTTGCTCATTAGGTAAATTTCGGCCTAGATGTCAAGAACATGAATCTTCCAAGTACTATTCAGGAAATTTTCAATTTTTAGGATATTTTTCTAATTCTCTACCTTATTAAAATTTTGTAGGATCGTTCTAAGAAATCATCCCGATTCATTGTGTTTTCCATACTAGGTAAGGGGGAAGAGCGGGTTAGTTCTCATGGGCCCTCTTAGGCCCAAAATAAGCATAAACCTGAATAATAAATTCGAAGTAAATAATTAGGCTAAACAAAATCTTTAAATGCGTGGGCAACATGGGTAGGGTAATTAATTAGTTTTTCTAGAAATTTATTTTTATTTTATTCTATTTTATTTTAGTTCTTTTCCAATGAGATGTAATTTTGGTTGGTTGGTTGTATGGTTGTAATGTTGTGATATATAATGCATGTTTGGCACTAGTATCATACTAGGACCATTGTAACAAGAATTAAATTAGAAGTATGTTAAGATCGCTTGAATAAACCCGTTAGTATCATGTTTAGGGCCGGTAAGACAAACACCGCTAGTACCATGTTTAGGGCCGACAATCTCGCTAGCAACGTGATGAGATTGAAAGCAACCGTTAGTGGCATGTTAGGGCCATAATAAATTACTATAAGCCGGCAGATAAATGATTAGGAGCGTAAACGCTAAATGACAAACTTAGAAAGAATTCATGGGAGAGGAGATGAACATATATCATAAATACACTTAAAAATATATCATTGATTGTCATGTCATCATGGAACACTAAGCTAAGATAACAAGATAAAAGAAATAGAATGCATTAGAATCATGGTACTTAACTAAAAAGGGCTAAATAAAATGAGCCACAGTCATGCATCAATTGGTTGTTGCATATGATTGATGTTTTTCATACACAAGATTGCCTTAAGTACAAGATTTGAGGAGTAAGGTCAAACATGGGACATGCAAGGTTAGTGACGAACCATATTTGCATGACCTAACAAGCCGTAAATTTAGACGAAAGGTTCAGAATGGACAATTCGAACTCGAGAGGCATGTTAAGGTGGCGGCAGACTGTCCCTAGTCATGACCCGATATTGACACAGAGTATGGATATATGATTTGTGCGCTATCAGACCATAGTTGGCGAAGGACCATGCTTATGGCTGGTATTATGAGAGGCTCTACTTTGGCGTAGGTATTTCGAGAGGCTCTGGCTTGGTGGTATCCCCAGTGGCACTGCCTAAGAGTTATATCGAGAGTGGGTGATATACATACTTACCACCCTAGGTTCGTCCGACGACATTTAAGTATTGGATTAAATGATTGATCAATAAGATATGATTTAATCAGTAAAAGGAATAATGCATATGCACGGTAGTTTAAGCATGCTAGTAGGACTTTGATATTGTTGTTATGATGTTGTATGAAATTGTTCTTTAATTAAATTGCTATAACTTAAAGTTTATTATTCGTTGTTGTTTGTTGCAGGAATATTAGGACCCATTTGATGGGCCTGATACTTCCCCCTTATTGAGCAAGTTGTGCTCACCCCTTATTCTAACATGTTTTCTTAGGTGAGCACTATGAGGAGACAGAGTACACTGAACGATACAATGAGGTTCAAGATGTTAAGCAAATTGAGTGAGGGTACACTGTAGCCCTTTGAAAATAAAATGGCTGGGACTGGATTTCTATTTTGCATTATTTCATTTTTCAAAAGAAACATACGGCTTGCTAAATTGGTACACTATTCACATGTTAGTTGTCCTATGATTGTCACTCAATTACTCTGATTTCCTTTAATACTCTTATTATTTGGAAAATAGAGTAAAGGAAAATGTTTTACTTCATATTTATTTATATTGATTTTTTAATTTATGATATCTTTTAAAATTAAGGTTCATAAAATTTAGGATGTTACAGTTTGGTATCAGAGCCAAATTCAAGGAAGGCAGTGACCTCACTCAATAAGTATACTTCTTGTTTGTTTGCCTAAGTTAAAGACCTTGGGTAGGTTAGGAAAAGTTTCCATAATTAAGCATACTATACTAGCAAGGTTAGAAACAAAAGTTAACAACTTGGCTTTCAATAAGGGGACTCGTAAAACAATGCACTAAATAATTCAACAATTAAAATAAGATAGGAGCTACCTACAGCCCCATATAGTGTTATAAATTAAAAGCTGCAAAAAAAAATTTTGGCTGAGTTAGGCTAAACCTTTTCCTTTTTAGGTCATGGACCCATATGTGTACCTTGCCTTGGGTCTTGGATGGGGTGCACAGGATGAGCCGCAAGCTCGTGGTCGAGGATGATCCCAATGGGGTCAAGGTCAGCATGCTCAAGTGCATGGACAAAACATGCTGAATCATGGGCAACAAGCCCAAAACCTTAGTCAGCAGGCCAATAATGATCCATTGCGTCAGACAGTTATTGCCTTAGGCCAATACTTTCAGAATTTGAATGAGTAGGAGCAGCAGCCTCATGCCCCAGCCAGGTGTCAACGTAAGGCCGACCTACTTGAGCGGTTCAAAATGCTAACTGGTGAGTATACTAGTGGGGTTAAGCCTACCAAAGCTGAGGAATGGATCAGGGCTTCGGAGAGGACACTTTCAGCTTTAAGAATTTCAGAAGAGGACAAGGTGGACTTAGCTACCTTTAGCTTGATTGAGGAGGCCCAAACATGGTGGGAGACCACTCGACCAAGGGTTCGGAGGACTGAGGGTGGATATATCACTTGGGAGACTTTCATGCAGACTTTTTATGGTTGATACTTCTCTGAGGCCATGAGGGACAGAAAAGAGCAAGAGTTTCTTGCACTGGTACAAGGGAGTATGACAGTAGATCAGTACACAGCTAGATTTAATGCCTTGGCCCGCTATGCTAAGCACATTGTGGCACATGAACCAAGGAAAATTAAGAAGTATGTTAATGGTTTGCGTGATGAGCTGGCAGATAGGTTGATTATGCAAGAGATTGATACCTTTGAGAAGGCAGTATCTTTAGCTTAACGGGGTGAGGCAAGGATGAGAGATAAGCAGCTATCTAGACCTGCTGACACGAGTCAAGGTCGCATGCCATCACGACCTACACATGCAGGCAATTTTTGTCCTATAGCACGACCGATGCCTATTTGGGGTGAGGACATTTTGGCAGAGGTCAGACAATTGATAGTAAAGCTACCCGACTACAGCTTAATGGGACAGGAGGGCTTACAGTGTGACCGATTTTTCAGGGCTAAGCAGAGCCTAGATGTCAGACTTGTCATTTCTTTTACCCAATTGGAGGGCGGTGTGTGACCTGTTTCTATTGCCAAAAGATAGGGCATCTATCCAGGCAATGTCCTAATAGGGATGCTCCACTAGTAGCACACATTCCCCCAGTAGCACCAACAGGACCATCAACAAAAAAACCTCGTGTGGCAGGACATGTTTATGTAGTGACAGCCGAAGAGGCAGAGGTTGCTCCAGGTGTGGTGCAAGGTATGTTGTTATTTATAGCTTTAAATTATAGCCTTTAATTTCAAGTTCATGGTAGTGTCATGCTTAGGTTAGTAATTGTTTGGATTGGTCATAGGTACTCTTTCTATTTTTGGGTTCCCTGTTAAAGTTCTTATAGATTTGGGGTCCACACATTCTTTTATATCTCCTAGACTAGCTGATTAATTAGGTATGTCTGTTAAAGAGCTTTGATTCATACTAGTGGTTTCTACACCATTAGACACTAGTATGAGTTCTACTCGGGTACTTCAATCTTGCTCAATTTCTATTGAAAGACGTGATCTAGACACTAACCTTTTTGTGCTTAGGATATATAAATTTGATTGTATTTTGGGCATAGATTGGCTACATCGACACCATGCTAAGGTGGATTACTATCATAAGCTAGTTACCTTCTCCTTACTTGATGGGTCAGAAGTGCAGTTTGTTGGGGGGATAGAAAGAGCTTCACTCCAATCTTAATTTCTAGTTTCCAAGCTGATAGATACCTCCGTCAGGGCGGTGTTGGCTATTTAGCTTATGTGCAGACAGAGTCAGAAAAGCCTGAATCAGTTGCTGGTATTCCCATTGCAGAAGAATTTCCAGAAGTGTTTCCAGAGGAGTTACCTAGAATGCCACCTAGCTGGGATATCGACTTTGCCTTTGATTTATTGCCAGGAACGGCTCCTATCTCTCAAACACCTTATCGAATGGCTCCCTTAGAAATGGTGGAACTAAAAAGTCAATTATAGGAGCTGCTCGAAAAGTGGTTCATACGTCCAAGTACTTCACCTTGGGGTGCTCCTGTTTTGTTTGTGAAGAAGAAGGATGGCAGCTTGAGGATGTGCATCAATTATCGACAGCTGAATCTGGTGATGATAAAGAATCGGTACCCTTTACCTAGGATTAAAGACCTGTTTGATTAGTTGAAGGGATCATCAGTGTTCTCCAAGATCGATTTGAGGTCTGGGTGTTATCAACTGAAAATCAAAGAGAGAGATGTGTGAAAGACAGTATTCAGGACTAGTTATGGGCATTATGAGTTTTTAGTGATGCCCTTCGGGTTAACGAATGCACCCGCAACTCTCATTGGCCTAATAAATAGGGTGTTCCAACCATACCTAGATCAGTTTGTCATCATTTTCATAGATGGCATTCTGATTTACTCACCAGATGATGAAAGCCATAGAGAACATTTGAGGATTGCACTTCAGACATTGATGGAGCATAAGCTGTATGCAAAGCTGAGCAAGTGCAAGTTTTGGTTGGACAGTGTCACCTTTTTAGGCCATGTGGTAACTAAGGAAGGAATTTCAGTGGATCCTAGTAAGGTTGAAGCTGTGGTGAACTGGCAACAACTGAAGACCGTGTCTGAGATTCAAAGTTTCTTGGGCTTGGATGGGTATTATAGACATTTGTATAAGGTTATTCAAAGCTGGCACGCCTTTTGACCCAACTAACTAAGAAGGACCAACCATTCCAGTGGACTGAGCAGTGCAAAAATAATTTTCAGGAGTTGAAGAAGCGGTTAGTCTCTACACCTATTTTTACTCTTCCTAATGGGCGAAGTCGTTTTGCAGTTTATACAGATGCATCACATCAAGGGCTTGGTTGTGTATTGATGCAGGCGGGAAAGGTGATTGCTTATGGGTCTAGGCAGTTGAAGCCTTATGAGCTTAATTACCCAACTTATGATCTGGAGTTGGCAGCTGTCATACATGCATTAAAGCTTTGGCAACATTATTTGTATGGACAAGAATTTGAGGTCTTCACTGATCATAAAAGCCTATAGTATCTATTGTCACAAAGGGAACTCAATAATTGACAGCGTCACTGGGTTGAATATCTCTCCGATTATAATTGCACTATTCAATATCACCCAGGTAAAGCTAACCTAGTGGCTGATGCTTTGAGTAGAAAAAAATGGTGCTAAACTGAATGCTATTGTGGTTTTTGAGTGGAAACTACTAGAGGAATTTAGTCAGATGAGCTTAGGTGTTCAAGTGAAGGGACCCTAGGTTCTCATGGCCAGTTTGCATATAGAGCCTACACTTGTGGTAAGGGCCAAAGAGGCTCAAAGGGAGGATCCACAATGCCGAGAATGGTCAATTTTAGGGAAAAAAGGATTCAGTGTGGAAGTGGATGGTACCCTAAAATTTCAAAACAGATTTGTTATTCCCCAAGGTAGTGACACGAACTATGATGTTTTATCGGCGACATACGCATCTCGGTTGACCATCCACTTGGGGGAGCACCAAGATGTACCATGATTTGAAGAAAAGCTTTTGGTGGAATGGCATGAAGAAGGATATCGCAGAGTTTGTATCTAGATGTCTGACTTGTCAGAAGGTCAAAGTATAACACCAGAGACCTGGAAGACTACTACAGCCATTAGAGATTCCTCAATGGAAGTGGATGACATTGAATGAAAATCTGAGAGCACCATTCGATTCTTCTCGTGAAAAAGAGTCAAAAGAAATTTACCTCACTCAATTTTGAATTTGTTTACTTAAGCTTCCCAAAATTTAGCCAACTCGCGTCTACGATTTAAACCAGATGCGTGCTACCGCTACAAAGGATTATTTTTTTTTCTCCCTAACCCTAATTTCTTTCTTATAAAACATTCCAGCCGCAAAGCACCTACTAGGATTTTTAGAAACTTTAGGAAAAAAAAACTTGCCAATCTAGGTTTTCCTAATTAATTACCCTGCCATCATTACCATATTATTATATTATTATTTATTTTTCCCTACACTTCTATTTGGCGTGGAGTTTAATTTCATAGAATTTTTGAACATTTCAGCTCCTTTTGCATCCTTGAGCGTAGCAACCCATTGGCACAATAGTTCTATGCTTCAAATACAACAAAGTGCGCCACAACCATTGATCCTCCTTGCCCCTGTTCTTGTTTTCGCTTATCCCCCATCAAACTTGTGTAAGTCATCTCTCCATGCTTTGATTCTTGGTTATTAAAAAAATACTAGAACATTAATTTAATTCCATATTTTACCTAGATTTATTAGATTGAGGAGAAACCCTATTGGAACACAAAAACGATCCTACACGCACCGTCGATTACAAATTCATTTGTGTAAGTCTAAATCATTCTATATCACTCTTTTAATTTTTTTTTCCAGCACCTAAAGGCCTTATATCTTTTTTGTAAATCTTTAGTAGATTATCATTAATCCAAGTTTTGGGTTTTCGCACTCGTTTTTGGCACAATCTTATCCATACTTGGTTCTAAGCTCCAGTAAGCCACCATAGCCTTTTTAAAATTATCTTGGCTGCCAATTTCAAATCTTACAGCCCTAATAATTCTCTTTTCCTTGCTGTCCATGTTGTTACAATGGGTTAGAAAATCCTTACTTGAAGGTTTAGTGCTTCTTTGGACTCACGGAGCGTCAGAGATCCCGAAAACACATCGGTAACTAAAATAAAAACTTTTTCCTTCCAAGATCAGTTTTTACAGCCATTAAATGAGCTTATAACTTAGTGTGTGGCTGCTGTAATTTTTAGGATCAATATCAAGAAGGCTTTGTCACGATCCTGAATAGGCACAAGGCCACCGAAGACACCTCGAGACTTTTTTTGCTCACTAGGTAAATTTTAGCCTAGATGCCAAGAACATGAACCTTCCAAGTACCATTCCAATTTTAAGTATATTTTTCTAATTTTCTACCTTATTAAAATTTTGTAGGATTATTCTAAGAAATCACCCGATTCACCGTGTTTTCCGTACTAAGTAAGGGGGGAAGAGCGGGTTAGTTCTCATGAGCCCTCTTAGGCCTACAATAAGCATCAACCTGAATAATAAATTCTAAGTAAATAATTAGGTTAAACAAAATCTTTAAATGCGTGGGCAACATGGGTAGGGTAATTAATTAGTTTTTCTAGAAATTTATTTTTATTTTATTTTATTTTATTTTAGTTCTTTTCCAATGAGAAATAATTTTGGTTTATTGGTTGTATGATTGTAATGTTGTGATATATAATGCATGTTTGGCACTAGTATCATACTAGGACCGTTGTAACAAGAATTAAATTAGAAGTATGTTAGGACTTCTTGAATAAACCTGTTAGTATCATGTTTAGGGCCGGTAAGACAAACACCACTAGTACCATGTTTAGGGCCAACAAGCTCGCTAGTAACGTGATGAGATTGAAAGCAACTGTTAGTGGCATGTTAGGGCCGTAATAAATTACTATAAGCCGATAGATAAAGGATTAAGAGCGTAAATGCTAAATGACAAACTTAGAAAGAATTTATGGGAGAGGAGATGAACATATATCATAAATACACTTAAAAAGATATCATTGATTGTCATGCCATCATGGAACACTAAGCTAAGATAACAAGATAAAAGAAATAAAATGCATTAGAATCATGGTACTCAACTAAAAAGGGCTAAATAAAATGAGCCACGGCCATGCATCAATTGGTTGTTTCATATGATTGATGTTTTTCATACACAAGATTGCATTAAGTACAAGATTTGAGGAGTAAGGTCAAACACGAGACATGCAAGGTTGCTGACGAACCATATCTACATGACTTAACAAGTCGTAAATTTAGACGAGAGGTTCGGAATTGACGATTCAAACCCAAGAGGCATGTTAGGGTGGTGGCGAACTGTCCCTAGTCATCACCTGATATTGACACGGAGTATGGAGATATGATTTGTGCAATGTCAAACCATAGATAGCGAGGGACCATACTTATAACTGATATCATGAAAGGCTCTACCTTAGGGTAGGTAGCCCAAAAGGCTCTAGCTTGGTGGCATCCCTAGTGACACTACCTAAGAGTTATCCCGAGAGTGGGTGTTGTACACACTCACCACCCTAGGTTCGTCTGACGGCATTTAAATATTGGATTAAATGATATGGTAATGATGGCCGGATAATTAATTAGGAAAAACTAGATTGGCAAGTTTTTTTTTCTCTAAAGTTTCTAAAAATCCTAGTAGGTGCTTTGCAGCTAGAACATTTTATAAGAAATAAATTAGGGTTAGGGAGAAAAAAGAAAACCCTATGTAGCAGTAGCATGCACCCGGTTTAAATCGTACATGTGTGTTGGCTAAATTTTGGGAAACCTAAGTAAACAAATTCAGAATTGAGTGAGGTAAATTTCTTTTGACTCTTTTTCATGAGAAGAATCTAATGGTGCTCTCAGATTTTTCATTCGATGCTCAATTCAAAGTGACAAAAATGCCCTTAGCCTAAAGAAAATGACTTTGAGCTTCTGGCTTGGAATTTTGACTTAATAACCACAAAAGGAATTATCTAAAGAATAAAATTTTTAGTTTTACACCAATTTTCTAAATTGATAGGTAAAATTACTAAAATTCCCTTGAGGGTAAAATGGTAATTTTTTCATTTAGGGGTAATTTGGTTATTTTCTTTTTCTTAATTTGTAGGGTTATTACAATATTGACAAGTTATTAGGATAAGGCTTGATACAAGGCTTCTTCTCTACTGTTTTCTGTATTGAGGTAGGACACCAGACTTTGTCTGTGTCACTTCCAGCATCTTGTTGATCTACAATGCTTGTTTCTATGTTGCTAAAAAAAATTTAAGGGAAAAAATGAACTTTGGGATACTTAAACTAGGTGAGTTGACTAAACAGAGGCAAGATTTCAACTCATTTCAAAATTAGAACTTCATTTACAAGTGACTGGGGCAAGGAATCAAACAGGTGGTAAAAAATGCTCAAAGATAAATTGGTGTGGCCATTACAATGTTTTAATTTTTTTGAGTATTTAAGAAGATTTGTTGGTTAGGAGCTCATCTTTTCAGGGCTGCTACTCCTGGTTATTCTCAATAATGTCATTTTGGGTTGAAACAGTCAGTTAAGTTGACTCGGTTGTCATTTTGGGACAAATTTAGTACAATTTCGTAACTGAAGAGAGGGATTTAAGTGATAAGTGATAAAAATTAGGTGTTTCTAATGAGGGGCAGTGGTGGGTGTAGTTTGGAGGTAGAGGTAGAGGAGAGGATGAAGAGTGGCCATTCTCCGGGGTACGAAGCTCGATGGTTCTAGTGTTCACGTTGGCAAGATTTTTTTTTTTGAAATATTCTGGGCAGGATTTTGTTTGCACCATTTAGCTATATTACATATCACTCAAAGATAATTTGGGTATAACCGTTATATTGTTTTTATTCTTTTTAGGATACTATAATGCTATTATGAAAACCAAAATTAACTACTGCATCATACAATTAAAGTGAATAAAATTAAGAAAATGAATTTGATGCAAAATGCAAGGTCAAAGTCAAAAGTCAAGATAAAATTTTTAATCTGGGAGTAAATATTTAAGGAAAATCTTGATGCGGTTTTCAAATCTTATAAAGATAGAAATTGTTAAATAGTGTTCTCAAAATAAATAGAAAAAGAAATCATTAAATAGTGATGCAATATTTTTCATCAAAAGTGAATGACAAGGTTTTTAGAGGTAAAGATTCAGAAGTGTTTGGTATGTGATTTGGTAAAACTTTGAGTAAGCTATTGCTTTGCAACTAAATGAGTTGTTGCTAAATTGTCAACCTTGAATATACTCATTGACCCTACTAATATGGAGGCTACTACAAAAAGAAAAATGAGATAAAAAAAGAGTGAATTGGGGAAGCACCAACAAAAGGGAGTTTTAAGTTTAATGTAGATGCAGCGGTGAATAAAATGAACATTGTAGCTGAAATCGGTCGACTGTTTAGAGTTGTAGATAGTTAGGTTTTATGTATGTTTTCTAAGCCTATTGTTGCTGCAGATGTGCTTTTACCTATTCTAATGACTGTAATGGAGGCAATGAAGATTGTACAGGAAAATAGCAGTATTTTGCTTGATGATGTAATTGTTAAAAATGATACAATGTTGTCTATAAAATGGACTAATAGCTTAGGGTCTAAACCATGGAGACTTGAACCTGTGCTTTATCAGACTGAAGGGGTAAACATGAAACAATCAGACTGTAAACTTAACTATGTTCCCAAGAAAGGAAACATGGAGGCTGATCTATTGGCTAAGCAAGGTTAGAACTTATTCTATTTTGCGTGTCTAGGCTAAGTAAAGCTGGCTTGTTTTAATTGTGTTTATAATTTGTTTTGTTTGGTTGTTGTAATCATCTTTTATGCATAGTAAAATTTCGGTTATTCGTAAAAAATGTGACTGATATGATATTTAGTGTATAAGGTGACAAAAAAAATAAAGGTCTAGATAACAATAACTTAAATTGCATTCTTAAATCAAATAGAGTAGTTCAAACAACCTACAGAAGTCTTAAAATATAGATTCCTAGTAACTAGCAAGTTGCTAAGGGTCCTAAATTTGAGTGAATGATTTGAATTACATACAGTAGCTTAAATAGCAATTTGTAGAGGTTTAAATAACAAATTACGGATAATAGTTTAAATAGTAATTGCAGATCAATCACCAAATTTGAGCATCATTATCAAACAATGTGTCCAACATAAGATGATCATGCTTCTTTTCCCTACACTTTATTAATATGAGATATCACTTAATAGTCTCACACAAACAATATTACAACAATTAAAACTTGGAAGATAACATTTAAATATTTTAATCAGACTTGTGGAACTCAAAATCTCAATTAGCACCATCAAGAATTTCGATCAACTCAATAGTTGATGGTACACCTAAGAAAAGATAAACGCAAATATTTTTTATTTGATAAAAAATTTTAAAAATTTATGTTAGAGAATGAGTAGGAAGTTAATTTTTTGACAAAGAACAAGTACCAAACAAAAGGGAAGAGCCACAGGGAATGTGACTTGTTAGTTAAGAAAGGTTAGCTTATTAGTTAAGCTAGTATATTGTTGCCTTTAAAAGTTGTTAAGCCTATGGAAATAGTAATCTAATGAAAGTTAAAGAAGGATGTTTGTACAATTTCTTTAGTTAGTGGTGAGCATTTTTTTTTCTGTATTAAAATGGAGTATTAATTTATTTAGGCTAATAGAATAGAACAAGTAGTTGATGAATATATTATTTTTTTTTCTTTCCATGCATAAACATAAAGATTAAAAACAAAACTTACATAAGGTTGTTTCTACAAAATCCCCTTCTTGCTTTTTTTTATAATACATAATTAAGTATAAAAGCACGCAATAGTAAAGTTAATTGTTTTATGTAGATCATAATATACTTTGCTTATGGCTCATTATACACTTTCACATATCTATTTATGGAAAGAGCACCAAGTTAGATTTACTTACTTTTTAACTCTAGAACCCTCAGTTCCGTGAAGAAAATAAAAAAATCATATTGAACAATCATGATGTGATGTTGAAATGGTCCAGATCCATTTCAATCACATTAAAATCTTTGTCCTAGAAAGTATAAGTTTATAAATTTGTTCATGTTTATGAATATGGCTAATTATAATATAATTATTATAAAAATGCAACAAAGTCTTAATCTTAACTTACATATTATGGATTAGGATGTAGATAATCCACAAAAGAAGTTGTCTAAAATCTAACTATGTACAACACTGTCTTAAAAATTCTAGTACCGCTCGTGTTTTTTGGCTAGTCTAGCACTTGCTTTTGAGGCTTGCTATGTCGCTCAATTTTAGTTTTCCAGGACCATGAATTTAATGTGGAGTAACCTTTATAGTCCTGGAAATTGTCATGTTTTATAAAATACTTGTATAAGTTGTCCACAAACCACACCCTAAGTGACTTGCTGTGAAATGATGGATTCGAAAATAAAACTTTTTCTAGTCATGCTGAGTCAATTACAAATTTATATAGAAATTTAATGATTAACTATAGTTTGATAAATAAAAGTTTTGTACAAAGCAAATCATAGTTTAAAAAAAAACACAACTCACCCTAACTTTCAATACCAAGTAAGCTGAACAATGGAACTTTGAATTTTTTAGGGTAACTGGTATCTTAAATACCAACAGACATCAAATGATACATTAACTGGTCTTTTAATTTTTTTGACTTTTTTCCTTTCCATGAAACAATAGATATTGTCTAAGAAATCGACATGATCTTCCCTTTGATTGCAATCATTGGATGTTGTTTTAGTTAAAAATTTTAAAAGGATATCAATATGCGTGACAAGGATAAATAATCAACAAATGCTATAAATAAGAAGACAAAATTATGAATTATGATATATATGAGACTATGATACACAGGCATTTACTTGAGCAAAAAATTATTGAGTAAATCATAACGAAAGAAAAATGCTTCAAAATATGCATAATAAGTGCAAAATTATTGAGATTGCAATATATAATCCAGTGTCTTGTGTAATTTGACTTGAGTAAAGTATAGACTTAAGCAAACTTGGTTAAATTATTATTTCCATTAGGGATTTCATGATTATGCCACATCATGGTTGGTTGTTAAAAGATTGTCAACGTGTTTCTGAAAATTTAAAACTTTCTTGAAATTCTACTCTTACAAATTTGAACCCTTAAGCTTCTTTGTTGTCATGTGTATCATGTTCATCCACTATAAAGAAAATATCCAATATTTAAATTTTTCATAATTTTCTCAGTCTTCAATTTTTAAACAAATTAGACTTTAAGTTTGTTAGCATGTTCCAAAACTAGTTGCCTAAATAAATATTTTCTATTATACTGACTTGAAATTATCATGTAAACAATGACTTTAATCATGAATTTTTGCCATTATTGTGGCACTTTAATTATAATAACAAAATCATGTTACTCACGACTTTTTCTCTGTCTTATCTTCAATTACCATATTTATTGGAACCTTTATGATTTTATATTTAGCCTATACTATTTACTTTTCACATTACAGACAGATAACTTCCATTCTTCTATGCCTACTATGCCAACTTTAAAATTACCATGGTCTACTTGTATCAACATGGGAAAGATTTTCCGACAAAATTGTGAACAAAATATATTGTGATTAATTTGAAGAAACTCAAGATAGAGTAAGAAGAAATACTAGAAATGAAAAAGCAAATGTAAGTATAAATAAAAACCTTGGGAATCCTTCAAGATCATTTCTAATTATTTCTCTCCATTCTAGCAAAGAAACACTCTTATATGTTTTGTATTTTACAGATGAAATTGTGAAAATATGCTTTTTCAAATATAGTCATTAAAACATTACAATTGCCCAGGTTAATAAGTAGAGGTTGGAGAACATTCAGGCTACCCCAAGAATACTGTTGGTAATGAAAAATGTTTTTCAGTTAACCCATTTATATGACACATATTGGTGTTGTTTTTCCTGCTTTATACAGAGTACCAAACTTGGTGTTTAGAATGTTAATTTCAAAGTTATGAATTTCATATCGGGCATTGTATGGATATTCTATTTTTTATTTTAGGTAGAAAAAGAATGAAAGCTTAGTTGCAAATAGGAGTATAGGAATAGAAAGATAGGAGAATGTGTGACCTTTTACATTTTGAGTAACCTGCCTTTTGTAGGCAAAGAAAAAATTTTGATTTTTTTTCCCTAATAGATGTAGTCTTATATCTCTTTTATGAAGTAAGAGTATATTTTATTTTATTTCTTAAAATAGGGTAGTTGTTGTCATGTCATATGTTCCCATAGACCCTATCCTTAGTTTTCATATGTTTTAAGGAAAATGCTAAACCATTTATTTGATCGCCTACTTTGAGTTGTTTTTTTTTTTTTGCCACTATGTTTTCATTTTCACCTCTCAAATGATTAATTTTCAATAATATTACAATATATAGATATTATATCTTCTGTAAATGTTTTTATTAAAATATGGCTAAATCAAAAGGTAATATTTATTTCTTTTTATAATTTTCTTGAAAAATAAATATTTAATTGTACATAACAAATCATAGTCATATAAAAAATATAACTCAACCTGACTTTCGATACCAAGTAAGCTGAACAATGAAACTTTATATTTTTTAGGGCAACTAGCATCTTAAATACCAACAGACATTAGATGGTATGTTAACTGGTTTTTTAAATTCTAAGACTTTTTTTCCTTTCCATGAAACAATAGATAATATCTAAGAAATCGACATGATCTTCCCTCTGATTAGAATCATTAGAAGTTATTTTAGTTAAGAATTTTAAAAGGATTTCATTATGCATGACAAGGATAAATAATCAACAAAAGCTATAAATAAACATACAAAATTGTGAACTAAGACATGAGACTATGATAAACGACACTTACATGAGCAAAAAATTATTAAGTAAATCATTTTTTTTTTTTACGGCATAAAGAATGAATTTATTACTAAAAGATGGAGAGAAAGAAAACACACTAGCAAGGAGCTAGCCCTATAACCCGCACAGGAACTCCCCCCACACCCTTACAACAAAGCTTACAACGGCTTAGACAAGAACCCAACCCCTCCCTTTTACAACCAATTCTGAATCGCCAATTTTGGATTAGAAAAACATTCAAACCAACTACAGTTGAGCTTTGGGCACCTGTTCCTAATCCATAAGTAAGATAAACTTTGAACTTGGAACAGCACCTGTCCGAATGGTTTTCTACTATCTGCGAAGACTAAACTATTTCTTTTATTCCAAATAGACCAAATCACGATGAAAGTTATAGCCTCCCAAACCTTCTGATGAGCCGTATTAAAGCAGCCCAGATGTTGACTGGCCAAAGCTTGAATCAAATTTCCTGCTAGCACCGCATGAATATGCCACCAAGAAAATACTGCATACCAAACACCCCTTGCATGAGAGCAGTTCACAAACAAGTGATCCAACGATTCCTCTTCCTAT
Source organism: Aquilaria yunnanensis (assembly GCA_039654915.1). Taxonomy (NCBI): domain Eukaryota; kingdom Viridiplantae; phylum Streptophyta; class Magnoliopsida; order Malvales; family Thymelaeaceae; genus Aquilaria; species Aquilaria yunnanensis. The sequence continues at coordinate 45,565,701 of CM077595.1, forward strand.
TTGCAGAATGGGCAAATGGTATCTTGAACTGAGAAGCCTCGTATCGCCATGTTAACCTTTGACGGGAGCCTATACTGCAGAGCCCTCCAGATGCAAACATTGACTTTTCAAGGGGCCCACGAATTCCATCTTGTCGCTTGGCCCCCGCGAGTTGTTGGTAAAAGAGCTTCATCCACCAAACTGGACAACACCTTAACCGAGAACGTCCCAGAGGAGTGCAGATGCCAACTCCACCTGTCAGAGGATCCTGCATTCAAGTTTAATAAGACCAGTAATTTCGACAACTCCTCAAACTCACCTAACTCCCTCCCTCTTAGATCCCTCCTCCACCCCCAAACCCACTCATTGTCCCTCCTCCTTTCATTTATCAAACAACACTTTGACACCTCCAACTTAAACAACCTAGGGAACTTATGCTTCAGGACACCATTTCCCAGCCAAAGGTCCTCCCAAAATCTTACCTTATCCCCTACTCCTACAACCCACGTAAAAGATTTTAAAAAGTCCACCCCAACCTCCTCCAACTCCTTACCTATTTTTAAGATGCTCCCCCATACTCCAGAAAACCTTCTCCCTCGACACCCTATCTACCCCACCATTTTCTCCGAAAATGCCCTTAATAACCTTGACCCAGAACGCGTCCTCCTCTGTCCTAAACCGCCACCACCACTTCCCGAGTAAGGCCAGATTTTTTGGCCTTAGACTACCCACACTCAAACCCCCTGCCTCCTTTTTACCTAGCACCTTACTCCACTCTACCCAAGCTGTCTTTTTAACCTCCCTTGATCCCCCCCAGAAAAAGTGACATCTTAAACTTTCCAAATTTTTAACCACCGATAGGGGAGCACCGAACAAAGAGAAAAAGAACAGGGGTAAGCTTCCCAAAACTGATTTTACTAGGGTCAATCTACCACCATAGGACAGAGTCTTTGCCTTCCAAGTGCACAGCCTACTCTCTACCTTCTCAATAACCTGCTGCCAAGCCTGGACTTTCTTCATATTTGCTCCAATTGGCAGGCCCAGATACGAAAGCGGTAACTTATCTGTACCACAACCGAGCAAAATGGCCATTTTCACCACTTCCTCCTGGTTGACCCCTACACCAAAAATCTTGCTCTTCTTTAGGTTTACTTTTAACCCCGAGGCATACTGAAAACAATCTAGGAGTCTCATCAGGTTTCTACCATTAACTTCGGACCAAACACCTAAAAAAAGAGTATCATCGGCATATTGTAGGTGAGAAATGGATAACTCACTGCCACCTACTGTTATTCCAGTAAAAATTTTCTTCCTCTCCGCCTCCACTACCGCTACATGAAGCGCTTCAGCCGCTATCAAAAATAAAAAGGGGAAAAGCGAATCACCTTGACGGACTCATTTCTCCATCTGAAACTCCGGAGTTGGGGTGCCATTTACAAGGATTGATACCTTTGCACTTTCTATGCAGGCCATAATCCAGCTCCTCCACACCTGACCAAAGTTCATCTGCTCCATAATAGAATCCAAGAAATTCCAGTTTATAGAGTCAAACGCCTGCTCAAAGTCAACCTTAAACAGCAACATTTTCTTATTTTCTCTTTTAGCTTGGGCGAGCAGCTCATTTGTAATCAACACACCATCAAGAATTTGTCTTCCTTTTATAAACCCCGACTGCACATCACTAATCAAAAACGGAATTACTCTTTTCAACCTCTCTGCCAACACCTTTGCAATGATCTTGTATTGACAACCAATTAGGCTGATCGGTCTATAATCCCCCAGAATAATCGGGTTTTTACTCTTTGGAACCAAGGTCACAAACGAGGAATTACAACCCCTTTCTATCTTTCCTGCTTCCCAAAAATGCAAAACAAACTTTATAATATCCGGCCCCACTATCTCCTAATGTCTCTTGAAGAAATTAAAAGTGAAACCATCCGGTCCCAGGGCTTTGGAACCTCCGCACTGCCACACTGCTTCTTTGATTTCAGCTTCTGAGAACGGCTCTTCTAAACTTTGTATTAGCTCATCTGAAAGCTTCTTGAACCCACTACTTTTGAATCCTGGTCGAAGGTCCACCTTCTCCTGAAAATTATTTCGAAAAAAGCTGAACACCTCCTCCTTAATCTCGCTTGACTCCTCCCTCCATTTCCCATTAATATTCAGACCTGTGATACTGTTTCTCCTTATTCTCCCTCTTACAGAAGCGTGAAAAAAACTTGAATTTTCATCCCCCTCAATGGCCCATTTTACACGTGCTTTTTGCTTGATCATAGCTTCCTTAAGTTTTTCTTTTTCCGGATACCTCCACCAAGCTTCAGCTCTCTTTACTTTCTCATCCTCCTGAAGCTCCCTTGATTCTGCCAGTTTATCCCAATTCTCTATTTCTAACTTCAAATCTTCAGCTTGAACGTTCCCGGTATCAAAAGTTTTACTCTTCCACGCCTTTAACTCATGTTTCAAGACTTTTAGCTTCTCTTTAAGAACAGCCCCTGGAGTACCGGAAATGTTACAACCCATCCACACCTTTTTAACCAACTCTTGCAAATGACTATGCTCCATCCAAACATCAAAGAACCTAAAAGGCACTGGCCCGAAATCTGACAAGTTCAACTTCAACACCAAAGGCACATGATCTGAAATGTTTCTCTTCAATGCTACTACAACTGCCTTTGGCCACCACTGGAAAAAATCGTGAGACACCAGGAACCGGTCCAATTTGCTCATCTTTGATGCATCCTTTTGGAACCAGGTAAACTTCTTTCCCCCCATTTGAATCTCGTGCAGACCAGCTCCAGTAATGAAATTGTTGAAATTTCCAGCAACTCCCGCATCAAAACCACTGCCGCGCCTTTCTTCTCTAGACCTTACTGCATTAAAGTCTCCAAACACCACCCAGACACCTGAGCCTCTCCCCATTAAATCTGAGATTTGCCTCCAAACTTCCAGCTTTTCTTTATCCCCCTGATGCCCATTGACGTTTATAAAGTTTACGAAGACTGAATTTCCACCCCAATTTCCTGTCACACCCAAAAAGCCGTCTCCAGAAAAATGGTTGATTTTATGGAACACCTTTGTATTCCAAACACACAACAAGCCCCCTGATTTTCCACAGGCATCCTTCTTGACAAAGTCATACTCTGCCGAGTACCAGAAATTGTCCACTTTTCTACTTGCTTCTCTCAAATCTCCAGAAAAAAGCGTTTCCTAAAGCCCAAGGAAGTCTAAATTCTCCTTAGAACAATGCTCCCTCAATAATCTACATTTCAGAGCCTTCCCTAACCCTCTCATATTTAAAGACATTATCTTCATGAAAATCTACAGCTCCCCCTACCACACAAACCTTTTGCGACCATCCTCAAAACCTCCCTAGTCCCCCCCCCCTTCCTGCAACCAGATCCTCCAGCCCACTAACAACTGTAGCATTCAAATTAAAACCAACTGACTCACCTACTTTCCTGACGGCCTCGATTTCTCTGTCCATGCTTTCCATTATTTCTGTAGATTCATCGTCTTTCCTGCTTCCGATCTCCCGAATCTTCGCATTGCAGCGCTCTATGGCTGAATCGTCTATGGACTCACCAGCAACTTCCACTGCTTCGATTTGTTCAGCTCCAGCCTTCACTTTGCAGTCCTGGATCTTCCGCGATTTACACCCCTGGATCTTCTTTCTTCTCGTTCCTGTAGGTGGGTAGCTTGTCAAGGCTTTCGGCGTGCTCAAAACTGCATCATCGTACCCCCCTTCCAGGTTCTGCAACACCTCTGTAACACGTTTTGATCTGCTCCTCCTGCTCTGCCCCTTGTTCTGTGTAACTTCCATTTTTCGACAACCGCTTCTACACGCTGCATCTGACCCTCTTAAGCATTTTACCTCCTGGGCCCAGTACACCTCATTAGCCGCAGGACTTTCTTTTCTGTCCTTCTCCAGCCCAGCCCACCCCAAACTTCTTTGGGCCTCCGAATCTGCGTTTCTGAATTCTCCACCAGGCAGGCCCAACTCTTCTGGATTTTCGAAACCACCTTCTCCTTCACAGTCAAAGCTTTAGATTTTCCTTTAACCTCGAGCCGCCTGACTGGTTCCCTCCATCCCCTACAAAGCTGCTAACCTTTGGAGCCTGAGCCAGCCTCCAGGCTTCCATCTTGCCACTGCTATGGTCCACGGTTTTGTCATGGTAGTCTGTGCCAAAATTCCCACTTCTCGACACGTCCGCCAGCTTTTCCTTTTCCTCCATACTCAGCTCTTCACCGTCTAACTCAGCATCGTCTTCTTCACAGCTTGCCTCGTTTGCCGACTCAGCCGCATCATCTTCTGAGTTTCTTTGTGACGACGAACTGTACCTTGGTCCGAAGTCGATTAGATGAGATAAATCTTCAAAAAATCTCACATCAAATAAATGGGAGTCCACTTTAATTTTCAACACCTGTGCAATTGTTTCCATACAATTCGTTAAAACGCAGACTTTTCCCAGGCACACCTGTTCTTTCTGGAGTGTCAAACTTTCCACAGAAATGAGTTTCCCCCCGAGCCCTCCGATTGTTGTAAACGCATCTTTGCACCAAGCATGCAAGGGAAGTCCCTCCACATTCAACCATACAACTCTTCCCGGACTCGAAAGCTGCGAAGACCACGGAGTGACCCACTCAAACCATTCTTCGAACCAGTCTGCTCCGTCTTCCAGTGTTCTGTCAACCGATTCTTTTGAGCTACATTCAATTAAGACTCTTTTACCTCCCACATATTTGACTTTGCAGTTGCCAAAGCCTTCTAACTTCATCAAATATTGCAGCTGGCTTATGGAATCAAACTGTTTTACTTCACCGACTGCACATTGATTTAACCACATCAGTTCTTCATTTCTTGGTTTTAACTCTATCCCGGTCCATTCCTTCTGGTCTGAGTCGTCCGTCTTGCAAATTGCCCCAGTTCCACAAATTGGATTCTGCTCTTCAACTCTTTTCTTTGAGCTACCTCCGACAACCTCTGCATACTTTCTTCCATCTCTCCAAGCTCCGCACCGCGCCAAATCTTCTGCCTGCCTTCTTGAGCTACCCTTAATCTCCCACTGAGTAGTCTGCTTTTGATACCTTGCGATATTAACACGAAGTTTAAACGACCCAATCCAAATACTATTTAGGTCCTTTTCCAAGCTTTCCTTGCTCCTCACGTTCTTGAATCGGACGAAACCAAATTTACGACCTGCTTTCGTTCTCTTGTTGGCCACGAACATATCCACCACCACTCCGTATCTTTGAAACACCGGCCAAAGATTTCTCCTGCCCCAGTCTTCCGGGAAGTTCTCAAAGAAGAACGACGTGGACACCTTGTCCATGACCCTGCTAACATCCTGAATGACCCTGCTAAAATCCTGATTGAAAGTTCTTCCCCTGACCCTTTTCCCTCTACCGAGACTCCCCTCTCGGGAATATTCTCTCCTCGCACCTCTGTCGCTCTCTCTCATCGCTTTCTGATGTTAGGCTATTAAGTAAATCATAATGAAGAAAAATGCTTCAAAATATGTGTTACAGGTACAAAACTATTGAGATTGCAACATATAACTTACTCTTTTGTCTAATTTGACTTGAGTAAAGTATAGACTTATGCAATCTTGGTTAAATTATTTTTTTCATTAGGGATTTCATGATTATGCTACATCACGGCTAACACTTAAAAGATTGCCCACGTGTTATTGAAAATTTAAAACTTTCTTCAAATTCTGCTCATGCAAATTTGAACCCTCAAGCTTTTTTGTTGTCATGTGTCCCATGTTCATCCACTATAAAGACAACATCCAATATTTAAGTTTTTCATAATTTTGCCAGTTTTCGATTTTTGAGAAAATTAGACTTTAAGTTTACTAGCATATTCCAAAACAAACTCCATGAATAAATATTTTCTATTATACTAATTTGAAATTGCCATGTAAAACAATGACTTTAATCATGAATTTTTGCCATTGTTATGAAACTTTAATTATAATAACAAAAGGATGTTCCTCATAACTTTTTCTCTACCTTATCTTCAATTACCATACTTATTGGAATCTTTATGATTTTATGTTAATTTATATTATTTACTTCCCATGTTATAGAAAGACAAGTTCCCTTCTTCCATGCTAGCTTGTTATGCCAACTTTGAAATTACCATGGTCTGCCTGTATCAACATGGGAAAGATTTCCCTACAAAATTATGAATGAAATATACTATGATTAATTTGAAGAAACTCAAGATAAAGTACAAAGAATTACTAGAAATGAAAAAGCAAATGTAAGTATAAATAAAAACCTTAGGAATCCTTCAAGATCATTTCTAATTATTTCTCCCCATTCTCAAAAAAGAAACATTCTTATATGTTTTGTACTCCCTCCGTCCCAAAATCTTTGCTCCATTTGTTTTCAGTAATTAATCTAGAATTTTTTATTTTCAACGTTTTAATATACAAATGAAAAATCTTTGCATACAAATGATAAATCAAAACATGTAGTTTCTAAATATATATTTTTTAATTTTTTCTAACAAACAATAATATGAAAAAAATCAAGTCAAAATACAACCAAAAGTCAAATGGAGCAAAGATTTCGGGACGGAGGGAGTATTTTACAAATGAAATTGTGAAAATATGTTTTTTCAAATATATTCACTAGAACATTACAATTGTCTAAGCCAATCAGTAGATGTTGGAGAACATTCAGGTCACCCCAAGAAAGCCCTAGTGAACCCATTTATATGACACATATTGGTGTTGTTTTTCCTACTTCATACAAACTTGGTATTCAGAATGTTGGTTTCCAAGTCATGAATTTCATATCGGTGTTGTATGGATCTTCCATATTTTATTTTAGGTAGAAAAAGAAAGAAAGATTAGTTACAAAGAGGAGTATAGGAGTAAGAAGATAAAAGGGGGCGTGGCCTTTTTGCATTTGGAGTAACCTGCCTTTTGTAATTGGAGAAATTTTTTTCTTCCTAACAGGTGTAGTTCTACTACTAACTTTTGAGGCTTTTCCGACGGCATATTTACCAACGTGTGAGGCCGTTGGAAATTACCAATGGGCAGGACTGTTGGTAATTATTTCCAACGTGCACGCGTTGGTGTAACAATGAAATTTTTGTTTAGGTTTTTTTTTTTTTTTACCAACGGCCTAGCACAACCGTTGGTAAATTTCCAACTTCTCTACGTTGGTAATTTTTTTAATGAAGTGAGAGTAGTCTTCTTCTTATTTCTTAAAATAGAGCAGACTTTTCTTCATATCATGTGTTTGCATCGAGCATCGACCCTGTCCCCAGTCTTCATAGTGTTCTAAGGAAAAGGTTAAACCACTTGATTGATCACTTGTTTCGAGGTTTTTTTTTCTACTATTTTTTCATTTTCATCATTTGAATGATTAATTTTCAATAATATTACAATATGCTGATATTATATCTTCTGTAAATGTTTTTATCAAAAGACGACTTGATCAATAGGTAATATTTAATTTTTTTAATAAGTTTCTTAAATAATAAATATTTAATTTTCTTATTTAAAAATTTTGTTTTAGATATATTCAAACATAAACAATTAAGAGAGGTTAAGTAATTTAAAGACAATTGCAACATGTTTGCCAATCCTAAGCAAAAAGGTGAAAGGCTTAAACACTTCCTGCTTGCTTGAACTATTACCATTCAAGTAGATAACCCCATTAACTATGACTTGTTATGACTTAGTCCCGTAACTATTAAAGATTGAATAGAGGATCCCCTAATGCGGTCACATGATGTAATATAGGTCACACAGTCGTTAGTTATAATAATAGCTCAAGTCTTTGTACCCAACCACTACTAAAAAAACATATTTTTTCAACTGCCATTTCCAACTGCTGGCAGTTGGAAATTTTATGTTTCCAACGGCTGGCAGTTGGAAATAAGGCAGTTGGAAATCCTTTCGTTGGAAATTTTACTTCCAACGGCCCAGGTTTTAGCAGTTGGAATTTCCAACTGTCAGCCGTTGGAAAATAAGCAGTTGGAGAATTTCCAACGGCTGTAGTGATTTTTTTTTTTTTTGTGTTCCAACTGCCTTAGCCGTTGGAAAATTTCCATATTTTCCAACTGCTGAGGCAGTTGGAGAATTTCCATATTTTCCAACTGCCTCAGCTGTTGGAAATCAGGCTGGCCAGTTGGAAAAAAATAATAATTATTATTATTATTGGATTTATTATGCAAATAATAATAATATTAACAATAAAACCTCCATAATTACTATTTTCTTTGTAACAATAATTATTATTATAATTATTATTACTCTTATTGGATTAATTATTTGTATAATTATTATAACAATTATTATTATTATTACATTTACTAGTGCTACTAACTATACTATTGTTAATATTATAATAATTATAATAATTATTATTATTATAATTATTATTAGTTACTCTTATTGGATTTATTATTACTGTAATAATAATTATCATTATTATTATTATTACTATTACTTTAGTACTACTCGTAGTTTATTAATCAATTTAAATAATAATAATAATGATAATATTTATTATTAATCTTACTGTGACTTTACTGCAACTCTTACAATAATAATTATTCTTTGAAGTATTATATATTATTACTATTATTATTATTATTGACATATATTATTATTCAAGGGCAAACTTAATTAACTACACTTACTTAAATAGAAATATTTTGTACGTTTATATTAATTCCAATTATGAAAACATTGTAAGAATGATTCAAATTAAACATTATACACACTAACAATATGTATTACCTAAACAATTGACAATCAACAAAAGATTTCATATTTTTAAAAATGAAAACTGCTTTCAGATCACTAACTAATTTTAAATATCACTAATTAAATATTACTTTTAAATATACTAACTAATTTTACACATAAATATACTACCTAAGCAATTTACTTAAAACTAATTATTAACTATTTTTAATTATACTAACTAATTTCACACATAAATATACTTCCTAAATAATTTACTTAAAACTAAGTATTTTTTATTTTTTAATTAATCCCGAAATTAATAAAAAAAGTAAGAAAATGGAAAAAAATGTTAAATTATAATGGGTAACCCAAATACTTCACATCCAACCATCAACAACTACAAATCACATACTAATCACATATTTCAAACCAAATTACCATGAAATAATCCCGATTTTAACTAATTTTTAGAAAAAAAATAAAAAATTCGGATTAAACAAACTTACCTCAACTCCAACAGATTACTTGCTTCAAATGCCTCGAAATAGCTTCAAATCAGCTACAATAAGCAAAATCAAAACCCATTAGTCAACAAACAACAGCAAAGAACGCAAAACCGCCAAAAAAAATTGAAGAAAAATAAAAAAAAATGCAAACTAACCTACAGATCAAGAAAAATGAGACCAGATCCACGTCAAAATAAGCTCCAGAAAATTGATTAACCCCTTAATCGAACAAACGAAGGTGCTGTGTGTGCGTGTGGTAGGAAGAAAAATTACAGAGACGAGAGAGACGAAACTGGAGAAGAAACGCAGGAAGAAGACGACACGTCAGGTTGGGGGGAATTTAAATTGGAAAAAAATTTCCAAAACGCACCGTTTAATTAAATGAATTTCCAACTGTTCAGACCGTTGGAAGATGTGGATTTTTTAGTAGTGACCATTTTCCAACGGCTTTAGCCGTTGGAAATATTAAAAATTAAACAATAATAATTTTTTCACTTCAAAAACCAATTATTTCACCATTTTCCAACGGCTAAAGCCGTTGGAAATATTACAAATTAAACAATAATATTTTTTTGCTTCAAAACACAATTAGTTCACCATTTTCCAACGGCTTCGGCAGTTGGAAATATTAAAAATTAAACAATAATATTTTTTTGCTTCAAAAACCAATTATTTCACCATTTTCCAACGGCCTAGGCCGTTGGAAATATTAAAAATTAAACAATAATATTTTTTTCGCTTCAAAAACCAATTATTTCACCATTTCCAACGGCTGAAGCCATTGGAAATATTAAAAATTAAACAATAATATTTTTTTCGCCTCAAAACCCAATTATTTCAGCATTTTCCAACGGCTAAAGCCGTTGGAAATATTAAAAATTAAACAATAATATTTTTTTCCATTCAAAAAACAATTATTTAACCATTTTCCAACAGTTTTAGCCGTTGGAAATATCAAATATTAAACAATATAATTTTTTTGCTTTAAAAATGCAATAATTTCACATTTTCCAACGGCTTCAGCCGTTGGAAATACTAAGTATTAAACAATAATATATTTTTTTCGTTCCGAATGCAATAATTTCAACATTTTCCAACGGCTTAAGCCGTTGGAAAATACTAAATATTAAACCTCAATATTTTTTTTCGTTTCAAATGCAATAATGTCACCATTTTCCAACGGCTTTAGCCGTTGGAAATATTTTTCAAATTTAGTTTCTTAAATTTCCAACTGCTAGGCCGTTGGAAATTAATTTATGTTCCTTCTAACGGCTCGGGGCAGTTGGAAATTTCCAACGGCTTTACCGTTGGAAATAATGGCAGTTGGAAATTTCCAACGGCTTTACCGTTGGAAATAATGGCAGTTGGAAATTCATGGTTTTTTAGTAGTGAACTGTTAGGTGTAAATACCTCCTCTTCCACTGAACTATCACCACTCGCATAGATGACCACTCAACTATATGTAAAAATGTACTTATTTATTTATTTTTATTATATTAATGAAATGCACATAAAATATTTAATTTTTTCAATTAGTTCACAATATATATTTATTTCTTGCTAATTTTTATCTTAATTAATTATTTCTCGCACAAACATAAGTACCACAATGGCTTCGTCATGATTAAATTAAAAGTAAATGCACCATAAGTTCTATGATTTTGCACACACTATAAGCAAATACACTGCTTTGTCATATTCTAATATTACACTTTAATATTATGATTGTTTTTTCTTGCTTCACTACCGCCATTTAAGTACTATTCTCTAGCTATTGTTTAATTGTTGTTGTCCATCTGTTTTTGTCTACACTTAATGATTAAGAAGTTTGTTTGTTTTCTGTTTTAGCTCTATTGTTATTTGAGTTCTATTCTTCATCTGTCATTTCATTATTATTGTGCATTCATTTTGTTCTTCACTTAATGTTGATGTGCTTGACATATGTCTGCTTCCTACTATGAACAGAAGTGAGTGTAGAGTGGTGAGGTGGGGAATAGGAGAATAATGATTTTGTATTGCTGTGATTGTTTGCATGGTTTTATAATAGGGAAATGAAATGTTTGTTTCTCTTACATACAAATATGCCTTCAAAATTATAGTGGTTTGGCAAAGCTGATGTGTTATTTGCAAATGGGCAGTAGTTATGTTATGGCATTTGCATAAAAGACTTCGTATGATGTGGGTATTGGTTGTTTTTTGCATTGATTTAGTTTTGGTATGAATTAAGGGTGTTGACGTTCTAATGGTGGTAACATGTTAGCAATTTACAGATTCATGCTACTCTCACCAGCAATCAGTTTGGAACAAATGTTTCAAAAGACAATTTCCTTTCATCTATATAAGTTACTCTTAGTCGACTGATTGGGGACCATATCAGCATATCATAAAATTTGTTAAGTATAGAAAAATTAAATAAAATTTTGGTGTCCTATATTTTTCATATACAAACATTCTTGCTTTAGTGCTTAGTTTGCATGCTCTACCTTAGAAAACTTTGTCCTACGGTTTTCTATTTTATTTTGGTTATGTTATTTCCATATGCTTAGTTTGCGTACTTTATTTTATCAATTTTTTGTCAAATTTTTAATGATATTTCGGTACTGTGATTTCTGTTCGTGGTTTCATGCTCAATTATGGTAGTCATTTTTTAAATGTTTATTTTTTAAAAAAATTTTAATGTCGTTTTACTATTTTTTTCCATTTGAAAAATTGCATGTTATTTCCCAACTTTGATCAATTTTTTGTCACTTTTTGCTGCCATATTTCAGTTTTGTTTTACTATTTTAGTAATGTTATTTCCGAACTTCTCCTTGTGTCATTTCACGATTTTTTATTTGTTAAAGTGCATGTTATTTGTGCAATTTTTGTGAATTTTTTGTTAACTTTCTCTTCCATGTTTCGGTACTGTTATTTTTCTTGTCAGTTTTGTGGCTTTAATTTAGTAGCCAATTTTTTATTATTTATTTCATGACTTCTTCCTATTTTGTTGCACTGGTTTTTTCATTTAAAAAATTGGATGTTATTATGCAACATTATTGTTGTTTTTTGTCACAATTATTTCTACATTTGATCTATATGTAATTACTCATGCAGAAAATGACAAGGTGTAGTTAAGTTCAATGTGAGTTTCTCTTCATAAATTGAAGGTATTGTTTATATATATCTCTTTTGATGAAATTTCATAATTTTGATTTCTAAATGCATGTTTTCAGTGGCGAAGGTATGGATCTTGACTATTTATCCCCAAAAATCATATTGGCTAAGTTATGTAATCATAATAGATTACCCCATCCATCCTATAGTGTAGAACCTCCTGTGGGTAATTTTTTTTATTTTTCTCTGTGTATTAATTTTATTCCCCTTTGGTGATATTTATTACCATTTATTGTCACTGGTTATTTAAAAGTAGATGTTAAGACTACTGGTGAAGATGTAGCAATAATTGTAGTTAAGAAATTATGTCGCATGCTCGATATTCATTTAAAATCTTTTTGATTTAAATTGTTATACTACCTGGCGACAATTATATGATGTAATATTGTTAAAGTATACTCTACTAATTATAAGTTGCAGCAATTACACAAATATTTAAGTAACTTGGAAGAACAAACGCGCTCACTTTTTTCAAAGATTTAAAGACTTATTATGGAAAACAATAGGTTGCATGAGGAGTTACAAAAAGAAAGAGCTTTTGATCATTGCCTTCATATTGAGAGAATGATGAGTAAAATATCTATTAAAAATAATATGTAGGAATAATGTTTCGTGTTCATAATGTTTAAGTGAACTTTATGAATAATATGCAATGTTGTATTGTACTTTCCAGAGATATGTAGTTTTTTACAGCAAAAACAATTATTTCTTTCGTATGATTTGGTTGGTATTTAATTTTAATAATTGTAGAATATTATTTCCTTTTTTATCACAATACATGATTTCAAAAATTATGTCTTTTTACCAACGATGAAAATAATATATGTTACTTAAAGAACGTTATCAACTTAGAGTACCTATATCACTTTTAAAAAGTAAAAATAATCAAATAAAAGAAATGGTTGTCCCAAACAAATATGAATGACAAGTGTTCTAGTGATGATCATGAAGAATATCAAATAATGATGAGTAAAAGTTTAGTGGATAAATATTTTCAATTTTTTTCACAAATGTTATTTACTTTTTTTGCCCCGTAGTCATTAATAGGTGTAGTTCTATTTTCTTTACCTGATCAGATTTGGATAATGGGGGAAAAAGACATAAGATATTTATTTATTAATATTAATTCAACAATGTATGGTTTATATAATATTTATCAACTATATTAATGTTTATTTATTTACTAAACAAAGATAAAATATTGAATTTTGGAAGCCCTAATTTTGAATGTAAATTTCCCTAATTTTGAATGTAAATTTCGTGGAGCTATATTCTGGTACAATGAGTATATGAAGCATGTTCGTAAGACAAGGCAACCTAGGTTTTCTTTATACTATCAAAATGGTTATGTTTCATTACTATTACGAAAGGAAACACAAACTTTTTTACATGAATTGCTAAATTTTACTTATTTCTCTAGAAATCTAAATATTTGCCAAAATATAAGGCTATATAATTCAATGTTTGCCTTTACATCACTTGGCACAAAAAAATATGGTGAGATTAACAAGGGAAAAGGTCCATACATATTTCGGATTTATGGATAACTTTATCATCACATTGGATCTCTTCTATCACTTGTGGGACAAAACCCTAAATTTACTCAGCTTTATATTTATGATACTTCTTTTGGAATTCAAAATAGATGTTGTGCTTTGAGAGATGTTGAAACATCTTCTATTGATCCTAAAATTGTTAAGCAATTAATAACCATGATAGATAATTACAATGAAATTGTCAAGACTTTTCCCATGGTTCGTGATCGTATAAATTCTACAGTTACGACATCTTTCATATTAACAATTAATGGGAAAAAATTTGATGATTTTGTTAATTATGAAAATCCATCTCCATCTAAAATAGCTAGTTTGATAGTAGGCGATTTTAGGGAGAATGAGATTTTAAGTCAAGATATATTTGTTCAATATCAATTAATAGAGCTTCATCAAATAAGTCATCTTGATAGATATTTCATGGCATTGCATTATCCTTTACTTTTTCCTTATGGTAAAGATGGCTTTTTATTGGATATTCCATATACTTCACTTGCAACAAAGAAAAATTTGAGCAAAAAGAATATTACAATGTGGGAGTTTTATGCATATAGAATATAATATAAATGAATAGATGGACGTACATTGTTAAGATGATGTCATTTTTTCCAATAATATATAGTTGATTCTTTGCTTGCATTTGAAGAACATCGTCTCTTTTGTATAAGAAACAAAAAAAAAAAAAAAAGTTAAGATCAAAGTTATATATGGGAACTGAAGATGCAATCACAAGAGGTGAAGTTGATGGTAAGACTATTGGAAAATGAATTATTTTACCTTTGAGTTCCACAGATAGCACATATTACACGATACAAAATTATCAAGATGCCATTTCTATTTGTCATTGGTATGGTCATCTAGATTTATTTATTACATTTACATGTAATGCGCAATGACCATAAATTAAGGTAGCATTATCACTTATACTAGGGCAAAAAAGTGAGGACTGACCTTGTGACGACTCAAGTCCAGAACCAATAAACAAAACACTTGCCCACACCACATGGGCTATCCTTTAGAAAAGGATAAATGCTAGGTGCTTATGTTTTGGAATTGAAGCTTATATATCCACATAAGGCTTCCCACAATTCACCATGTAGGATATGGGGGTGTTATAGACCTGATATTATTGCTAGAGTTTTTAAAATGAAGATCAATAAAATTATCGATCACATCATGAAAAAGAATTATTTTGAAAAATGTGTTGTAGATAAGTTTTTCCGTTACATGCTCATTTTTTATAATCTTAATTTTTTCTACGGCAATGTTATAATAAAAATAGATATAATATATATAAATACTTTTAATCTATATCTTGAATGACAATTACTTATTTCTATTTGTGTTGATTTAAAAGAAATAAAATGTTATGAATATTTTGAATACAAACCAATATTTTTGTTCATCAACATTGTTAGAAAGACTTTAATACATTTGGGCTATATATATCCATATTTTGGCATGGCTTGAATCTGGTTTGGAAAATCCAAATAAAAAACATGAATCATTAATCTGTGCAAAACTTTCAAAGATAGAAGAAGATCCATTTGCATATGAAACATTGGCAAAATTTATGATTCATGGACCTTGTGGACTTGCTAGACCTACATCACCATGCATGAAAGATAATTGTTGTTCTAAACATTATTCTAAAAAATTTACAGATCAAACTGTAATCGATGGAGATGACTTTTTTATATATAGAAGGCAAGTTGTTGGGTGAATTGTTGTGAAAGATGGTATTAAAATGGATAATTATTTTATTGTTCCTTATAATCTTGGTTTACTACTCAAATATCAAGCACATATTAACAAAAGACTAGATAGAACACAAGTATATAACTAAAAATATGACAATCGATGCAGATACGATATTTGTTATTAAAATCACAGAAGTCGATGAAGTTAAAGCTTATCTTAACTGTAGATATCTTTTAGCTTATGAAACAGTTTTGAGATTGTTTGATTTTGATTTACAATATAGAGATCTATTAGTTGAATGAGATTGTCTGTCTATTTACTTTTATGACAACCAATCTTTTACAAAAAAAGAAAAAAAATAGATTTCTTACCTTCAAATATTCAAAGAAAGGACCTTTAGAAGAATATGTTTGTTAAGTGGTTAAATGCAAATGCTAAATATTTTGAAGCATGTCATTTAAAATATGATGAATTTCCATAAAAATGGGTTTAAAATAAGAAAGAAAAAATATGGACAGCAAAACAAAAATAACGACGTGTTGGATGAGTAATATATGTTTATCCAATTTCAGGTGAACTTTATTATTTATGAATGTTACTAAACATTGTCAGGGGTCCTAAAAGTTATGAAAAAATTAGAACTATTAATGGAGTTCTTGATTCTATATTTTGAAAAGTTTGTCAAGCATATGATACATTAGGAGATGATAAAGAAGGGCATGAAGCTTTAAATGATGCAATGTAGTGGGCAACATCACCTCAATTGTGACAATTATTTGTAACAATTACATTACTATGTGAGGTTGGAAATCCAAATAAGTTATTTTAGACCTTTTTTTTACCTTTTCTTGGAGATGATATTATGCATAAAATGCAAATTTTGACAGGTTTACCATCTCCTATGATACCAAATGAAAGAATAAAAAAACGTGTTACTTGAGCTTGAGAAATTATTTAGTATAAATCATTCTTCTTTGAAAGAATTTGGTATCTATCTACCTCAAACTACTGATTATAAGGAATTCGAAAATCATCTTATTCTAGAAGAATTATTTTATGATAAAAACAATTTACTTTATGAGCATTTAGTTCTTTATTCTAGATTAAATGATCAACAACTTAAGATATACAACGTAATCACAAATGCAGCATTTAATAATCTTGAAGGTTTATACTTTTTCTATGGATATAGAGGAACAAGGAGAACGAATTTATGAGAGATAATCATTTCACAAATTCATAGTGAAGGATACATTGTTTTTGTAGTTGCTTCTTAAAGTATAGCATATTTGCTATTACTTGGTGAAACAACACATCCATGCTTTAAAATACCTTTAAGTCCTGTCAATCATGCTACATGTGAAATAAAAAAGGATACGTATTTAGCAGAACTCATTAAAAAAGTAAAGTTAATTATATAGGATGAAGGTCCAATGACATATCATAACTGCTTTGAAGCATTAGATAAATCATTACAAGATATCCTTACTATTATAATAGTACTAGTTCTAAACCTTTTGGAGGTATGGTTGTTCTACTTGGTGATGCTTTTAGGCAAATCTTGCCTGTTGTTGCTAATAGTGATCATGCAGATACAATAAATGCATGTATCAATAAATCATATATTTGGAATCATTGAAAAATTTACACTTTGACAAAAAAATATGCACTTGATGAAAGGTCATTCTCAAGAATCAGAAGAAAAAATGCATGAATTTAATTATTGGTTGCTAGGAATTGGTTGTGGAGCTAAATATTTTTGTGTAAATATTTAGAATAATGATATTGATTTTGAGTGAGTTAAAACTCCTTTCGATTTATTAATCCAACTAGGGGATGATCCAATTAAATTTATTTTATGTGCAATTTATGATGACCATTCTTAGATGGACAACTGTGCATATTTACAAGAATGAGCTATCATTACTCCTTGGAATTATACTGTCACTGATCTTAATAACTATATGTTATCTCTGATTCCTGGAGAATAGAAGGTTTTGCTAAGTCATGATTCCATATTAGCAACCGGAAAAAACAATGTTGATTATAATATGTTATATCTTGTAGAATTTCTAAATTCACTTTAGCTAAATTATTTGTTGTAACAAGAATTAAAACTCAAAGTTGGTGTACCTGTCATGTTACTTCATAATTTAAATCCATTAGATGGATTATGCTATGGTAAACTTCTGATCGTGACATGCATTACTTAAAGGGTTATAGAAGCAATTATACTTTGTGAAAGTCATATGGGTAATAAAGTTCACTCACCTTTCATTATAACGTAGGCTACAGGTACAAAGTGACTTTTTACTCTAAAACGAAGGGAGCTTTTATTTTTGTGTTTGCTATGCGATAACAATTAATAAAAGTAAAGGACAAACTCTAGAAAAGATTGGCATATATTTACCAGAATTTGTGTTTTTACATGGACAATTATATGTCGCATTTTCATTGCTGACATCACGAAAAGGATTAAAAATTCTAGTTTAGAATGATCCATCAGAACCTGCCGATTGCAGAAGAAATGTCATCTACCATGATATTTTTTAAAATTTATCATCAGCTACAACATTAATTTTTTTTTTTACTGAAATGTTTCAATTATTTACTTAGGAAGTAAATTTTCGAATAATTGAGTTATATTCCAATTCTTAACTTTCTTATAAAACTTACTTCTCTAATACATGATCTTTATTTTTTTTTTATCACCCAAACAACGTATATAAATTAATACCACCAATTAGAGATTAGGAAAAAATTATAAATAAATAATATATTTTCTTAAATAAATGTAGAATTCACAATACATATCATATCAAGAATGAAAAAAATTGAGGTTATAATTGATATTTCCATTGAAAATAGTCTTACACTTTATTTACTATAGCATAACAATCTTTATCACATTTAGTCTTACCTTTTTGAGTTACAGATTATTTCTCATATAATCAGAGAAAATAAGAATTTTCAATACACATAAACATACATAACACACACACACACACATGCATACACAAGATTTGCTAATCGAACATATATAGTATATTTTTACATTTAAAAATAAAAATATAAAAAGATAAGTTTTAATGTTTTTATTTGGATAACAAAATTATATAAACATTATTTCGTTATAAATTAAAGGCACATTTACCCCTAAAAAATTTTCCCTTTTATCCTGGCATTAGTTTCAAGTAGTTTTGTATATAGAGACAGAAATTTTTATAACAATTTTTCTAGTGTAGTTTGCATTAATGTTAATTGACACAACATACATACATACATACATATGTATGTATGAATGTATGTATATTATTTATTTCCCTGAAATTCAGTTGCAAAATCTAATCCTAGTCTTCATATTATCATTGTGAAAGAGAAAATTGTTAGTCCTAAAGTTGAATATATATTGGATATGATCTCAGGCATACTCTACAACTCTAGGTGTAAAATAAATTCAAAATTTTGCATGTATGCCCATTGGCTCTTTAGGGCGGTAGAAAAATTGGGAAGCTCAACACTCGTTCTATTCTCCTTAATTTTCACTTCTCTTTAATTCACAATCTCATCTCTTCAAGCACAAGAAAGATAGCTGCTATATGATTTCCACTTCTCTCCAACATTTACACTTTATGACAAACAAAGAAAATTTTTTTGTCATTATTTTCCTTTAATTGTATAGCAAGATAATGATAGCTACGTAATCATGCTACCTTAATCTAAGAAGCCATATGCAAGAATTAGAGGAAAAGATTTTTGAATGCGCCACAATTGGTACTTTTAGGAGGTCACACTAATAAAAACCAAAGAAAATGAAATTATTTCTTAATTTTCTATCACTAAAATGCTTTCACTTCCTCCTTCAGATTAATTCTCTATTGCCTACTGGTAGGACACATGCCTTTTAACTTCAAAAGACAATAGATGTTTATACCCCATGCATTGATTTTCTTCAACTTGGCACATTTTAGATATATTTTTTTTCTTGCCAACAGTTCCCTTTCATCTACTCTTCCAAAAGTTTCTCCTTTATAAATGCTTGAACTCTTATAGTACTAGCTAGAAAGAAGTTACCTTCTCTTCCATTCCAAGGTTCTCCTCTATTTATTTCATTACTTTATTCATTTTTCTTCCTCTAATGAAATATTTTATTCTCAAAGCCTCCATATTCTCTTTCTTTCAATTTCAACCGTCAACTGAATCTCCTATCAATTTATTCAAGGGGTTTTTCTAGTGTTGCGCCCAAAAGGAAATTATGAAATAATTGTATCTTGCACATTGAGTTGTGATATTTTATTGAGGAATTATTCGGATAATTGTGTTTGTTGTTTGTTTCTGTATAACATAATCAAACATAATTTTAACCTTAGAATAACAATATTTCTGAAACATCACTGGTTCAGTATTATTGTGGAATGGGTTGCAATAATACATAAATACTAGGATATGTGAAAACTAATATGAGATATGTAGTGTACATATGGGTACAAGTTAGAGAACTTGTGCACTGGACCAACCCACCATGAGAATGATATATGGATCATTATATGAGTGTTATAAGTGATTCTTATAGTGATCATGATATATGTAGTCCTTTGACTTGAGGTCATCAAGGTTCTTTACATGTGAGTCACATACTTTGATACTTCCTTTTGTTGCTCATAACTAAGTGAACATGAAGCTAGTCATTAGGTATGTCACATATCATGTGGAGGGATTTGTATGATCAAGATAGGATTTGTCTCTCCTATGTAACGGGAGTGATATCTTTAAGCCCCTTGATTGAGTGGGACTAAGGAAATGTATGGTCATGCTCAGATATGTTGATATACCATATTAATGTCATCAGTTTAAGTCAGTATACTCGGGAATCAATAAACCTATAAGAGAGTGACACATTCCATGTCTTGTGCTCGAATCTTGATATCCTTGGTGTTGACACCCAATTTCGTCCGGCCATTAAAAAATTTTTTCATTAAAAAATTAAATTAAATATTAATTAAAAAAATCATTTATTATTATTATTATTATTACTAAAAAATTTAATTAGTTTAAAATATATTTTTGTTTTGAGAAGATTTGATTTAAAAAGATATATATGGGTATATGTGTATGTTTGAAGTAAAAATTAAAACTCCATAAATGACAAAATTAAAAAGTTTGCGGTAAAAATGACAAAATTGAGAAGTTTCGGGAAAAATTGACAAATTCTGAAAGTTTCAGGAGCTTTACGTAATGTTTCGCATCAATTTTGGGCCAGACGGACGTTTCTGGCCCAAATTGACAGAAAACGACAAAATTGTCAGAATCAGAAGCTTCTGATACTTATCCAGAGGATAAGAAACGTAAAGGACTGAAACTGTCATTTTACCAATTTAAGATATAAGTTTTTATTATTTTTATTATTTAATTAGGAACAGTTCAGCCAAACTTACTCTATAAATAGGGGTCCAAATTTGATGCTGGACACAGAAAAAAAATACAAAGAAACCTTAGAGCTCTGTTTCAAAAAATATGAAAATTACAGTCTTAGTCCATAGGCTCTCCTCCCTCTGCCTAGAAAGTCCCAAACGTTTTCTTCTTATGTTTTGACCATCTTCTTCGTTTTTCTTTTTTTTCCGTTTTCGCCGTTCCCCCGCCGTTTCTCTCCAGTTATCCCGCCGTCCCTTCGTCGCCGTCGCTCCCCGCCGTCGCCGTCACCCCCACGCAGTCGCCGTCGCCTCCCCGGCCGTTTCCGTCGCTGTCGCCGTCGCCGTCCGCTCCGCGTTTCCTCCTCCGGCCGTCCTTTTTTTCCTTCCTCCTCCTGCCGCCTCCGCCGTGCTCCCGCTCCGCCGTCGCCCTGCCCCGCCGCCGTCGCCTCTCCGCCCCTTCGCCTGGCCCGCGTCGCCCCCAGCAGCCCCACCCCCCTGCCCCTGCGCCCGCGTCGCGTTTTCTTTCCTGAGAATTCAAATTTTAACTTCAAGGGTAAAACGTCCTTTTAGTCCTTCATCTTTTCAATTTCTTTCAATTTGGTCACTAACC
Source organism: Aquilaria yunnanensis (assembly GCA_039654915.1). Lineage (NCBI taxonomy): Eukaryota > Viridiplantae > Streptophyta > Magnoliopsida > Malvales > Thymelaeaceae > Aquilaria > Aquilaria yunnanensis. The sequence continues at coordinate 45,587,325 of CM077595.1, forward strand.
TTTTATTTTGTTCTTGCAGAATTAATTACTAACTCTTTTACTTGTTTATTTATTTGTTTATTATTGTTATTATTACTAACCCCTTTTTATTATTGTTATTAACAACTAATCCAACTTTTATTTTTATTGTTATTAACATCTAATCTAACATTACTAACTTTGCTAACCTTTATTATTATTATTATTATTATTATTATTATTATTACTATCTTTATTATTATTATTATTATTATTATTATTATTATTATTATAATTCATGGAAGGTTATACCTCCTATTTATTTATTTTTAAGTGGATGACCAGAAAACCCCACTTTATTCTTATTTATTTATTTATTGTCCTTTAACTTTCCTTTATTTACTTTATGTGCTTTTTATTTGTTTATTTATTTATTTATTTGCATATGTTATTTAATTTGTGCAATTTTTTTAAGTGGATGGTCAAAAAGCCCCACTTTATTTTCCTTTAATTTTTCTTTTGCTTAATTTATGAAAATTTTAATTATGTAGATGGTTAAAACTTATTTCACTTATTTCACCTTTAGTCATAAAATAAAATAATAAATAAAAAATAAAATAATAACAAAATAAAAAAAAAAGTTTTTATGTGAATAATTAACTTTATATTATTTATTTTTTAGGGCTAACAAAAATCATTTTTTGACAAAAGCCAACCATCTTTTATTATTTTTGGATTACATATTTTTATTTATTTCTTTTAAAGAAAACATTAAAAAAAATAAATCAATTTTTTTTAAAAGTAATAGCAATTAACAATTTAAGAAAAGTAAAAAAATAATAACAACAAAAATATTAAAAAAATTATGATTAAATAAACAAAAAAATTTAATAAAATATTAAATCAATTTCCATATCCGGATGATCCGGCAGAATCCACGGTTTGGAAAATATCAACTTTTTTTATTGAATAAAAATAAATATAAAGATAAAAATCCATATTTTACGATATGGATTAAATTATTTAAAATTTCATCAAATTCCGTGTCCGGGTGACTCGGTAGAGTCCATGGTTCGGAATTAAAACTTCCGTGTCCGGGTGACTCGGTAGAGTCCATGGTTCGGAAATATCAAATTTTATACAAATTAATTACTGAAGACTTTTAAACCCGTCTTAATTTAAAAATCCACATTTCGACATAATTCAATTAAAATTTCTATTTTTGAAAATTAACTGAAAATTATTTAAATGCAAAGCAAAACAAAATTAAAATCAACTAAGGTGCCAATTTTGGGCGTTATAACAAAGTTGTTTTAGCGTAACCGTACTCCCGATCCCCGAACTCTCGCAGACCAATTTTAAGGTGACCAATCGACCTAGGTGAAACAGATTGGTGGCGACTCCAGAAAACCCAACGTTGCCACAGCTTGGCGACTCCACTGGGGACTTCTACGTTTGTGAGTCGAGCCTAAAAGTTGATTTGTTTTGATTTGCTTTCCTTATATTTATGTGAATTTATATGTTATATTTACTTAGGTAAACATGCATTATGCAATATGAAGCTTTATTCCCGAGCTTCTTCAAAGCAAACACGTTCTTTCTAAGCGGAATTGGTGTTGTTGTCCTTGAGAGGCCATGGTCTCCAAGCCTTCACCGGTTTCAAAGTAGCAAAGTAGTGTATTGCCTTCTGAGACGGTTAGTCTCTGCATGGGCCCACGAAAAGCTACGACTCGAATTAATCCATTTCTTACATAAACCCTAGAGGGTAAGGAATCGGGCTGTCACTATAATTTAGTGACGGGATTTGGGAACTATCCCTTGCCTTTTTGATAAGCCACCTTATGCATATAGAACTCCCTACTTAATCATAGAACTGACCATAGAATTTCTACCATTTTACCAACGCCATAAGCATATCCTTGTTATGCTGTGTTGTTACTGTACACTTTTCTTCGTATGGTTTTAAATTGTTTATCCATAATACTTCATGAGTTGTTAATTGCTATTTAACTTATTAATAACCTTATCTTTCTTGTGCAATTATTCTTCATGCATCAAAACCACGCATCAAATTATGCTAACTTTTTGGTCTTTATAATGACAACTAAAAGTTTTGAAGTTCTATGATAATGGATAAGCAAACTCACTCATCGCATGCATGCATTACATTAATCACGTGCATACAAAGTCTGATAAAAACATAATCTCACATTGCATGCATGCATTCATTGCATCAATCACATACATGTAGAGTCTAATAAAATAAATCTTACTTTAAAAAGGGGTAAAATTGGACCTCAACGCCGATATCCAACTCGGCTCCAAACAAGATTAATGGCAGAACAAGCCGAAGGACGTCTTATAGAGATGGAGTCCAAGATAGAAAGTATGGCAGAACAGATGAGACAATTCATGGAACTAATCAAGGAGAAAGCAACTCAAGTTCCTATCAAAGAAGCACAAGATCCCACTTATCCTCCGGGATTCACCCCACAACGAGTCTCAGTTCAAGAAAACCTGTTTCAAGAACCAGGACCGTCCGCTAGCGTTCATCTGAAACAAGACACTGTACATGAAGAGAAGAATATATTACCAAAAGAAGAAGCAGAATCTCAAAAGCTCGAAACAATAGAGAAGAGACTGCGAGCCATTGAGATTCTGGTAACCTTATCTTTCTTGTGCAATTATTCTTCATGCATCAAAACCACGCATCAAATTATGCTAACTTTTTGGTCTTTATAATGACAACTAAAAGTTTTGAAGTTCTACGATAATGGATAAGCAAACTCACTCATCGCATGCATGCATTACATTAATCACGTGCATACAAAGTCTGATAAAAACATAATCTCACATTGCATGCATGCATTCATTGCATCAATCACATACATGTAGAGTCTAATAAAATAAATCTTACTTTAAAAAGGGGTAAAATTGGACCTCAACGCCGATATCCAACTCGGCTCCAAACAAGATTAATGGCAGAACAAGCCGAAGGACGTCTTATAGAGATGGAGTCCAAGATAGAAAGTATGGCAGAACAGATGAGACAATTCATGGAACTAATCAAGGAGAAAGCAACTCAAGTTCCTATCAAAGAAGCACAAGATCCCACTTATCCTCCGGGATTCACCCCACAACGAGTCTCAGTTCAAGAAAACCTGTTTCAAGAACCAGGACCGTCCGCTAGCGTTCATCTGAAACAAGACACTGTACATGAAGAGAAGAATATATTACCAAAAGAAGAAGCAGAATCTCAAAAGCTCGAAACAATAGAGAAGAGACTGCGAGCCATTGAAGGAGGCACTATATTCGGATCTCTCTCAGTGGATGACCTATGCTTGGTACCAGATGTCATAATTCCTTCAGACTTTAAGGTGCCAGATTTCGTGAAATACGATGGAACGAGTGATCCCATCACTCACATCACATTGTTTCTAAGAAGACTACAACCACTCACAAAAGATGAAAAGGTGTGGATTGCACTTTTTCAGGAAAGCCTCACAAAATCAGCATTACAGTGGTATCTAAGTCAAGGTCCAAGAAACATCAAAACTTGGAATGACCTTGCTCAGGCCTTCATCGGCAACTATAAACATGTTATGGACTTGGCTCCGGATCGCCAAACTCTCCAAAACATGGAGAAGAAAAAGCCAGAAACATTCAAGGAATATGCCCAACGGTGGAGGGACTTAGCTGCACAAGTGCAGCCATCCATGACAGAAAGGGAAATGGTCACTTTGTTTGTCCAGACACTGAAGTACCCGTATTATGACAAACTTATTGGCAATGCTGCAACTAACTTCTCTGACGTAGTCATGTCTGGAGAAAGGATCGAGCACGGTATCAGGACCGGGAAGATTACTGAGTTCTTCAGTGATCCTATGAAAAGAGGAGGACCATCCAAAAGAAAAGATGAAGAAATACAACAAATAGGACGAGGAAGAGGGATTCCCCTCGTGGGTACTGTGGCCACCGGACCTCGCCTATCTTATCCTGCCAATAGGCCCAATTATTATCCTCCAAATAGGCCCAGTGATTTTCCTCCCAATAGGCCCAACAATTATCCTTTCAACAGGCCTAATCAGTTACGGCCACCCGTTCCGACTTCTCCACAAAGGCCGAGAGAAGTTTTTGCGCCAATTCCTATGACTTACACTGGGTTATATCCAAAACTCATTGAAAGTCAACTTATCCATCCAATTCCTACAAATCCATTTAAACCCCCATATCCAAGGTGGTATGACCCCAACATAACTTGCCCATATCATGATGGTGTCGTGGGCCACGGACTGGAAAATTGCATAGCATTGAAGCGTATAGTCCAACAATTAATCGAGTCCAAGTGGTTGGACTTTTCCGATGAACCAAACGTCACTCACAATCCATTACCGCCTCATCAAGCAAAACCAGTCAATATGATAGAAAGAGCACTGGCCGATGAAGAAGTCAGTCAATGATAGCATAACCCCTCTCAAGCATGTATATTCATGCCTTGTAAAAGAAGGGATTATCATGGGAAAGTCTTCTTTTGAAAACGAAGAAGTCGAAGATGAGGAGTGGTGCAACTTTCATGATAGTAAGAGTCATTCTATCCAGGAATGCCCAGAATTCCGTGAAAGTCTACAAAGACTCATAGACTCCTCCCAACTCATCATTTTTTATGTCAGATAAAGATGATGATGTGAATGTGATCATTAAAGAATAAGAAGTCAAGGCTATCCCAAGACCACTAGTCATACCAATTTCAAAACCTGTTCTTAAGCCTTTAAGAATTCAAGTTCCAAGGTCATTCCCATATAAATCAGACAAAACTGTTCCATGGGGCTATGATTACACTTCTAACATCACATCAACTCCGTTAGAAGTTGGGAGTATAACTAGAAGTGGTCGGTGTTATTCCCCGGAGCAAATGAACAAGCTCCAACAAGATAAGAATGTTACAGACCCAACAAGTAGACCTCTTGATACAAATACATCCAAAGAGCAAGAGATGCCTCGAGCAGCAACAGATGAGCAAGCTACTGAGTTTCTCAAACTCATAAAGCAAAGTGAATACAGCATCGTTGAGCAGTTGAACCGCCTGCCAACAAAGATCTCTATACTTTCACTACTCATAAGCTCTGATGCTCATCGAGAAGCCCTCCTCAAAGTCTTGAATAAGGCCTATGTTGAGCCAGATATTTCAGTGAATAATTTTGACCACCTCGTCAACAACATCACCGCACAGAATCTCATCATATTCACTGACGATGAGATACCAGCAGAAGGAAGAGGTCACTCTAAGGCTCTACATATTTCGGTTAAATACAAAGATCGAATTATGGCTAGAGTTCTTGTTGATAATGGGTCAGCTCTAAACATAATGCCACTTGAAACCTTACACAAGTTTGGTATAGACTCATCATACCTCAACAACAGTCATATCACTATTCAAGCATTTGACGGGACGAATAGAAATGTTGTTGGAGAAATAGAGCTGCCAATAGGGATCGGCCCTTGTGTCTTCCACATCACATTCCAAGTTATGGATATTAATCCTTCTTATACTTGTCTGTTGGGCAGACCATCGATTCATATGGCCGGGGCAATTCCCTCCTCATTACACCAAAAAAAGAAATTCATTTTTTAAGGAAAGAAGGCATTCTGCTATCACCTATATCAACGGTAGCAAAGACCAATTGACCTTCTCTTTTAAGTTGGTGTGACCCAAATGCCAAATATAACTAAAAAATTGTGTGGCACTGAAACTCAAGGTCCAACAGTTGGCCGAGTTCAAGTTGCTAGGCCCGATGTGATTGGTAATTGAAAGTGAAGATTTTGAGCTGGAATTACATTGATTTTGGAAGGGCTCCAAGTCAGATCTGACCTAACAGTTCGCACACACTTTTGAATGACAGGGAATCCTTTTACTAAACTTGCATCTTTGATAGCTTGCCAAAGTAATTTAACAGTAAAAATCTCCTAGATTTAGTCCAGAATCTAGGGTGTAGTCTTTGTTAGATGGACACCTGGTATTCTTTTTCTGGTACAACAAAAAGATGTAATGTGTGCATTCTACCACTTTTTACCAAAAATTCCATTTTTACATCCACATATTCTACCACTTTCTACCAAAAATTTCATTTTCTCACATCTATCTCTCATTCATTGCCATTACACTATCCATTATTACCATCACACTTTACTTTGTAAACAATACTACTCGTGGGTGAAAATGAAAGTTAAGAAATATTTGATAGTAGTGATCTTCAAGAGAATGATTTCAAATGTTGCACCTCAACTAAAAAAAAAGAATTCACAGTGGTTATCAACATCCTTGCAATAAGTCTTGGGTTAGCTTCCAAAGAAGGTAGCTCTTATATTAAATGACTTCAGTGGCCTCCCAATTCTCACAAATGCTCAAAAAAAAAAAAGTTCTCAGTTTTACGCAACACAAATTCTCAAAAAAAAAAAAAAAGGAAAAAAGTTCCTCCTTTCTATCAAAAGACAACAAGGGAAAATTCAAAATCCAAAACAAAAAGAGACTGAGAGCAAGCACGAGCAAGTAAAGCCACTTGAGTCATCTCACTTCAAGAGGGCTATAATCTCGGTTCTCTGCAACACAAACTCCAAAAAGAAAGAGAAGTTCATCCCTCCCATCAAAAGGCAACAAGGGAAAATTCAAAACCAAAAAGGACTGAGAACAAGCACGAGCAAGCAAGGCCACTTGAGTCATCTCACTTCAAGAGAGTTATCAAGTATGTTATCACCATAGCTCACACAAAAAAAAAAAAACAAGAAAAGAAAAGAAACGAAGCTCAAGTTAGAGCCAAAGAAAGAAAAAGAAAAAAGTGAGCTATGGATTCTAGACTGAAAACCTGCAAAGGCGGTTTAGAAGACAAAAGCAACCCTCAAGACAAGCGTACATAAAGATTACGATAGTTGGGGGGCAACAGATGAGGTCCAACTTTCTAGAAAACGTGGCAATTTTGAGGTCATCACTATTAAGTTTTTTACCATAATCAGATCTGCTCACGAGTAGTATTAAAAGACCCTTCTTTCACACCACTCAAACTTAACTTTACTAAGACCTAATATTTACCTCTTAATATCATTCTCATTCAGCTAAAAGACTGCAACAAAACAAAAAAAAACATTCAAACTTAATTTTCCTCACGCCTAATAGTTACCTCTCGATATCATCCTCATTCAGCTAAAAGGCTATGCTTGTGAATCATGTTTATACCTTATTGCCTTGCACAGTTTATGTCTTCGAGTTGGAAAGGGAAGAATGGCAGGATATTTTAATTAAAAACAAAGACCGTAAATTACTTTGTCAAGCTTTGCAAATTGATGAAAGTTTTTCTTTAAGGCCAAACCATTATTCATTAATGTGTGTAGACTTAAAAGTGAGGAGATTGCTTGAGACTTTCTTTAAGAAGATGTTGTTCTTGTAAGAGAGATTTACGATCAAGTGCCATCACAAAGGTCTAGAAATGCTCGACCTTCTGTTAAAGGCGAGGTGATACCTTTTATCCACATAAACACCGTATTTAGGGGGCAAAGTAGTCCCTACGAAGCATAAGAAGGGGACTGCCAACAAAGAAGCTCGATAGACAAGGGGGCAAGTTTTATGGATCAAAACTTGAAAAGCAATCATTCAGACTATAACATGGGAATAAGTAAGTGTCGGCACGGCCACAAGAAAATGGGCAAAGAGACATTGGAAGATAAGCCTTCGATGATATGAAATCCATAACAGGGACAATTGTCCAGAGAGGCATAAAGTATAAGGCGGGTGAACATTAAAGAAATTGAGGCCAAAATTCAAGAACAAGTCAAGAAAAGGGGATTTTGAAAAGAGTCGGGCTTTTAAGGCAATGGACAAGAGCTGGGAAGCATAAAGAGATTCAACGATAGTCCAAGAAGGCAATCATAAAGAGGATCCAGTAAAGTAGAGACATGAAGAATTGGATCCATCCAAAAAATCCAAAAAAATCCAAAAAAATCCAAAAAAAAAAAAAACATCAGTTACACATGCTTTGCATTCATGCATTTCACATCATGCATGCATGACTTTTACATGATAGGAATCAAATGGGAAACACATCCACCGCACCGTTACAGCAGTATAAGCTGAGATCTCAATAACATCAGCTCTTACCAATCTATCACTGGATACACAGCTAATATGCGGGACCAACCCGCATCAGGAATTCAAGGATAAGGTAGACAATATGTCAAAAGCCTGGAAATCGATTCAATAATCGAGACTACACCTGGAAGGACAGGATTGACGTCAGCTAGTAGTATCCAAGATAAGAGATAGCTATAGCCAAGGATAAGGCAGATATCAAAAAATATAAAGTAGACAATATTGTCAAAAGCCTGGCAATTGATTCAATAATCGAGGCTACACCTGGAAGGATAGGATTGATGCCAGCTTAGCAGCATCCAAGATAAGAGATAGTCAAAGATAAGGCAGACATCAAGAAATATTGTCGTTGAAAATTTGTCAAAAGCGGACAATGGATTCAATAATCGAGGACTGGATCGACGTCAGCTCGATGGAATATAAAAAAATATCTATCACATCAAAATGAAGTAGGATCCACTTTTCCGGTTAAGCGGCGAATACGTTACTCCGTGACTCTCAAGTCGATTCTCTCAGTTGGCCATAATAACTGATTCTTTCCTCTCTTCTTTCTTTTACTTCCCTCTAGAAAATGGATCCTACTCTTTCTGTCTTATGAAAATATTTTCCTTCTCTCCCAATGAACATTCTTAAAAAGATCTACCAAGTTCGCTGTGAACGATTAAGAGTTCTGATGCATAAAGAAATCCCTGAAGATGTACGATGGTTAATCGAAGCCAAGGTTCGTCTGGCAGGTGAAATCCCAGAGGCATTTGTGTCTCACATGCCTGGTATAGGCAAAAGCTCTTATGCCAAAAAGCGAAGAGCGAAAAGGTTACAAGTCTGCCATAAATGTGGACGGTGGACTTGTAATACTAAATGTCGTTCTTTAGGGATGATCTCTGATAATCGAGAAGATAAAATACGATTCATCAAGAATGGCCTGAGTAAGGACTCATTGGATGATATCCAATTGACTCTTGAGACGCATTCTTGTGGATTAGTGCAACGCGAACTTCTTGGTTTATGGAGTATTTTTCATGAAGAATGAGAGCGTTACAGTCCCGGGAATCTGACTTTAAACGACTCTGTTTGCCAGTTTGTAAGAAAGCTGGATGGGAAGCAAATCCCCGACTCGTAGAAGGCGTTGAAACCGTTATTGGACGTAAAACCAGTGGAAGATGTGAGCCACAGTCATAATTACTGTACATACGATTTGTCATATTTGAAAAATTTACATTACCTTTGGACAATAATTTACTTGTTCCTGTAAGCGTAATTAACACGTTATCCTTTCATCGCTATAAATGCGTGTTCTTCTTTCCGGTTAAGTAGCGGATGCAATACTCTCTGACTCTCATAATCGGTTATTTCAGTTTCCTACAATAACTGATTTCTTCATCTCTTCTCTCAAATTCTTCTTTTATCAATGGATTCTACTATTTCCGCCATGTGAAAATACTTTCCTTCCATCCCAATAAATGTTCTTAAAATGATTTACCAAGCTAGATGTGAAAGGATTAGAGTCTTTATGCACAAAGGCATTCCTGACAATGTGCGGTGCTTAATTGAAGCTAAGGTCCGCTCGGCTGGTGAAGTTTCAGACGCATTTGTGCCCCGTATGCCCGGCTTAGGTAAAAGCGCTTATGCCAAAAAGCGAAGAGCAAAGAGGCTAGGTGTCTGTCATAAATGTGGACGATGGAATTGCGATGCTAAACGTCGTTCTTTAGGGATGATCACCAGAAATCGTGAAGATAAAAGAAAATTCATCAAGAATGGCCTGCGTAAGGAATCTTTGGATAATATCCTATTAACTTTTGAAACACATTCTTGTGAAATAGTGCAATGGAAAATTATGGATTTATGGTGGACTTTCCGTAAAGAACAGGATCGTTACAGTTTTGGAAATCTGACTTTTAATGACCCTGTTTGCCAGTTTGTGAGAAAACTGGATGGCAAGCAAATCCCCGATTCGTAAAAGGCATTGAAGCCGTCCCTGGACGTAAAACCAGAAGAAAACGTGAACTACGGTCATGACTACTGTACAGGCTAGTTGTCACTTTTCAAAATTTTTCCTTCTCTTCTGACAAATGATGTACCTGCTCCTGACACTGTACAGGCTAGTTGTAGTTTTTGAAAATTTTCCTTCTATTCCAAGAATAATGTACCTATTCCTGACGTGAGCAACAGTCACGACTACTATACATGTCAGCTGTCGCTTTTGAAAATTTTCCTTCTCTCCCGACAATCATACTAGCAGCCATTTTGGAAAAATTTCCTCCCCTTTTTGCAATAATGTACCCATTCTTGACATGAGCTACAGTTATGACTACTGTATATAGCTGCCACTTTTGAAATTTTCCTTCTCTTCCGACGATCACGTACCTACTCCTGACGTAACCTACAGTAATGACTACTGTACATGCTAGCAGCTATTTTGAAAAATTTTCCTCCCCTTTTGACGATAATGTACCCATTCCTGACATGAACCATAATTGTGACTACTGTGTATAGCTGTCATTTTTCTCCTCCTCAGACAATAATGTATTCACTCTTGAAAATAAAATTATCCCGTTATCTCTTCCTCTCCATAAATGCATCATCTTTTCTTCATTTCTCATACGGTTAAGGATAGGAATGGAGAAAACCTCAACTCCTAAATCCCAGAGTATATGTGTATTTTCTGGAGCTTTTCCTGGAAAAGATGAAGAGTACTTAAAGGCAGCCAACCATTTGGGTAGAGTATTAGCTGAGCGAAAAATACATTTAGTTTATGGAGGAGGTAGTGTCGGATTAATGAGAGGTGTAGCATCAGCAGCATCTTTAGGAGGAAGTCAAGTTTTGGGTATCATCCCTGGACCTTTGAAATTTGTTTCCGGGGGCACGATTGGAGAAGAATTAGTGATCAAAAATCTACAAGAGCGTGTGCTACAAATGCTTTTAAATGCTGATGCTTTCATCGCTCTACCCGGCGATTTTGGTACATTAGGAGAAGTCTTCCAAATTGCTTCCATGGCCCAACTTAATTTGCATAAGAAACCCATTGGGCTTTTGAATGTTAAAAATTTCTTTACAGGTCTGATAGCTTTTATGGATTATGCTATGCAGAAGAATTTCATATCAAGAGTGGCACGACGAATCATAATATCCGCAACAACTGCTGAAGAATTGCTAGATAAAATACAAGCTTTTGTTCCTGAACCAGATCCAGCAATGATTCAGATAGACTGGACACGACAGTCTTTCCCGACCAATTCACTCCCATAATGGTCCTCTACTCACCTTGTTGAAGTATTGTGGAAGAAGAAGCGATCTGATCCGTTTTTCTTGTCCTTTAGTTTTATTATCAGCATTTTCTTTCGCGTTTCAGTTTTTCTTTTCAGGGAATTTCTTTTTATAAAATAGTTTCGTTCATGCTGATATTAAAACCATGGGACAATGCCTTTAGGTTGGAATGGCTAAGTAAAGAGTAATTTTTATTACTCTTGAGACGCATCCTATTAGGTCTACTAAGCATAACATTTTGGGGTAGTTAAACTTCAACCTTATTTGGATGACATATCTCTCAAGCGAATCTATATTTACTGAAGGAAATATTAGATGAACCTTGGATATTGATTCCAAACATCCGTTCCCTTTACATAATTTGTCAGTGTTATTGTCATCATTAAGATTCACTCGTTTTATCGAAGCCTAATTCTTTGCACTTGCCTATTATGAAAATTCACACTTTCGAAGAAAATTATTCCAATTTCAATTGCTTTCATATAAATTTCGCTCGAGGTCTTAAGGAAAGCTCCTTAGCCTCAAAATCAATTTTCATCATCGGGGTTTTAAGGATGGAACCTTTGCCTCGAAAACAATCAATTTTCATCATCGGGGTTTTAAGGATGGAACCTTTGCCTCGAAAACATCCAATTTTCATTATCGGGGTTTTAAGGATGGAACCTTTGCCTCGAAAACAATCAATTTTCATCATCGGGGTTTTAAGGATTGAACCTTTGCCTCGAAAACAATCAATTTTCATCATCGGGGTTTTAAAGATGGAACCTTTGCCTCGAAAACAATCAATTTTCATCATCGGGGTTTTAAGGATGGAACCTTTGCCTCGAAAACAATCAATTTTCATCATCGGGGTTTTAAGGATGGAACCTTTGCCTCGAAAAACAATCAATTTTCATCATCGGGGCTTTAAGGATGGAACTTTTGCCTCGAAAACAATCAATTTTCATCATCGGGGTTTTAAGGATGGAACCTTTGCCTCGAAAACAATCAATTTTCATTCAACGGTAGGACTGCTCCTATCGTCGGGGTTTTAAGGATGGAACCTTTGCCTCGAAAATAATCAATTTTCATCATCGGGGTTTTAAGGATGGAACCTTTGCCTCGAAAATAATCAATTTTCATCATCGGGGTTTTAAGGATGGAACCTTTGCCTCGAAAACAATCAATTTTCATCGGGGTTTTAAGGATGGAACCTTTGCCTAAAAAACAATCAATTTTCGTCATCGGGGTTTTAAGGATGGAACCTTTGTCTCGAAAATAATCAATTTTTATCAGGGTTTTAAGGATGGAATCTTTGCCTCGAAAACAACCAATTTTCACCATCGGGGTTTTAAGGATGAAACCTTTGCCTCGAAAACAATCAATTTTCATCATCGGGGTTTTAAGGATGGAACCTTTGCCTCAAAAGCAATCAATTTTCATCACCGAGGTCCTAAGGAAAGCTCCTTAGCCTCGAAATCAATCATCAATTTTTCTTAAACGATAAGAGAGTTCTTATCGCAGAGGTTCTAAGGTAGGGCCTTTAACCTCAAACTTGCAACGATAGGAGAGTTCCTATCGTCGAGGTTCTAAGGAGAGTTCCTTAAACCTCAAACAATCAATCATCAATTTTTCTTAAACGATAAGAGAGTTCTTATCGCAGAGGTTCTAAGGTAGGGCCCTTAACCTCAAACTTGCAACGATAGGAGAGTTCCTATCGTCGAGGTTCTAAGGAGAGTTCCTTAAACCTCAAACAATCAATCATCAATTTTTCTTAAACGATAAGAGAGTTCTTATCGCAGAGGTTCTAAGGTAGGGCCCTTAACCTCAAACTTGCAACGATAGGAGAGTTCCTATCGTCGAGGTTCTAAGGAGAGTTCCTTAAACCTCAAACAATCAATCATCAATTTTTCTTCAAACGATAAGAGAGTTCTTATCGCAGAGGTTCTAAAGTAGAGCCCTTAACCTCAAACTTTCAACGATAGGAGAGTTCCTATCGTCGAGGTTCTAAGGAGAGTTCCTTAAACCTCAAACAGTCAATCATCAATTTTTCTTCAAACGATAAGAGAGTTCTTATCGCAGAGGTTCTAAGGTAGGGCTCTTAACCTCAAACTTTCAACGATAGGAAAGTTCCTATCGTCGAGGTTCAAGGAGAGTTCCTTAATCTCAATCAATCAATTTTGCTTTCAATGATAGGAAAGTTCCTATCGTCGAGGTTCTAAGGAGAGTTCCTTAAACCTCAAACAATCAATCATCAATTTTTCTTGAAACGATAAGAGAGTTCTTATCGTAGAGGTTCTAAGGTAGGGCCCTTAACCTCAAACTTTCAACGATAGGAAAGTTCCTATCGTCGAGGTTCTAAGGAGAGTTCCTTAACCTCAACCAACCAATCAATTATCACATTTTCCCTTCAACGATAGGAGAGTTCCTATCGCAGAAGTTTTTAAAGAGGATTCCATATCCTCATAATTTAGGTGGCGAGAAAGTTTTCAATGCCTAGCTAACCCGGACGAAATTTGGTAACGAGTTTGCATACATCATGTCCCATGAAGCATGCAAAGGGGGGCAGCTGTTGACACCCAATTTCGTCCGGCCATTAAAAAAAAATTTCATTAAAAAATTAAATTAAATATTAATTAAAAAATTTATTTATTATTATTATTATTATTATTACTAAAAAATTTAATTAGTTTAAAATATATTTTTTTTTTGAGAAGATTTGATTTAAAAAGATATATATGGGTATATGTGTATGTTTGAAGTAAAAATTAAAACTCCATAAATGACAAAATTAAAAAGTTTGAAGTAAAAATGACAAAATTGAGAAATTTCGGGAAAAATTTACAAATTATGAAAGTTTCAGGAGCTTTGCGTAATTTTTCGCATCAATTTTGGGCCAGACGGACGTTTCTGGCCCAAATTGACAGAAAACGACAAAATTGTCAGAATCAGAAGCTTCTGATACTTATCCAGAGGATAAGAAACGTGAAGAACTGAAACTGTCATTTTACCAATTTAAGATATAAGTTTTGATTATTTTTATTATTTAATTAGGAACAGTTCAGCCAAACTTTCTCTATAAATAGGGGTCCAAATTTTATTCTGGACACAGAAAAAAAATACAAAGAAACCTTAGAGCTCCGTTTCAAAAAAGACAAAAATTACAGTCTTAGTCCATAGTCTCTCCTCCCTCTGCCTAGAAAGTCCCAAGCTTTTTCTTCTTATGTTTTGACCATCTTCTTCGTTTTTCTTTTTTTTCCGTTTTCGCCGTTCCCCCGCCGTCCCTTCGTCGCCGTCGCTCCCCGCCGTCGCCGTCACCCCCACGCCGTCGCCGTCGCCTCCCCCGCCGTTGCCGTCGCTGTCGCCGTCGCCGTCCGCTCCGCGTTTCCTCCTCCGGCCGTCCTTTTTTTCCTTCCTCCTCCTGCCGCCTCCGCCGTGCTCCCGCGCCGCCGTCGCCCTGCCCCGCCGCCGTCGCCTCGCCGCCCCTTCGCCTGGCCCGCCGTCTCCCCCAGCAGCCCCACCCCCGTGCCCCTGCGCCCGCGTCGCGTTTTCTTTCCTGAGAATTCAAATTTTAACTTCAAGGGTGAAACCTCCTTTTAGTCCTTCATCTTTTCAATTTCTTTCACTTTGGTCCCTAACCTTTTATTTTGTTCTTGCAGAATTAATTACTAACTCTTTTACTTGTTTATTTATTTGTTTATTATTGTTATTATTACTAACCCCTTTTTATTATTGTTATTAACAACTAATCCAACTTTTATTTTTATTGTTATTAACATCTAATCTAACATTACTAACTTTGCTAACCTTTATTATTATTATTATTATTATTATTATTACTATCTTTATTATTATTATTATTATTATTATTATTATTATTATTACTATCTTTATTATTATTATTATTACTATTATTATTATTATTATTATAATTCATGGAAGGTTATACCTCCTATTTATTTATTTTTAAGTGGATGACCAGAAAACCCCACTTTATTCTTATTTATTTATTTATTGTCCTTTAACTTTCCTTTATTTACTTTATGTGCTTTTTATTTGTTTATTTATTTATTTATTTGCATATGTTATTTAATTTGTGCAATTTTTTTAAGTGGATGGTCAAAAAGCCCCACTTTATTTTCCTTCAATTTTTCTTTTGCTTAATTTATGAAAATTTTAATTATGTAGATGGTTAAAACTTATTTCACTTATTTCACCTTTAGTCATAAAATAAAATAATAAATAAAAAATAAACTAATAACAAAATAAAAAAAAAAGTTTTTATGTGAATAATTAACTTTATATTATTTATTTTTTAGGGCTAACAAAAATCATTTTTTGACAAAAGCCAACCATCTTTTATTATTTTTGGATTACATATTTTTATTTATTTCTTTTAAAGAAAACATTAAAAAAAAATAAATCAATTTTTTTTAAAAGTAATAGCAATTAACAATTTAAGAAAAGTAAAAAAATAATAACAACAAAAATATTAAAAAAATTATGATTAAATAAACAAAAAAATTTAATAAAATATTAAATCAATTTCCATATCCGGATGATCCGGCAGGATCCACGGTTTGGAAAATATCAACTTTTTTTATTGAATAAAAATAAATATAAAGATAAAAATCCATATTTTACGATATGGATTAAATTATTTAAAATTTCATCAAATTCCGTGTCCGGGTGACTCGGTAGAGTCCATGGTTCGGAATTAAAACTTCCGTGTCCGGGTGACTCGGTAGAGTCCATGGTTCGGAAATATCAAATTTTATACAAATTAATTACTGAAGACTTTTAAACCCGTCTTAATTTAAAAATCCACATTTTGACATAATTCAGTTAAAATTTCTATTTTTGAAAATTAACTGAAAATTATTTAAATGCAAAGCAAAACAAAATTAAAATCAACTAAGGTGCCAATTTTGGGCGTTATAACAAAGTTGTTTTAGCGTAACCGTACTCCCGATCCCCGAACTCTCGCAGACCAATTTTAAGGTGACCAATCGACCTAGGTGAAACAGATTGGTGGCGACTCCAGAAAACCCGACGTTGCCACACTTGGACAAAAGAACGGTGGCATATACAAATAATGATCATAGAGGTTTAGTCGAATCACCATCTTGCCACTTGGGTAACAATGATGTGTTGTAAGAAACTTTTTATTGTTTATGATCATAAATGTGATTTAAAATCAGTGCCAACATGATAGGAGCCTATAGGGCCATACGCTTAGAGCCAATTGAATTATTTTAAGTTCATGGGCCAAATTGTTGGTTTTGGTTTCGTAATAATTTTGGATTAATTATTGGCCCTATAGTTAAGCCATTGTTAAGCTTAAAATCAGGCCTAATCAAATTAGGGTTTTGAAATCTATTAGGCATGGGAGTTAAGCTTCACTATATATATGTTATATAGTGTTATTTTTTGTAGTTGCCTCATTTGGATGAAATTCAGAAAAGTTTTGAAAGTTCTAGCCACACTCTCATCTTGTCATTTCTTGAAGGACGCAAGTTAGCATTATGAGCACAAGAGCAATGCACCTGTAAGAACATGGTGGAGGCATGGTGATTCGAGAGGTTCGTGTGGATACCGTAAAGAGCTTGAACACATCAACTGTTCAAGTTTTTGTAATTTAGCTTAACCGTTAGGTGAAAGATCCCAACCTTCTAGGTATAAAATTTTTTAACATCTAATTTACTCCATTTCACTTGGATCTTGGAAGATTATTGTGCTTGTTTGGCTCCCAAAACCATACAGTGGTATCAAAACTACTTGTGTTGGGTTTGTATATGGAACTGCAAGATCTATTGTATGTTTTGTTGTTGTTTGATCATGATTAATTTGTTTGATTCATGATGCACAAACTGGAACTTGCAATATATGAGATATATGAAGATGCAGCTAAAACTAGTTGATGAGATTAACCTTAGATTGATGGATATGAGATATCTATCTAATTAATGGTTGTGGCAATAGTTGCTATATGTTAGTATTGTGCCCAAAAAGCCAATCATGAGATGATTGTATTTTTGCACATTGAGTCATGATATTTTATTGAGGCATTAATCCAGCAATTTTGTTTGTTGTTTTGTTTCTGCGTAACGTAATAAACATAATTGTAACCCTAGAATAATGATATTCTTAAATGTCCCTAGTCTAGTATTATTGTGGAGCGGGTTGCAATAATACATAATGACTAGCATATGTGGAGACTAATATGAGATATGTAGTCTACATATGGGTACAAGTTGGAGAACTTGTGTACTGGACCGACCCACCATGAGAACACTTCATGGATCGTTATATGAGTGTCATAAGTGATTCTCATAGTGATCATGGTATATGTAGTCCTTCGACCTATGATCATCAAGGTTCCCTACATGTGAGTCACATACTTTGATACTTTCCTTTGTTGCTCGTAACTGAGTGAACTTGAAGGAGGTCATTGGGTATGTCACATATCATGCGGAGGGATTTGTATGATCAAGATGGGATTTGTCCCTCCTATGTAACGGGAGTGATATCTTTGGGCCCCTTGATAGAGTGAGACTTAGAAAATGCATGGCCATGCTCCGATGAGTTGATATATGATATCAATGTCATCAGTTTAAGTTAGTCTACTCGGTAATCAAGAAACCAAAGATTGGGCTATACGAGAGTGACACATTCCATGTCTCGTGCTTAGTCTTGATATCTTGGACAAAGGGACAATGGCATATATCGGTGATGATCATAAAGGTTTAGTCGATTCACCGATAATCTTGTCACTTGGGTAGCAATGATGTGTTGCTAGACACCGCTCATTGCTTATGATTATAAATGTGATTTATGATCATTGCCAACATGGCAAGAGCCTATTGGGTCGCACACGTAGAGCTATTTGGATCATTAGAGTGCATGGGCTAATTATTTGGGTTATGGTTTCACTTTAATTTCGTATTAATAATGGGCCAAGGAGTTGAGCCATTATTAAGCCCGAAATTAAATCCTAATTGGATTAGGGCTTTGAAACCCATTAGGCCTGGAAGTTGAGTCTCACTATAAATACAACTTTTAAGTGAGAAATTCGTAGGTCTCCTTGCCCTAGCTTCCCAAAAGGACAGCCGCACTCTTCTCTTGCAATTCCTTGGAGGACGCAAGCTAGCACTGCGAGCGCAAGAGAAACGCATCTGCCGGGACGTGGTGGAAGCGCGGTGATCCCGAGAGGCTCGTGTGGATACCATAGAGAGCCTGAACACGTCAACTGTTCAGGTTTTGTGATTCGACTCTACAGTTGAGTGAGAGATCTCAACCGAAAATTAGGTATGAAATTTTCGAACACCCGGTTTACCCCGTTTCACTTGGATCCTGGAGGGTTTCGGTTAAATTCCGCTGCGCTGTTTGGCTCCCGAAACCCAACACTATAATCCTTGTAGGCATCAGTTATGTGTTGTTCAAGCACCTTGGGTAGAGTGCTTTTGGTTGCTTAGAAAGAGGTGGTTTTGAGTGCCGATTAGGTTTGCGAAATGCCACATTAATACACTAGTTAACAAACTTGCATTAATTGGCATGCATTTTCTTGTTGAATGAGATTTGATATGATATGCTAATTGTTGGGTGAAGCATGGTGCATGGTTATAGCCTTAGTTTGTTGTACTTGTAAATACGGCCTATATGTCGTGCCTTTCTTTACTACTTTCATTTTACCTTTTCTTCTTACCTTATGCTACACTTTAGTAGTTGTAACCCAAGTGTGGCTTGTCACAAGTAGTAAAACCTCTTGAGTCTGATTGTTGAACCACGGGCAAGTGAATTAAGAAATACAAATTGCAAAAGTAAAGAAAGATTTGACAAAAGGAGTGAAAATTTTTTTATTAAAACTCAATTTCAAATAAAATAGCTAGGGTTAGGGGATTCACTTTTGGTATATCAATTATGATTAATTTTGGCCAATCTTGCCACTCAATTGGGATCCACACATAAAAGAGGTCCCAATTGGGGAATTTAGTAATCAAATTCTAGAGGTGTTAAGCATGAGTTAGTATTAGCTTTCATTGATCTTATAATGCAAAGACTTGCAAATGAGTTCAAGCATCCATCATGTTAACCTTTGTCCACAATAACTCAAGATTTCAACATAGCTAGCGGAGCCATGTTTTATAGAAGGAATCAAGTAGCATTTGTGCCAATGATTGACTATGATGAATTAAGACTCTCACTTAACAACAAGGGTAGCTAAATTAATTAAAAATTTTAATACCAATAATGTTAGGATCCATTTAAATTAGCCATAACCTTTATACCAAAAGCTTCACCCTTACACCTTAGCAAAAGAAAATTAATTAGACATGATAAGAGTAAACAATATGTCTAAATATGAAATAAATATAAATTGACAAATCAAATTAAAAACAAGAAGAAAGCACCATGAAGAGAGCTTTGGGATTGAAAACAAGAACAGAATCAAAGAATGAGAGTTATGCTTGATACAAGAACTCTAACTTTGCCCAAGAACAAGCGTAATTTCATCTTCCCCCCTTCACCTATTTATAGAGCCTTGGGGATGAGGTAGGTGAAATAATAAGGTAGGTGAAAAACCAATCAACAAAGATGGCTCAAACTTCCTCTAATTTTTCAATCATCATACATATCAATTCAACTCTCCCTTAAAGCTAGAGAATTGTAGATCTTTTCATTAGCTTCAAAACAATAGCTTGAAGATTCAAAACCAATATCTATAACTGATGATATGATTTTTCTATTCTTCAGTGCACAGTAGAACAAATGGTCATATTTACAACCAGATTTCGGTAATGAAAATGAGCAAACTGGTTGTTGGCATATGAAGTAGAGTTGATGATCTATGTATTAGCTTTTAGATGAATTTAGAATCACTCAGTTCTAACATCCACAGCTCCAAATATGATTCTCCATGTGAAGGATCACCAAGTGTGTAAATGCTAGGATTACTAGTTGTGATTCAAGTTTGGCCTACTCTATCTCTCAGTTGGGCTACACCGTGGGTTAAAGATTATAGACGATTAATGCCCTAATCATGAGTCCAAGAATTATGAGATGTCATGATTTGATCCACCTCCATAAAAAATAGTTATTTAGCATATTTTGTAAATATGGATAAATAGTAACCCTGTGTATGTATAGTAGATATGAGTATGAATAGTGAAACATAGTGAATAATAACCCCACGTATGAACAGTAAATATGTGTGAATAGTAATTCGGTGGAATAACTGCTCAAATTAAAGAAATTAATCATACTTAAAGTGTATAATGATGATTTAAACCCTTAATAGCTATACACTTATGAGTATATATCACACCCCCCAACCAGGTTCTTGATAGTTCTTAGCAAGTGCAACTTACAAAAAAAACTCAGACAAATAAACAAAACACATAATTGAGCAACTCACAGTACACCATACTATGAAAATATAACACTTGTAAAATTTAGTTGAGAGTAATTAATGAAAGGATAAAAAGTTATGTCTTTGTTACCAAAGGTAGAGGATCATTCCTTAAGTGTTTGCACTCATTTTAAGATGCGTTTGTTATAACAGTTTACTTTGTGTTTCTCAATCCGGAGCTTGTAAGGGGATCCTGTAGGTTTTCGGGAGCCAAACAAGTGCAGTGGAATATAACTGAAACCTTCCTGGATCCAAGTGAAATAGGGGTAAACCGGGTGTTTGAAATTTTCATACCTAATTCGGTTAAGATCTTTCACCCTGTTAGTATTGTGCCCAAAAAGCCAATCATGAGATGATTGTATTTTTGCACATTGAGTCAAGATATTTTATTGAGGCATTAATCCAGCAATTATGTTTGTTGTTTTGTTTCTGCGTAACGTAATAAACATAATTGTAACCCTAGAATAATGATATTCTTAAACGTCCCTAGTCTAGTATTATTGTGGAGCGGGTTGCAATAATACATAATGACTAGCATATGTGGAGACTAATATGAGATATGTAGTCTACATATGGGTACAAGTTGGAGAACTTGTGTACTGGACCGACCCACCATGAGAACACTT
Source organism: Aquilaria yunnanensis (assembly GCA_039654915.1). NCBI lineage: Eukaryota > Viridiplantae > Streptophyta > Magnoliopsida > Malvales > Thymelaeaceae > Aquilaria > Aquilaria yunnanensis. Next base: position 45,608,698 of record CM077595.1, read on the forward strand.
CATGGATCGTTATATGAGTGTCATAAGTGATTCTCATAGTGATCATGGTATATGTAGTCCTTCGACCTAAGATCAGCAAGGTTCCCTACATGTGAGTCACATACTTTGATACTTTCCTTTGTTGCTCATAACTGAGTGAACTTGAAGGAGGTCATTGGGTATGTCACATATCATGCGGAGGGATTTGTATGATCAATATGGGATTTGTCCCTCCTATGTAACGGGAGTGATATCTTTGGGCCCCTTGATAGAGTGAGACTTAGAAAATGCATGGCCATGCTCCGATGAGTTGATATATGATATCAATGTCGTCAGTTTAAGTTGGTCTACTCGGTAATCAAGAAACCAAAGATTGGGCTATACGAGAGTGACACATTCCATGTCTTGTGCTTAGTCTTGATATCTTGGACAAAGGGACAATGGCATATATCGGTGATGATCATAAAGGTTTAGTCGATTCACCGACAATCTTGTCACTTGGGTAGTAATGATGTGTTGCTAGACACCGCTCATTGCTTATGATCATAAATGTGATTTATGATCATTGCCAACATGGCAAGAGCCTATTGGGTCGCACACATAGAGCTATTTGGATCATTAGAGTGCATGGACTAATTATTTGGGTTATGGTTTCACTTTAATTTCGTATTAATAATGGGCCAAGGAGTTGAGCCATTATTAAGCCCGAAATTAAATCCTAATTGGATTAGGGCTTTGAAACCTATTAGGCCTGGAAGTTGAGTCTCACTATAAATACAACTTTTAAGTGAGAAATTCGCAGGTCTCCTTGCCCTAGCCTCCCAAAAGGACAGCCACACTCTTCTCTTGCAATTCCTTGGAGGACGCAAGCTAGCACTGCGAGCGCAAGAGAAACGCATCTGCCGGGACGTGGTGGAAGCGTGGTGATCCCGAGAGGCTCGTGTGGATACCATAGAGAGCCTGAACACGTCAACTGTTCAGGTTTTGTGATTCGACTCTACAGTTGAGTGAGAGATCTCAACCGAAAATTAGGTATGAAATTTTCGAACACCCGGTTTACCCCGTTTCACTTGGATCCTGGAGGGTTTCGGTTAAATTCCGCTGCGCTGTTTGGCTCCCGAAACCCAACACACCCAACTATTGAGTCGAATCACAAAACCTGAACAGTTAACATGTTCAATCTCTCTATGGTATCCACACAAGCCTTCTTAGGATTAGCACGCCTTCACCACGTCTCGGTAGATGCGTTTCTCTTGCGCCCACAGTGCTAGCTTGCATCCTTCAAGGAATGGCAAGAGAAAAGTGTGGCTGGAACTTTTCTGGGAGGTGAGGGCAAGAGCTACAAATTTCTCACTATATGATGAATTTATAGTGACACTCAACTTCTAAGCCTAATGGGTTTCAAAGCCCTAATCCAATTAGGTTTAATTTCGGGCTTAATGATGGCTCAACTTTTGGGCCAATTATTAACACAAAATTATCATGAAACCATAACCCAAATAATTAGCCCATGCACTCTAATGATCCAAATAGCCCTATGTGTGTGACCCAATAGGCTCTTACCACGTTGGCAATGATCATAAATCACATTTATGATCATAAGCAATGAGCGGTGCCTAGCAACACATCATTGCTACCCAAGTGACAAGATTGTCGGTGATTCGACTAAACCTTTATGATCATTATCCTTATATGTCATTGTCCCTTTGTCCAAGATATCAACACTAAGTATAAGACATGGAATGTGTCACTCTCATATAGCCCAATCTTTCGTTTCTTGATTACCGAGTAGACTAAGTGTCACTCTCATATAGCCCAATCTTTGGTTTCTTGATTACTGAGTAGACTAACTTAAATTGATGACATTGATATCATATATCAACTCATCTGAGTATGGCCATGCATTTTCTTAGTCTCATTCTATTAAGGGGCTCGAAAATATCATTTTTGTTATATAGAAGGGACAAATCCCATCTTAATCATACAAAACCATCCGCATGATATGTGACATACCCAATGGTCTTCTTCAAGTTCACTCAGTTACGAGTAACAAGGGAAGTATCAAAGTATGTGACTCACATGTAAGGAACCTTGATGACCTTAGGTCAAAGGACTACATATACCATGATCACTATGAGAATCACTTATAATGATCCATGTAGCATTCTCATGGTGGGTTGGTCCGGTACACAAGTTCCCCAACTTATACCCATATGTAGACTACATATCTCATATTAGTCTCCACATATGCTAGTAGTTATGTTTTATTGTAACCCGCTCCACAATAATACTAGACCAGGGACATTTAAGAATATCATTATTCTAGGATTATAATTATGTTTATTATGTTACACAAAAACAAAACAACAAACATAATTACTGGATTAATGCCTCAATAAAATATCATGACTCAATGTACAAAATACAATCATTTCATGATTAGCTTTTGGGCAGAACACTAATAAATCCAATATCATTCCTCTAGATTCCCAAAAAGGGATTGCATGTAAATGTAAGTCTAATGGTCTTTATATAAGGTTGTAATGAGGTTAGGTTTGTTGAAAGCTTGAATCAGATGGAGGCTATTTTAATGGTGGAGTTAATAGAACTAGCAATGCAATCAACAATAAATATGAGCACCTAAAACACTAAACACTCAAAGTCTCCTAAATCCACACCTTAAACAATCTCCAAGATTCAATTCCACATTAACACACGAGTTTAGAAACATGGTTGAATTTTAAACTTTTTTCTTTCTTTTTTTTTTATTTTACTCTTTTGTGTTTCTCTTTTTTTTTTTTACTTTATTTTGTGAAGGCTTTTTCTTATGGTCTCATATTTGCCTTTTTCTTCAAGAAACAACAAATCAAAGTAGGTCCAAAACCTAACCATCCAATGAACTCAATTTTATGATTTATAAGTCAACTCACCCTAAAACTTTCCACTTTGACAATTTAAGTATAAGATAACCTAACATATCATTAAGTACACCTTCACACTTATTCTTTATTTTGCCATAAGCAACACATTCACTTGAATTCTCTAATGCCCAAAATCACATAAACATCACTAGTTCAAAGGACAACAAAGGATCAAAATGAATTAGAAGGGGTTGAACATGTAGGGTTCAAACAAAGAATTAGGCTATAAGGCTCAAGGGGGCTCACTAAGGAATAATGTGCAAGGTTAGCCTTTTGGTAAGTGGTTAGCCCTAAAATTTCATCTTCATCCTTAAATTTACACACGAGGAGTAGGGTTGCATAAGTCCTTACAGTCACCCATCCAAGCAAGGTCTAGCACAAAGCACAAAGTAAGCACTCTCAACAAAGAAATTCCCATATCCCAATAAACTCAAAAGGCTTAAAAGTGCTCACTAGGTTATTTATTTTCCTTAGGTAACAAGCAACATACTTACTACTTTAAAAAATTAACAACCATTTCAAGTTTACAAGGTATGCATCTATTGATAATATTTCCATGAGTTGGGTTCCTAAATGCAAACAAACAACCTGAATTCATGCTAAATGTTCCAACATGCAACTATTTATGCATGTAAAAAAAAAATGTTACGCCTAACATACAAAATATGATGCGTCTCAAGAGTAAAATTACTCCTTACTTAGCCATCCTAAATCGATGGCTATGCCTAATGGTTTTAATATTAGCATGAGAAAAAACTACCCTAAAAGAAAAAATAATCATATATCAACTATCCCTCCCCCCAACCAGATTGAGACATTTCCCTAATGTCAAAATATAGGTGGAAGAGTGAAGAAGAAGTTGCTTGAAATGGTAGTTATTGAAAATGAAAACCCTGAAATAACTTAAACCAAAATAAAGATAATACTGAAACTAAAACTAAAAGACAAGATACTACAAACAGATCGACAAGTCCAAGTTCTTATCTTCACTAGTGCTTTCATCACTTGTTAAGATTAACATCTTGTAAAGGAAAAATAAATAATAAATAAAATGACTAGTAGGGTAAAAGATACTTATGGGATGGAATTTATTAGGAAGGACTATCGTACCTGGTTTATCTGAATTATTGTTGGATCTGGTGCATGAATGAAAGTTTCTCTTTTGTCAAGCAGTTTTTCAACAATTGATGTAGAAATCAGGATCTGTCTTGCCATTTTTGAGAGAAATTTCTCCTCCATAGCTTGATCTACAAAAATAATAAACCTGCAAAGAAATTGTTAAAATTTAACAGTCTAATGGGTTTCAAGTGCATATTAAGTTGGGCCATCAAAATAATTTGAAAAATTTCCTCCAATATACCAAACCCACCTAATAAGGCAATAAATGTTGTGGAACAGGGCCCTAGTGCCCTAATTTGCTCTTATTGGGAACTATGATCCCACCTAGGTTACAATTGGCTAGTTATTACTTTTGAAGTATCTTAAATCATTATGTGCAACTAGTTACTTAGTCTACCTTGCATAGAAAATATGCATGCATTGTCCTAGCTATACAATAATAATTAAACGAAAACAACATTGAAAATAGTGCCGTGGCAATTAATGAAAACACAATTCAAAATAAGCCAAGATGTAAAACTTTAGTTGCATTAACTCCAAGTAACAACTATGTGCATACATCTTAAACTTATACATACCCAAATGTAACCCTAGTGTTATACACATCAATGGATACTAGTAAAGGCAATACTTAGTATGAAAAATGTCATACATATAATAGTGACAACAATATCTATTAAGATCCACCTTTAGCTTTCCACCCGAGCAACCTAGCTTCAAGTGGCAACCCTCATTTTCCTTGTGCATACTTAGCTTTGAAAGTTGAAAAGACAACTCTTTGGTTAGTACTAATTTATATTATAGGCAATCATTAACCAAACAATTCATACTTAGATAGTACCTTCAAACAAATAAAATTTAGCACTAACAGTCACCCTTCACCAACTATTAGGGCCGACTACCCTTCTAAATAACTTTACAACACTTAAGGGGTGAGTACTAGAAAGTACTCAGTAAGGGATTTGGCACCTGCAAAGAAAATAAATGCAGACATGCAAGCAATATATACATAAACAAACCAAGCAATCAAACAACACAACAAACAATAAACACAAGAAATTAAAAAACAACAACAATAATGCAATGTAATGTATGGATGGATGAGTGAATGCACATGTTTATGCACTTAGGAATTCTTTACACCCGAAGGTGTTCTTAATTGCTGTGAGCTCATATAGTTGGGGTACTTAGATACTAGCCCTCGTATCTGATGCTAGCACTTGATTAAACCTATAAAGTCCTCCTTATAGGCGCCTTAAGTAAGTCATCGCTTACTTGACCTTTCTCACCTTTTTACTGGCTACTTAGAGTAAATCATCACTTACTCACTTTTACCGTAACTTCCCTTTACTTGTTGTGCTAGGTAATTGAACTTAGTGTCCAAACTTTGCTAAGTTCCCCAAAACTAGACTCTGGCAACTTAGTGGATTTGCTTACCAACCCCGTTGACTCGGTTGGGACCTCTTAGGCTCCATTTGATGCCCGGAGGCACTTGGCCTCTACCCTTAGGTCATCACTGGAATTTTCTCAAATCCTTTTCTAATGCCAAAGGTTCACAACTTCACCCATTGGTCATTGGAGGACTTATACAATACTAGATTCTTCCTTAATATCCTATTTGTGACTTAAGGAACCTCACTTATGCACTTTTCTTAAGCCCACTTAACCACCCACTTATTACCCACTTATTGATGCATAATTAAATCTCAGAAGCACTTTTGAGCCATGTTAAGAGACCACCTAAGCCTTAGGAATTGATTTGGGACACTTAAAAAATAAGGTTAGAACAATTCAGGCACAATGCTATAGCAATGCATATTATGGTGCTATAGCATCATTAGTTTATGAAAGTTGTTGGAAATGATGTGATAGTACTAGCATAGTTTGATATGGCTGTCCTTGGCTCCTGCCCAGGAAGCCTGTGAGAGCTGGTCTCATGATGGTTGCAATTGGCTAGCTGTATATGTGCATGGATTAAAATTCTGTGAAACTAGTTGATTAACCTAGAATATGCAAGATGCATGTTCTTCATGCTTTGACTTGGATTAAAAAAATTCCATAAACCACTGACTTGGCGAAAACATTTCCAAAGAAAACAAATTCAAATAGTGAAAGTACACAAAATAAACATTTATGTGAGTTTACTACACATAACAATTGTGTGGGAGCATTCATACATAATGTAGACTAATGCCCTCACCCAAGAGCAACCCTATAGTCTAGGACTCCTCAAAACATAGACAATGGAGACAACTAAGAGTACTATATATACAAGCCTTAACTAAGATCTTCTTGAACTAACTCCCACCTTGGATGCAAGTCCCAGTGGTGAGTCACAAAAGTCCTTCTCCACATGCTACTAGGCTCTGCAGCCGAAGGAAGACTATAGTTAGTACTATTACTTAACCAATAAGTTACCCAAGTAGACTAGAATCATAAAGATTCTTAAGTGAAATAACTGCAACAAAAGCAACTACCGTGATAATCCTCAGTGGTTACCCGGCTCAACAACTTCGGAATCTTCACAACATAACTAGAGAATGAGAATTCAGTAATTCTCAATAAGGGTCTTCACTGTCCCTGCAAGAAAATTACTAAGGGCTCCACATATAAGAACATATGTAACATGTTGTGAGCTCATGCAGCATGAGAGTCTAATATATGCATATACCTAGTCCCTTGAGACCTCTCCTCATCCTGGTCCTTGAACTACAAGGCATTGCCTTATCCTCTAGCAAGATTAGCTTGCCAGCTTAACTAGTGATAAATCACCAGTTGAACCTCTCCCATTTATGTTGTACAAGGGCATTATGGTGGGACTATTGTAAACTAGGCCATAAAGACCTTGTAGACTAGGTGCACTAAGGTTTCACCTTATAACCTCATGGCTAAATGCATGGCTAGGCTACCAAGGGTTCTAAACCTTTCACCCAAGCTAGTGATACCTAGTTATGAACCTTTGAAAACTAGTTTTCTTGCTTATGGTACAAGTAACCATAAAACTTTACAAAACTCAAGAAAACTTCTAGGTCTCGAAGGACTTTTGAAAGTCTCGGAGTACCCCCGGAATGCTTATGCCCCAAGGTACCCTAAGAACCCCCTTAGGTCTCCCATTTACCTTCCTAGCAAAACTTGGAAAATTTAGCCAACATGCCTGTGGTGACGTGTCACCACAGTTGGTAACATTTTGCCATTTTTCCTGTAATGGCGACGTGTCGTGAGTACTGGCAACACATTGCCAATACTTGCAACAGCCCAGAAAATTCCCACTTTTGCTACTATGAACTTTGGACACTTCGTAAACATATCAAACATGCATGGATAGCCTCCAAACTTCACATACATGTAAAACATGTTGCATAGATCATAACCAACTATCACAAGCCAATCTATGATGCATTATAACATCATTCCAATCATCACAAACCTCATAGTCCACCATAATTCAACCTTGCCCACTAACTAATGCTATTGCTAGAACTACTCGAATTCATCAAGCAAACTCATTCTAGTAGCATTAATTGAACTAAAAAACACAACTCCCTTACCTCGACTCCAAGAACAAGCAAGAATTATGCAACTCTTTTGTGCCAACCAAGTTCCACAAACTCCGACCTAAGTTCTAAGCAAATGTGGGCGCAAAACATCAAGTTACTAACTTCTAGCCAAAACCCAAGCTCCCGATCAACTAATAAACATGAAATCAATCAAGAACACATTGATTACCTCGTATCAAAAATAGGGGATAGAAGGAAACGTGCTTCCAAGCTCCAAAACCATGATCTTCTGCTTGAAACAAGCTTCCAATGGCCTATATACTTATGGTGGCTCCACTTTTTACTTAAAACTCTTGATTTTGGTCTCAATTGGATGAATAAATGATGGTGTGAAGGATGAACTCGGGTTATGGCAGCCGTCCCCTACTTTACCATCTTATAAACCAAGTTTAAAACCCAAGCCACCCTTGTATTAGACATGGAACACTTAAACCCCGTCATTTTGGTAACCTTAGTCATTCTTGGTCAATTTTTGTTTATTTCAACTAAGTTTGGGTTAAAGTTAAAAGATATGTTATAAAAACTCATTTTAACCACTTGGGACCTAGCCTGGCCATTTAGGATGCAAAATTATCATTTTGCCCCTAAACCTTATTTAGCTCTTTAACCTTCTCAGAAATTAGTGAACTTTGCTAAACTTTCCTATTCTTGCTATGTAAACTTGAATTAAGGTTCCAAACTTAATTTAAATTACTTTACCTTCCTCGAGTATGCTTCCCACTAAGAGAGCCATAACATAGTTGGTGCGACTACATTGCACATTTCAGGTAGCCTGTTCTTCCTCTTATGCTCGATGTGATCGCATCAAAAAAATCAGTGTGACCACATTAGCCCTTGGAGCTGCATTTCTTCACCCATTTCTCAGTCAATCTTGCTCCAAATCTTACCCAAACCAATTCTAATCATTTTTGGCTCATTTCAACTAACTGCCAAGTGTTCTAACACTACTTATGCATCATTTAATCATGCCATAACATAATTCCTTTACCTCAAATCCAAGTTAAGCAAGATCCAAAGCAAATAAACCACATAAAGTTCACTTGAGCACAAATTGCTTTCCTTGAGTTCCAAGCCTAAATCCAAGCTAAATGGGCACCACAAGCACTAAATTAAGACCATCATTAACCATATTTCAAGCTTACAACCAAGTTAAACCCATAGATAAAACATATCTTTGGGTTTCAACTCAAACTTGGAGGAATGAGTTCTAAAGCACCAAATACACCAACTTCTAGCTAGGAGCTTGATGTAATTACCTTAAGACCCTTAATTTTCATTGAGAATGAAAGAAATTTGGAAGATTTGAAGACAATGGCTATGGAGGAAGGGAAAAATGAAAATGAGTTGGGAGATATGATGAATAGTTGTTTAATTTATCTAAAAAAATATCTCCACCCACTTCCACTATAACTTTGACTTACTTCCTCCACTCGCCAAATTAATTTCTTTTCCTTCTCACCAAATTTGCTACCTCAAACCATCCCTTTAGGTCCTATGGTTAATTATTCTCCTTGCCCCTAGCCTTTAAACTTTGTGCCATAAGTGACACAATAGCCCTAATTCCTTAGTTAGTGCATTTTGGTCCCCAAACTCTCATTCTTTGTTCCAAGGGTTAGAGTAACTTATGGCCTTAATTTATTTGATTAAAATTACTTACATGACCTCAATTTTATTCAAATTACAAGCATGCCACTCACTTGAGTCAAAATTACCAATTTTCCTTTCTTACCTTTTGGTGCCATTTTACACTTTGGAACTCAACTTAACCTTACTAAGCTTGCTTTTATTACTTAATATAACTTATTTGAGGAAAGATAACTTGGGATTTACTTACCTTGGCTCTCAACTATGGGAAATACTTGGAGAGCCTTTACATTCTCCCCACCTTAAGAAATTTGGTCCTCCAAATTTTGATTCTTAACTGAGCACAACACTTGGATGATAATCGTCTTAGATCCTATTTAGTTTCCTTACTCATGGTTTTCTCCTTATCATGGTTGCCCATAGATCTTTAACCATGAGCTCATTTCATGTTATTAGCTTCTTGACTTGTCAGTCAAAAAACTTCTTAGGGTACTTGACATGACCCCTCATGGGCTTGCCCAGGAAACCTGTTGGAACTTGTCCCACATTAGTCACAAGTGGCTAATTGATTACATGTGCACTAGTTAAAACCTTTATACTTCTAGTTATTTAATCCTACCATACAATCATGCATGAGTTTATGCTTTGACTTAATCAATAAAATAAAGAAATGGTACTTGAAACATTGCCACGGCATAATTTAATAAAAAAAATATCAAAACTGTCAAAGCATTCAAAGAAATTAAGTGGAATTAACTACACATAATCAATTGTGTGCAAGCATCCAAACAAGAGTAGACTATGCTCGCACCCAAGAGCGACTCTAGAGTAAACTACTCAACATGACCATTGGAGGCAAACTAGTGTATTAAAACTATACACTAAATGACTGTACTGAGATCCATAACCAAGCTTCAACCTTAGAGAAAACTCCCAGTGACAAGCTTCGCAAGCCTTCCCTTATGCTTCACTAGCCTCTAGAGGCCAAAAAGACAACTATAGTTAGTACAATAACTTAACCAACAAGCAACCCATAAACTAGAATCATACAGATTCAAATAAACTAAATACCTGCTCATAAGCCTAGCTCAACAACCCTCAATGGTTGTTGGCTCAACGACGCCCAAAACTACACAACAAAAAGTAAAGGAGTGAGAATCAAAGATTCTCAGTAAGGGGTCTTCAACCTGCAAGAAAAATCATGAGGACTCCTCATATGAGAACATATGTAACCTGCTGTGAGCTCATACAGCCTCAGGGTCTAATATATGTACATATAACTAGGTCCCTTAAGACCTCTCCTCATCCTACTCCTCCTCATGGGGCGTCACTCCATGGTTAGTGAGTTCTGGCCACTAATTCGCTCCTAGTAAGCCTTAGCTTACTGTCTGACGCAATAATGTAGCCTTCCCTTTATTGTTGTATAGATGAAATGGTGGATGCTTCTTGCTTGCACTGTAAGAAATCCAGTAGGTGTACTAGGCCTCCACATAATGCCTTAAGTCCTTAGACTAGACTAGGTCACTTGTGTACTCTGCCTCCACCCATTTAACATACCAAGGATGTACTAGGCTTCCACTTGTGTCTCAAGGCACGGCTTGGCTAGTCAATAAGTGCACTAAGCCTTCATCCATGGTGCTCCCCTATCCATCATTACTTGGTTCACACTAGTGGAGTAGTAATGATCATGGTTGGACTCATTTACTAGGTTCTTTGGAACCCCAACTAGGTGCACTAAGGTTTCCACATTGAAGCCTCAAATCCAAAGTCTTAACTAGGCTTCTAATGGTACTAAACCTTGCACCCACTCATGGTGCTCTATTGTGGCCATATTTTCCTTTCAAACTTGCCTCTATTTTGAGTTAAAATAAATTTAAAAATGAACCATTTTAATTGTTTCTAAACATGGAGGTGATAGTACTCCCTCTTAGCTTCGCGTGGAATCTTGAATCACCTCAATCGGACACCTGAGTGAAAAGTTCTAAGGAAAACAAAATAGGGTGTCACTGCTGCCACAGTTGTCGACGTTCTGCCAATTTCTAAGGTATTCGCGATGCGTTGTAGGAACTCATATTAATTGCTGATGCATCGTCAAACCTATGAAATGCCCAGAAAACTTCCCATTTTGCTGCTATGAACTTTGAACACTTTCTAAACATATCAAACATGCATGGATAGCCTTCAAACTTCACATACGTGTAGTACATGTTGGAGAGACCACAATGGACCATTCAAACCAATCATATGGTGTCCATAAACACCACACAAATCCTTAGAAACTCCCTAGTCCAACATGTTCATTACCATCCACCAACTAATGCCATTCACGAAACTACTTGAATTTAACAAGCAACTAAGCTAGGAATGGCATCAAATATGCTTGAATCATAAATCCCTTACCTCAATTACATAAGAACTAGCAAGAATCAAGAACCAAAATCTTCGAGCTTCAAATGCAAAGCTCCACTAATGTTTCCTATGGTTCCAAGCAAATTCAACTTATAAGGCATCAATTCAAGCTTATTCTAACTAGAACCAAGCTTATGGAAGCTCAAGAAACCAAGAGCAACGCAAGTAAACCATTTTGGAAAAATGTACCTAAGATCCATAAGCCTAAAAAATGTCATCCCAAGCTCACCACACATAATCCATGCAAAAGGAAGTCCTTTCATGCATATAAACCTCATGGGGCACCAAAAACCACCAAGAATTAATGGAGAAATTGAAGTTTCGCCATGAAATTGAAGAGGAAAAGGAGAGCTACGAATTTCAGAGCTTGGGGATGATGAATAGTGACTACCAAAGCCTTAAAAATGGTTTAAATAGACAACTTGTCACTTAAGCGCTTCAACTTCTTTAGTTTTGCCAAAAAGACCCCATGCTCAAATAGTGCCATAAGACTTGGCAATTTAGCCCAACTCTTTGGTTTCTTATCACTTAGGTCCAAAAGATCAACTTATGAGTTTAAATACCAAACTCATCACCTCAAGGTACAAAATGACCATTTTGCCCTTAGTGACACTTAGGTGCCAAATTAAACTAAGAACCATCTATCCTTTAGATAACTTACTTAATCTTGCTAATTCACCTTTAATCAAGGCATTTAAACTATGGATTTATGAACTTACCGTACCCACCAAGCATTATGCTATGAGGGCTATAATAGTACTCCTTATGAAATCTCTTCTTGGAGACATTACTTATAGGGTGGACACCTTGCCGTGGTTCACATGGCACATCCCCATACTACCAATTTTTACTTAAGCTTATGTAACTTGGAGCTAATTTGTTCCCTTTTGGCCATTCTCCACATTAGGGTACTTTTGGGAGTGCTTAATCTCCTACTTTGAGTCTTTACCCTTGGTGGGACTTGTCACAATCTTACACCTCACTTAGGCTTTCAAACCCTATTTAGGTGTTTCTTAATTACCACCATCTTAGCGCTCTTAACACAATTCAACTTGGCAACGCTTGCACCCATTTTAGGTATTTAAGCCACCTTCGGTACATCACCATTTTATTGTCACTTAGTGCCTCTTAGTACTCAAGACACATTTTTGACTTAGCAACTCTTACGCTAAACTTAGGCACTCAAGTCAATTCTTAGGTGCATCTTTAATCTTGTTGCCCTATTACAGCCCTCCTAGCAAAAAACTTAGCTGAGGGAGGTAAATTAATTAAATTTCTAGTTTAATACCTTATTTCAGGTTAACTAGGCAAGGATTAGTAAGTTGAGCAAAGTTTACTGAGTTTTAAGTAATTTATGGCACCATGAGCGAATGGGGGAAAAATAGTAATTTTACATCTTGAGGCGTCGGGCCGAGACCTGAGAGTCAAAAATATGTTTTGAACCATAAAACTTGATTTAAAACCCAAATATTTTCTTAAGTGTTAAAGATTTGACCAAAGTTTGACTAGAACTACTATTTTGGGACAAGGTTTGTTTTGGCAAACTTAAGAAACTTTGGGGACTTGTTGGAAATGGAGTTTAAAAGTTGGTAAAGTGTTTCTAGCTACTACTATTCCCATTTTTCTAACCAAGCCCGAGGTCCTCCTTCCCCTCCCTATTTCTGCTTGAATTCTTGGCCAAAAATAAAGATTCTAATTGAAATTTGAAGGTTTAGAGGGTGTACAAGCTTTGGGCAGCCTAGTTCAAGCTTGTTTCTTAGTTTTGGAAGGTTTTCCATGTTTTTCTAGCTAGAGCAGGGTTTGGGCATGAGGTAACATGAATTCTTTGGTGTTTCCATGCTTGTTTAGTGTTTTATGGTATGGGTTCTGGTTGGTTGTTGTTGATTGAGTGTCAATTGGCTTGGTTTGCTTAGAACTTAGGTTAAACTTTCTGGAGCAATGTTCTTGTTGAATGGTTGGCTAGTCCTTGCTTGGTAGATGAAATTAAGGTAAAGGATTTATAGTTTTAAGCTTAATTGATGATATTGGAGTGTTGTTGCTTGTTGGAAACAAGTGATTTTGGCAATAGCATTTGTTATGAGTAAGTGTGTTCATGGTGGACTAGGTTAGAATTTGAGGTTTGTGTGATGTTTTGATGCATCATAGGACGTTTGTGATGGTGTATTTGTGGCCTATGCAAGTTGATTTAAAGGCTTATGGTGAGTTTAGGCATCCTTTGTTTGCCTTGAACCCATAGGAAGCCTCCACAGAGGCTTAGGAGGGTGTTTTCCAAGTTCAGGGCATGGGTCTTGGCACTGCCGCACCCAGGGTACATTTTTAGACCCGGATGGTAGAGTACTCCTAGCACCTAGGCCATAGTGGCCTATTTTAGCAACAAGTTTTGGCTTTTTGAAAAAGGATCCGGGGGAGGGCAAGGATGGTCCTAAGGGTGCCTAAGGGTTGTAATGGTACAATGGCACTCCAGAACATCCAAAAACTCTCTCATGATCTAGCCTCATAGTTTTGTGAATGGTAAGTGCACCTTATGGGAAAACTAGTTTATGGGCCATAACAAATACACCATTAGATGAGGTAGAAGGTTTAGCACCATCGAGACCTTAGTTGTACCTTTGAGTTCAAGGCCTTGATGAGGAAATCTTAGTACACCTAGTGGGTTCTTCGGGATCTAGAAACCTAGAAATCATCAATCTAACCATAGTGCCCTTGTACAACATAAGGGAGGTTCAACTAGTGATGAATTTCACTAGTTAGGCTAATAAGCAATGCTTGCTAGTAGACAAGGATTTGCCTTGTAGTTTAAGGACTAGGTAGAGGACAAGTCCTAAGAGACTGAAACGTATGTGCATAGGTTTAGCCTAATGCTGTATGAGCTCACAACAGATTGCATATGGTTATATATATGTTGTCCTTATCTTTCTTACAAGTGAAGACCCTTAATGAATATTCTTGAATTCTCACTCCCTAGTTTATGTTGTGTAGATTTTGATGGTGTTGAACCCAATAACTGCTGAGGATTGTCATGCTAGTCTTTTGTTGTATGTATTTTGCTATGAGAATCTTCATGATTCTAGTTTTCTTAGTTACTTGTCAATGAAGTAACAGTACTAACTATAATACTTTCTTGGCCATAGAGGCTAGTAGCATGTGGATAGACTTTTAACTCACCACTGGGACTCATCTCCAAGGTGGGCATTAGTTGGGAGGATCTTAGTAAAAGACTTGTATATGTTGTATGCCTAATTGCAACCCCTGTCTATGTTTGGAGCTTTAGACTCTAGGGTTGCTCTTGGGTGAGGGGCATTAGTCTACTTTGGTTGAATGCCCTCACATGGTTATTATATGTAGTAATGATAATACAAATGTTGATTATATATGCTTTGACTATTTGAACTTGATTTCTATGAAAAAGTGTCTTGGCCATGTGAATGTTTTATGGTTTCCAATTACTCAATTCAAAGCTAAAAAAGCATGCATCTTGCATTTTCTAGGTTAATCAACTAGCATCATGAAGTTTTAATTCACACACATATATAACTAGCCAATTGTAACTATCGTGAGATCTGTTCTCACAAGATTCCTGGGCAGGGCCGAAGGCGGCCATGTCATGCCCCTTAATGCCATGGGCACATACTTATCATGATAACTTATCCTTGGCATCATTGCCTTTTAGTAGGGATGGCAATTGGGTGGATCGGGTCAGGTTTGGGTCAGATCATTCAGGTTCAAGTTTAATCGGGTTAGCATGTATTCCGGTCTAAGTCAGGTTCAAGTCGGGTTATTTGGGTTCGGGTTGATTTTGAGTTGGGTAAATTTCGGGTTTGGATTGGGTCAGGTCGGGTTTATTTGGGTTCGGATTCAATCAGGTTAGGTTATCGGGTCTTGGACCAGATTCAACTTGATTGTTGAGTTTACTCGGTTCACTGATGCGTAAGCCAAAATGGCTAAATCGATTCAAGTTTTTTTCTATCACCGTATCACTAGTTTTTTATCATGTCTTTCACTTATTCGCTTTACAACGCAAAACAAATCAACAAAATAGAAGAAACTCATTGATAAATATTAAATCATAAATTTTCTAAAGTCTTTACCAACCATATATTTTATGTTGATTTAAGTTAAAACCGGTCTTGTTGGGTTTAGTCATCGGGTCATTTTTCATTTTGGTCAGGTTGGGTTCAGGCTCGAGTTTTCTCGGGTTTCACTTCAATCGAGTTTGGGTTCAGGTCGGGTTGGGTGCAGTCAGGTTCGGGTCGTTGACTTTTTTGGTCAACGGGTCAATCGAGCTTGGGTTTGGGTGGGTCAGGTTAGGTCTTCAGGTCAAGTCAAATTTTTCCATTTTTACCTTTTAGCGCCTTAAGTATGATACTATTTTTGTGACGACTTAACGTTAGCTTTCTTAGGTAGCTATTCACACTTACTACCTTAAGGTTTCTTAGCCATTTTAGGATATTCACAAGTCTGACACCCTTGATCTTGGTATAGGCTCCTTAATTTACATACACTTATCATATTTCAGGTCTCCTTGGGTGTACCATAGACTACCCATTCTTCAACACTTAACTCCTCTAGGTAATCACTAAACATGCTTGGGGTCCTTGACTACTCTTTAGTCACTTGGCCATTTCTTGGCCTTTAATTCTTAAGACACCCTTAACATGCTCCTTCACTCTTTATTACCTAGGAGTCCTTCCTTAATTACCTGGCCTTCTCTGGTGGAGGCATATTCTAGGCCATTTTCACCTTTTCTTAGGTCTCTTTTGATTACTTAAGACCAATCTTTAACACCATTAGCCAACTTTGCTCAGGTGATCTAAATATCCCACATTGTCCAACATGCCACTACGGCGACCCACAGGCCTTACCTTAACTACTTGGCCACCTTTGGTGTATAGTTGGAATTGAGTTCTTTTAGGCACAACAACCCTCCTTAACTTTTCTTAGGAAGCCATTAGGACTCTTGGCGTTAAGCCTTGTTAGTATTGTGCCCAAAAAGCCAATCATGAGATGATTGTATTTTTGCACATTGGGTCATGATATTTTATTGAGGCATTAATCCAGCAATTTTGTTTGTTGTTTTGTTTCTGCGTAACGTAATAAACATAATTGTAACCCTAGAATAATGATATTCTTAAACGTCCCTAGTATAGTATTATTGTGGAGCGGGTTGCAATAATACATAATGACTAGCATATGTGGAGACTAATATGAGATATGTAGTCTACATATGGGTACAAGTTGGAGAACTTGTGTACTGGACCGACCCACCATGAGAACACTTCATGGATCGTTATATGAGTGTCATAAGTGATTCTCATAGTGATCATGGTATATGTAGTCCTTCGACCTAAGATCATCAAGGTTCCCTACATGTGAGTCACATACTTTGATACTTTCCTTTGTTACTCGTAACTGAGTGAACTTGAAGGAGGTCATTGGGTATGTCACATATCATGCGGAGGGATTTGTATGATCAAGATGGGATTTGTCCCTCCTATGTAACGGGAGTGATATCTTTGGGCCCCTTGATAGAGTGAGACTTAGAAAATGCATGGCCATGCTCCGATGAGTTGATATATGATATCAATGTCATCAGTTTAAGTTAGTCTACTCGGTAATCAAGAAACCAAAGATTGGGCTATACGAGAGTGACACATTCCATGTCTCGTGCTTAGTCTTGATATCTTGGACAAAGGGACAATGGCATATATCGGTGATGATCATAAAGGTTTAGTCGATTCACCGACAATCTTGTCACTTGGGTAGCAATGATGTGTTGCTAGACACCGCTCATTGCTTATGATTATAAATGTGATTTATGATCATTGCCAACATGGCAAGAGCCTATTGGGTCGCACACGTAGAGCTATTTGGATCATTAGAGTGCATGGGCTAATTATTTGGGTTATGGTTTCACTTTAATTTCGTATTAATAATGGGCCAAGGAGTTGAGCCATTATTAAGCCCGAAATTAAATCCTAATTGGATTAGGGCTTTGAAACCCATTAGGCCTGGAAGTTGAGTCTCACTATAAATACAACTTTTAAGTGAGAAATTCGCAGGTCTCCTTGCCCTAGCTTCCCAAAAGGACAGCCGCACTCTTCTCTTGCAATTCCTTGGAGGACGCAAGCTAGCACTGCGAGCGCAAGAGAAACGCATCTGCCGGGACGTGGTGGAAGCGTGGTGATCCCGAGAGGCTCGTGTGGATACCATAGAGAGCCTGAACACGTCAACTGTTCAGGTTTTGTGATTCGACTCTACAGTTGAGTGAGAGATCTCAACCGAAAATTAGGTATGAAATTTTCGAACACCCGGTTTACCCCGTTTCACTTGGATCCTGGAGGGTTTCGGTTAAATTCCGCTGCGCTGTTTGGCTCCCGAAACCCAACAGTGGTATCAGAGCTACTGGTGAAACCCTAAATCGGGATTGAGTGTTGAATCGCATGATGCTATGTCTTCGATTGGTTTTCGGCCATGATTAATTAGATTGATTCATGATGCATGAAACTGGAATTCGTAATGAACATATGAGATATATGAAGAAACAACACAAATTGGTTAATGAGATTAACCCGAAATTGATAGGTATGAGATACCTATATGGATTAGGATTCTTGCAATAGTTGCAAAAACCCTAGGTTTGTTCGGATTCGGCCTGTTCGGGCACCGAAAGTAAGGTATTTTTGGTGGCTCGAATGGAGGAGTCTCGGGTGCCTACTTTCTCGAAATAGAAGATTTCGGGCTAAGCAATTGTAAGACAATTTTTTGCGCCGGGGGGCGCTGCCCCCCACGCCCCCCGCAAGGGCGGCTCCCCTTGACCCCGTCCGCTGACCGGTCAGCGGAACCACCGCCCGCTGACCGGCCAGCGGGACCGCCGTATGCGAAGCGCCACATAAATAAAAACTGGTTAATCAACACGCGAAAATTGGCATGCATCTTTGTTGAATGAGATTTCACATGATATGCTGATTGGTGTTTGAAGCATGGTGCATGGTTATAGCCCTTGATTGGTTGTACTTGTAAATACGGCCTGCGAGTCGTGCCTTTTCTTATCACTCTCATTGTACATTCTCTTCTCACCTTACTCCCCTCGAATGTAACTCGAGGTTTCTATTATTGATGTAATGGTGCATTATGGGATCGTCCAAGGTGGTATGTCCAAAGAGGTGACAACAAAAAGGCAGCCAAGAAAGGAAGAGAAGGAGCTTGTGAAGACTCTTTTCTTTTCTTAGGCTTTTATGATATTCTCATTGGCTTGAGAATATCACATAGTTTGGGCTATAACCATGTCACGTTTATTTCTTGTAAGCATGAGATGCATGTTTTATATTTGTATATGATGCATGTATAAAACAACCGGAGATAACAAATTGGTGAGATCAAAAGAAAAATCCCTCAAACAAATATTAAGTCATTAAATGTGATGCCTTCCAAATGTTGGCACTCGTCAAGACTTTGATCAACATTAGGTGGGTTTGCCAAAGCAAAGCACCTATGTTCATCTTGGTAAGGCGCGATGGGATAATAGTGATATCCAAACTGCTAACTTTGGGTTCGACTTAACTAAGTCATCCTAATAGGATTAGGGACTTAGAGGCATAGAGTTGGGCTTAAGTTCATGAGATGAGCTTGGACAAGTGTTGTTCACCCAACTATCCAAGAGTTGCATAAGATGCAATTGGCAATGAGTTGCCTACCTAAATAGCTGTAACTTGAGAGAAAAGCCAAAGCTGACTCAGGTTGTGGTCAAATATGGATCTTGGCCCGCTAGAATACCTTAGCGCCGAGGTGTTCCGAAATAATACCGAGGGTTATTATTTTGAGGAAAATAGTGGGAGTATCGTTTAATAAAAGTCCTTATTAAATGAATTAAAATACATGACTCTTACACTGCATATTTACTGTTGTAGATAACCATGGCACAAAACACATCGACACTTTCGTTGCGATCGATCCTTGAGAAGGAAAAACTGAATGGGACCAACTTTCTCAAATGGTACCGAAACTTGAGGATAGTCCTCAAACAAGAGAGAAAGGCATATGTCCTAGAGCAGCCCATTCCGAATGAGCCTGCTGCCACTGCTCCAAGAGCTGAAAGGGATGCTCACAAGAGGCATTCTGATGATGCTTTGGATGTTGCATGCCTCATGCTTATTACCATGGAATCTGAGCTTCAGAAGCAACATGAGAACATGGGGGCGTTCGATATGATCGAACATCTCAAAATGCTTTTCCAAGAGCAAGCTAGGCATGAGAGGTTTGAGACCTCTAAGGCATTGTTTCAGTGCAAGATGTCTGAGGGAAGTCCCGTGGGTCCTCATGTGCTCAAGATGATTGGGTACATTGAGAATCTTGAGAATTTGGGATTTGCTCTTCAGAAAGAGTTGGCTATCGATGTAGTCTTGCAATCGTTGCCTGAAAGCTACAGTCAATTCGTCATGAACTATAACATGAACGACCTAGACAAGTCCCTTCCTGAATTGCTCAACATGTTGAGAACTGCTGAGCAAAACCTTAAGAAGGCTAAGCCCATTTTGATGGTTCAAAAGGGCAAGGGAAAGGGAAAAGCCAACAAGAAGAAGGATAAAGCTAATGGAAAGTCCAATGCTAGTTCTTCTTCAGCTGCACTGAAACCAAAGGGTGGTGTGGCAAAGGAATGGGAGTGCTTCCATTGTAAGCAACCTGGACACTGGAAGCGCAACTGCAAGCTCTATCTTGAAGAACTTGCTAAGGAAAAGGGAAGTAAGACTTCCACTTCAGGTATTTTTGTTATAGAGGCTAACTTTTCTACTTCCTCATCTTGGGTATTGGATACTGGATGTGGATCTCACATTTGTGCAAATGTGCAGGATCTAAGTAGAAGTAGAAGATTGGCCCGAGGTGAAGTGGACCTACGTGTTGGAAATGGAGCAAGGGTTGCTGCCTTAGCCGTAGGGACTTATGTTCTCACTTTACTTAGTGGATTAGTTTTAGAATTAGACAACTGCTACTTTGTGCCTACTATTAGTAGAAATTTGATTTCTGTTTCTTGTTTGGACAAGAAAGGTTTTTCATTTACAATAAAGGACAAATGTTGTTCTATTTATTTGAATGAAATCTTTTATGGTAGTGCTCAACTTAGCAATGGGTTGTATGTTCTAGACCTTGAAGATCCAATCTATAATGTGAATACCAAGAAGGTCAGATTAAATGATTCAAACTTGACCTATCTCTGGCACTGTCGCTTGGGCCATATAAATGAGACCCGCATATCCAAGCTCCATAAGGATGGACTCTTGGACTCATTTGATTTTGAATCATATGAGACATGTGAGTCATGTTTGTTGGGCAAGATGACCAAAGCCCCATTCACAGGGCAAAGTGAAAGGGCTAATGACTTACTAGGACTCATACATAGTGATGTATGTGGCCCTATGTCTACACAAGCTAGAGGAGGTTTCCAATACTTCATTACTTTCACTGATGACTTCAGCAGATATGGCTATGTGTATCTTATGAGACACAAGTCAGAATCCTTTGAAAAGTTCAAAGAATTCAAGAATGAAGTAGAGAATCAACTCGGGAAGAGTATCAAAGTGCTTCGATCAGATCGAGGTGGAGAGTACTTGGATCGAGAATTCCTTGACTATCTGAAGGAGTGTGGTATAATATCACAACTCACTCCACCAGGTACACCTCAATGGAATGGTGTTTCTGAAAGGAGAAATCGAACTCTGTTAGACATGGTTCGCTCCATGATGAGTCAAGCTGACCTTCCAAACTCCTTTTGGGGACATGCTCTAGAGACAGCCGCTTTTACACTAAACCGAGTTCCATCTAAATCGGTTCAAAAGACACCATATGAGATATGGAGTGGGAGGCGTCCCAATTTGTCTTTTATGAAGATTTGGGGCTGTGATGTTTATGTAAAATGTCAATCCTCTAACAAACTAGGGCCCAAATCTCAAAAATGTCTTTTTGTTGGGTATCCCAAAGAAACAAAGGGTTACTATTTCTACAATCCCTCTGAGCAAAAAGTGTTTGTTGCTCGAACTGGTGTCTTTTTGGAGAAAGAGTTTATCTCTAAAGGAACTAGTGGGAGGAAAGTAGAACTTGAAGAAATTCAAGAACAACAAGAAGACATCGAACCTGAAATGGAACCTGAACAGACACCACAAGATGTTGTGGTTCAAGAGTCTGTTCCTGTAGCACAAAGCCCACGTAGGACTGGTAGGATTCGGCGTGAGCCCGAGAGATATGGATTTCTCGTGACTCACACCGGTGATGTGATGCTCATGGATCAAGATGAGCCCACAACCTACCAACAAGCTATGTCGGGGCCTGACTCTGAGAAGTGGCTAATGGCCATGAAATCCGAGATGGAATCCATGTATGAAAACCAAGTATGGACTTTGGTTGACCCACCTGAAGGGGTAAAACCCATAGGGTGCAAATGGGTTTTCAAGAAGAAAACTGACATGGATGGTAATGTGATTACCTTTAAGGGACGATTGGTCGCAAAAGGTTTCAAGCAAATTCATGGTATTGACTATGATGAAACTTTTTCACCAGTTGCTATGCTTAAATCCATCCGAATTTTGTTTGCTATTGCTGCACACTATGATTATGAGATATGGCAAATGGATGTCAAAACTGCATTCCTAAATGGAAAGCTACTTGAGGATGTGTACATGACACAACCTGAGGGTTTTGTCACTCCTGGGAATGCCAATAAAGTGTGCAAATTGCAAAGGTCCATTTATGGACTGAAGCAAGCTTCTCGAAGTTGGAATCTTCGTTTTGATGATGCAATCAAAGAGTTTGGTTTTATCAAAAATGAAGATGAACCTTGTGTCTACAAGAAGGTTAGTGGGAGCGCTATTGTCTTCTTGGTGTTGTATGTAGATGACATACTACTCATCGGGAATGACATTCCTGAGCTACAGTCTGTGAAGACTTGGCTAGGGAAATGTTTCTCTATGAAGGACTTGGGTGAAGCAGCCTATGTGTTAGGCATCAGGATCTATAGAGATAGATCGAGAAAGCTTCTTGGCCTAAGTCAAAGTACGTATATTGACAAGGTGCTAAAGAGGTTTAGCATGCAAGATTCCAAGAAAGGATTCTTGCCCATGTCACATGGTATCACTCTTTCTAGATCTCAGTGTCCGAGTACAACCGAGGAGAGAGAGCGCATGAGTAAGATTCCATATGCCTCAGCAATTGGATCTATCATGTATGCCATGATATGTACTCGTCCCGATGTCTCATATGCTTTGAGCATGACGAGTAGGTACCAATCGAACCCCGGTGAAAGTCACTGGACAGCTGTTAAGAACATCCTTAAGTACTTACGAAGGACTAAGGATGCATTCTTGGTCTTTGGAGGTGAAGATGAGCTCGTTGTAAGGGGTTACACCGATGCAAGCTTCCAATCCGATAAGGATGATTTTAGATCGCAATCTGGTTATGTGTTTTGTATTGGTGGTGGTGCTGTAAGCTGGAAGAGTTCAAAGCAAGAGACAGTAGCTGACTCTACAACAGAATCTGGGTACATTGCCACCTCTGATGCTGCGAAGGAGGCAGTTTGGATCAAGAAGTTCATCACTGAACTTGGAGTGGTTCCAAGCATTGTTGACCCGATAGAGCTCTATTGTGACAACAATGGAGCAATCGCACAGGCTAAGGAACCTCGATCTCACCAGCGATCCAAACACATACTCCGACGCTATCATCTCATCAGGGAGATCATCGAGAGGGGTGATGTAAGGATATGCAGGACTTCGACAGACAGCAACATTGCTGATCCACTGACAAAGCCCCTTACGCAGCAGAAGCATGATAGCCATTCTAGGTCCATCGGTATTAGATACATGGATGATTGGCTTTTAGTGCAAGTGGGAGATTGTTAGTATTGTGCCCAAAAAGCCAATCATGAGATGATTGTATTTTTGCACATTGGGTCATGATATTTTATTGAGGCATTAATCCAGCAATTTTGTTTGTTGTTTTGTTTCTGCGTAACGTAATAAACATAATTGTAACCCTAGAATAATGATATTCTTAAACGTCCCTAGTATAGTATTATTGTGGAGCGGGTTGCAATAATACATAATGACTAGCATATGTGGAGACTAATATGAGATATGTAGTCTACATATGGGTACAAGTTGGAGAACTTGTGTACTGGACCGACCCACCATGAGAACACTTCATGGATCGTTATATGAGTGTCATAAGTGATTCTCATAGTGATCATGGTATATGTAGTCCTTCGACCTAAGATCATCAAGGTTCCCTACATGTGAGTCACATACTTTGATACTTTCCTTTGTTACTCGTAACTGAGTGAACTTGAAGGAGGTCATTGGGTATGTCACATATCATGCGGAGGGATTTGTATGATCAAGATGGGATTTGTCCCTCCTATGTAACGGGAGTGATATCTTTGGGCCCCTTGATAGAGTGAGACTTAGAAAATGCATGGCCATGCTCCGATGAGTTGATATATGATATCAATGTCATCAGTTTAAGTTAGTCTACTCGGTAATCAAGAAACCAAAGATTGGGCTATACGAGAGTGACACATTCCATGTCTCGTGCTTAGTCTTGATATCTTGGACAAAGGGACAATGGCATATATCGGTGATGATCATAAAGGTTTAGTCGATTCACCGACAATCTTGTCACTTGGGTAGCAATGATGTGTTGCTAGACACCGCTCATTGCTTATGATTATAAATGTGATTTATGATCATTGCCAACATGGCAAGAGCCTATTGGGTCGCACACGTAGAGCTATTTGGATCATTAGAGTGCATGGGCTAATTATTTGGGTTATGGTTTCACTTTAATTTCGTATTAATAATGGGCCAAGGAGTTGAGCCATTATTAAGCCCGAAATTAAATCCTAATTGGATTAGGGCTTTGAAACCCATTAGGCCTGGAAGTTGAGTCTCACTATAAATACAACTTTTAAGTGAGAAATTCGCAGGTCTCCTTGCCCTAGCTTCCCAAAAGGACAGCCGCACTCTTCTCTTGCAATTCCTTGGAGGACGCAAGCTAGCACTGCGAGCGCAAGAGAAACGCATCTGCCGGGACGTGGTGGAAGCGTGGTGATCCCGAGAGGCTCGTGTGGATACCATAGAGAGCCTGAACACGTCAACTGTTCAGGTTTTGTGATTCGACTCTACAGTTGAGTGAGAGATCTCAACCGAAAATTAGGTATGAAATTTTCGAACACCCGGTTTACCCCGTTTCACTTGGATCCTGGAGGGTTTCGGTTAAATTCCGCTGCGCTGTTTGGCTCCCGAAACCCAACAAGCCTTTCATGGTCCTCCTTTAGCTCATACACTTGGATGCACTTTATGTCCTATAACTCATGCCACACCCTTGGCCTTCTTAGGAATTTTCAATTTGCTTGATTCCAATTTAGCATTTGGCATTTGCCTTTATACTTATCTTGGTTTCTCATGGAATCCATAGAGGTCTTTCTTAACAACCCAAACCCATCAAGTTAACACAATCTGAGTGCCACCCATGAGTGTTCTTAACATGCTCTTATACTTGAATGAGACTTATTAACCTTACGCTTTCTTTGGGAGCACATCGGTACCTACATCTTGCATCTCAACACTTGGGCACATCCTTAGGTCTTTGCCTCATCAGCCCATTCTTATGCACTAACCACCATGTTTACTTAAAGTGATTTACACACTCATAGCTCATAGTGTGCATACCCTTAGGCTTAATTGAGGCTTACAACCTCCTTATGCTCAGGGAATTCTTACTTGGCACCACTTTGGCACATATTTAACTTAAGCACATGAAGTCTCTTTGAACACATAGATTTCCTAGAGCCTTTATTATGACTCATTCTTATGGGTTCTTAGTGATTCAAGGCTATCATTCAGCAGTTCAACTTCAGGGACTCACTAGGTAGTTTCAACTACCTTAGCTTTAACAATCTTACCTCAGGGCTTTAGTTCTTTTCTTGGCCACCTACTTGTTCAAGAGTCTTTCTTAGTCATCAGTTAGCCATAGTTAGACTCTTAAACTACTTAGGCAACTTCATACCCCTAGGACAATAAAGAATCCCATTTGCTTCTTAGGTTTAGCATGCTCACTTAATATTCCAAGAAACCTCAACTTTTAGTTGCCTTGAATCCCACTAGTGAGGATATTTCCTCAACTTACACTTAGCTCTATCATGAGCTTTATAGTATTTAAGACCTTAACTCGGCATTTACACCCATTTATACCTTTGCCGATTCTTTCTGATTATCCAGGACCCTTTGATAGTGGAGTACACCTTGGAACTTAGGGTCCTCTTTATCATGAACCATTAGGTTAACTTAGATCCACATTCTTAGCCTTTTAGTTTAAAGCTTTCCTAGCTCCTTTGAACTAGCAATGAGCCCCGTTATCTAAATTGATTGAACTCCCAAACATTCGAGAACACTGGTCAATTCACTTTCACTCTTCATAAGCAGCCTTATGTCAACACATACCATAACAAAAACACTAGGCATAAGTCTACTTCTTGGAGTTCATTTTATCTCCATGGGTGTTCTCATAAACTATTAGGTCCCATTTTTATTACTATTTAGGATGTCTCCTTTTTACACCCCTGGTTAATGGTGCTTTCATGGTCCCCCTTTAGATTCCCATTTTGATTTGCAATTTCCTAGAGATCCAAATGTTACCCCTTTTAGTCCTTAAGGCTTAGGTTAACACTTGAACCTTGACCAACTTACCCAAATCAACGGACTCCCTTCCTTAAGGAACCGCACCTTTAAAGATAATCCCATAATTTTGGGACCAGTGGGTTATGGTTCTCAACCTTCACTTAACCAACTTCTTGCAATTACTACGAGTCCTTAGGGTTCTACTTACTTTTCTTCACTCGCAACTTCAGGTTCCTAAAGTCAACTCTTGGCTTTATAAGCCATTTTACTTTGGCTACAGGTGCTTGGAGAATTCAATCTTGCCTTACTTGGTAACCCTTAGTAACTTTTGTGCAACACTTCTTAGAATTGGACCAGTCATACCTGCCTTAGAGTTGTCATTCTTTAAATTATCCTTATAGTGCATAAAGTATTCCTTACACTATAGGTACAAATTCGATCAACTTAAGGCTCAACCGATGGCATTACTTACAAACTCTTCTGAGCAAGTCACCCTTACCCTTAGGATACATCTAGGGGTAAATTATGACCGAAACGGTTAAGTTAGCTCTTATGCTCCTTAACCAATCCTTTCCCTAGGGATTGCCACACCATTCAATAAACCACAACCATAGATCACTGCATACCTGCTACCATTAAGCTTCTACGTAAAACCTTAACCATTTTAAAGGTCTAATCAAAGCTTACCCTTTTTGGGCTCTTATGGGTTCACGTACCCACATTTCTTCACAATCTTAGTTTTCTAGGTAAGCTAGTCACAACCATAGACATAGCAATCTAAACAATAAAAACTACTTACCACTATGCTGTAAGCTTAAAGGTACCATTTTTTTTTTTTTTGGCTCCTTGACCTATCAATTGGTCCGACTAAGTCTTTTTGGTTGCCTTTGAGTACTCGCAGTGTTTTCCTAATGATTGAGGCACTCTTGACCGTAGCCTTGTTCAAGCCTTGACCTCGAGCATATTCACACCCTTAGTCCTTTACCTTTCTAGTTTCCAAGCACCTGGCATATAGCCCATTTTTTCAGTTCGTGTTTTTCTTCCTTAGGTTCGATGGACTCTAGATTAAATGGTCATTACCAAGCTCTTGCTTCAGGCTTCAACTTACCTTGGAGTGGAGATGTTATTCTCTTGGCCGAGGTGCGCATATGGTCCTAGTTCACCTTAGCGCTTACCCCATGGCCTAATGCTCTCTTCGTGTCCATGTCACCATTGCCCTTGCGTAATGATGGTTCATTTGGCCTCAGTGCACCTTTTGTAACTTAGTGCCCTTTGGCCTTTACCTTTGGGCTCTTCAACTATTTGTCGAATTTTATCCTTAGGGTGGGGATTCCTCCATTGGTCTCAGTGTGCTAGTAGGCCTTAGCACACTTTGACCATTACCCGTTAGGCATCAACCATGACCTCCCCTTCTTCAAAGGTTGGGTATGCTCCTTGGGCTACTCATGTCATAGTGCTATTAGGAAAGTACAACATGACCACAAGTTTATTTATGGCCAACACCATAGGGCCACTTGGGCCTTTTCCTAGTCCCTTGCCTTAATACCAAAACCTAACCGGGTTCCCACTGATATATCTGCAACCAAAGCTAGATGGCTACTCTAGGAATACTTATAAATAGTACTAACTATACTTAGCACATCGACACAGTTGGATCTTAGTCACTTATTGCTTCTACTAGGACCATTGAGCTGTTCTGATACCAATTATTGTGGAATAGGGCCCTAATGCCCTAATTTGCTAACACTGGTATGCTCCTTGGGAACTATGATCCCATTTAGGTTACAATTGGCTATTTATTTCTTGTGAAGTACCTTAAATCATTACATGCAACTAGTTACTTAGCCTACCCTACATAAAAAATATGCATTCATTGTCCTGGCTATGCAATAACAACTAAATAAAAACAACATTGAAAGTAGTGCGACGGCAATTAACAAAAACACAATTCAAAATGAGCCAAGACATAAAACATTAGTTTTTTTAACTTCAAGTAACAACTATGTGCATACATCTCAAACTAATATGCACCCAAATGTAACCCTAGTATTATACAAACCAATGGATACTAGTATAGGCAATATTTAATATGAAAAATGTCAAACATACAATAGTGAAAACAATATCTACTATGATCCAACCTTAGCTTTCCACCCAAGCAACCTAGCTTCAAGTGGCAACCCTTACTTTCCTTGTGCATACTTAGCTTTGAAAGCTGAAAAGACAACTCTTTGGTCAGTACTAACTTATATTATAAGCATTCATTAACCAAACAATTTATATGTAGAGAGTACCTTTAAACAAATAAAACTTAGCATTAAAAGTTGCCCCTCACCAACTGTTAGGCTCAACTAGCCTTCTAAATACCTACACAACACTTAAGGGGTAAGTACTTGAAAGTACTCAATAAGGGGTTTAGCACCTACAAGGAAAATATAAGCAAACATGCAAGCAATATATATACAAACAAACCAAGAAATCAAACAACAAAACAAACAATAAACACAAGCAGTTAATAAACAACAATAATAATGCAATGTAATGTATGGATGGATGAGAGAATGCACATGTTTATGCACGTAGGACTTCCTTACACCCGAAGGTTTTCTTAATTGCCGTGAGCTCATATGGCTGGGGTACTTGGATACTGGTCCTCGTATCCAATGGTAGTACTTGATTAAACACCATGAAGTCCTCCTTATGGGTGTCTTAAGTAAGTCATCGCTTACTTGAACTTGCCCACCTTTTACAGGCTACTTAGAAGAAATCATCACTTACTCACCTCTTACCCATAACTTCCCCTTACTTGTTATGCCTGGTAATTAAACTTAGTGGCCAAACTTTGCCAAGCTCCCCTAAACTTGACTTGGGCGACTTAGTGGATTCGCTTACCAAGCCCATCAACTAAATTGGGACCTCTTGGGCACCGCTCGATACCTGGAGGCACTTGGCCTCTAGTATTGGCTCATCAACGGTCCTAGACCTTTCTTGGGTCCCTTCTAATTTTGAATGTTCATGACTTCACCCATTGGTCATTGGAGGACTTACAATACTAGGTCCCTCCTTGGTACCCAATTTGTGACTTAAGGTACCTCACTTATCCACTTTTCCTAGTTGTTTTAACCACCCACTTAGTACCCATTTATTGATGTATAATTAAATATTAGGAGCACTTTTGAGCCATGTTAGGACACCACATAAGCTGTAGGAATTGATTTGGGACACTTAGAAATAGGGTTGGTACAATTCTGGCATAATCCTATAGCATTGCATATTGTGGTGCGACGGAATCATGATTTTATGGAAGTCACTGGAAATGATGTGATAGCACTCACATAGTCAGTGCAACTATGTTGCACATTTCAGGTAGCTTGTTCTTCCTCTTGAGTTCGATGTGATCACATAAAAAAAAACTCATGCGACCACATTAGCCTCTGGAGCTGCATTTCTTCGCCCATTTCTCGGCCAATCTTGGTCTGAATCTTACCCAAACCAGTTCCAAACACTTTTTTCTTATTTCAACTCACTCCCAAGTGTTCTAACACTACTTATGCATCATTTAATCATACCATAACATAATTCCCTTACCTCAAATCCAAGTTAAGTAAGATCTAAAGCAAACAAACCATATAAAGTTCACTTGAGCACAAATTGCTTCCCTTGAGTTCCAAGCCTAAATCCAGGCTAAATAGGCACCACAAGCACTAAATTAAGGCCATCACTAATCATATTTCAAGCTTAGAACCAAGTTAAACCCATAGATAAAACATACCTTTTGTTTTCAACTCAAACTTGGAGGAATGACTTCTAAAGCACCAAATACACCAACTTCTAGCTATGAGCTTGATGTAATTGCCTTAGGACCCTTAATTTTCATGGAGAATGACATAAATTTTGAACATTTGAAGACCAATAGCTATGGAGGAAGGGAAGAACAAAAATCAGTTGGGAGAGATGATGAATAGTTGCTTAATTTGTCTAAAAAAATATCTCCGCCCACTCCCACTATAACTTTGACTTACTTCCTCCACTTGCCAAATTATTCTTTTTTCCTTCTCACCAAATTTTTTGCCTCAAACCATCCCTTTAGGTCCTATGGTTAATTGTTCTCCTTGTACCTAGCCTTTAAACTTTGTGCCATAAGTGGCACAATAGCCCTAATTCTTTAGTTAGTGCATTTTGGTACCCAAACTCTCATTCTTTGTTCCAATGGTTTGATTAACTTATGGCCTTAATTTATTTGATTAAAATTATTTACATGACCTTAATTTCACTGAAATTATGACCATGCCGCTCACTTGGGTCAAAATTGCCATTTTACCCATTTTGCCCTTTGGTGCCATTTTACACCTTGGAACTCAACTTAACCTTACTTAGGTTGCTTTTCTTGCTTAATAAAAATTATTTGAGGAAAAATAACTTGGGATTTACTTACCTTGGCTCCCAACTATGGGAAGTACTTGGAGAGCCTTTACAATAAAGGCATTAGAATTACAAAGCATTATCACAAATGCTCTTGTATGTTTGGAATCACCAATTCTTCCTCAATTGTGCCCCCACTGATCCACTTTAAAAGTGTAGGAATGATACCCAAAACTTAGCTACCCTTACAAATGTTGTTGTTGCTACACCTCCCATCAACCTAACACTACCTCCCCTATACACTAAATGTATTTTTTTGCTCAGCTAGGACTCTACCCTAATGGTTTGTTACTCTTAGGAACTCTCCATCCTTTCTAGAGAAAGATCCACAAAATACACATATTTTTTAGAATGTATGAGTTGAGGTTCCCTCATTTTCTATCCTTAACCCTGTGAAAAATGAAAAAAAAAAAAAAGAGCTTGTACTTATAGAGATGAAAGGATAATGCAATGCTAACACCAACATGAGTAGGTAGATTATTGTCAGAAGAAAATAAAATTTTCAAAAGGAATGGCATGTATGTATAGTAGTTGTGATTCTGTTTCACATCTTCCTATGGTTTTACATCTAGTAATAACTTTAATGCCTCCTATGAGTCGGTGATTTGCATCCAATCCAGTTTTCTTACAAATTGGAAAACAGGGTATTTTAAAATCAGATTTCCAACACTATAATGTTCTCATTGTTTATGGAAAATACTCCATAAACCAAGAAATTCATTTTGCACTAATCTAAAAGAATGTGTCTCAAGAGTCAATCAGATATTATCCAAAGACTCTTTACTTAGGCCATTATTGATTAATTGTGTTTTATCTTCTCGATTATTAGACACCATCCCTAAAGAATGACAATCTACTACTACAAGTCCATTGACCACATTTGTGACAGACTCGTAACCATTTTTCTTTTTGCTTTTTGGCATAAGAGCTTTTGCCTAAGCTAGGCATGTGGGACGCAAATGCATTTGTGGTTTCACCAGCTAAACAGACCTTAGCTTCAATTAACCAATGTATATCTTCAGGGATACCTTTGTGCATCAAAACTCTTAATCTTCCACATCTAGCTTGGTAAATCTGTTTAAGAACATTTAGATCGGGAGAAGGAAAGTATTTTTGCAAAGTAGAAAGAATAAAATCCATGTTGAAAAGAAATTAAAAGAGGGGGAGAGAAATTATTTATTATGGGAAACTAAAATAACTTATTGAAGAGCCATGGAGTACCGTATCTACCACTTAACTGGAAAAAAAAAAGAAAAGAAAAAATAAGAAAACAAAAAAGAAAAGAAACTAAAAGAAAACTATTTAAGAAGAGAGGACATATTAACACTTACTTACCATGATCATTGTGAGGATCACTGAGATAAACAACTTCTTCCTACAAATCATGATTCTCCAAAAATGATTTAACTCTTTGTCCATTTACTTTAAACACATTACCATTTTTTGAATTTTCAATATCAATGGCCTCATAAGGATAGAAATGTTTCATGATAAATAGACCATTCTATCTAGATCTCAAATTCCTAGGACATATATAAAGTCAAGAATTATAATGTAAAACCTTTTGACTAACCTTAATTGTTTTTATTAAGATTATTTTGTCATGAAATGCATCTCCAGAAATCTGATCAAAGCAATATTTAAAAAGATAAGGATCATCCCAATAAAGTTTTTCACCTCATGTGAGAACTTCTTATTATCTTGGCACTTCAATGGGCAAGCATCTATCTTGTCATGAGAAAATTGACAATGATAGCAAACCATGGTACTGTAGTGACAGAAAATTAAAATTCATCTAGAAAACAATCATTTATGGGCGTGGCCTCAAATTGTTAAATTCGTCATTAGCCTTGACAAATGGCCAGTGACAACATTTTCAGTGCCTTTCTTATCCTTGATCACAATGTTAAACTATTGAACTAATAAGATCCAATACATTATCCTTGGTTTAGCATCTTACTTTGACATTAGGTACTTGACAACAAAAGGGTCCGTGTAAACAATAGTTGTTGAACCACTTAGGTAAGAGAGAAATTTATCTAATGCAAATATTGCTGCAAGTAGTTCTTTCTCAGTCATAGTGTAGTTCATTTGTGCATTATTCAAAATTCTACTTGCATAATAAATTACATATGGCTTACCTTCATTTCTCTGTCCAAGAACAACACCAACTACATAATCACTAGCATTACACGTTACCTTAAAAAGTAAGGACCAATCAGGGTGTTGCATGATCAAAGAGGATGTTAGAAGGCCAATTAAATTATCAAAATAATTTCTTCATTCTTAAGTCAATTCAAATGAAGCATC
The DNA here is from genome assembly GCA_039654915.1 of Aquilaria yunnanensis. Lineage (NCBI taxonomy): Eukaryota > Viridiplantae > Streptophyta > Magnoliopsida > Malvales > Thymelaeaceae > Aquilaria > Aquilaria yunnanensis. The sequence continues at coordinate 45,641,659 of CM077595.1, forward strand.
TTTTGCAAGGAGGTTCCAAAAAGGTCTAGATATTTCATTGAACCCTTTAACAAACCTTCTGTAAAATCCTGCTTGTAAAAAAAATGAGTGAACTTCCCTCATTTTTTTTATAGAGGTAATTGAGCGATAAGCTCCACCTTTTCTTTATCAACTTCAATTCCTTTGGAAGATACAACATGATTCAAAACAATTCTAGAAGTGAGCATATAATGAAATTTTTCCTAAATTAGTACCAAGGCTTTTTATTTACATCTTTTTAAAACCTTTTCCAAGGTGTCAAGAAAATTATCAAAGGAATTTCCATATACGGTTAAATCATACATGAAAACTTCAAGATATTTTTCAATCATGTCACTAAAAATACTTAGCATACATCTTTGAAATGTAGCTGGGGCATTGCATAGTGCAAAAGGCATGTCTCTAAATGAAAAGGTTCCAAAAGGACATGTGAATGTTGCCTTTTCTTCGTCCCCAATAGCTACTGGAATTTGGTAATAACCTAAGTAGCCATCAAGAAAGAAACAAAAAGGATGTCCTACTACTTTTTCTAAATTTGGTCTAAGAAAGGTAATGGAAAATGATATTTTCTGGTGGCAAGATTCAATTTCCTATAATCAATGTACATCCCCTAACTCGATAAGATTCAAGTTAGTAAAGACTCACATTTCTCATTTGTTACCACTATAATGCAAGACTTCTTTGGTACTACTTGGGTTGCATTAACCAATTGTTGTCAAAGATAGGGTACATAATTGTAACATCAAGTAATTTAAGAACTTTAGATCTTACTATTTCTTTCATGTGTGGATTAAGTCTTCTTTGAGGTTTTAATTAACTAGTTTTCTTCATTTATAATGCCTAAACCTTTCTAGCTAAAGATGCAAATTTTACTTGAAGATCATTATATTCCTTGAGATGGTACATACCTTTACTAGATAATGGGGATCAAGTCTTACATAGGGCCTCATAAGTACCAGTAGTGTCCCAATTTTGTGCATTCTCTGTTAGCAAGTCTAGGTAATTCATTTCCTCATCAGGATCTTTATCCTCAAATGTTCCATTACACATAAATTCAACCATTTGCCTTTCCCTAGTGTCAAACATTCATAAAAATGTGAGACTATTCCCCATGTCTCAAAAGCATGGTGTGGGTATGTGTTAAGTAAATCTTTGTATCTGTCCCAACACTGGTAAAAAGTTCCTCCTGGTTTTTGTGTAAAAGTGGTGATTTGTCTTTTGAAAGAATTTGTTCTATGGGCAAGAAAAAAATTTCTTCAAAAATTGTTGTTGCGATTCATCCCATGAATTAATGGAACTTGACCTAAGATTTTGCAGCCACATTTAGCTTTATCTTTCAAAGAAAAAAGAAAAAGCTTAAGCTAGATGGTGTTCATGCTACAATTTAGGTTATTATATGTGTGACACACTTCTTCAAATTCTCTCAAGTGCAAGTATAAATTTTCAGAATCAAAGCCATGAAAAAATGGTAAAAGTTGAATAATACCTAGCTTAAAGTTGAAGTGAGATGCATCAGGATGAAAGACTAAACATGATGATGCACTATTTCTTATGGGGTTCATGTGTTCTCTAAGGGTTGTAGGGCGATCTTGGTCATTATGTAGTGAATGGTTATCCTCTCGATCATTAATGTGTTTAGCCACATTTGAAAAAGATGAAGATTCTTTTACCAATCTACCACTTGATGTATGTGACTAACTTCTCATGCATATACAAGATAATAAAAAAAAATCAATATGACTAATAAGAAGAGTAAGAGGTTTAACCTTCCATATAATGAACAAAATAGGTAGGAGGCTTAGCTTTCCATTAAACAACAATAAGAAAAATAAAGAGAAAACAAGATGACAAATAAAAGAACTTGTACCCTAATTTTGCTTCCCCGACAATGGTGCAAAAAACTTGCTACATTTTAGTAGTTGTAACCCAAGTGTAGGCTACTGCAAGTAGTATAATCTTGGGAGTTTAAGTGTTGAACCACAGGGAAGTGAATTAAGGAATACAAATATATGGCAAGATTTGTATATGGCAAGATTTGTCGACAACGAGCCTTCACTGTGCTGAGTCACAATCCTCTTCATCACATTAGTGTTCAAGAAAATAAGTGCCTTGAAAGAATCAACCCCATCAGCAACAGCCCTGGATGATGATTTTGAAGAAACCATTTGAAAAAACTGGCGAGGAACACGTCAGGGCTACTGCCAACACAACAGAGCAGCAGAAATAAGGGAACCCAGAAAGAACCAAAATCTAGAAACCTAAAAAAATCAAAGACAAAAACATGGGAAAAAGAAAAGGACAAGAACCTACTACCTAAATAAGGAAGGACGAACATGGTAGAAGAGGAGGAACTTCAAAGGAAAAATCCCCAGAGACTCTAGCGCTAATAGCAAGCAAGAAGCAAGAAATCATAGGAGAAAGTAGTGGAACAAGCCAAATAAGTGAAAGGACAAACTGCCACTATAAGTAATGGGGCAATCATTGAGGGATGTGTGGCCATTGACAGCTGTTGGGATAGCCATGCCTAGTCACTTCCCTGAATAGCATTTAATGAATGTCACCTCGCATTCTTCTCAATTGGCACGTTTGCCACATGTTGTAACCACATAGGAGTGGTGTAAAGGAGATTTAAAACAATGTCGTTCACCCAACTTCCCAACGAAGCAGACGGGAGGATAGCACCATCTCCTTAAACGATGTCACCCTAAGTGCACCAACAGAACAGCTAGGGAGAATGAGCTCACATCTCCACTCCGGGAAAAATGCACTAATGTATCTAGGAACACGTGACCCTCAGCCCACATTCCTTCATGAGGGGGACCTATTAATAGGAAAAACGACCAAACGGCCCAAACTCGAAAGTCTCAGGATTAGTAAAAAAAGCCGCCCTTAGGGCCCCAAAATAAACCCCAAGGGAACTCTTACATGAAAGAAAATTATATCCCATAAATATAGGATAAGCTATGGGATTCCTATCCCAAAGGTGAATTACCCGAAACTCATATTCACTATATAAACCCCTCCAAACATCAATCCTAAGGTACGAAATCTAACTTGATCGTTGGAGGTTTTCCTTGGGAACACCTCCTAGGTCCTAATGTTGTCTTCATGTGCAAGTTCCTAGTCTGTAATTCACTGCATGGCCATTCCAAGCCCTTGCGATCCCTTTAGCTATCAATATCCAAACAATTGAAACCCCCATTACCTGGTTAGATTCCTTTGAGTGAGAAAGTCTACCACACATTATGATAATACTGTCGATTGGAAAGACTGTTGCTAGCATCCCTCAAATATAAATTGTGTACCTCTCCCCAACAATTCTCATGTAAATTGGTTAGACATTATTTTATGGTAAATGAAATTTTTATGCGGACTTAAAAAAATTTTAGGATTTCATAGGTACATGGTTCTCCCAAAATTTTTACATATCTGCCTCTAATTTTTTATTGTATCTCTTATTTTCTTTCTACATTTGATTCATACATATATAACATCCGATTTATACATATTTTTAACCACATATATATAAAAGAATAAACTCATTTGTACAAATTGTTAGTGTTGTGCCCAAAAGCCAATCATGAGATGATTGTATTTTTTGCACATTAAGTCATGATATTTTATTAAGGCATTAATCCAGCAATTATGTTTGTTGTTTTGTTTCTACGTAACTTAACAAACATAATTGTAACCCTAGAATAATGATATTCTTAAACGTCCCTGGTCTAGTATTATTGTGGAGCGGGTTGCAATAATACATAACGACTAGTATATGTGGAGACTAATATGAGATATGTAGTCTACATATGGGTACAAGTTGGAGAACTTGTGTACTGGACCGACCCACCATGAGAACACTACATGGATTGTTATATGAGTGTCATAAGTGATTCTCATAGTGATCATGGTATATGTAGTCCTTCGACCTAAAATCATCAAGGTTCCCTACATGTGAGTCACATACTTTGATACTTTCCTTTGTTGCTCGTAACTGAGTGGACTTGAAGGAGGTCATTGGGTATGTCACATATCATGTGGAAGGATTTGTATGATCAAGATGGGATTTGTCCCTCCTATGTAATGGGAGTGATATCTTCGGGCCCCTTGATAGAGTATGACTTAGAAAAATGCATGGCCATGCTTGGATGAGTTGATATACGATATCAATGTCATCATTTTAAGTTGGTCTACTTGGTAATCAAGAAACCAAAGATTGGGCTATACGAGAGTGATACATTCCATGTCTCGTGCTTAGTCTTGATATCTTGGAAAAAGGGACAATGGCATATATCGGTGATGATCATAAATGTTTAGTCGAATCATCGACAATCTTGTCACTTGGGTAGCAATGATGTGTTGCTAGACACCGCTCATTGCTTATGATCATAAATGTGATTTACGATCATTGCCAACGTGGTAAGAGCCTATTGGGTCGCACACATAGAGCTATTTGGATTATTAGAGTGCATGGGCTAATAATTTGGGTTTTGGTTTCACAATAATTTCGTATTAATAATGGGCCCAATAGTTGAGCCATTATTAAGCCCGAAATTAAAGCCTAATTGGATTAGGGCTTTGAAACCTATTAGGCTTGGAAGTTGAGTCTCACTATAAATACAACTTCTAGTGAGAAATTCGCAGGTCTCCTTGCCCTAGCCTCCAAAAAGGACAGCTACACTCTTCTCTTGCAATTCCTTGGAGGACGCAAGCTAGCACTACGAGCGCAAGAGAAACGCATCTGCCGGGACGTGGTAGAAGCGTGGTGATCCTGAGAGGCTCGTGTGGATACCATAGAGAGCCTGAACACGTCAACTATTCAAGTTTTGTGATTTGACTCTACAGTTGAGTGAGAGATCTCAACCGAAAATTAGGTATGAAAATTTTCGAACACCCGGTTTACCTCGTTTCACTTGGATCCTGGAGGATCTTGGTTAAATTCCGCTGCGCTGTTTGGCTCCCGAAACCCATCACAAATAACATTAAATACATTATTATTCATATGTAAAAGTTTATACAATTACAAATTTGTAACATATCTCTAACACATATTTTTACATATGTGTCACATATTTTGTATATATCTATAACTTACTTTACACATATATGTCATCCAATTTATACATATCTTGAAAATTGCCAGGAAGAGAGATTCCATGTATTCACACTTATTATTTTATGAGAGGTTGACCATATAACATATCTCTTTTCAAATTTGTACACATTACATATTATTAGTTTAGATGTCTTAATTTCTTTGTGCGATGAGTTTGTACACATTTGATATCTGATTTATACATGTCTTCAATTTTTTGGGGATATGAGATTTGATATATTTACACTTGTTTAACGTTACAAAGGATAATTAAATATAAATATATATAGACGTAAGAGATAAGAAGCATATTTGACTTATTTATTTTAATGGAAAATTAGTAAGCCATCATGTCTACCAAACTTAGCCACCATGTTTACTATTATTGTAGGACTCGCTGGGATTACCACCATACCAATTTTAAAAGAAAATGTAGCGAGTCGTGGCGTTACCAATTTTAGTCACCATTTTTTACGACTAATAGGATTTGTCATCATTACTGTCTTCTATTGCTAGTCCAGATTACAATATTAGAAGCAAACAATTAGAGTCAAATAAAAGATTTGTATGTGAAGAGTACACTTAGTAAAAATTAAATATTTTCTCTTATGTCTAAAAATTTGTATATGCAAAATATCTATCTCCAATGAGTTTTAGATCTTTTCCAAAAAATAAAGAAAAAAATGGAGAAATAGAAAAAGAGTCGTTATCCTTATTAATTGCCTCCAAACATATGAGTGTTCATTAACAAAAAAATTTTGGAAGCTAAAACATTATTCACCAATCAAAATTTAGTAAACTCACATTGTAAGCAAATAACAGGGCAAATCAAAACTTGCTCCAAAAAGTATATTTAGCAACAAATCTAAGAACTGTCCTTATATGGTTCATACTCTATCTCCAATCCCGTTGAACTGTTCTCTGAACAACAAATTTTTTTGATGTAAATTAACAGCAAAACTCATAAATACTCCATATTTTGCCTAAAAAATTACACTACTGAATTTTTTTTTAGGAAAATGTCTAATATTCTTTGCATAAAAAAGTTGATGTTCTAACTTTTCTTTCCAAATTTTTCTTGAATTTATATATATATATATACTTGTCCTTGAAAAATCCTTGAATTATACTAAAATTAAAAACTACGTATTATCTAGATGTGTATTTAAAAAATCGCAAAAGTCTAAAATTTGCTACTAATGTTTAGGTGTGAGCTTATATCTGTCACTATAGTTTTTTGTTCTGTCCAATCTCCAATTAATGTTTCAAAATGAGCTCAATTTGGCCTTTGACTGTTAAAAGTTGCACGTTTGGTAATTTCAAGGTGATAATGTAACGTTTAACAAATTTTGAAGACTTTAAGTAATTTATCATTTTTTTTCTTTAATAGAATCCAACATCAACCCCACGCCTATTGCCTCCAACACTCACCTGTTGCCTTTGACACCTATACAACACCCATCACCTTGCAAACTGTGCCATCATTTTGTGAGCCAATGACCCAACAAAAACATCACCAGAACTTGACCCAATTGATCCCAATTCTACCAGATAATCATAAAAGTGTGAATTCCATAGCTATGTTCAAGAAAGTTAAATCACCCGTTTTAGCCCATTAAGTTGTCAGAAACTTAGCTTTGACGATGGCAAGAGATCCCACTTGTTTGTTAAGATGGAGGAGTATGTAGCACCAAAGGTCATGAGAGGTGAGACAAGAAGCATATGTTTTTCATATGTGTGAGGTGAGACATTTGAATGAAGGTCATTTAGCTACCATTTGTTTTGGTGAGGAGTGGGTGTTCGATTCTATTAAAGAAAAAAAATAATAAATTACTTAAAGTCCTTAAAATTTTTTAAACATTGCATTATCACCCTGAAATTATAAAATTTACAACTTTTAACGGTCAGTGGCTAATTTGATCTCATTTTGAAACATTAGTATGAGATTGGGCAAAAAAAAAGACTATAGTGGTAGATATGAGCATGCATCTAAATATTAGTGGTAAATTTGAGACTTTTGCCTAAAAAATCATATATTAATTTATTTCATAAAAGTTCAGATTTAAAACAATAAAGGATAAATAGCACCTATAGTCCTTAAACTAAGGCTCATGTTGTGTATTCGTCCTGAAATTAAAAAATGTTACACCATTAATCCTATAACTAAGAAAATGGTGCACTATTCATCCTACTGTCAAATTTTTCATTAAAATGGACGGGAAAAAAAGTGAAAAATAAGTTTTAACCGTTGAAAAACTTTCCATTTGCCTTAAAAACCTCAAAACTTTTATATCTTACAATTAAACTATCTTCTCAACTTTCTTTCAATCATTTAACCCGAACCTATAGTTTTCCTTCAACCATTTTCTTCTTCTTCCTACCAAGACCCATAGTCCTATCCAAACTGTACTGTTATCTTTTTCTTTAGCACTTGATTTGTCAAGCCGCGGGAACATAAACTAAACTTTAATTTTCTAATAATTCACTCTTTGAATTAAACCGTACTCAGTGTACCGCTAACTTTCCATGCCACTTGGAGTCTAGCAGCCAACTTGATGCTCGTGCTTGCCTTCGTGGTCCGCTGCTGTGACGGAGAAAAGGCGGTTCGTGGAAGGGCTGTGGTTGGCGGTTCATCCGAGGAAAAGCGGGACAGACGACCCGTGGATCAACCCAATGGATGATCCGAGCCTGGGGAGCGTGGCGGCGGAGAAGATTTTGGTGTTTGTGGCAAAGAAGGATATCATGAGTCACAGGGGATGGTACTACGGGGAGAAGCTGAAGAAGAGCGGGTGGAATGGGGAGGTGGAGGTGGAGGTGATGGAGGCCAAGGGTGAGAATCATGTTTTTCATTTGGTGAATCCTGCATGCGGAAACGCCGTCGCTTTGCTCAAGAAACTGTCCAATTTCATGAATTAATTATTAGAAAACAACCAGGCGGAGGAAGGCCCGCTCCAAAGTCTCCGTTATGCTTTCCAGCTTTTGTTCCTGAATAATCGATGGATTGCTTGTCTTGTCTGTTTATTGTGACATCTTATCTCGTGTCTGTTGTTTCAGTCGTTACGAAACAATTCAGCCGTTAATTAATTGTCAAAAACTCCTGAGTTTTTTTCACGGATGAATACCTATTCAGACTCGAATTTCTTAAAAGCAAAATTAATAACATAACCCCCTCCATATTGTAGCATTCCAAGTATGCTGATTTACTTACATTTTTCAAACCCCTTTTTTTGTTAAATTCTTTACTTTCATTTTTTTTATTTTTTTGTTTGAACTATATATTATTTGAAAACTAATAATCTATCTATTTAATAATCACATGAATAAAAATCCTTTAGAAAGTATTTAATTTTTTGAATTTTCTGTATTTAACTTTTTTTTAAAAAAAATAATAAAACACTTATTTATCCAAAAGCATTCTAGAAATCTTTATTGAGCTTCTTAAATTGTAAAATTTCAATTAGTATATAAGTTGATAAAAAAATCAACTAAATTAACAATAACACATTAACTAATTCATGAATTCATAATGCGTAAAAAATGGTTGAAAGAAAGTGGAGAAGGTTGTTTGATTGTAAGATATAAAAGTTTTGAGGTTTTTAAGGTAAATGGAAAGTTTTTCGAGGGTTAAAACTTATTTTTCACATTTTTTCACATCCATTTTTGGCCATCAGGCCCTAAAGGGCCTAAACTCTATTTATCTCTCTTCTGCCCAGGCACCGCATCGCCCGATTCGCCCCCTCCTTCGCTTCTCTCCTTTGCCTCCGCCATCCGCGACGACACGCATTCCTCTTCCCTCGACACCAGTAGTCCTTAAACTCTCTTTCTCTCTCTTCTCCCCATGGCGTCGCCTCCTCCTCCGCCTCTCTCCTACCCCTCCGCCATCACCGACGACACCCATTCCTCCTCGCTGGGCGCCACCATCGATGCTCCAACTTCCACCACTATTTCCACCCAAGATCAACGATGCCACCATCAATGCTCCATCCAGGCGTCGGAGACCCAGATCGCAGCTCAATAAGGGACTACGGTGGCTCCATTGTCGAATTGAGGGAGATGATGCCTCAATTGTTAATTTCACAAAATCAAGGTAGAACCGCAAACAGCTGGAAAGTTTGGGATAGGCTCTCTATTTTCCCTACTTCAATTATCATTTAAGAAAAATTACAGATTTAGTCCCCCATCTTCTATCTAAGTTTTAGTTAGGATACTAAAGATTTATGTGTCATTCGAGCTTCGTGGGTTTCGAGCTTGAGCTCGAGCCTAAAAAATTGGGCTCGAGCAATTTGAGCTCGAGCCCGAGTAATACCGAACAGTGAATGGGCCGAGCTCGAGCTTAGTGGGCTCGAGCTCGGCCCGGCCCATTTTCACCCCTATCGACAGCCCTTCATCCTTCACGGCTAGGAGATTGAGTCAAGAGAATCGATTCCTTGATAGTAAGAATTGTAAAAATTTCTAAGCATTTTGAATATTTGATTTTTTGTATTTTTTTTTAATTTTTCTCTCTGTGATACGTGATTTTTGGAAAATTTAGTTAGCGTTTGATTAGTTATGTGTGAAAATGCTTGAAAATCTCTAATTTTGTGCATTTGTTTTTATTTACCTCTTTTATGATAAGGTGATTTTCGGAAAATAAGCCTGATTCTTGAATTTTTGTAGTTTTTTAATCAATTTTTGTTATTTTGAATTGAGCTCGAGCATGCCTAATTGAGCTTGAGCATCGAGTAGTCGAGCACATTGAACTATCAAATCAAGCTTGAGCACCCTTTGAGCCGAACTCGAGCTTCATTTTTTTGAGCTCGTCAAGCTCGAACTCAAGCTTGAACCACTCTCTTTGCAAATTGAGCCGAGCTCAAGCCTAGGAGGTTTGGGCTTGGCTCGGCTCGTTAACACCCCTAATGAAGGCTGCATGTTGATGATGGTAAGATCGACAGATAATAAAGTATGGGACTGATACATGAAGAAACCAATAATACAGGGACTAAAAGTATATTTGTCCATTTTATGGCAAGTCCCCATCAGGCCGTTTCCATATTTTTTTTTTTGCATTCTAGGGGAATGTTAAAATCCCCCTTTTGGTCCCTCAATATAACAATTTTGTCATAGTGGTCCCTAACTTTTGCAATCTACTGGAAACTTTAGAAAAAAAATATGGTTTATTTAAATTTAAAATAATGGAGCCTTAAATGAAAATGAGAGACATGCTTTTATTAACCATATTAAATATTTACATGTTTTTATTCAAAAGTTTAGGTAGATAAGTCAAATTCAAAGTTTTGATTAATTGACACAGATACACAGTTTGTACAATGCACGAGTGCTTTTATATGAGGTTTGATTCAGAGTTTTGATTAGTTAAACCAATGTACAATTTGCATTACATATAGGTGATTGATTCTTAAAAAGTTTTATTTATCACTAATTCATTAGTGAGTAAAAATCTAGAAAAACTTATGCATATATATTGTGTAATATTATTCTACAGTATAAGTACCAAAAGTTTTTTCTTTCTCTTGATGGTTTTATTTGAATTGATTAATGAAACTGCTTTGATAATTTTTTTTCTATTATTTGTAATGTTTTTTTGATAATATATAAACATATCTTTATTTAACTATTCTGTGTGTATACAATTATCTATACTCGGATTTTATTTAATGTCGAAGTATGTTTTATCTTTTTATATTATTCTATTAATGACTTGCATTATTACACAGGTTTCAACATATCTCACTTACTTCTAGAAGATACCAGTGTTTGTACTATTCATCTATAGTGAATTTCATTGTACATTAACAGATCTTTTTTTTTTCCTGCTTTTCTTGGATGTCATTGACTCTTTTTTAAGTTTGATTCTCTTTTCACAAGGCATTCACCTTTTCGAGAGCATGTGTTGCAATTTCCCATTTTTAGTCCGCTTCATGTTTTATTTTGGTTAAAACTCGATTTTAATCCCTAAATTTTCACTCTTTAAGAAGTTAGTCGCCAAGTTTCATCCGTATTCCATTTTGGTCCCCAAATTTAATAACCTATTGAACTAGATTTTTTATATTTGCTCTCTTGATCCCTAAATTTTTTTTGTTGTTTTTTATATACTATCTTTTAAACTAAGGCATTAGTCACCATAGTTTATTAGTTAAATAATTTTTTTTACTTTATTAAATCAATTATTAAACCTTTAATGCATAAAATTTTTCCTTTTTTATCTTGGACCAAAATTTTTTTTGTCATTTTTCTTTATTATTGCTTTCTGAAATTAAATTTTAATCATTATAATTTGCTTACTTTTGACTATGATTTGGTTGATTTGGCTTAATTCATTTTTTTATTTTTATTTTTATTAAGTTAATAGTTAAACCATTAATTGATTGACATAAGTTAAATACAGTTTTGTGTTTCGGTCATTTTTTTCATTATTGATGGTTGAATTTTGCAGTGTTAGTTATTTACTTTAAGGTCTATAGTTAACTAAAATAATTTAGTCTATAATTGCTGAAATTTTAAAAAAGATTTCTAGATAAATTTTTCATTGATATTACAAGTTGGAGTTTGAATTAATAAGAGATGAAAAATGTTAGTAAATTATTTTTTAATAGCAAAGAAAATATGTATAGATTCAAAGCACATACAAATTTTTGTTTCATGGTATTATGTTTTGATCTTAACTAATCATTTTAATTATAAGAATATAATGCAAAGAGAATCCAACTCAAAGTTGAAATAAAATAAAATTTTAGTTGATCAATGTGAATTAATGAATGAAAAATTTTTACTTACTTATAATAAAATTTTTTTTTAATACTAAATTTATTAAATTAAATTCTAACAACAACGTGTGTTCATCAAAACCTCATTAATCACTATAGAAGAAAGTCGGAGTGAGAGAAAGAGCACAGCCGGTGGCAGGTGAGAGAGAGGAGGCTGTGCTAGTGTGTCAGATTAGATGAGAGCGGGGGAGAGAAATGCGATATATGAGAGAGGATGATAACAAATTGAAATGAGGGAAATAGAAGGACCCAGCATTGCTGGCACAGTGCGATAGAGATTCATGAGAGGGGGGAGAGGGAGATGAGAGACAAGATACAGGATGAGGGGAAACATGAGATGAGGAGAGTAAATTGCTTGTTGAATGTTTTAATTTTGTTTGAAACTTATTAAAATTATTTAATTTTAGTACCAAATCTATTAAAAATATTTCATTTTAGTTTTCATTGGATGAAATTTGTTAACTTAAAATATTTTTTTATAATAATGTTTTAGATCATAATTTAAACTATTCAATAACTATCTAATAGTAAACTTAATCTACATAATAATTTTTTATAGTTAATAGAAAATTCAAATCACTTTTTTTTCCTGTTTGTAAATTGAACTTATTTGCATTTAGAAAAAACAATACTAATTTAAATTTTCCATTTAATTTCAAAAAGATATTAAAATGTTATAATTTACAAGAAGACAGTTTTCAAATATTTAAACTAGAATTTCAAAAGTTTATGTTAGACAACTATTTTGAGTTAATGAATTTCATTCGATGAGAGACTAAAATAAAACAAGTTTAATAGGTTTAGAACTAAAATAAAATATTCAATAGGTTAGGGACTAAAAAAAATGATAATTAAACATCACAAACCATTTATATAATTTACTCAAAAAATTAGTCCATCCGTTGCTTTCATGCACTCACATCAAAGAAAAAACAAGGAATTGAGAATAATTTCTTTAGGACTCTGACTTGATAAGAATTAAAAAAAGTATTAAAGAATGAGAAATAAAAAATTATTCTTTGTATCATTTCAGTTTTTTTACTTAAGTATGACTTAAATTTATTTATAATAATATTTTCTAAAAATATTTTAGAAAATTATATTAGAAAAACTATAATTCTTATAATTTCTAAATATAAAATTTTAAAACTTTTTTAGTAAATACTAATATAAATAAATTTAAGTCAAATTTAAGTAAAAACTAAAATATTGCAAAGAATATGAAATGGAGGAAATAATAGTTTGTGTGCTGATTTTTTTATGGAGGCTATATACATACATACATACACACACACACACACACACACACATATATATGTATATATGTATGTATGTATGTATGTATGTATATATATATATATATATATATATATATATATATATATATATATATGTATGTATATAAAGCAAGATACACCTAAGGATAAAAGAGACTTTTCACTTTAACTGAGGTGGCAAGGTGATGACATATGGCAATGTTGACAATTTAGAAAAGAAATCTAAGATTATTTACACTAATGTTCCAATAATACCCATGACCCAATTTGGTGGGTTAAAAATGAATTCAAATTTAAAATTTAATCTTAAGAGGGAAATATTTGAATCACTATAATTTTCAATTATGAATAATCAATAAATACATTAATGCATTGACTTAATAAATTACACTAATTTTGCATATAAATAGGGGAGGCAAAAAAATGCACTTATGGCATTGATTCATCCTCAAAGAAAAAAGGAAGTCAATATTATCTATTTTTATAAAAATGAAACAAAAAGAGCCCCAATTGCAGCATAATTCAAGCAGATCTAATTTCCTCTTTCTAATTCAAGCATTATTTATGCGCATGCAGATGCAGGTGAAGTGGGTAAAGATGATTTACACAGATTTTTCTTTTATCTATTGACCAAGAGTACTTGATCTCCCTTCGTAGAGCACATGATATATAGGCTTGAGTACTTTGATTATATGAAAGATTCATTTCTAATGGAGCAATACCCTAATCTTTCCTTCTTCCCACTGTCCGATCACCAAAATCATTTCTCTCATCAGGTGATACGGTATCCTTTATTGCATAGAAGTTACAAAAAATTACAAAGAACTCACACAAATAGATTAGGTGCAAATTTGGCTCTCTCTCTCTCTCTCTCTCTCTTTCTCTTTTTCATTAATATAATGTGTGTTTAACATGAGATAATAGAATGTGGTCTTTTTTGTAGGATTTTTTTGATGTTATGAGATGTTTACACTTCGTTCGAGGGTTAATGTAACAAAAAGATGCATCATATCCAACATTTTTTAATGGAGCATATTTTGAGGAGCGTTTTCTAAGGTTCAGAAGACTACAGGCGGTTCCTCATCTCATCCGTAGCTAATTTTTTTCATACCTAATTCTCGGATTGTAGATTTTCATGATTGTTCTTAAACAAAACATTACTTCTGGACTTATGCCATTTTGTCCTACGCACAAAAACGAGTAACCTTCCTTAATTTTAACTAAATTGTAATTAATTAAATCATATGTCTATCTTAATTATCGATTTTTATTGGATGGTTAAATTATGTTGATGGGATGATGAAATGTTGGCTGTTACACCAGATGAAAGTGTCTTCTATACTATGGGGATTTTGCAAGGGAGTGTCAGGTTTTGATGATTGGGAAAAATATGGTGACCAAAATAAGGATATTTTGGAGTATTGCAAGAAAGTTGACATTAAGATCAAGGAGTATCCACCACATTATTGATTACACTACCAAGATTCAATGAATATTTTTCACTTCATGGCAAACTTTTCAAAAGAGGAAATTATCGTTTGACCCCAAAACGTTGCTTTTGCCTCGACAAAGTATTTTCAATAACAACTAGAATATTTTTGTTCTCCATGAATATAATGTAAAATATTCAATATTATTTTAATATTATTTTACTTTTTCTAGATCACATATCCTAACACAGTTCAGGATTAAATTGTCTTTTCACTTAACAGATATGACAAGATGATGACATGTGGCAATTTTGACAATTTAGGAAAGAAATATAATGTTCTTTGCACTAATGTTCCAATAATGCTTAGAACCTAACTTGGCAGGTAAAAAATGAATTCAAATTTAAAATTTTAAAATTAAGAAGGAAATCTTTGAATCATGTAGTTTTCAACTGTAAATGGTCAATGCATACGTCCATGCATTTGACTTACTAAATTACACTAATTTTGCATTTAAATAGGGGAGGATAAAAAATGACACATGTTTATAGCATTAATTAATGCTAGAAAAAGGGAAGTCAATATTTAATATAAGAAAAAAATTGAAATAAAAGAGCCATAATTGCAACATAATTCGAGCAAGCCTAATTTTCTCCTCTAATTCAAGTGTTAATTTTTTCCAAAAAAGGAAATAAATTGAAGATAAAAACTCACCTCTATTATTGGTTTGGGCCGTGTTAAAAAAATAAGTTTTTTTGAACAAAAGGTTTACTTTTTTAGTAGTGGCGGAATAAATTTCTTTAGGTCAATCTATTTCTAGCAAATGTTTTATTTGATCACTCATCAATCATCATAATGACAATTAGTATTGATTGGCATTTAATTCTAAAACCAAATGAATTAATTCATTTTTCAACACTCTAAAAGTTTGAAAACATGTCATTCCAAATATGGCAATTTTTACTTTTCTAGATAGAAGAAATGGAAATTATCAACACTATTTAATTTCAAAAATTCAACCTCCTAACTATTATGTACATAAACATAAGGTAAAAAAATATATAAAATTTTGTAGCAATATTTTTTAGAAAGAACCTAAATCATCTTAAATCACAAGGAACTATGATCTTGTATTTTCATTTGTTATTTTATTATATTTTAACAAGTTAACAGATTAATAAATAATACTTCCTTTGTCCCAAATTCTTTACATTATTCACTCTTCAGCAATTATATAATTTTTTATTTTCAATATTTTAGTATATAAATGAAATACCTTTATATATGAATGATAAATCAAGACCTATAGTTTCTAAATATATATTTTTTAACTTTTTTCTAAAAAAAATAATATAAATAAATTCAAGTCAAACTAGTAAAAAAAGTTAAATGGTGCAAAGAAAGGTGGACGAAAGGAGTATATAAAATAAAAGTAAAGCTTTGATAAATTTCCCATAACATAAGTTTAATTTGAGTCATTAAACTTAGAGAATATATCCCGATTTATTTTATATGTCAGGTAAATAATAGTGATTTTTGGAAGAAAAAAAATATTAATTAAGGAGTGCATTACACTTTTAATCGCCACACATTATAAAAATATTTATTTTACATTTCAATTGGGAACTATCATGCATGGAAAAGTGCAATTAAGCCACAAACGTTTGTTGTTACGGGATTCCAGCTAGCTAATTCACTACACATTATAAAAATTTTTAAAAGCACGAAATTGAAAATTAAGGAAATAATGCAAATTTAGAGGAAAAATAATATTTAAAAAAAAGAAATCAAATTAACATTAATGACCTTTTAAGTCCATAATCAAAGAATTCAATTTATTTTTCCAAGCATCAATATTAATTTAATCATTACCAAAATAATTTGACCTACATTTGACGGTGAATTCAAAATATTAATATTTAACCTAATAAATTATGTTTTTTACGGAAACTAAAAAGAATGTGTTCTAACCACATTATTACTCCATTTTTAACATTTATTGACAGTTCAAACTAATTTGAAAATTTGATCTTCTAACGATATATATTTAAAAAAAATATTAGGCAAAAAAATATAACTTTCATGTATAACTAAAACTAAAAATAGTACCAATGTCTATGTTCTTTGTAGGCTCCTAATTTTTTAGTTGGTATGTATACAATTTTTCTTCAGTCATCTTCATCCGGTAGGTTTGGATTTGAAATAAAATTTTAATACTTAATTATTATTGCCCATACTCATATCCATATTTTTATTTATAGGAAATGATGGATTGTATTAACTCATTACACTGTTTGTGAAAATAATTTTATCCATTATTTTGCATGAAATGTAGTTTCAAATTTGACCTCCATCGACTCTGTTACATGTATGGTCAGTGAATTCAGGTGAAGATGTATAAAAAATGTAATATAAGTTACAAACCCTAATTAGTTTAGTCAATTGAGTAACATATTATATTTATCTTCATGAATTATAAAATTACGTTCACTTTTAGAATAATATTTCTAGTTATAAAAATTAAGTTTATATACTTTTCTGAAACTCAATTAAACTTGAAATCTCATAGTAATGTCGGGTATGTAAACTAGTTATACATTAAAGTGGAAGAGGAGTGTTGAGTTGTGACACATGGCATTTTGTGGATGGTTTAATGCTTTTTTTGCTCCTATAGGTCTGATAACTTTTGCAATGTGGATGGTAACTTGTTGGCGGGTACAATTGAAGCATCTCTTCTTCATTGACACGTGTCTTCATGTTGAGGGAGTAACGCAAGGGGAAGGCTTTCATATGTTTTGTTGTTACAGTAAAGTCATTTCCTTAGCAAATATTGCACCGATGCTTTTGTAGAAAAACTGGTATTTTTCCTAACTGTTTCCGATATTTTTGGTAGTGTAGGAGTTGTTGTTAGCTAATATTGTAGATAGGAATTTTTTCCCATGCTTCGCTCTGCAGTATCGCCTTTCTATCCTGTGGTTGGAGAAGGATGTATTTGTACCGTGCATAACTTGGGTGGCTCATGTGTTTTTTGCTCTGTCTTTATTGGGGTAATTTGAAATGAAGCTATTCATAAATTCAGTTTTTTCCGGTCAAGGTCCTGATTGTATGTTAGGTAATATGTAGGTAAGTGTGCTTTGTTGTTTATATGATCGTTGTTGCGGTTTTTCTTTTACTCCTGCCGTTTCACAAAACACTAACCCTTTTACTATTCATAATAATTAATTTATGATTTTTTTTAATTTATTATAAAAATATGAATATTTTATATGAAAATGAAACTTTAAAGATTACAGTTTGAAAATATCATTTTTGAAATTTTTTTAATAAATATTAATATGAATATGTTCAAGTCAAACTTCAGTAAAAAAAAAGTGAAATTGTCAATTAATGCAAAACAGGAGTAATATTTTTGGTACTTTCATTTTATTTATTAGTTTTTTTAATTAAAAGTAAGGACACAATGAACAAAGACACGTTATAGAAATTTTTCCAGCATTTTATTAACTAATGCATAGCATAAATATCAAAATTAGAGGATTTATAAAAGTGTTGGTCATAGAGTTCTAACTAAAGCATAAAAGTCCATAATGTAAATATAAAAATTGGAAGAAAATACATTTAAGGATAATAATGTTACATATTTTAGCATGAAAGTTCTTTCAAAAAGAGTCACTAATTATAAGATAGGTGTTATGTTTGTGAAGAAATGCTGGACACTTTAAAAATATACAAAATATTGTCAGTTTTAAGTTGATAATGCGTCTTCCATCTACTCCTATAGATTTCTTATTGTACACCTACAGATCCCAGTTTGCAATGCTCATTCTCACAAGTGGCTAATAAATATGCTCATCTCTTTACAAACAACCCATTTTTCTGGAGAAATAGACACAACTCATGTAATAACCCTAGAAATTAAGGGAAAAGAAAATTACCAAATTACACTAAATATAAAAATTACCATTTTACCCTCAAAGGTATTTTAGTAATTTTACCTATCAATTTGGAAAATCAATTTAAAACTAAGAATCTTGACCATTAGATAATTCCTTTAGTTGTTGTTAAGTTAAAATTCTAAGCCGGAAACTCAAAGTCATTTTCTTTGGACTAGGAGTGTTTTTGTGATTTTCAACCAAGTATCAAATGGAAAATTTGGGATCACCATTCGATTCTTCTCGTAAAGTGAGTCAAAAGAAATTTACCTCACTCAATTCTGAATTCGTTTGCCTAGGGTTCTAAAAATTTTAGCCTATGCGCGTGCATGGTTTAAACTGGGTTTGTGCTACTGCTACATAGAATAATTTCCCACGTAACCCTAATATTAAAATAAATAAAACCTGTAGCCGCATCCCTCCTAGATTTTTGTTTTTCTCTTCAAAATCAAATTCAATTAAATTTATCTACTTATCTATATTTTTGTTAACAAATTCACAATAAAGTCATCATAATCCAAATAAACTCTCTCTCATTCTTTTCTTTTTTTCCCGTAGCTTTCTCTAGGCCAAAAGTTTGGTGCGCCTCTGCCAACTAAAAGCTAGGCAAACTAGTATCCTCCTCTCTTCTCATCCAACAAGCCGTCAAGCAACATTATCAAAAGAAAAAAAAATTATTATGGCCGCCACCTTCAATTGGCCTTAACCTTCTTCTAGCCTTGACAATATTTTGCTCTCCCATTCTTTTACTTCAAATAGATAGCCTCATCATTCCTCCATTGTTGTAGGTCATGCTCATTAAAGTAGAGAAAAACACTACTAGAAAAATCGCATTTAGGGACGGTTTAATTAGCGATGGCTAAAAACGGTCGCAAATTAGGGACGGCAAATAGTCACTAAAAGTCCAGTGAAAGTTTAGCGACAGCTATGCGTCGCTAATTTTTAGCGATGTGTTGCCTTCGCTAATTTAGCGACGGTAATACGTCGCTAAAAATTAGCGACGTTCAGCCGTCGCTAATCTTTCACACGACATTTTGCGACTATTTGCGTCGCTAATTTAGCGACTCTTTGCCTTCGCTAATTTAGTGAGTATTAGCCATCGCTAATTTTAGTGAGCCGTTCAAAAATTATATGCAGCTTTAGTTGGTAATATTCCAAAGACTAGCGATGACTAATTATGACTGGCTTTTTATGAGAATTTTCAGCCTCGTATTTTTTCATTTGTTTTGATAATGATAAATTTTAATTGCTTTCATTTTACTTTGTAATTAAAATGTATGGATCGATGTATCCATATGTGCATACAAAAAAACTATAACTGTTACTAAATTTTATTTTATGGTTAAAAGATTTATTAACTAACTCAGTTATTTTTCATAAAATGTAAGAATAAAGTTTTAAGAGTGATGGTTACCTGTCAGTAACTTATACGAACGATTTGCGCTGAGTAAGTTAGTGAAGGGTATGCGTAACAAAATAATTGGATATAGTTAGTGAAGGCTTACCATTGCTAATTTAGTGACAGTAGCCCTCACTAAGTTTAGTGATGGGTTGCCCTCGCTACTTTAGCGAAGGCTAACCGTCACTAATTTAGAATCTTGGTAGTGACGTCGTGCCCTCACTAATTTAGCGACGGGTAGGCATCACTAAATTTAATGACGGCTTGCCCTCGCTAATTTACCGAGGGCTAACCGTCACTAAATTAGTGATAGTGTTAGTGACGACTTGCCCTCACTAAGTTAGCGACGGTTAGGCGTCACTAAAGTTAGTGACGTCTTGCCCTCGCTAATTTAGCGAAGGCTAGGCGTCACTAAATTTTATGTAGTGCTAGTTACAGGTTACCCTCGCTAATTTAGCGAAGGCTTATTTGTCGCGGAACGGGGCCCCAGTGCCCCATAATCTTGTAGGCTCTTAGGGATTATGAATCCCTCTAAGTTACTATTGGCTAACTATTACTCGTCAGTATAAATTTAAACAATTTATATGCAACTAGTTTCTTAGCCTACTTAGTTCAAGAGATATGCATGCTTTTGTCAATGCAAAAGAATAAATAGATCGTTGGTTAAAAACGTTGCTCGAGCATTTCTATTAAAACATACTTAAAACGTGCCAAGACATTGAAATACTAGTTACTTTGACTACAAGTAATAGTTTGTGCATACAATATACTTCTAGCATGCACCCAAAAGTAACAAGATGGATTTACATCACAATGTATCCTATTAGAGGCAACTTTCTTAGTACACAAGGTACTATATACAAGAGACAAAAACTAACTAACTAAGATCATCTACTTGAGCCCGACCTTGAGCTATCCAAGCTCCAAGTGCAAGCCCTTCCTTAATTCTTGTTCTTGTGCACTCTTAGCCTCTACATTGTAAAGGCGCAACTTGGTTAGCACATAACTTACACCACAAGTAACCTAGAATCACAAGGATTCTCAAGAAAAGTACCTGCAAAATAGAAAGCTTAGGCCTCAGCTGTCAACTAGTGACTAGGCCCGGAGTTAGAACCTGCACAATAAACTTAAGGGAGTGAGTACTTAAAAGTACTCAGTAAGGGTCCCTTGAATACCTGCAAGAAGATAGCAGCAACCAAGATGCAACCATGGCAAACAAGCAACCAAACAAGTGGATCAACCAACAAACAACTCAAACAATCAACAAACATATATATAAGATATGCAATGCATGAATGTATGATATGAAATGCACATAATGCATGCACTTGGGACTTTCTGCACTCTAGGTGCCATAAAACTTGCCGTGATCAAACGGCGGAGGTACTTGAGATACTGGCCCTCGTATCTGTTGGGTTTCGGGAGCCAAACAGCGCAGCGGAATTTAACCGAAACCCCTCCAGGATCCAAGTGAAACGGGGTAAATCGGGTGTTCGAAAATTTCATACCTAATTTTCGATTGAGATCTCTCACTCAACTGTAGAGTTGAATCACAAAACCTGAACAGTTGACGTGTTCAGGCTCTTTATGGTATCCACACGAGCCTCTCGGGATCACCACGCTTCCACCACGTCCCGACAGATGCGTTTCTCTTGCGCTCGCAGTGCTAGCTTGCGTCCTCCAAGGAATTGCAAGAGAAGAGTGCGGCTGTCCTTTTGGGAGGCTAGGGCAAGGAGACCTACAAATTTCTCACTTAAAAGTTGTATTTATAGTGAGACTCAACTTCCCGGCCTAATGGGTTTCAAAGCCCTAATCCAATTAGGATTTAATTTCGGGCTTAATAATGGCTCAACTCCTTGGCCCATTATTAATACGAAATTAAAGTGAAACCATAACCCAAATAATTAGCCCATGCACTCTAATGATCCAAATAGCTCTATGTGTGTGACCTAATAGGCTCTTGCCATGTTGGCAATGATCATAAATCACATTTATGATCATAAGCAATGAGCGGTGTCTAGCAACACATCATTGCTACCCAAGTGACATGATTGTCGGTGAATCGACTAAACCTTTACGATCATCACAGATATATGCCATTGTCCCTTTGTCCAAGATATCAAGACTAAGCACGAGACATGGAATGTGTCACTATCGTATAGCCCAATCTTTGGTTTCTTGATTACTGAGTAGACCAACTTAAACTGACGACATTGATATCATATATCAACTCATCGGAGCATGGCCATGCATTTTCTAAGTCTCATTCTATCAAGGGGCCCAAAGATATCACTCCCGTTACATAGGAGGGACAAATCCCATCTTGATCATACAAATCCCTCCGCATGATATGTGACATACCCAATGACCTCCTTCAAGTTCACTCAGTTACGAGCAACAAAGGAAAGTATCAAAGTATGTGACTCACATGTAGGGAACCTTGATGATCTTAGGTCGAAGGACTACATATACCATGATCACTATGAGAATCACTTATGACACTCATATAACGATCCATGAAGTGTTCTCATGGTAGGTCCGTCCAGTACACAAGTTCTCCAACTTTTACCCATATGTAGACTACATATCTCATATTAGTCTCCACATATGCTAGTCATTATGTATTATTGCAACCCGCTCCACAATAATACTAGACGAGGGACGTTTAAGAATATCATTATTCTAGGGTTACAATTATGTTTATTACGTTACGCAGAAACAAAACAACAAACAAAATTGCTGGATTAATGCCTCAATAAAATATCATGACTCAATGTGCAAAAATACAATCATCTCATGATTGGCTTTTTGGGCACAACACTAACAATCTCCCATTTGCACTAAAAGCTAATCATCCATGTATCTAATACCGATGGACCTAGAATGGCTATCATGCTTCTGCTGCGTAAAGGGGCTTTGTCAGTGGATCAGCAATGTTGTTGTCTGTCGAAGTCCTGCATATCCTTACATCACCCCTCTCGATGATCTCCTTGATGAGATGATAGCGTCGGAGTATGTGTTTGGATCGCTGATGAGATCGAGGTTCCTTAGCTTGTGCGATTGCTCCATTGTTGTCACAATAGAGCTTTATCAGGTCGACAATGCTTGGAACCACTCCAAGTTCAGTGATGAACTTCTTGATCCAAACTACCTCCTTCGTAACATCAGAGGCGGTAATGTACTCAAATTCTGTTGTAGAGTCAGCTACTGTCTGTTGCTTTGAACTCTTCCAGCTCACAGCACCACCACCAATACAAAACACATAACCAGATTGCGATCTAAAATCATCCTTATTGGAATGGAAGCTTGCATCGGTGTAACCCCTTACAACGAGCATATGAGACATCGGGATGAGTACATATCATGGCATACATGATAGATCCAATTGCTGAGGCATATGGAATCTTTCTCATGCGCTCTCTCTCCTCGGTTGTACTCGGACACTGAGATCTAGAAAGAGTGATACCATGTGACATGGGCAAGAATCCTTTCTTGGAATCTTGTATGCTAAACCTCTTTAGCACCTTGTCAATATATGTACTTTGACTTAGGCCAAGAAGCTTTCTAGATCTATCTCTATAGATCCTGATGCCTAACACATAGGCTGCTTCACCCAAGTCCTTCATAGAGAAATATTTCCCTAGCCAAGTCTTCACAGACTGTAGCTCAGGAATGTCATTCCCGATGAGTAGTATGTCATCTACATACAACACCAAGAAGATAATAGCGCTCCCACTAACCTTATTGTAGACACAAGGTTCATCTTCATTTTTGATGAAACCAAACTCTTTGATTACATCATCAAAATGAAGATTCCAACTTCGAGAAGCTTGCTTCAGTCCATAAATGGACCTTTGCAATTTGCACACTTTATTGGCATTCTCATGAGTGACAAAACCCTCAGGTTGTGTCATGTACACATCCTCAAGTAGCTTTCCATTTAGGAATGTAGTTTTGACATCCATTTACCATATCTCATGATCATAGTGTGCAGCAATAGCAAACAAAATTCGGATGGATTTAAGCATAGCAACTGGTGAAAAAGTTTCATCATAGTCAATACCATGAATTTGCTTGAAACCTTTTGCGACCAATCGTCCCTTAAAGGTAATCACATTACCATCCATGTCAGTTTTCTTCTTGAAAACCCATTTGCACCCTATGGGTTTTACCCCTTCAGGTGGATCAACCAAAGTCCATACTTGGTTTTCATACATGGATTCCATCTCGGATTTCATGGCCACTAGCCACTTCTCAGACTCAAGCCTCGACATAGCTTGTTGGTAGGTTGTGAGCTCATCTTGATCCATGAGCATCACATCACCGGTGTGAGTCATGAGAAATCCGTATCTCTCGGGCTCACGCCGAATCCTACCAGTTTTACGTGGGCTCTGTGCTACAGGAACAGACTCTTGAACCACAACATCTTGTGGTGTCTGTTCAGGTTCCATTTCAGGTTCGATGCCTCCTTGTTGTTCTTGAATTTCTTCAAGTTCTACTTTCCTCCCACTAGTTCCTTTAGAGATAAACTCTTTCTCCAAAAAGACACCAGTTCGAGCAACAAACACTTTTTGCTCAGAAGAATTGTAGAAATAGTAACCCTTTGTTTCTTTGGGATACGCAACAAAAAGGCATTTTTGAGATTTGGGCCCTAGTTTATCAGAGAATTGACGTTTCACATAAACGTCACAGGCCCAAATCTTCATAAAAGACAAATTGGGACGCCTCCCATTCCATATCTCATATGGTGTCTTTTGAATCGATTTAGATGGAACTCGGTTTAGTGTAAAAGCGGCTGTCTCTAGAGCATGTCCCCAAAAGGAGTTTGGAAGGTCAGCTTGACTCATCATGGAGCGAACCATGTCTAACAGAGTTCGATTTCTCCTTTCAGAAACACCATTCCATTGAGGTGTGCTTGGTGGAGTGAGTTGTGATATTATACCACACTCCTTTAGATAGTCAAGGAATTCTCGATCCAAGTACTCTCCACCTCGATCTGATCGAAGCACTTTGATACTCTTCCCGAGTTGATTCTTTACTTCATTCTTGAATTCTTTGAACTTTTCAAAGGATTCTGACTTGTGTCTCATAAGATACACATAGCCATATCTGCTGAAGTCATCAGTGAAAGTAATGAAGTATTGGAAACCTCCTTTAGCTTGTGTAGACATAGGGCCACATACATCACTATGTATGAGTCCTAGTAAGTCATTAGCCCTTTCAATTTGCCCTGTGAAAAGGGCTTTGGTCATCTTGCCCAACAAACATGACTCACATGTCTCATATGATTCAAAATCAAATGAGTCCAAGAGTCCATCCTTATGGAGCTTGGATATGCGGGTCTCATTTATATGGCCCAAGCGACAATGCCAGAGATAGGTCGAGTTTGAATCATTTAATCTGACCTTCTTGGTGTTCACATTATAGATTGGATCTTCAAGGTCTAGAACATACAACCCATTGCTAAGTTGAGCACTACCATAAAAGATTTCATTCAAATAAATAGAACAACATTTGTCCTTTATTATAAATGAAAAACCTTTCTTGTCCAAACATGAAACAGAAATCAAATTTCTACTAATAGTAGGCACAAAGTAGCAGTTGTCTAATTCTAAAACTAATCCACTAGGTAAAGTGAGAAGATAAGTCCCTACGGCTAAGGCAGCAACCCTTGCTCCATTTCCAACACGTAGGTCCACTTCACCTCGGGCCAATCTTCTACTTCTACTTAGATCCTGCACATTTGCACAAATGTGAGATCCACATCCAGTATCCAAAACCCAAGATGAGGAAGTAGAAAAGTTAGCCTCTATAACAAAAATACCTGAAGTGGAAGTCTTACTTCCCTTTTCCTTAGCAAGTTCTTCAAGATAGAGCTTACAGTTGCGCTTCCAGTGTCCAAGTTGCTTACAATGGAAGCACTCCCCTTCCTTTGCCACACCACCCTTTGGTTTCAGTGCAGCTGAAGAAGAACTAGCATTGGACTTTCCATTAGCTTTATCCTTCTTCTTGTTGGCTTTTCCTTTTCCCTTGCCCTTTTGAACCGTCAAAATGGGCTTAGCCTTCTTACGGTTTTGCTCAGCAGTTCTCAACATGTTGAGCAATTTAGGGAAGGACTTGTCAAGGTCGTTCATGTTATAGTTCATGACGAACTGACTGTAGCTTTCAGGCAACGATTGCAAGACAACATTAATAGCCAACTCTTTCTGAAGAGCAAATCCCAAATTCTCAAGATTCTCAATGTACCCAATCATCTTGAGCACATGAGGACCCACGGGACTTCCCTCAGACATCTTGAACTGAAACAATGCCTTAGAGGTCTCAAACCTCTCATGCCTAGCTTGCTCTTGGAAAAGCATTTTGAGATGTTCGATCATATCGAACGCCCCCATGTTCTCATGTTGCTTCTGAAGCTCAGATTCCATGGTAATAAGCATGAGGCATGCAACATCCAAAGCATCATCAGAATGCCTCTTGTGAGCATCCCTTTCAGCTCTTGGAGCAATGGCAGTAGGCTCATTTGGAATGGGCTGCTCTAGGACATAAGCCTTTCTCTCTTGTTTGAGGACTATCCTCAAGTTTCGGTACCATTTGAGAAAGTTGGTCCCATTCAGTTTTTCCTTCTCAAGGATCGATCGCAATGAAAGTGTCGATGTGTTTTGTGCCATGGTTATCTACAACAGTAAGTATGCAGTGTAAGAGTCATGTATTTTAATTCATTTAATAAGGACTTTTATTAAACGATACTCCCATTATTTTCCTCAAAATAATAACCCTCGATATTATTTCGGAACACCTCGGCGCTAAGGTATTCTAATAGGCCAAGATCCATATTTGACCACAACCTGAGTCAGCTTTGGCTTTTCTCTCAAGTTACAGCTATTTAGGTAGGCAACTCCTTGCCAATTGCATCTTATGCAACTCTTGGAGAGTTGGGTGAACAACACTTGTCCAAGCTCATCTCATGAACTTAAGCCCAACTCTATGCCTCTAAGTCCCTAATCCTATTAGGATGACTTAGTTAAGTCGAACCCAAAGTTAGCAGTTTGGATATCACTATTATCCCATCGCGCCTTACCAAGATGAACATAGGTGCTTTGCTTTGGCAAACCCACCTAATGTTGATCAAAGTCTTGACGAGTGCCAACATTTGGAAGGCATCACATTTGAGGACTTAATATTTGTTTGAGGGTTTTTTTTTCTTTTGATCTCACCAATTTGCTATCTCCGGTTGTTTTATACATGCATCACGTACAAATATAAAACATGCATCTCATGCTTACAAGAAATAAACGTGACATGGTTATAGCCCAAACTATGCGATATTCTCAAGCCAATGAGAATATCATAAAAGCCTAAGAAAAGAAAAGAGTCTTCACAAGCTCCTTCTCTTCCTTTCTTGGTTGCCCTTTTGTTGTCACCTCCTTGGACATACCACCTTGGACGATCCGATAATGCACCATTACATCAATAATAGAAACCTCGACTTACATTCGAGGGGAGTAAGGTGAGAAGAGAATGTACAATGAGAGTGATAAGAAAAGGCATGACTCGCAGGCCGTATTTACAAGTACAACCAACCAAGGGCTATAACCATGCACCATGCTTCAAACACCAATCAGCATATCATGTCAAATCTCATTCAACAAAGATGCATGCCAATTTTCACGTATTGATTAACCAGTTTTTATTTATGTGGCGCTTCACATACGGCGGTCCCGCTGGCCGGTCAGCAGGCGGTGGTTCCGCTGACTGGTCAGCGGACGGGGTCAAGGGGAGCCGCCCTTGCGGGCGCAAAAAATTGTCTTACAATTGCTTAGCCCGAAATCTTCTATTTCGAGAAAGTAGGCACCCGAGACTCCTCCATTCGAGCCACCAAAAATACCTTACTTTCAGTGCCCGAACAGGCCGAATCCGAACAAACCTAGGGTTTTTGCAACTATTGCAAGAATCCTAATCCATCTAGGTAACTCATACCTATCAATTTTGGGTTAATCTCATTAACCAATTTGTGTCGTTTCTTCCTATATCTCATATGTTCATTACGAATTCCGGTTTCATGCATCATGAATCAATCTAATTAATCATGGCCGAAAACCAATCGAAGACATAGCATCATGCGATTCAACACTCAATCCCGATTTAAGGTTTCACCAGTAGTTCTGATACCACTGTTGGGTTTCGGGAGCCAAACAGCGCAGCAGAATTTAACCGAAACCCTCCAGGATCCAAGTGAAACGGGGTAAACCGGGTGTTCGAAAATTTCATACCTAATTTTCGGTTGAGATCTCTCACTCAACTGTAGAGTCGAATCACAAAACCTAAACAGTTGACGTGTTCAGGCTCTCTATGGTATCCACACGAGCCTCTCGGGATCACCACGCTTCCACCACGTCCCGGCAGATGCGTTTCTCTTGCGCTCGCAGTGCTAGCTTGCGTCCTCCAAAGAATTGCAAGAGAAGAGTGCGGTTGTCCTTTTGGGAGGCTAGGGCAAGGAGACCTACGAATTTCTCACTTAAAAGTTGTATTTATAGTGAGACTCAACTTCCAGGCCTAATGGGTTTCAAAGCCCTAATCCAATTAGGATTTAATTTCTGGCTTAATAATGGCTCAACTCCTTGGCCCATTATTAATACGAAATTAAAGTGAAACCATAACCCAAATAATTAGCCCATGCACTCTAATGATCCAAATAGCTCTATGTGTGTGACCCAATAGGCTCTTGCCATGTTGGCAATGATCATAAATCACATTTATGATCATAAGCAATGAGCGGTGTCTAGCAACACATCATTGCTACCCAAGTGACAAGATTGTCGATGAATCGACTAAACCTTTACGATCATCACCGATATATGCCATTGTCCCTTTGTCCAAGATATCAAGACTAAGCACGAGACATGGAATGTGTCACTCTCGTATAGCCCAATCTTTGGTTTCTTGATTACCGAGTAGACCAACTTAAACTGACGACATTGATATCATATATCAACTCATCGGAGCATGGCCATGCATTTTCTAAGTCTCACTCTATCAAGGGGCCCAAAGATATCACTCCCGTTACATAGGAGGGACAAATCCCATCTTGATCATACAAATCCCTCCGCATGATATGTGACATACCCAATGACCTCCTCCAAGTTCACTCAGTTACGAGCAACAAAGGAAAGTATCAAAGTATGTGACTCACATGTAGGGAACCTTGATGATCTTAGGTCGAAGGACTACATATACCATGATCACTATGAGAATCACTTATGACACTCATATAATGATCCATGAAGTGTTCTCATGGTGGGTCGGTCCAGTACACAAGTTCTCCAACTTTTACCCATATGTAGACTACATATCTTATATTAGTCTCCACATATGCTAGTCATTATGTATTATTGCAACCCGCTCCACAGTAATACTAGACTAGGGACGTTTAAGAATATCATTATTCTAGGGTTACAATTATATTTATTGCGTTACGCAGAAACAAAACAACAAACAAAATTGCTGGATTAATGCCTCGATAAAATATCATGACTCAATGTGCAAAAATACAATCATCTCATGATTGGCCTTTTGGGCACAACACTAACAGTATCCTGGATACTTTACCTCCCTTAAGTCCCACCTACGGGTTCTAGAGTAGGTCGTCACCCCTCTGAAACTTACCCGTCTTTACCCTTAACTTATTGCACAAGGTAGTCATCCTATGTGGTTTAACTAGCCAAACCCTTAAGGTTTAACTTAGAGCTTTCATAGTGGCTTACTTACCAAACCAAATGGTTTGGTTGGGATCGACTTAGGTTTTCCTCTTCATTGACCATAGGTAAATGACGTTCTACTCGGCCAACAAAGAGTCTAAAAACCCCCTTAATCCCCTTAGTGCTCATTTAGAAGCTTAAGCACTTTGATTTTCTTAGCCACCAATTCATACTTTTTCTTAACCACACAACTTAACTACCACTTAAATAATGCATAATTCCTAGCTTAGGAAGGAGTTCTAGACCCAACCGAGGCTACAGAATGTCTTAACTTAGCCTAGGGATGAAAACCGAGAGTTTGAGACATTCTTAGGATGCCCGGAGCTTGGGGGCAAAATGCCTTGGCGGCGCCGTTGGTGACGCGTCGCCACAGGCATTAGTGTTCGGAGAACTTTTTTGTTTCTCGGCGACGCGTTGCCAACTCGTGTTGCCACTGGCGACGCGTCGCCAACGCTTTCCAGCGTTGCGCGACAGCGTGAGACCTTGCACGAAAACTGCTCAAACTTTCTCATCCCAAACTCAAATCACTTGGGTCTTGTTTCTAACTCATTCCCACACAAAAGACTACATTTCTATGCATTATTTGAGCTTAATTAACTTGAACCCTTACCTCAATTTAGCTACAAAGCAAGCATTGAAACATAACCACCTTAGCTCAATCAAGCTCCCTTTGAGTTCCTCACCTAAAACCAATGTGATATGGCACCAAATACTTCAAACCAAGACCATTTCTAGCTATGGAAACAACTTAGAACCAATCCAAATGAACCCAACAAGCTTACCCACGAATTTTGAGTCCAAACTAGCACCAAAAAGCAAATTGGAGCTAGAACACCAACAAAGAAGCTTGATGATTCCTACTAACACCTTGGGCTTCCTCAATTTGATGAAGAATTGCAGGAAAAGAAGCTTTGGGCTGGGATTTTTGGAGAGGGAAAGTGGAGCAACGAATTTGGAGTTGAATGCAAATGACTAAGGAAGAAGAAGACTTAACAACTTAAACTAACTTATACTAAATCCCCCCACTTGGCAAACTTCTTCCTCTTATGCTCCACAAACTCTCAATTTTTTTAAATGGGTCACCAACTCTCACTCAAAACCAACTTTCCTTTGCTCTAAAGGATGCTAAAAGCTTCTCACACTTGATTTTTTTTGGACACTTTAGCCACTTAAGATTTAAATGGCTTAAGCGAACACTTAGTGCCACAAATACTCAAAACTTTCAAAAATGGTTCTAATAGCTAGGATAACTAATGGTCTTGATTCAACTATGCCAAATCACACTTAGGAACTCACTTACTTAATTAAGCTTACCTTACTTGCTTAACGAGGTGCTAACTTGAGGTACTTAACTTAATGAAACACTTAAACAAAGTAAAATAAATACTTACTTGATTAGTCAACTAGGAGAGCCGTCACATTATTTATTTACGATTTGCTCTCGCAAAAATCCTAATACCTTTCACTACGTATCAGGTAAATTTTTCTACACGCAACCCTCACTCGTATAGATTAGTTCCAACACTTAGGATTTTTTAAATTCAGATATATGGATCTATGTGTTTATGGTAAAAAATTTAGGTTATAATTTAGGTTAACAAAATTATCTATCTTAATTAATTTTCTAGAAAAGGAACAAAAGAAGTGAAAATCGATTGAAATTCAATTGATTTTTGCTTGGCCTTAGCAATGTTAAATTCTTGATCAATAAACATAATATTATTGTTTATGTTAAATTTGATTTAGTTATTGTTTATGTTAATTTTTTCACTATTTTGTTTCGTTATATGTGAGTATATGGTTAAATTTTGCATTTACAAATTATAACTTGGGTAATTAGAATTATTTATCTATTTACTGAGCTAAAATATTTTAAGAAAATTTAGGTAATTTAATAAAAAAATTATGTTAATTAAAATTAAATTAATTTTAATACGTTTATTGGCAGAGGCTTAGCCATTTTATACTTTGGCGTAAATGTATTACAATGGTTAGCGAAGGCCACATGTCGGTAAAGGCTTAGCGACATTTTGCCACCGCTATTTTTGCGAGGGTTCGCCATCGCAACTTCAATCCTTTTATTTCCCCAGCTCAGCTTTCTCACTTACGCGAGGCTCCCCTGAAACGACATACGGTGCAAGAATGATCCCCCTTCTCTGCTTCCCACGAGTCGATCGGTCCTCTCCACCGGCACAATTACGTTGAAACTCGGAATCATGGTTCAAATCGTTTCTATTTTAGGTAAACCACTCTCACATTCACTTGAAATTGAATTTGGGCTCGAATCATTAGTACTATTTAGGGTTCGCCTTCGACCGGCATTTTGATTTATTCTTTCTTCCATGTTAGTTTCGGACATCAACTTGTTGTTGTTGACGTTGTAATCGCCGCAGTAGGAGCGACGACTAGCCATGAAAGTCCCTTCCTGCTTCGCGATTTGATCTACCAATCAACAATAGTAAGTCTGATGTGTTTCGTTTATGCGTCTGATGTTGTTCGTTTCTGCCATTGTTAATTTCCATAGGGAATTGAAGCCACTGTGTTTAGTTTATATGGATTTGATTGTGCACTGCTTCTTATTGTTTGTTTCTCCTCTATTTGTCCTCTGTGATATTGCCAATTGTTTGTTCATATGGGACATGTGTACAATCAGTTTCTTAGTTTAATGACTGTGCCTGGTGTTATCCAGCTTGAAACATTCCAACACCTATCATCTATTCATCTTGTGCTTCAGGAATACTTCTAAGGCCACCATTTTTTTTTGTGCAAATTGTGGTTACTTTAGCTACTATTGGGGGAACCTTATTCTTCATCCAGTGTTCACCTATCTTACTAAGGTACCATGCCTACTCCATTGGTTTTTTGCTATTCTAAGCATCTCTCGAAGATACACCTTTATTATGATTGAGGTTACTTTTAAAGATGACCTCCTGATGTTACTTTTAATGGAGTCTAGAGTTGAGGTCGGTTTGCACCTCTAAGTGGTCCCCAATTTTATGACACATTTTATGAGAAATAAAGGTTTACAACTTGCTTTTCTTTGGTATATATAGTTGTGTTGTTTTGTCTTATTCAGTCATATTGCTTATGAATCTTCATAATTTTTGCTTTGCGTTGCTCAGTGAGATTGTGAGCATCAATTTCAACATCATGAACATTCTGAACCACATTTTGAACAATTTTTCTTGTAGAATATGTCTATGTTTCCTTTTGTGTGACACACTAAAGCTTTTCATTGACAACTAGCTTCTTCTTACTCACTTTTCAAGATTGTCATAGAAGACGATGGACGGAAAGCATGCAATATCTTCATGCTGCTGGTCCTTCAAAGGTTTGTCTGTACTGGGTGGTGCATGCTGGACAACATCTTCTTCTCACATACACACAGATGCACTGATAAGGACATGTATCTGGTAAAAAAAAAGAAAGAGGTGGTGAAATTATTGTAAACAAAGTGGGCAAAGTTATCAGGCAGCTCAATATTCTTACATACTGAGCATTTCATGCTGTATTTTTCTGTCTGTTAAAAAATAATTGTTTGAGGAAATGAACAGTTTTTACCCAAAGATCCTATGAAATTAGTAGTGAGGTGTTGCTATCCTTCTGTTATTACTGAACTGTGATTAGAGATTTCATACTCAAATGACCTTAGGTAAAGAATGTGTGATTGACATGGTCAGTAAACATATTGAGTCACCACAGTTGTGCATAGAAGGTTTTCTTGCTGCCTACTGATTTCAAACTTCATTCATCTCACTTAAGCTGTGCATTGTCTTTAATTTCTTAATTCTGATAGTTTATGGATCTAACTTTTCATTTTAAGGAAAAGTTACTTCATCAGAAACTACTAGTAATAATTTCTGAATCTTTTTATGTTTAACTGGAAAACATGTCATGCCTTCTCTTGTTTTGGATTTAACACCTACTATGTAACAAATATTTGGATGTTGGGCATTATTCAGGTTATGATCACAAGCATTAATATTGAAGGCAATCTTCTTCTAATTGGCAATCATCAAAAGGATAAGGTGGATTTTTCTTTATTTTTTTACTTGTAATTCACAACTTGCAACTGTAGTATTAACTTAAATTTTGGGTGAGAATTTCATATGATTTCATTCATGGCCATCAGATATACTTGCACAACATACTTGTGCTCCATCACAGAAAAGCCTTACATGTGAACGTAACTAAAAACACACAGAAATCTGTGTGCTTTCTGTATGTTGATTCAGGTAACAAATGATGTAATTAGGTCTGTATCATGAGTGTGTATGTGGGGATATGTACTATTGTGGATAGCACAATTATGGTCACCTGTCAATGTGGTTTTGGAATTAGGCAACTTATCTTCCATATTGCTGTGTTTGATAATTATTGAAAAATGTTTCTGTCACTCTAATTGTTCTGTTATTATATGTGAATGATGACTTGAGCAATGCATTTGTTAACAACTAGCGGTCTGTTGCTAGGTCTATTGGAAGTTAGAAACAAAGTAAAGCTGTAAATATACGTTCAAACGAACTGTCAAATTTTACTAATGTCAATTCCAAAAGAATTGATGATCCATCTAATTCAATTTAAAATCATGGTTCCCTGCTTCAAACCTATTTAGCAGTCAGAGTTCAATTGGTTTCCAAAAATTGGTACAATACATACTTACATATGTTGGGTTTCGGGAGCCAAACAGCGCAGCGGAATTTAACCGAAACCTTCCAGGATCCAAGTGAAACGGGGTAAACCGGGTGTTCGAAAATTTCATACCTAATTTTCAGTTGAGATCTCTCACTCAACTGTAGAGTCGAATCACAAAACCTGAACAGTTGACGTGTTCAGGCTCTCTATGGTATCCACACGAGCCTCCCGGGATCACCACGCTTCCACCACGTCCCGACAGATGCGTTTCTCTTGCGCTCGCAGTGCTAGCTTGCGTCCTCCAAGGAATTGCAAGAGAAGAGTGCGGCTGTCCTTTTGGGAGGCTAGGGCAAGGAGACCTGCGAATTTCTCACTTAAAAGTTGTATTTATAGTGAGACTCAACTTCCAGGCCTAATGGGTTTCAAAGCCCTAATCCAATTAGGATTTAATTTCGGGTTTAATAATGGCTCAACTCCTTGGCCCATTATTAATACGAAATTAAAGTGAAACCATAACCCAAATAATTAGCCCATGCACTCTAATGATCCAAATAGCTCTATGTGTGCGACCCAATAGGCTCTTGCCATGTTGGCAATGATCATAAATCACATTTATGATCATAAGCAATGAGCGGTGTCTAGCAACACATCATTGCTACCCAAGTGATAAGATTGTTAGTGAATCGACTAAACCTTTATGATCATCACCGATATATGCCATTGTCCCTTTGTCCAAGATATCAAGACTAAGCACAAGACATGGAATGTGTCACTCTCGTATAGCCCAATCTTTGGTTTCTTGATTACCGAGTAGACCAACTTAAACTGACGACATTGATATCATATATCAACTCATCGGAGCATGGCCATGCATTTTCTAAGTCTCACTCTATCAAGGGGCCCAAAGATATCACTCCCGTTACATAGGAGGGACAAATCCCATCTTGATCATACAAATCCCTCCGCATGATATGTGACATACCCAATGACCTCCTTCAAGTTCACTCAGTTACGAGCAACAAAGGAAAGTATCAAAGTATGTGACTCACATGTAGGGAACCTTGCTGATCTTAGGTCGAAGGACTACATATACCATGATCACTATGAGAATCACTTATGACACTCATATAACGATCCATGAAGTGTTCTCAAGGTGGGTCGGTCCAGTACACAAGTTCTCCAACTTTTACCCATATGTAGACTACATATCTCATATTAGTCTCTACATATGCTAGTCATTATGTATTATTGCAACCCGCTCCACAATAATACTAGACTAGGGACGTTTAAGAATATCATTATTCTAGGGTTACAATTATGTTTATTACGTTACGCAGAAACAAAACAACAAACAAAATTGCTGGATTAATGCCTCAATAAAATATCATGACTCAATGTGCAAAAATACAATCATCTCATGATTGGCTTTTTGGGCACAATACTAACAATCTCCCACTTGCACTAAAAGCCAATCATCCATGTATCTAATACCGATGGACCTAGAATGGCTATCATGCTTCTGCTGCGTACGGGGCTTTGTTAGTGGATCAGCAATGTTGCTGTCTGTCGAAGTCCTGCATATCCTTACATCACCCCTCTCGATGATCTCCCTGATGAGATGATAGCGTCAAAATATGTGTTTGGATCGCTGGTGAGATCGAGGTTCCTTAGCCTGTGCGATTGCTCCATTGTTGTCACAATAGAGCTCTATCAGGTCAACAATGCTTGGAACCACTCCAAGTTCAGTGATGAACTTCTTGATCCAAACTGCCTCCTTCGCAGCATCAGAGGCGGCAATGTACTCAGATTCTGTTGTAGTGTCAGCTACTGTCTCTTGCTTTGAACTCTTCCAGCTTATAGCACCACCACCAATACAAAACACATAACCAGATTGCGATCTAAAATCATCCTTATCGGATTGGAAGCTTGCATCGGTGTAACCCCTTACAACGAGCTGATCTTCACCTCCAAAGACCAAGAATGCATCCTTAGTCCTTCGTAAGTACTTAAGGATGTTCTTAACAGCTGTCCAGTGACTTTCACCGGGGTTCGATTGGTACCTACTCGTCATGCTCAAAGCATATGAGACATCGGGACGAGTACATATTATGGCATACATGATAGATCCAATTGCTGAGGCATATGGAATCTTACTCATGCGCTCTCTCTCCTCGGTTGTACTCGGACACTGAGATCTAGAAAGAGTGATACCATGTGACATGGGCGAGAATCCTTTCTTGGAATCTTGCATGCTAAACCTCTTTAGCACCTTGTCAATATATGTACTTTGACTTAGGCCAAGAAGCTTTCTAGATCTATCTCTATAGATCCTGATGCCTAACACATAGGCTGCTTCACCCAAGTCCTTCATAGAGAAACATTTCCCTAGCCAAGTCTTCACAGACTGTAGCTCAGGAATGTCATTCCCGATGAGTAGTATGTCATCTACATACAACACCAAGAAGACAATAGCGCTCCCACTAATCTTCATTAGACACAAGGTTCATCTTCATTTTTGATAAAACCAAACTCTTTGATTGCATCATCAAAACGAAGATTCCAACTTCGAGAAGCTTGCTTCAGTCCATAAATGGACCTTTGCAATTTGCACACTTTATTGGCATTCCCAGGAGTGACAAAACCCTCAGGTTGTGTCATGTACACATCCTCAAGTAGCTTTCCATTTAGGAATGCAGTTTTGACATCCATTTGCCATATCTCATAATCATAGTGTGCAGCAATAGCAAACAAAATTCGGATGGATTTAAGCATAGCAACTGGTGAAAAAGTTTCATCATAGTCAATACCATGAATTTGCTTGAAACCTTTTGCGACCAATCGTCCCTTAAAGGTAATCACATTACCATCCATGTCAGTTTTCTTCTTGAAAACCCATTTGCACCCTATGGGTTTTACCCCTTCAGGTGGATCAACCAAAGTCCATACTTGGTTTTCATACATGGATTCCATCTCGGATTTCATGGCCATTAGCCACTTCTCAGAGTCAGGCCCTGACATAGCTTGTTGGTAGGTTGTGGGCTCATCTTGATCCATGAGCATCACATCACCGGTGTGAGTCACGAGAAATCCATATCTCTCGGGCTCACGCCGAATCCTACCAGTCCTACGTGGGCTGTGTGCTACAGGAACAGACTCTTGAACCACAACATCTTGTGGTGTCTGTTCAGGTTCCATTTCAGGTTCGATGCCTCCTTGTTGTTCTTGAATTTCTTCAAGTTCTACTTTCCTCCCACTAGTTCCTTTAGAGATAAACTCTTTCTCCAAAAAGACACCAGTTCGAGCAACAAACACTTTTTGCTCAGAGGGATTGTAGAAATAGTAACCCTTTGTTTCTTTGGGATACGCAACAAAAAGGCATTTTTGAGATTTGGGCCCTAGTTTGTCAGAGAATTGACGTTTCACATAAGCGTCACAGGCCCAAATCTTCATAAAAGACAAATTGGGACGCCTCCCATTCCATATCTCATATGGTGTCTTTTGAATCGATTTAGATAGAACTCGGTTTAGTGTAAAAGCGGCTGTCTCTAGAGCATGTCCCCAAAAGGAGTTTGGAAGGTCAGCTTGACTCATCATAGAGTGAACTATGTCTAACAGAGTTCGATTTCTCCTTTCAGAAACACCATTCCATTGAGGTGTACCTGGTGGAGTGATTTGTGATACTATACCACACTCCTTCAGATAGTCAAGGAATTCTCGATCCAAGTACTCTCCACCTCGATCTGATCGAAGCACTTTGATACTCTTCCCGAGTTGATTCTCTACTTCATTCTTGAATTCTTTGAACTTTTCAAAGGATTCTGACTTGTGTCTCATAAGATACACATAGCCATATCTGCTGAAGTCATCAGTGAAAGTAATGAAGTATTGGAAACCTCCTCTAGCTTGTGTAGACATAGGGCCACATACATCACTATGTATGAGTCCTAGTAAGTCATTAGCCCTTTCACTTTGCCCTGTGAATGGGGCTTTGGTCATCTTGCCCAACAAACATGACTCACATGTCTCATATGATTCAAAATCAAATGAGTCCAAGAGTCCATCCTTATGGAGCTTGGATATGCGGGTCTCATTTATATGGCCCAAGCGACAATGCCAGAGACAGGTCGAGTTTGAATCATTTAATCTGACCTTCTTGGTATTCACATTATAGATTGGATCTTCAAGGTCTAGAACATACAACCCATTGCTAAGTTGAGCACTACCATAAAAGATTTCATTCAAATAAATAGAACAACGTTTGTCCTTTATTATAAATGAAAAACCTTTCTTGTCGAAACAAGAAACAGAAATCAAATTTCTACTAATAGTAGGCACAAAGTAGCAGTTGTCTAATTTTAAAACTAATCCACTAGGTAAAGTGAGAACATAAGTCCCTACGGCTAAGGCAACAACCCTTGCTCCATTTCCAACACGTAGGTCCACTTCACCTCGGGCCAATCTTCTACTTCTACTTAGATCTTGCACATTTGCACAAATGTGAGATCCACATCCAGTATCCAATACCCAAGATGAGGAAGTAGAAAAGTTAGCCTCTATAACAAGAATACCTGAAATGGAAGTCTTACTTCCTTTTTCCTTAGCAAGTTCTTCAAGATAGAGCTTGCAGTTGCGCTTCCAGTGTCCAGGTTGCTTACAATGGAAGCACTCCCCTTCCTTTGCCACACCACCCTTTGGTTTCAGTGCAGCTGAAGAAGAACTAGCATTGGACTTTCCATTAGCTTTATCCTTCTTCTTGTTGGCTTTTCCCTTTCCCTTGCCCTTTTGAACCATCAAAATGGGCTTAGCCTTCTTAAGGTTTTGCTCAGCAGTTCTCAACATGTTGAGCAATTTAGGAAGGGACTTGTCAAGGTCGTTCATGTTATAGTTCATGACGAACTGACTGTAGCTTTCAGGCAACGATTGCAAGACTACATCGATAGCCAACTCTTTCTGAAGAGCAAATCCCAAATTCTCAAGATTCTCAATGTACCCAATCATCTTGAGCACATGAGGACCCACGGGACTTCCCTCAGACATCTTGCACTGAAACAATGCCTTAGAGGTCTCAAACCTCTCATGCCTAGCTTGCTCTTGGAAAAGCATTTTGAGATGTTCGATCATATCGAACGCCCCCATGTTCTCATGTTGCTTCTGAAGATCAAATTCCATGGTAATAAGCATGAGGCATGCAACATCCAAAGCATCATCAGAATGCCTCTTGTGAGCATCCCTTTCAGCTCTTAGAGCAGTGGCAGCAGGCTCATTCGGAATGGGCTGCTCTAGGACATAAGCCTTTCTCTCTTGTTTGAGGACTATCCTCAAGTTTCGGTACCATTTGAGAAAGTTGGTCCCATTCAGTTTTTCCTTCTCAAGGATCGATCGCAACGAAAGTGTCGATGTGTTTTGTGCCATGGTAATCTACAACAGTAAATATGCAGTGTAAGAGTCATGTATTTTAATTCATTTAATAAGGACTTTTATTAAACGATACTCCCACTATTTTCCTCAAAATAATAACCCTCGATATTATTTAGGAACACCTCGGCGCTAAGGTATTCTAGTGGGCCAAGATCCATATTTGACTACAACCTGAGTCAGCTTTGGCTTTTCTCTCAAGTTACAGCTATTTAGGTAGGCAACTCCTTGCCAATTGCATCTTATGCAACTCTTGGATAGTTGGGTGAACAACACTTGTCCAAGCTCATCTCATGAACTTAAGCCCAACTCTATGCCTCTAAGTCCTTAATCCTATTAGGATGACTTAGTTAAGTCAAACCCAAAGTTAGCAGTTTGGATATCACTATTATCCTATCGCGCCTTACCAAGATGAACATAGGTGCTTTGCTTTGGCAAACCCACCTAATGTTGATCAAAGTCTTGACGAGTGCCAACATTTGGAAGGCATCACATTTAATGACTTAATATTTGTTTGAGGGATTTTATCTTTTGATCTCACCAATTTGTTATCTCCGGTTGTTTTATACATGCATCACATACAAATATAAAACATGCATCTCATGCTTATAAGAAATAAACGTGACATGGTTATAGCCCAAACTATGCGATATTCTCAAGCCAATGAGAATATCATAAAATCCTAAGAAAAGAAAAGAGTCTTCACAAGCTCCTTCTCTTCCTTTCTTGGCCGCCCTTTTGTTGTCACCTCCTTGGACATACCTCCTTGGATGATCCTTGGACATACCACCTTGGATGAGCCCCTAATGCACCATTACATCAATAATAGAAACCTCGAGTTACATTCGAGGGGAGTAAGGTGAGAAGAGAATGTACAATGAGAGTGATAAGAAAAGGCACGACTTGCAGGCCGTATTTACAAGTACAACCAATCAAGGACTATAACCATGCACCATGCTTCAAACACCAATCAACATATCATGTCAAATCTCATTCAACAAAGATGCATGCCAATTTTCGCGTGTTGATTAACCAGTTTTTATTTATGTGGCGCTTCGCATACGGCGGTCCCGCTGGCCGGTTAGCGGGCGGTGGTTCATCTCTTTTCGGGTTAATCTCATTAACCAATTTGTGTCGTTTCTTCATATATCTCATATGTGTATTATGAATTCCGGTTTCATGCATCAAGAATCAATCTAATTAATCATGGCCGAAAACCAATCGAACACATAGCATCATGCGATTCAACACTCAATCCCGATTTAGGGTTTCACCAGTAGCTCTGATACCACTGTTTGGTTTCGGGAGCCAAACAGCGCAGCGGAATTTAACCGAAACCCTCCAGGATCCAAGTGAAACGGGGTAAACCGGGTGTTCGAAAATTTCATACCTAATTTTCGGTTGAGATCTCTCACTCAACTGTAGAGTCGAATCACAAAACCTGAATAGTTGACGTGTTCAGGCTCTCTATGGTATCCACACGAGCCTCTCGGGATCACCACGCTTCCACCACGTCCCGGCAGATGCGTTTCTCTTGCGCTCGCAGTGCTAGCTTGCGTCCTCCAAGGAATTGCAAGAGAAGAGTGCGGCTGTCCTTTTGGGAGGCTAGGGTAAGGAGACCTGCGAATTTCTCACTTAAAAGTTGTATTTATAGTGAGACTCAACTTCCAGGCCTAATGGGTTTCAAAGCCCTAATCCAATTAGGATTTAATTTCGGGCTTAATAATGGCTCAACTCCTTGGCCCATTATTAATACGAAATTAAAGTGAAACCATAACCCAAATAATTAGCCCATGCACTCTAATGATCCAAATAGCTCTATGTGTGCGACCCAATAGGCTCTTGCCATGTTGGCAATGATCATAAATCACATTTATGATCATAAGCAATGAGCGGTGTCTAGCAACACATCATTGCTACCCAAGTGACAAGATTGTCGGTGAATTGACTAAACCTTTATGATCATCACCGATATATGCCATTGTCCCTTTGTCCAAGATATCAAGACTAAGCACAAGACATGGAATGTGTCACTCTCGTATAGCCCAATCTTTGGTTTCTTGATTACCGAGTAGACGAACTTAAACTGACGACATTGATATCATATATCAACTCATCGGAGCATGGCCATGCATTTTCTAAGTCTCACTCTATCAAGGGGCCCAAAGATATCACTCCCGTTACATAGGAGGGACAAATCCCATCTTGATCATACAAATCCCTCCGCATGATATGTGACATACCCAATGACCTCCTTCAAGTTCACTCAGTTACGAGCAACAAAGGAAAGTATCAAAGTATGTGACTCACATGTAGGGAACCTTGCTGATCTTAGGTCGAAGGACTACATATACCATGATCACTATGAGAATCACTTATGACACTCATATAACGATCCATGAAGTGTTCTCATGGTGGGTCGGTCCAGTACACAAGTTCTCCAACTTTTACCCATATGTAGACTACATATCTCATATTAGTCTCCACATATGCTAGTCATTATGTATTATTGCAACCCGCTCCACAATAATACTAGACTAGGGACGTTTAAGAATATCATTATTCTAGGGTTACAATTATGTTTATTACGTTACGCAGAAACAAAACAACAAACAAAATTGCTGGATTAATGCCTCAAAAAATATCATGACTCAATGTGCAAAAATACAATCATCTCATGATTGGCTTTTTGGGCACAATACTAACAACATACATATAAGTGGATTCTAGAGTATCAGTCCAAAGATGAATCGGTATGACGAGTTTTCTAATTTGCAGAGTATAGGACTGTATCTGGTGTTGCTGGGCCACTGGTCATTTTTGATAAAGTTAAGGTGGAAGTTGTTTTTTTTCATCTTGGTTATGTTTACTTTTAGTTATTTTCCAATTCGTTTTTCTGTAGATTTAATTAATTTTAAATTGTTTTAGGGTCCAAAGTTTCAGGAGATTGTTAATATTCGCCTTGGAGATGGAACAACAAGGCGCGGTCAAGTGCTGGAAGTAGATGGAGAGAAAGTTATAGTGCAGGTTTAACCTCTCCATCTGCTGCTGCTTTGTTTCTTAGAATTTTTATCTCTACTCGCAGTTACACTTTTTGCTGTTTCCTTTGTCATAGTTCCAAGTCTTTGAAGGAACATCTGGAATCGATAACAAATACACAACTGTGCAATTCACTGGGGAGGTGAAGTTTCTTGACTTTTCAGCTTTAGTTCAATGGGTTGAACTAGTTTCCTCCATGTTTATTCTATTTCTAGTTCTAGTTTCATCAACCTGATGATTTTCACAGTTTAATTCATTAGTAGTTTTTGAATCAGAGCACTTGATTGTCTGTTTTTTTCCCAGGTTTCTATATTTCCTTGTATAAGTGCATGCCTTTTTGGCATTTGACAATGAGTGTTGATTGCATTATGAGAGTTTTGTCCAGTCTGCAATTTACTACAGCTTTATTTTGTTTCTAACTTTTCTCTAGAGATGGTTTTTTTATGGGTGATGACTCAAATGTTCTTGTTGCTAATAGAAAGTGCAGTTGTCACCACTCTTAGTTGCTTTGTTTGCTTCACCTGACTAGGTCTTTGCTTATGTGTATGGCAAGATTTATGTTACTGAACTTTAGTTGAAAATGATAATCAATGTGTACCAGGGGGAAATTTTATGCAATAAATATGTTATATGCTATCACACGAATGTTGTATTCATGCTAACTATGACTATTATATTGATCTTTATTATAGTGGCATTTTAGCTACTTGACTAAAGGGCATCCTCTTTTTCCTCTCATTCAGGCGTCTAGTCCTTTGCAAGTAAAGTAAGCAGATGGTGAGCTGGAAAGAGTAGGTATGTTATGTTCTACTAGTTCCTTTAATTGCTGATGCTGTCTCATATGAGTTTTAAAAGCATCCATTTTCATTACCTACATAAAATGGTTCCTTTTCTGTACTTTTTCAGGCACTTGTAAAGGCACTTGTCAGAGCATAAGCTCTTTGTTCGCATGCTGCCAAAGATTGTTTCTGAAGCCAATGTCTCTTCATTGTTCTCTGAGTATATCACAGTAATGGCCATACAAATTGTTAGAGGTTCTCCACAGACAAGCAAAGGTAAATCTACCTTCATCCTTCACCCTAGCAATAACTACAAATGGATGGAAGATTTTTTTCCTTTGTCTGGGTTACAAGTATTTATTTGTTCCCAAATACCAAGCCCTTGCCATAGCTAGAAGTGCACTAAATTCTGATCATATTTTACTGTCTAAACCGAACTGTTTTGTGTTTCAAAACAAAATTTGCAAGTCAGACTTATGCAAACATACAGTTCAATAGTTTGAGTTGCTTCCTATAACTCCTAAATTTCAAAAGTCAACTTTTTCGTCAAACTGTGCAATCGGACCCTCAACTCCAACTGTGGCAACATTGCTCCTCTTTGATTCATGCCTCATGGCAAAAGAAGCTTCATGATCCTTAGGTTAACTTCAAATATAGCCTTTCTTAAAAGGAAATAATCAAAGACACATTTATGTGTTATAAGTGTTATAAGCATGAAACAATTTGAAAACAAAACACTCAACTAGGTTGCTGCACACCAAGAACACTGCAGCAGTAAACTACTCGCAGAAATGCAACATTGAAACACCATTTTGATATCAGTAGCTAAGTTAGCCCTACCTTTCACTCCAACAAGTTTTAATTATAAACGGACACTTATAAAACCAGCCCTTAGGGACAAATTCTTGCTGGAATAAAAAGTCAATGGTTGAGTCAAACTA
Organism: Aquilaria yunnanensis; assembly: GCA_039654915.1. Taxonomy (NCBI): domain Eukaryota; kingdom Viridiplantae; phylum Streptophyta; class Magnoliopsida; order Malvales; family Thymelaeaceae; genus Aquilaria; species Aquilaria yunnanensis. Next base: position 45,686,135 of record CM077595.1, read on the forward strand.
TCTCCAGTTCCTAAGCGAACCAAACCTGAAAAATTCTGCATGTTGGCTTGATATGTCCACGGCTGCAATTAATTAAAACACCACAAAAAAGGCTACCATTTAATACTTTATACCAGTAGATACCTAGTGTAGTAATAAAACACGATATCTTCATTTCACAGACCATTTGTTTCTAAGAGTTCATACATAGGATTTAACAGAACTACTTATAGACCATTTAAGCCACCTACTGACTAAACCGAGCATGCATACACAGAAAGGGTTCAGTTCTCATAAAGAAATATGAGTTCTTGTTAAACCAAAAAGCATCCAAAGCTACTTGTAGGAAACTGAGGATTTAACCAACCTTATTTTAGCACTATAAAATCTTTGAACCTTTAGTTACAGCCAAGAACCCAGAAAGTTAGCAGTCTTCCTCAAAACCCATCAAGTTTAATATTAGCTATTGTTGTTTCCATAGTACATCACCCATAGGCTAAAATTCACAACATTTCAGGCAGCAAGGATACTTACAGCAAGAGTCTAGGACCACTTCCAGCCTTAAAACAGTTTGAAAAACTGTTTAGAGGAAATAGCAACACCAAAGTTCAAAACCAAGTTTAAGGTTCGAAACAAGTCCATCATAGCAAGCTAAACGATTCCTGCAATTTGAGGAAACTCTTTTTTTGCTGGCCATTAGGGAGAACTTAGGCTCATGGAGGGTCATTTTCATTTCTACTGCTTCAAATTCAACCAAACAGTGCATTAACCTTCCTTTTGACATAAAAAACTTGCCGCAACTCTTAGGCCTCATTTATGAAGTCCTTTACTTAAAGGTCATAGAATGAACATGGGCTGCAGTCTTAAAGGCTAAAAGACTAAAGTTTGTTGAGTTCACTGCCTTCCTCATTTCATAAATCAAAAAAACTTTGCATTCATATTCTCATTATCACCATGGAACCCTTTCAATTCCAGAAACCCAATCCAGAAGGCTCAAATTAGGTTTCCACACTTCAGCTCCGCAATGACCTTCCCAAAACTGCAGATTCTAGGTTCCAGCCACATTTGCTTCGAAATCTGGAAATTTTTCATTCAGGGGCATACATATAACTCCTTTTGGTCATTTGAAACTTGTTCCAACACAGAGAACCTATAATAGGTCCCAGATGTTACATTTTCCCCCTTACATTCAGAATCATTCTGGTGACTGGTTGTGTCAAACCTTGGTCAAAGCCTTCTTCTCTCTTGAATAATCTTGCAATCTCCACCAACACCCTTTGTTTCTCTTATTATTCAGTTTTAGAGGTCATGGGAACGCAGTTCTACCTTCCAATATTGTCCAGAAATCTCACAGAATACTAGATAAGAACATAATGGGTTAGTTAGATTAGAGGCAATCAAGCTTCCCATTAGGTGTAATTGAAGAGTTAGGGCTTAAAATACACTAATTTGACTTGTGAGCATAAGGAAGACTCATAACTAGATTATTGGTAAGCAAACTTTTATCTTAAGAAATAGTTCTTAACTTTAGAATCCTTACACCACACTAAATAGTGACAACCATAGTTCCTCAATCTGACTTGGGTAGCAAGGTTAAGTATTGTCATCCTAAGGGGATTGCTGAGTTTAAAACTTAGTTTAATCTAAGTGGGTTCAACTTAGAGTAAGTATATTCTCAGTCCATGTTTTAAATGCATAACTAAACATGTACATGAAGTTCCAGCCCAAAACTAAATCTCTATTTGAAAGTTGAACCATCAATCAAACTTCGTGATCATTAAGCAAAAATCCACAGAAAGCTTAGTATATCTCATATAGATAATTCAAATTGGTTTATGGGAAAATGCTCATGATTTATTGCTGGAAATATTGCTACGCAAGTCAAGATAGATCAAATTTTATTTGAAAATACATGAAACAGCCTTTATTTTAGTGGAATCTGCTTTACAATTCCATTACAAAATCATGACTTGGTTGCATTCAATAATAACAACTAAAATACAATTAATTGGTGACTGGTTGTAGCCTAAGAATCCCTATGCTCAGTACAGGAACTAGAGCTTAGAAGCTCCCATCTAGGACTATTCTTCAAGCATGTCTTTTCAATTCCTTCATTATCAACTTAGCCATGTAATCAATGTCATAATCTTTACCATAACATCAACATCACATGCTCTAAAATATATCCCATTAGTATTTATTACCTAATAGTATACTAAATTCAGCCACTGTTAAAGTAATAAAAAACAGTGATCTAGAACCAACCTGTATTAAAATTTAAAATTAGGAACAAAAGAAACACTTCTAACAATGCTCACAGGTCCATTTAAACCCTTCTAACATGCTTAAAAAACCTCAGTCTTTAACACTTCTTCCTAAACTGCCTTTCCAATATACGTCCAGTTCTAATTTTTCTTCAGGATCAGTTTCCAGCTTACTAATCCTGTTTCTTGCACTTGAAAAATCAGTATAACTGAGTCTCAACCACCTAGTGTTCATACTTTTGCTAACTAAGCTATGGCATGTGACACTTATGCTCTCTAGGACTATAGATCTTAGACTAACCAGCTCTGATACCACTTTGTTACAAGACACACCCAGCCCAATGCATGCTTAAGCACATACATTAGGCAATAAGTGAAAATTTTATTAATTTCTATGTGCTTCCATAATAAGCTTTCTTCAATGCCTGCCACCACAGGTTTCATTAACAAACCATTACTTCCACAAACAGAAAGCTAGCCATTAATACCTTAGGAAAATACACTTTGATTACAAGACATTCAAATTTGATTTAGCACTTCCATTTGGTTTCTCAGATGAAAACAGTAGATTTCAGGAAGGACCAGAATTAAAATATGTCCAGAAACATAAACTTTTATCTTAAGCTCCAATGAACTAGTTAGCCGACTAAATCTTAGAAATTGGCTTAGGTATCTTAGTTTGTTTCTGTGAACATGTTTCTTATATGAACCTACACGTGCACACAAAATCTTAGAAATTGGCTTAGGTATTTTTTTTCTTCCTATGATCAAGCATTTATGTTATACACTTGTTTTGGTTAAATATCTAAGTTAAGGGTTGGAAGTTACAAGTATGACACGACCAAGCCAATTTAACAATAATTTGGTAAATATAGTGTTTTATTGGGTTTCATGAGTTGAGCAGCATATATGAAGATAATGAAACATTATTCCAAAGTTTTATTTGAGTTATTCCAAAGTTTTATTTGAGTTATGACATGCAGAAGATAGACTACTCAACAAACCAAGTGTTTTAGCTTTTAAGCCTGTAAAATTGTTCATGATTCAAACTTTAGTAGAATGGCTAAAAAAAATGAGGAATAAGAATTAGAGCAAGTTTTCTAATTCAATATAAAATGTACTACAAATTTTGGTTGGGTTTGAAGCAGTGGAAAAGTAAATGACCGCCCTAAGTCTAATTTTTGCTACATTGGCTTGTACATGAAAAGTTGCTTCAAACCTCAGGGAAAACAATCGTAAAATGAGATTTAAAGCTTCAAACAAGTTTCAAATGGTTGAAATAAGATTCCCCCAAAGTTTGGTATAAATTGGAGCAATAGAACTCCAAAGCCAGCCTTAAGATGAACATTTATGTCAAGACATTGGCAAGAGCATTGTTGCTTCAAATATAACAAGGAAAGCCTCATAATGGGGATTTATAAGTTTGAACAACCTCTAAATATTAATGAGAAGATTCCTGAAAAATTTGATTGGATTTGGAGCACTAGAACTCATTAAGGCTTTTTGATTTCTTAATTTCTGCTAAGACTGACAGCAGAAGAAACATGCTTCAAACTTTGGGTGGCAAGCTTCGAAATGGGTGTTTTGGGCATGAGATAAGTTTATTATGACAAAGAGAAGATGACTGCAAAGTTTGGAGTCATTTGGAGCTTGGAACTAAAAAAAACCCTTAAAACCAAAAAATTTTGCTAAGACAACCAGCAGAATAAAACATGCTTCAAACTCCTTGAAGCAAACTTTAAATTTTAGGGGTTAAAGCTGGAACAAGTCTTAAATGACTAAAGAGATATAACTGGAAAGTATGGCTAAGTTTGAAGCAGTAGAACTTCAAAATGACCCTTGAGTTGTGGGTTATAAGTTGAAAAACCTGCATAAAATGGCATGTTGGAGCAGGTCAAACACAGGTTTGACTTTGAGAAGGAAAAATAATTTTGGCTTGAAAATTTCCAGTTCAATCTGTTACTAAAAAATGGACTTGTTCACGTTTTCACCTTTAACTTTGCTACTGCTATAACTGAGGCGGATTCTCTAGTTGCTAGTGAAGCCCTGAAGCTTCATTCAACTTCCCAAGGAAAATAAATGGTACATTTCTTGTTCAAGGTAATTAGCAGCAACACCCATGACTAGACTAGTTTGGATCCCTTGTACACAAAAAGAGGGCCGCTAATTGTGCAGCAAATTCTGTTTGTAAGGGGTTTCCTACAGACCGGATTTCAGAACTCCAGTGAACAGCTGGACTCAGTTGCAATATTTGAACATAAGTGTGGTAGACAAATACTGGTTGTTAAAGAATAAAAGAGGCACATGCTGCATAATCTGGGATGGGGGTACATACATTCATGGTGCTCGAGAAGATAATATAGAAGGAACCATGTGGAAGTTTTAATACCACAGTCCCAAAAGGAATTAAATCAACAGATCTAATACAAGGAATTCAATGCAATGCAGCGAAGTAAACATATCCTAAATAGAATTAGCGTGTTTCATTCTATTATTTGAGTTAGCTTGATTAAAAGATGCACAAACTTTATGCAATTTATAAGGCATTTAAAACATATGCATACAAGATCTCAGGTTTCAAATGTTTTAAACTTGAACCAAGTGAAACTCTAGAAGCCACGGTATTTATCCAAAATTAACAACTGAGCAGACCGCCCCCACCCCCGAGCAAGCCTATAAGCTAGTCCTTCTCTTTGGGAGGAGTCTTGGTTTCCAGTTCTTTCACCTTTTGCTTTCTCTGCTGTCCTAAAAAGGAGATTCAACAAAATCAGATGCTAAAAAACGTGATCAGTCCATGGGAAGTTTTGTTTGGTCCTAAAAAACAAAAATAAAAGACGAGAAAGTTACTTACGGTAAGCAAGTTATGTTGTAGGGCTTTTAGGTTGATTGAATGAAGCATTTTTTCAGTTCTGAAATTTTCTAAAATGTGTTATCCGTGTATGTTCAGCAGCTTAAAGACGAGAGACGAGTACAAAATTGCAGATAGTCCGTTAATAGAGCATCAAGAAGCAAGGTAATGGTCCTTAATTGCTTCCACCTCCTATGAACTAAATTATCTGGAGAAAATTTTGAGAATATGTGCAAACTGAATCACTACTGTTACAGGGCATTGAAGTGAATTACTTGACCTCTGCTACCAGCTGGTTTTGGGTGGGACAGACAGAGACTTGGTACTGCTTGTATATCACAGTTAACTGTAAGTCTCTTTAATTTTGTATTATAGGCAGGAAAAGTTATGGAAATTAGAGACAACCACATGTATATCTAACACCAAATGTCACATTACACTACTTGTTTGGGTAGAGAATTGACAAATATTGTTGAAAGTTAGTGTTTAAAGACTTTTGAATGCATGATAAGTTTTACTGTGTTACATATGGCAACGTAACATCATGTACTAGCTACCCATAACTTTGACATATAGTTATAATAGTTTGTGTTGGTATCATGGTTTAGTATTCATATACTGGTACGTTATAAGGCATGCTGGAATTATGAAATAAATTTAGTTCAACTGTTCTGTGTCGCCCCATGTTCAAAACATAAATTACAGTATTATCATATAATTTTTTAAAAAAGGCGAACCATGTAATATGGCAAAAATTACAGTTATCCACATTACAGATATACACTAATTGGTAGTAATAAGGAAATGGTCACGTTGCATTTCTTGAAAAAAGTATGACATCAACACAGAGAGACGTCTCCAATTATATAAGGCAAAGGTTTATGGTAGATGGAAATATATAGTTATGTATAGTTATGTATATGTAAGGCGAAGTAGATGGACAAAATTTTTTATGGTAGACGGAAAATAGATGACTGCATACAGTCCCCCTAGTAATGGATTGTACTATTGGATTGTCGGAAAATCAAGCGAACAATAACCACAAAATCAACATGTATATAATTTGATGTTGAAGAACGAATTCAAAATGACCAACTTAAACCCTAAACTCCACTACTTAATCACCTCAGTTTAAGTCAAATATTGCTAGACTATGTGATGAAGTAAACTTTAATTATCTTGTTCTATTCGTGTACCATGTCCAGATAAAAATATGAAGGACCAGTATGCCCGTTAATAGAAGTATGTAACTCGTATCATAAAGTTTCATTACATTAGTTCTATGTTGTTAGAAAGGTTAACTAATAATGTATAACATTGATGCTATTCAACTAATTGGTACACGCCCTGAGAATCTATATTGTATTATTACAGTTCCATGCATACAACGTTAATGTTATCCATATAGTTGCCAGCTCTATATCTGTGTTCTTATGTGTTGAGTGCTAATTATTAGTTTTGTCCAGTTAGAGAATTATTTTATATGTGCTGTTATGTTCTGATACATATAGTTTGACATGATCAGAAATAATAAGGGATCAACAACTATACTATCTCATTTACCAGTGTACTTTGACTGCAACAGAATGGAAAATGAGCATAAATGGATGTACAGTAAACGTTACATCCGAGAAAAAGAGGGGTTCTCGGATGAGTGGAGTAGGGGAGTGGAACAGTTTATAAGCTTTGCATGTACTCAGCTCCCGTTCATGAATGGGGACCAAATTAGGTGCCCATGCCGGAAATGTAAGAACCTACAATTTCGGTCTTCTAACGAAGTAAGGGTTCATCTATATAAGTCGGGGTTCATGCAGATGTACTGGAATTGGACATCTCATGGTGAACCCGTTAATTTAGTGGGTCTGCCGCAGCCATACCGGTTTCATGAGCAGTACGGAGAGGCTTGTTCTTCAGTTAACCAGTTTGAGAGAATGGTGGTGTTTGACGCTGTAGGTCCTAATCATCCTTCCATCGCTGATGAGGTGGATGAGGAGCCGAATGCTGATGCCTGACGTTTTTATGACGTCCTTGCTTCAGCATCAAGACCTTTGTGGGATGGTTGTGAAAAACATTTTGAACTCTCAGCTGCAGTTCGTTTGTTAAATTTGAAGTCGGAATACAATATGTCCGTGGGATGTTATGATGGCATTGCGAAGTTGATGAGGGATACTCAACCAAGTGACAGCAAGATGCCGAGTACATGGTACGAGACGAAGAAATTGGTATCCCGTTTGGGACTTTCTCATATAAAAATTGATGTTTGTGTAAATGATTGCATGTTGTATTGGAAAGGTGACCAAGATGCCAGTAGTTGCAAATTCTGTAATGCTCCACGTTATAAGCCAAGAAATAAAAACATGGGGAAAGATCGAGCATTGAAGACCTTGCATCACCTTCCACTAATACCTAGACTTCAACGACTATATGCATCACCTACTATAGTAGAGCACATGCGATGGCATAAGGTACATGCCCCTACCACAAATGTACTGAAATATCCTTCTGATGCTGAATCATGGAGGCATTTTGATAGGACATACCCTTGGTTTGCAGCAAAACCTCGAAATGTTCGACTTGGACTGTCTTTTGATGGGTTCAATCCTTTTGGATCCTCTGGTAGACAGTACTCTTGCTGGCCTGTGATAGTCACTCCATATAACCTTCCACCATGGATGTGCATGAAGCGTCTATATATGTTCCTAACCTCCATGATACCAGGACCACGTAGTCCAAGGCAGAAAATAGATGTTTATCTACAGCCGTTAATAGAAGAGTTAAAACTTTTATAGGATGACGGAGTTGAAACATGGGACGTCACTTAAGCAAAACTTTCGGCTTCGAGCGGCACTGATGTGGACCATTAGTGACTTCCCAGCCTATGGCATGTTATCCGAGTGGATGACGCATGAGAGACTTTCTTGTCCCATATGCATGGAAAAGTCTAAGGCATTTACACTGCAGCACGGCCATAAAACATCATTTTTTGACTACCATCGTCAGTTCTTGGATATTGAACACCTATATAGAAGAAATAAAGTTTCTTTTACAAAGGGGAAATTTGAGAAGGCCGACCCTCCTGTGCGCGTGACAGGGGAAGATATTTGGTCTCATGTGTATCAATTGCCAGCAGTCATTGAAACTTGGAACATATGCAAGATGCCAGGTTATGGGGAAACACACAATTGGACAAAGCGTAGCATCTTTTGGACATTACCTTATTAGAGAACCTACCTCATCCGGCACAACCTTGATATCATGCATATTGAAAAGAATGTCTTTGACAATATATTCAATACTGTCATGGATATAAAGAATAAAATGAAACACAATGTAAAGGCACGTAGAGATATGCAGATACTATGTAAGCGTCCCGAGTTGAATGTGATAGACTTAGAAGGTGGGGGTGTATTCAAACGTAAGGCTGCATTCACACTGACCGCATTGCAAAGGTATGATGTGTTAATGTGGGTAAAGTCCCTCAAACTTCCATATGGGTACGCGTCAAACTTCAGCAGGTGTATCGACAATAGCTCCACACGAATATTTGGCATGAAAAGTCATGATTGTCATGTATTCATGCAACGCTTACTTCCCCTAGTGTTTCAGGCACTCCCGGAGAACATATGGAAACCATTAACTGAATTGAGCCAATTCTTCCGGGATCTTTGCTTGCCTGAATTACATGTTGATGATCTTCATGCACTTCAAAGTAGTATCCCAATTATACTATGCAAGTTGGAGAGGATTTTCCCACCGGCCTTCTTCGACTGTATGGAACATTTACTTGTCCACTTGGCATATGAAGCATTAATTGGTGGGCCTATTCAGTATCGTTGGATGTATCCATTTGAACGGTACACTTTAATTTAATTACATCAATATTTGTTCAATTTCTATACGTAATAACATGCTCTTTAATAAGCAGGTGTTTAGGGAATCTTAAGCATAGAGTATTGAATAAGGCCCGTGTTGAAGGGTCGATATGCAATGCCTACTTGATCGAGGAGACATCAACTTTTTGCTCTTACTATTTTGAGTCCCATATTCCCCGAATGGGTACTAGGGTCCCAAGGAATGATGATGGTGGCCCAATTCCACAAGATTCATCATTGTGGAAAATATTCACATATCCTGGACGTCCACATGGACTGTTAAAGTATCGGTACTTGAATGATATGGAGCTGGAAGCTGTGACATTGTATATCCTTCTCAATTGTGATGAGATAAAACCATATTTCACGTACGTAGTAAATTAATATAATTTGATAAGTTATCCTCATTCGTTTAACAAAATACTAACGTCTTTCACATCACCTTGTGACCTGAGAACAGAAAGTTTGTCCAGTTCTTGCATCTGATGGCACCAAACATATCTGACTTAGAAGTTGATGAGAGAATTGAGAAGGATTTTTCCCAACATGGCTACAAAATTATGTAAGTCTTGTTACTTGAAGTGCACTAAAGTAGCATCATGACTCTCACAACACTGTTTTAATTCCTGTAGGTTAGTGACAGTGCTAATGGCGAAGTAAGTCAAATGCTATGGGATGTAGCCTGTGGCCCTTCACGTCGAGTGGAGTGCTGGCCTGTATTTTTCGTAAATGGATACAAATTCTGGACTATTGCATGGGGTGAGGGGAAATCAACATATAACAGTGGCTTGTGCATAAAATGCACTGGATCAACTAATAATGTGGAGACTGATTTTTATGGAGTAGTTCAAGAAATCATTCAACTGGAGTACCCTGGCATGCCTCATAAGAACGTTGTCTTATTTAGGTGTGACTGGTTTGACACGACACCGGAACGTGGGACTCGCATTCATAAACAGTATAAACTTGTTGAAGTAATGTGCAACCGGAGGTACCCGAAGTATGATCCATTTATCCTTGCATCACAAGCGGATCAAGTGTATTACACCCCTTACCCAAGTAAGTCAAAAGAGAAGGTTGGTTGGTGGGCAGTGCTTAAGATAAAGCGAAGACGTATTGTAAATTATGAAATAACAGAAGATACTGATGCTTTTCAAGACACAGTTAGGGAGCAAGTTGCACAAGTGATTCAGGATGACCCAATTGCCAATCTAGGTGATATAAATATGGGTGAAACTATTGATGAGGAGACGGGTCAAACTAATGATGTGATGGAAGAAGATGAGACGGAGGATGAAGACATAAGAAGCACGGAGGATGATGAGGAAAGTGATGTTGAACTCGATGATTCAGAAACCGAAGAGGACGATCATCATACTGATGATGTTTAACATTGTAGTTCAAAGTAGATTGCATGTTGTAATGTTTTTAATTTATGTATTGAAGATAAGTTTGTTATAATAGACACGATGTGAAGAACCAGTATGTAGCAGAACAATTCTTAATATACCGACACATTTGGGATTCTTGTAATGTTTGTTTCAGTATTGTGGAAATGGCTAAGAGAGAAGACGGTGGGGGTACCCCACCAAACCAGTATAGGAGGCGGGGACTACCAAAGAAGAACCTGGTGAAAGACTTTGTAAATGCTATTGGCCTTAAAGCAACGAGCAGCAGTGGAGGGAAGCCACGAGGCATACGGTTGTCGATATTACTCGACATATACATGGACCATCACCTCCCGCTGATACGATAGTACCAGAGACGGGTGTCCCATTGGAGCGTGGAGGCACAGGATCATCGCACTCAAGTCGGCGTGGTGGTACGCCAACTGAGAGCAGAATGCCTCGAGCTCAGACCCACGAGTCCTCTGATCAGCCAGACTCCTTGGATGGTGGCATGCAATCTTTGGGCCCCGACGTATCTGCCGGCATGGTCTCCCGACGTATTCATATATCACCTTATTCTGAAACATGGTAATGGAAATTATTAAACCTGATTTTGTTAACTTATTTGTTTCATTGTGCACTGCTTATTGACAATACTGATATATATTTTCATTGTGTAGCTTCGTTCCATATGCTGCGCAGGACCACATAGCTAATTGCATCAAGGGGCATTTTCATGGACCATATAGGTCATGGGAGGAAGCAGCGAAGGCCGGTGCCGTTGACCAATGGTTTAGCGTCTTTCAGGTTCATTATTGATAAAAAATTATTGAAATTATTATACAACATCAAACTTTAATTCACTTTGTTGAACTTTTTCAGAAAAAATGTTCGTGGGATCCAGTTCATCATAATCGCATATTTGCCATTTTCTGCAAATTGGGAAGGAGGCGCTTGATGTAAGCATATGAAAAAATAAGACGACAGAAAGATCCGACAAAGCGAAAAGAAAAAGCGAATTGGATGACGACAGAGACACTAGAGGCACTTGAAGCTTGGTGAGATTCACCTGAGTTCAAGGATATGTCATCTAGGATGAGCCAGATTAGATGTGCATCTGGTGAAGATAAGGCAAATTATGCTGGAGGTAGAGTCTCAGTTTCAGGACATAGGCTGAAGATGGTAAGAAAAAAAATTTAGAGTTAATTATGATTTTTCATAATAAGTATGTAATTAACAAATTATGCCTGCTTATTACCTTGCAACAGGAAGCAGATCCGGAGAAAAGGGATCCCGGCTTCTTCAAACCATGGAACAAGTGCTACACAAAGAAAGATGGAAAGAAGGTGAATAAGAAGATGGAAAATTTTGAGGTAAGTATGAACGACCTAGTAGATACTGCTTAAGTATATTCTTAACCATATACTACTGTTGGTTACTTGATTAACATGGAGCATTATACAAGCTCAATATCTTGTAGAGGTAGAGGAAATAACACAACGTTCAGACGGTGAAGCTGAGTTCGATGAGGCATTGCTGTTTGCAGAGATTGCTGGTGGAAAAAATAAGGGGCGCATCCCAGGAATGGGTTTAGAGAGTCATTTGGTACCTGGTCATCGTTGTCGTTCATACTACGGGGATGGGTCTACTGCACCAATCTCATTCATGGAAACATCGAAATTTCAGAATGAGGTTGACCGTCGGGTCGAGGAGACAATCTCGCAGAGAATGAGCCAGTTGCAGTCACAGGTACAAGAGGATATGGATAGGCGTACTGCACAGATGGAGAGTCAGTATCAGGATCAGTTAGCACAGATAGAGCGCAGACACCAGGATCAGCTGGCTTCATTATGGCAAGCAATTGGGAAGACTCCGCCAGCTGCACCATAGTATGATGGTTAGGTACTGATCGTCATGCTAACTGCTTCTCATTAGAGTAGTAACATATCCCATGAACTTGTTGCAACTATAATTAATAAGATTGTACGTACGACAGCCTTATATTGTGACAATGTATGCATTCTAAATATCAAGTGATATGTTTATGATTTTTGGAAGTGTATAACATAACTTTGGATTATTGGGAATTACTTTTTTGTTTGGGTTATATCAAATCGATATGTACAGTTGAGGTTAGCTAATGAAATAGTTGACCATGACATCCCAAAATTCGTAGGGATGCATATGATGGGATTACCGGCTGCTGCAAGGATGTCAGTTTTAGTAGGCATTTTAGCGACGGATGTGTGTCACTAACTACACTAACTAGCGACAGCTACGCGTCACTAACTAGCGATGGCTATGCGTCACTAACTACACTAACTAGCGAAGGCTACGCGTCACTAAGTAGCGAAGGCTATGCGTCACTAACTAGCAACGGCTATGCGTCACTAACTACACTAGCTAGCGAAGGCTACGCGTCACTAACTAGCGAAGGCTATGCGTCACTAATTAGCGACGGCTATGTGTCACTAACTACACTAACTAGCGAAGGCTACGTGTCACTAACTACATTAACTAGCGAAGGCTATGCGTCACTAACTAGCGAAGGCTACACGTCACTAACTAGCGACGGCTATGCGTCACTAACTACACTAGCTAGCGAAGGCTATGCGTCACTAACTAGCGAATGCTACGCGTCACTAACTAGCGAAGGCTATGCGTCACTAATTAGCGACTACTATGCGTCACTAACTACAGTAACTAGCGAAGGCTATGTGTCACTAACTAGCGACGGCTACGCGTCACTAACTACACTAACTAGCGACCCCGATGTGTCACAAACTAGCAACGGCTATGTGTCACAAAACTAGCGACGTCTACATGTCACTAACTAGCGACGGTAATGCGTCACTAACTACACTAACTAGCAAAGGCTACGTGTCACTAACTAGTGAGGGCTATGTGTAACTAACTAGCGACGGCAGAAAAAAATGCCTGAAAATTTGTGACGGTCTATTTAGCGACATTTAGCTGTCGCTAATTAGCGACGATAGCCGTCGCTAAAAATTAGCGGTGAGTGAATAAGCAACGGACCTTTTAGTGACGGTTGGCCGTCGCTAATTCATATTTAGTGAAGGCTGCCCGTCGCTAATGGCCGTCGCTAAATGGCTTTTCCCTTGTAGTGAAAGGCATCATGCCAAAGGATCGTCGTCGCACTCTTCACTCCGTTACCGAGTTGATCGCGTTCTTTGTCGAACTAGTGTAAGCCCTAGTAAGCCACCGTACGTTTTTAAAATTTTTTGGCCTCCAATTTTAAATCTTATAGCCCTAACAAGTCTCTTTTCCTTACTGTACATGTTGTTACAAAGGGCTAGAGAATCCTTACTTGAAAGTTTAGCGCTTCTTTGGACTCTTAGAGCGCCAAAGATCTCGAAAACACATCAATATTCAAAATTGAATTTTGTTATTCCAAATTCAGTTTTCATAGCCACTAAATGAGCTTATAACTCAGTGTATTGCCCGCTGTAATTTTATGATCAATATCAAGAAGACTCCCAACATGATCCTGACTAGGTACGAGGTCACTGGAGACACCCCGAGACCCTTTTTGCCTACTAGGTAAAATTTCAGCTTAGATGTCAAGAATGTGAACCTACCAAGTAACATTTAAGAAATTTTCAAATTTTAGCATATTTTCTAATTTTCTACCTTACTAACATTTTATAAGACCATCCAAGGAAATCACCCTGTTTTGTTGTATTATTTCGTACTAGGCAAGATGGAAGAGTGAGTTAGTTTTCGTGGGCCTTCTTAGACCCAAAATAAGTATCAACCCAAATAATAAATTCTAAATAAATAATTAGGCTAAACAAAATCTTTAAATGCGTGAGCAACATGAGTTGGTTAATCAATTAGTTTTTCTAGAATTTTATTTTATTTTATTTTATTTTAGTTCTCTTTCATTGAGATGTAATTTTGGTTGGTTGGTTACATGGTTTTAATGATGTGATATGTGATGCATGTTTGGTGCTAGTATCATACTAAGATCATTTGTAATAAGAATTAAGTTAGAAGTATGTTAGGATCGGTTGAATAAACTCGTTAGTACCATGTTTAGGGTCGATAAGACAAACACCGCTAGTGCCATGTTTAGGGCCAATAAGTCAAACAACGCTAGTACCATGTTAGGGCCGACAAGCTTGCCAGCAACATGATGAGGTTGAAAGCAACCGCTAGTGGCATGTTAAGGCCGTAATAAATTACCATAACCCGGTAGATAAAGAATTAGGAGCGTAAATGTCAAATGACAAACTTAGAAAGAATTCACAAGAGAAGAGATGAACATATATCATAAATACACTTAAAAAGATATCATTGATTGCCATGTCATCATGGAATAATAAGCTAAGATAACAAGATAAAATAAATGGGATGTATTAGAATCATGGCACTCTACTAAAAAGGACTAAAATAAAATGAGCCACAGTTATACATCAATTGGCTATTGTATATGATTGATGTTTATCATACACAAGACTGCATTAAGTAAAAGATTTGAGGAGTAAGATAAAACACGAGGCTTGCAAGGTTGGCGACGGACCATATCTGCATTATCTGGTGAGCCATCAATTTAAAAGAGAAGTTCAAAACGGATGATTCAAACCTGAGAAGCATGTTAGGGTACTCTATATCTTGAGAAGCCCCTTAAAAATAAAACTGGTTGGGACTGGATTTCTATTTTGTGTCATTTAATTTTTAAAAGAAACATATGATTTGTTTAAATTTGTTACATCATACGTATGTTAGTTTTCCTAGGATTATCACTTAATTACTTTGATTTCTTTTCATACTCTTGTTATTTGGAAAATAAATTAAAAAAAAATATTTTACCTCATATTCTTAAAGTATTTTTAATTAATTTACTTAATGACTCTGGGAAATGAAGATATTTTTTAAAATTAAGATTTATAAAAATGGGGACGTTACAACTCAATAGTGAATAAACATTGGCCTAAAACATATGGGGTACCATATGGAAAAAAGTTATGTAATCACGAACCACATCTTTTATTGATTAAGCGTTCTTGAAAGCGTAATGCACTTTTGTGTTTAAACCAGTATCATTGAAAGATTTTGAAGCTGATATTGGCGGGGGAAAACCTTGGTGCTTAGCATGTACTGGACAAATATCAACTAGGGGTGATCGATGTCGAAGTTTTACATGTGTTTGATGTTTGTATTGGTCTTTGGTCGCTTCGAGAACAATTGAATATCGTCATCTTCCATCTTTCTCACACATCAACTTAAAAAATCAGCACCGACTGCATAGTGTAGGTCACAATCCTAGTTCTTACTATTATTGCAGGATTCGCTGGGATTACCACCTTTTGTTGCCACTTATACCAATTTTAAACCATTTTTACCAGTAATAGGATTTGTCATCATTATTGTCTTCAATTGCTAGTCCAGACTACAATATTAGAAGCAAATAATTGGAAAAAAATAAAAGATTTGTACGTGAAGAGTACATCTAGCAACAAATTAAATATTTGCTTTTATATCTAAAAATATCTATCTGCATAATATCTATCTCTAATGCTTTTTAGACCTTTAATAAAAATTAAGAAAAAATGGAGACATAGAAAAAAGAGTTACTATATCATTATTAATTGCCTCCAAACATATGAGTAGTGTTCATTAACCAAAAGTTTTTGGAAGCTAAAACATTATTCACCAATCAAAATTTCGTAAACTCATATTGGAAGCAAATAGCAGGGCAAATCAGAATTTGCTAAAAAGGAAAGTATATCCACCAACAAATTTAATAGCTACCCTTATACGTTTCAAATTCTGTGTCTAATCGCATCCACCATTCCCTGAACAACAAATTTTTGGATGTAAACAGTAAAAGTCATTAACACTCCATATTTTGCCCAAAAAATACACTAGTGAATTTTTTTAAGAAAAGTTTAATATCTTTGCATAAAAAAGTTGATGTTGTAACTTTTCTTTTCAGATTTTTCTTCAATTTATATATACTTATCCTTGAAAAATCTTGAAATATACTAAAATTAAAAATTATTATCTAGATGTGTATTTCAAAAATCATACATCAATTCATTTTATAAAAGTTTAGAGTTAAAAAATAAATTATTTACAGTGAATATATAAAAGTGTCATTTTTTAATGCGCAAGAATTATTAGCTTAAAAATATATTAACTATAAAATTAATCAAATATATGCATGGAATTAGTAAAAAAAAATGACCCTCCTAAAAACTATAAACTTTTTCTAGCATGTTAAAATAATGGGCTTAATTGGCTTCTTGAGCGAGCAAAATACATTGTTAATAAAAAATTTTCATTGACAAAGTGAGATCTTGTTGTACGCACAAATTTCATGTGTGAAAAATTACATCTTAAAATTAATTGTAACATAAATGACAAAATTGAAATTTAGACAATTTAAATTGAGTTTAATTTATTTTTAACCTCATTAAATTTTGATGTCTACAAATGCCCTTCAAAATTATTTATTTACACACTTTTTTTGTGATGTAATAAATAAAATAATCTTGATTTTCTTTCGAATGTTTCAGTACAACTTGAAACTCTGTTTCTAATTTTGTTGGAATGTGAAAGTCCCTTGTTCGCTTGGCTTCAGCGGCAAGTAATCAATGAAATTTGGTGGAGAAAAATTCTTCGTTTGCAATCAGCTTCAATTTTGGACATCATGAGGGATTCAATCTTCCAATTCACATGGAACTAGAGTTCGTTGTCTGCTAGGCATTGGGACGCTAAAAATTGCCAACAAATAGCCAATTTCTTTAAAAGGGGGAAGTAGGAAGTGAAATCTCTATATTATTTTTGGTTTAACTCCAAAATCATCCATATTTTGTTGAACTTTACATTTATTACATAATAAATAAATATTGCAAATTCCAATTAATGATGCATCATAGTGTGTTCTCTCTTGTTTGTTTCGCGGCTAATTTATTTCAACTTAATCAAAAATTGTTTATTTTTATTTTTACATCCTTTTTATCTGAAATTAATTTTATTTAAAATTAAATATTATGTAGATATAATAATTCATTGAAAATATAGCTTTCATAATTTTACTAAATTTTTATGAATTTTTCTAATTTTAGGTATTAAAAAAATTCAAAAAAAATTAATAACAATAGAAAAATTTACTTTCAAATAGATTATTGTATCTACATAATATTGACATTCAAATAAAATTGGTTCGAGATAAAAAAATATAAAAATAAAAATAAGCTAGCTTCTGTTGGACGTAACTTGACAACATAAAAAGGTCAAAAAGTTTTAGGCTCTAGGCTCTAAAAATGCAAATCTCATCTAATAAATTAACAATAATTATCAAGAAGGTAACAAGCACACAATACAATCTTTAGTGCTAGGGCATCCATGGGAAACAACACATCATATGAAAGCATAACTAGGAGACAGAATCATAACCATGAAAATAGCCAATTACTAAACAAATAAGAAACAATAACTTTATCTGGCAATTGGCCTAGAGTCTGTGTTTGTTATTCCAAAGAAACCCATTTTGAGTCCCAAATGGCTTTTAATTCCAGGAGGAAACCATCACCCCAACTTTAAGTATTACAATAAGCCTATATAGTAGGCTAGCTGAAATGTAGTTTCTTTGCTTTTTTGGTACCTCCTATACAAAAAAAAAACAAAAATATAGAATCATACTAGAACCAATAAATAATTCGAGGATCCAACTTCACCAACACTAAGTATTTTTGCTGGAACCTTATAATAACCTAACAATGGTCAAGTGCAAGGGCATGTGTGAACCTAGGGATTGGGCAGTTGGAGCAATCTTCGGTCAACATAAAGACAAGCATTTTCAACCTATATATTATGCTACTAAAACCTTGACTCCTGCATAAGAAAACTATTGGTTGTGGTTTTTGCAATTGATAAGTTTAGATCGTATTTGCTCTTGTCTAAGGTAATTGTCTATACTGACCATTCTACCATGAAATACTTGTTGAATAAGAATGATGCCAAACCTAGGTTGATTCGATATGTCTTGTTGCTTCAAGAATTTGATTTAGAAATCTTAGACAAGAAGGGGTGCAGAAAATTTGGCTGTTAATCATCTTTCTAGACTTGAAAATCCTGAGTGTGAAGTTCTTATGGAAGAGGATATTAATGACTCCTTTCTAGATGAGCTACTTTACATGCTGAGTTCTAAAATACTTGATGAACCTTGGTTTGCTGATTACACTACCTATTTGGTATCCAGGGAATTGCCAAGGGGCATGACACATTAATAGGAAAAAAAACTCTTCTTTGAACTAAAGTACTCTCTCCATCTTGCATTAATTGACCTTTTTGCCTTTTTTGACTGAAGTTTGACTTCAACCTATTCATATTAATATGTATTGAAAAAAATTCTTAAAAATAATATTTAGAAACTATAATCTTTAAAGTTTTTTTTTCATGTAAAATATTCATATTTTTATAATAAATTTTAAAAGAAATAAAATCATAAATTAATTACTATGAATAGTAAAAAGATTAGTTTTTTTTTTTAAATAGAGTGAGTATTATTTTTTGGATGAACCATTTCTGTTTATAATTTGTGCATATCTGATTATTCGTCAATGCATAGCTTACCTAGATACAGAGAACATTATTGTGCATTGTCATAAAGGCCTAGCTGAAGGGGATTACTAGGGTAATATCATAGCAAGAAAGGTTCTAAAATCTGGTTTCTATTGGCGCACCCTGTTCCAAGACATGAGACAGTATGCAGCTACTTGTGAAAATTGCCAATGCTTAGGTAGCTTAGGTAACATCTCTTATAGAGATGAGATGCAGCAACAATGTATTTAGGTCTATGAGACTTTTGATATTTGAGGCATGATTTTATTGGCCTTTTCCTACATCGTTTGGGAATAAATATATTCTTGTAGTTGTTGATTATGTTTCTAAGTGGGTTAAAGCATAAGCGTTAACTACAAATGATGCTAGAGTTGCTGTTACATTTCTAAAAACATTATTTACTCACTTTGGGACACCACGGGCTATTATTAGTGATAGGGGCACCCACTTTTGCAATGAAAAATCTGAAAAAGTTCTTCATAGATTTGATGTAACTCACCGAATGACTACTAGTCAAGTTGAATAATCTAATAGAGAAATAGAGCACATACTAGATAAGGTAGTTAACCACTGGAGGAAATATTGTTTAGTTAAGTTAGATGATGTGCGCTTTGGGCACATAGGACAACTTATAAAACAGCTATTGGAACTGCACCATATAAATTAGTCTATGATAAGCCATGTCACCTTCTAATAGAGTTCATATTTGGCTATAAAGAATGTTAACCTTGATTTTGAGCATGCAGGTAAAAGACACTTATTACAGTTTAATAAGCTTGACAAAGGAGACACCCTAACTATGATAATTTGAAAACCTATAAGAAAAATAAAAAAAATGGCATGTTGTACAAATCAAACATGGAAAAGAGTTCAAACCTAAAGATTGAGTTTTAATCTTTAATGCTTGTTTAAGATTGTTCCTAGGTAAGCTTCAGTCAAGATGGTTTGAACTATTTGTCATAACAAAAGTTTTTCCTTTTGGTGTTGTAACGATCCTCCATCCTTGGAAAGGGCCTCTCAAGGTGAATGGTCATTAGTTAAAGTTATATCTAAGACTGGATATCCCAAATGTTCATCAGGAAGACATCACCTTCCAATGTCCTGTTATTACCATTAGCTAAAACATTGGCAACATTGACGTTAAACCAAGTGCTTTCTAGGAGGCAACCCAGTTGTTATAGTTAGTTTTCTTTATGTTTATGCTTAATCTAATCTTGGATGTGTGCAGGATGGCAAGGACATGCTAAAAACATTAAAGGGGCCAGAAATTCTTCCAAACACGGCTAGATACACATTTGTGTAACTAACTATGACAACAAATATAGCTTTGTACATGATCTCATGTATGGCCATATCCACATGTGTGTAATTAATTTCTTTCACCATTAAATTTTTAGCTCTAGTAGAGCCAAACACAGTTTATATCATGTCCATGTTCATAACTGTGTTTGCCTAAAGTTAAAAGTTCCATAGAAGATGCATATTTGGAGCCACACCTATGTTTTAAAACATGTTTTCCAAACACAATCTTGCTCACGCCCATGATCATGAACATGTTAATCTTCCTGTTTTTAAAAACCTTTAAGTTCTAGACTTCAAACGCGGATGTTCACTTGGCCTTGTTCTAGGTTGTATTTAAGCATCATGGTCAGTGTCAAAACTGTGACATGTGCCATGTTACTTTTTTGGAATCACAATTCAATGACTCCCAAATGCGAAACATGGTAAGTAACATGCCCATGAAGGCGATCATGTTCACTAAACATGGAGAGTATCATGACCTTATTCAATACCATGTTTTGTACTTTGATTGCACCTATTTGTCTTCTAGAATGCAAACATGCTCACTTTCATGCCCATGCCTTAAAATTGTGTTTGCCCTAAACTTAAGTTACACTCTCATGAACATGGCCGTGTTCATGACTGTGTTCAACCAAAATTGAAATAAAAACAAATTTTCATGCTTTCTTGATATAACTTGTGTGGATTTTGGTTTTCTTGAGCCCCAAGCTGCATGGAAACCTTTGTTCTTGTTGTTTCCTATTACTCCAAGGTATGCTTTTTTTTTTTTTTTACTTTGATTTTAGTTTTTTTTTAGAATTTTTGTTCTCTTTCTTTGAATAATCGATTTTATGGAACAACAACAACTAGATTGGAGTTATGGCAATTTGGAGGCCACTTTTTTCATGTTTGCCATTATGCTTAGTTTGTGACCTCCTAAATTCAGCTTCAATTTTAGAATGTGATGTCGTTAGGCCTAGTCTATTCATTATTAGTAACATATAAAGGTGGATTTTCAAAGAAACAACTATATGGTTATTTTTCTTGGTGTTTTAGATCACATGGTGTTTGACACATGTTCTCAAAGATTATGCCTATGTCAATTGCTTATTTTTTTTCATCTTGAAGGTCATGGAAAATCTATGGGATGAACTAGAACATATTCTGGAGGAGATTTCCACTCAATTCATTTCCATTGAGGCTTATTCACTACATGAGGAGTTCAAGAATAGGGCTGTGATTTTTAAGCCACATTTGGACTATTTTATTGCCCACCCTTTGGAGATCAGTGACATTGTGCCACACCAAGGTTGGCCAAAACTCTCTAAGCCTCATACTTTTGCATCCTTGAAGTTAGTGCAGGAGTTTTATGTGAATGGAGATTGTAAGGGCATGTAAGGAGACCTTTGTATGAGGGTGCCAATGAGAGACATGGACTTCCATGTCACTATAGATGACATACATACACATCTTGGTATTACCACCACTCAAGGTACCAGCCCACATCCTTTGTAAAATGAGTTAGCTCTGACTATTTGTGGACAATAGGTGGATTAGATTATCCATCCTGAACATGTTCTCCATATTCTTCCTTCTCAATTGCTACCCATCATTTGCCCTTGGTCTGTTTTCCCTCATTGAGTGCTTTTCTTTTAGATGAGTAAGTTAAAAGCTCAAAATTTTTCCAAAGAAGCAACTATAAGTGGCATGAAGCCAACTGTTGACCCTACTGCTGAAATGCTTGAAAACATGGAAAATCAACAAAACCAAACCAACATGATCATGAGATCTTGAAAAATACCTTGAAAAACATAACCCAAATGTTTGTAGCCACATTGTTTAGGCAGCAACCTTGATACAAGATCATGGACATCATTTGAGCTTAATTTGGGTTGGCTCCATAATCATCCCTAGTGTATGCAAAGTCGTACTTAAGAAGGATTGATGATTGAGGATGCCATTGGGCTATCAACCACCAAAGTTCCAATAATTCGATGGCAAAGGCAGCCTAAAGCAACATGTGGCTCACTTTATCAAAACCTATAGTAATTTTGGGACCAACTGGGATGATTAGTGAAACAATTTGTTTGATCACTCAATTGTTTGATCACTAAAATGAGCTACTATTGAATGGTATGTGGATATCCCTGTTAGATTCATTGATGGAATGGACCAACTTGAAAGAAATTTCTTGTTATGCTTTTACAGCACGAGAAGAATGGTCAGCCCCCCAGAGTTGGCAATAATCAAACAAAGGAAGGACATGCTAATGATTGAGTACATAGAGTGATAGAATGCTAACATTCTCAACTAGAAGGAGTGGATAAGTGAAGCTTCCTCAATCCATATGTGTACGCAAGGGATGCATTAGGGAATACTCTATAGCTTGAACAGAAATATGTCACACTCATTTGAAGAGCTCACCACAAAGGCTCACGACTTGGAGATTCGAATTGTAAGGCATGGAAGCTAGTTCCGAGCAACTCCTCTCAAAGGAAGGATTGTAAAAAAGACAAGAAAGAAAAAACTATGAAGGCGAAGGAGACTATGATAGTGGCTATAACTTTGATGAAGATCTCTAGAGGATGATAGAGTCCTAATACTTCAAAGAGCCAACTGAACATGAAAAAAAGGATAATGTTCAAGGAGCTTGAAGCCAAACAATATCCATTCATAGATTTTGATGTGCTGGTAATCTTGGACTAATTGCTAAAAAGGAAGTTGATAGAGTTACCAAACCTAAAGAGGCCAGAAGAGGGTAGAAAAGGGGATGACCCTAAGTATTCTCTATTCCACATCGTTAGCCATCCTGTTGAGAAATGCTTCATGTTGAAGAATCTCATAGTCTGCATGGAAACAGAAGGGCATATCAAGTTTGATGATTTTGAAAAGCCATTAATCGCCAATGTTGCTAAGATACGCTTTGGAATGGTCTCCCCAAACAACATGGAAAAGCAAGAAAATGGGGCTAAAACATCTATTCAAGACTTTAAAGAATAGGAAAAGACACTTGAAGTACTCGCACATAGTCCAAAAGATGTTGTCCCAATGAAATTTGAGGTAAATAGGGATGTGATGAGCATTTATGCTTACCCTGGGATGCCAAAATATTCTAAAGACCCAAGTGTTCCAAGTTTTTATGAAGTCGTGGTTGATGAGTCAAATACATGGGAGTCCTCGTTTAAGTTAGATGATAAAGTCAGCAACAGATGGTCAACATTAGTAAGTAAGAAGAAGAAATATGCTTTGATGAGAAACGTAAATGTCCTAAGTCCTTTGAGAGTTTCTTGGCAAATCATTTTGGAGGATGGTTGAGCACTCCCTATTTAAACTGATTGAAGAAAGCTCCTCCAACCTTTTTTTCTTAGCTAGGATATCCTTCAAGAATTTTGTGTAACAAGGAATCTGCTCTAAAACTTCTGCAAAATAAAATTAATATGGGGTTGTTTAAAAATAACATGAAATTTATCAAATTGCTCTTCATCTTTAGCTTTTCATAACTAAGAAGGATATGGCAAAAGAGGTTGATTCTCTTTAACCTGTTTCTTCTTTGGCAGTTCTATTGATGCTTCCATTCTTTCCTTGGATATTTGTGGTGATGCTTCTTCTTCCTGAACTACTCTATCCTGATTCTTAGTGTTTATTGGCTCCTCAATTTCAAATTTTTTTTATCAACCTTTACTTCTTTTGCATTTTTCAAAGTAGTGGCATCCACTTGTTCCTTAGTTGGTGACATAACCACTTTATTGATCTCTATTACTGTCTATGACATTTGATTCATTTTATGCTAGAATGTAACTTACTACTTGCTCAAAGTGTCCTTAAGGTCTTGAAACTGAGCACTAATATTGTGCATAAACTACATAATTTCTTCTTCAAAATTTAAGTTCCCTTAAGGTAACCGAGGTTGGTAAAAATTCATCAGCCTCTATTGATTTTCCTATGTAATAGTTAAATGGCTTCCCACCTTGGTTCATATAGACTGCAATAAGGACTACTTTGTGGTTTAGGAAAATTTCTAATGAAATCCACGTATTTAGTTTTTTTCATCCAATTATGCATCTAACAATCACAACTTGGCCTTATCCACATAAATCACATTGCATCACTGTACCTTACTTTTTAGTAGCAGAAAAAATCCTATGCCCTCATTAGAGCTTCAACTTGATTAGCTAATGTAGAGTCAACAACATAATTCTGAACTACAGTGGCTCTACTTTTTTTGATCCTAGATGATGAATGCCTTTTGTAATTGTTGATGGACATCTCCTTAATTAGATCATTTCCTGCTTTAGGTGTTTTATTGTTCAAAGTACCACCAACTACTGCATTAATCATTTACATAGAAGCATAATTTAGACCATTGTAAAATGTTTAAACTTACATCCATGTAGGTAATCCATGATATGGACACCTTTTTAACAAACTCTTAAATCTTCCCCAAGCTTCATAGAATGTCTTAGAATCCATCTAAACAAAAGCAAAAATATCATTACAAAACCTTGCAGTCTTAGCTCAAGGAAAGTACTTCCTCAGAAATTTTTTTAGGAAAAGCATTCCAAGTAGCAGTAGAACCTATTGGAAGTAAAGGTAACTTTTTCTTTGTTCTTCCTCTTAATGAAAATGGAAATAGCCTTAATCAAATGCTATCTTTACTGGCTCCATTAATTCTAAATGTATGAAAAATTTCCAGAAAACTAGTAATGTGAACATTAGGATACTTATTTGCCAAACCATCAAACTGAACATAATTCTATATCATCTGAATAATATTTGGCTTGATCTTAAAATTATTGGCATTGATAGGAAGTCAAACAATAGTGGATTCTATCCCTTTAAGAGATGGTTTAGCATACTTAGACATAATCCTTGCTCGATTTCATTCTTCCATGATTAACGGTTCTTGGTTTTCTCGTTCTTGCTATACTTCAGAAGGTAGTGGCTACAACTAACAACTCCTTATATAGCAAAGTCTCCTTAAAATTCTTTCAATTTCTAGATTAGTGTTAACCACGTCACCAGGGTGGCTATTAGTCATGCACTAATTCTCTGATGAGAAAAGAACAATGAATAAGCAAAGTAAAAAATAAAATAAAAAATTGTGAAAAAAATATTTTAATAAAATAAATGGCTAAATTAATAAAGAATAGACTTTCAAGTAGCAATCTCAACAAATGTTCCCTAGCAATAGCATTAAAAACTTGACAAGTATTCCTACTACACTTATTCAAATTATAATGTGGATATGTTAAATCTCTCTATACTTTGGGAACTATAAGGCAAGTGCACCTATCATTCATGTATAGTAGTGGTAAGTATCAAGATCATTTTTCCCTTGATAATGGGTTGCCTACCATGCTCATTCTCCCTATTATTCAACCAATAATTAAGGAGTTGTTTAGCTAAGTACTAAGAACTAAACTAAAGCAGCAAAACCAATAAATAACAACAACAAGAAAATAAGACAAATAATCAACCATTAAGATATGCCATGCTTAGATATGAATCCCCTAGAAATATATATTGCATTAATCTTACTTTCATTAACAAGCATATAGTTATCTCGGACCATGGAGTACTCTCCCTAATAGACTAACCCCTGATTACTCCTAATGACTAACCACTATCCTTAGGCTATCAATAGGATGTTTAGTCCTACTGTGTTCCCTAAAAATGCATTGCTAGTTCAAAGTCTCACTAGTAACTTTCATTCAAGTCCAGAGGTATTGATGCCTAGTCTATTACTCTCAACTATAACACTATCCTTTGGACCTAACAGGTGATCCAAAACAAACATACTAGTAACTCTTTGCATATGCTCACCGTCAAACATTGAATTAATAGGTTAGATATTATTAATCAATGCATCAAAGTACATTGTATACATCAAATGATAACCATAATTATATTGAAAAAAAAATAATCATAAAAAAAATATCATCTTAGGGTTCATCTACACTAAGCATGAGTAGAGAAATTAGCCCATCATGCTAATAAAGAAACACAATAGAAACAAAAGAAAACTAAGAACAAAAGACTCAATCTCTGAAAATATCCTTCTCTAAGCAATCCTTGCTCTAATGTGAACTAATCAATACTGATTATTTGAATTGCCTCTAGTAGTCTTCTCCTATAAACCTTATTCTTTATTTTCTGTGCATTTGGCCTTCTCCCCTTATTCTCCTTCAACTCATTAGAGATAACTAAAAAAAAAAGAACTCTAATAGCATGCAAACATAGTCATATACATGGTCGTGTTCAAGGCAATGTCTCATCTCCATAATAAAAAATTCATGAACAATTAATGACACAGTTTGAATCATGGGCATGATAGGCAACACAAGCGTAGTCCTTGCAGACACAGGTGTACTTGATGCTGACAAGGGCATGTTATTTACCGTGATTACTCCAAAATCTTTAAAGTCTTGCAATTCAACTCCAAAAATCTTCAAAATACTTTCTAACCGTAAAAGTACTAAATAATACTTGAAAATGAAATACAAAGCAATTAGGAACCAATTTCTACAAAAAAAATCAAAAGAAAAACAATTTCCAAGAAAAAGCATATAGGAAATATGTATAAATATGCACATGTCAGGGCTCAAGAAACCCTAAAGAAACTAAGCCTAGTTGAACTAGGATGTGGGCGTATAACTAGGGTCCCTCGAGTCCTCATAAAACTTTCCAAAAAAGTGTCTTAAACCATATCTAAGCATGTGTATGTTCAAAACTAACAAAATAAGATGGTTTGCTTGGAAAGATCCTAAGAAATATGCCTAGGGCATAAGGGTGCACAACAGGCACTTCCCAGGTATCCTAGGCATGTCTCGAGCATATGTCCTGGGTACAACTGGTGCATGTGCCCTAAGGGTGCACAAGGGGCCTCCACTAAGGTGGATCCAAAGCTCAACCTCCACTACATTCATGAATCTTGTTGACTTTTCCTTGCTTATTTTATCCTTATCGAAATGTCCTTCCACAAGTTCCTACAAAGCCTCCATAAGCTCCTCTTAAGGTGATTCATCCATGAATCAAGACCTATATCAAACAAAGTATGATATGCAACATTAAAAATAGCATGGGTACCATATTTACCCTGTAGGTCAAGCTTGTAAGCGTTTGTTATTCATTCTTTGAACCACTTGGAATTGTCCATCTCCTCTCTAGCACAACTTAGTTCTTTTTTTGGTTGGGAATCTTTCTTGTCTCATGTAAACACAGACCCAGTCTCTAAGCTTAAACACATCATTCTTTCACCATTTGTTGGCTATATACATGTATTGTGTTATGCCTTCTTCTTGATTTGAGCTCCAACCTTCTCATTGAATTTCCTAACATTTTTAGCTTTGTATGCTCCACTGTACTAGCAAATTCACTTAAAGATGCATGAAATCTAGAGGTGTTAAAGTATTAAACCCATACATAAGTTTAAATGGTGAATAGTTAGTGGTCTTGTTCATGGTTTAGTTATATGCAAACTTTACATGGGGTAGGCAATCCTACTAGGTTCTTAGGGTCCCTTTAATGATAATTCTAACTATTTGCACTAAGGTCCTATTAGTTTGCTATATTTGTCCACCTATTTAAAGATGGAAAGTAGAAAACAATAGCTTGGTTCCCAACTTGTTCTACATGTCTCTCCAGAAATGGATTAAGAACTTTGAATCCTTACCCGAAACTATGGCCTTAGGCATGCCAAGCAAATGTACCACCTCTTGGAAGGAAAAATCTGCCACATGTACAACATCATCCATCTTGTTATGTGATATGAAATGGGCCATCTTGCAATATCTATCCACCACCACAAATACTGAGTCATTGCCCCTCTTTGATTTTGGTAGTCTTGTAATAAAATACATAGAAAGGTTAGTCTAAGGGTGTAAAGAAATGGGCAATGACGTATACAACCATTGAGATGTTTGCTTGGATTTGGCCTTCTTGCACTACCAGCAATGTTCACAAGTTCTCTCCATATTTCTCTTTATCTTTGGCTAGTAGAGGTGTTTTTTTAGCACTTTTAGTTCTTGTCGACACTAAACTATCCTATCACGCTTTCTTCATAGGCATATTTTGTAAGTAACTCTCAAATAAATGATTGTGGATTGCACAATCTATTCTCCTGGATCAAGTTTGCATCTTGCTTGTAAGACTTACCAAAGGCCTTTTTCTCACAACTTGTAGAAGTCTCGACAAAGTCAAGATCATTAGCATACAAGTTTTTAATAAGTTGACATCAAATTAGTTTGGCATCTAAGGTGGTTAGCAAGGTGTACCTTTTTGAGAAAGCATTAGCCACAATATTTTCTTCACCTTGCTTATACTTGACCATATAATGTAATGATTATATAAACTCCACCCACCCAGTATGTCTTCAGTTGAGTATACCTTGCCCTTTTAAGTGCTTCAGTGATTGATGGTCAATTAATAGAATATGTTCCTGTAAACCCCTACTATACAAGAGAATATCATCAAAGTATACTACCACAAACATACCTATGAATTCTTTCAAAACATGGTTCATTAATCTCTTAAAGGTGCACAGTGCATTAGTTAATAGGGGTGTAAATGAACAGAATATTCGGTGAATTGTTCATGAACCATTTGATGGGAGTTCATTTATATTCATTTGTTTAGTTAAATAAACCAGCACAAATAGATTTTTTGTTCGATTAGTTGTACGAATGAACACAAATAAGGTCCTGTTCATTCATTTACATTGACAAACAGTTCAACTATTGTTTGTTTATGTTCATTTATTTATTTGTTCTTGTATTTCATTTATTTGTTTCTTATATATTAGTTGTACATTTATTATTATATATATTTTATATACCATATCTTTTT
Source organism: Aquilaria yunnanensis (assembly GCA_039654915.1). Lineage (NCBI taxonomy): Eukaryota > Viridiplantae > Streptophyta > Magnoliopsida > Malvales > Thymelaeaceae > Aquilaria > Aquilaria yunnanensis. The sequence continues at coordinate 45,715,203 of CM077595.1, forward strand.
ATTGGTGCCCAGCTACTCTACATATATAGGATCATGGCCCAATCTCCTCCGTATTAATATATTATTTTTGTTTCTCCAGACTTAATTAGTCATTCCTACTATTGTACCAAGCTAGGTCTCCTAGCCCTAACCCATAATCTCTCCTGTCATTGCCTAGTACCTCGTCGGCCATTGCTAGACTTGCTCTCATTTAGATTGGTTGCAATCATTAGCTTTAATTGCTCGTGTTCGTGTTCGTGTTCATTTAGTAATAAACAAATGAACATGGAAGAAAAGCTGTGTTCATTTATTATTCGTGCTCATGTTCATATTCGTTAGAAGTTAAATGATCAAATGTGAACATGGCTTGGTCATGTTCATTTGTCTGTTTACAACATGGTTAGTTAATAAAAAAACATGACTAACCATTTTGAAAGAAGTCTTCCACTCATCCCTCTCCCTCAATAGGATTTGGTGATATCTACTCTTAAGATCAATCTTTGAGAAAATAGTGGAACAATGCAACTCATCTAACATTTCATCTAACCTAAGGATGGGTGGTGATACTTCACTGTGATCTTATTCACTAGCCAGTAGTTCACGCACAATCTCCATGTTCCATCCTTCTTAGGCACCAAGAGAATTGGTACTGCACACAGGCTTATGCTCTTCCTCATGTATCCCTTGGCTAGCAACTCATTAACTTACTTTTGTATCTCTTTAGTTTCTTCAAGTTGCTTCAATAAGCTGGCTTGTTTGGTATATGGGCACTAGGCATAAAGTCTATTGGGTGCTCAATGCCTCAAATTAGTGGCAACTCATTTGGCTTTTTGGAGAATAGGTCTTCATAATCTTATAGCAAAGAAGTCATAACACTAGGAAGAGAGTTAAGGAGTTTATTTGACAAGGCCCCTTATGGCCCTGCCCAAGAAACCTATGGGATCATGTCCTACACTAGTCCCAATTGGCTAATTGATTACATGTGCACTAGTTAAAACCTTCATGCTTCTGGTCAATTAACCTACTATGCAACCATGCATGTGTAATGCTTTTACTAAAATGATAAAACAAATAATAAACACAAAACATAAACCATAAAATGTTGCTTGGGCCTTCCACTAAAATCCAAGTTTCAAAGTAGCCAAAGCATACAAAGTATATGTGAATTTAACTACACATAATCTATCATGTGCAAGTATCGATACAAAAGTAGACTATGCTCACACTCAAGAGCGATTCTAAAGCACACTTCTCAACATGAACATTGGAGGCAAATGAGTGTATGAAAATTATAGATTGATCAACACTATTGAGATCAATATAAAGCTCTTACCTTAGAACAATTCTCAGTGGTAAGCTCCAAAGCCCTTCCTTGTGCTTCACTAGCCTCTAGTGGCCAAATAAATAACTATAGTTAGTACTATAACTTAACCAACAAGCAAACTACAAACTAGAATCATAAAGATTCAAATAAATAATATAGCTGACAACCTTCAATGGTTGTCGACTCTACAAACCCAAAATCAGCATAACAATGACTAAATGAGTGAGAATTAACGATTCTCAATAAAAGGTCATTTAACTTTTAAGAAAAATCTCGATGACACACATATACATATAATATATGAAGTCTACTAAGTGTGCTTGTAGTTTGAGGGCTAACATAGGCACATATATTCGAGTTCCTTAGGGCCCCTCCTCTTCTTAGTCATCGCATGAATGTCACCTTATGCCGAGTGAGTTTTGGCCCTTAACTCACTCTTAGCAAGTCTTGACTTGCTGATGTCCTAGTGAGCTAAGCTCACTAAGTAACCTTCCATTGATTGTTGTGTAGGTGAACATGGTAGATGCACCTTGCTTAAGTTTAAAGGAACTCACTAAGTGTACTAAGTCTCCAAATAGTCCCTCAAATCCTTAGGCTTGCCTAGGTCACTTGTGTACTAAGCTTCCACCTCAAAACCTTGCCAAAAGTGCACTAGGTTCTTGCTTGCACCTCAAGTAACCTTGCCACTGAATTTTACTCAAGGCACATACCTATCTACCATTACTTAGTTCACCCTAGTGGACTACCAATGACCATGGTTGGTGTCATTGACTAAGTTCTTTGGAACCTACCTAGGTGCACTATGGTTCCTACATCAAGACCTCAAAGCCAAAGGCCCAACTAGGCTCCCAATGGTACTAAACCTTACACCTGACAAATGGTGCTCTAATGTGGCCAATTGTCTCCTCATATGAACAAAAATAAAGCAAAATGTATAGTCAAAATACTATAAAGGAGTTAAGGCTGGTGAGTCCATGCATTTTGCATGTGGGGACATATTGCCAACCATTGGAAATCTGTCACAATAATACAAAACACTCTAGTTTCTTACACAAGAGGTTGGCAATGCGTCCCCAACCCTTCATGCCCAGAAAAATCCCATATTTTCTTCATAGGCACTTTGGTGGCTTCTAATGCCTTATAATAGCCCTAGGGATGCCTCCAATTGCATCAAACCTGCATGTATACAAGCATTAGGCCACAATGCACCATTTAAACCAATCCTATAGTGTCCATAAACACCACACGAATCATCAAAACCTCACTAGCCCACCATGTTCATCACCATCCACCAATACCATTCACAAAACTACTTGAAATCTACCATAAGCAAGCTATGAATGGTACCAAATATGCATGAATCATAAATCCCTTATCTCAATTAACCTTTAACTAGAAACAATCAAGCACCACAAGCTCAAACCATAAGCTTCAAAGGGTTCCACTAGGTTTCATAGGTTCTAAGCAAAACACAAGGCATATGGCACCAAATTAAAACTAACCCAACAAAATCCAAGCTTGATTAAGCTCGAAAAACATGAGAACTTCAAGATCAAAGAGTTACCTTTTGCCCAAAAGCTTGCCCAAGCTAAAAAATGTTTCTTAAAGCTCCAAAACTATGATAATAGTGCAAAACAAGCCACTTCTCACTTAGGCAACACAAAAGCCTCTTAATTTTATGAAGAAATCTTGGTTTTAAAGAGGATTTGGCAATATATTGAGAAGGAGAGGAGCTACAAATTTTGGTTGGAAATGAGATGAATAGTGGTAAGAAATCCACCCTTAAAAGTGTTTTAAACACAAAAGCTCCCCATCCCCAACTTTTTCAAGTTTTACAAATTTACCTCTTCCCCAAATAGTAACTAGGTAGTTAAACACTCAAGCAACTTTGCTAATTTAGGCTTTAGGTTTTTAAAAATGTTAGTTTTACTCACGGGACTTGTCCCAACCCTCCGAGGTACAAAATGATCATTTTTCCCTCAGGCATACCTAGTGCCATAAACCACTCAAAACAAACTAACCCTTGCATAACTTACTTGATATTGCTAATTCGCCTTTAATTAAGATACTTAAGCTAGGGAATTTTAACTTACCATGCTCACAGAGCATTTTGTTAGGAGGGCTATAACATCATTAGTAGCTAAGACAAAGTCCTTGTAGACCAAGAGTAACACTGGTTTTTGTGCTTGGAGGGCTTTCCTCATATCACTCATTTTTTCCAAGAAACTCTTTTTTCTTCTCTTAGCTTTCCCTTCTGGTTTTTCTTTCGGGCATTCACTCCTCTCAGCTTCCCATTCAAGGCCATTCTTATTTGTTCTATCTAATTTTATCTTAGCTTGCCCATCTTTTTGTTCTTTCAGCCTTTCCTCTTCTTTCCTCTCTTTTAATTTTCTCTCATTCTCACTACAAAGCTTTCTTTGGTGCTCCATGGCTTGTTGAGGTGTAAGAGGTATCAGAGTGATTGGTCTTTCATTGTGTACAATAGAATACCTATTCCTATGACCATCATGTGTAACTTTGTTATCAAATTGGCATAGCCTCCCTAACAAAACATGGCTAGCTTCCATGGGCACTACATTAAACATCGCTTTATCCTTATACTTGCCAATCTCAAAATCTATCAATGCTTTCTTGGTCACCTTAATCTCTCCTGCATCGATTAGCCATTGCAACCTATAGAGGTTCGGGAACCGTAGTGTAGGTGGCAACAATTTCTTAGCCAATATGGTGCTAGCCAAGTTAGTGTAATTAACTCCATCTATAATCAAACTACACACCTTAACTTTTATAGAATATCTTGTGTGGAAGATGTTCTTGCTTTGATTTGGGTCATATCAACTTTTCCTATTAAAGGCTTTTCTTGCCACCAAAAGCTCTCCTTCTATAGGGTATTCCTCATCACTAGAATCTTCCAAAAGGGCATGCCTTCATAGTCAGATTCACCTCAGTCACTACCTCCCATTTGCCATTGAGTATCATGGTCCTCCTATTTGGCTACTTAGTAGTTAAGTGGCCCTTGCCTTGGCATTTGAAGCATTCAATGTCTCAGTTCTTCATTGTAGGAGTTGGCTTTGAGTGGCCCTTCCCTAAGGTACACTATGCCTTCATTAAGGGGCTCAGATTTAGCCCTGGGAGGATTTAGGTCTCAGGCTTAGTCCTAGGGGTTTCTTACTTAGCCTTCTTGCTTTATGTAGGCTTCCAGGTAGGGTTAGGCTAGGTTGTCCTCCTTTTGAGTTGCTTCTCAACCTCAATGGTAGTGTGCAACATATCCTCCAACTCCATATAGGGCTACAACTCCACAATGTTGGCTATCTCGGGGTTGAAGCCATGTAAGAACCTGGCCATGGTAGCCTCTTGGTCCACTTCAACATTGGCTATTGTGAGGGACATTCCTATCTCTTTATAATATTCTTCAACAGATGTTGCACCCTAGTCCATCCTTTGTTGCTTTAAGTACAGCTTTCTATAGTAAGTGCTCGAGATAAACCTTCTCTTCATGATTGCCTTGAGCTTAGTCCATGTCCTAATGGGCTATTCTCCATTCTTTTTTTCTACTAACCACCATCTAATCCCACCATATAAAGGTGTAGCCAACAAACTCAACTATTTGATCCTACTACATAAAAGTGTAGTTAGCAAACTCAACTATAGCAAGCTTTACCTTCTTTTCATTGGAGTAGTTATAGCAATTAAAAATTCTCTCCATCATTGCCTCCCACTCTAGGCAAGCCTAAGGGTCACTCATAGCTTGGAAGGTTGGGACTTGAAGTTTGATGGTGTTGAGGTTCTAGTCCACATTTGGCTGCTTTCAGGTGACTTTCCTAGGCTGGTGCTAGGTAGTACCCCAATGTTCCCCCTTATATTTAGACTCATGGGGTCTAGCCTGCAGATACGCTTCCTTCTTAAGGCCTCCCTAAAGGCCTCCCGGTTAATAGACTCCCTCGATGTCACTTAGGCACCGACCTTTTGTTTGCACTTTTTTTACTTCTCTTGGATGCTATTTACCCTAGCCACCATATGTCCAAACTTGTACTAAAGGGAGTGCATTGTCAGTTTGATATCAATGGGGTGTTTTCGTGGCCAAACATCTTGGAAACAAAGATCTTCACACACACACACTCTCATCTGTCTCACTCAAAGATGGCACTTATACTTAAATCTGTTATTAGGGAAATTACTTTTTGAGACCTAATACTGAAAATTTTTATTGAACTTAAACTCAAAACAACCCAAAATTCCATTCTTTTGCAAAACATGGATTTGAAATAAATGCTAGCCTTGAAATTCAAAATTTTCTCATTCTAAGACTTCAAGAACTAGGTTTTGTTTATTTGTGAAGAAAAAGATCTGCTTTCAACTTTGCTTGAAAACTCCTTTTCTCCCAAAAATAATTTTTTTGGGGCATAAATGACGAGAATGACACTTGATACACTTGAAGAACTTTCTTTTCTTTTTCTTTTGTGCTTGAAACAATCGATACAAATGAACTTGAAACAATAAAACAAAAGCTTACCATGGGTGTGAATGAAAGAAAAGTAGGAAAAAAATGCACTACAAGAACTTGATGAAAATGAAGTTAACATAAAATATGGATAGATGTGTTTAGGACAGGGCCTGTAGGCTTTGATACCAGTTGATAAGAACTTGCTTAGTATATGAACAAGGAACTCCTTCCCAAGATGCTAACAAGCTCCAACACTCATTACTAAATGAGATTCAAACCCCCACCCCTAGTTAATTTGTGGCTAAAAAAGATATGTATCAATAGTGCCCCGCACAAGAGTTAAACTTTAGCTGTTAAGCCAAGTTCACAAAGAACTCAAGGATAGGTGCTCAACAATAACTATTGTAATAGCAAAGGCTTGTGTCAATTGTACATGAAAGAACATTATAAATAGAGATGGCTTGGTGTTCAAGAAACACTAAAAAAAATTAAGCCTAGTTGAACTAGGATGCGAGTATGTTACTAGGGCACCTTGGGTGCACATTTAAGGACTTTCCACAAAAGAGTCTTAAATTGTATCTAAGCATGTCTATATCTATACTTAACAAAATAAGATGGTTTGATCAAAACGGTCCTAAGAAATATGTCTAGGGCACAAGGGTGCATGATATAATGCTTCTTAGTTGAGGTAAAGTGCATGCGCTTAAGTATGCCTTGAGCATATGACCTGGGCATGACTGGGGCATGTGTCCTGAGCACATATTAGGTATGTTTCCTTGGCACATCTTGGTCATGTCCTTGGTCATAGCTGGTGCATGTGCCCCGGGGGTGCACATGAGGCCTCCACTAAGGTGCATTTGGGGCTTAACCTCCACCGTGTTCACGAACCTTGTTGCTTTTCCTTGCTTATCCTCTCCTCATCCAAATGTCCTTCCATAAGTGCCTGCAAAGCCTTCCTAAGCTCCTTAGCTTGCCTTCTTATGATAGGTCTATGATGTTCAAGGGGTCTTGGGTAGTGCTTCCTAGGTTTCTATCATCCACATAGCTGGGCTATTCTTTAGCTATAGCAATCTTTCTTCCTCTATTTTGATTCCATCCCATATGTCCCATAAATCTTGACCCATATTATGGAAAATAATAAATGAAACATAGGACTTTGGTAAATAAAAAAATAAATAGGGATCTAGGTTAGTCATTTACACTGAGCTATAGCTATGGTCTCCTCTCAGAACCACCTTATTTACTTTAGTCTTCCACATCCATCCACTTTGAACCTTGGATCACCATATATGCTTTGGACAAGGTCATGTTAGACATAGAATTATGTTAAACACCAAAACAAAACTTATAAAAAAGTAACCACTTACACTAAGTTATAATGGACGCCTTTTATATCATCTATTTTTTGTGTTTGACATATTGCATTTTGTTTTGGAGCTTTTTGGATCTTGAAGGACTTTTTTATGTGTGAGGGTTTTCACCACCGCCATGCATGAAGGTTGTAAAAGGTCACGAGACTCCATCATTGGCTTGCTATTTTGGCCTCCCAAGAACACATATTAGCGATTGATGTATCCCAAAGTGGTGGTGATTTACTAAGGGTTAATCTTTTGCTGTTGAAATTGAATGTCGAAGAGGACCATGGGATTTCATTGACTATTAGGCATTTAGGGTCTAGAGAAAGACATGTCAAGGGTTAGGGTGTTTGGAAATGGCAGTGATTTTGTTCCATTGAAAGCTTTTGCCCCCATATGAATGTGGAGATCACGAAGGAGGATGGTCAATATTTTACTGTTTAGCATTTGTTCAGTGAGAAAGAAGTGGAGAGAGAAAATTGTGGGGGTCATTTGAATTTCATGAGCTTTGCATCTTAAGTTTTTCCTCATAAACCGGCCTAACCACTTTTATAATTTACTTAGGCCCGCATTTGTCTCATATTCTTTTTGGGTACAACCCATATATATCTAACATGTTACTTGATAAGCTCCCTTCCAGGCCTCTTGACTGGGACGGTTAAGTCCTTTTTGTGTTTTGTTCTATCATGATGATCATTTTGAAATATGTATGTCTTTTTATCAGTCATGGCTAGGCTTCCAATTTTATTAAAAGAGAAGGTAAATGGGCCATTTTTAATACTTGAACTTCACATTGACCTGAATTTATTTATAGACTATCTTTACATTTTATGTTTTAAATGTATTATTCCTTTTCACAAGACACTCCCTCTATCCCATTTTAAATGCAGCATTTCTTTGGGCATGCTTTTAAAGCTTCCACTTATTTTTCCCATTTTCCTGCCATTTTATCTTTCATCTTCCTAAAAGTTCCTGTATCTGCCTCTTCCATTCATATATTACCTTTTTCTTTTTCCACTTCCATTCACATCTGTACCTTTTGCTCTGCTAGCCAATTGACCTAGATCTTCACTAGTCTTGCCCAATTGATCTTTGTGATTCAACTTTGATTTTCATCATCATTGAAAATTAACCTTGAATCATTAGTGTTGCTATTGTTGTTTGACTCTAGCCTCACTTAAGTCTTGCCATAGGACTGGAAATAAGGCTAGATCTAGAGGAAATTTCAAAGCTCTCTTCGTCAATCCTATCAAACAACTGCCAGAGACGATAACATCATTTTCCAACATCCTCTTTTGCTGGGGACCATTTCAAACCTGGACTTGCTCTTATCTTCAAATCCCAAATCTTAAGTCCACTTATCCTTGTCCTTATCTTTCTATTTCTCCCTCACATTCTCCTTGAAGCTCAAATATTTATCATAACTAGAATAGTTGATGGAGGACCATCAAGCTCAATGAATTCAAAAACATTTGAGGACCCATTAAAGTTAAGCACAAGACCTCACAGGGAAAAAAGGCCAAAGAAACACAAGAAGTACTCCAGGCACTCATCCCTGTGCACTTGGAGCCTACGTTGGGGCCTACTAGTGCCATTTCACAAAGCGTTCCCGTTCTACATGTCTAAGACCTCAAGAAATTTAAATCATACAATATTATTAAGGTTCAAGTGGAAAAAAACCTAGAAAGTTGAACAAACATTGGCAGCACAAGCATGAACTCCAAATGACACAAAAGAAGGCACTAGAAAGCACACTTAAGGGTTTTTAGGGCCAATTTTTTTTCTAGGATTTTTTTTATTATTTTATTATTTAGGATGATTGTTTAACTCATTTTGAGGCCTGGAAATTAGGTTTTGGCACATGGAAAATATGACACATGAATTCCTTGGGTTTTTGTGTTAAAAAAAATGTTTTCAAACCTAAGTTTGACTAGGATTACTTCTTTTGCTAGGTTTAGGGTTCCTAGTTCTTCTAAAGTTTGTATGGCTAGTTACCATAGATTAGAATACTATAAATATGGCTTGAAATTCATGGATTCAATATGGATTAATAAGAATACAAGTTGCTTTGAGCAATACTCTTCTTTTTTATTCTTTCTTAACTCCTAGGTGCACTTGTGCCCAAGTTCTTCTTTTCTTTTCAAATTTATTCTAACTTCATTTCTTCAATTCTTTGTCTTATATTTTCTTTTATTTCTAACTTTCTTTTCTCCTTCAATCAATTTTTTTCTTCCTAGACCAAGTTTGTGGAGCATCACTTCGGGTACTTTTTGGAACTAGGATCCGTGGGCCATATACAACACATCAAGTGGTATTAGAGGCATAGTTCCACAAGCAGGACCTATATATCATATCCTTTGTGTTATTTACCTTTATTTCATTCTATTTTTACATTATTTCATCCATCCTAATTTCTTTTACCCTTGTCTTTTTCAAATTTCTTCCAAAGTGTGTCTAAAGTGCCATCATCCAAGCCTTGCTTTATTCTTCTTCATTCAAGTCAACCAAGCATCATTCCCCTTCATTGTTATTTTTTATTTGCATCCAAAATATCTAGAAAATCAAAAAATATTTCATTCTTATTTTGTTTAGTTTGCATCCTTGTTCGTCAAGTTACTTCCTTTCAATATAAGTTACAATCTCTCTCTTGCTGCAAGTTTTTATTCTTTTGTTTCCTTTTATAGTAAAAGGTGGTTCAACATTTGGAAAGCCAAGTCTAGCAAGAAAATCAATAAATATCAATAAAAAAAAGAAGGAAAAGTCTTCGTTTTCAACAAAAAAAAAACCTTAGTTGCTTGAAAACCATAATGTCAAAAATCCTAATTTTATCTTTTGTTCTTACAATCTTTCAGTGGAAGAGCATCCTATTCTTGCCTTGTCCTAACTTTTCAAAGTGTTTGCTAATTTTTCCTCTTTCTTTCAAGAAAATTTTTTTAAAATTTTTTGAAGGATTTCAAGTGCTTGTGTGCTTTGAGTGAGTTGCTTTAGAACTTGAAAGTTCTGATTGTTTCAGAAAACTTTCCCTTAACAAATTTGAGAGATAAAGAGTATTTGTGAGGATCTTTGATTTTAGATTCAATGTCTAAAGAAGTTGGCCGAGACATAAAGGAAGAGATGGAGGCTACACCCATGCAAGCCATACTTGACTTAAGTTCTAAATTTCAAGCCTTAATGGAGAGGATGAAGAGCAACGAGGAGTCCCAAATTACTTCCAACGCACCACAAAAAGGCATCCTAGGCCATCTACCTAAGGTGACCTTGAGGAGAGACCTATCTACAAGCCATGAAGTCACCAACTATTAGGAGGATGACCTTGAGAATGTGACACTACCACCACAACCTAGGAGACCATGAGGGGCCAGCCAAAAGAGGATCCAAGCCTCAATGCAATAAAGTTGTAAATTCCACCATCCAAGGGGGAGAGTGACCTAGAGCCATTCTTTGAATGGGTGGCCAAAATAGAGATGATCTTTGAGTGTTATGCGTACCCCGAGCACAATAAGGTAAAGATTACCGCTTTGGAGTTTATTGACTGTGCTCTTGCTTGATGGACTCAAGTTGTGAACTCTAAACAAAGAAACCATGAAGAACCTATGCAGACATGGCAGGAGTTGAAGTCTATGATAAGGTTAAGGTTTGTCCTAAACTACTACCAAAGAGAGCTATACCAAAGGCTTCAAAGGCTCACCTAGGGAACTAAGTTTGTAGAGGACTACTTCAAGGAATTAGAGGCGACAATGTTGAGAGCTACTCTAGAGGAAGATCAAAAGAAGACAATGGCAAGATTCTTGCATGGCCTTAACCTGGACATAGTAGAGTTATACCCTTGTGTGGAGCTTGAAGATATGTTGCACTTAGCAATTCGAGTAGAGAGACAACTGAAAAGGAAAAGAGCAACAAGGTTTTCCATAAAACCAACCCTAATCCGAAGCCATCTTGGAGCCATGATGGGAGGAAGAAGAAGCCAAGGAAGGGGGACTTTAAGTCTAAGTATGAGGCACCCTTCAAAGTGTTAGTGTTGTGCCCAAAAAGCCAATCATGAGATGATTGTATTTTTGCACATTGAGTCATGATATTTTATTGAGGCATTAATCCAGCAATTTTGTTTGTTGTTTCTTTCTGCATAACGTAATAAACATAATTGTAACCCTAGAATAATGATATTCTTAAACGTTCCTAGTCTAGTATTATTGTGGAGCGGGTTGCAATAATACATAATGACTAGCATATGTGGAGACTAATATGAGATATGTAGTCTACATATGGGTACAAGTTGGAGAACTTGTGTACTGGACCGACCCACCATGAGAACACTTCATGGATCGTTATATGAGTGTCATAAGTGATTCTCATAGTGATCATGGTATATGTAGTCCTTCGACCTAAGATCATCAAGGTTCCCTACATGTGAGTCACATACTTTGATACTTTCCTTTGTTGCTCGTAACTGAGTGAACTTGAAGGAGGTCATTGGGTATGTCACATATCATGTGGAGGGATTTGTATGATCAAGATGGGATTTGTCCCTCCTATGTAACGAGAGTGATATCTTTGGGCCCCTTGATAGAGTGAGACTTAGAAAATGCATGGCCATGCTCCGATGAGTTGATATATGATATCAATGTTGTCAGTTTAAGTTGGTCTACTCGATAATCAAGAAACCAAAGATTGGGCTATACGAGAGTGACACATTCCATGTCTCGTGCTTAGTCTTGATATCTTGGACAAAGGGACAATGGCATATATCGGTGATGATCATAAAGGTTTAGTCGATTCACCGATAATCTTGTCACTTGGGTAGCAATGATGTGTTGCTAGACACCGCTCATTGCTTATGATCATAAATGTGATTTATGATCATTGCCAACATGGAAAGAGCCTATTGGGTTGCACACATAGAGCTATTTGGATCATTAGAGTGCATGGGCTAATTATTTGGGTTATGGTTTCACTTTAATTTCGTATTAATAATGGGCGAAGGAGTTGAGCCATTATTAAGCCCGAAATTAAATCCTAATTGGATTAGGGCTTTGAAACCCATTAGGCCGGGAAGTTGAGTCTCACTTTAAATACAACTTTTAAGTGAAAAATTCGCAGGTCTCCTTGCCCTAGCCTCCCAAAAGGACAGCCGCACTCTTCTCTTGCAATTCCTTGGAAGACGTAAGCTAGCACTGCGAGCGCAAGAGAAACGCATCTACCGGGACGTGGTGGAAGCGTGGTGATCCCGAGAGGCTCGTGTGAATACCATAGAGAGCCTGAACACGTCAACTATTCAGGTTTTGTGATTCGACTCTACAGTTGAGTGAGAGATCTCAACCGAAAATTAGGTATGAAATTTTTGAACACCCGGTTTACCCCGTTTCACTTGGATCCTAGAGGGTTTCAGTTAAATTCCGCTGCGCTGTTTGGCTCCCGAAACCCAACACAAAGGCCAACCCCAAAGGCCTCAATGAGGTTGTTTTAAATCAGAGTTGCATTTAGAAATCATGATAAAGTTTGTTTTAAGTGCCAAGGTAAGGGGTATCTAGTAGGAGATTTTGTGAATCAAAGAACCATGGTGCTCAACGATGTAGAAGAGAGAGTCATGGATGAAAGTGATGGAGAAAAGCATGGAAAGCCAATCATGGAGGATGAACCTGAGATAGACTTTATGGAGGAAAGAGTTATATTTGTGGTTAAGAGAGCCTTGAATGTCCACATCAATGAAGATCATAATTAAAAGGAAAACATCTTTCATGCTCGGCACTATATTGGAGGAAAGGTATGTAGCATGATTATAGATGAAGGGAGCTGTACTAATGTTGCTAATGCCACTTTGGTTGAGAAGTTGTAGCTACCTATCACAAAACACCTGAAACCTTACAAGCTTCAATGGCTCAACAATGAGGATAAAGTGAAGGTGACCAAGCAAGTCATGGTAGCCTTTAAGATTGGGAGATGAAGATAAAGTGATTTTTTATGTTGTTCCCATAGAGGCAAGTCACCTTTTTTTTTAGGAAGGTCATGGCAATATGATAGGAGAGTCATCCATGATGGTTTTAAGAATAGATGCTATTTCTAATTCAAAGACAAAACCATCACATTGGTGCCACTATCACTATAAAAAATTATGAATGATCAAAATAAGATTCATGGTAAGGTCGAGTGAAAAATCAATAAAAATAAAAAGGGAGATAAAGGAGTTACTGAAGAGGGGAAAGCTAAGAGATTAAAAGAGAGATGTGACGTGAGTGACCATGAGGGGAAGAAGAGTGTTGAGAGTTCCCGAGGTAAAAATAGAGAGAAGAAAGTTGAGAAAAGAAAAGATAGCTTCATAACAAAAATGAGTGATGTGAAGAAAGCCCTTCAAGTAACAAAGCTACTGCTTCCTTTACTATACAAAGAAACTTTCTTTTTATCGAGTGATCTTACTAACAAGATTGCTAGTGTTATTATTTCTTTATTGAAGGACTTTCCTCAAAGAGATAAGAGGGTTACCACCAATAAGGGGCATTGAACATCAAATAGACCTGATTCTTAGTGCTCCCATTCCAGACATGCCCACCTATAGAAGCAACCTCTAGGAGACCAAGGAGATCCAAAGGCAAGTTGAAGACCTACTTTCCAAAGGCTATGTAAAGGAAAGCTTGATTCCTTGTGTCGTGCCTGTGATACTAATGGCAAAAGAAGATGGTACATGGAAGATTAGCATGGATTGTAAGCCAGTTAACAAAATCACTGTAAAGTATAGATATCATGTTCCTAGATTAGATGATATGCTTGATGAATTGCATGGTTCCACTATATTCTCTAAAGTTGATCTTGAAATTGTTTATCATGAAATTAGGATGAAAAGGGGGGATGAATGGAAGACTGCCTTTAAGACTAAATTTAGGGTATATGAGTGCTTAGTCATACCATTTTGTTTATTTAATGCTCCTAGTACCTTTATGAGGCTCATGAATCATGTTTTAATGGAGTACATTGGAAAATTTACGTTTCTTTAGTTTGATGACATCTTAGTGTATAGTAAAAGTTTGCATAAGCATGTTGAGCATCTAAGGCATGTGTTAGAGACTTTGAGGGCACAAAATTGTATGCCAATCTTAATAATTGTTCTTTTTATACTAACCATGTGATTTTTCTTGCTTTTGTTATGAGCTCAAAAACAGTGGAGGTTGATCAAGAAAAGGTAAGGGCTATTCAAGAATGGCCAACCATTAAATATGTTTCAAAAGTGAGATCTTTTCATGGTCTTGCTAGTTTTTATAGGAGGTTTGTAAAAGATTTTTCAAGTATTGTTGCACCTTTAAATGAAGTAATAAATAAGAATGTAGGCTTTAAGTGGGAAAAAGCACATGAAGATGCATTTAGGACATTTAAGCATAAGTTGAGAAATGCACTAGTCCTAACATTGCTTGACTTTTCTAAGACTTTTGAAATTGAATGTGATGCATGTGGGCATGGTATTGGAGTTGTTTTGATGTAAGAAGGAACGGCCATAGCTTACTTTAGTGAAAAGCTAAGTGGAGCTACCATGAACTATCCCATCTTTGACAAAAAGATGTATACCTTAGTGAGAGTTCTTGAAAGTTGGCAACATTATTTATGGCTGAAGGAATTCATCATCCATATGGACCACCAACCTTTGAAACACTTAAAAGGCCAAGGAAATTTGAATAGGAGGCATGCAAGGTGGGTGCAGTTCGTAGAAACTTTTCTATACCACACCAAGTACAAACAAGGTATAGAAAACATTGTATCCGATGCATTATCAAGGAGGTATACCCTTCTTTTCTTTAGATGCTAAGGTTTTAGGTCTTGAGTACTCGATAGACTTTGGTGAGCTATATGTTAAGTGTGCACATTTGAGTTTTGAAAAGTAATTTAGAATGGTGGTTTTCTTTTCAAGCAAGATAAGTTGTGCATACCTAAGCATTCTATGAGATCTTTGCTAGTTCAGGAAGCCCATGGAGGAGGTTTGATGGGAAATTTTTGTGTTGAAAATAGCTTAAGTATGCTTAAAGAGAAGTTTTATTGGCCAACGATGGAAAGAGATGTTGAAAGAGTTTGTGCTAGTTGTCTTGAGTGCAAAAGGGCTAAATGAAAACTAAACCCTTATGGACTCTATACTCTATTACCTATTTCTACTCACCCTTGAATTAATATTTCTATGGATTTTGTTGTAGGATTACCTCAGACTGAGTGGAAAAGACTCAATCTTTATGATTGTAGATAAGTTCTCAAAGATGGCACACTTTGTTCCATATCACAAAATAGGTGATGTCGTGCACATTGCCAATCAGTTCTTCCAAGAAGTTGTAAGATTGCATGGACTTCCAAGAACCATTGTAAGTGATAGAGATGTGAAATTTCTTAGTCACTTTTGGATAGTTTTGTGAAGCAAGTTAGGTACTAAACTCATGTTCTCTACAACTTGTCATCCATAAACTAATGACCAAATTGAGGTAACAAATAGAACTTTGATTACTATTTTAAGAGCCATCATTCAATATAATTTGAAAACTTGGGAAGAAGTTTTGCCTCATGATGAATTTGCTTTTAATAAGGTAGTGCATAAAACAACCGGGTATTCACTATTTGAAGTTGTTTATGGTTTTAATCTACTAATCCCTATGGATTTGATGCCTTTGCCTCTAAGCCAAATTTCTAGTGTAGATGGTGTTAAGAAGGCCGAGATGATTAAAGCATTGCATGACAAAGTGACGCTAAAATTGAAAAGAAGAACCAACAATATGCATCCCAAGCCAACAAAGGAAGGAAGGAAATGAGCTTTGAGCCTGGAGATTGGGTTTGGGTTCATATGAGGAAAGATAGGTTCCCTAACCAAAGAAGTCAAGGTTGGCCCTTTCCAAATGTTGGAAAAGATCAATGAAAATGCCTACAAATTGGACTTAAGAGGTGAGCACAATGTGAGTGCAACTTTCAATATTTATGACCTATCTTTATTTGAAGTAAGTGATGATTTGGGGGCAAATCTCTTTGAGGAAAAGGGAGATGATGGAGGACCATCAAGATCAAACTCTTCCAAGACATTCAAGTACCCATTCAAGATAAGCACATGACCTTTCAGAAGGTAAAAGGCCAAAGACCTATTAGTGCCATTTAACAAAGTGGCAGAGTTCTATGTGTCCAGGACCTCAATGACTTCAAATCATACAATATTATGAAGATTCAAGAGGAAGAAACCATGGAAAGCTGGCTGGACATAGAAGGCACAAGCATGAACCCCAAAGGACACATAAGGTCGTACCTGAATGTACCTTTGAATTTTAGGGCTAGTTTGTTTTCTAGGATTTATTTTTGTTATTTTGTTATTTAGGATGATTATTTAAATTATTTTTAGACCTAGAAATTAGGTTATGGCACATGGAAAGTATGCCACATGAATGCCTTGATTTTTTGTTTTAAAAGAGTGTTTTCAAACCTTAGTTTGACTATGATAACTTCTTTTGCTAGGTTTAGGGTTCCTTGTCCCTCTAAACTTTGTATGGCTAATTACCCTAGCTTAGAATACTATAAATATGGTCTAAAATTCATGCAGTCAACATAGATTAGTAAGAATTTGAGCTATTTTGAGCAATACTTTTCTCTCTTGTTCTTTCTCAACTCTTTGGTGCACTTGTGCCTAAGTCTTTCTCTTCTTTTCAAATTTCTTCTAGCTTCTTTTCTTCAATTCTTTCCCTCTTGCTCATACTTCTAACTTCTTTTTTGTCTCCCTAAATCAATTCATTCTTCTTGGACCAAGTTCATGGAGCATCAATTTGGGTACTCTTTGGAACTAGTATCCATGGGCAACAAGCAACACATCAATAATAGTCTATGGCATCCCCGAAAACTGTGTTTGCTAAAAATCAAAGCTCTAATTAGGAGGCAAAAAGGTGAAAATTTGGGATAATAAAAAAAAGGGATTATGTCTAAAAGAAGAGATGTGTACTAAAGATGAGGGACCCCGACTAATGAGATGAGAAAGAAGTGATGCGTGCGTGCAACAATAGGGGCAAAATAGAAAATTGAGCATAAAGAGTTACTAAAAATGAAATGCATTAATCTTTTAGGGACAGCTAAGAAAGAAAAACATATAATCCACTTTGGGACAACAAAAAAAAAATATGCATAATCCTTTCTAGGACCAAAGGGGTACAAAAGTATTTCCTCAAAGGAACAAGCCTGAGTTTAAGGATGACAAAATTTAACTCAACCTAATTTCCTAGCTCAATACACCTGAACCCAAACCCGATCTGACTTGATTTGAATAGAAAAATCATCGACCTAAAATCAAATGTACCTGATAGGTGAGGACTAGAATCATATGCGTGTGTGATGCAAACTAGCTCAAGTTTTAAAACCCTTCAAACCTAAAACGCAAGTATAGAATTGTCACTTGTATTGTGGTAAGTAAGGGTCGATCCCATGAGGATGGATTTGTATTGTTTGACAAATTACCACTGTTTGTAGACCTAACTTTAGCTAGAAAAATAAAACTTGAACAATTTGCTTCACAATAAATAAAAAGGACTAAATATTTCTAAATTACAATACTACTAGAAAAAAAAAAGCAAACATACATAATACAATTTTTGGATTTTTTGAAAAGTTGAAGAAAGGCACACTTCTTATTTTTTTTATTAGGGTAAATTTCACCAGTGCTACCCTATTTTTTTTTTCTTGTCTTAAACGGGTACCAATTATTTACTTTCATCCTATGAAACTACATAACTCATAATGCACTTCTTAATTGGGTACTTTTTATCAATTTAACCATCAAATTGGATGGAAAATGCTGACCTCATAATAACTAACACTAAAATAAATTTAAAATAACAACTTTTTTCCCTTAAACTTTTCCAATCCCTAAATTTAACCATTATGCTTCCATTAAAATCATTCTACTCTCCCTCACCCTTACAAACTTCATCCAGATGCCCCTCGCTTCTCCATCTAGACAACCTCTTTCAACATTGCAACCTTTGGCCCCAACAGCTATGATATCTTCCACGTGCACGATGTGTTTGCCTCCACCAACCCATCTAGCTATTCTCATGTTGCCGCCATCGTCATTGCCCAAAGTTCTCACCAATTGGCTCCGACCTTGATGTCAAATCCCTTACCTTGACACTTGATTGAAGACCTCCCCGTCTCATTGGCCGAAGCCCTTACCTTCATCCTGGATTGAAGACCGCCCCATCTCATCAACCAAAGCCCTTACCTTGATGCTCAATCAAAGACCACCCTGTCTCGCCAGCCACCATTGTCACCCAGATTTGCAATCAAGTCTGCCACTATCACCAAGATTCCATGGACGCATCAATTAGAAATAAGCGGCACTGGAAAGAGTCAGATCTAATGCTGGTAAAAAGGACAAGTTAGTGATGCGTCCGAAAGGTCAATTTCTAGGCTTTAGGATTTGGTTCTGGGGAAAGAGTAGGATGTACAATTATTGATTTAAAACATCTAAAGGCCAAAATTGTTATTTAATGATTTATTTTAAAGTTAATTAATGTTATGTCAGCATTTTTCATCCGAGTTAATGTTGAAATTGACAAAAAGTACCCAATTAGGATGCATTACATGAGTTTTAGTTGTTCGATAGGATAAAAGTAAAGAATTGGTACCTGTTTAGGACAAGAAAAAAAGATAGGGTACCCTCAGTGGATTTTACTCATGTTTATTACTTAACTAAGTTAGTTTGGAGAATTAATCCTAAGGTCTAGATTTTCCTACTAGTTAGTGGTGATTCTATTTGGTTTCTTGCTTTAACAAGCTAAGAAACACTTTACCAAACTTAAATTAGCAAGGACTCCCATCACAATTGGTAACCAAAGAGAGGCATTATATAGAAAACTCTTCCATCACCCCTAGCAACCTAGACAAGCTTCCCAACATGCCCATGGTTACCACCTTCTTCTCCTAGGTCTAATTCATCTTTCACTCTTTGAAGCATAAAGGGGAATTTATAAAACCAATTAATTGTAGCCACAAACCAATCAACAACAATAAGCACAAGGAGAATAATGAACATGTATTGAAAGGAAAATCTAAACACCTATTTATAAATTCATCCAATCGAAACCATTGTCAAGCAATTACAATAATAAAAAGTGCAAAGTAAACTACTTCATACTTAGACTAAAAGAAAACATGAAATAGAAGGAATAACTTCCATGGCTAGATACAAGGAAAAGAAAAAAAATGAACCAAAATGGACTTAGTAAAGCTTGATCCCTCAAGTCTCCAAGCAAGATTCCTTGAGCACCCCAAGCCTTCTTTAGGTAAGCTCACCAATAGTAGCCTTCACAATGAGAAAATAAAACAATGAAGAATATGATTCCTTACCTCCTCCGTCAAAAGTTGTTTTTTTCCTTTAAATCCTAGCCTTCTCCTCATTTTTTAAGAAGTTGTGATCTTTGTCACCTTGTAAATGGCCAATTGGGAGGTTGGTAGGTGAAATTTGAGGCCCACTTGATGTAGAAATAAAGTCTAGGCATGCAAATGGTCCCTTCATCATGTTTAGACATGATGCAATTGCTTCCCATGGGAAATGTGATTGTATCTAAAATTTCTATTAGCTTTTCACCACTTTTTCCCTTGATGCAGTCACATGTCATGTGGGAAGTGACCACATTCTATTGCTCTTTGATAGCTTCAACACCCTTTAGTATTTCAAGCATAAATGTTGCTATGAGTGCCTGATTGAGGCAATTCAAAAACCTACGTGCAACTAAGAAGAAGGGTTACAACTTTTATTCTTTCACCAAGCAAAATATGCCAGTAAAAGGTTAGAAAATGGCTTGTAAGATGCCCATCTTCCCAGCATTCTTTGTCATCTTTTTCCTCAAGTCCTCTTCCAGCTTCATTTCTTCATCCAATTTATGCCCCAAATTTAAAAACATGCCCACCCAACCCTTCAAGTTATGAAATGTGACCTACAAAACAACAAAGGCGACTAAGATCTAGCAAATTGGACAACAATTTTGCACAAAAATAGATGAAATATATAGGAAAATCATGTGACTGTCAATACCTAACCCGATATGATCTCAAACTTAACTAAAGTGAAACATAAGAAAACCTAAATCCAAATGACACAAACCCAAAATTGCCTAGGCTTGCATTGGCCTGAACTCGGAATCACCTGAACTTAAGACTAACTTGACCCAAACCCAAAATGGCCCAATGACTAAACCTGAAAAAAACCCAATTTTAACCCAAATCAACAAAAAATATATGGTTGGTAGATATTTAAAAAAAATGCTACGAGTTTATATATATATATATATATTGATTATTTATCTAAATTGTACATTAGTTATGACCATGCAATTTAAGAAATTTAAGAAATATATTAAAAGATATTTTTGTTTAACGTTTTTATGGAATTTGAAGAATAAACTAACAAAATAACTTGTTTTGGTTTATTTTGGGTCTTTCTAGGATTTACTGGTTTAGGAATGATTTTTAATACTCTCAAATTTGACAATTTCACCTGTCAAGGACCCTTGCCCAGGATCTCTTGATAATTTATTAATTAGGATAAAGTGGTCCCACACCTAGTTGCAATTGGTGGTCAAAACACATAATTCTTTATAGCTTATGTGAAACTAGTTCATTAACCTAAGACATGACCATACATGTGTAGCTTTAGTTCTTAGGTAAATAAATAAAAAAATCAAACATTTGAGAACTTCCATGCATATTATAAAACACTTACAAAACAATGAACATAGACCGAAGCCAAATCAATAAGTTGGCGAGACTTTGAGTATCGGCCCTATACACATCATTCACAAGCATAATATGCAACCAAAAGCAACTATGCCTATAAAACCCAGATACTCTTTTTTCCCTTGTCAATACTAAAGAATTAACTTAGTACAATCAAGTGCTCACCTTTCTAAGATGCCAAGATCACAAAATAACTTAGCTCTAACTTGAACTCACTCCGTAGTAAAGAGTCACATTACTTCCCTGGTGCCCAAATTAGCCTACTCATTGCCAAGGCCATAAAACAACTCAGTTAGTATGTAATAATAATTAATTGAGACTTAGAACCAATCTAGATTCCATAAACATATACCTGCAACAACAAATCAAACTAAAATATTTTTTACTTGGTGTTAAGCTCAACAACATTTGAATATGCCCAATATGAGCTAAAGGGATGAAAATTCAGTAATTCTCAAAAAGGGATTTCTTAACCAGCAAGAAAATCTTAGGACATTGCATATTGAACAATATATAATGCAATCTCGTGTGAGCTCATAATTCATACACCCTGAGGTCTTAACAAATGGTCACTAGAAAAAGTTTTCTTGTGAGAACCTATCTCAACCTAGTCCTACTTCTTTGCAAGAATTTTGTTATTCCCTTAGCAAGCATGGTGACTTGACACTTATTTACTTACCCTTTTTTCATACTGTACATGATTTCTTAAACTCGGTGGCTCAACTTATTAAGCTTGATAGCTTAAATAAAGTGCTCTAGAGGCTCAAAGCCTCTCTTGTTTACTTAGCACTTATAACCTGACTTAAGGTCCACTTCTTACTTAGCTCTTAAGTCACTTCTTTATCCACCTCTTAACTATCTTTACAAATGCATTTAAATTAATTTAGAAGTGGATCTTAAGCGCTTTTAAAGGTCACGTATATCTTAGAATGGTCTGGGAAAAATAACTGTAGCATTAGTGTGCCCTTGAGAAAAGCTTTGGGCCATAAGGTAACGTCGCTGCAGCATCGAAGGCAACACCACTGAACACTTCTGTCATCCTTGATTCAATGTCCATAGTGTTGTAGCAATAGTCCTAAAGCTGGAGCACCGGGCGTACATGCTCTATTTTGTGCCCCAAGTGCCTGGTTTGCCCTCATTCTCTTCTTACCCTAATCAATCCACTTAGCAACCACTTCCAATAACTCAAAACATGTTAGAGAAAAAGTAAAAGCATCAATTAAATACTTGAAAACTTAAAATTCCCTTACCAAACATAAGATCACAAGCTCCAAACCTCCTATGCACACATAAGCACAACCATGCCATTTCATTTGCCAAATCAATGTAGCTTATGTTCCTAGCCTAGCAAACCAACTGCCAAAGCATCAAACACATGTAATATCATCTGAATTTGAGAAATTTTAAACTTAAACAAAGCTAGAAACCTTTACCCCATTTGTGTGACACGAACTAAACCCCTTTAGGACCACCTTGAATAGATACCACACTAGCTTGCAATTTAACCTTCACAAGCAAGATTTGAGCTTAAGGACCAATTATCTAACTTAACCAAGAATTAATTAACTTAAAAAAATTACTTAAATTAGCTCACAAAAAACATTGAAAACCCTCAAAAGAAAAAAAAACACGACCAACAACTTTTGCGAGCTCAAACTCAGATCCTTCAAATTTGAGCTTCAACTGGTGGAGGGAGGTTTGGAAATGTGGTTTGGGTTCTTCTTGGCTTAGAAATGGTGTTGGAAGGATTTATGAATAAGAAAGACTTAAGTCTCTAACTTATCTTTAAGCCAAAACTTTGAAATAACACACTAAGCCCCTAACTTCTTAACTTGTGCTAACTTGGTCCCATGTCTCCTACTTGACTTTATTTTCTCACTTCACAAATGTAATAGAACTAGAAATCATAAAAACACTCCAAAATATTTAATTCTATAGTTCAATTCCATTTATGGCATAAAAATTGGGGTTGGCCAAACATTACTCAAATGATCACATTACTTACTTTATGTTATAGTAACTTACTAAATTTATTACTTAGTATGTAAATAGAGTTTCTAAGAATAAAATTTACATTTACTTTAGTAATCTTGGTCTAGAACTAAAAGGGATGTCAGATGCTCCCCTTCTTGGATATTTGGTCTCCAAATTCCAGTTTACTGAGTATAACCCTTGCATGCTACTTTAAGCTTTTTGCCTAACTTTTTCTTTCCACATGGCCTTTTTCTTTATACGAGAATTTCATAGCACTTAACCATGGGCACTTCTTACTTTTAAATTCTTGACATGTTATTCAAGGAACCACTTAGGATACTACGCATAAGAGATTGTTCCTTAGATACATAAATTATGAGTACAAATATATCTCTTGGAGCTATCTTGCTCACTTGGGTTTTCCCTTCTTGGGGGAAATTTAGGAAAGTACTTCACTCTTTACTCTTATCCTATAGAGAACTTGTCCCTACCATGTCAAGCTTCCTCAGCTTAACCTTATTTCTCATCCTTGCATTCGAAAATGAACCTATGAGTCACCTTTTTTATCCTTGGTGAGTTTAAATAAATCTTGGCAATCTCTCATACCTAAGGCACTTAAAATTATTAGGTTTTTCTTCATCTTATCACCACTTTGTACCTTTAGGTACTTTACTCACTATGACTACTTACCTTTAGGCTTTCTTAGGTATGCTTCCAACATATTTGAAAACTTCCCTCCTTCAAGATCCCTTAGCCTTAAGACATTCATAAACTTAACACCTTTGACTTCACCATTGGCACGTATGTCCATATGGCCCCATTAACCCTTGGGTGTTCTTGGCTCTTAGGATCCCTAGGAATCTTTTCCTTGGTTCTTAAGATCCCTAGGAATCTTTTCCTTATTGACCTTGATTCATCATATCAAAGCATATTACTTGCTCTCTTTTAGTGCTATTCATGTGTGCATTTATACACACCTACACCTCATCACACTTGTAGTGTTCTTACTCCCTTTTTGAACCACCTCAACATTCAAAGTCTAGTAAGCTATCATAGTTCACAAAACTTGCATTACAATTCCTACTCCACGGTCACTAAAGACATTTAAGTCATCATAACTTTTGGGACCCTTTGTACCGTTCTAACCTTGATGCTTACAAACTGTAACTCATTCATAGAGAAAGTTAACTTTTGGAATTCACCTTATCACTCCAAACCCTCTAACTTATTCATCCTTCTCTGTTCATGGGGTTTCAGTCTTCTCTTAGCCACTTTGTTACCCAAGAGTCCCATCCCTTAAACAAACTTTTACTTTAACTTTTAGGTAACATAGATACTTTGCATACCCTCTTAGAACAAATAGTTCAATACAAGCTCTTAGCCTCTTTTAGTCTTTTTAGATTTCAAGGAAACTTTAGCCCTTAGTGGCCTTGAACCTCTTGGATAATAAGTACAACCTTAAATCACACTTAACTTTTTCTAGGTAATTTAGAATACTTGTATCTCCAACTAGGCCTCGTAAGTTGCATAAAATTCTATCAACCTTTGTTACTCAACCCATGATTTTCTCATTCTCATAGTGGAGTGCACATGAGACATCTAACACTCTCTTCCTAAGAACCCTTATAGTCCACCTAGGACTACACTATTGAGACATTTAATTCATGCTTCATCTTAGTCCTTCTTACCCTTCCCACTTCATCCATGCCCTAAGTTAGGGAATATGCTTATCTTGGGTTCTGGAATGGTTCCTTTGGAAACCCTATATCACTTCCCTTTTGGCATGTCTCCACTCCTTCAGAAAATGTGAAAGCATACTTACACTTGGTTTTGTTCTTATAGGAACTTCTTCCTACACTTAGTGAGTATTCAGCCCATTTACTTCATCTCACACTTAGTGTGTAGGGCCAAGCTGAGAGTGTCAATGATCACTCTTATTGCAATCATAAAGCACTCAACAAATCCTTAGACCACAACTTAGTCAATTAGGCCTTCTTATGTACTTCTTGGTTTGGCTTCACTTAGGCACCTTTAGGATAGCCAAGCAACTTGGTCGATACTTAACCCTTGAACTCTCTAAGTCATCCTTACTTACCCTGGGCCTCATTTATGCTTTGAGCCCCATGGGCTGTTGGGTTTCGGGAGCCAAACAAGCACAGTGGAATTTAACCGAAACCCTCCAGGATCCAAGTGAAATGGGGTAAACCGGGTGTTCGAAAATTTTCATACCTAATTTTCGGTTGAGATCTCTCACCCAACTATAGAGTTGAATCACAAAACCTGAACAGTTGACGTGTTCAAGCTCTCTATGGTATCCACACGAGCCTCTCGGGATCACCACGCTTCCACCACGTCCTAGCAAATGCATTTCTCTTGCGCTCATAGTGCTAGCTTGCGTCCTCCAAGGAATGGCAAAAGAAAAGTGCGGCTGTCCTTTCGGGAGGCTAGGGCAAGAAGCTACAAATTTCTCACTAAAAGTTGTATTTATAATGAGACTCAACTTCTAGGCCTAATGTGTTTCAAAGCCCTAATCCAATTAGGCTTTAATTTCAGGCTTAATAATGGCTCAACTCTTGGGCCCATTATGAATACAAAATTATTGTGAAACCATAACCCAAATAATTAGCCCATGCACTCTAATGATCCAAATAGCCCTATGTGTGTGACCCAATAGGCTCTTACCACATTGGCAATGATCATAAATCACATTTATGATCATAAGCAATGAGCGGTGCCTAGCAACACATCATTGCTACGCAAGTGACAAGATTGTTGGTGATTCGACTAAATCTTTATGATCATTACCGATATATGTCATTGTCCCTTTGTCCAAGATATCAAGATTAAGCACAAGACATGGAATGTGTCACTCTCGTATAGCCCAATCTTTGGTTTCTTGATTACCGAGTAGACCAACTTAAACTGATGACATTGATATTGTATATCAACTCATCCAAGCATGGCCATGCATTTTTCTAAGTCTTACTCTATCAAGGGGCCCGAAGATATCACTTCTGTTACGTAGGAAGGACAAATCCTATCTTGATCATACAAATCCCTCTGCATGATATGTGACATACCCAATGACCTCCTTCAAGTTCACTCAGTTACGAGCAACAAAGGAAAGTATCAAAGTATGTGACTCACATGTAGGGAACCTTGATGACCTTAGGTCAAACGACTACATATACCATGATCACTATGAGAATCACTTATGACACTCATATAACGATCCATGAAGTGTTCTCATGGTGGGTCGGTCCAGTACACAAGTTCTCCAACTTGTACCCATATGTAGACTACATATCTCATATTAGTCTCCACATATGCTAGCCATTATGTATTATTGCAATCCGCTCCACAATAATACTAGACTAGGGACATTTGAGAATATCATTATTCTAGGGTTACAATTATGTTTATTACGTTACGCAGAAACAAAACAACGAACATAATTGCTAGATTAATGCCTTAATAAAATATCATGACTCAATGTGCAAAAAATACAATCATCTCATGATTGGCTTTTGGGCACAACACTAACATGGGCTTAGCCCTTGCTCCTTTGAACTCAAAACACCCATGCACTTGGCCTAGTTTCGGCCTCCTTGGAAATCATTATGTCATTTTTTATCTTCCACTGAATTTTTTCTTTGGAGATTTTTCATACCATCCTTAGCCCTTAGGGATCCTTACAACTATGCCTTAGCCTTCCAAACCTACCAGATAAAAGCAATTTATTCTATCACCCAGTGGCTACCTTGGTGCACCACATGCACTGTGGTTTATGGTCTTAAGCTCTTAAGGCACTTCCACAAGTCATGGTCACTCGAGCATTTTTCCACGTATTCTTTGGCTATTGGGAACCCTTAGTTCATTTACAACTTCAAATAATATATATTGGTGCATTTCATTCATGCATCCAATTGCCACTTCAAATTGTCAGCAAGTGCATCACTTATGTTGTACACATCTTACAATCCCTTGGTGTCTTTAGGACCTTGCATGGTACCATGCCCTACTTTCCCCTAAACTTAGCAACATCTTTAACTTTAGACTAACACCATAATCCTCCCTTAACTATGCCTTATGATGCTCACAGTGCACCATATACTTACACAATCTACACTTGTGCACAATTGAGTACAATAGCCCTTTTTGCTCATAAAATCCTCATAGGCACCTGAGCTCTAATCCTTAGGCACCCTTTTTACTCTTAGGTACCTTACTTAGTTGATATGCAATCCCCATGTACAGCTTTTCAGGTTTCAATGGTGTATACAATACTTAAGAATAACATAGCACAACTTGTTATTAAATAACAAATAAGTTCACCCACCTACTCTTAGAAACTT
The DNA here is from genome assembly GCA_039654915.1 of Aquilaria yunnanensis. Classification (NCBI taxonomy): domain Eukaryota; kingdom Viridiplantae; phylum Streptophyta; class Magnoliopsida; order Malvales; family Thymelaeaceae; genus Aquilaria; species Aquilaria yunnanensis. The sequence goes on from CM077595.1 coordinate 45,742,359, forward strand.
CACTTAAGTGCTATCCAGCACTCAACACTACTTACCATGTTTGATTGCTACTAGCAACACTCAAGAAAGACATGGCTTGCATACCTTATCCATAACTAATGCACACTCTTAAACAAAACCTAGGCGTAATTAAGTACTACCTTTATATGCATTAACAAGGCTCAATAACTTAAATTTCTTTCTTCTTTCTATGAGCACTCTTGACTTCCAATGTAGATCAACCACTTGGCTGAGGCATTGCGTTAGGCCTTGTCTTTGCCTTGGGTTCAATGTCATTCTTAGTATAGGTGCACTTAACATTTGGTGCCCTTAGCCTCTTACCCCTCAGCTCTTGCAGGTTCTTGACGCCTGCAAACTTTTAGTGCTTGTTGATGATGCTTCACTTGATCTTGGGCAGCCTTATAACCTTTGGTACACCTTGACCTTTAATCTTGTCTTCAAAGTTGAGCTCCCCTCCTTTAGGCCTACTTAAGCCCCACACTCTTTAAAAATTTCTTATGCCATAATTTGTGTTACCTCTCTCATAGCAGCATACCAATTTAATTCTTCATCCCAGTGGTGCTTATCTTCTCCACCCATGTGGTAGTCATTAGAATGCTCTTAGGGTTACTTACTAGCTTCATAAGAACACTTAATAAACTTATGGTCATTCACCTTGAATGGGTCACTTACCCTTCACAAGGTTGCCTATCCATTTTGGTTACAACTTAGCCTTAATAAAGTCCCTTGGATCCTTGATAAAATCCTTGATAAAACCTCTTCATATACTCATTAATATCCCTGCAACCAAAATTAGAAGACATCCCTAATCAGTATAATAACAACAGTAACAATAAAAATAAACCACACTTACAACATGCACAAAACAACCAATAACAAATAAAAATAACTAATTATACTTGACACAAGGACCTTTACTTTGATCTCAGCCACTTAGGCTCCCTGATATCATAGTTAGGGAAAACAATTAGGTGGGTCAGGTCAGGTTTGAGTTAGGTTATTTAGGTTTTGGTCTAATCAGGTTAGCATAAATTTAGGTCCAGGTTGGGTCATTTGGGTTCAGGTTGATTTTAGGATAAGTTGATTTTAGGTTCGTGTTGGGTTGGGCTGGGTTTATTCGGATACAGGTTCATTACAAGTCAGGTCAATTTCAATCTCGGGTAACTCCAAGTTAGGTTTCGAGTCAGAATCAGGTTGACTTTTGTGTTCTCTCAAGTTACTAGTGTATATGCCAAAATGATTGAATCAATTCACTTTTTAAAAAAATTATTAAAATTTAAATCAAATAATTCAATTTTTTGTGCAATTTAATTTAAATTAATTTTTTAGTATAGCTAATAAAAATATTCATAAAAATATTCTTCATTATATTTTAGTACATATTTAGGTAATTTAACATTGTTGCTAATACTTGATTATTTTTCTAGACCAATGCCTTTCAACTATCACTATACAGGTCATTCAGATCCTCACCTAGCTATCCCCCAGATATACACTAGAACAAATTTGCTATGCTTATGTTCTAATTAATTTTCTTTAAAATTACTATGAAATGCAAATCAAGTTCACTATTAGTGACTAAACTATAAAATTTGAAATTTTTTTGTTAAAAGTGCAATGATTTCAAAACTTTAGGGGCCCATGTTATAATTATTAGGGGTGATTGAAATGAAATTTTGTAAAATTTAGGTACCTTATTGCATTATACTTAAAATTTTAGGGATAAGTGTTGTAATTTTAATAATTGCCTATCAAGATCATTAAACATACTAAATATAAAAGTTACCTGTTTTGGAATAATCCAAATATGGGATTTACTAAATATAGAAGTCTCTTCCCTATATATGGAAATCCCTTACCCAAATATAGGACTTATAAAATATAGAAGTCCTAAAAAAATAGAAGTTACTAAATATGGAAATCCCCTATCAAAATATGAGAGTTACTAAATATGAACATTGGAAAAAAATTAGAGCTACTAAATATGAAAGTCCTCTTCCCAAATATGAGACATACTAAATATGGAGGTATCAAAAAATGGAAGTTACTAGTTACGAAAGTCACCTTTCCTAAATATAGGATATACTAAATATGAAAGTCCTAAAAAATGAAAGTTACTAGACATGGAAGCCCTCATATTTAGGACTTACTAAATATGGAAAATAATGAAAGAGAAAAGTTAAGGTTTAGGGTGAGGGTTAAAATTAGGTCTTGTCAAGTTTAGTCATCGGGTCATCTCAGGTTTGGCTCAAGTCAATCTTCGGTTTGGGTCATTTGGGTTCGAGTTTTCTCAGATTTCCTTTTAATTAGGTTCAGGTTCAGGTTGGGTTAGGTATAGTGTTCAAGTCATTGACTTTTTTTTGTCAAATCAGGTCAGGTCAGGATTGGGTTTAGGTGAGTTAGGCCACATCATTAGGTCGTGTCAGATTTTTCCATCCCTAACAACAGTAAGGGACATTTGCCCAGGATCTCTTGATAATTTATTAATTAGGATTTAGTGGCCCCACACTTAGTTGTAAGGGGTGGTTGAAACTCATAATTATTTAAAACTTACGTGAAACTAGTTCATTAACCTAAGATATGACCAGACATATGTAGCTTTAGTTTTTAGGCAAAATAAATAAACAAATCAAACATTTGAGAACTTGCACACATTTTATAAAACACTTACAAAAGAATGAATATAAATTGAAGAAACATAAATAAGTAGGTGTGGCTTCGAGTATACCATATGTACATCATTCAAAAGCATAATGTACAACCAAAAGCAACTATGCCTATAAAACCCACTTAAGTCCTTTTGCCCTTGTCTATACGTGATAATTAGCTTAGTACAGCTAAGTACTCAACTTGTTAAGGTGTTGAGATCACAAAATAACTTAGCTCTAACTCAAGCTCACCTACTCCATAATAGAAAGTCACTTTACTTCCTTTGTGCCCAAATTACCCTACTCACTGCCAACGCCACAAAACAACTTAATTAATATGTAATAATAACTAACAGAAACTTAGAACCAATATGGATTCCATAAACATATACCTATAATAAGAAGTCAGACTTAAAACTTCTTTGCTTGGTGTTAAGTTGAACAACATTTGTATTTGCACAATATGAACTTAAATGGTGAGAATTTCATAATTCTAAAGAAGGGATTTCTTAACCTAGAAGAAAATCTTAGGACAATGCATAAATAACAATATATAATGCAATCTTGTGCGAGCTTATAACTCGTACACCCTAAGGTCTTAACTAATGGCCACTGGAAAAGGTTTTGCTGTGTAAACCTACCACAATTTAGTTCTACTTATTTGCAAGAACTTTGTTTTTGCCTTAGCAAGCACAGTGACTTTCCATTTCTTTACTTACCTTTTTTTATATTGTACATTAGTTCTTAAGCTTGGTGGCTCAACTTATTAAGCTATATAGATTAATTAAAATGCTCTAGAATCTTAAAGCCTCTTCTGGATACTTCACACTCATAATCTTCCTTAAGGTCCACCTCTTACTTAGCCTTTAAGTCATTTCTTTGTGTGCCATTTAACACTCCTTACTGATCAATTTAATTGAATTTAGAAGTTGATCTTAGACCTTTTTAAAGTTCACACATGTCTTAAAATAGTCTGAGGAACATACCCACAAAATCGGAGTGCCCTTGGGAAGCCCCGAGCTTTGGGCTATACGGGGTTGGCACCGTAACACCAAAGGCAGCACCATTGCACACTTTTCTTGGCCTTAGCTTAATCTCCCTGGGGCTGCAGTGCTAGTCCTAGCGGCGCAATACCGAGAGATCTTGCTTAAGTGCTCTATTTTGTGCCTAAGTGCTGGTTTGCCCTTTTCCTTTTCTTACCCCAACCAATCCACTTAGCAACCACTTCCTATGATTCAACACATGCTAGATAACATGTAAATGCATCAATTAAGCACTTGAAAACCTAAAAATCCTTTACCAAACACAAGATCAAAAGCTCTAAACCTCCATGCACACATAAGCACAACCATGTCATTTCACTTGCAAATCAATGTTGCTTTTGTTCTATCCTAGCAAACCAATTTCCTATTAGCTTTGTGCCTAAAATCCAATCCTAAAATAATTGTATTTTGCATATTGAGTCATGATATTTTGTTGAGGCATTATTTCAATAATTGTGTTTGTTGTTTGTTTCTACATAACATAATCAAACATAGTTATAACCTTAGAATAATAGTCTTCTTAAATGTCCCTGGTCTAGTATTATTGTGGAGTGAGCTAAAATAATACATAAAGACTAGCATATGTGGTGACTAATATGAGATATGAAGTCTACATGAGGGTACAAGTTGTAGAACTTGTGTACAGGACCGACCCGCCATGAAAGAGCTACATGGATCGTTATATGAGTGTCATAAGTGATTCTTATAATGATCATGGTATATGTAGTCCTTTGACTTAAGGTCATTAATGTTCCCTACATGTGAGTCACATACTTTGATACTTTCCCTTGTTGCTCGTAACTAAGTAAACATGAAGGTGGTCAATGTGTATATCACAGATCATGTAGAGGGTTTTGTATGATCAAGAAAGGATTTGTCTCTCTTATGTAATGGGAGTGATATTTTTGGGCTGCTTGATTGAGTAAGATTGAGGAAATGCATGACCATGCTCAGATGAGTTGATATAGGATATCAATGTTATCTATTTAAGTCAGTTTACTCGGGAATCAAAAAACCAAAAATTAGGCTATATGAAAGTGACACATTCTATGTCTCATGCTCAATCTTGATATCCTTGGACAAAGAGACATGGCATATACAAATAATGATCATAGAGCTATTGTCAAATCATTGACTATCTTGTCACTTAGGTACCAATGATGTTTCGCTAGACACCGCTCATTGTTTATGAACAAAAATATGATTTATGATCATTACGAACGCGATAGGAGCCTATAAGGTCGCACACTTAAAGCCAATTGGATTAATTTGAATGCATGAGCCAAATTGTTGGTTTTGGTTTCATGATAATTTCAAGTGAATTATTGGCCCAAAAGTTGAGTCATTGTTGACCTTGAAATTAGGCCTAATTAGAGTAGGGCTATGAAACCTACTTAGCTTAGGAGTAATGCTTCACTATATATATGATATATAGTGATTATTTTTGTAGCTGCCCCCCTTGGATGAAATCATAAAGGTTTTCAAAGTTTCAGCCACACTCCCCTCTTGTCATTCCTTGGAAGATGTAAGCTACCACTATGAGCACAAGAGAAATGCACTTGCCAGGACGTGGTGGAGGCTCGGTGATCCAAGTGGTTTGTGTTGATACTGTAGAGAGCTTGAACAAGTCAATTGTTCAATTTTGTGTGATTTGGCTCAATAGTTTGGTGAAAGATCTCAACCCTCTAGGTATAAAAATTTTTCAAGACCCGATTTACCCTATTTCACTTTGAACCTGGAGGGTTTTGGTTAATTTTCGCTGCATTTTATGGCTCCCAAAACCCTACATTTCCAAAGCATGAAACACATGTAATATGATTTGAATTTAAGCATTTTGAAGCTTCAAAATAGCTAGAAATCCTTACCTTATTTGTGAGACAGAAACCAAACCCCCTTAGGACCACCTTGTACACATACCATACTAGCTTGCAATTTAACCTTCACAAGCAAGATTTGAGCTGAGGGACTAATTATTTAACCTACCCATAGCTTACCTCACAGCTGAAATTAAAAGCCCCCAAAGAAGAAAATATGACCAACAATTCATGGGAAATTAAACTAGCAACCATCACTTTGGATCCTTCAAGTTTGAGCTTTAATTAATGAAGGAAGATTTAGAAATGTGTTTTGGGTTCTCCTTCACTTACAAATGGCATTAGAAAGATGTATGAAGGAGTGAGACTTAAGTTTATAACTTATCTCTAAGACAAACCTTTGAAATAACACACTAAGCCCCCAACTTTTTAACTTGTGCTAAGTTGGTCCTATGTCTCACACATGACTTTATTTTCTCCATTCACAAATGTAATTGAACTAGGAATCATTAAAACACTCCAAAATGTTTAATTCTATAGTTCAATCCCATTTGTGGCATAAAAACTAGGGTTTCTTAGTAAAATTATTGCATTGCCCTTGAAGGCCAAACTTTGCTCAAATGATCACATTACTTACTTTGTGCTACAATAACTTACAAAATCTATTACTTAGTGTACAAATAGAGTTTCTAAACATAAAATCAACACTTACCTTAGTTGTCTTGGCCTTGGCCTAAAAAGCCATAAGATCACCAATTGCGATCAGCTCAATTTGACAATCTTAAATATTATAGTAACACTAACTCTAACCTAAATGATAAACCCCAAAACACTAAACACTAACCCCAATCTAAACTATAGATCCTCATTCCTAACCATAAACCCTATATCATAACCTTAGTCCTAACCTTTACCGTAAACCCTAATTCTAAACTCTAATGAAAAACTTGTTCCAAAACAAGTAACTCCTATATCTAATAAGTTTGATGTTGTTAGCAGTCAATGTCAAAATTACAATATTGGTCCCTAAAATTTTGAAGTATGGTGTAATAAGGCACCCAGATTTTGAAAAAAAAATCATTTTAGTCACCCATAAAAATTACAACATAGGTCTTCAAACATTTCAAATTTTTGCATTTCACACAATAAATTTTTAAAATTTTACAGTTTAGTCACTAATAGTAAGCAAAATACTTGCCTGCATCTAGCTCACAAATGCGCGAAGGCACGCTTTGTTACTTTTATAGTTTTTTTACTTTTCCAAGCAAGACTCCCTAGTTCACTAAGAGGCAAAGTGCCAGCTTAGCTATGCCACTTCAAGGTATCTGTTTTTTTTTTTTCATTTCCACCCTTTTCGTCCCCCCCTTTTTTCTTTTACTTTTGCTTTCTTCTATTTTTGTCCACTTTTTTTTGTTTCATTTCATCTATTTTTTTTCTGGCTTTATTTCCCTGTTCATTTTTTTTGTTCCTCCAATTCATTTTTGCATCTTTTCTTTTCTTTTTCCTTTTATACATTTTTTATTTTTAATTTTTTTGGCATTCTTCCTATTTTTTATTTTTCTTTTAGATGCTCTTTTATTAGCTTTTATCTATTTTTTTATAAGTTTTACCTATTCTTTTGTAAATTCAAAAGAACAAATAAGAACTAATAAAAGAATTATAAAAAAAAAGGAATTGATAATAAAAAATACAACTAACTTATCTAAATAACAAGTAAGAGTTGCTAAAAGAATAAATAGTTACCGGTAAAATAACAAATAACTACTAATAAAAAATGGACAATTAGTTTATGTAATAAACAAGCAAGAATTATAAAAGAATAAATAACTACTGATAGAAGAGCAAGTAACTATTTTTAAAAAAGCGTATATCTAATTTATTTAAAGAACGATAAATTGATAAAAGAATAAACAATTACTAATAAAAAAGTAAATAACTACTAATAAAAAAATAGCTAGTTTATCTAAAGAAAAATTAAGACTTGACCAAAGAACAAACAATTGTTCATAATAGAACAAATAACTATTGATAAAAGAATAGATAGGTAATTTATTTAAAGAATAAGCAAGAATTTATAAAAGATCAAACAAGTATTCATAAAAGAACAAATAACTACGGGTAAAAGAACAGACAGCTAATTTATCTAAAAAACAAGTAAGAATATATAAAAGAACAAACAACAATTCGTAAAAGAACAAGCAACTATTGATAAAAGAATAAATAACTACTAATAAAAGAATGGATAGCTAGTTTATCTAAAAAATAAGCATGAATTAATGAAAAAATAAACAATTATTGATAAAATAAATAAATAACTACTAATAGAACAATATACAACTAGTTTATCTACATAACAAATAGGAACTGATGAAAGACCAAACAACTGCTTGTAAAAGAACAAACAACCATTAACAAAAGAATAAATATGAACTGATAAAAGAACAATTAAGATATCAATCTTTAAGTAGAGGATGCTTGATTTCTTCTTTTTTAGACTTTCTTGTGTTGAATTTTAGATTTCATTTTAGGAAATATGGGAGGAAAGAACAAACTATAGTAAAGAATGAAATTAGAAAAAAAATTTTAAATAAAAGAAAAAAATGAAACTATAAGAAAATCGTAAACCAAATAAAATAACTAAAACTAGAGTAAAATTAAAATCAAAGTGAACAATTTAAATCATAGCAAACTAACAAAACAAGAGAATGCATAATTAAATGCAAGCAATATGAAAAAAGAAGTGTAAGAAAAAGAAAGAAAGATGTTTTTGTTCCAAGAAGAAAGAAGTGGAAAAAAGTGCAATAAAAAAGTGCCAAAGGGGGTTGCTACTTGACAAAAAATAGAACAAGAGAAAACAAAAGGTGAAGAGGCAAAAGTTTTAAAAAAAAAAAGGGAACTAGTATGACTTTGTGGACCAGTAATGTGATTGACTTAAAATTTGGGCCAAATTGAACAATTTTATATTATAGGAGGATGGCTTATTAAATAAGTCAGACTTACATAAGACTTACTCCTAGTAGTAATAGTGAAGTGGAGTTACATTTTGTGGCAATTTCATAGCAAAAGTTGAAAATTGTAGCAAAATTCAATTGGAAAATAAATAACAAAATTTTTATGAATTTTTTAAATTAAACATACTGAAAAAAGAAAAATTAACATAATTTTTTTCACTTCATCTTTCGGTTTCTAGTGGGGGAAGCTTATCCTTCCCTTAGAAACTAGGGTTTCTAGCAAACCTTGTTATGATCTTGAACCTCAAGAGAGGCTGATGAGTAAGCATCGTCGAAGTGCCTGAAAGGGGCAATTTCATGGGAATTGCTAGATGGGGTGATAAATGATCAACTGCAAGAAGTAATGTGCAAATCAGATTCGAACCCAAAATCAAAAGTTAAATTGGATAGGCAAGAGGAATTGAAAACATTGACAATTACTATGGTGATGCGACAATCAAGGCCCAGCTTGAAGGCCTAGGTTTAGATTGTTTAAGAAACGGAAAATCAATGAGAGGCTAGCATTCTGAACATTCATCAACCTGCTAATTTTGAGCTTTTTTATGCTAAGCAAGAGGAAAACTCTAAGGTCTTGGAATTGTGCTATGAGGAAGTCTAGGGAGGTTGTAATAAATCGAGACACACTCTAGTGGGTACTGTGATTGTATTGAGGTTTCTCCAGATAACATAAGAAAATATGTTAGATCTTAACGGAAGCATGTTCTCACCCCGATGGTCATGAAATTGCAATCAAGTCTATTCCTAGTTCATTTCCATTCTCATGATGACCTAGTAAAAATTTTAGAGGGGTTGATGAATTTTGTTTTTGGAAAACCTTTATTGTTGAAGAAATGGGATCCAGAGATAAAGCTTGATAGATATCTTTTTGACATAATTCCTCTTTGGATTCATCTACCTAGGTTGAAGTTATAGTACTGATGCCCTATTATTATGAGTCAAATAGTCAATAAAATTGGAAAACGTTTGCTAGTTGATTTAGCAACTGTTCATAAAACTCACCTGTCTTTTGTTAGAATGCTAGTTGATATTAAAGTAAAGGATATAGTTCTACATTAGGTTACAATTAAGAATCCAAATGGTTGCATTAATGTGAAAAAAAAGTAGAAAAAAATGGAGGCACTGATAGGAAGAGTATAATCTAAGAGCTATGAGGTAGAAGATGAAAGATAGGAGGTCTGAAGGTGTTGAGAAAGTTTAGGTGAAACAAGTTGTGAATTCAACCCATGACTAGGAGAGTGTTACAGCCAGTGGTGAAAAGACTATTATTCTTTTTACCACTAAAGTTAATTTTGAAGCATCTGATAGATATGAGAAAAGATTGGGTGATCTCACAAAGTCTAGAACCTTAGCTAGAGATAGTCAGAAAATGAAAGGCATTATACTTGTTTAACTCTTTTGATTGATTGTAGACTAACATTTCAAAAAAGGATATAGGGGATCTTGGAGGCTTCCCTCTTTTCATTCCCTTTTAATGTGGTACTGTTGGAACACAAGGGGTTCAAACTCCATCTAGCCAAAATTAATGAAGCTTATTATAAGGTACGAAATTAGCTTATTTGTTTTATTAAAAATAAAAGTAAAAAGCAAGAAGTTCCATAGAATTTATAGTAAAGTTGCTAAAGGTTGGAAGTACTTAAATAATTATTACTATGCAATAAGTGGTCATATTTGGCTGCTCTGGAATGATCAAATTCTTGATGTTAAATATTTTTTTTTGGGTTCTGATCAACTTATTCATGTGGAGATTCATCACAAAATGGAGAGATGGAAATGCAATCTATCTATTATCTATGCTACTAATTCTCCTCATGAAATGAGTTCATTGTGGCCTCAGTTGATCCATATTGCTAAGCAAGTTCAGGGGTCTTGGCTTTTTTTGTTGAGATTTTAATGAGATTTGTAGATCTGATGAAAAATATACTATTAATGAGCTAATTAATTGGGATAATACTAGTTTAGCTGATTGTGGTCATGAGATTGGTGTAACAGACATCCAAACCATTGGTGCTTTATACACTTGGAGCAACAATCAACAAGGAGAGCATAGAATTTATTATAAGTTGGAAAGAGTCACGGTAATTCTTACTGGTTTGACTCTTTCTAAGGAAGTTTTGCTGAGTATAAGTATAATTTGTGCTCAGATCATTCCTTGATACTTATTACTATTGATAATAGTGTTACTAATTGTTGTATTCCTTTTAGACACCTTCAGATGTGGTAGGGGCATCCCGCTTATTCTCAGATTGTTAGAGACAATTAGGAGCATCCAAGGAATGAGGATCTTGTTCGGAAGAAGGTGTTGAGTAATCTCGGATGTACGAAAAAAGCTTTGAGAGATTTGAACAAGCATCAATTTTCTAACATTTCAAATTGTGTGATTCAAAAGAATCAAAGCTTCAGGATTGTCACAAAAATATTATGCTAAATCCTGGGGATCAGAGTCTTCATGTTAAGTAGTAGAGGCTTAAGGTGAGGCTTGGAATTTAAAAAAAGCAGAGGAAGAATTCTATATTAAAAAATCTACAGCTGAATGGCTGAAGATGGGTGATGGAAATACTAAATTCTTCCATTCTAAAATGAAGGAAAGACATGCTAAGCCTAACATATCTTGTTTATATTCCAAAGATGGCCGCAGACTCACTAACCAAAAGGAGATCAAAGATGAGTTGCTAAATCATTTTTTATATATTCTCGATATCTCTAATATGACTGCTCCAGAAGTTAATGATAATATTATTCTAAATGGTCCCAGGGTGGCAAGATCTCAGTGGATGGGTATTGAAAAAAGGTTACTGGAAATGAAGTGGAACCTGCAATCAAAGAGATTTCTGCCAATAAAGCTCCAGGCCCTAATGGATATGCTATTGCCTTTTTTGCATGATTGGGAGGTGATAGGTAATGATATGACTATTGTTGTGCTTTCTTTCTTTTGCTATGGTGAGCTCCCTAATGCCTTAATGGCAACTATTGTGGATTTAATTCCTAAGACTATTGATGCTTCTTATGCTAAAGACTTCAGACCTATTGCCTGCTGCTCGATCTTATATAAGATGCTAGCTAAAATTTTAGCCCCCAGACTTCAACAAATTTTATGAGATCTTGTTCATGAGAGTCAAGGAGCTTTTATTAGAGGTTGTTATATTACTAATAATGTTCTTTTTTGTCATGGTTGGTCAAAGGTTATAATAGAAAAGATACTAAGCCTCGTATGTGTCTAAAAATTAACCTTAGGAAGGCTTATGACATGCTTGATTGAAGATTTCTATAGCATCTCTTGTCTAAGCATGGATTATGGCTTGTGTTAAATATCCAAACTTTTCTTTAGTTGTGAATAGGTCTCTTTATGACTACTTTAAAAGGAAAGGGGTTAGGGGGAAGAGATCCTTTATCTCCTCTTTTATTTGTCTTGGCTATGGACTAATTGTCAAGAGCCTTTGGCAAGCTTTTTGATGAAAGATACATTGAGTATCACCCTAAGTGTAAGAAAATTAATCTCTTACACTTGCTTTTTGCAAATGATATCATGATTTTTGCTAAAGGCTACACCAAATTAGTTCGAGTCCTTAGATAGTGTCTGAATTTATTTTTTTGAAACTACTAGGTTATAAATGAGGAGAAAAGTTAAATCATTTTTTTTTTGTGTTGATAGTTTTATTGAAGCTGAGATTCTAGCTGAAGTGAGAATGTCTAAAGGAACTTTCCTTATTAAATATTTAGGGGTGCCTCTTTTTTATTACAAGCCTCTGGAGGAGAAAATTTTATAGCATTTAATTGATTGGGCTTCTAAAGTCTTATTTTATGCTGGTAGATTACAGTTGGTCTAAGCTATAATCTTTAGTATTCAGTCTTACTAGTCTGTTATCTTTCCTATTCAAAAATTTGTTTTAGATCATATTGAAAATTCTTGCTGAGCCTTTTGCTGTTAGTATTGTGCCCAAAAAGCCAATCATGAGATGATTGTATTTTTGCACATTGAGTCATGATATTTTATTGAGGCATTAATCCAGCAATTTTGTTTGTTGTTTTGTTTCTGCGTAACGTAATAAACATAATTGTAACCCTAGAATAATGATATTCTTAAATGTCCCTAGTCTAGTATTATTGTGGAGCGGGTTGCAATAATACATAATGACTAGCATATGTGGAGACTAATATGAGATATGTAGTCTACATATGGGTACAAGTTGGAGAACTTGTGTACTGGACCGACCCACCATGAGAACACTTCATGGATCGTTATATGAGTGTCATAAGTGATTCTCATAGTGATCATGGTATATGTAGTCCTTCGACCTATGATCATCAAGGTTCCCTACATGTGAGTCACATACTTTGATACTTTCCTTTGTTGCTCGTAACTGAGTGAACTTGAAGGAGGTCATTGGGTATGTCACATATCATGCGGAGGGATTTGTATGATCAAGATGGGATTTGTCCCTCCTATGTAACGGGAGTGATATCTTTGGGCCCCTTGATAGAGTGAGACTTAGAAAATGCATGGCCATGCTCCGATGAGTTGATATATGATATCAATGTCATCAGTTTAAGTTAGTCTACTCGGTAATCAAGAAACCAAAGATTGGGCTATACGAGAGTGACACATTCCATGTCTCGTGCTTAGTCTTGATATCTTGGACAAAGGGACAATGGCATATATCGGTGATGATCATAAAGGTTTAGTCGATTCACCGACAATCTTGTCACTTGGGTAGCAATGATGTGTTGCTAGACACCGCTCATTGCTTATGATTATGAATGTGATTTATGATCATTGCCAACATGGCAAGAGCCTATTGGGTCGCACACGTAGAGCTATTTGGATCATTAGAGTGCATGGGCTAATTATTTGGGTTATGGTTTCACTTTAATTTCGTATTAATAATGGGCCAAGGAGTTGAGCCATTATTAAGCCCGAAATTAAATCCTAATTGGATTAGGGCTTTGAAACCCATTAGGCCTGGAAGTTGAGTCTCACTATAAATACAACTTTTAAGTGAGAAATTCGTAGGTCTCCTTGCCCTAGCCTCCCAAAAGGACAGCCGCACTCTTCTCTTGCAATTCCTTGGAGGACGCAAGCTAGCACTGCGAGCGCAAGAGAAACGCATCTGCCGGGACGTGGTGGAAGCGTGGTGATCCCGAGAGGCTCGTGTGGATACCATAGAGAGCCTGAACACGTCAACTGTTCAGGTTTTGTGATTCGACTCTACAGTTGAGTGAGAGATCTCAACCGAAAATTAGGTATGAAATTTTCGAACACCCGGTTTACCCCGTTTCACTTGGATCCTGGAGGGTTTCGGTTAAATTCCGCTGCGCTGTTTGGCTCCCGAAACCCAACAGTGGTATCAGAGCTACTGGTGAAACCCTAAATCGGGATTGAGTGTTGAATCGCATGATGCTATGTCTTCGATTGGTTTTCGGCCATGATTAATTAGATTGATTCATGATGCATGAAACCGGAATTCGTAATGAACATATGAGATATATGAAGAAACAACACAAATTGGTTAATGAGATTAACCCGAAATTGATAGGTATGAGATACCTATATGGATTAGGATTCTTGCAATAGTTGCAAAAACCCTAGGTTTGTTCGGATTCGGCCTGTTCGGGCACCGAAAGTAAGGTATTTTTGGTGGCTCGAATGGAGGAGTCTCGGGTGCCTACTTTCTCGAAATAGAAGATTTCGGGCTAAGCAATTGTAAGACAATTTTTTGCGCCGGGGGGCGCTGCCCCCCACGCCCCCCGCAAGGGCGGCTCCCCTTGACCCCGTCCGCTGACCGGTCAGCGGAACCACCGCCCGCTGACCGGCCAGCGGGACCGCCGTATGCGAAGCGCCACATAAATAAAAACTGGTTAATCAACACGCGAAAATTGGCATGCATCTTTGTTGAATGAGATTTGACATGATATGCTGATTAGTGTTTGAAGCATGGTGCATGGTTATAGCCCTTGATTGGTTGTACTTGTAAATACGGCCTGCGAGTCGTGCCTTTTCTTATCACTCTCATTGTACATTCTCTTCTCACCTTACTCCCCTCGAATGTAACTCGAGGTTTCTATTATTGATGTAATGGTGCATTATGGGATCGTCCAAGGTGGTATGTCCAAGGAGGTGACAACAAAAAGGCAGCCAAGAAAGGAAGAGAAGGAGCTTGTGAAGACTCTTTTCTTTTCTTAGGCTTTTATGATATTCTCATTGGCTTGAGAATATCGCATAGTTTGGGCTATAACCATGTCACGTTTATTTCTTGTAAGCATGAGATGCATGTTTTATATTTGTATGTGATGCATGTATAAAACAACCGGAGATAACAAATTGGTGAGATCAAAAGATAAAATCCCTCAAACAAATATTAAGTCATTAAATGTGATGCCTTCCAAATGTTGGCACTCGTCAAGACTTTGATCAACATTAGGTGGGTTTGCCAAAGCAAAGTACCTATGTTCATCTTGGTAAGGCGCGATGGGATAATAGTGATATCCAAACTGCTAACTTTGGGTTCGACTTAACTAAGTCATCCTAATAGGATTAGGGACTTAGAGGCATAGAGTTGGGCTTAAGTTCATGAGATGAGCTTGGACAAGTGTTGTTCACCCAACTATCCAAGAGTTGCATAAGATGCAATTGGCAATGAGTTGCCTACCTAAATAGCTGTAACTTGAGAGAAAAGCCAAAGCTGACTCAGGTTGTGGTCAAATATGGATCTTGGCCCACTAGAATACCTTAGCGCCGAGGTGTTCCGAAATAATATCGAGGGTTATTATTTTGAGGAAAATAGTGGGAGTATCATTTAATAAAAGTCCTTATTAAATGAATTAAAATACATGACTCTTACACTGCATATTTACTGTTGTAGATAACCATGGCACAAAACACATCGACACTTTCATTGCGATCGATCCTTGAGAAGGAAAAACTGAATGGGACCAACTTTCTCAAATGGTACCGAAACTTGAGGATAGTCCTCAAACAAGAGAGAAAGGCATATGTCCTAGAGCAGCCCATTCCGAATGAGCCTGCTGCCACTGCTCCAAGAGCTGAAAGGGATGCTCACAAGAGGCATTCTGATGATGCTTTGGATGTTGCATGCCTCATGCTTATTACCATGGAATCTGAGCTTCAGAAGCAACATGAGAACATGGGGGCGTTCGATATGATCGAACATCTCAAAATGCTTTTCCAAGAGCAAGCTAGGCATGAGAGGTTTGAGACCTCTAAGGCATTGTTTCAGTGCAAGATGTCTGAAGGAAGTCCCGTGGGTCCTCATGTGCTCAAGATGATTGGGTACATTGAGAATCTTGAGAATTTGGGATTTGCTCTTCAGAAAGAGTTGGCTATCGATGTAGTCTTGCAATCGTTGCCTGAAAGCTACAGTCAGTTCGTCATGAACTATAACATGAACGACCTAGACAAGTCCCTTCCTGAATTGCTCAACATGTTGAGAACTGCTGAGCAAAACCTTAAGAAGGCTAAGCCCATTTTGATGGTTCAAAAGGGCAAGGGAAAGGGAAAAGCCAACAAGAAGAAGGATAAAGCTAATGGAAAGTCCAATGCTAGTTCTTCTTCAGCTGCACTGAAACCAAAGGGTGGTGTGGCAAAGGAAGGGGAGTGCTTCCATTGTAAGCAACCTGGACACTGGAAGCGCAACTGCAAGCTCTATCTTGAAGAACTTGCTAAGGAAAAGGGAAGTAAGACTTCCACTTCAGGTATTTTTGTTATAGAGGCTAACTTTTCTACTTCCTCATCTTGGGTATTGGATACTGGATGTGGATCTCACATTTGTGCAAATGTGCAGGATCTAAGTAGAAGTAGAAGATTGGCCCGAGGTGAAGTGGACCTACGTGTTGGAAATGGAGCAAGGGTTGCTGCCTTAGCCGTAGGGACTTATGTTCTCACTTTACCTAGTGGATTAGTTTTAGAATTAGACAACTGCTACTTTGTGCCTACTATTAGTAGAAATTTGATTTCTGTTTCTTGTTTGGACAAGAAAGGTTTTTCATTTATAATAAAGGACAAATGTTGTTCTATTTATTTGAATGAAATCTTTTATGGTAGTGCTCAACTTAGCAATGGGTTGTATGTTCTAGACCTTGAAGATCCAATCTATAATGTGAATACCAAGAAGGTCAGATTAAATGATTCAAACTTGACCTATCTCTGGCACTGTCGCTTGGGCCATATAAATGAGACCCGCATATCCAAGCTCCATAAGGATGGACTCTTGGACTCATTTGATTTTGAATCATATGAGACATGTGAGTCATGTTTGTTGGGCAAGATGACCAAAGCCCCATTCACAGGGCAAAGTGAAAGGGCTAATGACTTACTAGGACTCATACATAGTGATGTATGTGGCCCTATGTCTACACAAGCTAGAGGAGGTTTCCAATACTTCATTACTTTCACTGATGACTTCAGCAGATATGGCTATGTGTATCTTATGAGACACAAGTCAGAATCCTTTGAAAAGTTCAAAGAATTCAAGAATGAAGTAGAGAATCAACTCGGGAAGAGTATCAAAGTGCTTCGATCAGATCGAGGTGGAGAGTACTTGGATCGAGAATTCCTTGACTATCTGAAGGAGTGTGGTATAATATCACAACTCACTCCACCAGGTACACCTCAATGGAATGGTGTTTCTGAAAGGAGAAATCGAACTCTGTTAGACATGGTTCGCTCCATGATGAGTCAAGCTGACCTTCCAAACTCCTTTTGGGGACATGCTCTAGAGACAGCCGCTTTTACACTAAACCGAGTTCCATCTAAATCGGTTCAAAAGACACCATATGAGATATGGAGTGGGAGGCGTCCCAATTTGTCTTTTATGAAGATTTGGGGCTGTGATGTTTATGTAAAACGTCAATCCTCTAACAAACTAGGGCCCAAATCTCAAAAATGTCTTTTTGTTGGGTATCCCAAAGAAACAAAGGGTTACTATTTCTACAATCCCTCTGAGCAAAAAGTGTTTGTTGCTCGAACTGGTGTCTTTTTGGAGAAAGAGTTTATCTCTAAAGGAACTAGTGGGAGGAAAGTAGAACTTGAAGAAATTCAAGAACAACAAGAAGACATCGAACCTGAAATGGAACCTGAACAGACACCACAAGATGTTGTGGTTCAAGAGTCTGTTCCTGTAGCACAAAGCCCACGTAGGACTGGTAGGATTCGGCGTGAGCCCGAGAGATATGGATTTCTCGTGACTCACACCGGTGATGTGATGCTCATGGATCAAGATGAGCCCACAACCTACCAACAAGCTATGTCGGGGCCTGACTCTGAGAAGTGGCTAATGGCCATGAAATCCGAGATGGAATCCATGTATGAAAACCAAGTATGGACTTTGGTTGACCCACCTGAAGGGGTAAAACCTATAGGGTGCAAATGGGTTTTCAAGAAGAAAACTGACATGGATGGTAATGTGATTACCTTTAAGGGAAGATTGGTTGCAAAAGGTTTCAAGCAAATTCATGGTATTGACTATGATGAAACTTTTTCACCAGTTGCTATGCTTAAATCCATCCGAATTTTGTTTGCTATTGCTGCACACTATGATTATGAGATATGGCAAATGGATGTCAAAACTGCATTCCTAAATGGAAAGCTACTTGAGGATGTGTACATGACACAGCCTGAGGGTTTTGTCACTCCTGGGAATGCCAATAAAGTGTGCAAATTGCAAAGGTCCATTTATGGACTGAAGCAAGCTTCTCGAAGTTGGAATCTTCGTTTTGATGATGCAATCAAAGGGTTTGGTTTTATCAAAAATGAAGATGAACCTTGTGTCTACAAGAAGGTTAGTGGGAGCGCTATTGTCTTCTTGGTGTTGTATGTAGATGACATACTACTCATCGGGAATGACATTCCTGAGCTACAGTCTGTGAAGACTTGGCTAAGGAAATGTTTCTCTATGAAGGACTTGGGTGAAGCAGCCTATGTGTTAGGCATCAGGATCTATAGAGATAGATCTAGAAAGCTTCTTGGCCTAAGTCAAAGTACATATATTGACAAGGTGCTAAAGAGGTTTAGCATGCAAGATTCCAAGAAAGGATTCTTGCCCATGTCACATGGTATCACTCTTTCTAGATCTCAGTGTCCGAGTACAACCGAGGAGAGAGAGCGCATGAGTAAGATTCCATATGCCTCAGCAATTGGATCTATCATGTATGCCATGATATGTACTCGTCCCGATGTCTCATATGCTTTGAGCATGACGAGTAGGTACCAATCGAACCCCGGTGAAAGTCACTGGACAGCTGTTAAGAACATCCTTAAGTACTTACGAAGGACTAAGGATGCATTCTTGGTCTTTGGAGGTGAAGATGAGCTCGTTGTAAGGGGTTACACCGATGCAAGCTTCCAATCCGATAAGGATGATTTTAGATCGCAATCTGGTTATGTGTTTTGTATTGGTGGTGGTGCTGTAAGCTGGAAGAGTTCAAAGCAAGAGACAGTAGCTGACTCTACAACAGAATCTGAGTACATTGCCGCCTCTGATGCTGCGAAGGAGGCAGTTTGGATCAAGAAGTTCATCACTGAACTTAGAGTGGTTCCAAGCATTGTTGACCCGATAGAGCTCTATTGTGACAACAATGGAGCAATCGCACAGGCTAAGGAACCTCGATCTCACCAGCGATCCAAACACATACTCCGACGCTATCATCTCATCAGGGAGATCATCGAGAGGGGTGATGTAAGGATATGCAGGACTTCGACAGACAGCAACATTGCTGATCCACTGACAAAGCCCCTTACGCAGCAAAAGCATGATAGCCATTCTAGGTCCATCGGTATTAGATACATGGATGATTGGCTTTTAGTGCAAGTGGGAGATTGTTAGTATTGTGCCCAAAAAGCCAATCATGAGATGATTGTATTTTTGCACATTGAGTCATGATATTTTATTGAGGCATTAATCCAGCAATTTTGTTTGTTGTTTTGTTTCTGCGTAACGTAATAAACATAATTGTAACCCTAGAATAATGATATTCTTAAATGTCCCTAGTCTAGTATTATTGTGGAGCGGGTTGCAATAATACATAATGACTAGCATATGTGGAGACTAATATGAGATATGTAGTCTACATATGGGTACAAGTTGGAGAACTTGTGTACTGGACCGACCCACCATGAGAACACTTCATGGATCGTTATATGAGTGTCATAAGTGATTCTCATAGTGATCATGGTATATGTAGTCCTTCGACCTATGATCATCAAGGTTCCCTACATGTGAGTCACATACTTTGATACTTTCCTTTGTTGCTCGTAACTGAGTGAACTTGAAGGAGGTCATTGGGTATGTCACATATCATGCGGAGGGATTTGTATGATCAAGATGGGATTTGTCCCTCCTATGTAACGGGAGTGATATCTTTGGGCCCCTTGATAGAGTGAGACTTAGAAAATGCATGGCCATGCTCCGATGAGTTGATATATGATATCAATGTCATCAGTTTAAGTTAGTCTACTCGGTAATCAAGAAACCAAAGATTGGGCTATACGAGAGTGACACATTCCATGTCTCGTGCTTAGTCTTGATATCTTGGACAAAGGGACAATGGCATATATCGGTGATGATCATAAAGGTTTAGTCGATTCACCGACAATCTTGTCACTTGGGTAGCAATGATGTGTTGCTAGACACCGCTCATTGCTTATGATTATGAATGTGATTTATGATCATTGCCAACATGGCAAGAGCCTATTGGGTCGCACACGTAGAGCTATTTGGATCATTAGAGTGCATGGGCTAATTATTTGGGTTATGGTTTCACTTTAATTTCGTATTAATAATGGGCCAAGGAGTTGAGCCATTATTAAGCCCGAAATTAAATCCTAATTGGATTAGGGCTTTGAAACCCATTAGGCCTGGAAGTTGAGTCTCACTATAAATACAACTTTTAAGTGAGAAATTCGTAGGTCTCCTTGCCCTAGCCTCCCAAAAGGACAGCCGCACTCTTCTCTTGCAATTCCTTGGAGGACGCAAGCTAGCACTGCGAGCGCAAGAGAAACGCATCTGCCAGGACGTGGTGGAAGCGTGGTGATCCCGAGAGGCTCGTGTGGATACCATAGAGAGCCTGAACACGTCAACTGTTCAGGTTTTGTGATTCGACTCTACAGTTGAGTGAGAGATCTCAACCGAAAATTAGGTATGAAATTTTCGAACACCCGGTTTACCCCGTTTCACTTGGATCCTGGAGGGTTTCGGTTAAATTCCGCTGCGCTGTTTGGCTCCCGAAACCCAACATTTGCTAGATATGAGTTATTTCAACTAGAAAGCATCCTGTGGCCTGGTCTAAGGTCTTCTTCCCAAAACTCAGGGAGGCCTAGGCATTTATAGTTTAAGAGCTTGGAATATTGCAGGCCTTGGCAAGAAGTTGTGGTGTCTCTTTGTTGATAAGGAGAGTCTATGGGTAAAGTGGATACAAGCTTACTACCCTAAAGGTAATGATATGTGGTACTTACGAGTTGCCAATGATTCTTGTATATTCAGGAAGCATATTCTTAAAGTTAGATATCTATTTGTTAATATGATTCATGATCTTGGGACTATGCGAAGGGTGGCAGGTTTGTGATGAAATTGGCTTACTTGTATGTGATTGAAAATTTTGGCAATGTTGATAGGCATAAGATTCTCTAGAGCACCGATAATGGTCCTAGGCATTCTATGATTTGTTTGTTTGCTTTTTCAGATCATTTGTCTACTGCTAATAGAATCAATAGATTTACTACTTGTCTATCAAGCATTTGTTCAATTCATTTGCAAGCTGATGAAAGTAGAAATTAATTATTTTTGAATGTGACTACTCAAAAATAGTGTGGAAGGGTCCTATGTGCAAATTAAAGCTTCAGGATGCTCCTTATAAATAGGCTCATTTCTGGTCTTGGTTGGGTAGATTTGTTAAAAGGAAAGGGTCGTAAATCTCAGATGAAGAAAGGTTGTGTGGTTGGCATGGTTTACTTCATTTGATAAGAAAAGAATCTAAGATTTCATAGAAAATGACCTTGTTTGCCTGAAGATTTAATTGAGCTAGTTTTAGGCAGTGTTTAATTTAGAATACGTTCTAATACTTCTGATATTTTTGCTTAGTTTGCTCTTCATCTGATTTTGTTGTATAGCCAGATGATATGTTGTTATTTTCTATTTCCTTTTGGATCAGGCTTTGCCATTTTTGTGGTGTAGGCCCTTAATCTAGGATATGTAAATGCCGTTAAGCTTTTTGAGCAATGAAATGCACACCGATTGTGGTATTTCTGAAAAAAAAAATTAACATAAATTAAATTACACCAAAAATTGAATTCTTTAATATAAATTTTAAAAAAAGATAAATAAAAAAATTTGAATTGTTTCAGTCATTTCAGCCTATACACTACTAATCTGAGTAAATCTGACAACCAACCTAGATCTGGCCAAAACTTAAATGACCCAACCTGAAATCAATGGAGAACAAAATTAACTCGACCTGAATTAAACCCAAACCCAAATAAAGTTGATCTAATTCAACCTTAACTTAAAATCTACTCAACCTGAACCTAAATAATATGACCTAAACTTGAATTTATACTAATCCAATTAAACCTGAACTTGAATAACCTGACCCGAATCTAACCGAGCCACTCAACCTGGAGATATGAGAATATACACCATGGTGTATGTTTACCCAAACTGTTTTTGTTAATAATATAATTTCAATTTTAAAATTTAGGCAAGTTAGGATTGACACAATTAAAAGATAAAGATAATGAACTAAAATATCAAGGATTCTAAGAGCTATGGATGGATATTTATTTTGTATATCATGGACTCTTTGTTTCCCAGTTTGTGTGAGAGTTTGGTTAGAGACACCAAATCATAAGAGGAGACATTCTTTAGGGAGGAAAGAAATGGAAGTGCAACTATTTGTGAGTCCAAAGAAGGTGGCGAATCAAGTAAGCATGGTAGAGTTCCATGGAGAGGATGCTGTAGGGGAGGTGGACACTGAATGATGGGGGCCAGGCTGTGAAATCACCAAATTAGAGGACCATGTTTTTTTTTGGTAGCACAACAACAATCGGTTGTAATTGGTGGTTTATTTCACTGATTATAGATGTCTCGTGTGGGTATTAAGGATTTGGGTTTATTTTATTCCAATTTTGCTTTTGATGTCTGTTGGTTGTGAAATTCTAGTAGGATGTGAAGGACATGGAATCAGAAGAAGTAAATATAGCAATGTATCAAGGAAGGATAAATCGTATGGGTTTCAGCTAATTGCACTAATGTCTAACTTGTGATGGATTGGCATCTACGTGGAGTGAGATTGTATGTTTCTGGTTAGGGAGTCTTTTTTATTTTTTATTTGCAACAATGAAACAATATTTTATTATCTAGGTGGTCATTGTTTTATGACCTGTAAAACATATTTGTTTATATTAGAAAAATTGGAAGAATAAGATGTGCTCAATCCCAAATAAGAAAGGAACACAAAAATCATAACCAAGGGCCAACAAGTGAGCAACCAAACCTCACCTGAGTCGGTTAATTAGCGAAGAATAACATCAAGCCTAGTCTTCAATTGCAATAATTTAGAGTCAAAGAAAATAAAAGAGCAGGCATACTAAATTTTTTTCAAGTACTTGACACATGTAACCAGGATATGGAAGCAACCATAAACGTTGTGCCGTAGGATATAAAATTTTGTAAGCTAGAATGGGAAAACCAGAATGATCAAAGGTACCAGTGAATGCACACTCTAACAACATGAATTGTTGGTGATTTAAGTGGTATCTAGTTTATGTAAAGTGGTGTCTTAAATTGTCTAAAATGGTGTGTGTGTAATTTTTTTGTTTGATAGGTGGAATGACATTCTTGTGTCTCAGTGTTTAGTTTAGATTTTGCACAAAATGGTAGGCGCATATATATAATCAATGATATCGATTCTTGGAAAAAAAATGGGTAAAAAGCGCCTCTCATTCCTGAACTAAAACCAATGTTGTGGATTCATCTTGAAATGATAAAATATTACACCATTCATTCTCTAACTATGAAAATATTATACCATTCGTCCTACTGTTAGGTTAAGCCATTAAGAAGTAACAGAATAAACATTTAATGGGGGAAAAAGTGCATAGTCGATCCTAAACTTAATGAAATTTTTAATTTTAGTCCTACAATATTATTATTTTGTAGTTCACTCCTAAAACAATGAAATTTTTGTGTTTACTCATTTTTTTCTTACAAATAACCCATGATTTTCCGCCCACCCAGAAGCACATCGCTGATTCACTGTCGAGCTATAGCCAATCCACTGTTCCCCCTTATGAGGGCCACGAAGCAGTTCGTGATCTCCCAATTCTTCTATTCATGCACATCACCAAGTTAGTGAATTCCCCGATTCTACTAGGAATCAACATCGGCGGTGGAAATAGAATCAACATTGACATTGGCGAATTCCCCGATCCAACTTGGAATCGCCATGCTAAACGTTAATGTGTCAAATACTGAAGCACTGGTACTCTGGGTTTTGGTCCCACTCCATGTGCCACTGCAACAATGACTACTAGTTTTTGATGGTGTCGTGGATCTGGTCTGGTATGGTCGCACCGTCAACTAGTGGATTTCGAGAATAATGATATAACAGAACAAACTTGGTTACACAAAAGTGAAGTGGGAAATTGAAAATAAAACAAAGCCTCACATTCTTGATGAAATGAATCGAGCAATGGAATTATGAGATTAATGTGATAAAGAGATAGAATTCAAAACTTGAATTCAGAACCTAGTAGCTGGAATTCGGAAATCTAATTCTAATCCACCTATTGGGAAACAACCAAAAATATTAGAGACCTGAAAATCGAATTTAGAACCTATTGGAGTTTTTTTCAGCACTAGAAAACAACCTATTCATCCTACAATAAAAAAGGAAAAACTAGAGTAGCCAAAGGATGGGCGGTAAGGGCAGCGGAGAGAAAAAGGAGAAAGAGACAGGATGATATTTGTATTGTTTTAGGATTGAATTAGAAAGTCATAAAGTTTTAGGAATCAAATAGAAAATTTTACTAAGTTTAGGACTAACTATACACTTTTCCCCCATAAAATGCTCATTCTGTTACTATCTAACGGTAGGATGAACGATGTAACATTTTAATAGTTAAAGGATGAATGATGTAACATTTCATAGTTTCAGGACCAATCCGCAACATAGATCTTAGTTCGGGGATGATGGTGCTATTTACCCAAAAAAATAGTACTTTCTTTTTAATAGCTAAAAAACTAGTACATTAGAATCAAGGAAGTCCTTTTTCTATTTATGTTTCCTGAACATGTGGGAAAGATAATTCAAAAGTGTTATAAAGTTTAATTAACAATATAAATTGGTCAGTTACTTTTTATAGTTTTTGGAACTTAAATAGAATGGAGTTAAGAATGAATGTTGTTTTTGTTGCACTGTCATTGTCTTGGTGACAAATTGGTAATTGTATAATGTACAATTTTTTTTTCTAAAGTGTTCTTTGCAAACACTTTTTTGACCAATTCTACCAAAAGTATGTATGTCTGTAGTTTGTGAGTGTTTGCTCTATGTGTCGACATAAAATTTATTCAAAGAGCCTAACACTACATGCATAATGTCTGACCTTGGTGATGTAGTGTCTGTTTGTGGCTATAGAGTCTAGTACAATTACCCAGCCTAGAAGATTGTTGGAACCCTAGACAATGAATTTTCTTAAAAATAACAAATTAACCTTTTTCAAGGTTTCTGATACATGGTGGTAAAAAGGGTCTCCTGGTTTGAATGTATGAGTGTGTATGACTGAAAAGATCTGGTTTGTGTTTGAAATTAAGGTTTATATTGTTCTATAAATGAGAGGTTATTGTTCTGAAGATTTTATTTTTTTGTACTTTTTTCCCTTTTCGTGTGGTTACTTGATTTCTTTGATTGTTTTATAAGTATTTGTTCTTTTTGAGCATTTTTAACAAAGATCATAGGGGTGAGTTGGTTATGCTAACCAGTGCTAGCATACGAGAAGGCAACTTTGAAAGTAAGTTTGTGCTGAACGAGTATCATTTTTGTCAACTCAATGTTAGGTGGGCAAAAATAGTATTGTGACTGTGCCTATAATTTATGCTGTTACAGAGAATAAAATGGATCAAGTTGAACAGGAACACCAATCCTTAAAAAGACCATGAGTAATAAATATTTATATGTTAGCTATAGTTAGGAATTGTACTTTGGATTGTTATTTAGTACTAAGTTCTTTGTTTGTATTGACATTTTAGTTTGGACACCATGGGTACTATTGAGGTCAGTGAGAATAAAAAAGTGAAGAAAGCACGTAATAAGAAGCAAAGGCTATTTATTAAAGAGCCAACGATAGTTGCAATACAAAAATGTAGATGGGTATAAATGATCTAATGATGGTGTATTATGATATGGTTCATAGTTGTGATATGATATCACATATGTTTTTTATTATTGTACATGCTTTTGATGGGATCAAGTAATAGTGAAGGATGAAAGTACCAGAAGAAACAGACTCACACTTTGAGATTGTTAGGTAAATACAAGTTTTTTTAACACTTGATATACGTTTTATGTTATTTTTCACTATTATCTGATAAGAAAATGGTTTATGTAGTGAAAAAAGAATATTCAGATCTGGTCAATGTGCGAGTAGACAAATCCAAGAGGCAAAACTTAGAAAAGTTGAAGATGGACTTGATAAGGTGATGAGGAAAAGTACAATAGTAATTAAGGGAAAAAGAACTAAGAAGATAGTGGAAGGAGATGGAAAGGTCAAAGGAAAAAAGAGGCAACTAAAAGGGTTGAGGGTGCTGGAATAAGAGGTAAGGGCCACAGAGGGCAGAATGCAGACATAAAAACAAAAGTTAAAGTTGCTGGAACAAGTAAGGGAAAAAATAAGGCAGAAGAAAATAATAGCTCTGATGAAAAAGAATATAATAATTGTTTGGAAGAAGATGGAAGGTTAGAATGTTAATGTTTTTTTAAGTAGTTTGATTGAGAATAATGATGTCTACAATTATAGCTATGATAATCAGGAGAATAAATTTTTAGGGTTCTTTATTACATTTGAGAATTCTAAATTGTTGATTATTCAATTTTATCTGATTGTAATGGTGTCTGCAATAGTTATGATAATCAGGGGAATAAATTTCAAGGTTTCTTTATTACATGTGAGAATTCTAAATGGTTGATTATTCAATTTTGTCTAATTATAGAACAATAGTGTCTACTATTAGTCCAATGTCATTTGCTTGTGTTTTACATATGAAATATGTAATGAAGTTAAGTTTTTTCTACTTTTTGAAGTGTTGGTGTCCATATCATTCAATGCAAGGTATAATATACTTATAAGTGTTCACCAAGAGAGCTAATGAAGTTTTTAGACAGACTGCAATAGGAGGGCAATGTGCTTTCAAAGAGAAAGGTGCAAGTAATAAATGAAATGGGTTGTGGCATTGTGTTTGACATCAAGTGCTTATATTTAAAGCGAGAACTAATAGACTAGATAATTTTGAAGATATAGCCACTAGAAAAAACCACAAACTTTGGGGAAGGATAGTGTAAACTTGACTGCAGTTGATGTTTACTTGGTTTTGGGGGTGCCAAATAGTGGTTTGCATGTGGGGCCAGCTACCTATTATGGTGTAAGAAAAGCTTTTGCCACAAATTGGGAGACACATGTTTCTGCAAAATGAGAGGGACCACACATAACAACGGTGGAGAAAGCATCGCTCACAGATGAAGAAGTTGGAGATAAATTCAGACACTCAATGTTCCTATACTTGATGGCCTGATTCTTTGTGCCTAGAAGCCATTCACATGTGTCTATTAGAACCTTGGAGTATGTAAAGGAACTGACCAAAATTCTGAACATGAACTGGGCTGAGTCCATATTAAAAAGTCTTTGTCAAAGAATTCATGTGTGGAAAAAAGTTGAGAAGAGGAAAACTATTAATGAATGCCTTTTCTTTCTCCAGTTATGGAATATATATGGATTTATAGCTCCAGTTGGTCAACAACATAACTGAGTATGTGCATTAAAATTGATTTCCAATGATTTAGTTTCTTGTTATGGCTTTGTGAGTTATGCATAAAATTTAAATAATATGAAAAATGAGTTTTATTTATCGATATAAATGTATATTACATAGTTTTTTACTAAGGCGAAAACAATGGTGTTCACATCTAATTATTTGGTGTCCACTTTCCTCACACTGGTGTCTAACAATTGTTTAGTACATGACTAGCAGTTCAAGGTGGTCAACATAACTAATTGTGTGCATCAAAATTATTTTCTAGTGATTCAGTTGCTTGTTATGGGTAAACAATATGGAACAAATTTGTGAGTTAAGCATAAAATTTGAATAATACAAAAAAACAAGTTGTATTTATCGATATAAATGTATATTGGATAGTTTTTTGCTAGTGTGAAAACAATTGTGTCCACATCTGATTATTTGGTGTCCACTTGGTGTCTAACGATTGTTTAGTACGTGACCAGCAGTTCTAGGTGGTCACCATAACAGATTGTGTGCAATAAAATTATCTTCCAGTGATTCAATTGCTTGTTATGGGTAGATAATATGGAACAAATTTATAAGTTATGCACAAAATTCAAATAATATGAAAATACAAGTTGTATTTATCGATATAAATGTATATGGATAGATTTTTACTAGTGCGAAAACAATTGTGTCCATATCTGATTATTTGGTGTCCACTTCCCCAACACTGATGCCTAACAATTTTTTATTTACATGCATGAGTACCGATGGTATGTGAAATTTCTACTAATTTGGGGAATGATTTTATGCAGATGTTGTATGTAGATCATGTAGTATTTTTTGGGTAGGGAACAGTGGAACGTCTGATATCATGTATCAAGAATTGGACAATCAAAGTTCTAATTAAAAGGTTATGGTATGAGGAACAAATCAGTGGGTTTGGCAAAGGTGTTGTCCAGGTAGAGATCATTTAGAGGGAAAATTAGGTTCAATCGATATAACTACAAACATAGGAGATGGGAAAGAAAATTTAGCTAGTAAGCCTTCTGGCGATGATAGGTTGGCATCTTTCTGATTTTGGATGTCACACTTCACTACAGACAGAACTTAAAACTTTTAATCGTGATAAGAAAAAGAATGCAGATGCTTTGAAGAAATTTATTGAACAAGTTGATAAGGTAAAGATGATGGTCCCGACAATTACAAATGAGATTGAAAATTGTGCACTAGCAGTGAATAGCTCACAGCTAAGTCAATGGTCAGACAAGAATTTAGAATTGATTTTGCATAATTATGGTTCAACAGGTATCAAATACTTAAACCAAAGTAGAGTAAACATTTCTTTAGTACGAGACCAACATTCATTTTAATTTAAGATAAATTGTTTATGAAGGCAAAAGATCATAACGTACTTCTAATAAGCTGGACACCCCGGGTGGAATGAATAAAACATTTGATATAGGTATAAGAAATGATGGAATAGAAAATGTATTACAAAATGATCAAGGTATGAACTAAATTTTGTATCCAAGCTATAGTGAGTCTGTCTTTTATAATATACACTAATTTGACAATGTTTTGTAGAGAATAATGATCATGTAACTTCACTCCAGATAGTCATTACGAAATCAAAGAAGGAAATAAGTTTGGGTGTTACTAATTCATTAATGACACCTATTCAATATAATGGATGTGGTCAGGAGCATGGTGGTGTTTAGGAGTGATAGCCAAACGCTATCGCCTCTATCTGGCCGAACTCCCTGCCACAATGATGGCCAGAAGAAGCTGGCGCTACCCGAGAAAAGGTGCGATCAGGCACCTCGGGAGATAGCCGAAGAGCTCCGAGCCCGGCACGCCAGGAAACCCGAAGGACACTACTCGCCCCCCAAGGTTGTGAACATATCGCCTTCGGAAAAGCGGCACCAGACATAGCGAGCCGAACATGATATCCCCGAAGGCGGAACTCCCTGAAACTGGGACCCCCGAACTGAGGGCTTGTTTCCCGAAGAGGCTCTGTCCGAACTAGAGGACGACCTCACCCAGGGACCTCGGGAGTACGGCAGGAGCATTTATGGAAGCATTTAAGGGAGCCTCTGACACGTCCTTTCACAGACGTCATAAAGTCGCCTGAATAGGCACTCTGACATACGGACGCCATCAGAATCACATCATGGCCCATCTCAGCACGTGGCTCAGGACAACCTGCTACCAGTTATCTGTCTCCTACGCCCAGAAACTCAGGGAACATCCGACCGAACACGTGTCGTGATCTGAACGGGCTAGGCGCTCCTATAAATACCAGGAATTAATACTTGGCAGAAGGCTGGTTGGTTGGCCAAACACTGCTCCTACACTCTGAGAAAACTACCAGGCGAGACTCTTCAGCCCTTTGTGCTATTTCCTCTGCCTTTTCTCAGCCACCACTGACTTGGGCGTCGGAGGCTCCCCCCCCGGAAAGACACTCCGGGGGCCTCCTAACCCTTTGTTTCTGAGCTTTCAGGCACTCTCCTTCGGGCTATCCATTCCACCAGGTGTTCTTCCTCCCAGAAGTCTCTCCACCAGTCACCATGACTATAAACGATGAGGCCCCTGGCCATCATTTGGCGCCGTCTGTGGGAACCCGCTCTAAGATCGCCGTCGTTGAGACTCGGCGTTCTAAGGACAAGGGGCTCCCGAAGTCCCCGTCCGCGCCTGAGATACAACCGGCTGCTGAGCAAACACTCCCAGGGACTTCTGCGCCTGAGGAAGACTGCCCTCTGGTAATCACCATGAGCTTCTTGAGGGACTTTCAGCGTTCGGTCGTGTCTGAATTGACCCAGCAGATCGACCGAAGGTGGCCACAACAAGCACAGGCCCAGAGACCCCCCTCAACGACATGCCCTCGGGAGAAAAGCCCCAAGTCTACACATCGCAGTTCGGGGAGTGGAGACTCTCGCGAAGAATCATCCACAGAAAATATAGCCCTCGGGAAATCGCATGTGGGACAAACCGGGTCCAAGCGACCGAGAGTCTCACAGCGAAGCAGTTCGTCGCCTGAGCTGGGGTCCTTGTCCCCTCAGCGCCGAACTCGCCCCCCGAAGAGGCATCGGCGATCTCCATTCCCTGAAGAAGGCCCTAGCGCCACAGTGCTGATGGAGAGGATACTAGCACGGCTGGACAGAGTGGAGAAACAAGTGGCCAGAAAACCCGTTTGGGCCAGACTCTCGGGAACATGCTGCGAAGATGACTCGCCATTTATCCAGGCCGTTGTTGAGGCAACCACGCCAGGTGACTTCAGAGTACCTCGGTTGGAGATCTATGATAGCCGTACTGATCCACAGGCCCATTTGACGAAGTACAGACGCAGCATGATAATACACGGTGCTGACGATGCTACCATGTGCAAGTGCTTCGAAGTCACCCTCACAAGGCCAGCCACGGCGTGGTACAATTCCTTGCCTTCAGGAACCATCACTGAGTTCCAGGAGCTGTCCACAGCCTTCACCCAGCAGTTCATCGGGAGCCGACCCACGGCGAAGATGTCTGTGCAGATGTTCGACATAGAGCAGAGGAATGGAGAAACCATCCGAGACTACGTCGAAAGATTCAACAGGGAAGCTCTGAGCGTCCCAGACTTCAGGCCCGAAATCCGCATTCTTGCCATGACACGAGGTCTTCGGCGAGACTCACAGCTGTTCTACGAGTTCTCAAAGGACACCCCGGAGACCCTCGGAGAATTTTACCGAAGATCAGAATAGCACATGATCGCCGAAGAACTAAGAATGGCTGGGCCGAAGTCTGATCACCACCGCCCCGAAGAGTCCAGTCAACAAGCTCGGCATCCTACCAAATACGCAGGACGACCTCGGAGGATGCGAGGAAAAAAACCTCAAAGTTTCACACCATTGAGCACTTCACGGACCAACATTCTCATGGCGCTAGAAAGGCAAGGGACGCAGATTCGGCGACCACGGTCATGACACCGAAGACTGCTTCCAGCTGAAGAAGTACATAGAGTCGCTGATAAAAAATGGCCAACTTCGGAAATACCTGAGGATGCCATCCCCGAAAGGCAGAAATATGGAGGAAGAAAGGGCCGAAGATGAGGACTATGACTCCGACAGGCGGAGAAATAGAAGTCCAAAAAAGCGCCCTCCACCTCCAGCAGGGGTTATCTAAACCATCACCACGGGGCTCCCATCCTCGGAAAGAAAGCGGAAAGCCAGAGAAATTGCAGTCATGGAGTATCAAAGTCCATCAAAGAAGCTAGCTCGCAAAGGTGGCTCCACCGTCGTCTTCCCCCACGACGATCCGCTACTGATTATGGCGAGAGTAAGGGACTGGGACGTCGAAAGAGTGTTGCTTGATGATGGCTCAAATGCTGACGACCTATTCTTGCACCTGCTGCCGAGCTTGGGCATCTCCAGCAGCGAGCTGAAGCCTGTCACCTCGCCCACTTTTGGGGTTGGGCCATCCGAACTCCCCGTCCTCGGATGGATCGACCTACGGCTGATGATGAAAGGGACTTCGGTGAACGGAGCAGCTGAGTTGTACGCCTCCACAATGGCGAGATTCATCATCGTGAACGTCCCGTCCTCGTACAACGCCATCCTTGGAAGACAGACAATGGGGAATCTGCATATTCGCCCTGATGTGAAGTACTTGACTGTCACATTCGCCACCAAGGATGGAGATGCAGAGGTATTCATAGACCAAGCCGAGGTAAGAAAGGTGTTTGTAAAAGCGTGAAAAGCTCCGGCAAGCAACCTCGCGCAAACGATGGAGGCAAGGGCACCAGAAAAAGGCAAAGAAGAAGATCTCGCCAAAACAGAAATGGGAGCAATAGAGCTTGTCCCAGGACAATCTACCCGAATAGGGAAGAGCTTGGCCGAAGGTGACAAAGAAAATCTTGTATCATTTCTGCTGGAAAATAGAGATCTGTTTGCCTCCTCGCCAAAAGATATGCCGGGGGTGAACCCTGGCATAATACAGCATAGCCTCAAAGTAAGTCCGGAAGCAAGGCCTGTCCGGCAAAAGAAACGAAGCATCTCAGCCCACAAAAACAACTTTGTCAAAACCGAAGTCCAGCGTCTCCTAGATGCTGAAATTATCAGGGAGGTCAAGTACCCCGAGTGGTTAAGCAACGTGGTCATCGCCACAAAAGAAGGTAGCAGCAAACTCCGGATGTGCATCGACTTCAGAAACTTGAACGACGCTTGCCCGAAAGACTCATACCCTCTGCCGCCAATAGATCAACTGGTAGATTCAACTGCTAAATATGGGCTCCTAAAGTTTCCTAGACGCCTTCAGTGGCTACCATCAGATAAGGATGGACCCCGAAGATGAAGAGAAGACTGCCTTCATTACCAAGGGAGGAACATACTGCTATATCAGGATGCCATTCGGGCTCAAAAATACAGGAGCCACCTACCAGAGGTTGATGAACAAGGTCTTCAAAGACCAAATGGGGAGAAGCATGGAGTTGTATGTTGATGATATGATAATCAAGAGCAAGCTGCCTGGCTACCACGTTGCAGATTTAGAGGAAACCTTCCAAAAGCTCAGAGCCTTCGGGAACCGCCTTAATCCTGAGAAGTGCATCTTCGGGATGACCTCGGGAAAATTCCTTGGCTACATGGTATCCGAAAGAGGCATCGACGCTAACCCCTAGAAGATTAAGGCTCTGCTTGAGCCCCGAACTCCTGCCACAATCAAAGATGTGCAGAGACTCACCGGAAGAATAACCTCTCTGAGCAGGTTTATTTCCAGGTACGGAGATAGGTGTAGACCTTTCTTCAAAATCCTCACAAAGGCAACAAAAATGGAAGGCGACCTCGAAAGAAATGATCATCCTTGGGATGAAGATTGCCAAAAGGCCTGGAAAGAACTCAAAGTCTACCTGGCCAGCCTGCCAACTCTGCGACAACCTCGGGAGGGAGAGCCCCTCGTACTGTACCCCGCCGTCACAGAAAAAGTTGTGAGCTCGGTCCTCGTGAAGGAAGAAGGGTCAAAGCAATGGCCGGTCTGCTATGTTAGCAAGTCCCTGCATGGCGCCGAAATCAGGTACCCTCTACTTCAAAAAGCTATATACGCCTTGGTGCTTGCAGGGAGAAGGCTGCGACCATACTTTCAGGCTCACCCCATCATCGTCCGAAGTAGTCTGCCGCTACGGGATGTCATGAAGAGAGTAGATCATTCGGGAAGGCTCTCCAAGTGGTGCATAGAGCTGGGCGAACACGAAATTACGTATGAGCCTTGGAAGGCCATAAAAGCTCAAGGCGTCACCAACAAAGTAGCTGAGTATGAAGCCCTCATAGCGGGATTGCGCTTGGCCAGAAAGATTGGCGTGAGAAACTTAAAAGCTCACAGCGATTCCCAGCTTGTAGTTCGGCAGACGGCAGGAGATTATGGGGCGAAGGACCCAATTTTGGCAAAATATCATGAGCTAGTAGCAAAGCTCATCCAAGAGTTTGACGCTGTACGGATCGAAAATGTATCTCGGCGGAATAACACTGAGGCAGATTGCTTGGCGAAGTCGAAAACATATACCGAGGTGCTAGACCATCCGAGCATGTCAGTGCTGAGCATGACGATCTCGGGAACAGGATGGAAAGACCCAATAAAAAGATACCTCGCAGAGAATTTGCTCCCCGAAGACCCCGGCGATGCTGCAAGACTGCTAAGACGCTCCGCAAGATTCTTCCTGATTGGTGAAGAGTTATATCGGCAGGGATATGCGAATCCGCTGCAAAGATGTGTGGATGAAAAGGATACTGAAATGGTCCTTGAAGAAGTTCACGAAGGCATGTGTGGTTCACACATTGGAACTGATGCCCTGGCAGCAGTGATACTCCGCCAAGGATACTTCTGGCCTACCCTGAGAAAGGACGCAAGATAGTTCGCCTGGAAATGTGGTAGCTGCCAGAGACACGCGAAAATCCAGAGGACACCCTCGAAAATGGTAACTTCGGCAGACTATCCTTGGCTCTTCGCAGTCTGGGGTATAGACATTATTGGACCACTCCCCACAGCACCCGGAGGCGTGAAATTCTGCGTTATAGCAGTGGACTATTTCTCAAAGTGCGTAGAGGCAGAACCACTAACAACTATCTCGGCAAAAGAAGTGCAGAAGTTCCTATGGAAGAACATCGTGTGCAGATTTGGCATACCGAGGGTACTAGTAGCTGATAATGGATCCCAGTTCACAGACAAAGGATTCCAAGAATTCATCAGCAACCTCGGAATAAAGATGCACTTCGCCCCAGTAGCTCACCCCCAAAGCAACGGGCAGGTGGAAGTATCGAACAGAACCATAAAAGATGGCCTGAAAAAGAGACTAGGGGAAGCCAAAGGGAAATGGCCAGAAGAACTCCAAAGTGTATTATGGAGCTACCGAACGACGCCCCGAAGAGCAACAGGGGAGACTCCTTTCTCATTCGTCTTCGGAACAGAGGCCATTACCCCACTAGAGGTAGTTCAACCTTCAGTACGGGTGCAAGTATTTGATGAAGGTGGTAATGACCTCGGCCTGAGAACTAATCTCGATCTTGTGGCCGAACACAGAGAAATAGCCGAGCTGAGAAGAAAAGCTTTTCAGCAAAGAGCGGCCGCGGCTGTAAACTTACGGGCCAGGCCAAAAGAAATGAAGAAGGGAGACCTCGTTCTCCGAAAGGCCGACTTCGCACCCCGAAGGCCATCCCATGGCGTACTTCGCACAAACTGGGAAGGACCCTGTCTGGTTCTCGACGAAGTACGAAAAAGGCGTGTACAAGCTTGGCGACGCCGAAGGCGTAGAATTGAAGAACACTTGGCACTCAGACGCCTTGAAAAAATTCTGCGCTTAAGGTTGAGTGGAGGAGTTATGTTGTACAGAATGGCCTTGAGAAAAATTCTTGAGAAAAATTCTTAAGTGTACAGAAATTATGCAAAACAGAATTCCGCAAAGGTGCTCGCCATGATAAAGCGTAGATATGACTTCGGGAAGTCCCTTGAGCCATCACGCTCGGGAAAGATGGAAAACAAAAATCTCGCAGAAGTACTCGCCATAGCCAGCGCAGAGATAATTTTCCGAACTCCCTTGAGCGAACATGCTCGGGAAAATGGGAAGTGATGAATCTCGCGAAAGGTTTTCCGAAGTCCCTTGAGCAAACATGCTCGGGACAACTGGAAAAACAAAAAATTTGACTGAAGGTTTCCGAAGTCCTTTGAGCAATCATGTTCGGGGTAAATTGGAAATGCAAAAGCCTGCAAAAAGACTTAGTCAAATTTTTTCAGGCCTTCCAGAAAGTCTTACGAGCAAGCGCACTCGGGACAAAGGAAGGTAAAAAAGTTTCTTTAATCGCAGGTTTTTCGAAGTCTCTTGAGCGAGCGTGTTCGGGACAATGGAAATGAAGAAACTTGCAAGAAAAGACTTAGCCAAAAAATCCTCATTAAGAGCAAAGCTGCTTTAAAATAAAGAACTGCCCGAAGAAGGATTACAAAATAGAAGGGAAGGAAAAGGGGCCCTAAAATAGCCTAAGGGTTCGTGGCGTCCCGAGAGCCACTCGTCTGCCCGCCCTTTTCCACCACCTTCGGCGCTGGAATTGAAGGAGGAAGTTTCAGATGTTCGACCTTGGACCATTTCCACCGAGGTCCCCCAGGAATGTTTAGACCCTCTAGAAAAGAGAGGTCCAGATCTGGGAACCTCTGGAGAACCTGGTGCCGAGCAAGGCAGAAGCCGTCCTGGAACACGACCTTGCTCATCTGATCAGACTTGTTCTTCTCAAGCTCGAGGTCGTCAAGTTCGTCCTTCAGATCCGCGACCTCCTCCTCCAGCGCCTTTATCTGCTCCTCCCCCTTCGGCTCCTTCTTCAACGACTCGACCTCGGCCCGGAGAGCATTATTCTCACACGTCAGGGACACTATACGGCCGTCAGAACCAGCCTTATGCTGGAGAAGATCTTCGTTGGCGGCGAGCATCCCCTTTATTTGGTCACCGAGGTCAGCGATCTTCCTGAAGGAGTCCTTTTGAAGTTCTTCTTTTTCTTTCCGGAACTCCTCCCGAAGGGCAGCTACTTCTTTCTCAGCAGCCTCTTTCAGCTACTGGTTTTTGGCGACCGACTCCGCGAGTGCGGTCCTCGTCTCATTCATGGTTCGAGTGGCCGAAGTTCGAAAAGCAACCTCCCTGGCCACCCGAACTTGGAGAAAGGCGGTGTATCCCATCAGCTGCAAAAAAATA
The DNA here is from genome assembly GCA_039654915.1 of Aquilaria yunnanensis. Taxonomy (NCBI): domain Eukaryota; kingdom Viridiplantae; phylum Streptophyta; class Magnoliopsida; order Malvales; family Thymelaeaceae; genus Aquilaria; species Aquilaria yunnanensis. The sequence continues at coordinate 45,779,072 of CM077595.1, forward strand.
AACGCAAGGTCAGTAAGAGCCAAACACTTAGGAAAAAAATTGAAGGGAAAGAGCTGTGAAGGATATACCTGAGCAGCATGCTCGGTGATCTTTGCGGCGAGGGTGTTATCCCCCGGGTGGGCCGCCGCTATAGCCTTGAAGGAGGCCTCGGTGAGCACCCCCTTCGAAATTTCCTTAGCCATTTGAGGAACGTCCTCGGAGTACATATTCATGTCCTCCGTAAACGTCCAAAAAGGCTCCTTGGGTATCTTCCCTTGCGGGATTTTGGCATCCCGAAGAGCTCGTTTCCGAGCATGATCGGCCACCCAGCCAGGGGTAGTCAACTCCCCTGCGTGGTAAGAATGAGAAGGAGATTAAAAGACAAAGAAGCCAATCCAGAAAAAACAAAGGAAGTACACTTTGTCTGGAAACAAACCTGGCGGAACCTCGACAACATCGTCCTCGGAGTCCTCGACCGAAATGCCCTTGCCCTTCCGCTTGCGCCGCTCCTCGGCAGAAGGTACTTCTACCACTACATCAAGGAGGGCCTGTGACGCGGTAGGACTCTGAGGAGGAACGTCGGTTGAAGGGACCTCGGAAGCAGCAGCCTCAGACGCCGGAACTGCGGCTGTCCCAGGCTCCTTGGCGGTCTCCTTGGGGATTTCTTCTAGAACAGCTCTCTTTGCCCGTTTCCTCGAAGGCCCCGCGCCAGTAGACTTCCGCCTTCGGGAAGACACCTTGTTCGTCTGATCGCCCTCCTCCACTTGGCCGGTGAAAAGGGACTTGTAATAAGCGGCAGTCGCGTCGCCCATCTCTGAAAAAGGAGAGAAACATCAGCGTAAGTCCGAGGAAAAAAGCAGTAAAGGAGTAGAAGATGACTCACTTTCGGCAAGCGCTTCGAAAGAAATTTCCTCCTTAAGAAGCTTGACCAACCAGGAATCCTTCCCGGTGATGGCAGGAGCTGGCATCTCGAGGTCAATCTCGTGCTCCTTTACCACCTTTAGCTCCCGAAGGACCTCTTCGGTCATCAACCTCCAGTTGATTGGAAAAGGGTAAAGGGCGAGCGGAACGACCTCGGGATCCCATTCAGAGACAGCCCGAATGCGGGCGTCGAAATCCGTGAACAAGGGAGCTAACTCTGGGGTTAGCAGCATCCTCGGATCAGCAACGTCCACATCCAGTGTTCCCTGAGCCCATTTGGTCGGAACGTACGACCAGGCCTCGTCCATCTTCATGAAGAAAAATTTCTATTGCCACCCCCGCCAGCTATCTTTAGTGGCGAAGGTGAACATGAATTTCTTGCTCCCGGATCCCCGAGGTAGCATGAAATAGAAGCCACCCTTCGGGACCACAGAGAGCTTGTAATACTGCATAAAGATTCTGAAATTGGGTTCTATCCCGAAGACGCCACACATGCAGAGGTAGGCGTTAAAATAGCAGAACGAGTTCGGGGGAAGCTGGTTCACAGCAATGCCATGAAATTTGCAGAACTCGCACACCATCTTCGGGGGAGGATACCGAAGACCCACCTTCAGCTAGGCTCGGAAAATGGTAACCTCCTTACTGCGGTTTGAAAAAGCATAATGGCTAGAACGAGGCAGCCTAGTAATGGCGTAAGAGGGAAGAAAGAATTTTTTCTTCCACCTCTCTAACTTTTCAGGGGTGGTACAACAAGGATGGGCTAAAAGAGGCTGCCAGCTCTCAGGAAGGGGCATTTTCGACATAAAATGAGTTTGAAAATGGAAGAAAACAGTTTCCAGAGAAAAACTCAAAAGAACACAGGAATCAAAGCGCTCTGAAAAACAAAAACCCACCGAAAGATTTGCCAAAATCTGAGGACGCCGTCGTGAAAGCTAGCTGGAAAAAAGCTCTGATTAAGGTAGCTCCGCCACAGAAAGCAAGAAAGTGCAAGAACAGGGGCAAAGCAGAGAGAAGAGCAGAAGAGAAAGCAAAAGGAAATTATGGTAGAGTGGGCTATTTATAAGCCAGAGATGGGTAACCGAAACATCGTCATAAGTACCCTTTGGAGGCGAACCGTCGCCGTAACTGCTCTCTGCACCTGAAAAGGCACGCCCTCTGTAACCGACGCGACTCTCCTCCAATGGCAAAGTGCCACGTGTCAACCGCTGCGCGCAAATGGGGGACACGTCCTCCAAACGTCCCTTGAAAGCTGGGACACGTCTTCTGACATCCCTGGAAAACTGGGACGAAACTGGGACGCGCCGCTCAGACTGACACGCTTGGCCAAACAGACCTGCAGAAACAAAGAGCAGGCCACCTCGAGGACGCCAAGAAATAGGCTATGGCCGAACAGCCCATGACCTTCAGGAAAGAGGTGTATCTTCGGCACAGGCTCCACCTCGAAGACACCAAAGAACAGGCCAAGGCCGAAGAGCCCATGATCTTCGGGCAAAAGGCGCATCCTCGGAACAGGTTAAGCTTCCAAAGAAACTCCCATACACAACCTCGGAAAGAGATGCAAAACCGAAGTCTTCACTTCGGCTTTCCAAATGGGGGCATGTGATAGCCAAACGCTATCACCTCTATCTGGCCGAACTCCCTGCCACAATGATGGCCAGAAGAAGCTGGCGCTACCCGAGAAAATGTGCGATCAGGCACCTCGAGAGATAGCCGAAGAGCTCCGAGCCCGTCACGCCAGGAAACCCGGAAGACACTACTTGCCCCCCAAGGTTGTGAACATATCGCCTTCGGAAAAGCGGCACCAGACATAGCGAGCCGAACATGATATCCCCGAAGGCGGAACTCCCTAAAACTGGGAACCCCCAAACTGAGGGCTTGTTTCCCGAAGAGGCTCTGTCTGAACTAGAGGACGACCTCACCCAGGGACCTCGGGAGTACGGCAGGAGCATTTATGGAAGCATTTAAGGGAGCCTCTGACACGTCCTTTCACAGACGTCATAAAGTCGCCTGAATAGGCGCTCTGACATACGAACGCCATCAGAATCACATCATCGCCCATCTCAGCACGTGGCTCAGGACAACCTGCTACTAGTTATCTGTCTCCTACGCCCAGAAACTCAGGAAACATTCGACCGAACACGTGTCGTGATCTGAACGGGCTAGGCGCTCCTATAAATACCAGGAATTAATACTTGGCAGGAGGCTGGTTGGTTGGCCAAACACTGCTCCCACACTCTGAGAAAACTACCAGGCGAGACTCTTCAGCCCTTTGTGCTATTTCCTCTGCCTTTTCTCAGCCACCACTGACTTGGGCGTCGGAGGCTCCCCCCCGGAAAGACACTCCGGGGGCCTCCTAACCCTTTGTTTCTGAGCTTTCAGGCACTCTCCTTCGGGCTATCCATTCCACCAGGCGTTCTTCCTCCCAGAAGTCTCTCCACCAGTCACCATGACTATAAACGATGAGGCCCCTGGCCATCAAGGAGGATATCAATGGAAGGCCAAAATGAAATAAGGTTAAAACAATATTTTTATGATCCCCATATTTGATTAAGTTGGTGAATTTTGGTGCTGAGAAGCAGCTATCCAAGGAGGAATCAGTCATTGTGGACTATATTATGAGTCACGATCTTGATCCCATGTAAGTCTACTTTTATCCTAACTTAATGCTATGCATTTTTCACATGTATGTGTGGCAGAAAGTGTATGGTTTATTGTCTGTAACTAATATTATTGTGTCAAACTATGATATCTTGATGTATAATGATGTGATTTGGTGACTAATATTTCTCTTCTAAAGTCCGTACCAGCTATTAAGGTGTTTTATTCATGCTATTGTATGGTATGGCGATACTGTGTCTATTTGAATGGATAGATATGTAGATTAGTAGTCTTTATGTGGACCAAATGTTCAAGTACTATGGTGTCTAATGTTGGAATTGAGTAAGTGATTTTGCGAGAAAGTTTTGTAAGATGAAGGAACTATATTATCAGTGACAAGGGAAGAATTTTAAATTCTTTTTTAAAAAGTGGTGATTGAAGAGTTAATTGTTATAGGTTGGTGCATCATTCTTAATGAAAGAGAGCGAAATGCAATGAAGCCAAAGCAATTTTTCTTCACACCAAGTATTTCGATAATAAAGACTATAGGCTGTAGTTAATATATAATTTGTGGCGTAAACAAATTCTAACTTCATTTAAGATGAAAGCATTCATTGTCGAGTAGAATAAAGAATTAAAATTAAAACAAACTACAATAAATGTTTTGAACGATGATATGTTGATGAATGCTATGAATAAGTGCTTGATAATGAATAAGAGCCCAAAAATTCTATATGTGAAGATGATAATAAGCATGAAAATTTGTGAAATATTTTACTACTTGTTTTGAATGCCATAGTTTTTTTACAGTATATTCTTCTTGTGCAGTTAATTGTCCCTGTGGTCCAAAATAAGATTTATGTGGTTGTTTGCATTAATTTTTACAATGTGCGTGTAAAGTTGTTGATGAATTTAAGGCAAGATAAAAAATTGTATGCGAAGTTGAAGGAGCAAATGGTAATAGGTTGATGAACAATAAAACATATGACTGGTCAAACTGATCTATCTAGTTTGCACGTGTGGCTATTTTATTTTTAACATTGTGATGTTGGCTAATGGTTTATTGGAAATATTAATGACTCTTTGACAAATGCAAGTGATATTGTTTGGCGGATACTTTGAGATTATTAAACACCCATCTACACGTGATTTTAAGAGTTTTGAATAAGGTTTTATGACATTCTCATGGAAAAATAAGATGAAGAGGTCATATTACCTGAAGAATGAAAAAGACTCTGGGTTGCTCACGATGAAACACATGGAGTTATATGAGGGCAATTCATTTGACTTAGACATTGGGCAGGTTAGTATTTCTTAGTACATTATTCAGTACATTCATAATTGTTCATTCAAACAATAGTTCACAAAATTTTTAAAACTATTGTGTAAATGTCGAATGATCGTAATGACTACTACAAATAATACATTGTGCATACCACAAATAGAAAGAGAGCAAAGGTGCTTGCAAGTGCAGAAGAAGCTAACAAAGAATGAGATAAGGACTATTTGTGTTACTTTAGGTTTTATTGAGGCATCTTACCCTACCCAGGTGCTATAGGACCCACCTCACTCATATTTGAAGTGAGGTCTCCCAAGATCTTATGGCCCTTTATTAAGCCATTACAATGCGAAAGCTCATTTTATGTACTTGCATTATCATTTTGTTGCTTGGTGGTTCCATAAAACATGTACATGCTCTTAAGCTTTCTAGCTTAGTTCTAACAATAGTTATGCATGAGTAGCTTCAGTATTTATTTTAAACATAAAACATATAATAGAAAACTTGGTTGGCCAGCACTTAAAAACAATATTAACTTAATACTAAAGCATAAAACATATATTTCCTTTAACCACATTTAAGCAACTATCCCTCACAAATATACCATACCATGTGGACTAGTACATGCAAGTTTCTTCATCCAACTAGATACATTGTTTCTAGAGCCATCCACTTTATAAGGCAAACAAGACCTTATATGGCATAAGAATCCTAGTACAAGATCCATACTTTAGGCTTATACTGTGTAGCTTTTAGTACCATAGTGCCCATGATGTCTGACACCTTTTAGTGCTTTCATGTCCAATGTCTACTGCCTTAACCCTCATGAGCAAACAACACTGCGGTTGTTAGGCTCCATATCCATGTTACCTACACATAATTGAAAAGGCTGAGTATTTTATAAATACTCAGTAAGGTCTTATGTACTTGCAACAACCACATAGGACTCTAGGTATAAAATGTATATATAGTCAAGACATTGGGTCCATTCACTTTTTAGAGCATTCCAGCAATGATCATCCCATGTTAGAGGTCCCCGTAGGATACCTCCTTCCTAGATGGTAAGCTCCCAACCACAAGGCCTCAAATATATGATCACCACGTTCAAGGGTCACATTGGAACACCTTGCCTCTAATTTCCCTCCTAGTCCTATTTATAAGAGAACCACATGTCTTTATCCTCATCAGGAGAACGTACCTAGTTCCTATTCTCTTTATAATTACTAGCTTATAGCCCATATATGATTGGACTTGCTAGTATTCCACTAGCATCCAATTTACTTTTCCCCTTTTATGTGTAAGAGTAAGTACATTGGCAAGCTTATTTGTATCAGATATGGTGTAGTGCCCCCTTAGGGATCCCTGACCCACTTAAGGCACCCTCAGCTCCATGAGCTTTTTTTAGGATACCTTAGGTATCCCAAGGTCTCTAGGCCATTTAACACCCTTTATCTGCACAACTACTCCACGATTTAGGTGTATTCCACACCAATCCCAACCATGAGCTACCTAGCCCTTACTTACTCTTCTCATGCTTATTTCCAAAACAATGTAGCCATTTGTACCCATATACAAATTTATTAGCTAACATTAACATAAATAAGCAATAGATAATAGAATTTAACCCTTACCTTAGCAATATTATATGCAAGCTTCAATGTCCTAGGCAATGTCTCGGCCTTGTCTCAGTTCTAGTCTCTCTAGGGTCTTCCTATAGTAGCTTGAGTACTTACCTATAATTAATCATTTAACAATAAGGAAAACCATTCCTTAGACCAATAATTAACAATTTCCAATGTGGTTTAGATGGCTAATTTAACACTTCCTCGGACTTATTTAGTAAACAGCCCTTAATGTCACTTATGCCTCATGTTTTGTTCCGATCACTTGAACTTGGTTTCTATTTTTTTTTTTTTACTTACAAATAACTAAAAACCACTAATTGTAGCTGCTTAGAACTGGAACAATGCTGGGAATAAGTCATGAACAAAGCCAATATTTAAACCGAATCTTATCAATTCATTCGGTCGTAATTATTTTCCATGCTTCTCTTGCTAGCTTTTCTTAATTCTAACAATTAACTAGAAGCAACAATTTTCTTCCGTTCCCTAAATACCGCAGCTGAAATAATCAATAATCAGAACAATGAAACAAGACAATTCCCTTGCCTCTCCACATCAAACCGTAGTCTAGGTTTCATTACAACCAAGTTTTTCCATGTTTTCCATGTTTGACTTAACTAATAACCAGGAAGAGACTAACTTAAGAACCACAAAAAAGCAGTTGATTGACCGAACCCAATCCCAGAAATTCAAAGAAAGTTGAACCATAACTCACCTTGCAAAAATGGAACCCAAGGCTAGCCCCTCATGCAAGAACATGAAATTGCCATCCCAAATCCTATTGATTTTGTGCTTAATTCGGTTGGATGAGCTAATTTGAGAGCATTCGGGTTTCGGCCTTGGTCGTTTGGGAGAGAGAGGAGAGGTTTCGGGTAGCTAAATGAAGAAGAAAGTGACCGAGTGGGGTTAATCATTACCCACCGCCTCACTTGAAATTGCCACGCCCCTAGTGACCTCTTTGTACGCTCCAGTATATTTGGGATTTATCTGTAACATACTAAATACTTTAGGACAAAATTCAGTATTAAGAAGCTCCTTCTTTCTTCACAGACATAATTACACGCCAGTCTCCAGCTTTTGAAGAATATATAATTTAGTCCCTATTTCTTTAATGATTACATTTAACCACTAATAGACAATCTAGTTAATCCAATATTTCACTATGGTAAAGTGAAAATCACGAAAAACTATAATATTTCAAATTTAATATTTTCTCATGCTTTATCCAACCGTGCAATAAAAATGGGTCACTATGTGAAATAACCAAAATGTCCCTCTTGGCCCAGCTTTCTTAAATGATCAATTTTATTCATTTTTAGATACTACACCCTACTAAACCGAGACTCAAGCATACAAATAATATTCTAAGTATTATAATTACCAAAATAACCTTGTTACCTTAGTAATTTGAGTTTATCGTAGGAAGGGTCGTCACATTTATGAGCACTGTGGGCAGCTTTTTTTGTAGGGGTGGATTATAATTGAACATTAGGAATTGCAAGGTTTTAATTGTTGAAAGAAATTTCTAATGGTTTTTTACTAAGATTAGCAATTAGGTGTCCACGATATTATATTGTTTTTCTGTTCACATTGATAACAGGTTTATGTGGCATGGTCATATAATGTGCCTTAAATTGAACATATACAATAATCGAGAAATAATAAAGTTTGTGAAGGTAGGGTTGATGGGTTGAAGTTTCGAACATTTTATAGTTAGACACTAAACATGTAGTATAGGACACCTATTACGTATGTGTAAGTATTAACATAATATGGCAAGATACTATCTCAACAGTTATGTTAAATGACCTAAACATCGTCCCCCATGCATAATTACATTGTTAAACACTGTCAGGAATATATAGTATCAAAAGGTTCAGGAAAAAAAGTGAGGAAGTTTTTATTGTTGTAAGTAAAATATATGTGTCGTTATAATATATTTGTAAAATTTTTGTATGCATTTTGGCATGTGTGATACAAGGTACTTGGTTTACTCAATTATAGTAACCTCAGGATGCCAACAATAAATGTGAAAAAAATATTATTAATTAAGCAATAATGTGAAATAACATTACTTCAGAAGAAATATACAAAAATTATCAAGAAAACCAGTTCACTAATACAAACAACTTTAAAACACAAACAACAATACATAAGTTCAAAAAAAACCCTACTTTCGCTTCCTCTCTTTGTTGGCCTTATGCTCCTGCAAACTTTTAGCACGTTTACATCCAAAAGTGTTACTATGACAAATTCAGGGATCATGGATGAGTCCTTCATTAGCAGTGTTACTAAATGACAGATCACATATACTTGAACACAGATTATTTAGCATTGAGCAAAAAATCCTAAATTCATTATCAAACCTCTTTTTGCTTGCATCATCATTCATACTTCTTGTCACCATGTCACTAAACTATTCCATTGTCTGCGTGTATCAACAAAAACGTGTCAATTTCTTCATCACCTCTTTATCTGGCTGACACCCAAAACTATATGATCTAACACATTTTGTGAACTACTTAAAAATATAACTTTCCGGCACTTTGTCAACTTCATTTATGTTCAATACACACAATGCATGTGCACAAAAAAATCCCTATTGGTTAAAAAATTTACAAGAGCACCCAATAATGTTACTTGTAGAGTTGAAGGTTACCAGGAAAACATGAGGATCACGTGTCCCATGCCAAACATCACAAAGTAATGTGCTTTAGACATGGCCAACTAACTAGAACTTAGCACCATTTGCACTAAGGAATTGCTCTTCAAAATCTTCATAAACACGAAATGTGTATTTCTAAGCTGTATCAATTAGCATGTCATTCACAAAAATAGGTTCCTTCCTCCCAATGTTGTTACTGTCATTCTTAACTTCCTTCTACCTCTATTCCTTCACTCCTACCTCAATTACCTTAAATATGCAAAATAAGCCCATCTGCTTGTTAGCAAGTGAGGTGAGAGCATTGTTAATGCTTTCACTACACTGTGATAATAATGTACCTAAAAAGAAAATTAGTTATTACATAATTAATGAGTTTAAAATACATTATTCGCTTGAAATGCACAACATTAAAGTTTAAAAATGCGGTGTATATTACTGGATGTTGAATGTCCATGAGTAGTCTACAATTGGATATAAAAAGTAGAAGAATGATAGATAGGAAACATTGCTAGAGCCATCTATATGACAACATACTTGACATGCAAATGTAATAAATTAATATACTTAACAATTATATATTGAGTGGATCAATATTATCTATATTTTAATAAATAAACATAATTGCTGAAGCAAAAAAATAGTTACCTACATCAAATGTGTCTTGACACAAGGAGAAAGCCCATCAATCTCGACACTTATGCAATGAAACTAACCAGTTATTTTCACCACAGCCAAACTCAAAAGTCATTCACTACCAAGTTTGATAAAATTACTCATCCGGTAAGCAATCATAAAGAGTCTTCAAGAAAGTATACTTAAAGTCCACATTATCCTACCACTTGCAAAACTTAATCAGAGCTTTAGTTGCTATGCGTGACAAACAAAATTGGTGTTTTGCCGTTTCAAAAACTCTACCAAATATAGATTGAATTCTTACATCTTGGTCTAAAATTAGTGTCTTTGATTCTTTCCCATCCATGCTACATTTTATAATGCTAAGCAATCACATAAATGACTCAATAGTTTGCTCAACCAAAATGACAATGAGAAACATGACATTCTGATGGTGATGGTTACATTCAACAAATGTAGCACAAAACATGTTATAGCGATTAGTGTGATATGTCGTATTAAGTCATAGGCTAACTAAAAAACATTTAGTCTACGTTCATCTATTTGTCCCTCCAAAATAAAATTCACAACCTACCCTAATCATCACTTTCAATATGGGAGAAAAAAATTGAGTCATTTTCTGCAAGCTCTTTGAATCCATCAAGTAATGATATAGTGCCACCCTGTGTAGCAACCTTGGCTCTATCATTCACTACAATGTTTTGGAAGTTCTTTCTCTTAAATGGGCAATGCTTTGGTTTTCTAGCCTCGTTGTAAAATATTTTGTAAGTATCAATAACCCAAATCCCATTCCAGACCAATGATCAAATTGTCCTTTTTTGAACATCAGACATTGATTTACAAGTATTTACAAGTATCACATTTCCATAGGGACAAAAAGATGGTTATGCACTTGCACATATTTATTGCATATGAATTGACCCTCCTTGTTTCTAAAAAAGTGCACTATGGCCTTATTATGATACCGTAAACTATTTTTCTTGCGTGCAACTTTATCCGCTTTAGTTGGTCACTTAAACCCTACATGATGACAGTAATACTCCATTACTATGATCTTTGACCTTCCATGACCTCCATTTCATACCCTATTCTTATGTATCTTAAAACCCATTCTCTATGGCATATTTTTCCATAAAAGTTTGCATCAAATGGACTGAGGTAGTAGAAACTCCTTCTAAACACAACTTCTCATCCCCTTCTAAGCCCTTCACCTTTCCACAGTTTATTCCTTCATCTAGTAGAAATACACAAAATAAAATACAAAAAGAGGTCAACAATGAGCCAATAAATATCATACAAACATGCAGAGGTATGAAGTTGACTGTTGAGGTGTCTACACTACTATGAGAAGGTGTCTATGTTGGACAAAGTTTAAAACTCATGCATATAGTTACGCCATGTAATGTCCACATACAAGCCATAAGTGTCTAATACTGAATGCTTAATGCCTAATTACAAAATGCATAAAGCTTCAACCCATCAACCCTACCTTAAGAAATTGTTTAAATCTCCAAAACCAAATAGAACACCAAGTTAACTTGTGTGGTGTCTACACTACAATGAACAAGTGTTTATCTAACATGAATTTTTAAACTCGTATATACAATTAACCCATAAGTTGTCAACATGGAACTAATAAGTGTCTGACCCTATATTTTTAATGTGTAACTACAAAATATATTAAAGTTAAACCAAAGACGGTGCCTTTAGAAACTTTTTGGAGCTCTATGCTTTTACCTTCCTCTTCACGACCCACATCTTTATCTTCTAAAACAAAAAAATTAGTTTTAAATTAAAAACAAAATTATGAACAAAAAATGTCTAATACTGTTACATAGATGTCTAACACTAGATATCCAATGCTCACTTCAGCTTACATTCTACTTACCTCTACCGACTATGCCTTCACCTTTTTTTACAACACCATGACTTTCAAGTACAACTTCATCACCATCTTTAAAATACCAAATACAACATATCACACAACAATCCTACCATAAACAACATCACAATGAACAAGCCAAATAAAAGGAATCACAATGTACAAAAACTCAACCTCCAATAATAATGTCTCTCTTCTCCCTTCTACACCATTATTCTCAGTATTCCTCTGGAAGAACTCTTCTTTATCATAAAAAATGCTATTTCACTAAATTCAAATCTTCCTCATCCAATCCATTCCCAAGAAAAAAAGTAGGTGTCAAGTTTAAATCAAACATATTTCTAAAGAAAACATTGACACCATATTTTCTTTTTACACAATCTTACTCTGTGTGTTTGGTGGAATATTAGTAGTGTAGAATGAAAAAAAATTTGAAATTGATTTCAATTTATTGATGATAGGAACAATAAAAACAATTTTATAAAATAAAATCTCCTAACAATATCTTAATTATCTATCCAATTAAAAATTTAAAGTCTTTTCTTATCCATCAAACTCACGTTTCATGTCTCTTCATCAATCTTCACACCATTTGTCAAGCATTCTATCCTTGGCATACATCCACTAAGGCAGATGCCCGAAGTTTCCTCCACTTGAGCTTTGTTCTGTCAAACTCTCAACATCACTCTCAAACTCATTCTCAAATAGGCTTGACAACAAGGCGGATCAGGCGCAGATATCCCCTATCCGCCATCCACACCCACAAGTTTTTTCATACCCGCCGGCTGATGGGTATTCACTAACGGGCAGAAAACAGCACCCACGCCACACAACCCGCAGATATCCATGTCCACAAGTATACCGCGGTGTATGCTAGTTTTTTAAGTTTCATAAAAAGAAACATGAAATATTCATCATCAAGTCATAAATTACACATATTAACATCACATCCAATAAAACAAGAAACATTCACTAACACAAAAAATATTTATCATCCAATAAAAGTGCATCATTCATAAACAAACAAGTGACAGTCTCCCCACTTTTTGACATTAATAATCTTCTTGCTCTTCTTCAATCTTCGCCACTTTTATCCTCACCCTTTGGTGGTAGGTGCATCTCCTTGCAAAATGAAAGAATCAATTTCCAAAAAGGAGTAGACCATGGGAATTCACATAACTTCATTTGGAGTCACATAGATAACATACAACATTGTTCAACAAAATAGAGAAAGTGTTTCTACATCTTCATCCTCCATATCCTCATAAAATGTGCAACAACCAACATATCTGCTTGTGCTTGATCCTACATAATAGCATAGAAAGAATCAAATGAACAACCATCATGTCTTAAGTTGGTGCGGATGATAATATGAAAATAACAAAGTAAATTCATCTAACAATAAAAGATACAAAGCATTTGATGCTCTCTTACATATAAACTATTTTTAGTTAATATCTCATCTAGACTGTCACATTCGATGCTCTCTTACATAGAACCTGTTTCTTTGTTGTTATTACCGACTTAAGGGCATCATAAAATAAAAAACACTTTTAGATCTGAGTGTCACATATGGCAGTGAATTGGTGCTCTTGAACTCAACTTGGTTCACTGATATATATATTCATATAGTACCTCTAGAAGATTAGTATTTGCGTTTTGGGTGAAGAATACTCTGGGTGCATCTGAAATATATATTCATGGAATAGTCACAAATGCAACATAAGAATTTATACAAAGCAAGCATCATGAAGGAAATATACTTATTTCAAAGCAAATGACAAATGAAAACTTACCTGAGATCTACGCCTCACCTCCATCGCTCTTCTTGCTTCTTGGTGTATTCTTTCAAGGTTTTGTTCACCTACAGATTTATCGAAAACATTTACCAATGATTCCAATACACAAATCGATCATCTTATATATACAATGATATACTTTACAGTTTGATTTCTCTTTCTCGATCAAAGGATTCGTCAAACAAAATGACTTCAAGATCTATTCATGGTGCTGTTGGTGCCGAATGTAAGTAGTTGTTCGCAGTTGTGAGCAACGAAATGACATGATGAGGCCTCCCAATTTCCCAAACCTAGCGCCTAATGCCAAATGAATCAGTGAAGTATGAAGGTCAGAAGTGCAAGCGGCTGCAGCTGAACCATCAAGGAATAATCAGTTAATTACCGAATTAGCAATTTAGGTGATTTGAAGATGTGACACTCACATTAAGGGTAAAATTGAAATTTTATATGCTTGGGGGGTTTCACAAGTAGGTGGGGCAGATTTATCAATGATGGATACCCCCTACCCGTCACCTGCCCGCGCTTGCCAGACGGATGAAATTTACTACCCATGCCTGCCCCATCGCGGATATTTTCACCCATTTACCCGTTTGTCTTGGGTGGATATCCACAATTCACGGATCTCACCCGCTATGTTGCCATCCCTATTCTCAAGTCTTGATTGGCCTTTGGTCCTAACAAGGTCACCGCCTATCATTATGTTACTCAAGTCATCACCAAAATTGACCTCTCTAGTCGCGAGACTTAGAATTACCAGGTAATTGATATCTCTGGTTTCCAATCTCGCTTCTCATCTCTCACATCCTAATTCTATATCCAATCATTGCTTTTGTGCTACTTCACCAAAATCGAGTATGCTTTCGTTTGTCTTGGCCAAGTTAAATTTGTGATTGTTCCAGCCTTCAAATTGTTTTCTCTCTTTGTTTATCTAAGCTAGAGGGCTATTTGCAAGCTATGACCCAGATAAACTTCTCACTCTAATCCTAACATTTCTTGACCTTTAGTTTGGGATCATCATTCTCTAGGAATTCTCCTCCTGCTTAAGTCATTGTGCTCAGCTTTCATAATGCATCTCTGCTCATGCACCACCACAACATTGTTGTTGATGCACATCTTCTTAGGCATGTGATTATGATTCTAAACTGGCAGCCTTGTATGCAATCAATTGGGGGAGAAGACTAGTATGAGCTCCCTCTTAATTATGATTTGGGGCTCAATTGATTGATTGTAGTCTCTATATTATTTTTTTTTACTCATTTTTTGGATTTGTATTTTTATGTCTTTGCTATGTTTGAAATTGAATTTCTTTCTTTCTTTTTTTTTGTTCCTTAGGTGTATCTAATTTTTTTTTCCCAAGATTAAACTGTGATGTGATTGCGAATAGAGGCAATCAGTATGATGGCCAATAGGGCTAATTAGTGCAATGTGCAAATGGAAAAATTTTAAATCCTATGTGAAAATTTTATTTCCTTCTAGAGAAATCCCTTTTATGGCTAAAAAAAGTTGCTAAATGAACTAATATATAGAAGATGGAAAAATCAAGCAATCAAGGATTAAAAAAAGTGTTTATTTCTTATTTAGAAATTGAGAAGAAAAAAGTGTTGTTTGGAAGAAAGATGAAATTTTATTATGTTCTAGATGTGTTTTGTGTTTATTGGTAGAGAAGGAAGTGTGGGTTCTTTTTTTGGATCGTTGAACCATTTCTAGCTCAAGTAAAGGCTACAATTCTTGAACATTATTTAAGGGATAAAGATTTGAAACATAAAGTAAAGGTGCTGGAATTGATGTTGAAAAAAATGTTGGCAATGGCAGGAAGGGCTTCTGCTTTGACATTGGCTGGATTGTTGTTGATATTTCTTTACAACAAAATAGTTTGAGCAAAATTAGAGAATATATTAATTGGAGTTGTACACTAGTTTTTTTCATTTTGTTAGGTTGTTTGTGTATATAGTTTGTCAGAATTGATGTAAAAAACAAGAACTCTAGTTGTTGCTTGCTATAGTGTATGGAAAGAGAGTGGAAATTCTATGAGATATGTAACTTTTAATTAGCACTAATGAAATGGATTTGGTATTTGATGCGAACCCCGATGGTATAAAGACCATGAAACGCGCCCAAGATGTGATTCAAGCTCCACAAGACATCAAAGAGACTAGGTTTAAAACCCCCACCCCTAATCAACCTGTGATTAGAAACGAGAAGTATAAAACTCCAAGAACACAAGCACACTTGTGCACCAAGGTAGTCCACAAAGAACCAAAGAGAAAACCTCTCCAAAGAGCAATATTATTTCAAAATTTTTCTGTATATTTACATCCAGAATATGTGCCTTTATATAGACCTAAACTAGGGTTAAAAGCTAGGCAAAATTCGCAGCCCAAGTCACCTAGGAAACCTAGTTACAAAGGACTCAAGAAAACCTAGTCAAACTAGGACTCTAACACACTTTTAACACATGTTTAAGGTGTGCAGCGAATTCCTTTTATCCTAAATGACCTGAATCAATTCCATGGCCTAAATAACATCCTAAATAATGTAAATAAATACGAAAATAAAATAAAATACGTTACAAAACAAGATTGGCCATAAAAACTCAAAAAATAGCCTTCTTGGGTGATTCTGGCTTGTGTCTTCAACTTCAAGCTGAAATTCGAACTTGATGCAGCAATGATTTCTCAAAATTCAAAGCATAAAAGTTGTAGATCTCTTTCTTAGCTTCGAAACCACACTTGAATCACACAAAATGGACTTCTGAATCGAAAGATATTCCCAAAATACTGCAACTGCTTCTGAACCAGCGATAACTCGTAAATCACGACTTTGAAGCTAAATTGGACCTCCTTATCGTGCAAACTGGGTTTCATGGTCTTCATATGATTTTTAGCTCTAGATGTTATCTTTCCAACGAATCAAGAATCACTCAATTATGATCTGTTTGGCTCAATATATGATTTTTCCACCAGAACATCGCCAATCTGTCAACATCCGAGCTTAAAGTGCACTAGTGAGCTCCTTAGCCTTTTTCCTTGTCAATGGTCCACTAGAAACCTTTAGTGGGTCCTTGCCTTCCTTGGTTGTGCCTTCTTTGATCGTATCAGCTCCCCCCTCCTTAGAAGGATTCGTCCTCGAATCAAAACCTACACTAGAAAAGGGAATTGAATCAATAACAATGAAATAATTAACACATAAGCACTTACCTTTCACATAAGCACCAATAGCATGGAATGCTTGTGTATGGAGCTTTAATCTTGTGCAAAACCTGAACCAATATCCAAATGCAATGATACCTCCTGGATCAAAGACAAAGCTTGAAACAATTAGCACAAAAAATCTGAATGTTTGCACAATTTCCATCTTAACTCTAGGCATCACTTTCATTGCCTTTACCATCTCGAAAATATTACTCTCACAACAAGAAAAAGTATAGGAAGAATTTACCTTAGGGATGTTGTATGCACTCAAAAGAAATGGACCTAAACTCACATAAGAGTTATGGTTATGGAAAAGACAAGTTATACATGTCAAGACAATAGTTTGCATAGGCCATTCAAACAAACAAGAATTGAACACAATGTGGCCTAAACTAATAACAAAACAAGGATGCACGAATTTCACAAAAATCCTATGCATTTTAAATGAAACAAGATCAAACTTATTTTTGTATGTATATGCACCACAATGCATAAAAATTGTGAATATGTATGAAATGTGACACAAAACAAAGGACTCAACATACCTCCTTAAAAGGCTGAATTTAAAACCAGAATTTTCACTCAAAATAAAAACTTTTAGGTTTGGACATAAAGCAAAAAGATCAATGCTGAAAAGTTTGTGTAATGCACCAATAGATTGCTGGAAATTAAAGATTGACACACAAAAATGGGCTGAATATAAATGTGAATCAAAGAAGTATGTAATGCATGTGTAACAACCAATTTATGCATGAAAAATTCCAAAGAAGCAGGTTTAACTTGAGGCAAAACAAAACAATGTGACATGGATGCAAAGTAAACAAATTCAAAAACAAAAGACAATAAAACAGATTTTCCTCTAGAGAAACTCAAGCAATTCCAAAGATGATTTGACAAAACCAAAGAATTTGAAGCTTGTAAACCATATTTTGTCAAATTTCCATGTTTACTTCCTTCTCTTAATCTAGTTTCATGAAAACCATTTGTCAAAATAACATTGCAAGAAAACACACATTGTTTGAGATTTTCATGCAAAACTACATCAAATCTAGGTGTTAGGAAGAAATACATTACAGTGGATGGACTTAGTCTCCAAGTATCTTCCTTTGGAACCACAAAATTTTCACCTTTGCACTTAATGGCTTCGATTGGAGTTGCATTAATTTCATCCCTTGATTCTTGTAGCTCATCTCCAATTAAGTCCTGAAAAGAAGACCACACAACAAGAGAAGAAGACTCCATTATGTTAGATGAAAGTATGGCTTCTCTGTAGGTCATTCTCTCTTCACTCAGCTTGGGTTCATTACACTCTTGTCTTCTCTCAACTTCGCACTCAATTTTTTCTCTCGGGAACTCTCCACTCTTCTTCCCCTCATGTTCACTCTTCTCACTTAATCTCTCGGTTGTTCTCTCGGCTTTCCCCTCATCACTCATGCCCTCAACTTTCCCGTCTTTTACTTTTCTCTCAACCTCACTTTGAAGTTTTCTTTGATCCTCCAAAACTTGTTGTGGTGAAAGTGGTATAAGTATGATTGACTTTTCTTGTTGCAGCAGAGACAAGTCTCCTTTTGTGGCCTCCATGTTTGGCTTGGGCACTTCTCTCACATCCTTACTCCATGCTCCTCTCCATGTGGAAATTCCTCCTTGACACATCTTGGATGCCTTTGCTCTCTTGATGCTCCTCTCGGCCTTAATGGCATGATGAAGCAAATCCTCCATGTTGACATATGACACCATCTCCACTTCATTGGCAATCTCAAGATTGAGACCATTAATGAATCCAGCAATGGTGGTCTCCTCATCCTCCATGATGTTGGCTCGGGTCAAGGTCCTCTCCAAGTCTTTATGGTAGTCCTCCACACTTCTTTGGCCTTGCACTAGCTTTTGAAGCTTTAAGCGTTGATCTCTATAGTAGGAGCTAGGCACAAATCTCCTCCTCATTAAGGCTTTAAGGGCTCTCCATGTATGTATGGGCTCCTCCTCATTCCTTCTCCTAGAAGTAACATCCTGATTCCACCATACAAGAGCATAATTACTGAACTTTATGGTAGCCAATTTAACCTTCTCTTTCTCGGAGTAATGATGGCAATCAAACACCATCTCAATCTTTTGTTCTCACTCCCAATATGCATCGGGATCACTCCTCCCTTGGAAGGATGGAATGGTAAAGTTGATGGAGTTAAGGTTATGATCTTCTCTTGGCTCCCCCCTCCTTGGAAGCCCATGGTCATGCCAATGCCCTTCTTCCTTCTCGGGTTCTTCTCTCCTTAGGCCTCTCCTTGGTTGCAAGATGGGATTTGGTCTCCTTGGCAACCTCAAATCAATGTCCTCAATCCTCCCCACAAGTCTATTGAGAGTTTCTTGAAATTCTCCCATGGTAGGCTCCTCATTGTGTCTCACTTTCATCCTCCTATCCTCCTGGCCCTCCATACTCCTGAAAATAACAAAGATCCTCACAAACACTCACCTCACGTGTTTCACTCAAAATATGAACACTCAAAACACTCAATTTGTTAGTGAGATATTGCTTATTCAAAGAGTTCTCCAAAGTTCTAAGAAAACTATCCTCAAAGCACACAAGAAAACTTGAATTTTTGAAGAACTATTTTGACTCCAAAAGAGGTGGGCTAAACAAACTTTAAAAGACTCTAGGAAGCTCTTGCAATTGATGATCACAAGAACCACACAGAAAGCTTTTTGGCTTAAAAACAATGGGATAGGTTTTTGGGCACGAAAACTTTCAACACTTTGTAAAAAAAACCTTCTTTTCAGCAAGCTCTTTCCTTTGTACTTTTCTTTTCCTGTCTTTGTTCTTTTCTTTCCTTTGCTTTGTTCTTTTTCTCTTTTCTCTCCTTTTTTTTTCCTTTTTTTTTTTTGCCTCTTTTTGCTTGCTGTTTTGATGCTAACCAAACGTTCTCTTGGAAACTCCTTGTTGCCAAAGACAAAAAGTCAGTTTCAATTTGGCCAAAACAAGAAACTATTGAAACTTGCACAATTTTGAAACAACTTTTGATACCGAAACTTCCTCAACTTGGATCCTTCTTTTTTTGGTGTTTTCTTGACTCTAGGATGCTGGAAACAATGAAAACAAGAGAGATTAATAGGGCTGGACACGAAACAGAAAGATAAGAATTGAACAAGAACAAACGAATTGAAGCCGAGAACACTAGACAACACGGATTGACTTCTTTTTGTTGTTTTTGTGATTTTCGGATTTGAACAAGGATGGAATAAAAAGGACAGACCTGAAACAAGAAGAAAAAGGATTAAAACAGAGAATTAAAATACGAATTTACTGAACAGAATTGAAAGAAAACCGAAGAGAAACAAGAACACAAAGATATGTCCTTCAATGGAACTTGTGGCTCTGATACCAACTGATGCGAACCCCGATGGTATAAAGACCATGAAACGCGCCCAAGATGTGATTCAAGCTCCACAAGACATCAAAGAGACTAGGTTTAAAACCCCCACCCCTAATCAACCTGTGATTAGAAACGAGAAGTATAGAACTCCAAGAACACAAGCACACTTGTGCACTAAGGCAGTCCACAAAGAACCAAAGAGAAAACCTCTCCAAAGAGCAATATTATTTCGAAATTTTTCTGTATATTTACATCCAGAATATGTACCTTTATATAGGCCTAAACTAGGGTTAAAAGTTGGGCAAAATTCGCAGCCCAAGTCACCTAGGAAACCTAGTTACAAAGGACTCAAGAAAACCTAGTCAAACTAGGACTCTAACACACTTTTAACACATGTTTAAGGTGTGCAGCGAATTCCTTTTATCCTAAATGACCTGAATCAATTCCATGGCCTAAATAACATCCTAAATAATTTAAATAAATATGAAAATAAAATAAAATACGTTACAAAACAAGATTGGCCATAAAAACTCAAAAATAGCCTTCTTGGGTGATTCTGGCTTGTGTCTCCAACTTCAAGCTGAAATTCGAACTTGATGCAGCAATGATTTCTCAAAATTCAAAGCATAAAAGTTGTATATCTCTTTCTTAGCTTCGAAACCACACTTGAATCACACAAAATGGACTTCTGAATCGAAAGATATTCCCAAAATACTGCAACTGCTTCTGAACCAGCGATAACTCGTAAATCGCGACTTTGAAGCTAAATTGGACCTCCTTATCGTGCAAACTGGGTTTCATGGTCTTCATATGATTTGTAGCTCTAGATGTTATCTTTCCAATGAATCAAGAATCACTCAATTATGATCTGTTTGGCTCAATATATGATTTTTCCACCAGAACATCGCCAATCTGTCAACATCCGAGCTTGAAGTGCACTAGTGAGCTCCTTAGCCTTTTTCCTTGTCAATGGTCCACTAGAAACCTTCAGTGGGTCCTTGCCTTCCTTGGTTGTGCCTTCTTTGATCGTATCAGTATTAAGCATGTTGTTGGTGTTGCCTACTTTTGAATATGCATTGAGTATTTACAACATTTGATTTCAATGATAAAAATATATATCAGAGTATATGTGTTTGCATAACATGAATTCTGCAGGTTCTTGGTGCACATTGTTGGTTTCTGTTAGCAAAAAATATATGTTAATGCATAAAAGTAATTGTGTAGGTTTTTGGGATTGAATCTCAAGTGTGAGATGATGACTAGCTTATTTGTTAAATAAAGTCTGTTTTCTCTTTACAAACAACATTCATTTGATATTTTGAACTTGTATCATAATATTGGACATGGTTTTACGGTAGAAAAATCAAATTTGCATCAAATTAATTTGGTTTGCAGGTTTATACAAGATTTTAGGCTAGTAAATTGGTTTTACTTGTTTATGCATGAATTTTGTTGCAATTTTACTAGTTTATGCAGGAATTTTGTAGCAACTTTGCAAGAAATGTTTCTACTTTTTTAGGTTATTTCTATAGGAAGTTTATGTAGAAATTGTAGCTAGTAAACTAGTTTTACTAATTTTACTTGTTTATGCAGGAATTTTGCAACAAGTTTAGTTATTTATGCAACAATTTTGCAAGAAGCATTTCAACTTGTTTAGATTATTTTTACAGAAACTTTATGCTGGAATTTATAAATGTTCATACTTAAAATATGGGCAACCAAACTAGACTTTTGTTTAGTAACCAGAAAACAATGCAAAGAAATTTAAAATATAGACTAGTCAATTTAAAACATAAACAAGTCAACATGTGCAAATGACATAATTTTGTTGAGTTATCAACTAAATTAAAAGGAAAACCTCTAAAAACTCAATACAAACAAGTTTCAATACTAGAATTGAGCATGTTAATGAAAGCTTAGCTTAAACTAAAAGCCAAAAATAGAAAGTCAAAGCTAATGTCAAACATTACATGAAACTAGTTCCTGGTTTTTCTATAGAACACTAAATTCAACTCAGTTTTGAAAGAAACTAGGTATGACAACAAAGAAACAACCCAAAAACAAAGCAAACAAGTTTAAAATACTAAGTTCAGTATAACTTGGAAGAATAAGTTCATTGCATGTACTAAAACTAAAAGTCAAAGAGCTAGTTAAACATACATGAACATTGTTTCATTGAAACTTGCAAAAACACAAATAGTTTCCAATTTATCCGAAACCATGCCTGCTGATTGCTAAATGTAAAACCATAAACTAAAATTTAGTTAACACTTCATTGCCATTTTCTATTATAATCTTATTCCTTTCTTGTCAAAACCAAACTTTGGTGAAACAAAGCCATAACCAATGGTTGATTTCTATAGAAAATTTGCAAACTTAAGTTTTCAAGCAATACTTAAAAAAAACTTCAAAAACAAGTTTATGGCTTCAAACAAACATGTTATAACTACATAGACTATACTTGCTTCTGAAAAATGTAGTCAATCTAAACTCTTTAGCTTATAACCCAAGCATAAATCAAGACTTAATTGATAAAAAAACAAAACATGCTCAAGTGCAACATTTTACTTGAGTCATCTAACAAATTAACACTTGATACAATACTTTTTTCGGGTTCATTTTTCTTTTGTTCACAAAATTAAAAAAAAACACTTTGATAAACTAGCCAAAAAAATGCAAACATTTTTACTTCTAGGTAAAAGATGACAACTTAACATTTTTTACTAAAATTTGCTCCTAGATTGATGTTACGTTAGAACATTGTTGAGTTGTTTGTTGAAGTGTCATTACCAAGTCCTAGTTATACTATTACTTTCTTCCTTGGTTGTAAAGTAGTAGTTTGGCTACTAGTCCTTCTTATATGTACAGAAGATCATCATTAGCCAGTTGCGTAGTTTGAGTACTACCTTCTTAAAACATACCCAGAGAATACGTTTAGATTATTATTTTTTTTCTGCAAATACACTAATATTTCAAATTACAAGACTCTTGGGGACACTTACAAGTTGTTGTCTTGCATTTTAAGCAACAACACAAGATCTTTTGTTGTGGCTAGTCTGTTTACAATTGGTGCAATGCATCTCCCTACCATGTCTGGAAAGCTTTGATTTGTCATTTATAGATTCATACTTAGATTTCTTTATCTTTGTACGAGGCCTACTAGCCATTAGCTTTGGAAGTAGAGGTAGTAAAATGCCATATCCATTATCTTCAAAAAAATCTTCACATAGTAATGGCTTAAGAGAATACTGATAAGCTTTGAGAAATAAGTTTTTCTTGTACTAATTGGCTTGGTAACTTTTCAGGTCCTTTCTTTTATATTGAATAGAAACAGTTGCATGTACATAAAATATTCCACAAATATCCCAACTTTGACAAGTATAGATCCTTAATTGTAAACTCATTGTATATTGAGATTTTCTAATGTTCAACTAATAACCATCATCATCAATGCACTTTATAGTCCATTTATAACTATCCTTAATATTTGCATTAATTTTAGCCATGACTACGTGCCTATACTTTAATCACCATTTGGATGCAAAATAATATCCTTTTAATGTTCCTCTCAAACACATACGCCCTGATTTCCTCTAACATGTAAACTATTGGTTTGCCACTCGATCCAATCAAAATAAAATTATATGCCTCATGGCTATTATTGTCAAACGAGTCACACTAAGCCACACAAGAAAAATAGGCCTTACACCATAATTTACTGTCCACACACAATAATGCCTCTTTGGCACCATCCTTCATTCTTTTTGTTTCATCAAATCTTTTTTCCTTAATGATAGCTCATTTGATGCCTTCGTAGTTGATGCGAGCGCCAATTATATAAAGATCATAAAATGCGTCCAAGATATGATCAAGTTCCACAAACAACACCAAAAGACTAGATTTTGAATCCCTACCCCCAATCATCTAGTGATTAGAAAAAAGAAGTATAAGAAAACCAAAGAACATGAGTCACTTATGTGCCAAGGTAGTCTTCAAAGAACCAAAGAGAATTTCTTCCCAAAATAGCAATATTATTCATGTTAAAGGCTGTGGTTTACAACTAGAACATATGCCTATTCATAGGCCAAAACTAGGGTAAAAGCCAAGCCAAAATGCCCTGGAAAAACTTAAGTTCAAAAAAAATTAAGAAAACCAAGTCAAACTAGGACTCTTTCACACATTTAACACATGTTTAATATGTGTAGCATATGCTGTTAGTGTTGTGCTCAAAAGTCAATCATGAGATGATTGTATTTTTGCACATTGAGTCATGATATTTTATTAAGGCATTAATCCAGTAATTATGTTCGTTGTTTTGTTTCAGCGTAACTAAACAAACATAATTGTAACCCTAGAATAATGATATTCTTAAACTTCCCTGGTCTAGTATTATTGTGGAGCAGGTTGCAATAATACAAAACGACTAGCATATGTGGAGACTAATATGAGATATGTAGTCTACATATGGGTACAAGTTGGAGAACTTGTGTACTGGACCAACCCACCATGAGAACACTACATGGATCGTTATATGAGTGTCATAAGTGATTCTCATAGTGATCATGGTATATGTAGTCCTTCGACCTAAGATCATCAAGGTTCCCTACATGTGAGTCACATACTTTGATACTTTCTTTTGTTGCTCGTAACTGAGTGAACTTGAAGGAGGTCATTGGGTATTTCACATATCATGCAGAGGGATTTGCATGATCAAGATGGGATTTGTCCCTCTTATGTAACGGGAGTGATATCTTCGGGCCCCTTGATAGAGTAAGACTTAAAAAAAATGCATGGCCATGCTCGGATGAGTTGATATACGATATCAATGTCATCAGTTTAAGTTGGTCTACTCGGTAATCAAGCAACCAAAGATTGGGCTATACGAGAGTGACACATTCCATGTCTTGTGCTTAGTCTTGATATCTTGGACAAAGAGACAATGGCATATATCGGTGATGATCATAAAGGTTTACTCGAATCATCGACAATCTTGTCACTTAGGTAGCAATGATGTGTTGCTAGACACCGCTCATTGCTTATGATCATAAATGTGATTTATGATCATTGCCAACGTGGTAAGAGCCTATTGGATCACACACATAGAGCTATTTCGATCATTAGAATGCATGGGCTAATAATTTTGGTTTTGGTTTCACAATAATTTCGTATTAATAATGGGCCCAATAGTTGAGCCATTATTAAGCCCGAAATTAAAGCCTAATTGGATTAGGGCTTTGAAACCTATTAGGCCTGGAAGTTGAGTCTCACTATAAATACAACTTCTAGTGAGAAATTCACAGGTCTCCTTGCCCTAGCCTCCCAAAAGGACAGCCGCACTCTTCTCTTGCAATTCCTTGGAGGACGCAAGCTAGCACTGCGAGCGCAAGAGAAATCCATCTGCCGGGACGTGGTGGAAGCGTGGTGATCCCGAGAGGCTCATGTGGATACCATAGAGAGCCTGAACACGTCAACTGTTCAGGTTTTGTGATTCGACTCTACAGTTGAGTGAGAGATATCAACTGAAAATTAGGTATGAAAACTTTCGAACACCCGGTTTACCTCGTTTCACTTGAATCCTGGAGGGTTTCGGTTAAATTCCGCTACGCTGTTTGGCTCCCGAAACCCATCAGTGGTATCATAGCTACTGGTGACACCCTAAATCGAGATTGATGTTGAATCGCATGATGTTATGTGTTCGATTGCTTTTCTGCCATGATTAATTAGATTGATTCATGATGCATGAAACCAAAACTCGTAATGAAATCGGCCAGCGGGACCGCCGTATGCGAAGCACCACATAAATAAAAACTAGTTAATCAACTCGCGAAAATTGGCATGCATCTTTGTTGAATGAGATTTGACATGATGTGCTGATTGGTGTTTGAAGCCTGGTGCATGGTTATAGCCCTTGATTGGTTGTACTTGTAAATACGGCCTGCGAGTTATGCCTTTTCTTATCACTCTCATTGTACATTCTCTTCCCACCTTACTCCCCTCGAATGTAACTCGAGGTTTCTATTATTGATGTAATGGTGCATTATGGGATCATCCAAGGTGATATGTCCAAGGATCATCCAAGGTGGTATGTCCAAGGAGGTGACAACAAAAGGGCAGCCAAAAATGGAAGAGAAGGAGCTTGTGAAGACTCTTTTATTTTCCTAGGCTTTTATGATATTCTCATCGGCTTAAGAATAACGCATAGTTTGGGCTATAACCATGTCACGTTTACTTTCTTGAATGCATGAGATGCATGTTTTATATTTGTATGTGATGCATGTATAAGACAACCGGAGATAACAAATTGGTGAGATCAAACGAAAAATCCCTCAAACAAATATTAAGTCATCAAATGTGATGCCTTCCATATGTTGGCACTTGTCAAGACTTTGATCAACATTAGGTGGGTTTGCCAAAGCAAAGCACCTATGTTCATCTTGGTAAGGCGCGATGGGATAATAGTGATATCCAAATTGCTAACTTTGGGTCCGACTTAACTAAGTCATCCTAATAGGATTAGGGACTTAGAGGCATAGAGTTGGGCTTAAGCTCATGGGATGAGCTTGGACAAGTGTTGTTCACCCAACTATCCAAGAGTTGCATACGATGCAATTGGCAAGGAGTTGCCTACCTAAATAGCTGTAACTTGAGAGAAAATCCAAAGCTGACTCAGGTTGTGGTCAAATATGGATCTTGGCCCACTAGAATACCTTAGCGCCGAGGTGTTCCGAAATAATATCGAGGGTTATTATTTTGAGGAAAATAGTGGGAGTATCGTTTAATAAAAGTCCTTATTAAATGAATTAAAATACATGACTCTTACACTGCATATTTACTATTGTAGATAACCATGGCACAAAACACATCGACACTTTCATTGCGATCGATCCTTGAGAAGGAAAAACTGAATGGGACCAACTTTCTGAAATGGTACCGAAACTTGAGGATAGTCCTCAAGCAAGAGAGAAAGGCCTATGTCCTAGAGCAGCCCATTCCGAATGAGCCTGCTGCCACTGCTCCAAGAGCTGAAAGGGATGCTTACAAAAGGCATTATGATGATGCTTTGGATGTTGCATGCCTCATGCTTATTACCATGGAATCTGAGCTTCAGAAGCAACATGAGAACATGGGGGCATTCGGTATGATCGAACATCTCAAAGTGCTTTTCCAAGAGCAAGCTAAGGCATGAAAGGTTTGAGACCTCTAAGGCATTGTTTCAGTGCAAGATGTCTGAGGGAAGTCCCGTGGGTCCTCATGTGCTCAAGATGATTGGGTACATTGCTAATCTTGAGAATTTGGGATTTGCTCTTCAGAAATAGTTGGCTATTGATGTAGTCTTGCAATCATTGCATGAAAGCTACAGTCAGTTTGTCATGAACTATAACATGAATGACCTTGACAAGTCCCTCCCTGAATTGCTCAACATGTTGAGAACTGCTCAGCAAAACCTTAAGAAGGCTAAGCCCATTTTGATGGTTCAAAAGGGCAAGGGAAAGGGAAAAGCCAACAAGAAGAAGGATAAAGCTAATGGAAAGTATAATGCTAATTCTTCTTCAGCTGCACTGAAACCAAAGGGTGGTGTGGCAAAGGAAGGGGAGTGCTTCCATTGTAAGCAACCTGGACACTAGAAGCGCAACTGCAAGCTCTATCTTGAAGAACTTGCTAAGGAAAAGGGAAGTAAGACTTCCACTTCATGTATTCTTGTTATAGAGGCTAACTTTTCGACTTCCTCATCTTGGGTATTGGATACTGGATGTGGATCTCACATTTGTGCAAATGTGCATGATCTAAATAGAAGTAGAAGATTGGCCTGAGGTGAAGTGGACCTACGTGTTGGAAATGGAGCAAGGGTTGCTGCCTTAGCCGTAGGGACTTATGTTCTCACTTTACCTAGTGGATTAGTTTTAGAATTAGACAACTGCTACTTTGTGCCTACTATTAGTAGAAATTTGATTTCTGTTTCTTGTTTGGACAAGAAAGGTTTTTCATTTATTATAAAGGACAAATGTTGTTCTATTTATTTGAATGAAATCTTTTATGGTAGTGCTCAACATAGCAATGGGTTGTATGTTCTAGACCTCAAAGATCCAATCTATAATGTGAATACCAAAAAGGTTAGATTAAATGATTCAAACCCGACCTATCTCTGGCACTGTCGCTTGGGCCATATAAATGAGACCCGCATATCCAAGCTCCATAAGGATGGACTTTTGGACTCATTTGATTTTGAATCAGATGAGACATGTGAGTCATGTTTGTCGGGCAAGATAACCAAAGCCCCATTCATAGGGCAAAGTGAAAGGGCTAATGACTTACTAGGACTCATACATAGTGATGTATGTGGCCCTATGTCTACACAAGCTAGAGGAGGTTTCCAATACTTCATTACTTTCACTGATGACTTCAGCAGATATGGCTATGTGTATCTCATGAGACACAAGTCAGAATCCTTTAAAAAGTTCAAAGAATTCAAGAATGAAGTAGAGAATCAACTCGGGAAGAGTATTAAAGTGCTTCAATCAGATCGAGGTGGAGAGTACTTGGATCGAGAATTCCTTAACTATCTGAAGGAGTATGGTATAGTATCACAACTCACTCCACCAGGTACACCTCAATGGAATGGTGTATCTGAAAGGAGAAATCGAACTCTGTTAGACATGGTTCGCTCTATGATGAGTCAAGCTGACCTTCCAAACTCCTTTTGGGGACATGCTCGAGAGACAGCTGCTTTTACACTAAACCGAGTTCCATCTAAATTGGTTCAAAAGACACCATATGAGATATGGAGTGGGAGGCATCCCAATTTGTCTTTTATGAAGATTTGGGGCTGTGACGCTTATGTGAAACGTCAATCCTCTGACAAAATAGGGCCCAAATCTCAAAAATGCCTTTTTGTTGGGTATCCCAAATAAACAAAGGGTTACTATTTCTATAATCCTTCTGAGCAAAAAGTGTTTGTTGCTCGAACTGATGTCTTTTTGGAGAAAGAGTTTATCTCTAAAGGAACTAGTGGGAGGAAAGTAGAACTTGAAGAAATTCAAGAACAACAAGGAGACATCGAACCTAAAATGGAACTTGAACAGACACCGCATGATGTTGTTCAAGAGTCTGTTCCTGTAGCACAGAGCCCACGTAGGACTGGTAGGATTCGGCGTGAGCCCAAAAGATATGGATTTCTCGTGACTCACACCGGTGATGTGATGCTCATGGATCAGGATGAGCCCACAACCTACCAGCAAGCTATGTCGGGGCCTGACTCTGAGAAGTGGCTAGTGGCCATGAAATCCGAGGTGGAATCCATGTATGAAAACCAAGTATGGACTTTGGTTGACCCACCTGAAGGGGTAAAACCCATATGGTGCAAATGGGTTTTCAAGAAGAAAACTGACATGGATGGTAATGTGATTACCTTTAAGGGACAATTGGTTGCAAAAGGTTTCAAGCAAATTCATGGTATTGACTATGATGAAACTTTTTCACCAGTTGCTATGCTTAAATCCATCCGAATTTTGTTTGCTATTGCTGCATACTATGATTATGAGATATGGCAAATGGATGTCAAAACTGTATTCCTAAATGGAAAGCTACTTGAGGATGTGTACATGACACAACCTGAGGGTTTTGTCACTCCTGAGAATGCCAATAAAGTGTGCAAATTGCAAAGGTCCATTTATGGACTGAAGCAAGCTTCTCGAAGTTGGAATCTTTGTTTTGATGATGCAATCAAAGAGTTTGGTTTTATCAAAAATGAAGATTAACCTTGTGTCTACAAGAAGGTTAGTGGGAGCGATATTGTCTTCTTGGTGTTGTATGTAGATGACATACTACTCATCGGGAATGACATTCCTGAGCTACAGTCTGTGAAGACTTGGCTAGGGAAATGTTTCTCTATGAAGGACTTGGGTGAAGCAGCCTATGTGTTAGGCATCAGGATCTATAGAGATAGATCAAGAAAGCTTTTTGGCCTAAGTCAAAGTACATATATTGACAAGGTGCTAAAGAGGTTTAGCATGCAAGATTCCAAGAAAGGATTTTTGCCCATGTCACATGGTACCACTCTTTCTAGATCTCAGTGTCCGAGTACAAACGAGGAGAGGGAGCGCATGAGTAAGATTTTGTATGCCTTAACAATTGGATCTATGATGTATGCCATGATATGTACTCGTCCCGATGTTTCATATGCTTTGAGCATGACGAGTAGGTACCAATCAAACCCCAGTGAGAGTCACTGGACAGCTGTTAAGAACATCCTTAAGTACTTACGAAGGACTAAGGATGCATTCTTGGTCTTTGGAGGTGAAGATGAGCTCGTTGTAAGGGGTTACACCGATGCAAGCTTCCAATCCGATAAGGATGACTTTAGATCGCAATCTGGTTATGTGTTTTGTATTGGTGGTGGTGCTGTGAGCTGGAAGAGTTCAAAGTAGGAGACAGTAGCTGACTCTACAATAGAATCTGAGTACATTGCCGCCTCTGATGCTGCGAATGAGGCAATTTGGATCAAGAAGTTCATCACTGAACTTGGAGTGGTTCTAAGCATTGTCGACCCGATAGAGCTCTATTGTGACAACAATGGAGCAATCGCACAGGCTAAGGAACCTCGATCTCACCAGCGATCCAAACATATACTCCGACGCTATCATCTCATCAGGGAGATCATCGAGAATGGTGATGTAAGGATATGCAGGACTTCGACAGACAACATTGCTGATCCACTGACAAAGCCCCTTACGCAGCAAAAGCATGATAGCCATTCTAGGTCAGAAGGATTGTAGAAATAGTAACCCTTTGTTTCTTTGGGATACCCAACAAAAAGGCATTTTTGAGATTTGGGCCCTAGTTTGTCAGAGGA
Source organism: Aquilaria yunnanensis (assembly GCA_039654915.1). Classification (NCBI taxonomy): domain Eukaryota; kingdom Viridiplantae; phylum Streptophyta; class Magnoliopsida; order Malvales; family Thymelaeaceae; genus Aquilaria; species Aquilaria yunnanensis. The sequence continues at coordinate 45,809,855 of CM077595.1, forward strand.
TTGACGTTTTACATAAGCGTCACAGCCTCAAATCTTCATAAAAGACAAATTGGGATGCCCCCACTCCATATCTCATATGGTGTCTTTTGAACCGATTTAGATGGAACTCAGTTTAGTGTAAAAGAGGTTGTCTCTAGAGCATGTCCCCAAAAGGAGTTTGGAAGGTCAACTTGACTCATCATAGAGCGAACCATGTCTAACAGAGTTCGATTTCTCCTTTCAGATACACCATTCCATTGAGGTGTACCTGGTGGAGTGAGTTGTGATACTATACCACACTCCTTCAGATAGTCAAGGAATTCTCGATCCAAGTACTCTCCACCTCGATCTGATCGAAGTACTTTGATACTCTTCCCGAGTTGATTCTCTACTTCATTCTTAAATTCTTTGAACTTTTCAAAGGATTCTAACTTGTGTCTCATAAGATACACATAGCCATATCTGCTGAAGTCATCAGTGAAAGTAATGAAGTATTGGAAACCTCCTCTAGCTTGTGTAGACATAGGGCCACATACATCACTATGTATGAGTCCTAGTAAGTCATTAGCCCTTTCACTTTGCCCTGTGAATCGGGCTTTGGTCATCTTGCCCAACAAACATGACTCACATGTCTCATATGCTTCAAAATCAAATGAGTCCAAGAGTCCATCCTTATGGAGCTTGGATATGCGGGTCTCATTTATATGGCCTAAGCGACAATGCCAGAGATAGGTCAGGTTTGAATCATTTAATCTGACCTTCCTGGTATTCACATTATAGATTGGATCTTCGAGGTCTAGAACATACAACCCATTGCTAAGTTGGGCACTACCATAAAAGATTTCATTCAAATAAATAGAACAACATTTGTCCTTTATTATAAATGAAAAACCTTTCTTGTCCAAACAAGAAACAGAAATCAAATTTCTACTAATAGTAGGCACAAAGTAGCAGTTGTCTAATTCTAAAACTAATCCATTAGGTAAAGTGAGAACATAAGTTCCTACGGCTAAGGCAGCAACCCTTGCTCCATTTCCAACACGTAGGTCCACTTCACCTCGGGCCAATCTTCTACTTCTACTTAGATCCTGCACATTTGCACAAATATGAGATCCACATCCAGTATCCAATACCCAAGATGAGGAAGTAGAAAAGTTAGCCTCTATAACAAGAATACATGAAGTGGAAGTCTTACTTCCCTTTTCCTTAGCAAGTTCTTCAAGATAGAGCTTGCAGTTGCGCTTCCAGTGTCCAGGTTGCTTACAATGGAAGCACTCCCCTTCCTTTGCCACACCACCCTTTGGTTTCAGTGCAGCTGAAGAAGAACTAGCATTGGACTTTCCGTTAGCTTTATCCTTCTTCTTGTTGGCTTTTCCCTTTCCCTTGCCCTTTTGAACCATCAAAATGGGCTTAGCCTTCTTAAGGTTTTGCTCAACAGTTCTCAACATGTTGAGCAATTCAAGAAGGGACTTGTCAAGGTCGTTCATGTTATAGTTCATGAAAAACTAACTGTAGCTTTCAGGCAACGATTACAAGGCTACATCGATAGCCAACTCTTTCTGAAGAGCAAATCCCAAATTCTCAAGATTCTCAGTGTACCCAATCATCTTGAGCACATGAGGACCCATGGGACTTCCCTCAGACATCTTGCACTGAAACAATGCCTTAGAGGTCTCAAATCTCTCATGCCTAGCTTGCTCTTGGAAAAGCATTTTGAGATGTTCGATCATATCGAATGCCCCCATGTTCTCATGTTGCTTCTGAAGCTCAGATTCCATGGTAATAAGCATGAGGCATGCAACATCCAAAGCATCATCAGAATGCCTCTTGTGAGCATCCTTTTCAGCTCTTGGAGCAGTGGCAGCAGGCTCATTCGGAATGGGCTGCTCTAGGAAATAAGCATTTCTCTCTTGTTTGAGGACTATCCTCAAGTTTCGGTACCATTTGAGAAAGTTGGTCCCATTCAGTTTTTCCTTCTCAAGGATCGATCGCAACGAAAGTGCCGATGTGTTTTGTGCCATGGTTATCTACAACAGTAAATATGCAGTGTAAGAGTCATGTATTTTAATTCATTTACTAAGGACTTTTATTAAACGATACTCCCACTATTTTCCTCAAAATAATAACCCTCGATATTATTTTGGAACACCTCGGCACTAAAGTATTCTAGTGGGCCAAGATCCACATTTGACCACAACCTGAGTCAGCTTTGGCTTTTCTCTCAAGTTACAGCTATTTAGGTAGGCAACTCCTTGCCAATTGCATCTTATGCAACTCTTGGATAGTTGGGTGAACAACACTTGTCCAAGCTCATCTCATGAACTTAAGCCCAACTCTATGCCTCTAAGTCCCTAATCCTATTAGGATGACTTAGTTAAGTTGAACCTAAAGTTAGCAATTTGGATATCACTATTATCCCATCGCGCCTTACCAAGATGAACATAGGTGCTTTGCTTTGGCAAACCCACCTAATGTTGATCAATGTCTTGACGAGTGCCAACATTTGGAAGGCATCACATTTAATGACTTAATATTTGTTTTGAGGGATTTTTTCTTTTGATTTCACCAATTTGTTATCTCCGGTTGTCTTATACATGCATCACATACAAATATAAAACATGCATCTCATGCTTACAAGAAATAAACGTGACATGGTTATAGCCCAAACTATGCATTATTCTCAAGCCAATGAGAATATCATAAAAGCCTAAGAAAAGAAAAGAGTCTTCACAAGCTCCTTCTCTTCCTTTCTTGGCTGCCCTTTTGTTGTCACCTCCTTGGACATACCTCCTTGCATGATCCTTGGACATACCACCTTGGATAAGCCCATAATGCACCATTACATCAATAATAGAAACCTCGAGTTACATTCGAGGGGAGTAAGCTGAGAAGAGAATGTACAATGAGAGTGATAAGAAAAGGCATGACTCGCAGGCCGTATTTACAAGTACAACCAATCAAGGGCTATAACCATGCACCATGCTTCAAACACCAATCAGCATATCATGTCAAATCTCATTCAACAAAAATGCATGCCAATTTTCGCGCGTTGATTAACCAGTTTTTATTTATGTGGTACTTCGCATACGGCGGTCCCGCTGGCCAGTCAGCGGGCGGTGGTTCCTCGTAAGCACCCAACACAATTGCTTAGCCCGAAATCTTCTATTTCGACCAAGTAAGCAATCGAGACTCCTCCATTCGAGCCACCAAAAATACCTTACTTTTGGTGCCCGAACAGGCCGAATCCGAACAAAGCTAGGGTTTTTGCAACTATTGCAAGAATCCTAATCCATATAGGTATCTCATACCTATCAATTTTGGGTTAATCTCATTAACCAATTTGTGTCGTTTCTTCATATATCTCATATGTTCATTACGAATTCCGGTTTCATGCATCATGAATCAATTTAATTAATCATGGCTGAAAAGCAACCGAACACATAGCATCATGAGATTCAACACTCAATCTCGATTTAGGGTTTCACCAGTAGCTCTGATACCACTGTTGCGTTTTGGGAGCCAAACAGCGCAGCGGAATTTAACCGAAACCCTCCAGGATCCAAGTGAAACGGGGTAAACCGGGTGTTCGAAAATTTTCATACCTAATTTTCGGTTGAGATCTCTCACTCAACTGTAGAGTCGAATCACAAAACCTAAACAGTTGACGTGTTCAAGCTCTCTATGGTATCCACATGAGCTTCTCGGGATCACCACGCTTCCACCACGTCCCGGTAGATGCGTTTCTCTTGCGCTCGCAGTGCTAGCTTGCGTCCTCCAAGGAATTGCAAGAGAAGAGTGCAGCTGTCCTTTTGGGAGGCTAGGGCAAGGAGACCTGCGAATTTCTCACTAGAAGTTGTATTTATAGTGAGACTCAACTTCCAGGCCTAATGAGTTTCAAAGCCCTAATCCAATTAGGATTTAATTTCAGGCTTAATAATGGCTCAACTCTTGGGCCCATTATTAATACAAAATTAAAGTGAAACCATAACCCAAATATTAGCCCATGCACTCTAATGATCCAAATAGCTCTATGTGTGCGACCCAATAGGCTCTTATCACGTTTGCAATGATCATAAATCACATTTATGATCATAAGCAATGAGCGGTGTCTAGCAACACATCATTGCTACCCAAGTGACAAGATTGTCGATGATTCGACTAAACCTTTGTGATCATCACCAATATATGCCATTGTCCCTTTGTCCAAGATATCAAGACTAAGCACGAGACATGGAATGTGTCACTCTCGTATAACCCAATCTTTGGTTTCTTGATTACCGAGTAGACTAACTTAAACTGATGACATTGATATCGTATATCAACTCATCCGAGCATGGCCATGCATTTTCTAAGTTTCACTCTATCAAGGGGCCCGAAGATATCACTCCCGTTACATAGGAGGGACAAATCTCATCTTGATCATACAAATCCCTCCGCATGATATGTGACATACCCAATGACCTCCTTCAAGTCCACTCAGTTATGAGCAACAAAGGAAAGTATCAAAGTATGTGACTCACATGTAAGGAACCTTAATGATCTTAGGTCAAAGGACTACATATACCATGATCACTATAAGAATCACTTATGACACTCATATAACGATCCATGTAGTGTTCTCATGGTGGGTCGATTCAGTACACAAGTTCTCCAACTTGTACCCATATGTAGACTACATATCTTATATTAGTCACCACATATGCTAGTCGTTAGTCACCACATATGCTAGTCGTTGTGTATTATTGCAACCCGCTCCACAATAATACTAGACCAGGGATGTTTAAGAATATCATTATTCTAGGGTTACAATTATGTTTATTACGTTACGCAGAAACAAAACAACAAACATAATTGCTGGATTAATGCCTTAATAAAATATCATGACTCAATGTGCAAAAATACAATCATCTCATGATTGGCTTTTGGGCACAACACTAACAGTGGCATGGTGAAGCAAGTCCTTTATGTTGGCATAAGGCACCATCTCCATCTTGTTGGATATCTCATGGTTGAGACCATTTATGAGTTTAGCAGTGGTGGTCTCCACATCCTTAATGATGTTGGCTCAAGTCAAGGTTATCTCTAGCTCTTTGTGATAGTCCTCCACACTCATTTGGTCTTGCATTAGCCTTTGAAGTTTTAAGTGTTGATCTCTATAGTAGTAGCTTGGAAAACCTCCTCCTCATCAAGGCTTTAAGGGCTCTCAATGTGTGTATGGGTTCCTCTTCATTCTTTCTCCTAGAAGTAACAACCTGGTTCCACCATACAAGAGCATAATCAGTGAACTCAATGGTAGCCAATTTAACCGTCTTTTCCTCACAATAATGATGGCAATCAAACATCATCTCAATTTTTTGTTTTCACTCCTAATATGCATCAAGATCACTTCTCCCTTGGAAGGATGGAATGGTAAGCTTGATGGAGTTGAAATTGTTGTCCTCTCTTGGCTCTCCCCTCCTTGGAAGCCCATGGTCATGCTAAACACCTTCTTCCTCTTTAAGCTCATCTCTCCTTGCACCCCTCCTTGGCTGCAAGATGGGGTTAGGTCACCTTGGTAGCCTCAAGCTTATGTCCTCAATCTTCCCCATGAGTCTATAAAGGGTTTCTTGAAGTTTCCTCATGGTAGGAAATTCATTATGCCTCACTTCAATCCTCCTATCCTCTTGTCCCTCCATACTCCTGAAATCAAAAATCCTCACACACTCACCTCACATGTTTCACTCAAAAGATGAACACTCAAAACACTCAATTCGTTAGTGAAAATATTGCTATTAAAAGAGTCCTCAAAAGTTCTAAGAAAACTTTCCTGAAAACACACAAGAAAACCTAAATTCTTTGAAAAGAAATTTTTGACTCCAAAAATACAAGTGGGCTAAACAAGTTTTAAAAGACTCTAGGAAGCTCTTACAATCGATGATCACAAGAACCACAAAGAAAAGCTTTGGCTCAAAACAATGGGTTAGGGTTTGTGGATGCAAAAACCAACTACTTGTGCAAGTCCATTCTTGCAAACTTTTTTCCCCTTTTTTTTTCTTTTTTTCTTTTTTCATTTTTTTTAAACCTATTTTCTTTTTGCTGTTTTGTTGCCATAACACTTTTTTTCTTGAAGTTCCTTGTTGCCAAAGACAAAAAGTTAGTTTTCTTTTCGGCCAAGACAAGAAACTATTGAAAACTTGCACAATTTGAAACAACCTTTTAGTACCGAAACTTCCTAAACTTGGATCCTTCTTTTTTTGGTGCTTTCTTGACTCTAAGATGCTGAAAACAATGAAAACAAGGAAGATTAATAGGGTTGAACATGAAATGAAAGGATAAGAAGCAAAAGAAAACAATTGAATAAAAACCGAAAACACAAGAAAACATAGTTGACTCTTTTTTTGTTGTTTTGATTGGAAACAAGGCTGGAAAAAAAAAAGATAGACCTGAAACAAGAAGAACAGGGATTAAAATAGAGAATTAAATCACAAAAAAAGTGGAAAAATTGAAAGAGAAACAAAGAGAAACAAGAACACAAAGTTATGTTCTTTGGATGGAACTTATGGCTTTAATATCAACTAATGCAAACCCCAATGGTATAAAGACCAGGAAACATGCCCAAGATGTGATCAAGTTCCACAAGCAACACTAAGAGACTGGATTTTGAACCCCCAGCTCTATTAAAAACAAGAAGTATAAAAAAACCAAAAAAAACAAGTAACTTATGTGCCAAGGTAGTCTTCAAAGAACTAAAGAGAATTTCCTCTCAAAATAGCAATATTATTCATGTAAAAGGTGGTGGTTTAAAACCAAAAGATATGGCTATTTATAGGCCAAAACTAAGGTAAAAAGCAAGCCAAAAATTGCTGGAAAAACCTAAGTTAAAAAAAGCTTAAGAAAACTTGGTCAAACTAGGACTCTTTCACACATTTAACACATGTTTAATGTGTGTAGCATATTCCACTTATTCTAAGTGACCTAAATCACTTCCATGGCCTTAATAACATCCTAAATAATGTAAATAAATAGCAAATTAAAGAAAATAAATTAAAAATACAAGTTTGGCCTTAAAAACCCCAAAATGGTCTTCTTAAGTGCACTTAAGGGCCCCTTACAGTTTTTGCTTGTATCTTCAACTTTCAGCTTGAATAATTGAGTTCCATTAGCTTAAGACTCTCTTTCAAATGTTGAAAAGTGGTCTTAAAACTTCAAGACTCAAAGATTCAGCCTGTGGAAGAAAATGGCCCATGAACACCTCAATGGGGCTCCAAAGGTGCACTTGATGGGTGCCCTTGGTGTTCCTTGTTGTTTGACTTGTCTTGGCACTCTAGAATTGAGCACCAAGCTTAGCCATCCTCTTCATATGATTTCTTGAATGTTCCAGTAGCTCCTTGTGAGAATCTAAGTCCATTCTCCATGAAATAGCTTGAGACAAAAGCTTGAAGTGCACTAGTGAGCTCCTTAGCCCTCTTTCTTGTCATAGGTCTACTAGTTATCTTCAAAGGGTCCTTGCCATCTTTGGTTGTGCCTTCAATTCTCATATCAACAATAGCAAAGAATGCTTCCTTAAGGTCTTCACCTTAAAACCTTGAGTACCAATTGCCATATATATGTCTTACACATAATTTGTGTTTGACTTTTGGGAATACCTTTGAAACAACATTTAAAAGTCCTTGCAACAACATTTTTAGTGTTGTAAAAACCAATTCCATGATGCAATACACTCCCCCTTAACAACTGCCCATGCTAAATGAAACATTTGATTATTTGCATCCTTCTTAACCACTATCAAAAGTTGGCCTTTAACTACTCCTGTTAAGAAACAACCATGTAGCCCTATAAATGGCCTACAACCTTTTAAGAACCCTTTCTTTAATGGCTAGTCTGTTTAGTGTTTTCTCGTTTTAGACAGTGTGTTTTTGTTGGTCAAATGCATGGGTCAACATTCAACCAAATTATTGGTAAGCAAGAATATACTTGTGTTTTGTAGTTATTACATCTTATGCCACTAGATCATCTGTTCACAGCAGACCCATCTCTCCACAGTTTGTATGGACACTCGGCTCAAACTCGCCTATGCCACCACCCTGCCCACTACCCTAAATGTCAGTGGCAAAAGCGCTTTTGATTTCTAAACACCATGTTTAGATTTGGCGCTCGTTCTTCCTAAATGCTAGTCCAGATATCGCGGATATGATTTTTATCTAGATCTGCCTGTGCAAGTTAAATCTGCGCACAAAGGCATGGAATCGATTAGAAATAAATTTGGTTTCTAGGGTAACAAGATGTGGTAGACTGGAATCCAGTGTTCCTACGATTTGACAGGGTGACAATTTGAATCGGTGCAATGTTTAATGGGACAGCGCGGGGAGGGCTCAAAAGTGCAATAAAAAATGGATCACTTGTTGGGTGGTGGACAACAAGCTAGTGGGATGGAACAGTAAAGATGAATCCTTCACTTTGCTGGTTTTCTTCAAGTAAGATGAGATAGGCAATGTCTCACATCAGTATCAACAAGGGTAACATAAGGATTGTGAAATGTGGGTCACCAACTATCCACATACCCAACCCGAATTCTTGCCTCTTAACGTGTTAACAAACAAGTAAGTTCAATAAACACACTGACCCTAAAGCTACAAAGCATACATAGAATCTCTTAAAATAAGGAGGAATTCAAGGACCTCTATAATCAGCTTTAATGTTAACACTATTTTTAAGATTTAAAGCTACAATAGTTTTTGCATAATCATGCAACTTTGCATACTCATGTCCAACATCCCTTTCTAACTTTTTGCTAACACTTGCCTTGGCCTTCTTACATTGATTTCTTGAAACATCAATCCGTAGCAACTATCTAATAGTATCTTGAAGAAAACCCTACCTTATTTTCAGGATATTTTGTAATGAAACTTCAAAATTCTTAGCAATCTATGGTGTAGTAGTTCTAGAAGTTTTAAACACATTTTCATAGCTGCATTTTTTTTTATACCTTTTCACCATAAAATATTTTTTGCCTTGAAATGTCTCGTTAGATGAAAAAAGAGGCCATGGACAACCAGTTGACTTACATTTGACCTTAACTTGAAAAGGTTCATTCTTCACATAGTTATAATCTTAATTCTTAATCACACAATACTTTATCAATGCATCCTTAAGCTCATTATGATTAGTAAAACACAATCAATGGAAAAATTAACTATTGATGACCTTGGATCATACATCTCAAAATGATTTTTTCTTCTTAGGACAACCCTCTCACCATCTTCATCACTTTTTGAGTAAAAGCTCCCAAGATCTAAATTATCTAACTCATTTTCGGTTTCAATTGATCTTTCACTACAAGAATCATTAACTCCACTGGCATCACACTGCTGCTAATTCTAGAAATTATGGAATAAAGTTGCATTTGGATCATTTAGAGCAACTCACTGCTACTGATTGTAGTGCTCTTTTATCTTGGATATACCATACAACACCTCTTTATCAGCCAGTTCTAAGATCATTTCATCAAACTGGTTTAACTTTCTCTCTAACTCTACAATTGGATCTTCCACTTCATCCTCACTATCTTCATTATCACCACCATGGCCATGATGGCCATCTTCATGTTCCTCTTCTTCCTCAACCTGCCATTGTGTATTAATGACATAATTGTCCTTTAATAAACATTGACTCCCTCATTAAACACCATAACTTCCTCCTTATTGAAACCAGAATTTTCACCCACATGGTCTACTATATCTACTGCCTTTAGCTCGTATGTAAAGACACCCTTAACCCTTGGCTTATTAAGTGAATTTTTGTCTTTTTTATGCCACCCACAGTGTGTTCTACATACACTTCAAATCCCCCATTATTAATTGCACAAGCAACTATATCCAAAGTGGTAGCATTATTGTGAAGAACCCTAAGCCCTTCACTAAAAGATGAACCTGGTACCCTATAGTAAATGGTCTTTACATTTTTATCTTTATAGCCAATTTCTTTTAACATATCCGTGAAGCACCAATATGTCATGTATTCATCATCAAATTCTTTTCCACACAACAAATAGTCCACATATCTCATTGTTAGGCTCTTCAACAATAGTCTGGATAGTAAAAATGTACTTTGAACTTCACCATCTGCAAGAAAAAATAAATACACAATTGCACAATTTTTTAGTCATAAAATTTTAAAAAACCAATGGATACATAAACAAACACAACTCCACTTCCAAATTTTTATTTGATCAAAGCTAATCTTCATAGAAATTTTGATATCATAAAATAATACACCAACTATTGCCTACTCCATGCAATTCATCCATTGTTTCTATTTGCTACTTAAAGAATAAGCCATATTCTAATAGTTTTCGTACTTTTATGGTGAAGCCCTAGGAGAAGAAATCTTTTTTTTTTTTTATAAGAGAACAAACAATGAAAAAATTAGGATTTTTTGTTTGGGGGCGAGCCTAGAGGAAAGTCGACGAAGCCCAGAGGAGAGGAATGACGTTGTGGCGAGGCAAAATTGGAGATTGGGACTAAGTCGTATTAAGTTAAAGCTAAGGGACTAAATCTTGTGAATTGGAAAAGCTAGAGGACTAATGGTGCATTTAAGCCATGTTAGAATATCTCCTTAAAGAGAATAATTACTAATTTGATCCCTATTTTCTTCAGCGCCTAAGTCACTACCCCTATCTTTATATTCTTCCATTATTTTTTAGGTGCAGGAATGCATAATCAACTTCTAATTTCTCTCAAATTAACCAATTAAGCACCCATATTTAAAGTTTTTCAAAATTTTTGGGGTACAGCTCTACCCCTGCCCCTATTATGGTCTGCCACCGAGAACAAATCTTTGCTGTGATGGAAACTTTTGTTCCCCACTGCACCTGGCTTCATTGTGCCCCTGTTGTAGAGAAATGACAAAGCTTTTTGTTTAACAGGCACCAAAAGACAAAGCTTTCATGCCATCCTTTGATGCGAAAATATGCCACCATTTCTATGAGGAAAGCCAAAATCAGGTCCTCTGAGTTTTCATGGATTTTCATTTTAGTCATCATACAAACAATTGTATTAACTTTATAACAGAAAATAACAGCAGGCCTCTTTTCCATCACTCAAGAGGCTTAAGTGTCCCATTTATCAAAATTTGAGCCGTGAGTCAGCCCAAGTTAAAGTTCAAGAGATTATGCCATATGTGTACGAGCTACCAGAGTTCAAGGGCTATTTCTGGTTTTAGGCCAAAAATAAAAGGAAACCACCTATGACCTATGCTTCGCCGCTTCCATCCGTTTTAGCCATAAAAGGGACTTCCCTGTAAGGAAAGAAATTTTTCATATCAGATTCGAAATCGGATGTCATTTACATCTCTTAATCTCTGCTTCTTGCTTTATAGCTGTCACTGCAATTGTTGAGTTTGATTCACCTCGCACCAGTCGCCTCTGTTGGCCGTCACCGCCATCGCCTCTGTTCGCAGCCGGATTTCAATTGGGGAAGAGTTGAAGTCGAACCTGGCTGTGGCAAAGCTCTTTGTTCGCCTGTCCGGTGGTTATTGCTCCTGACAGCAGGCACGGACCTCTTGTTACTTCTTTTTTACTTTTATTATCAAATTTCACTGATTTTATATATGAATTATTGCTACTTCAGATTTTTAATTAATTAATTAATTTTTTGTTCTTGTTTCTTCACTTTTGAAGTAGTCATGGCGGCGAAGGTTGCTTATCTCCAACATTCTCGACTTTCTTCAACTGCATATAGATGCCTCTCTTTTACTCCCAGTACCAGTCTTCGAAATTTAACTTTAAGCAACAAAACTAACTGGCAATTAAAGCAATCAAAGGGCCAAGTGACTGCTTCACTTGCGCATGGCAATCCATCAGTTTGTGAAGCAAGTGCATCATCGGTTGGTTCTTTCAGCAAGGTAATGGCAACTTTGGGTTAATGTTATATTATTATTTTGTTGCTTTTGGCTTTAAATATTGTTTTTGAGTTTTGTTTTCATTGGATTCTTTTTTTTTTGTAGTTGATCGAGTCTTTGATCAACAGAGTAGATTTGTCAGAGTCTGAGGCTGAGGCATCACTGGAGTTCTTATTGAATGAGGCTAATGAGACCCTGATCAGTGCTTTTCTTGTACTCCTAAGAGCTAAAGGAGAGACCTTTGAAGAAGTAAGACTGGTTTGCAGATTCCAGAGTGGATATTAGAGCGTACTAGTATAACTTTTTTGTCTTATAATTATGTATTTTCTTTATAGTAATCATAGATGTACTTATCTTGTTATTTTTGGCTTGATTAACTAGGAATGAGGATGTTCATTGGACTTAAGACTCTAGAAATGCAATGTTTGTGGAAATTTTAGCACAATGTTTCTAATTAGTTCTATATGAAAATGTTTTGATATCGTTATGAATATGAGGCATACAGTTTGCTGTGATAGGCAAATTTCACATGTTTTATTGACAAAGTTATGAAACTTATCTTTAGATTGTTGGATTGGCGAGAGCAATCCTAAAACATGCCAAAAAGGTAGAAGGATTGCATAATGTAGTTGACATTGTTGGTACGGGTGGTGATGGAGCAAACACAGTGAACATTTCTACAGGTGCTTCAATACTTGCTGCTGCTTGTGGCGCTAAAGTTGCAAAGGTGTTGTTCCTGATTATCACTCTACATCTTTAAGTCTATGAAATATAGTAAATTTTGGTGGTTCCTAACCTTTTAATTTGCATTTCGTTTTCGTTCTCAACCTATTAACTGTTCTCTTTTGTTCCTAAACCTTTTTACTTTTGTTCCCAAACCTTTTTAAAATGTTCTGCATTAGAACCTTTTCAAAAACATTCCCTATTAGTCTCCCACTAGATGGAAACTATAAAGCTAGATGGAACTTGCCACGTAAGTGTAGATGTAGCATTTGAAACTTGATATCCAAAGAAGAAAATTTGATAATTTAAATTGTTCGTAAGCAGTCAAAAAATTATTGTACAGTTTAATTCGGTAGACAGTTAGTGAACAGTTTAAATTAGGATTTCAAAGTATATGTTAAACTTTTACTCTGAGTTAATTAATTCAATCTAGTGGTTGGCTAATACGGATCATTTTCAAATAGTTTAGGACCAAAAGAGAACAACTCGTAGGTTGAGGATAAAGATGAAACAGCAATTAAAGGTTAGGAACTGCCTGTAAAAGTTACCCCATTGAAATAGTAATTTTAATGATTATATTAGGTGATTGTTCTTTCTCAGGATGGGCCAAGTATTTTTAGTGATTGTCTATTGATTATTCACATTGTAGCAAGGCAATCGTTCGAGTTCTTCTGCTTGTGGAAGTGCAGATGTGTTGGAAGCACTGGGAGTTTCTATTGACTTGGAGCCAAATGTAAGTGGTTTCAGAATTTCTCATTATCCATATGATTAAGATTATGCAAAGTTTCTACGTTTGACTACAGTGATCTATATTATGAAGTGTAATTTATATTATGAACTCTTTATAGAAATATAATCTTTATTATCTCTATATGATGATTTGATTCTTTTTCTTGTCCTTTAATTTTTTTTTTTTTTTTTTGTTTCTTAAGGGGGTAAGAACCTGTGTAAATGAGTTAGGAATTGGTTTTATGATGGCTCCAAGATACCATCCTGCAATGAAGATTGTCAGCCCTGTTAGAAAGAAGTTAAAAGTGAAAACAGTATTTAATATTATGGGCCCTTTATTGAATCCTGCTCGAGTACCTTTTGCTGTTGTTGGTGTATTCAGTGAAGGATTGGTAAGATTCTGGATCTCAACAAAGTTAAATATACTATGAAACTTGAAAACACATAAGTTTTTTGTATTTCAATTGTTCTAAATGGGAAATAAAAAATTAAGATCTTGTAAATTGCTTTCATGTTCTTGTATTGTTATTGATAGGTACTCAAAATGGCTAAAGCATTACAACTTTTTGGAATGAAAAGAGCATTAGTTGTTCACTCAGAGGGATTAGATGAGATGAGTCCCCTAGGTAAGATTTATGTGTTTATTCTTCCTCCTTTGTTTTATATGGATTCATTTTACAAAGAGGTGCCTTTTCTTCAACCAAAAAACTTTTAATGTATCAAAGCTTTTGCACTTCTGGTGTTGTTTAACTTTATGATTTATCTGCGTTGTACTTCTGATGTTTGATGGATACAGGGCCTGGGCTTGTTCTTGATGTCACACCTGAGAAAATCGAGCAATTTTCCTTTGATCCCTGTAAGTGTTTTTTCTCCTCTTGTTTTTTTTTTTTTTTTTTGCTTAATTAGAGGTTTGTGGTTTATCATCGCAGGGGTTTCTTCACTATATAGAGTTTTTAGATACTGAATCTTTTAAGAGAATTTCTTTTGTTTTTTTTTTCTGGGGGAAAAATTAGAATTATGGAGTGGCACTACCAATGGTGGTTGGTTATTATGAATTTTTGGTAAATAGTCTGAAGGTGTTGGATTCATCCGCTCCAGGATTTCTAAAAGCCCCCAAATACTTAAATTTGCACTGCTTGTAGTCAAGTTAGCTATGACAGGGCATTTTTTGTTTAAACAGTGGACTTTGGCATCCCTCGCTGCACAGGCGATGACTTGCGGGGTGGGGGGCCTGAATACAATGCAGAAGTTCTAAAACGTGTACTATCAGGAGAAAAAGGCTTCATAGCTGATGCATTTGTATGTTCCAGTTGGACTAGTTCTAATTGGGTTATCATCATTGTAGTGTTAGTTCGATTCTAATGTGGCAGCAATACAGATCCTTAACGCGGCAGCAGCTCTTCTGGTTAGTGGTGTTGTGAATTCTCTTGCTGAAGGAATAACGCTGGCACGATCGACACATTCATCAGGAAGGGCTCTTGAAACACTTAATTCATGGGTAGACATCTCAAATGTAAGTTAAAAATCCATGCATCATTAGTTTTCTAAGCGTTCAAAGCATGACCTGACAAAGATCTGTTCATTCCTCTTTACAGAAAGTAGAGCAGACACAACCTTGATGACAGACAGGTTAAGGTTCCAGTTTGAGTAGCAAATAAAGTTCCCTGATCTAGGAAACCTAGCAGAGAACCGGTGTTTCTACAACTGATTCTAACAGCATTTAAAGGGATTCCCGACAAGCTGCAAACAAAGCCCACTTCACAGAAACGGAAATGATTTCAACCAGTGGTACCGTTCTCTTGACGAAAGGCTTCTTAAGGGCTGTAAAGATCTGAAAGGAGGTGATTCATTGAGATAGTGGTAGGAGTTCCGAATGGCCAATTCTCTAAGACACTAGCCATAATTTTCAAGGTAGCACTTTCCATGATTTGAGAAACTTTTAGTGTACTATCGGTATTGCAAACTGTTTCTGAATAAATGGTGCTTCTGCATCTTCTGCTTTATCATTTAGTCATCCGGCTTCCTGGGGTTGGCCCATGCAATGTGTGAGAACATGTAACTTGGGGAACCTCTTAGGTCTTCGAACTGTTGGCAAGACAGAATTTGTTTGGTTTTTTCATGTCCATTGACCTCTTTTACCGGGGCCATGTCTATTGTATTAGCATTTGTGCAGAAAAAGAATAAATTTATGGGAACTATTGTAAAAGCTTTCATGTTTACGATTAAAAAAATGGAGGAATTTGAATCGGAATTCGCATACCTCTTGGTTCAGTCGCTAATATTTTGTGCACTAAATATCAACCTTTAACATGGAGGCAAATATCCGGCGAAAAAAAAAACATGGACGGAAATATGCTAAGATAATAACATAAAGGTCCTATTTTGAAGGAATTGCTTAAAAAATCGGTTGGAGAAAGTTACTTTGAACCTAGGCGATATTAAGCATTAAGGAGGATATAGAAGAAAAGACCAAGAGCATAAAAGCTAGGGAGAGACTTCAAGACTAAATAACATATGGAAATGGACTAAGGCCGTCAAAAGCCTCTCATTCTCATCCCACTTGACGGACGGGTTGGGTTTGGGTCAAACCCGAAAGCTTAAACCACTTATACTAGCTAGAAAATTTCCACTAACTTGACCCGAATAAGCAAAACTTGTATGCCTGCATCGAAGCGATCAGTGGTGCATTGGCCTATATTCGATGGAGATAGCGGCGATGATGTGGTGAAGGCAAGTCAAACCGTCGCAATGTGATGGAGGCAAGGGCTACAACGGATGGTTTGACTATGAAGAATCTGCAAGATCAGAGATAAAACGCCACAACCCATAGCCACAATCTCGAGAAGTTGGGAGGATGTGAGAGCAAGGCGTCCTCGATTTGTTGTAGCAATTTACAGTTCAAACCTAAAAGATGTTCACAAGCAGAGACTAAGGCTGGGCATAAGTTGGGTTCGGTCAGGTTTTTAGTACAATCAAACTAACCTGAAATAGTCATGGTTTGATAAACATCACAATTAGTTCAAAAATTGAATAGAACCAGGACAAAGGATTTGCAATTCTGGTTCTCAATTTTTTCAGCCTCTAAAAAAATTTCAAATTAAGACACATTGCACCAACAAATTAAGATTTTCAAAACCTCACCAACCAACCACTGCTATCTCCCACCATCACCATGTCATTAGTTGGTTTGGCCACTCGATGCATTTCCAGCCCCGTACTTAGATCCGAAAGTAGTCAGGAAGCAATTCATCAATTCCAACACTTGTTAGGGTCATAGCTCATTTCACTATCTCTAAGTGGCCGTCCATACCATTCTTTGGGACAACAGCGAGTCACACTACTTTCAAGTGACCCATCACTCCCTATCAACTAAATGCAATTGATCTAGTTTTGTCTTAATCCCCCTCCCAAGCTATCATTTGAATAGCAGCCGCATCCCTGTCTGAGTCCAATGCCTCCACCGCTACCCCTACCTCCTTCAACCCCAACTCCGCCCCCATTAACTCTAATTGCAAGCACAGGTAAATGCCAAGCTAGGGTTGCCGAGTAGGATTGAGAAAGTTTCTGTTAGATTTCACCCAAAAGATAACCATCCTCAAAATATAATTTTCAATTTATAAATACATGGAAATTCAATAACATCATAAATCTTATAAACTATTCATACATATACCGTCGGGTTTTAGTTCTAACTTTGATTGCTTACATATGGAACTAAAATTAACTTAAAAACCAATAGTTTTTCCAGTTGTGGAGCCAACACACAACCCATGATCCATTACGACGGGGATAAGGGTTTATCCAACGGCCAAAATGTGCATATGGTCATCCAACTTAACAAACTCGAGCGAGTTAGTCCTTTTTGTTTGACTTAGTACGAGTTAGTCCTCTAACTTTCCAAATTTAACATTTTAGTCCATAAAGTTTGCTAAACTAAATGAGTTAGTCCATCTTCTAACGGAAGGCACCTAGCTTGGCGAAGGACTAACTTAACACCATCTGTTAGTGAGCAGGTAGATTAAAAACTAGTAGAGGTGGTGACGATAGAAGGATTTGAGTTCGACGATGCAAGCTCCACCACATCGACGTCATCAAGAAAGAAACCAAAAATTGGTGACAGAGGCAACATGATGGAGGCATGCCTTTATGGTTGAAGGCAATGGAGAGTGGCAATTCGGCGAGGATCCATTCAACAAATAGCGGCAATTTAGCAATTCGGGAGATGCAAGACTGATGGGAGACAAGAGATTCAATTATTCATCGATTCGGGATACGGGAGACTGATGGGAGACGAGAGACAAGATCGATGCGATGGTAGGAAAGGCAAGAGTTACGGCGAGGGGAAAAAGTGGTTTGGTAGGAGAAGGGCATGAGAACGTTAAGGGTGGTGGAAATCAACGGGCATAAGAGCGTTGAGGGATACAGATAGGTGAGATTGGATATGGGCGTCATATTTTCGAGCTGTTGACGGCGAATCGGCAGTCGACTTTTGCGTAGTGCCATGTTTTTGTTCCCTTTGTTTCTCATCAAACCCAGCTCGACAAAGCCCACCCCCCCCCCCCCCCCAAACCACATCAGCAACACATAAGCCTTCCATCCAATTTGGACTAGTTCACAAATTTTTGCCAAGTTGAGGGACTAACATGCATTGAGTCAAAGATAAATGACTAACTCGTTAGAGTAAGTTGATGGGCCATATATGCATTTTGGCATTATCCAACCTATATTTACTCCAACTATGCAAATGAGTACTCCCTCTTTTTGAAAAGGAATAACCATATTCTATTTTGGACTGTCCCAAATAGGTTAAATTATTTCATTTTTTGAAAATACCCTCATTTAAATTCTCATTATATAATACCCAAAAAGAAAAAATTTTTAATCCTCATATAAACACTCATTGCGCAAAACCCAATTTTTTTTTTAATTTTAGTTTTAGGGCAAAATGAAAAGAATATCATACATTATATATATCTTAATCTCTATACTTCAAAAAATGCTTTATTTATTATGAGATGGAGGGAGTACATGTGACAAATGAGATCTCTTTTTTATTTTGAAATTACTATTATGGTAAGTTTACTATAAGGATTCTCAAAATCATTAGAAAATAAATTTGTTGAAAATAAGATTTAAGGAACACATACTTTTTCCATGTTTGGTTCATGCCTCACAAAGGTCGAATATTGTTATATTTCCACATTTAGTTCAAATAGTTCATCATTTTTTTAATTTAGTACAATAATTAAAAAAAAATTGTAAATTTTGAAAATTTTAGGGGTCAAATGTGTAATTTTTCACCTCTTCAAATTGGGGGAAAATAACTCACCCCTCTCCTTCCCTTCCCTCTCTTCCCCTCTCCTTATTAGTCGTATCCAAACAAACTGTTAAAGTGTCTAGAATAAGCAAGAAATCAACATTAAATTTCAATAACGCCCGATCAATTAATGCACCTTGGTGTTTTGCCCTGTGCCTGGTCCTTCATGGTCTAGTTTCTTTCTGAGCTTCTATTATGTTGATCCAAACGTCATAAGGCTCAAAATGTGTCTTGTCTCAGTTGCTAAAAGCATCGTTGGCCTCCAATGCCTTGAGATTCTCTATCATGTGCCCACAAAGTGCCTCCTTGAGTTCTTGAGCTTTATTCCTTATTACAGGTCCACTAGTGACCTTCAAGGGATCGTTAAGGGTTGCTAGATTCCCATCTTCTCGCCATTACTTAAAAGAATTCATCCTTACATTTGCATTCATTGTCAAATAGAGGGAGATCAGCATCATTGAAAGTGACACTTACATTATACTCGCCCAATAGATCTAGTTGATAGGCATTGTCTCAAATTTTTCTAGTGATTTGGAAAGGCTCATCTCCTGTCGGATGCACTTCTTTAAGCTGAGAATCTCTCTTTTCTCATGTATACCCAGACCCAATCTCTTAGCTGAAACAAAACTTTCTTTCTCCCTTTGTGGCTATGGTGGCATATTGTTAGGTTTTCTTTTCTATTTGCTCCTAAACCTTATGATGCAACTTCCTTACTTACTCAGTCCTTTGTGCACCATCTAAACTTGCAAACTCACCTATAGACAAGGGCATTAAATCCATATGAGTTAAAAGATTAGAGCCATAAAAATTTTGAATGATGAGTACCCAATAATAAAGTGTACAACCCTATTGTAAGCAAACTCAACATGCAAAAAAAAATCTTCCCAAGTTTTCAAATTTATTTTGATGATAGCTTTCAACAAAGTAACTAAGATTTGATTGGCATCTATTTGTAAGTGGCATGTAGTGGAGAATAAAAGTTCTATTTTGATCTTACCCCACAATGTGCTCTATAAGTGACTTAGGAACTTAGTGTCTTAATCAGACACTATTTTCTTGGGTACACCAAGCAACCGAATCATTTTCCTGAAGAACAAGTTTATGTCATCTGTTTTGTGGCAAGGTATGAAATTAGCAATTTTAAAGAACATATCCACAACAACTAAAATAGAATCCTTGTCTTTTCTTGTCCTTCAAAGCCTGCAACAAAGTCCATAGAGATGTTAATCAAAGGATGTAAAAGAATGGGCAATGGTGTACAGTCCATGGGAAGTTTGTTTCGACATAGTCCTCTCACATGATCTATGCATCTCTCACAAACCCTTTCTATATCTCTTTTCATATAGGGCCAATAGAAATGCTTTTTCAAAACATCAAAAATCTTAACTACACCTAAATGTCCCATAAGACCCCTACTATGTGCCTCCCTAACAAATAACGCCCTTAATTAGCTTTATGGCACATATAACCTTTTCTCCCTTAGAAGATATCCATCGTGTAAGTAATACTTACCAAACACTATTTTAGCACATTGGGAATAGATTTCATTGAAATCAGAATCACCAGCATACAAGTCCTTGAAGTGTTCAAATTTAAGCAACTTAGTATTTAGGGTAGCAAATAAAGCGTACATTCTTGATAATGCATCCACCGCTATATTTTCCTTACCTTGCTTGCATTTGATCACATAGGGAAAGGATTAAATAAACTCAACCCATTTAGCATGTCCTCGGTTTAACTTTCCTTGGCCCTTAAGGTGTTTCAATGCTTGGTGATTAGTGGGTATCATGAACTCCTTAGGCCATAAGTAGTGTTTCCAAGTCTCCAAAGCTCTCACAAGTGTATAGAGCTCCTTATCATATGTGCGGTAGTTCAAGGTTGCTCTATTAAGCTTCTCATTAAAGTAGACTATAGGGCAGCCTTCTTGCATCAACATAGCACAATGCCTATACATAAAGTATCAAACTCAATTTTAAAGGCTTTATCAAAGTTAGCTAAGCCTAATAAAGGTTCATTTCTAAGTTTTTCCTTCAACAACATGAAAGCCCAATTTTGAGCTTCTCCCCACTTAAACCCTACATTCTTCTTTGCAATCTCGATTAAAGGTGTTGCAATAGTGGAGAAATCTTTAACAAATATTCTATAAAAACTAGCCAAACCATGAAAAGATCTCACATTAGAGACTATTTTATGTATGGGCCATTCCTTGATGGCTTTTACCTTTTCTTGGTCCACCTCAATGCCTTTGGAACTAACATCATATCCAATAAAGATAACATGGTCAATACAAAAAATACACTTCTTTGAGTTCTTATAAAGTTTTTGCTTCCTCAATGTACTTAGCACTTGTCTAAGGTTCCCCTACATGTTGTTCTAGGCTTTTGCAACATATTACAATATCATTAAAGTACACCAAAACAATCTGCCTATGTGGTCACACAAGACATGATTCATTAACCTTATGAAGGTGCTAGGTGCATTAGTGGGCCGGAAGGGCATGACTAACAATTCATACAATCCAAATTTAGTTTTGAAGGCTCTCTTCCACTCATCCCCTCCCTCATCCTAATCTGATGATAGTCATTCTTTAAATCAACTTTGGAAAATATAATAGAACCATGTAGCTCATCTAACATATCATCAAGTCTAGGTCTAGGGTGGTAGTATTTTTCAATGATCTTATTGACAAGCTTACAACCCATGCACATTCCTCTAGAGCCATCCACCTTAGGTACTAACAAAAACTAGTACACCACACGGGCTCATGCTCTCTTGCACAAAGCTTTTGGAAATCAACTCTTAAACTTGCCTTTGGATCTCCTTAGTTTCCTTAGGGTTACTCCTAGAGGTTGGCCTATTTATTGAACACAAAGGAGTAACTATTCTTAAACCCATCATGTAGAACCCTCATATCATATTGCCATAAGCCATGACCTTTCTAGCAAAATATGACTTGCCTGTGTAGGAACCATGTCACACATCACCTTATCTTTATACTTCCCCATCTCTAGAAAAATAAGGACTTACTTGACAACATTAACATTTTTGGCATTATTTAACCATTGCAACCTATACAGGGTTAGGATGATTTTGTGTGGGCAAGTTTAGCTTCTTCACAAGAGTAGTGCTTGTTACATTCGTACAATTATCCCCTTCAATTATCAAGCTACATACCTTTCCTCCAATAAGATGCCGTGTGCGGAAGATCTTCCCTTTCTAATATGCCCTTTCATGAGTTTGCATGTTCAAGGCCCTCTTTGTAACCAAGCCTCTCCCCTTACATCCACTCTATGGAAAATTGTAGGTTCTTGGTCACTATCATCATCTAGTGGTGGCATGTCCTTGTAAAGATCATCACCTTCATTCTTGGATACTATCTCTCCAAAGTCACTTATGAACATGACCTTTTTTATTAGGATTGTTATGACCCTCCTAGAAGAAAGCTTGGCTAAGGGAGATAAGCTGATTAAATTTCTATTTTAAAACCAAGTTTTCAGTTTACTTATTAAGGTCAAGTAAGTTAGGCAAGGCTTACTAGGTTTCGAGGAGTTTATGAGGTCAAAAGAGGTCAGGAGCAAAATGGTAATTTTGGATCCAGAGGTGTCAAAACGAGTCCCGAGTGTTAAAAATGCGTTTTGAACTTTAACCTTTGCTTAGCACCCAAAATTTTGATTAAGTGTAGATGGTTTGACCAAATCTTGACCATGGGTTACTGTTTTAGGAAGGAGGCTTTTGGACAAACTAATGAAAGTTTGAGGGTTTATAGGATTAAACGCTTTATAACTTGGTAAAGAATGGGATAGTTGCCACTATTTACCATTTCTTCTCTTCCAAACATGAACTCCATCTCGCCTCTTCAAATCCATCTCAATTTTTTCAAAAATCCTTGCTTTCTTTGTGAAATTTGAAGGTTCCAATGGTTTATAGGCATTGAGTAGCTTGTTTTCTGAAGATTTTGTGGTTTTGAAGCTTGGATTCACGTTTTCTTAATTGGTGCTTGTGATGTGCGTGAGGTAACTTTAAATCCTTGAAGCTTTCTTGTCTGTTTGGCCTTTTGATGCATAGGTTTAGCTTCACACTATATGAGCTTGCAGTAGATTATATATACATATATGTGTTGCCCTTAGTATTTTCTTTGTAGGATGAAGACCCGTTACTAAGAATCATGGATTCTCACTGTCTTAGTTTTATGTTGTGCAGGTGGGTAAATTCATTCACAGTCCCCTAACTTTGACGGTTGTCCTAAAGTGGTCCTTATTCTTACATGTTGCTATCATAAGGTCCATTAACTGTTAGATCGTGTCATAAGGTAGTCCTTTATGTTATTTTTTCTGTTAACTTGAACGAAAAATGATGACATGGTGACTAGAATGCCTATGCGGCAGTGCCAAACATATTGTCTGGGCCCAAAATGCTAGGTTGCCTCTTTTCTTATAATAATAAATGACTATATTGAAATAATAAAATACTTTAAGATAAAATTGACAAAAATAAATAATTTTAGGACTTAAAACATAGATTGACATAAAGTTTATGTTCTTCGAATCATCTCGATTCAAAGTGGCTCTTCGGCGGTGAGAACCTTCCCCTGAGAGAGCTCCATCGGTGGCCAGACACGGAAATGCTGGAACACGGAAACATCATCGAGACTAGTACCCGAATAGAAAGACCATCTTCAACCTATTGGGCACATTGAAGCACAGATCCAACCCATTGACCCGGACTTTGTCTGTGCGATGAACTCCTTCTTCACCTTATCGAACGCGCTTTGTTTCAGGTGCGTGATCGTCGTACCAGAATTGATTTATCAGGTCGCCGGTACTTGGAGAGTGAATGATGACTTTGCGATTGGCAACTTGTTCTTCTCTCCGGTTCTCTCTTCTCTCCAATACGGTGGCTGGGGGTCTGGCGGCTGGGGGATCCGACGATACGGTGGCTGGGGAGAGGAGACGAGCGATCGATTCAGATGAAGTAGAATTAACATGAGCCATGATGGCTGCACAGTCGACCTTGGCACGAGACCGATGGTTCGACAGTCCTCTCGTTCTTCATCAGTCCCCAGCCGCTGAAACCTCAACCGTCGGAAACCTTAGCCGCTGGAACCTCCAGCCACAGGAGTGCGTCAAAGTTCCTAAGACTTATTATACCATTTAAGTTCATAACTTTATGAATTTGTGTCAAAGTTAGCCTAAGACTTATTATTCTTACAGTTTCATCACTCATTGTCATGAAAGAGGATGTCATGTGGCATTTCGGACTATCACATCAGCATCCAAGTTGCTAGATCATTAACTTTCATCTAATTTAATGAGAAAATGAACGGAAAGGAATATCTTATGACACAATTCAGTAGTTAAGGGACCCTATGATAGCATATTGTGAGTTTTTCAACCTTAATCCGCAAGCGCACGAGATGTGTGTAGATAGAGTGAATAAGATATCATTCTTACGATAATTGATTTGTATTGTTTGTTAATTACCACTACCTTGAGACTCATTTTAGCTAAATAAGCAACAATTGATGATTTACTCACTATGAAAATAACTAAGTTTGTAACTATACTTAAATTATTACTAAACAAGAACAATACACATAATGCAAATTAGGGGTTTTCTAGTGAATTAACAAAACACACTTCCTATAGTTTTCATTATTTGACTTGGTTAGCTAGTAAATTAAGGCTAATAGTTTGGTTTTTCTACTTGCTGGTGAAGTTAACTAATTGAGCCCTTACTTTCCCAAGTGAAAGGATCACTCTCCCAAGCTTATACTAGAATGGACTCTCATCTAAATTGCTAGTTCAAGAGGGGCATCACAAGTTCAATTTACCTTCACCTAGTGTCCTAAACTAGTCTCCCAATAAGCCCATGACCACTACACTCTTCTCCTAATTCTAATTCCTTTTAATCCTTTCCAATAGTTTAAAAGAAATCTAAGGTGCAATTGACTAGGGTCCTTAATCAATCAATACAACAATAAGCTCAAAGAGAAGAATAACAAGCAATGGAGGAAAACCAAAGTCAAATAACCATTAATCAAACCAACATAACCAATTCAAGTAGCTACAACCATAGAAAGTGTAGAGAAAACTACTCCATAATCAAACTAAACATAAACATGAAAATACATAAAAGAGCATTCATGTCTAAATACAAGATAAAAGAAGGAAAGAAGGAACCCAATAGAGTTTAGATGCTTGATTACTCAAGGCTCCTATAAGTCTTCAAGTCCCCCAAGCCTTCTCCAAGCAAGAATCCACAACTGCTCTCAAGGAAGATGAAGAAAATGCAAGAAATGGTGATGAAAAACCTAAGTCTAAGATGAGAAGATGAAGATGAAGAATGAGTTCTTTTGCTAAGGTCCAGGTTTTTCTACTCTTGGAGATGTCCTTTTCACCCCACCAACCCATTTGGATAGAAACCCTTGGCCAATAGGAAGCTTAGATTCAAAATTGAGGTGGGGGACCATTCTTCCCGAGTACAGGGGTGCCTAGGCCCTAGGAGGTGGTCTTTGGGTGCCTAGGCCTCCAGGTTTGAAGGTTCCTGGTGCCTAGGCCTCAAGAAGGGGTGTCCTGGTGCCTAGGCCTTCAGACTCAAGGGTGCCTGGGGCCTAGGCCTCAGCTGGCGCCTAGGCCTTCAGAATGCAAATTTCAGCTAGGAACTTTTGAACTGTGGTGCCTAGGCCTTACTCTTGGGGCCTAGGCCTCACAATTATAAATCCGCTTTGACTTTTGTATGCCCTTTTCTATTCCACTCATCTCAGTGCCATTCCAATGCTACGGTTCGCTTCTCCAACTTACAAAATGAAGGATCAAAGCAAGAATCGGCAAAAAATGTTGAGTGGTGAGGTAGAAAATGATGGTCAAAATTGATAAAAAGTCAACATATTTGACCACAAAAATTAACATCTATCATAGCACCATGTACAATTAAGGACCACTTTAGGACAACCATCAAAGCTAGGGGGACTGTGAATGGATTTTAGCCTTTGTGCAGATACTAAAGTTAATGAACCTGAAAATCGTTGAGGGTTGTCGATGTAGTTATTGTTGCAGGTACACTAATATGAGGATATTTGTATTCTAGTTTACCTGATTACTTGTTGGTTAAGCTACATTACTAACTACAATCTTCTTGGCCATAGAGGCTAGTGAGCACGTGGAGGACTTTGGAGACTTACTACCAAGATTTCCCATCTAAGGTGGGAACTAGTTGATTGGATCTTAATAGTACTAGCCTTGGCGTTTGATGTATGCACTAGTAGCCTCCAATGTGTATGGATAGAGTAATGGACTCTAGGGTTGCCCTAATAAGTGGTCATAGCCTTTTTTTTGTTTAAGATGCCCACACATGGTTAATTATGTGTAGGATTATCATTGATACTATGATGGTTTAATATGCTTTAACTCTTTAAATGTCGGATTTATGAAAAATGGCTAGGCTATGTAAATGTTTTATAGTTTTCTACTTGTCCAAGTCAAAGTAACACTTGCATGCATACTTGGATTTTTAGGATAAACAACTAATGGCATGAAGTTTTAACAAGGTTGCACATAATTAATTAGTCAATCATGACTGAAGTGTTGGGTTTCGGGAGCCAAACAGCGCAACGGAATTTAACCGAAACCCTCTAGGATCCAAGTGAAACGGGGTAAACCGGGTGTTCGAAAATTTTCATACCTAATTTTCGGTTGAGATCTCTCACTCAACTGTAGAGTCGAATCACAAAACCTGAACAGTTAATGTGTTCAGGCTCTCTATGGTATCTACACGAGTCTCTCGGGATCACCACGCTTCCACCACATCCCGGCAGATGCGTTTCTCTTGCGCTCGCAGTGCTAGCTTGCGTCCTCCAAGGAATTGTAAGAGAAGAGTGCGGCTATCCTTTTGGAAGGCTAGGGTAAGGAGACCTGCGCATTTCTCACTAGAAGTTGTATTTATAGTGAGACTCAACTTCTAGGCCTAATGGGTTTCAAAGCCCTAATACAATTAGGCTTTAATTTCGGGCTTAATAATGGCTCAACTATTGGGCCCATTATTAATACAAAATTATTGTGAAACCAAAACCCAAATTATTAGCCCATGCACTCTAATGATCCAAATGGCTCTATGTGTGCGACCCAATAGGCTCTTACCACGTTGGCAATGATCATAAATCACATTTATGATCATAAGCAATGAGCAGTGTCTAGCAACACATCATTGCTACCCAAGTGACAAGATTGTCGGTGATTCGACTAAACCTTTATGATCATCACCGATATATGCCATTGTCCCTTTGTCCAAGATATCAAGACTAAGCACAAGATATGGAATGTGTCACTCTCGTATAGCCCAATCTTTGGTTTCTTTGATTACCGAGTAGACCAACTTAAACTGATGACATTGATATCGTATATCAACTCATCCGAGCATAGCCATGCATTTTTCTAAGTCTTACTCTATCAAGGGGCCCGAAGATATCACTCCCGTTACATAGGAGGGACAAATCCCATCTTGATCATACAAATCCCTCCACATGATATGTGACATACCCAATGACCTCCTTCAAGTTCACTCAGTTACGAGCAACAAAGGAAAATATCAAAGTATGTGACTTACATGTAGGGAACCTTGATGATCTTAGGTCGAAGGACTACATATACCATGATTACTATGAGAATCACTTATGACACTCATATAATGATCCATGAAGTGTTCTCATGGTGGGTTAGTCCAGTACACAAGTTCTCCAACTTGTACCCATATGTAGACTACATATCTCATATTAGTCTCCACATATGCTAGTCATTATGTATTATTGCAATCCGCTCCACAATAATTCTATACTAGGGACATTTAAGACTATCATTATTCTAGGGTTACAATTATGTTTATTACGTTACGCAGAAACAAAACAACAAACATAATTGCTGGATTAATGCCTCAATAAAATATCATGACTCAATGTGCAAAAATACAATCATCTCATGATTGGCTTTTTGGGCACAACACTAACACGAAGTGGGACATGTTCCCATAAGTTTCCTGGGTAGGGCCATGAGGAGCCGAGTTAACAATAATCCCTAGAAAAATATTCTTTGCCTCTACACTAAAAGCACTGCATGTCCATTGCTCGCCTTTGGGGTGTGGATGGGGTTACTCCCATGTCTTTGGAGCACTTGGGTGCTCCTTTGTGGATAGGAGCTTTTACATGTGGCTTTGAAGGTTCCTTTTGAGAATCCTTGGACCAATTGCTCCTCCAACTAGCCTCTCCTCCTTGCATACTTTTGGCAGGTATCCTTTGGAATTACTTCTTAACCTTGATGGCATTATTCTTTAGCTCCTCCAAATCAAAGTAAGGGCATAGGTCCACTATGTTGGCAATATCTAGATTGAGTCCTCTTAGAAACCAAGCCATTTTAGCCTCTTCCTTCTCTTCAACATGAGCCTTATTGATAACCATCTTCATCTCTTTAAAATAATCCTCCATATTCCTTGAGCCATGGGTAAGTCTTTGCAAGTTTTGGTGAAGCTCTCGAGTGTAGTAGCTAGGAAGGAACCTTCTCCTCATAAGGGCCCTTAGACCTTCCCATGTTTGGATAAGGTCTTTTCCATTCCACTGCCTAGTTTGAACTAATTGCTGCACCAAACAAAAGTATAGTTAGTAAACTCATTTGTAGCTAACTTCACTTTCTTTGCATCAGAGTACTCATGGCAATCAAAGATCATCTCCATTTTTGCTTCTCAGTCCAAGTATTCTTTGGATCACTATTTCCATTAAATGGTGTAACAGTAAATTTGATAAAACTTAAATTGTCATCAACCCTAGGTTGTCCTCTTCTGGGCCTTTTCAAGGGTTGTTGGTAGCACTCATGTGCCCATCTTCCTCTTCATCATCAAGGTCATCTTCCTTAGGCTGCACTACTTGCCTAGGCCTTAGGGTTGCCTTCCTTTGGCTTAGAGATGAAGGCGCCTCTCAACTCACTATGAAGTTTAACTCGGCCATCTGCCTCTTTCCTTGCTCTATCTAAGCCATCAACTTCTCAAACATGGCTTGCACTTCCTTGACTTTAACCTTAGCATCACTGTCTGCCATTTTGCTTGAAAAACCAAGATTATCACACACTCTCTCATGTGCTTCACTCTTAGCACTCATACTCAATTTGTTAGACGGAATTGCTATAAAAGACTTAACTCTAAGGTTCTAGATGAACTATACTAAAAACACACAATGAAAAGCCCAATTTTTTGAGAACTCGGTCTTTGAAAGATGAAAAAAAAAATTTGTTTTCAAAAGGCTTTTGTGTTTCAGAAAGGTATTTGGAAATCTTGGTGTTCCACAATAAAGGACCATAGGAACCCCTCTTGAAACCTTGTTCAAACACTAGAACTTGTGCCTCAAGAGACAACTCTTTTCCTTCAATCCCTCATTGCCTCATACTCCCTTTCCTTATTTTTATTTATTTATTTTTTTTGACACTAATGAACCAAATAGCAAGAGGTAAATGAGATGATCGAGTTTTTTTTCTAGTAACCCTTGGAAACAACTTTGAAATAAACCAAAATGAAGAACTCAAAGGTAATGTAAAAGAAACCTAAAACATAAGAAACAAAAAGGATTTAGAGTAACATGAATTGAAAGGAAGGAAGCAAACAAAATATGAATGAAAGAAACACAACTTAATTGGATGTATTTGGGATGAACTTGTAGCTTTGATACGACCTGATACAAGTGACAAGACCAAGCAAGTTGTAACCCAAGATCCTTCAAGCCTCCAAGACCCTCCATAAGACTAGGAAAACCCTTACCTATAACCAACTTGTGGCTAGCAATGAAAGGTATAAGAAAGAACACAAGAAAAAGACATGAATCTCCTCATCTATCAAGTTAAGTTCACAAAGAACTCAAGGTTGTGCTTGAATAACAATTCAATATATGATTGAAGTTGTTGTGAAAATAATACAAGGTTTGTTCTTAAATAACGTTATTTTGCTAAAACCCTAAAGAAAACTTTAAAAAATGAGCTAAACAAACCTAAGCATGCGAGGAGTCCTAGTTGGACTTGGATAAGACTCTCAAACATGCTAATGGGCCCGAAGATGCTCCCAAAGCATGTCTCCCACAAAACTTATGCTAAACTGAAATCTAAGATACAAATAAGTCTGAACATACTTAGAGTGTCTAGAATAAGCAAGAAATCAACACTAAATTGCTAGAACGCCCAATAAATCCCAAATGAGCTCTCTCAGGTGAACCTTACTGTGCCATGGGTATGCCTTGTGCCTAGTCCTTTAGGGGCTAGTTCCTTCTCAAGCTTCTAGTATATTGTTCCAGACATCATAAGGCTTAGAATGTGCTTTTTCCTAGTTGCTTGAAGCATCATTGCCCTCCAATGCCTTGAGATACTCAATAATGTGCCCATGAAGTGCCTCCTTGAGCTTTCTGGCTCTCTTCCTTATTATAGTTCCACTTGTGACCTTCAACGGATCCTTGATGGCTACTGGATTCCCATCAACATTAGTTACCCTCTTTTTGGTTTGTGATGGTAGTATGAATTGGCTTTACATGTTGCTTTGTTTCTCAAACTTTGCATAGTGAATTGATTTTGAGTATTTTTTGTGTAATGTAAAGTATTAATTGGAATTGGTTCTTACTGTGCTTATTAATTTTAATTGATTTTGTATCTTGTATTTTATGTGAATAATGTCATTGAGTACTCTAAATCACTTTGGTAGTGTTTCAGAAGCTAAAGTGCCATAGTATGAGAAAAATGGCTTGGTTATGGAAAGAAGGCTACAATAAAAATATCAGAATCTAACAAGAACCAAAGTTGTCTTCATTATTTTTGTGATGAGAACAATTGTGGATTTTGGATATTGTGCTTCCTTTTGAATGTATCCTATGGTAGTGAAAGACCTTATAATGCATGAGGTGGAGGAATACATTAAGAGTTTCAGGGGACAGAAACAATTGAGGCAGTGGCTGCCAAGTATTTGGGAAATAGGCTTGCAGCTAGCTTAACAAAGACTAGGAATTTAGTCATTTTGAGGATATTGTTCCATGCATTCACATTTTTTGTTTTAATAGGAGTTGTCATTAGACTATGGAAGTTGTGTGATATGTTTGCCTCAACATATGTTTGGCAGTGATGTTTATAAGATAGCTTCCTAACGACTTATTTTAGTGAATGGATAATTGACCTTGCAGGTTATCTATATCTTTTGGCCATGTGCAAGTATAGGTACTCCTTATGTCAAGAAGTAAAGCACACTTCTGGTCAGGCTCTAAGGTGCTATGGATATATATGTTTGTATTGGCAGTACATATCCTGTGCCATTACCTATGTATTCAAGACATCTCACATAACTAGTTAAGTGTTGCAACTGAACACCTGATTATGTTTATGTATTATCAAACTATGGTCTTTTATAAGATGAAACATGTTTCTCTTGTTTGAAGTCTTGTGCCTCATAGTGTTTATTAAGTTAAGTTCAAGTTTATATGGTATGATACGAGAGACATGTTTTGCACATCCTATAAAGTTTACAAACTGAACCAAAAAATTTCATTTTGTTTCAATTCTTGGTGAAAAGGGCACATAAATAGGAAAAAAAAATTAATTTCAACATGAAGAACTCCATTGAAATAATAAGACATGGCCTAGCAATTTTTTTTTCACTTCCCATAAAGCTAGACATTGATTAACCAAAAGCATGATAATTACTTTCATTTACCTAATGCTAGCATGTTCAATCAAATACCTTAACAAAATCTAGTTAAATGGTTGAATTAGTCTATATTCTAACAGAATTCTGCCAAACCATCAAACAAAAAAAGTCCAATAGATACTAAAAACCTCAGCTTCTTCTACTCCATAGTCAAAGTCAGCGGTGGGTGCCTTGCCCTTCTTTGCCTTGTTGGCTTCATTCCTCGTAGTTTTTCAAATGTTTGCCATGTCCCTTATATCATTTAAATCCATTAACAAACATGAAAGGTGTATGATATATGGTGACTTACTATTGATGGAGCAGATGATTTGGCCTTACAAGTTCTAAAATTGTGATCAATTCTTTCACATTTGGTACACCTAACCATAATTGACCTAGCTTGTCTTGATTCTTGTCCAACCTCCCTTTTCCTCATTCCCTTTGGCCTACTAGGTCATCTTTGAAGTGGTGAAGGACCACTTCATTTGGATTAGTTGAGGTGAGATCGATCTTAGGTGATGGGTGAATAATTTCACCATAAGCTTTCAAATATATCAACCATACAATACTTAGAGCAGTAGTCATTATCATTAACTCTTTTGAACTGTAAGTATTCATCACATGTTTACAACAAAAAATTGAGTTAACATCCACTATTCATCCATGACATGTCCCCATCCCAAAATCCATAGTATCCAAATGTTTCTTAGCAAGCACCTGAAAATCATCCTTGCCAGCAAATATAGGAGTTTAGATCCTAAAGTCTTTAATACTATTATCTACCTCTACAAGCGTAATGTTGTCCATGTATGTCATGAAATCTATCATGTTGTAAGCTTTAGCAGCCAATCAGTCCTTTCTTCATTAGAGTAAGCAGTGTCATCGAAACCTCCTTTCAGTCCCCTCACTCAAAGCAAGAAAAAGAAAGAAAAAAAAAAAAGAACTGATATCTTATATTCTACTATTGGCTTTTTGTCTCTCATGATCAAGAAAGGAAAATAAATAGAAGCCCATTTTGAAGAAGCCTTACTAAGAGGAAAGGGACCAACTTCAAGGCAAGTGACCAAGGGAACTAGGCAAGAAATGCAGGCCTAAAAAGAATATGCTTTTAGTAGTGTAGTCAGCCCATGCTTTAATGCTAACCCTCCAAATTAACTTGGCTATAAAATTGGAATATATGTGTCTGGCACAAAACTTATGTCTGGCTTGTGGAAATGCATGAATGACAGCTAGGGTGTTCATCCAACCCAAGATACCTGCAAAACCGATTGCCCTAAACCAAATCAAACCAATGACAATGCGAGTAAATTTGGGTTCCTGTTATAAAACCTGGTTATACATGTGGGTCAATTTGGATTCCTATTGTAAAACCTGGTTAACCCGCATCGACCGCTTCTAATCCCCAATTTCTGATCTATATCCCCATGTATACTCACGCAACATTGCCTCCTTCCAATTCAGCAATATTACTCTCACCTGTTTCTCGCTGTCTTGTTGCAACAAGACCCACGTTCACAAAATTTCCTGATAAGTTTTTATACAAGGGTTTTGCAGCGAACTTGCTATAATTTACTCACTGGGTTCTATGTTTTTCGTTGTTTACTTCAAAATTTTGTGGCTTTGACTAAATAAGGTTTATTCTTTAGCGTTTCAAGGTGTAGTTTGGGCTTGCATTGTTGATATGGTTTTTCTGAATTCTGTGGAGATCGAATGGAGTGAATAGTGAAGAGGGAAACGAAGCCCTGATGAGGGTTTTTGGCTTCTCTGTGGCACTTCATCTGCTTCCTACCTTACTTCATGGGGCTGCTGTTTTTCGGAATAATTAAAGCCAGTACCTTCAATTCGTTTTGAGGTTCTTGTGCCCCCCTTCTTCTTCTTCTTCTTGCTATTCCTTCAATTGTGTAGTATACCTTGCCTGTAGCATCTAGACACAGTATTCACGTAGAGAACCCCAACTTGTCCCAGATAATTGATTCAGTTTGTGCAGAGTAGTTGAGACACTAAAAGTGTTCATCCCTATTTGAGAGAAATTATATTCCTTGAAGAATGTTTTGTTTCTTTGTGGTTAAAATTGCAAGTACTTTTCCTATCCATGTTAAGTAGGATAGTGTTCCCCCTCATTTGTTCGAAAATTATGAGAACATTTTGGTATCTTCCCCGTAAGAATTCTATTATTCTATACATCCCATGACGTTAATCCCATTTCTGATGTGCAAATAAAATATGTGGGGAGTGTGATTGGCTGTTCCTAGCCTCGCCAGCACCTCTTCTTCTACAACTGGAACCACTGGTTGTATATGAAACCCGATGACACAAACCGACGATAAAAATCAACTCCAGCACCTTGGTTGGATGGTAGGAGTCCTAAGCCACAAGGAAACCAAGCGCTCACAGTGAGAGAAACCCTAGCAGAGCAGGGATGTACTTAAAGCAACTAATATAACATTCCTTTTTCAAGTTTAGAATCAAATTCCCCTAGTAGATGTACAAATGTTACTAGATGTATAAAGCAAAAGTGGCATCTAGAATTAAGCTACAATCTGGGCATTAAAGGCTGAAAAGTCTCGTAAAAGTGACAAAAGAAGGAAA
Source organism: Aquilaria yunnanensis (assembly GCA_039654915.1). Classification (NCBI taxonomy): domain Eukaryota; kingdom Viridiplantae; phylum Streptophyta; class Magnoliopsida; order Malvales; family Thymelaeaceae; genus Aquilaria; species Aquilaria yunnanensis. The sequence goes on from CM077595.1 coordinate 45,843,759, forward strand.
AAAAAAAAAAAAGGCTACGCTGAATGAATGTACCTAAGAAATCTCTCAACTTAGAAACTATGCAGCATCACTTGGATGCAAAGATGGCTTCCAAGTCTCTGTACAACTTGTTAGGCTTCCACTTGAAATCTGATGATGAGTTGACTGAAGAGCTCCCACTGCTCTTCCAACCCCAAAGTCCGCTCCCTCTGGCGCCACTGCTTGAGGGATCACCCCTGTCATCTTTGCTAAAGCCAGCCCTTGCTAATTCCCTGAGCTGTTTCAGCCATGGTTTGTCTCTTGTCCCGGAGCTCCCGCTGCTTGAGTTCTGGTTCCTTTCTGAACTTCCTGTGTCCACATTTTCTTTGCCTTCACGCTTATCTATCGGGAAGTTGCTTTCGAAGTTCTTCACCATCTTATGTGGTATGAAGTACATCAGGAATCCGATGGAGGCTAATTTCAAGCCTGTCAAGAAAGTGTTCTCTGTGGTATCCAGTTCCTTTATCTGTCTGTAGAGAGCATACCATTCATTGGCCATTTGAGCCAAGAATCCCAACAAAAACAACAGGATCAACAGGATACTGACTTTAGTTTCATCAAGAGCTGAGAATTTTGTCTCCAACAGAGCGAGACAGGTAGCAAACAAGCCCACTTCACAAGAAAGAGAAATGATTTCAACCAGCTGTACCTTTTTCTTGATGAAAGGCTTCTTAAGGACCAGAAAGAAGAGCTGAAAAGAGGTCATGCTCAATAAGATAATTGTAGGTGTTCTAGATGACAAATGCTCTGAGAAGACACCGGCCAGAACTCCCAAGGTAGCTCTCCTCATAGATTCCAGCAATGTGTAGTATATTCTCAGTATCCCAAACAACTTCTGAATAAATGGTGCTTCTGCATCTTCTGTTTCATCATCCGATGCAATGATCCGATCATCCGGCTTCTTGGGATTAGGCCTACCAATCTGTGACAGCATGTATTTCGGAGGACCTCTTAAGTCTTCAAACAGTGGGCCTAACAAGGTTAGATAAACAGAATCTGTTTTGTTTTTCCATGTCCATTGCCCTCTTTTACCGGGACCAAGTGTTACTCTGATGAGTTCCTGATACCAGTGAAATTTCTGCCCTACTTGATGAACTTCCTTGTACTGCAGCAATTTGCCAAGTGTTATACCAACTGAGAGGAACAACAGCAGTGAGATAAGTAGAAAAGCTGTAACACCCAGAAGCAGAATTCCAATTACAAGTCCTGACGTTGCTCCCCCTTCAACCATAAAGAACTTAAAAGTTAAGTTTAGTGTAGGCACTAGATAGAAATGACACAAGTTATCGAGATGTGCAGAAAAAGAATAAACGCTACAGCAAAGATCAACATCAAATGCTTTCATGTTTCCTGCTGTGTCCAAAGGTAAGCAAGAATACAATCAAACAGTACAAACCATGTCTTTGATTTCTAATACTTTAGGCAGAAAATATGTTTTTCATGCTTAATGAGCCTAGCCAACACTTTGTGCACAAATGACATGTGACAATGTTTCAAACACGAAGAACAGAATCCGATATCACTCACATTTGGGAAAGAAGTTTCCAATTGTACCTGTAATTAGAGCAGCAGAGGCCTTGCATAAACAAGGTAGTGATAGAATGACTAGAAATATCTCAAATCGTGGAAATACAACTGCTCCATAACTTCGCTCTGCAGAACCATTTTTCTTGAACTTCAAGATGGAAAGAAGTAGCAAATGCACCAACAACAAACTGCCACCAATGACCGCTAACCAGAACATGCTTCTGTCAAATTCCCTCCACCTACAACAGAGCAGAAGCAAACATGTAGATCAATGTAGAAATCACTATTTCTTTTCCTACTTGTACTTTTGCAATCCTGTGCAAATATAAGGAACAATGCTATGATAAAATATCATAACGCATTGATATGGTATGAGAATAGAGATTTTGAAAAAATAAAACTTGAACATTTGCATGTGCCTGGCAAGAGTGAAGAAACAATTTAAAAACGATGGGGAGAGAAGTTCCGTTTAAAATTTTGTAAGGGAGTAAAACCTTCACAAGACTTGATAAACACGTTAAATGTCTCAATCTCTATGTTTTCTGATGATCCAGTGTGCGAAGATTGCATAATAACTTACCCATTAGGACTATTTCTTTCAGATATATATTCTGCTACTGGATCAAGACTTTGGCTCTGAAACATAAACAGAAGTGAAGAAAATACTAAAAAAAGAAGTTACAAGCCAAAAGAAACTCAAAGCAATAATCATTCTTACCTCAAAATAAGATGCATACTCCATTGCTGTAAGTGGCAATCCATATACAGGTGCAGCTCTTTCCAAGGTCTCTTCTTTAAATTGTACTGATTGCAGAATTTCTTTAACATAAGGTCTCGAAATGAATGAATGTGAGCTGGTACGAGGATTCTGTTCCCATAGAAGTGGCTGGAGTTGAATGCCTCCTGTTTCCCATGGAAGGCTAAAATAAGGAATACTCCACTTCAGACCCCTAGCAAATTCATAGTACTCAACTGGTAGCGTCACAGCCATAGACCTCGAGAATGCGAAAACCTGAATGTGGCAGGCACTTCTCTGCATACAAGAAAGAAATTAACAATTTATCAGTTTAAACCTTTAAATAACGATCCAGCTATCTCAATCAATAGTTGAAAGCTATGGCTGATTGATAATAAGGTAGGTATAGTAACATATTAGAAGCATAAATGGCCACTACCAAGAACAGATACCTAGATGTACTTATAATGTCCTAAGTGCCATCAATACATGAAGTGATATTTGTCTTCCAATATTTCTTTTTCCAGTTTGACTGTGGACTATGTGTGTTCTAAGAATCAAACGAGAATCCTTGAATTTCAAGAAAACACTTGATTCTTTTAGCAGAGAAATATAATAATGATTGAACTGGAAATAAGAGTGGATAAGTGCCATACAAAAAGAATCCTTGCAGGATCAGATGTCAAAGATGAAGATGGTCCTGCATATGCCCCAGCAGATTGAAGGCTTGCAGTGGATGCAGTGATCAGCCCCGCAGCAAAAGAAGTCAACAAAAAGGAAGCAGTTGCAAAGGTGGAGGCTATGGAAGATATTAAAGGTGTGCAATCTGTAGATAAGCACATATGCATAGGTTTGTCACTGAAAAATCCTACAAAACATCGATTTTTTCCATAATTCAGAAATTAAGGAACAAAAATTGACACTCACAATGCATAACTTGGAGAACGTTGGACACGATATTTTTGTTTCCAGCAACATCTGCAGTAACATTTTCTGGTATGCTGATTTTAACAACCCTATCAGTTGCTTCTATCTCTGCAAGGTATATTCGTCGACTAATTTCATGGAATCTGTAGCTCATTGAAAGGAAGAGAGAGTGAGTATGCTTGAGAACTGAAGTTAAATTTTTTTATCTCCTTTGACAGAATATAACTAGGGAATCAACCGAATAAGGACATTGATACACACAATCAGAGCTAAAAGTACAGTTGACAGTAAAAAGAACAACATGCCTCCTAACATGCCCGCCTGAGATGGACATAAGAGATGAGTTGAACCCGGAAACAGGCTTCATGAACTTTATGGAGACCGGGATATTGCTTTCTCTTGTTCTCATACTATATGTGCTTAATCTTACATCAGGCCTCTGAGAATCTGCAGATGGCACATTTTTAAATCAGAACTTACAAACTCAAAATCTTGTAATACTCATGTTATCACATCAACTGTTCCACTTAATCAAGGTCCTGATCTAAGGTTTGGGGCTACATTCAAATTTGAAGTTTTAGCCTGTTAGATCACGAGTCAGAGCCACAGTCACAAGTCATTAAGCTTTAACTTCATAAGAAGTCTTGCAATGGGGAATATTCAATCATCGATTCCTTAGGTTATCCTGGGGTTTGGTATGAGTTTATGCTTGACATGGTGCTTTGCACTGGTAGCTGGTTTGTTTTAAGTCAAAATGCTTTAGCAAAGATATCAGGATTCACATACGTTTTGCTGGTGAACCCTTCTTAGCTTATTTGCTTTCTATAGTTGTCAACTACATCCATGACAGTGTTCTAAGGCTTTATGTTAAATTTTGAGTTGATTATTTCCTAGTTGGTTTTGGCTAGGTAGTTAAACACTTGGGACTGAAGACAGTCCCTCGTACAAGAAATCTTTAGTTTTGAAGTGAAAAAGATTTGAAAAACTAAAATGAAACTTTTTGCCTGAAAGAAGCAGAATGTTTTCAATGTATTCAAGAAAATTCATACCAAAAAGGAATGTAGCTGGTGCAGTAGGAGAAACATGTGTCCTGTATCGGCTTATGACATCACTTGAGTTGAAGTTTATTGTGATAATAGCCATGCTAGATATGCTAGAAACCTGGAAAGAAAGAGTGAAATGAGGATACCAATGGATAAAAAAAAATGTGCATGTGTAGCTATTAGAAGCTGAAACAAAGATTTGTGCCAACCGCAGAATTGACTGACCGCAAACCCAAATCTACGTTCTCCATGGTTTTCCCCAATAATTGGATGAAATTCTCCTTGACTTGTGTTGAGAGAATTGAGAAGCTCTGCTGATGAATTGAGAATAGGTGAAGAGAAATACAGATAAAGCTTTAAATTGTCAGGGTTGTTAGTTGCCTGCACAGTTCTGGTTTCACTGTTTAGTTGAAGCAACTTTTCAGGAACATGGACCCTCAGGTTCACAGAAACGCTTCTTCTATCTGCCAAAGAGATACCACCAATAGAAAAAATTTTCACAAGTCAACATAACAAGCTCCAGTTCCGTTTGCTAAGCACTACTTTAAACCAACTTGAAATGGCCGCGAAATGATTGAGCATGCCAAACTTTTGAGGTATTCAAGTGTTTTCCCAACTATATTCTCTATTTCAAGTAGAGGAGATAAAGCCAAAAGCAGAGGAACAAATAATAAAACCCGGAAACTAACCATAGTGTATATAGAAACTTGAATTATCTGATCTTGTAAACGCATTTCCAGCAGCATCGGTGCAAAAGCCTTTATCCATCACCAGTATCAGTCTCCCATACTGAATGGTTGATGATAAACGCACAAGAAGTGAGTATTTGAGGCTTGGCTGAAGAATTGTGAGTGAAGATGGTATAACTTGGCCAGCGCCGTAGACTAGCAGCTGCACAAGTGTACAATTTATTAGATTCAGCCTCAGATTTTCATTAAGAAAAAAAAAATTTCTATGAGACCAACAAAGCAAATATGAACTCCTATTACAAGATACAAACTAGGAAAGGGTAAAACAAATGGAATGAAACATCTTATTGCAAGATACCACAATTCTGGACATGAATAAATATGACCTTTTCATTCAAAATCTTTTTTTTGTTTCTTTCTATCCTTGAAATATTTGAAAAATTCATTTTTTTACAACTATTCTCACTCTTTTGCTTGTGTGGGGAAATGCGGTGTTGATCCTTGTATTTTTATAATACTCCGCTCAAATTGAAAGAGTCCAGGCATAATGATGAAAGCATCAAGTAGGTGTAACTGAAGTACAAATTTCACATATTTTGATCGGCCATCTACTCACGTTGCAGGAATTTACAGATGAGCATCTGAAGCCGCCTCCACCAGGACAAGGCTCAGTAAATGTAACATTTACAGGAACCTCTAAGGAGTTGGTAAAAGCCATTGATGATGTAACATATGCTGTTGGGGCAATGTTGTCTGTAAAAGAGTTGAAAAATCAATTAAGTTCATCAAAAAGGATGAACTAATAGTGGCAAAAATACAACTTATTCATTAAGCTGGGCAAGGCATCAACTAAAACACAACAATTACGCTGTGCAAACTTTTCAAACCACGAAAATGATCTTCCATGTAATTACCAAGGTGTCTAAACTCGGTGGAACTGGAACTCCCATAGTACTTCCTAGATTCAGCTAATAAAACGCATTAACTACATGAAAAGTTCAGAAGCCAGAGCTAGTGGCACCTCAGAAACCCTCTATCCACATATTTCATGCTTTTGTGTTATATACTAAAGGAAAAACACTACAATGAGTACCAAAAGGTGATTATTTACTATTTTAGTCTCAAATACGAAAATGAATGTGCATTAAAACGATGGGTATAAAAGAAAAACCGTATTAGTTGGCGCTCGTTTTGAAATGTGGTGGAAGTACCCATAGCATTAACTAGACATACTCATCTTAATCTTGAAGGGTAGTAAATGACAGGCAATAGCCGGCAATTGAAAAAAGTAGAAGGTAAGTGTCTTAACCAACTGTCCAGCTATAGCTAGTGCACCCAATGCCTTGAGACCCTCTCGTGCAGACCTCAAATGTGTGATTCCCATCAAGCAAGTTCGAGTACATAATCTCGCCACTTCCACATTCTGAAGTCATGCCCAAATCAAGCTGCATTTGTTGCAATAATCAGAATTCAGAAGATCTAAATAGCTTGCAGGAACAAAAGGGGCGAAAAGTCTGCATCCTCATCCTAAAAATGATGCATTTTAGTATTAAAATTGCAATTCGACATAAATTAATAGACTTCGCGAAAGAAGTAAAGATTAAGATTAGTACATAAGCAATAATGGAACCTGACAAGAACCAACCTGCTTAAAAATGTGAAAATCAAAACCTTTAAACAAAATAAATGAAAAAAATCCAACCTTGCAACTGATATTACAGCTTGAGCAAATGCCATGTCCACCCTCCGACACTTGGAAGACAAAAGTGGCAGAGTTGAGATGGGAGAATGCATGAGGAGCCTTTAAGAACTTGACAGAGTATTCTGAACCTCCACAACTATATTTAAGGCACAGAAACAGGAAAACCCAAGAAAGCAGAACGACCCAAGAGGTTTTGGGGAACCCCATTTCAGAGTAGTCCCCAAACTAAAAAGACCAAGATGTGCACAAACTAGGACTCACCCAGAACAAAGGATAGATTTTTGTGAGGCCTGCACAAAAAAGAAACTCCGGAACAAAAACAGAGAAAATGCATGATGAGGTTAAAGATTGGGGGTAGCCACAAATGTTGTAGATAAAAAAGGATAGAAATTTAATAAATGGGTAATGAGGGTGGATTATGTGGGTTGAGAGAGCTATGTGTGTTATGTCTGTTTCGCTGAGGATAATGCATATGAAGCTGAGAGTAATGCCTCCAATTGGTGCCTGGCAAAGATGAGAGAGAAGGAGAGATTTGTAATTGCATGCGTTGGAATGGGGGTGCGTGGAAATGGGGTCAAAGCCAAAGGACCAGAGAGAGAGAGAGGTTCAGTCACTCTCTCTGCTGTTCTTGGGACTTCGAATCAGAGAAGCTTATTTACGTGCCACATTATTGATACCACTTGTTACAAGGTACAACTTACACCTTAAGTACGGACCCGAATCTAAAATACATTGTCTTCCCAATACAAGCACTTTTTTACCTTTTCTTCAAATTTTTCAATTTTTGACATTTAAGGACCTAAGTTTACAAATGGAGTAAAAACACTTTAAAACAAGGGAATGGGTTACAACCTGCTTTACTAGTTGCAAATTATGTGATACCAATTTCAAGTTAAGTGGTACAAAAATAAGCTTAAGTGGTACCAAAATTAGGTTGGACCTAATTTTGGTGCCATTTAACTTAAATTTGGTACCATTTTAAATCAGGTTCATGTGGTATAAAATTTGAGTTCAAGTGGCACCTATATCAAATCCAGGTTAATTTGATATCAGATTCAGGATAATGTGGTATCAAATTTAGACTCAAGTGATACCAAATTCAGGTTAGAGTGCTACCGGATTTAGGTTCATGTGGTGTTGAATTCAAGTTCATATGGTATTAGATTTAAGTTCATGTGGTATTGAATTCAAGTTCATATGGTATCAAATTCAGGTTCATGTGTTATGAGATTTAGATTCATGTGATGGCATATTTAGGTTGATATGATATTAAATTTAGGTTCAAGTAGTACCAGATTCAGGTTAGAGTGGTATCAAATTCAGGTTCATGTGGCACCATTTTCAAGTTTATGCAGTATCATATTTAAGTTTATGTGGTATTTAATTAAGGTTAAATAATATCAAATTAAGGTTCTTATGATATTAGATTAAGGTTAAGAAGTATCAGATTGAGATTCATGTGGTATGAGATTTAGGTTCATGTGATAGCATATTTAGGTTGATATGGTATCAGATTTAGGTTCAAGTGATACTAGATTCAGGTTCATGTAGCACCATTTTCAAGTTTATGCGAGTTTATATGGTATCATATTAAGGTTAAATGGTATTAGATTGAAGTTCATGTGGTATCAGATTGAGGTTTTTATGGTATCAAATTGAGATTAAGTGATAGTAGATTCAGGTTTATGTAGTACTAGATTTAGGTTAGTATGGTATCGAATTCAAGTTCAAGTGGTATCAAATACAAGTTCAAGTAGTATCAAATTTAGGTTCATGTGGTAGCAGATTTAGATTATGTGATATCAAATTTAGGTTCAAGTGGTACCAGATTCAGGTTAGCATGGTTCCAAATTTAGGTTCATGGGTTGCTGGATTCAGGTTCATATGATATCAGATTCAGGATCATGTAGTATCAGATTAAGGTTAAGATGCATCAAATTGAGGTTCTTATGGTATCAAATTGAGATTACGTAATAGCAGATTTAGGTTTATGTGGTATCAAATTTAGGTTAGAGCGGTATAGGATTTAGGTCAGAGTGGTATAGGATTCAAGTATCAAATTCAAGTGGTGCCAAAAGTAGGTTCATTGTAACCAATTGAACTAGCTAAACTAGTACCAAAATTAGGTTCAAGTGGTAGAAAAATGAGGTTTGAGTGGGACCAAAATCAGGGGGTATGACCGGTGACCGATGGATCTGGTTAAAGGGGTACCGGATTTAGGTTCAAGTGGTGTCAAAATCAAGTTAATTGGTACCAGATTTAGGTTCAAGTGGAATGAGAATCAGGTTCATTTGGTATTAGATTTTGTTAAGTGGTACTAGATTCGGGTTCATGTGGTATAAGATTTAGGTTCATGTGGTATCAGATTCATATTAAATGGTATCAAATTTAGGTTCATGTGATACTAGATTTAGGTTCATGTGGTATTAGATTCAAGTTAAGTAGTACCAGATTCAGGTTCATGTGATATCAAATTTAGATTCAAGTCAAGTGGTATCAGATTTGGGCTCATGTAGCATTAGATTTAGGTTCATGTGGTATCTTATTCAAGTTAAATGATACCAAATTTAGGTTTATGTGGCATTAGATTCAGGTTAAGTAGTGCCAAATTCTGGTTCATTTGATATCATATATAGGTTCATGTGGTATCATATTCATGTTAAGTGGTATTATGTTCAAGTTTATGTGTTATTAGATTAAGATTCATGTGGTATCATTTTCTAGTTAAGTGGTACTAGATTCAGGTTAATTTGGTATCAAATTTAGGTTCATATGGTATCAGATTTAGGTTAAATGGTATCAAATTCAGGTTCATGTGGTATCAGATTCAAACTAAGTGGTACCAAATTCAGGTCTGTGTGGCATGAGATTCACGATCATGTGGTATCAAATTCAAGTTAAGCAGTACTAGATTTAGGTTCATGTGGTATGAAGTTTAGGATCATATGGTATCAGATTTAGGTTAAGTGGCATCACATTCAGGTTCATATGGTATCAAATTTAGGTTCAGGTGGTATTAGATTCAGGTTCATATGGTACTAGATTTAGGTTCATGTGATTAGGTTAAGTGGTTTTAGATTTAGGTTCATGTGGTATCAGATTTAGATTTATATGATATCATATTCAAGTTAAGCGATACCAGATTTAGGTTCATGTCATATTAGATTCAGGTTAAGTGGTAATAGATTTAAGTTCATATGGTATCAGATTTCGGTTCATGTAGTATCAGATTTAGGTTAAGTGGTATCATATTCAGGCTTATGTGGTATCAGATTTAGCTTCATGTGGTATCAGATTCAGGATAAGTGGTACTAGATTCAGGTTTATGTGATATGAGATTCAGGTTCATGTGGTGTCAAATTCAAGTTAAGTGGTATCAGATTTAGGTTCATGTGGCATCAGATTTGGGTTCATGTGGTATCATATTCAGGTTAAATGGTACTATATTCAGGTTAATGTGGTATTATATTCAGATTAAATGGTACCAGATTCAGGTTCATGTTGATTTATGAAATATCAGATTCAGGTGAAATGGTATTATATTTAGGTTCACATAGTATCATATTCAAATGTCTATTTTTACATCACCACACCATATTTTCTACCTTTTTTTCCTTTGGACTTTAATTTTGCAAAGTGGAGAATGGAACCGAAGCATCGAATCAAATCAGAAATGAGTGGAGCAAAAAAACAAAAAGTTCAGACGATCAGTTCATTGGGGCTGCAGCCCCACAGTTCAAAAACTCAGGAAGCTAAAATTACATCCTGGGTATTGCAACTTTACGGCACTAATGACCGTTGAGCTTTAGGTGCTCCAGTGCTAGATGACCTCTTTGGGCACCCTAGCGCCCCTTACACCCAAATAAAAATGGTCCCCCACCTCCAATTTGAATCTAAGTAGGTTATTGACTAGGGGATTTGATCCAAATGGATAGGTGAATGAAAGAGACACATTTAAGACTTAGAAAAATCTAGAACCAAGCTTAGAGACATTCATTATTCTTCATCTTCTCAAGGGAGAGTTGAGTTTTCTTCTTCATTTTTTCTTTCAACTTTCATTATCTTGTGGAGATATTTGTGAAGAGTTGCTTGGAGGAGGCTTAGAGCTTTTGAGGATTTCTTGATAACTTAATGAGTCAAGCTCATTTAGTTCATTTTGGTTTCTTTTTTCCTTTTCCTTATAGTTAGACATGGATGTTGTTTTGTGTATTTTTATATTTATGTTTAGTTTGATTATGGTGTAGTTTTCTCTACACTTTCTGTAACACCCCATATCCCACATGGGTGAATTGTGGGAAGCCTTATGTGGATATATAGGCTTCAATTCCAGAACATAAGCACCTAGCGCTTATCCTTTTCATAAAGGATAGCCCATGTGGTGTGGGCAGGTGTTCCGTTGACCAGTTCTGGACTTGGGTCATTATAGATGGTATCAGAGCCGACCCGGGACCACGATGGTGTGGCATAGTAGGTATGCACATGCATCGTCTACCGGGACTGATCCTGGATTCGAGAGGCTACTTGGCCAGGGGCTAAGTAGTTCGATTAGAGAGGTTACTTGGTCCGAGGAACCAAGTAATCCGATTGACCCCAACGGGGACGTTGGGTACATAAGGGGGGGAGTTTGTAACACCCCATATCCCACATGGGTGAATTGTGGGAAGCCTTATGTGGATATATAGGCTTCAATTCCAGAACATAAGCACCTAGCGCTTATCCTTTTCATAAAGGATAGCCCATGTGGTGTGGGCAGGTGTTCCGTTGACCAGTTCTGGACTTGGGTCATTATACTTTCTATGGTTGTAGCTACTTGAATTGGCTATGCTGGATGGATTATTGGCTATTTGTCTTTGATTTTCCTCCTTTGCTTGTTTACTCTTCTCCTTAAGCTCATTGTTGTGTTGATTGATTAAGGCCCTAGTCAATTATACCTTACATTTCTTTTAAACTCTTGATAAAGATTAAAAGAATTAGAATTAGAAAAAGAGTGTATTGGCCATTGGCTTATTGGAAGATTAGTCTAGGACACTAGGTGAAGATAAATTGAACTTGTCATGCCTCTCTTGAACTATCAATTCATATGGGAGTCCATGCCAACGTAAGCTTGGGAGAGTGACTCTTTCATTTGGGAGAGTTAGGGCCCAATTAGTTAACTTCACCAACAAGTAGAAAACCAAACCATTAGCCTTAATTTACTAGCCAACCAAGTTAAACAGTGAAAACCATAAGAAGTGTGTTTCATTAATTCACTAGAAAATCCCTAATTTGTATTGTGTTTGTTGTTCTTGTTTAGTAGTAATTTAAGTAGAGTCGCAAACTTAGTTATTTTCATAGTAAGTAAATCATCAATTATTATTTGTTTAGTTGAAGTGAGTTTCAAGGTAGTGGTAATTGGCAAATAATATAAATCAACCCTCATGTGAACGATATCTTACTCACCCTATTTACACTCATTTTATGCACTTAAGGTTTAAAGTTTTAAAACACACAACAGTATCAGATTTAGGTTCATGTGGTATAAAACTCAAGTTATGTGATATCTAATTTTAGTAAAGTGGTACCAAAATTAGGTTAAATGTAACCGCTTGAACCAGTTAAAGTGGCACCAAAATTAGGTTAAAGTGGTACTAGAATAAGGATTAAATGGTACATAAATCTGGTTAAGTGTGACTAGTGATTGGTTTAAATAGTTAAAGTGATACCATATTAAGGTTAAATGGTATCAGAATTAGATTAAGTGGTCTGAGATTGAGATTCAAGTGGTATTAGATTTAAGTCAAGTGATATCATATTCAAGTTCAAGTGATATCAGATTGAGGTTCATGTGGTATAGATTTGAGGTTCAATCGATATCAAATTAAGGTTAAGTGGTAACTAATTAAGGTTCATGTGGTACAGATTCCAAGTTCAAGTGGTATCAAATTAAGGTTAAGTGGTAACAGATTGAAATTCATGTGGTTTGGATTTGAGGTTCAAATGGTATCAGATTGAGATGAAGTGGTAATTGATTGAGGTTCATGTAATATGGATTTGAGGTTCAAGTGATATTAGATTGAAGTTAAGTGTTAACTGATTAAGGTTCATGTAATATCTAATTGATGTTCAAATGGTATGGATTTGAGGTTCAAGTGGCATGGATTTCAGGTTTATATAGTACCAGATTCAAATTAAAGTGGTACCATATTTAGGTTTATGTGGTATTACATTTAGGTTTTTGTGGTGCCAAAATAAAGTTCAAGTGGTACCAAATCAGGTTTGATATAACCGATTGAGCCGGTTAAATTGGTACCAATATTAGGTTCAAATGGTAGCAAAATAAGGTTTGAGTAGTGCTTAAATTAGGTTAAGTGTGACCAGTGACCAATTGATTCAGTTAAAGTGGTACCAAATTTAGGTTCAAGTGGTGCCAAAATCAGGTTAAGTGGTATCAAATTGAGGTTCATGTGGTATTAGATTAAGGTTTATATGTTATCATATTGAAGTTCATATGGTATCAGATTTAGATTCATATGGTATCACATTCAGGTTTAGTAGTATTAAATTTAGGTTCATGTAATATCAGATTTAGGTACATGTGATATTAGATTCAGGTTAAATGGTTTAATATTTAGGTTTATATGGTATTAGATTCAGGTTATGTGGTATAAGATTTATGTTCATGTGGTATCAAATTCAGGTTAAGTGGTATTAGATTTAAGTTCATATGGTATCTAATTTAGGTTTATGTGGTATCAGATTTAGGTTCATATGATATCAAATTCAGGTTGAGTGGTATAAAATTTGGATTCATATGGTATTGGATTCAAGTTATGTGGCATGAGATTTAGATTCATGTAGTATCAGATTCAAGTTAAGTGGTATCAGATTAAGGCTGATGTGGTATTTGATTTACGTTCATATAGTATTAGATTCAGGTTTAGTGGTGTCAAATTTAGATTTATGTGGTATTAGATTCAGGTTGTGTGATATTAGATTCAGGTTCATGTAGTATCCGATTTAGGTTTATTATGTTATCAGATTCAGGTTGAGTGGTATCAAATTTAAGTTCATATGTTATCAAATTGAGGTTCATGTGGTATTAGATTCTGGTTTATATGGTTTCAGATTAAGGTTAAGTTGTATCAGATTTAGGTTTATGTGGTATCAAATTTAGGATTAGTAGTATCAGATTGAAATTTAAGATTATTGATTATGGTTAGGATTGGGGTTTAAGGTTTAGGATTATGGATTAGGGTTAGTGTTAGGCTTATGGTTTAGGTTTGGTGTTAGGCTTAAGGGTTAGGATTAGGGTTAAACTTAAGGGTTAAGGTGGGTTAAGGTTAATGTTAGGGATTATGATTAGGTTTAGGGGTTAGGGTTAGTATTAGGTTCAGGGGTTAGGATTAGGGTTAAGGTTATTGTTAAGGATTAGAGTTAGGTTTAAGGCTAGGATTTAAGGGTTAAGGTTAGGTTTTGAGGGTTAGCTTTTAAGGGTTAGGATTAGGGGTTAGAGTTAGGTTTAGGGGTTAAGATTAAGGGTTAGGGTTAGCATTTAGGGTTAGGGATTAAGGTTAATATTGGGCTTAGGGGTTAGGATTAGTGTTAAGTTTAGTGGTTAGGATTAGGGTTTAGATGTTAGGGTTAGGTCTTAGGTGTTAAGATAAAGGTTTAGATGTTAGGGTTTAGTTTTGAGTTTGTGGCTGGGGTTACAGTGAGGTTTAAGGTTTTTTGAATTTTAAACCTATATTAATTATAAAAAAATAATAATTATCTAACCGAAACATGCAATCTTGCTTGATGTTAGTGATTAGAATAATTTATAGCTCTAACAAACAAAACAAGCTGCTGACACCCAATTTTGTCCGGGTACTGACTTTGGTCTAAGTTTTAGGTTAGGAAAATTAGTTTAAGAGTATTTTGATTTTTAAAGGGGCAGTTTAGTCTTTTTAGGTAATTGTTGGTTTTTGGAGTTTAAAGTATTCATCTAGAGTAGGAATAGGAATTAGTTTAGTTTAGGTACTAATTTGGAGTCCTAAAAGTCTTGTAGGGTCAATTTAGGTAAAAAGAAAAAGTTTGGGAGGAAACTAGGGATTTTTAGAAAGCTTTGAGCAAAATTCAAAGTTTGGGGCAAATCTGTCAATTTTAGAGAGTTTGAGCCAAATCTGGCTATTTTATGGAATTTTAGGAAAATCCGGGGATTTTTGCAAAGTTTTGGGCTAATCTGACAATTCCTGAAAGTTTTGGATCAAATTGAAATTCGTACAGAATTTAGGGCAGAATAGGCAGATTGAGAGTTTTATTGGACTGAAACTAGTAATTTCACCAGATTATATCCTAATTGGACTAAACTTCTTCAAATTTGATTTGGATGAAGTTTAAACTCTAAAAACAGTGTTAATCGCGTTTTAAACCCCCACTAGTATAAATATGGGTCCAGATTTCGAGAGAAAGGAGAGAAAAATCGAAGCCATAAGCTCCTAACTTGAAAAAAGAGAAAACTGCCGCCTCAAGTCCCTATTTTCTCGCTACTTCTCTCCCAGAAACCCTAGCTTCTTCCCTGAGCGGCCGCCACCCCTGGGAGTGCTCCCTCTCTGTCCGACGCTTCCAGTCTTCCTCTCCCGTTCGTTGACCACCCTCCTCCGTTGTCACCGTCAGCCCATCGCTGCTGCTTCCCCATCGTCGTTCTCTCTTTTCCCTCCACCGCCTTTCTCTCTTCTCCCTCCCCCGTCGCGACGCTCTCTCTCGCCGTCCATCGCGACACTCGCCCGACGCGTTTCTCTAAAGCAGCCGCCGTTTCTCGCCGTCCGCCGCCTTCCTTCTGCCCCCTGATGTCGCCTCGGTCTCCCCAACACAGCCCAGGCCGCCGCTCGCTTCGCCATCGACGGTGAAGGGAGAATCGAAGAGGATCCACCGACAAACCCGTGAACCCGACCCGTTTCTGACCCAGTCAACTATTTTTCGGTAAAACTCAATTTAGTCCTCCAACTTTCTATTTCGTTCATTTAAGTCATTAACTTTCTTATTTTTTGAGATTAGTCACTGACAGCAAGTTTATTTCTTTGTTTTCCTTTGTTTCTTTTCTTTCTATTGTTTGTTTAGCCATGCATTAGATTTAACCATTAAATTCACAAAAGGATATAGCTTAGGATACTTATTTATTTTTATTTTATCTCTCTGTTTCTCTTTTATTTCCTTTTAAGTTTTCTTAGAATAGTTTTCATCTTATTTTTATTTTAATTTACATAATGCATCTAAGAAAATCACACTTAGGAAATTTTATACCGCATGGGTCCGACAAAACCCTAGGATGAATTTATGACGATAGTAAATTTTAAGATCCATATCCGGGTGGTTCGATTAGGATCCATGGTTTGGATTGATAATCAACTAAAATATTTAAAAGATAAATAAGGATAGGTTAAGTTTTTAGGTTCCACATCCGGGTGATCCGATAGGATCTATGGTTTGGAAATATCAAAATTTTATAAAACCAAATAAAATCAAATAGGAAGGTTTAGAAGTCCATATCCGGGTGGTTCGGTTAGAATCCATGGTTTGGAT
Source organism: Aquilaria yunnanensis (assembly GCA_039654915.1). Lineage (NCBI taxonomy): Eukaryota > Viridiplantae > Streptophyta > Magnoliopsida > Malvales > Thymelaeaceae > Aquilaria > Aquilaria yunnanensis. Next base: position 45,859,941 of record CM077595.1, read on the forward strand.
ATTAATTGAAGTTATTTAAAGCAAACAAAACAAAATTAAAAATTAAACTAGGTACCAATTTTGGGCGCTAGAATAAAGTTATTTCAGCATAACCATACTCCCGAACCCCTCGAACTCTCGTAGACCATTTTTAGGTGTCCAATCGACCTAGGTGAAACCGATTGGTGGCGACTCCCAAAAACACGTTGCTACACAAGCAAACCAAGGATTAAGGATTAAGGATTAGGATTAGAGATTAAGGCTTAGGAATTATGGATTAGGTTAGGGATAATGATTTGGTTTTTTAATTAAACATATTAAAAAGAAAAACTAACATAAATTAAATTGCACCAAAAATTGAATTTTCATATACTACTTTAGTTTATGATGTTTCAAATATTTTCATATACCTTTTAAAAATTGTAATTGAACATAGCTTTCATATATTACTTTAGTTTATGATTTTAGGTATTAATTAATTGTAAATATACACATTCTTTAAAAAATATATGTAAATGGGTTGGCGGGTACTGCCCGAATTGATTATTAGTGAGGAGGATTTAAGGTTACTTATACCAAATGCAAACTCAGTCAATTGACATTTTTATTTCGTGATAACTGTCGCTAATAAAACTTGAGTTAAATTAAATAAATAAATTAAATCCATAATTAAAATTTATATTTGATATAATTCATGACTTAAATTAAAATAAAAACATGAAAATGATTTTAAAGTTGACCATAATTGGCACATAATTGTTTTTGTAAATGTTTAGATATTGAAAATTGACAATTTGAGGAATATTGTAAAATTTTTGAAAAGTTCATGTATGTACTCCCTCCATTTTGAATTAATTGACCCGTCTATCTTTTTTGACTAAAGTTTTACTTGAACATGTTCATGTTAATATATATTGAAAAAAAATTGTTAAAAATGATATTTAAAAACTATAATATTTAAAGTTTCATTTTCATATAAAATATACATATTTTTATTGCAAAATTTGAAAAAAATAAAATTATAAATTAATTATTGTGAAAAATGAAAGAGCCATTTTTTGTAAAATGGGTGGAGTATATACTTTCAGGGACTTTTAGAATTCTTCCAAAAAAAAAAAAGCTTTGAGAATTTTTACTAGAAAAATACACTTAAGCATGTATTTCTATTGCTATCCATTGATATTACATTTCCATCCGTGATAATGAAAACCTTTAAATTTATTACAAAAATAGAATATACTATGAGCTTTATCTTTCCTTTTAAAACTAAAAATAAGTAAATTTCATTCAAATTTATTTCTCAAAAATTGTCATATCAACATCTACAAAATTCAAAGTCAACCATCAAATACAAATCTATCATAAAAGAAAAGAAAACATAAAAGTCACACTTGATTTGGTTCGAACTTGAGCACATGATGCCATATGAAGAAATAATGCTTTTCAATGTCAACCTTGTCAAAGAAGATAAAAATGAAAATCAATACCAAAATTCATGCTCATAGGGTAACATGGAGCATATTAAGCCCATGTTGCAGAATCAGGTATAAGTTTTAGCCTTTCAGCCTTTTCAGAATGAACTAAATCTGCCCTTAAACCTAACCAAACAACCAAAAAAAATTAGTACTTTTGTAACATGCTTTTAATTTGGTTCTAAACCATTTGGTTGTCACTAAAACTAAAAGTAATATTGTTCAAAAAAATGAGAAGCGTACTAGAATAAACAGGTGAAAAAAACAACCTTAGGTGTGAAGCAAGAATAAGAAAGCAAGGAGTTAATTAGAGAAAGCACAACTATATATATCCCTAGTTGTCACTCATTAGCCAAGAACACCTTTAAAATCACACCACCCAGCAGGAACAACAAGTTTTTTATTTTCCAAAGACCAGGATAAGTCCTGGCAACATGACAATTTTTAGGAGACTAATCCTCAACAAAATAAATATATAAAATCACAAGATTATGCAAATCAACATCTGTAAAATCATGGACAAGATAGACACATACAACTATCTACATACTAATTTTCAGCTAAGGATACAAAGCACATAAATATATAGACCTCTAATTTTTAGTCATGGAAGTTTATAAAATCACCCAGATCTTCAAATCACAATCTTAAATGCAAGAAAAACTAGACATATGTAGGCACATTCAAGCAAAGTTTCAACTTCAGACATACACTGCATGATTTATGGTGGAATTTACCTCCAAGCTGTTTGTATAGGCTACTGCCCAGAATTTTAAACAAAGCAGCCCTACTTAATAAAATATGATAAAAATTATGGATGTCCAATCCATAATATAAAAATAATGTACATAAATTAGACACATACATGAACTTTCATACAAAATTTTAGCTAAAAAATCAAAGTACATAAATTAACATAAATCTCATAATCAGGCCCTTCAGCTAGGAACACAGAACCAATTTCCAAATAGACTAGTATCCATTAAAGCAATTATATAAAATCATAGAAACATCTAAATTGCATTCTATGAAATCAAGGACAAAGTAGACAACATAGTTAGTAGTACATGAAATTTCATCCGTAGATGCATAGCCTCTAATTTATCATGGATTTTGTAACAATCCACAGAGGTAGGACTATTGGTACAAATTCCAGCAAAACTGCAATTTAGTCAAAAAATTCTATAAAATCAACCAAAAATCCAAATCCAAATCCATAAAATTGTGGATAAACTAGAGACATAATCCTATCACCACATAAATTGGCACATTCAAAAACACAACATACAAATTATGGCACATTTTCCAAGTACATAGATCAACAATAGAACATATGTTCTTATTCAGGCTGAGGAGAATCTATAGCCAATTGCTCAAAATCCTATTCTACCTAATTTTCAACATATGCCGGATTTTTAATAATGTCAAAGAAAGGCCTGTGCATGGAGCTACTTAAAATATTGAATGCTTACTTATGTATATGCTTTCTTAATACCCAACAATTTTCATAACAGATTAATACAAATTAATCAAGTTAAACCAAAATATTTTGGAACCCATAAAAAATGTGAAGACAAATTCACCAACCACCCACAAATCATATTGACTTTCATGTGAACTGAAGTGGAGAAACAATAATCCCTAACCAGTTAACGACGATTATAGAAGCAAAAAGTGACCCATGGGCAGCTTAAAAAGAATTTTAAACATAGAAAAATTAAAGGGTGGAGTTGAAGAGCAATCAAGTACCGAAATGAGATTGGTGAAGCGAAGCGAGAAGGCGATATTGGAGCTTGTGGATCACATGATCCATGGAAAAGCACCAGGGGAGATGCCTAGGCTAGGATGATGCAGGAAGCATTGTATAACTTCCTTCATCACAACCCTCGCCTGTCTTCTCTCACAAACAACACCACAAAATCATGATCTTTTATCTCTCTCAATAGTCGAACAGATCCAGAGACCAAGACCAATTAGAGTGACCTTGAAGTCAACAATGGAGTTTCATCTCCTTTACTTCATTGAAGATGGAAAGATAGCTCAGCGCTAAACTGACAACTTAGTGATGGAAAGAACAGAACATGGGATCAAGCAAATTAGTGATGTGAATGAGATTGATTTGAGGAAAAGAAAGGAGGACAAGATTTGAGGAAGATGAGAAGAAGAGAGATTGATCTGAGTAAGAGAATGAGAAGACATGTTCTAAGGAATAAAAGCCCACTTGTAACTGGTAGAAGTGGGTTGCCACCAAACTCATTCTTATCTCATCACAATCTAATGGCACAATAAGGAGGAAATAAACTATTGGGACCAGAACAAGAAAAGAAGAACAATGTAGCTGGTAAGAGTAGTTAAAACAAAATTCCATCTACCATGATGAAGGGTGGAGATGAAGCCTATATGAATATAGTCCCCGTATTTTATAATGGTCCCCTTAAGTATTTTTAATCCCAAACCTTCTCATTCCTTCATATAAGGATGTAAAAAAAGCTTATGTGAGCCTGATGCATAAGTACATTGGAACATGCAACTATTCATGGTATTTTTGTTGCACTTCAAACAAAGCTCCGTCTAGAATGGCTAAAAAGGAAGGAAAATGCGACTACGAGGTGTAGGTTTGACTCCCAGCTGTCCCCTTCACTTCTTGTTTTTTTTTCCATTTCCAACTTCATTTTTTTCCCTTTTTTTTTTCTGTTCAGTTTTCCTTCCTTTTCTATGTTTTATCTTATTTTTATAGTAAATTTTGTCATTGTTTCTTTCTAGTTTTATTCCTTATTTTTTATTTTTTCAATTTGTCTACATTTTCTTCTTAGTTTATTTTATTTTTTATACCATTTTTTTTAAAAAGTCACTTTTTCCTTCATTTTTTTTCAAAATTTTCAACTAGTAAAAAAAATAAACATCTTGTTGAGTTAAAAAAGCAAACATTTACTTAGTAAAAAAATAGTTAATCCATCTAAAACAAAAAATTGATACTAATAAAATAACAGGCAACACATCTCATTTTTTTATTTTATTTTATTCAATTTTATTTTTTTTTCTTATTCCGGTTTTTCATCTTTTTGGCTTTGTCACTTGAGAAGAATAAACATCTTGTTGAGACAAAAGAACAAACAGTTATTGATAAAAGAATAACTAGTTCTTTTAGAAGAACAAATAGTATTGATAAAGGAACAACTAGTTCCTATATGTTCTTAAATCTGTGCTTATTTGTTCTTTTATCATTTTTATTTGATCTTTTTTTTTTTGAAAGAAGAAAATGATTTTATTACCAAACATCATGGGGGTTTACATAGAACATCATGATGAAGAAAAGAAGATAAGTGAGATGAGGGACATGATGCCCATTCTAAGGATCTCATCTCTCTTTTACACAACTTTGCAACATAATTTGCACACCTATTTGCATTTCTAGAAGCATGTTGAAACACATAGGACCTCAACTTTCTACTAGCAGCTTGGATGTCCTTTACAATGGGAGATGCCAAACATTCCACAAATCGACCTTTAATGGAGTCAACAACTGCTTTACTCTCTATTTCCACAATCAACCATTGTATATTTATAGAGGCTACTTTCTAAAGCCCTTCTCGACTAGCCAAAAGTTCAGCAACAAGCACATTAGAAGCAGTAACATGAGATCTCCCACCAAGGACTAGGGCTCCTTCATTGTCCCTTAATATCATTCCCAACCCTATTTTATTTGTTCTTGTGTCTGTTTTTGTTTGATCTCTTATCAATTTTATTTGTTCTTTTGTTAATTTTTATTTGTTCTTTTATCATTTTTATTTTTTTTTATCAGTCATATCTATTCCTTTATCAACTTTTATTTGTTTTTTAATCATTTTTATATATTCTTTTCTCAATTCTTAATTTTTTTAATCATTTTTATCAATTTTTTAACCAATTTATCCATTCATTTATTAGTTCTTATTTATTATTTTATCACTTTTATGTATTCTTTTGTTAGTTCTTATTTGTATTTTTACCAATTTTATCTGTTCTTTGATTATTTTTAATAAACTATTTATTTTTTGTTCTGTTATTGTCATCTTCTTGTTCTTTTATGAGTATCTATTAGTTTCTTTAGATAAATTAATTGTCAGTCTGTTAGTACATGTTTGTTATTTTTTAGAAACTAGTTATTCTTTTATTGGTAATTGTTCATTCTTTTGACTTGACTTGTTTTTTTATTAGTTGAAAATTTTGAAACAAAGAAATCAAGAAAAAATAAGAATAATGTAAGGAAGGAAAAATGGAAATAAACTAAGAAAAAAGGTAAAAAAAATTAAAAAGAAAAAAAAGGAACAAAACTAGAAACAAAATAAGAGCAAAACTGGAAATAATAAAAAATGAAAAGAGAAGGTGAACTAAGAAAAATAAGGAATTGAAAATAAAAATAAAACTGGAAAAAATAATAAAAAAATGTTATAAAAAGAAATAAAAAAAACGAAGAGATGCAAGAGAAAGAGGAAAAAATACTGTGTAAAAGAAAAAAAGAGTAGGAGAAATGAAAAAAAAAAAAAGGAAAAGAACTGGAAAAATAGAGAAAATGTCCTAGTTTTCTCATCCAGGAGTATTTGGATCCCAGGAATCCCATATTATTGCGCCCCATCGTACTCAAACCGTTCTGCCCAAAACTGGTGATTGCCAAGCAATTGAGGGGATGTTATACAGTGTTGCATGGTGTGATTGACTATTTTATGAGAAGTGAGGCCAAACTGACAATTGTTAAATTTTTCATCCGCGGCGCATGGCATAAGCCCAGCTCACCTAAGAGTTATTAGGGTTAATTGCCTCAACGGCCCCTAACATTTTATTATTAACTTATTTTGGACCCTAATATCAAAATTTTTCATGGGAGGTCCTTAACATCAATTTTTTGTTCCATTGTAGACCTTTGGAGAACAGAAACTGTTAGAATTGATGGAACTGGCTATGTGGCATGCCAACGTGGCCCAATTTGCCATGGTGGCACAATAATCAATTGCTGGGGGATGATGTGGAAATGAAAAGAACTAATAAAAAAAAATGAAAAAAATGAAAATAATTAAGAAAAGAAAGATAACGCTAGAAAAAAAAATAGAAACAAAAAACCATCATCGACCATGTTCCCTTCGGCACCGCCATCCCCATGCCGCCTTCCACAACATCGCCACCTTCTGCTTCCTTCCCCGCCTAGCCCAACACCTTATCGCCACCTAGCCCATTTCAGCTGATTGCTTGCTGCCCCAAGTGGCCGATGGTTCTCAACATTTTTGAGCTCCTCATTGGTTTCATGATTTTACGAGTTACGGTACGGGCGGAAGTGTAATCGAATGTGGAGGAGGTTGAAATCGAATTGTTGCAGCGGCTCTTGTATGATTAGCCGACACAGGTGGAGCTGGTGTTGGGTGGGTATATGGCGAAGGTGGAGTTGCAACTTCGATTCGTTTTGCCCAACTCCGATTTCATCACAGGGGGAACAATTGCGGGAGTGCTTTTGCAGAAAGGGGCTGCTAGGGGATACGAAAGAGGAGGTGGAAAGCTGCCGGTGCTAGGTAGAGGAGTGGCAGAGGAAATGGAAGACTGAGTTTCAATTTAATTTTTTTATTAGATTTTTCCCTTTACACATCATCAATAACAGATGATTATTGTGCCACTGTGGCAAATCACATCATGCTAGTGTGCCACGTGGCTAGTTCCGTCTATTATAATGGTTTCCGTCCTCCAAAGATCTAAAATGGAACAAAAAAATGAAGTTGAAGACCTCCCACGCAAGATTTTGATGTTAGGGTCCAAAATAGGATAATAATAAAAGGTTAGGGGCTATTGATGCAATTAATTTGAGGTATTTTGAAAAAAATTAGGATAAATTCCACGAATCATCCCTAAACTATATCCAATATTACTTAATTATCCCTAAACTATCAAATGTTGCTTAATTATTCCTAAACTATATCCAGTGTTGCTTAATCATCCTACTATCTATCATTCCATTAAAAACTGATGGAAAAGTGATGCAACATTAGCAGCCAAGTCATTTTTATATATTACATCAGCAACACCATTTTCCTGTCCATGTGATGGACGGCAGGATGATTAAGTAACATTGGATATAGTTTACGAATGATTAAGCAACATTTGATAGTTTAGGGACAAATAAATAATATTGGATATAGTTTAGGGATATCGGTAGAGTTTACCCAAAAATTTAATAAGAAATATTATCATATGCACGAAAAAAATGCGAACATCAATAAAAGAAAATAAAATTTATGGTCTACTTTTGAAAAAATATATACATATTCACAAGCCTTTTGAGAAGAATAACAAATATTATAATGATAAGAAGATAATATTGTACGCTTTAATTACATATCTAGTTAATGTAATTTATTTTTAACGAAAAAAATAAATATTATTAAATAAATAGATTATACAACCACAATTTCAAATAAAAATATTGGAATAAATCCCTCAAAATACCCACAAACCATATAAATAATTGCAAAACCCAAACCATAAGCTAGCATGGAAAGAGAACCCGAACCTCTTACAACTCTCCCTTAACTTTAATAATCAACTTCTCCCTACTAACACCAAGAAATTAAAGTCCCTCACACCAGGAGTCATAAACTGATATTTTTAACTTATTTCAATTTTTGCCACATTAGCAATCTACACAGCAAGTGGCAAATTAATTCATCTCCAAAGCCAAAACATAAGTGGCAGATTTGCCACAAAAAAAAAAAAAAAAACTGGCAAAATTGCCCCTACATTCCCATATCCATTTTATTAAGTATTTTAAGAATTGATATCAGAGAATTATTCTAAATTAACAGATTTCATCTAGTGGGGAATCAAAAGGACACATTTTCAATAAATTAGGAGCTAAAACAGATTAATAAGTAAATGTTAAGAACTGCCTATGAAATTTACCATTTCAAGAATCGAGCAATTAAGAGCCAAATTTCACAATAAGCACAAGTTTAACTCACACTTACCCAAATTATTAAGATTTCGCACTAAACACTAAATCAAACTAATTAAACCCTAAAAAAATTCTAAGACTAGAAAATAAGTTCCAGGATATGACACAACATCTTGAGACACAAAGTGATCAAAATGCCCCAAGACACTAATTCACCTGTTTTGGGCTAAATTAACCTAAGACACTTGGAACATGTAGATGAAGGTAAAAGGATGAATGTTAACAATCTAGTACATGAAACTTAATTTACATATAGGAAAACTGACATAATTTTAATATCCATTAATTATTAAAAAATTACTACCCAATTTAAATTTACTAGAGAAGACAATTGTCAAGGTAGTTTAAAGTAAGATTTGCAGCTGATGTGATATATTAAGTTAACATGATCTAGGGTACGTAGTGCCAAAATGCTACGTCTTTAACATGTTAAGGACTAAAATAGAACAACAATTAGAGATTGCATACTATTTGTGAAATTTACCTTTAAGTATTTGATAATTTGAACGACCATGTGAGATTGTGGGAACTTCATATAAAGAGTTATGAACCTCACTAGCTTAAAATCACACTAATAATTTGAAGCTCCATCCAGAGTGTGCTGAAGGCATCCAAAGAAGTTGATATGTAGCGTTGATGTGTAGCGCAGAAGTGGAGATGGACTTGTGATGGGTTGAACCAAAAGCTACTTGATTTCCATGTTTTTGAAACCCAAACATGACGAATGGTTGGAATCAGAATATAAACTGAGCTCCAACCTAAAAGTCGAGCGAACAAAATTTAACTATAAGAAATTACACGAAATTAATTAAAGATTAATGTAATGTTGTGAATTTGATCTATATTCGGCAAAAGTACATATAATTAATTTGTTTTACACTACAAGAAAACATATATATGGCAACCAAGTTTTGTGATGACTTCAAAATGTCATTGCAAAACATCTCCAATTTGTAGCAACTTTTTATTTGTCATTAAAAAATATATAATTTTAATTTTTTACGTAACGACATTATTTTCTAGTTACAAATAGTGTACATTTTGTGGCACAAATATTTATTGTTACCAAATTATTAGTATCTTATACAACGACTTTTTGTCTGGCGATAGCAAATATGCAATTTTAATTTTTAATGTAACAACATGTTGTTTTGTTACAAAAAAAAAAGTGAACTCTTTTGTAAAAATAGATATTTGTTGTTGTCAAATTATTAGCATTTTACATGACAACACTTTTTTATTGGTAGCAAGTCAGTAAGTTTATTTGTTAATGTGATGAAATTATTTTTCAGTTAACGGCAGACAATTGTTGTTGTGAAATTATTAGTATTTTACCCAATGATATTTAACTGTGGTTATAAAACATAATTATTTTTCAGCCATTAATCTAAGACTTCAAATATCTAATGATAGAACTATATATATGGGAGATGATGATAACATATATAGATCTTGATATTGAACTGAAACTAAAAAGTAATTATGCAAGCAACTTTGTTGCCCAAAATCTTCATAAGGCTTTTTTGTTTTTTGGAACAACAATGAGGAATTTATTAAATAAGAAGGTAAAGTTAGGTACAAAAGGATCTAGCAAGAGGCTAGACTCTTTCATTCACAACAGCTACTATAACCCTGCCAAAAACATATCTGTCAAAACTCACTATACCCAGCCTTTACAACGGTCACATAAGTCCTACATGCAATCCAACCATAAGCCTCTTAGTCTTTGAAAACTAAGTAAAACAACTCACCCTTTTACAAAGCTACACCATTGATAATGTTACAACCAATTATTTTATTGCCAAGATTGGGTTATATAACCGGTCAACTCATGAGCAATTTAGCTTAGCACATCTACTGCTAATCTGTAATGAGGAGATATCTTGCATTTCAAACAAAACCTGCACATTTGGCTTCCTATAATCCTTGAAAACAAATCAGTTTCTTCTCTTCCACGGTGACAATAGCATCATAAGCAAATAGTGACCCAAACTTTGCTTTGTTTGTTCAATTAAGCAACTTGGTTCTCTATCAATATATCCAATAAACTTCTCCCTCACTGCACTTTATAAGACTGTGATCTACTGATTCCTCTTATCTTTCACATACTGAATATAGAATATAGAATAAAAAGGAACTAACCTGGGATCTTATTGTAGTTGCTGACAATGAGGCTTTCATGTATCTAAAGAAAAAATGCCTAACTTGGGGATGAAGATTGCTAGCAAGCTCAAATTGAAAAATTGTGCAAAGAAACGTTAAATTAGAGAAGGAGCCACATTAAGCTATCGGTAAGTGGGAAGGTAGCTTTATATTAAACACATAATTCATTTTCACGTTTGTGCATCCATGTTGCCAACTTATGATGCTTAAACCATAGTCCTGACACCTTAAAAGATAACCAGCCAAGCTACTAGTATTTTAAATGAAAACATAAAAAAATAACCAAAAGTATTTAAAAGCCCTAAAATCATATGTAATAGTTTTAACTTTGTAGATAAAGAACTTTATTTATTTAAAGCATTGTTTCACTGGCCCTGTAAAGAAAAAATGAAAAAAAGAAAACAATTAGCACAATCTAATGAAAATTACATTAGAATTTCATGCTTAAGATATTCAATCATTCTCAACTACTTAAATTAAAATACCTTAGTCCCCGGCATAGTAAAGAATGAAGTTGCACCAATTAAAGCATTTAGTCGATCATAGTTTTCTTATATTTTCTCAAATTTGTGGCGGAATAGGGTCCTAGTACCCTAAATTAACTTAAACTTGTATGCTCTTAAGGATTATGATCCTACTTAGTTACAATTGGCTAGTCATTAGTTATAGGTAATTAAAATAATTTACATGCAACTAGTTACTTAGCTTACCCTACAAAAAGATATGTATGCGTTTGTCTTAGCTATGCAATAAAAAAAAAAACAATAAGAAAATATTTTGTGCCAATTATTTAAAACCACAAGTTAAAACATAAGCCGGGACAATAAAACTCTAGTTGCTTCAACTTTGAGTAACAACTTGTGCAAACTTTAGAACTTTAGCATGCACCCAAAAGTAACTCAAGGGTTATACACAACAATGACTCCTAATATAGGCAACTACTTAGTGCATGAGGCACTTTAAATACATGGCAATTCACTACCAAGACCCATAAACACTTGGCTCCCACATTAAGCTAGCTAGCTCCAAGTGCAAGCCCTTATTTTTCCTTGTGCCAATCTTAGCCTCTTTATTAAAAAGGCATGGGCACTTAAATTAGCATAAACTTAACTTATGCGTAAACTTAGAATATCAGGGGTTCAAGATTAATAAATACATACAAACAAAGAAACTTAGCCCATAACTTAGTTATTAGGCAACAACTCAGTTATTAGGCCATTAATAGAAGTTACATAATGAAACTTAAAAGATGAGTACGTAGTTGTACTCAGTAAGGGTCCCTTGGGGGTTCCTACAAAGAAACTCACAAGCAAGGAAACATGTAAAGTAATATATGCATATATATATAAACAAACAAACAAACAATAGAAGCAACATAATAAGCAAACAACGTAAGAATAACAACCAATAATGTAGATGATGAATGAATGTATGGATGGATAGATGAGAATTGTACATGTAAATGCACATAGGACTTCCTTACACTTGAAGGTGCTCATAATTGCCATGAGCTCATACGACTAGGGTACTTGGATATTGGCCCATGTATTCGATGCTACCAGTTAACCAAACCCCATGAAGTCCTCTTACAGGTGCCTTAAAGTAAGCCTTGCCTACTCAAACCTTACCTGCATTTGACTAGCTACTTAGAGTAAGTCATCATTTACTCACCTTTTACCCATTTTTCCCTTAACTCATTGTACAGGATAGCCATATTATGTGGCCCAACTTGCCAAGCTCTTGGAGTTTAGCTTAGGGCTTTTTAGTGGTTTCCTTACAAAACCACAAGGTTTGGTTGGGATTTCCTTAGATTTCCTCTTCATTACTTGAAGGTCTAAGGCCTCCTACTTGGGCCAACGAAGAATCTAAAACTTGCCTTGATCCCTTTGGTGTTCTCTTAGCATCTGGAGCACTTCAACCCTTTTCGCCATTCTACCTTATCCTACCTTAACCACACCACTTAGCTACCATTTAAATAATGCATAATTTCTGACTTAGGAATGAGTTCTAAACCTAACCGAAGCTATGGAATATCTTAGAATAGCCTAGGGATGTTAATCAAGAGATTAAGACATTCTTATGATACTCTGAGCTTGAGGGGCTTGGGCCTTGGTGATGCCATTGATGCCATATCATCAAAGGAAACAACCCTTCAGATTTCCAAGAACACAGCTGCCAATTCATCCCCAATGTTGGCAACGCATCCCTAATGGCATTTCAGCACTTCGCATCTTTGTGCTATCTTGCACAAATTTGTCTCAATCTTTCAATCACCAAAGCCAATTCATATGGGCCTTAACTCTATTTCTTTATCACATGTAATACAACATTTATATGAATTATTTGAGCTAAATTAACTTGAACCCTTACCTCAAATCATCATGAAAGCAAGAAGGAAAGCAAGTGCATCACAAGAGCACCATAGAGCTCAATTAGCATTCTTTGAGTTCCACACCTAGTTCTAGCCAAAATGGACACCAAAGGCATGAATTCAAGACCATTTCCAACAAGTTACCATGCTTAGAACTAACCCAAACCATTGAGAGAAGCTTACCTCAAGGTTTGAAATAAAGACTTGGAAGAACACCCATAAATGCACTAATTCCACCATAATCTACCTAGAGACTTGTTGGATATACTTTAGGGCCTTCATTTTCACAAGAAATTTGAGGGATTTTGGAAGACTGATGATGGTGACCTTTGGTGGAAGTGGACATATGAAATGGGCAAAGGAAGAAGATGATGGAGAGTTGTAAGACCACCAACAAATATCTCAACTACCCCAACCAACAAAAGCCTTGCCCATTTGTCATTTTTGGCCCTCAACTTAGTTTTGTTTCACCTAGGTCACTCTTTTTGCTCCATAAACCATCCCTTTTGGTCCCATCATGAAATTTTCTTATCTTTTACACTTAGCCCTTAAGCCATTTAAGCCATTATATGACGTAATAACTCAATTTCACACTTAGTGCATTTTTAGGCCTTAACTTCCATTTTTTATTCAAATGGCTAAAAATACTTATGATCTTAACTTATTTGGTTACAAATTCTTACATGAACTTAGTTTCACTAAAATTATAGTAGTTCCACTTACTTGGGTCAAAATTACCATTTTGCCCTTCTTACCCTTAGGTGTCATTTTACATTTAGGAACTCAACCTTTCCCTACTTAGCTTGCTTTTCTTGCTTAGTCAGAAACACTTAAAGTTAACATACTTACCTAGTCAGAGTAAGTCATTAACTAGGAGAGCTGTCACATCCTCCCCTCTTTCAAAAATTTGGTTCACCAAATTCTGACTCTTAACCGAGCTTACCACTTGGATGGTACTTCCCTTACATCCAATCAGTTCTTACTCATGGGTTTTCCTTACTATGGTTGCCCATAGACCTTAATCACAAGTTTGCTTTTTACTTTTAGCTTTTCAACTTACCAGTCAAGAAACTTCTTGTGGTACTCGTAGGGAGACTTTTCCTTGAAGACACTACTTTAGGGGTGGACACTTTGCCTTGCCTTACAAGGAAACTCCTTACACTCCCAGTTTTTTTCTTACACCCAAATAACTTGGAGCTAACTTGCTTTGTCTCAACCATTTCCCTCGCCAGGTATTTTGGGAGTACTTAGTATTTTATATCTAAACTCAACATTTGGTGGGACTTAACACGATCTTACACCATACTTAAGCTTTCAAGCCAATTTAGGTGTTTCTTAATCACCACCACTTAATGCTCTTGGCACAATTTAACTTGGCAACTCTTACACGTGACTTAGGCACTTAAGCCACCATAGGTGTATCCTAACCTTGTTGCCTCTTAATGCCTTAGGCATATTACTTTTTGTGGCAACTTACCCTTGGCTTCCATAGGTAGTTTCTTAACACTTACTACCTATGTGCCTTTTAGCCTTAAGGGTACCCACAAGTTTAACACCCCTAGCCTTGCTATGAGCATCTTAGTCCACATGAACTTTTTAACCTTCAAGTGTTCTCTAAGTTGATACTCATTGCCCAACCTCTTAATCCTTGACTCTTCTTGGTAATTACTTAACACACTTAGGGTCCTCAGCTATTTACTAGCCACTTAGCCATTACTTGGCCTTTATCTCTTAAGGCATCCTTAGTATGTTCCTTTAATTTTCTTTGCCTAGGAGTCTTTTTTTAGCCAACTAGGGCTCTCTTGGTAGTGAGGTGTTCTTGGTCATCAAAGCTCTTCCTTAGGTCTTTTTAGTTCACTTAAGACCCATCTTTTACACCTTGATCAATTTCACTTAGCCACTTCATATGGCCTATACTGTTGAACTTCACACTACCATGTCCTTTCAGGCTTTACTTTGGTTATTTGGCCATCTCAGATATAGACTAAGCACTAACCAACCTTGGGCTTTACAGCCCCTTTCTTAGCTCTCTAGGAAGCTTTTAGGACCCTTGGCACGTAGCCCTCTATGGTCCATCTTAGCTCCTATACTTAGGTACACTTAGTGTCTCTTAACTTATGCCATACCCTCTGGCCTTTCTTAGGAACCTTAGGTTCATTTGGTTCTAACCTAGAACTCCGTATTTTGGGTTCTTATACTTATCTAAGTTTTACTAGGATCCCTTAAGAACCATTCTTAACATTCTAAACCCACCGGGTTTGCTTAAACTAAGTGTCACCCATCTCACTTGGGCCGAGCTGAGGCTTACCATTTTATGTGCTCCATGAGAGCACTTTGGTGCCTATACCTTGCCTCTTGACACTTAGGCATATTCTTAGGTTGTTGCCCAATCTAGTCCATTCTTATGTACTGACTACTATGACTATTTAATGTGATTTCTACACCCATAGCCATAGTGTGCACAACCTTAGGCTTGATCCAGACCTACGACCTCATATGCCCAAGGAAGTCTTACTTGCCACCTTTTGGCCTTTGTAAATTCATTTATCACTTAGAGTCTCTTTAGCCACTACAAATTCTAGAGTTAATACTATGACTCACTCTCATGGGCACATAGCAACTCAAGGTTATCCAATAACAAATTTCAATTTTTGGTACTTAAAGGTAGTTCTACCGACCTCAGCCTAACCAACTTTTCCTTGGGGGTTAAAATTCCATTCTTGGTCACCTTTTTGTCTAGAATCATTCTTAGTCATTACTTGACCTTCTTTTAGACTTTTAGACAACTTAGGTACCTTTTTTTTTTGGCCCTTTTTAGAAACCAAAGTCCCATACATTGCTAGGCTTCTCATGCCTTCTTAAGTTCCAAGGAACTTCTACCTTTACTTGCCTTGAATCCTATGACTAAAGATATTACCACTTATTATGCTTAACTTCTAGGCTACAACAAGTCACTTGGGTCATTCAAGGCCCTAACTTGGTAGGTTATACTGAATATAACTCTATCTATTCTCATGAATCTACATGGCACCTTTGACAGTGGGGGCTTACATTAGACCACAAGAATCCTCTTTCTTACGAACCCTTTGAAGTTAACTTAGGCGTGCATTTTTAAGCCTTATGGCTTATAGCTTCATTAATTCTTTTGAGTTTCTATGAAATCCCATTATTGTTTATACTTCAACTCTTTAACCAACCAAAAAATGTTGCTCAAAGTCACCTTAAAAAATGTGAGCAATTCTTGGTCAACATGGACCTTAACTAAAGAACTTAGGTTATTCCCACTACTAGGAGTTCTTATTAACCAATTGGGTATTTGTGACAATGTTCATATCATGACTTCATGGATGTCTTAGGACATTCCCTTCAACTTACTTAGGACTATCCCTTAACCCTCAAGGCTTCTTATTCCATTTGGGTTTTTTCTTACAATTCCTTATCGGGTTGTGATTTACAAGGAAAAATTCAGGATAAAGCCCATTGGTCCATAAGTTCAACTTGAATTTTTGAACCACAACCATTTCAATAGCCTATTTCTGTCCCCTTTCCTTTAGGAACCTCTAATTTCAATGATAACAGTTTTGGACCCTATAGGTTATAGGGCTTAACTCTTGCCATCATCTTCTTCCATTTACTAGAAGTTCTTAGGGTACCACTTTCCTTCTCCTTGCACCTAGCACCGGGGTCTTTTAAAATAACTTTTGGTCTTTTTTAAGCCACCTTACCCTTGACTGTAGTGCATGGAGAATTTGATCTCCTTTTATGTGGCACCCCTTTTGGATTACTAAGCAACACTTCTTGGAATCAAACTAGTTTGAGCTACCCCCTTAGAACCATCCTCATAGTGCACAATTCACCTTTTGCACAATGGAACAAGCTCCATTAAATTAGGTACATGCTCATGGCACCACTTACCAGCCTTCCCGCACAAGTTACCCTTACCCTTGAAGTATATTCAAGGATCACTTGCGACTTGTATGATTAAGTTAGTCCTTATGCCACCAATTTATTCTCATGTGTCACTTTACCATGTAATAAACCCACAATCACAAATCTCATAGGAAATAACTACCTTTAACTTCCAAAGCATTACCCCTTACCACTTTAATGGTATAACCGACCTACCTAGGGATGGCAGTGATTAGGGTGAAATCTGCAACCTGCGGATACCCAGCCGACGGATTGCGTATATTTTATGAAAATCGCACCTGTCTACCCATCATGGTTTTTTATTTTACCCCGTTGGGTAAAACCGCCATACCCGCAACCTGCCACAAGTTTCCTTTGTTTGTGAATGGCTTATTTGTAACTTTTCAAAATAATAGGACTAACATGAAACAAATATGTAATTTAAGTGATTAAAGTGTGAATTAACAAATAATATAAACCAAACCCCGTCGAAGATTAGAGCGGCACTAACGCATCCGAAGTCACTCAAGAAAATCTCACTTACACCAAGCGTGGATTTCTCTTCCCCTAAATCGGCCGGATTTCCTATCTCCGTTCCGTCTTCCTACCAGATTCTTTTGCCTTGGATGAATTACCGCGTCAGATCGGCTCCACGATATCCCTGCAAAGCTTGCTGCCAGCATTCAACTCCACGTAGCGTCGATTTCACTCCCCGTCGCCGCCCGCCTCTCATCTTCATCTTTTTTTACCTGAGCCTAGTCAACTCTTCATCTTATCTTCTTTTTCTTCTCCCCGTCACCACTAGTGACTTGCTATCGCTGCAATTTTTTGCCGTCATTTGGATGAGGAAAACGAGGTTGGAAGTGCTGCGGGAGCCAGCGAGTGCATAGTGGAAGCCGAAGTCGTGAGATTCGAGTAAGGGTTCGGGAATGGATGGATTTTTATGCAAGAAAACAATGATGGAAGCCAAAAAGGTAGTTGGCTGAGATGATTATGGGGAGCTAAGAGCGACAGAGGAACTCCGACGCGCTTTGCGGCGGTTTCGTGGGCAATCCGCGGGGTGCCCGTGATCCGCGGGTGACGGGCACAGGTATTTTTTTTTGCCCATCAGGTCTGGCGAGTGGGTGGCGGATGTGGTGGCTCCGCGCTTGATCCGTCCGTTTGCCATCCCTAAACCTACCCTTGGAGTCCTTATGGGTTTCAACTACCCACTTTTCCCTTTGTGACCTTAGCTTTCTATGCAGGCTAGTCATAGCCATAGACATAGACATAGTAGTCTAATCAATAAAAATTACATACTACTATGTTGTAAAATTAAAGTTACCTCTCTTTTGTTGTTTGCTCTTTGACCATTCAACTAGTTCAAGTAGAACTTTTTGTTGCCCTTGAGTATTGGTGGTGCTCTTCTAGTGACTGAGGCATTCCTTATACCTTGCCTTACTCAGGCCTTGGCGTTAGGCATTCACTAGCCCTTAGTCCACTTGATTTCTTTATTTTCATGCACTAGGCATATAGCCCTTCTTACTTTCCCTTTTTTCTTTAAAGGGTTCCATGAAATACACCTTAAAATGGCCTTCACTCGAGCTCTACTCTAGGTCTACACTTACCTTAGGGTAAAGATATTACTCATTTGGCTGTGGTCCATATATAAACTTAGTGCACCTTAGCCCTTGCACCATGATCTTACACGACTCTTAGAGCTCATGGCACTCTTTGCCCTTCGTAATTGTAATTGACTTAAGCTCAATATACAGTGATAACTTGGTGTACCTTGGTCCTTACCCTTGGGCTTCTTGGTTACTTGATGTTATTAACCTTAGTGCTTATGCACTTAAGCCTCTTTGACCTTAGTCTTGCCTTTGGGGTAGAGATCCCTTCCTTAGCCTTAGTGCACCAATTGGCTAGGCATACTTTAACCTTTCCCCTTAGGCATTAGCCATGGTCTCCCATCCTTTAAGAGTTGGACATATTTCCTTTATGGGCTACATGCTCCTTAGGCCAATTGTGCCGCAACAATATACTACTATAGTTCAGCCATCTTACTCATGGAATTAACCATAAGGTTACTAAATTCTGCATGGGATCCTTACCTCAGTGTTAACACCTTATAGGATTGCTGCTTATATAGCTATAACCAAATCCAGGCAACAACTCCAAAGTAACTTATAAGTAGTGCTAACTACACTTAGCACAAGGAACATTTGAGTCTTAGCGACTTATTGCCTTTACTAGGACCATTGACCTACTTTATAGTCCCAGTACGCTGAATTAGCTTATACATGTAGGCTCTTAGGGACTATGATCCTACGTAGTTACAATTGGCTAATCATTACTTGTAAGTAAATTAAAATAATTTACATGCAACTAGTTAATTAGCCTGACCTATAAGAAGATATGTATGCATTTGTCTCGGCTATGCAATATCAAATAAATAAAAAATAACAAAACTTTGGCACCAATTATTTAAATCCACAAGTTAAAACACAAGCCAAGACAATAAAACTTTAGTCGCTTCAACTTTAAGTAACAACTTTTGCATACTTTAGAACCTTATAATGCACAAAAAAGTAACTCAAGTGTTGTACACAACAGTGACTCATAATAAAGGCAACTACTTAGTGCATGAGGCACTTTAAATTGATGGCAATTCACTACTAAGACCCATAAAAACTTTGCTTTCACCTTGAGCTAGCTAGCTCCAAGTATAACCACTTCCTTTTCTTTATGCAAATTTTAGCCTCTTTAGTGAAAAAGGCATGGGCCCTTAAATTAGCACAAACTTAACTTATAAGTAAACTTAGAATATCATGGATTCAAGATAAAAAAATATCTACAAACAAAGAAACTTAACCCACAACTCATTTATTAGGCCACTAATAGAACTTGCTCAAAGAAACTTAAGGGATGAGTATGTAGTTGTACTCAGTAAGGGTCCCTTAGGGGTTTCTGCAAAGAAAATCATGAGCAAGGGCACATGCAAAGCAATATATGGATATGTGTATATGTGTGTGTGTGTGTATAAACCAACAAACAACACAAGCAAGATAACAAGAAAACAACATAATAGTAACAACCAATAATGCAGATGATGAATGAATGTTAGGATGGATTGATGAGAAATGTACATGCAAATGCACTTAGGACTTTCTTACACTTGAAGATGTTCTTAACTACCGTGAGCTTATACGGCTGGGGTACTTAGATATTGGTCCACACAACTAATGCTAGCACTTAATCGAACCCCATGATGTCCTTTTATAAGTGCCTTAAAGTAAGCCTTGCCTACTCAAACCTTGCCCTCATCTAACGGGCTACTTAGAGTAAGATGTCACTTACTCACTTCTTGCCCATCTTTCCCTTAATTCATTGTGTAGGCAGCCATCTTATGTGGTCCAACTTGCTAAGCTCCAAGGGCTTCTTAGTGGCTTATTTATCAAACCACAAGGTTTTGTTAATATCCCATTTGGTTTCCTCTTTATTACTCGAAGGTTTGAGATTCCCCACTTAGGCCAACAAAGAATGTAAAACCTACTTTGATCACCTTGGTGTTCTTTTGGCATTTTGAGCACTTCAACCCCTTTAGCCACTTTACCTTACCTTAGCTTAACCAAACCACTTAACTACCACTTAAATATTGTATAATTCCTAACTTATGAATGAGTTCTAGACCCAACTGAAGCTATGAAACATCTTAGAATAGCCTTGAGATGTTAATCGAGAGATTAAGACATTCTTAAGGTACTCTGAGCTTGAGGGACTTAGGCCTTAGTGACACCATTGGTACTACGTCGCCATGGGCAACGACACTAGGATTTCTTGGAACACAGTTGGTGATGCATCCGTAATGTTGGTGACGTATCCCAAATGACATTTTAGCACTTCGCATCTTTGTGCTATCTTGCACAAGTCTTACTCAATCTTTCAATCCCCAAAGCCAATTCAAATAGGTCTTGTCTCTACTTTATTCCCATATGAAATTCTACATTTCTATGAATTATTTGAGTTGAATTAACTTGAACCATTACCTTAAATCATCATCAAAGCAAGAAGGAAAACAACCGCATCACAAGAACACCATTGAGCTCAACTAGCTTTCTCTGAATCCCACGCCTAATTCTAGCCAAAATGGACACCAAAGGCATGAATTCATTTTCCAAGGTTTGAACCAATCCAAACCGTTAAGAGAAGCTTATCTCAAGGTTTGAAATCACAACATGGAAGAACACCCACAAATGCACTAATTCGACCATAATATAGCTAGTGGGATATTGGATATGCTTTGGGGCCTTCATTTTTGCAAAAAAATTTGTTGGATTTTGGAGGAATGATGATGATGAGCTCTGGTGGAAGTGGACATACGAAATGGGCAAAGGAAGAAGATGATGGAGAGTTGTAAGGCCACCAACAAATATCTTAACTACCACCACCAACAAAAACCTTGCCCATTTGTCATTTTAGGTCTTCAACTTAGTTTTGTTTCATCTAGGCCACTCTTTTTCCTCCAAAAACCATCCTTATTGGTCCTATCATGAAAGTTTCTTATCTTTACTTAGTTAACTGACTTATGTTTACTTTTACATCTTTTTTGCTTGAAACCAAATTCTTTTAAAAGCCAATATTATGTAGATGCAATAATCCATTTGAAAGTAAACTTCCATAATGTTTTTAAATTTTTATGAATTTTTATTTTTTAATGCCTTAAAATATAATAATTCATAAAAATTTAGTAAAATTATAAAAATTGTATTTTCAAGGGATTATTGTAGCTACATAATATCAAATTTTAATTAAAATTAGTTCCAAGTAAAAAAGATGTAAGAATAGAAATAAGCCTTTTTGAAGTCAATTAACTTAAGTTAAAATAAACTGGGTGTTAGTCCCCAAGCCACATAATCCATCATATGACATAATAGCTCAATTTCACACTAAGTGCATTTTTAGGCCTTAACTTCTACTTTTGGTTCAAATGGCTAAAATTACTTATCATCTTAACTTATTTTGTTACAAATTCCTATATAACCTTAATTTCAATTAAATTATAGTCATGCCAATTACTTGGGTCAAAATTACCATTTTTTCCTTTTTGCCCTTTGGTACCATTTTACACTAGGAACTCAACCTTTCCATACTTAGCTTGCTTTTCTTGATTAGTAAGAAATGTATTTGATGTATTCAATCAAAACACTTAAACTTAACATACTTACCTGCTCAGAACAAGTCGTTAATTAGGAGAACTATCACAATTTGTTTTAAGGTCTTGCAATTTGTTATTTTGCTTTTCATGTTCTGCACTTTAATAGTTGTAACCCAAGTATAAGTTGTTGAAAATAGTAAAATCTCATGAGTTAGAGTGTTGAACGATAAGGAAGTTAATTGAGAAATAAAAATTGCAGAAGTAAAGAAAGATTTGACAAAATGTGTGAAAAAGTTTCGATTAAAACTCAATTTCGAGGAAATAGCTAAGATTAGGGGTTCCACTTTTGGTGTATAAGTTATGATTAATTTTAGCCTATGTTGCCACTTAATTAGGATCCACACATGAAAGAGGTCCCAATCAGGGAATTTAGTAATCAAATTCCAGAAATATTATACATGAGTTAGTATTATCTTTCATTAATCCTATAATGAAAACACTTGTCAATGAGTTTAAGTATCCATCATGCCAACCTTTGTCCACAATAACTCAAGATTCCAATGTATCATAGTCGGTAGAGCCATGCTCTATAGAAGAAGTCTAGTATCTTTTGTGCCAATGATTGACTATGATGAGTCAAAATCCCATTTAACAAGGAAGGTAGCTAAGTCGATTAACAAAGTAAATACAAATAACGTCACGATCCATCTAGGTTATCCATAACCTTTATACCAAAAGCTTCACTCTTTCATCTTAGCATACGAAAATTAGTTAGCCAAGATACGAGTAAACAATATGTATAAAAATGAAATAGACTTAGATTGAAAGATCAAAGGAAGAACAAGAAGAAAACACCTTGAACTACGATTCAAAATTGAAATCTAAGAAAGAAGAAAGGCTAGATTTGATATAAGAACTCTAACTTTGGCTAAAATCTGCTTTATTTTGGTCCTCCTCCCACTGCCTATTTATAAAGCCTTAGGGATTGGGTAGGTTAAATACAAATCAACAAAGGTGGCTTAAACTTCTAATTTTTTTACCACCATTCACATCCATTTAGGTTTTCCTCAAAGCATTAGATTTGTAGATCTCTTCTTTAGCTTAAAAAAGAAAGCTTGATCATTCAACACCAATATCTGTAGCTCAAGTTATGATTTTTCTACCAAAATTGGTCTTCAGAACACTATAGAATAGATGGTGTCATTTATAACCAGATTTTAGCAATGAAAATGATCAAACTGGTTCTCTACATACAAGGTAAAGTTGAAGATCTATGTGTTGGCTTTCATATGGCTCTAGAATCACTCAATTTTGGTATGCATAGCTCCGAGTATGATTTTTGTCATGAAAGGTCGCTAGGTGTGCGAATGTTGGAACTAATTTTGTTTGTGATCCAGATTTGGCCTCATTTATCTCTCAATTGGGTGGATTGTGCACCAAAGATGGTACATAATTGAAGACATATTCATTGATCTAATAATGGGCTTGATTTGGCCATTTAGTTGAAAGATATCATGAGTTTATCCACCTACATAAAAGTAGTTATTTAGCATATTTTGTAAATGACAACTTTTCAACTTTATACGGATGAATAGTAACCCACATATGAATAGCAGCTACTGTATGAATAGTGGATTACGGTGAACAGTAACCGCATGTGTGAACAGTAAATGTGCATGAATAGTAACCCAATGGAACTTCTATATATAACTGCTCATATTATAAAAATTAATCATACTCAAAGTGTATAGTGATGATTTAAACTATTAATAGGTATACAATTATGAGTATTCATGACAGCCCCCAACCAGGTTCTTGCTAGTCCCTATCAATTACAACCTACAAAACTCAGAAAAAATAAATAAAAAACATAATCTAGTAACTCATAGCACACCACGCTATAAAAATATAATATTTGTAAACTTGACTTAATAGTAGTTAATGAAAGGAGAAAAAGTTAAGTCCTTGTTACCAAAGGTAGATGATCACTCCCTAAGTGCTTGCACTCATTTTAAGGTGGGTTGTTATAATAACTTATTTTGTGTTTCTCAATCTAGAACTAGCAAGGAGATCCAATCTTACCATATCTAGAACTTGCAAGAGGAACCAACCTCACCTTTACTCGATTTCTAAATAGGAATTGCACACAAATGTATGTCCAATGGTCTTTATATAAGATTGTAAAGGGGCTGAGTTTGGTGAAAGCAGGAATCGGATGGAGGCCATTTTAATGGTGGAGCTAAGAGAACTAGGTATGTAATCAACAATAAATATGGGCACCTAAAACACTAAATAACCAAAGTCTTGCAAATCCACATCTTAAACAATCCCCAAGACACAATTCCACATAAACACGTGAGTTTAAAGAACAAATATGGTTGAATTTTGAACTCATTAAATGAAATCTAACATTTTTTTTTACCTTTTTTTTAACTTTATTTTGCAGGGGATGTTTCTTATGGTCTTGCTTTTGCCTTTTTCTTCGAGAAACCAAAAATTAAAGCAGGTCCAAAACCCAACCATCCAATGATATGCAGCTGAATTTTATGATTCAAGCTCAACTTACCCCAAAACCTTCCATTATGATAATTTAAGCACAAGGTAACCCAACACATCCTAAAGTATAACCCCACACTTATTCTTCATTTTATAAAAAATAACACATTCACTTAAATTCTTTAATGTCCAAAATCAGATAAACATCATTAGTTCCAAGGACAACAAAAGATCAAAATGAACTGGAAGTGATTAGACATGCAAGTTCAAGCAAAAAATTAGGCTATAAGGCTCAAGGGGGCCCACTAAGAGAAAATGTACAAGGTTAGTCATTTGGTAAGTGGTTAGCCCTAAAATGTCATTTTCATCCTAAAATTTACACACAAGGAATAGGGTTACATTATTGCTTAAGGCCACCCATCCAAGCAAGGTCTAGCTCAAAACACAAACTAAGCATTCTCAATAAAGAAATTCTTACATCCTAATAAACACTAAAGGCTAAAAGTGCTCATTGGGTTATTTATTTTCCTTAGGTAACTAGTAACATACTTTAACTACTTTAAAAAATTAACAACCATTTCAAGTTTGGATGCAAACTTATGCAACTACTAAATTCATGCTAAATGTTCCAACCTGCAACTACTTATGCAAGTAAACATGATAAGTAAACAAAAACATGAATATGAACAAAATAAAGAGAAAGAAAAGGAAAATAAACAAGTAATATGACCACAAAAAAAAAATATTAGATTGAATAAAAATAAAACTAACAAAGCATACAAATGAACAACACTAAATACAAAGAAATTTCCAAACATAAAACTCAAAGCTAACCCAAAAAAAAAAAGGGGTTATGCCTAACATACATAATAGCATACGTTTCAAGAGTAAAATTACTCTTTACTCAGCCATCCTAAACTACTGGCCCCGTCTAATGGCTTTAATATTATCATGAAAAAAACCAACTTAAAAAAATTCATATGTCAACTATCCTTCCTCCCAACCAAATTGAGACATTGTCCTCAATATCAAAATATAGATAGGTAGAGTGAAGAAGAAGTTACCTAAAATGATAGTTATTGAAAATGAAAATCTTGAAATAACTTAAAACAAAACAATTGTAATAACAAGATATTACTGGTCATAAAATTAAAACATAAAGTGCTATAAATAGATCCATAGGTCTAGGATGTTATTTTTAATAGTGCTTCATCACTTATTATGATTGATGTCCTGTAAAGGAAATAACAAAAATAAAATGACTAACAGGATGAAGGAAACTTATAGGGTGGAGCTTGTTGGGAAGGACTGTTGTACCTAGCTTATTTGAATTATTGCTTGTTCTGGATTAGAAGCAAAAGCTTGTATTTTATTGAGCAATTTTTTAGCTGTTGATGCAAATACTAGGATCCGTCTCACCGATTCTAAAAGAAATTTCTCCAATATAGCTTGATCTATGAAATATAATGAACTTGCAAAGAAATTGTTAATATTCAACAATCCAATGGGTTTCTAGTGCATATTAAGTTAGGCTAGCGAAGCAATTTGAAAAATTTCTACCAATGTACCAAACCCTCCTATTAAGGCAATAAAGGCATTAGAATTATAAAACATTTTCAACAAGTGCTCTTGCATATTTGGAACTACTAACTTTTCCTCATTTATGCAAAGGTGCAAGAATGATACCCAAAACTTGGCTACCCCTTACATATGTTGCTATTATACACCTCTCATCAACCCAACACTACCTCCATTGTATGCCAAATGTATTTTTTCCTTAGCTAGGACTCTACCAAGATGATTTGCTGCTTTTAGGAATTCCTCATCTTTTCTAGGGAAAGATCCACAAAATACACATATATTTTGGAATTTATGAGTTAAGGTTTCCTCTATTTCTATCCTTAACCCTGTGGAAAGTGAAAAGAAAAACTTGCATTTATAGAGATGAAAAGATAATACAATGATAACACCTATATGTATAGGTAGATTATTGTCAGAAAAAATGAATTTTTTAAAAATAATGGCATGGATGCACAGTAGTTGTGATTGTGGGTCACATCTTTCTTTGGTTTTATGTCCAATAACTGCTTCATCGCCATCTATGAGTCAAGAATTGGCTTCTCATGTAATTTTGTTACAAACTAGCAAATAGGGTCTTTTAAAGTCAAATTCTTAAGAGGGTAATGCTCTCGTTCTTTATGAAAAATATTCCATAAACCAAGGAGTTCATGTTGCACTAATCCACATGAATGCATCTTAAGAGTCAACCAAATATTATCCAAAGATTCTCTACTTTGGCCATTCTTGATGAATTGTATTTTATATTCTCAATTAGTGGACACCATCCCTAAAGAATGACATCTAGTATTACGAGTCCAATGACCACATTTGTGACAAACTTGGAACTTTTTTGCTTTTTGCTTTTTGGCATAAGAACTTTTGCCTAAGCCAGGCATGTGGGACACAAATGCATTTGCGATTTCATGAGCTAAACGGACCTTAGTTTTAATTAACCAACATAAATCTTTGAGAATGCCTTTGTGCATCAAAACTCTTAATATTTCACATCTAGGTTGGTAAATCCTTTTACAAATGTTTAGAGGGAGAAAGGGAAGTATTTTCACAAAGCAGAGAGAATAAAATCCATTTTTAAAAGAAATTGAGAGGGGGAAAGCAAAATTAGTTATTATGGTAAGCTAAAATAACCAACTTGAAAGCCACAGAATACTGTATCTGCCACTTAAACAGGAAAAGAAGGAAAAAAAATAAGAAAGAAAATGAAAAGAAATGAAAAGATCTATCTAAAAAGTGAAAAAAATATTGATATTTACTTAACATGATCATTTTGAGGATCACTAAGATGAACAAATTCTTCTTGAAAATCATGATTCTCCAAAAATGGTTTAACTCTTTATCCATTTACTTTAAACACATTACCATTTTTTGGATTTTTAATGTCAATGGCCCCCATAAGGATAGACGTGTTTTACAATAAAATGGACCACTCTAGTTAGATCTCAATTTGTCAGGAAATATGTGAAGTCAAGAATTATATAGCAAAACATTTTGACCAACCTCAATTGTTTTTTTTAAGATTGTTTTGTCATGAAAAGCTTTGGTTCTAGCTTTATATATTTTTGGGTTCTCATATGCATAATTTTTCAACTCCTCAAGCATATTTAGTTATAGCCTGCACAATACATCAGCATCTTCAAAATTTGAATTGAAAACTTTTATAGCCCAATAAGCTTTATGTTCAAGTTCCATAGGCAAAAGATAAGGTTTTCCATAGACTAAACTATAAGAGGACATATCCAGTGATGTTTTAAAAGTAATGAAGTAAGCCTAAAGTGCATCAGTTAGTTTCAATGACAAATTTTTTTCATTTAGGTTAGCAAATTTTTCAAGGATTTGTTTTATCTCTATATTTTCCAATTCTACTTGTCCACTTGTTTGTGGGTGATAAGGGTGGCAACCTTATGTGTGATAACATATTTCTTCAAAAAATATTTAAATGGTCTATTACAAAAATGTGTTGCCCCATCACTTATTATGGCTCAAGGAAGTCCAAATCATCTCAAAATATTTTCCTTAAAAAATTTGAGCACAATTTTATGATTATTATTTTGACATGGAACTGCCTCTACCCATTTTGACGCATAATCTACTACAGCTAGAATGTACAGAAATCCAAATGGTGGTGGACATGGTCTTATGAAATCTATCTGCTAACAATAAGAAATCTCAATCACAAGGATAAGAGTTAAAGGCATCATGTGTCGTTTGGAAATGGATCTTAATTTCTAACAATTTTCGTAGGTTTTGCAGAATTCAAACGTGTCTTTGAATAAGGGGGGCCAGTAAAATCCAGATTATAAAATCTTTGCAGCTATTTTTTTTGACAAAAAATGGCCCTTACATGCTTCTGAATGAAAAAATTCAATGACACTTTTCGCCTCATTCTTGGGTATGCATCTCTAGAATATTTGATCAGGGTTGTATTTGAAAAGATAAGGGTCATCCTAGTAAAAGTTTTGCACCTCATGTAGGAACTTCTTCTTATCTTGGGCACTTCATTGAGTTAGCATCTGTCCAATCACTAGAAATTTGATAATGTTGGCAAATCAATGTAATGTAGTGACAGAGAATAAAAATTCATCAGGAAATTAGTCATTTATGGATATGGCCTCAATTGATGAATCCATTGTCAGTTTTGACAAATGATCAATAATAATATTTTCAGTGCCTTTCTTATTTTATTCACAATGTTGAATTCTTGAAGTAATAGAATTCAGCATATCAGCCTTGGTTTAGCATCTTGCTTTGACATGAGGTACTTGACAGCAAAATGGTTAGTGTGAACAATAGTTTTTGAACCAATTAGACGAGAGCAAAATTTATCCAATACAAATATTACTACAAGTAGGTCTTACTCAATCGTAATGTAGTTCATTTGTGCACTGTTTAAAGTTCTACTTGCATAATAAATTATATATGATTTACCTTCCTTATTTTGCCTTAGAATAGCACCAATTTCATAATCACTAGCATCACACATTATCTCAAGATGCGAGGACCAGTCAGGATGCTATATGATCGGATAGGATTTTAGAAAGCCAATTAACATATCAAAAGAATTTTGGCATTCTTGAGTCAATTCAAATGAAGCATCTTTTACAAGGAGGTTGCAAAGTGGTCTTGATATTACACTAAACCCTTTAATGAATCCTCTTTCAAATTGTTCATGTCCCAAAAAGGAGCAAAATTCCCTAACTATTGTTTGTGGAGGTAACTGAGCAATGAGCTCCATCTTTACTTTATCAATTTCAATTCTTTTATAAGATACAACATAACCCAAAACAATCCCAAAAGTGACCATATAATGACATTTTTTCCCCAACTTAGTACCAAGTTTTTTTCTTCACATCTTTGTAGAACCTTTTCCAAGTTTTCAAGACAATTATCAAAGGAATTTTTATATACAGTTAAATCATCCATGAAAATTTTAACATATTTTTTAACCATATCACTAAAAATACTCAGCATACATCTTTAAAATGTTGTTAGGGCATTACATAGTCCAAAATACATACGTCTAAATGCAAATTTCGGGAAAGGACAATGAATGTGGTCATTTCTTAGTCCTCAAGAGTTACTAGAATTTGACAATAATCTGAGCAATCATCAAGAAAGCAATAAAAAGGATGTGTAGCTACTTTTTCTAAATTTTGATCCAGGAAAGGTAAGGGGAAATGATCTTTTCTGGTGGTAAGATTTAGTTTCCTATAGTCAATCCACATCTTTTACCGAGATAGAATTTAAGTTGGAAGAGACGCACCTTTCTCATTTATTACCACTACGATGCTAGAATTTTTTTACATTACTTAGGTCGGACTAACCCATTTGCTATTAGAATTAGGATAGATAATTTCAACATCAAGTAATTTAAGAACTTCAGATCTTACTACTTCTTTCATGTATGGATTAAGTATTCTTTGAGGTTGTTGATATGATTTAGCATTATCTTTCAAGCTTATTCTATGTGTACAAATTAAACGATTGACACCTTTTAAGTCCCTTAGTGACCTTCCAATTGCACTTTTATGGCTTTTAAGTAACTCAATTAACTTACCTTCTTGCTCGAATGTAAAAGTAAACAAAATTATAACCGGATAAGAAGAATTTTCTCCAAGGAATGCATACATAAATTCATTAGGCAAGGGATTCAATTCTTGAGTAGGTATTTTATTTTTCTCTTCATCTTTGATTTGTCCCAACTCTTCAACTTTTGGTTTCCAACATGTGTTTCCTCCTACCTGTGACAAATCAACCAATGCACATATGTTAGAGATATCCTAATCCATTTGCATACTAGTTTCAAATGAATTAACTAAAATTTTTTTCCAAAGGATTAGAGATACTCCATTTTCGAATATAGTTTTCCACAATAGTGTCGATGATGTAGACTTCCTCACTTTCATCCTCCTTTTTAATGTAGTTACTTATGTAAGTTGAAAACATTTACCTCTAATGTCATATTCCCAAAAAACAGTTTCATCGGTCCATTCCTGCAATTAATCAAAGAATTAGAGGTTGCTAAAAATGGACATCCTAGAATAATAGGTATTGAATTTTTTTACTTCTAGTGGTGGTGCGTCCAAATCGATAAAATCCATCGGATATATGAATTTATCAACTTGGACTAACACAACTTCAACAACTTTTCTGGGCACCTTTACTGATCTGTCAGCAAGTAAAAGAGTTACCTCAGTTGATTTTAACACACCCAAATTTAGCTTTTGGTACACTGAATATGAAAGTAAGTTTACATTAGCCCTAAGATCAAGTAATGCTTGCTCAATTTTATGTTGTCCAATAAAACATGAAATTGTAGGAAAACTAGGATCCTTGTATTTCAAAGTAGTATTTTTTTTAATATTAGAACTTACTTACTTAGTCAAGAAGGTTTTTTTTTTTTTACATTCAATTTTCTTTTAACAGTTCACAAATCCTTCAAAAATTTGGCATATGTAGGTACCTATTTAATCTCATCCAACAAGGGGATATTGATCTTTACCTATTTGAAAACATCAAGAATTTTGAGATTGTGATTCACCTTCTTAGGGATAGTTAGTGCCTGAGGAAATGGAGGTGCAGGTGGAGATTCAATTTGTTCTTCACTTGGTATAGTTTCAACCAATTTTTTACTCTTGATTCATCATCATTTTCATACAGATCAAGAATAGATTTTTTAGTAACTTTACCACACTAGTATGTAATAATTGATTTCACCTTTTTTACGTTTGAAAACATCAAGAATTTTGAGATAGTGATTCACCTTCTTAGGGATAGTTAGTGCTTGAGGAAATGGAGGTACAGGTGGAGATTCAATCTATTCTTCACTTGGTATAGTTTTAGCCCCTTTTTTACTCTTAGAAGTTGATTCATCGTCTTTTTCATATGGATCAAGAATGAATTTTTCAATAACCTTACCACTGTAGTGTGTAATGAGTGATTTCACTTGACCCATTGATTAACCTTTGGGATTCGGTTGTGGGTGAGAAAGAAATTGCCCTTTTTCTTGAATGTTGTGTGTAGATGCAAATTTTGCAAAAATATTTTTCAGCCATGGTTTGACTTGTTTGAGTATTGATGGACTGTTGCTTTTCAATGAATGAATGTAATGTATCTTCAAGGCTTTTCTTAAAAGGAGAAACATAAGGTGCATACCCTTTAGGTTGTCAAAAATTTTCATAGGTGTGAAAAGATGGTTGTGATAGTTGTGCATGATTGTCATTTTTCGAACTGAAGTTTAGATGATTCCTCTAACCTGGATTGTAAGTTTGTGAGTACGGATTTTGGGTAGGCATCTTGAAGTTGTTCAAAACATTTACTTGTTCATGGAGACATTCTTTGAAAGAAGCCAAGGTTGGACAATTGCTAGTGGTATGGTCATTAGTCTCACAAACGTGACAAAAAACTTCTTCAATGAATTTCAAGTGACCAGTTTTCTTCATTTCTAATGCCTCAACCTTTTTAATTAAAGATACAAATTTTACTTGAAGATCATTATCTTCTTTAAGAAGGTAGATGCCCCCATCAGATATAAGGGATTGAGTCTTACCTGCCGCTTTAGTGGTGTCCTAATTCTATGCTTGCTCTACTAGTAAGTCTAGCTAATTTAGGCCTCGTTAAGATCTTTATCCTCAAATGTTTTATTACAAATAAATTCTACCATTTACTTTCCCCTAGGTGGTAGCCGTTTATAAAAATATGAGACTATTCTCCATGTCTCAAAACCATGGTGTGGGTATGTGTTAAGTAAATCTCTATCTTAACACTGATAAAAAGTTTCTCTTGGTTTTTGTATGAAAGTGGTGATTTGACTTTTGAAAGAATTTGTTTTGTGGGTAGGAAAAAAAACTTTTTCCAAAATTATTGTTGCAATTCATTCCGTGAATTAATTGAGTTTGACCTAAGATTTTGTTGCCACATTTTAGCATTATCTTTTAAAGAAAACAGAAAAAAATTAAGTCTAATAGTGTTCATGCTACAGTTTAGGTTATTATATGTGTAACAAACTTCCTCAAATTCTCTCAAATGCAAATATGGATTTCCAGAATCAAAGCAATCAAAAGTTGGTAAAAGTTGAATGATATCTAGCTTGAAGTGGACGTGAGATGCATCAAGAGGAAAGATTAGACATTATGGTGCACAATTTCTTATGGGGCTCATGTGCCTTCTACGGGTCTTAGGTTGGTCTTGGTCATTATGTAGAGAATGGTTATCCTCTTGGTCATTAATACATTTAGCCATGTTTAAAGAAGATGAAGATTCTCTTAATAGTTTATTACTTGATGTATGTGACCAAGCTCTCATGCATATCCAAAACAATAAAAAGAAAAATCAATCTGATTAACAAGAAGGGCAGGAGGTTTAACCTTCAATTTAACAATAATAAAAACAAAGAAAAATAAAGAGAAACAAATTGAAAAATAATGAACTTGTACTATAATTTTACTTCCTCGACTATGATGTTAAAAACTTGTTGCACTTCAATAGTTGTAGCCCAAGTATAGGCTGTCACAATTACTAAAATCTCACGAGTTAGAGTGTCGAACCACAGGGAAGTGAATTGAGAAATAAAAAATACAAAAGTAAAAAAAGAGTTGACAAAAGGTGTGAATAAGTTTTGGTTAAAACTCAATTTTAGGGAAATAGCTAAGGTTAAGGATTCCACTTTTGATATATCAATTGTAGTTAATATTAGCCAGTTTTGCCACTTGATTGGGATTCACACATGAAAGAGGTCATAATCGGGGAAGTTAGAAATTAAATTTCAGAAATATTAGGCACAAGTTAGTATTGTTTTTCATTAATCTTATAACGTCAACACTTGTCAATGGGTTCAAGTATCCATCATGCAAACTTTTGTCCATAACAACTTAAGATTCCAACATATCACAGTCGGCAAAGCCATGCTCTATAAAAGAAACCAAGTAGCCTTTATGCCAAAGATCAACTATGATGAATGAAAACTCCCGCTTAACAAGAAGGGTAGCTAAATTGAGTAAGAAAGTAAATACCAATAACATTAGGATTCAATTAGGTTATCCATAACCATTATATCAAAAGTTTCACGCTTTCACCTTTACATAAGAAAATTAGTTAGTCATAATAAAAGTAAACAATATGTATAAAAATGAAATAAACATGGATTGAAAGATCATAGGACAAACAAGACGAAAGCACCTTCAACAAGGCTTCAAAATTGAAAGCTAAGAAAGAAGAAAGGCTAGCTTAGATACAAGAACTCTAACTTTTGCCTAAAATCTGCTTAATTTCATCCTCCCCCCCAACTGCCTATTTATAGAGCCTTAAGGAATGGGTAGGTTAAATAGTAAGGTAGGTGAAATACAAATCAACAAAGGTGACTTAAAATTCTTCTATTTTTTCGACCACTGTACACATTAATTTAGCTCTTCCTCAAGGAATGAGATTTGTAGATCTATACATTAACTTTGAAATGATAGCTTGATCATTCAAAACTATTATTTGTAGCTTAAGTTATGATTTTTCTACCAATAGCTTGATCATTAAAAAACTATTATCTGTAGCTTAAGTTATTATTTTTCTACCAAAACTGATCTTCAGTGCACAAGAGAACAAATGGTCTCACTTATAACTAGATTTCAGCAAAGAAAATGATCAAATTGGTTCTCGACATATGTAGTAGAGTTGAAGATCTATGTGTTGGATTTCATATGGCTCTAGAATCACTCAATTCTGACATCCATAGCTCCATATATTTTTTCTCTTGTGAAAGGTCACTAGACACGTGAATGCAGGAACGAATTCTGTTTGTGATTCAAATTTGGCCCCCTTTATCTCTCAATTGGGTTGGACCAGGAACTAAAGATTGTACACGATTAAGGACCAGATCATCGATCCAATAATGCCTTGATTTGGCCTTCTAGTTTAGAGATATCGTGATTTTATCCACCTACATAAAAGTAGTTATTTAGCACATTTTTTAAATGAATACTCTACAATTTTATACAGATGAGCAGTAAAATTGTGTATGAATAGTGAAATGCAGTGAACTGTAACCTAGCATTTGAATAGTAAATATGCATGTAAATAGAAAGTACACTTGAATAGTAACCTGATGGAACTTCTATAAATAATTGCTCATATAATAAAAATTAATCATATTCAAAGTGTATAGTGATGATTTAAACCCTTAATAGCTATACATTTATAAGTATTCATCATCACACTCTTTATATATGAATGATAAATCAAGACATGTAGTTTCTAAATATATATATTTTTATTTTTTTTCAAACAAACAATAATATGAATAAATTCAAGTCAAAATACAAAAAAAAAAGTCAAATGGAGCAAAAATTTTGGGACAGAGGGAGTATAAAAATTTGTAGTGAATTAACATGAAATTGACACCAAATGATCGAAGCATCTAGAAAACAAGATGTTAGAAGCTGTAATACTAATTAATGAAAATCATCAAAGAAAATAAAATAAAATACAAAGAAAACTCAAAGTAAATTTAATTAACTCAAAATTGGAAAAAAGATGATCAATAATGGAAAACCATAAAAGGCATATTTAAATTGACATCAGAGCAACTCAAAACAAGAGAAATAAAGTTATAGTCAGTGGCCAAATCATAAGAAAATAGAACTACCTACAAAAGGAAACAAAATTTGGTGACTTAGATGAATTAAATTGTAAAAATAAGGAATGAAGTTAGAATTTGACAAAAACATATCTTTGCCGGGTCAACATCGAAAGTGGGCTAATTTTTGGGCCTGATCTGTAGGAGATTGGGCTCGAGGAGGCCTAAATGGAGGATTGGGTTGGATGGGCGCATCAGGCCGAGGCGGGTCAGGTCACGTGACCCGGACTTTCTTCTTCTCCCTTGGTCAATGGTGGCTGTGCTAGAACGGGCTAGTGGCAGGTTGGAGCAGTGTTGGTGGAGCGACCTTTGGATGGCAGTTAGTGGAGACGGCGGCCATTGGTGGCAGTAAGATGGATGGTGAGGCGGAAGGAGGATGGTATTTGCGAATTAGGCTCCTCCTCTTTCGATTTGAACAATGACGGTGCAAAGGAGATGGCCATGGCTCAGGTAGTGTCCAGTCAGCATCTAGGCCGATGGGCAACAATTAGAGTTGGGCTGGAGAATGGAGACCGACAGCTTTGGAGTGACCAAATGACACGACCGCCAGTGCCCCTGCCCAGGAAGCCCTGTGAGAGTTGGTCTCACGGTGGATTGCAATTGGCTAGTTGTGTATGTGTGCGGATTAAATCCCATGATACTAATTGATTATCCTAGAATATGCAATATGCATGCTCTTATGCTTTGACTTGGTTTATTAAAACCATGAAACATTAACTCGACCGAGTAATTTCTACACAAAATAAATACAAATAGCCAAAGCATATAAAATCAACATTTGTGTGAGTTTACTACACATAATAACTCATGAGAACATTCATACGTAAAGTAGACTAATGCCCTCACCCAAGAGCAATCCTAGAGTTGAGGACTCCTCATAACATAGACTATGGAGGCAACTAAACTACTGTATAAATACAAGCATTTACTGAGATCTCTTTAGCCTAATTCCCACCTTGGATACACGTCCTAGTGGCGAGTCTCAAAAGTCCTTTTCCAAGTGCTACTAGGCTTTACCGCCAAAGGAAGATACTAGTTAGTACTGTTACTTAACCAACAAGCCAACTAAGCATTTATGTAGACTATAATCACAAGGATTCTCAACTGTCATACCTGTACACACAAAAGAACACTACCGCGATAATCCTCAACGATTACCTGGTCCAGCAACTTCAGTCTCTGCATAACAAAACTAGAGAGTGAGAATTCAACAATTCTCAGTAAGGTGTCTTCAGTGTACCTGCAAGAAAATCCTAGGACTCTTGCTGCGAGCTCACACAGGACGAGGGTTCTATTATGTATGCACATATAACTAGGCCATAAGACCTCTCCTCAAGTAGTCCTCCTCACGGAGCATCACTCCGCGCCTAGCGAGTTTTGATCACTAATCCGCTCCTAGCAGGCCGAAGCTTACTCAATGCAATCATGTAGCCTTCCCATAGTCGTTATGCAGGGGAATTGTGGTGGGACTTGTAGACTAGGCCACAGGGCCTCTTTGATGTAGACTAGATGAACAAGGTTTCACCTTGCAACCTCATGGCTATGGCACGGCTAGGTTGCCAAGGGTTCTAAACCTCTCACCTGGGCTAGTAATACCTTGTTGTGATCATTGCAACATAGTTTCTTTTAAAACTTGCCTTCACTTTGAGTTAATATAAATCTAAAATTGGGGCATTTTAGGTGTTTTTAAAGCATGGAGGTGATAGTATTCCCTCTTAGCTTCGCGTGGAATCTTGAATCACCTCAATCGGACATCGGAGCAAAAAGTTATGCCAAAAACAAAACCGGGTGTCAAATGCTGTCTTGGCGACGCGTCGCCATTGTTGTCGACGTTCTGAGACAGTTTTCTGGATTGGTGACGCGTCGTGGGAACTCATGGGGATTGGCGACGCGTTGCCAAACCTGCAAAATGCCCAGAAAAACTCCAGTTTTGCTGCTATGAACTTTGGACACTTCCTACACATATCAAACATGCTTGGAATGCCTCCAAATTTCATATAAACATAGAACATGTTGCATAGATCACAACCAACTATCACAAGCCAATCTATGATGTCTTGTAACATCAATCCAATCCTCCCAATTCCTCTAGTCGACCATAATTCAACCAAAACCTTTAACTAATGCCATAGCTAAAACCACTTGAATTCTTTAAGCAAACTCAAGCTATTGGCATTCAATGAACTTAAAAACATATCTCCCTTACCTCAACTCCAAGTAACAAGCAATAATCAATCCCCTTTTCGTTCAACCAAGCTCACCAAAGTTCTACACAAGTTCCAATAAAAAACAATGGCACCAAACATCAAAACTTCACTCTCTAACCAAAACCCAAGCTTCAAACTAACTAACAAACATGAATCCAATCAAGAACACATTCCTTATCTCGTTCAAAAATAGGGGAAGTAGGTAAATGCCCTTCCAAGCCTAAAAAACATGGTTTCAAGCTTGAAAATGCTTCCTCCTAGCTTATATACTTTGAATTGTTTCTCTTGGCACCAAAAACTCTTGATTCCAAGTTCAATTTGAGAGCTAAATGGAGGTGAGAAAGCTGGAAACAGGATTATGGCAGCCATAGTCCACTTTCCCCTTCTTAAACCCTCACTTAACCCAAAAAAACCTCAAAGTATTAAGCTTGTCACAATTAAGCCCCCCATCTTTGTAACTTAGTAATTCTTGATTAAATTCTTGTCTATTTTTGAAGTTTGAGTTAAGGTTGAAAGTTAAGTTCTAAAAATTCATTTTAAAACACTCGGGACTCGTCTCGGCTATTCAGGATGCAAAATTACCATTTTGCCCCTGAACTTCGTTCAGTGCTTTATTCTTCTCGGAACTTAGTGAACTTTGCTCAACTTCTCTATTCTTGCTATGTAAACTTGAATTAAGCTTAGAACCTTAATTTAAAACACTTTACCTTCCTCAATTGCACCTCCCATTAGAAGGGCCATAACACCAAACTCCTGGGTTGGGAGTTTAACAAAGATAAGGGCTTTATCTTTAGAAGCACGAAGCTGGGAGTGTGAGTGACGGAGAGCGAAAATTAAGGGGAAATACTTGGGTACTTTCCAGTTTTTGGTCTAGCAGCCCTAAATATGAATTTCCCACTAATATTTTGAGTTCTAGTCTCCAATCTCAATATTTTCAAGCATTTTTATAGATATTCATGTCATTGAAGCCGAAGAAAATCATTGAATGCCAGAATCTTGATCAAAATAAGACAAAATCTTGAAAAATCCATTATTTGCAACTTTAGTCCAAAATTTGTTCCCAGTTTTCGTTTTAGCCTAAACTATACTAAAGTATTCAAATTAAGGCTAGAATTCTCATGGATTTTCTACTCTGCCCAGGAAATTTCTGATTTGTCAATTAAGCCCAAAATTTTGAATGGTTTTCAGTTAAAGCCTAAAACTTCCTTGGAATCCCAATTAAAGCCCAAACTTTCATAATTATGCACAATTTGAACGCAAATTACCTGAATGCCTCAAATTTGACACTAAAAACAGAAACAACCTAATTAAGACCAAAATAAAATCTAAAGAGTCAAAAACAAACCATGAGGTGTGACACAAAAATTTTGTGACATAAAAAGAATGAAATGCCCCTAGACACTAATTAACCAATTTTTGCCTAATCTAGCCTAAGAAACCTAAATGAAGGTCAAAATGAGTATTAACACAAAGTCCTTCCAGGAAGGGCAAAAAGAATGGGAAAGGTTGATGCTCAAGGTGCCATAAGTATCTTCGTAGCAAGCCTTACACCCTTGGGACAAACTTGTGTAATTACTGTCACCCACTTGGTCATTGGGCTAAGAATGGCCAATGATTAGCCAAGAGCAAGACCGAGGAGAGGCTGAAGCCTTAGGAGCCCTTATGCACCTACCAGAGCCCTTATGCAACCATGAGTTTTCACATTGGCACACCAGACATCCAAGGAGCGAACAGCTGTGCAAGGTAACTTTAATATTTAGGATAGTAGTATTAAGATTTTATGTGATAATGGTGTTACTATTTATGTCATTTCTTTAAGTAGCCTGTTAGGCTAGGTTTGCATAAAGCCTTTATGGATGAGATAAGATTCATTATAACTCTAGGGAAAAAGCATTATATATACCAATTAGCTTAAGAGTCAAATATAAGTATTTTGGATATTAAATTGGTCCTGATTTTCTTTTTCTTTTTTCAATATTTCCAATTTTTTACCTTTATTTTCATACTCACTTCTTTTGTTTTCAATTTTCTTTTTTGGAGTTTTGTGTTGAGTTTTTTTATGTACTATAAAGAATGCTACTTGAGAAAATCTTCCACCACTAATCCGAGAACTTTGAGGTAACCCTAACCATCCTCAACATCAAACCTTGTAACTGAGACAATCTGACTTCTCTCGTTGTAACAACTTCATAGACAATCCTAGCATGCATCCTAACTAATTACTTAAGCCTCCTATTCACATAGGAGAAAATTACATAGGCTTTGGTCCCGACCTACACCCAGCAATGTAGGAAGCTCAAGACTTCAACCTAAGTTCAAGCCTAATAACTTAAATAAACCATATCTATCTTGTTTGCCATTTATTTGCATGCATATATTGTTTGATAGTAACAATTGGTTTCCACTTGTTTTAAACTTGTTTCAGGCGAGTTGGGTGCCTAACACCTACCCAACTCGTACATGATCCTCGATCCCAAAATCTCCATTTTTTACACAAAATTTGCCTTTTTCATTGATTTGGAGCAAAATTGGGTTTTCCCTTGGTTTTAACCTTGTTTCTGAATTAACGTGGTGACTCTATTTTTTTTGAAACCACCCTAGTGTGAGGATGCATATGAAATCGTTCTAATAATTGTACCCATGCTTGAGGGGATATCGAGGTTGAGGCCACTCATAGCGGCGAGTCCATTGTGGAACTTTTTAAAATTGAAAATAAGAGGGCTGAACTTTGAATCTTGTTTAAAAGAATCTTTGAAAACCAATTTTTTGTGTGCTTCCTTGGGTGTTTACTAAGCATGTTGTTTAATAACACGATGTTTGACATACATGTGTTTTGCGTCACAGCTATATTGCTCATGCATGTGTTTGTACCCTTTTACCCTCGGATACCATGGAGCATAGAATATTAGTCGCCCCAATGCATCTATGCTTAGGCTTCAACTCCATAATGTTTTAAAAGATGATGGTACCACTTGACCAATATGGCGCTTCTCACACCTAATATTGGGAGGTGTATACACATAATAGTTTATGAAGGACCTTTGACCCACCTTTTCTACCCTTATATACATGGTGGCCTTAGAACCAACCCTTGGGTACCTTGTTGCTATCGCTGTGTATTTATCTGGGTATTTTCCTTGCATTATTTATTGACATGATCACACATGAATGACATATCCACACACTCCACCTAAACAAATTGTATGCCTAAATCTTAAAAGACTTAGACAATGCTTAAAATCAAACGCTATAGTCTTGTCACTTTGTGTTTATTTAGGTTGTGATAGTTCATTTTAAGTTAGGCACTCTTAGGGTCACCTCATACTAGTCGTTGCCTAGGTAACTAACCTTAGAACTTTAGGACGCTTAAATCCCGAAAGCAACATCATCTCTCTCCTTAGGCTACCATAACCTAGTGCACAAACTACCCATTTTGTGACACCATTACCCACATATGTGCATGACTGGTTTACACATGCATACATGCATCTCCTTATGATCATGCATACATATCCATTTGTATATTCATGCATATATGCACATAAAATACCTTAACATGCTCATGAACATATGATTTAAACATGCATACATGTAGGTGCATTACGTACTTACACATGGTCTAAAATTGGCTAGACTTAGGCTAATGAAGTCAAAGGTCATGGGTTCAATCTAGGGGGTTACCCACACCAGGAATGGAGTCTAAATTATTGAATATGCTTAAGAGACTTCAATGAAGCATTGGCAGCATCAATAAAACATAAAAATCACAGAATAAGAGGATAGAAGCTTTAGCCAAATGTGTTGGTTCCATGAGTCTTCATTTTGATAAACTTCACCATGGCACCCAAAAGAAGCTCATGTTCGAAACTTCCACTAAAAGTACTCTCGCTAATCCAAATATATAAGTGTTTGTCAAGCTCATCTCATGCAAACCTCTCTAGGTTGAGCCGTTTACTCAAGTGCCACAAGTACACCACCTATACCCTTGTTACTTGAAAAGGTGTTAGCTATGGAGAAGATGATAAAAAAGATGAAGAAAGACAATTCATATGTTAGTGCATTATCACTCTTTCTTAAGGCTTGTGTTCTAAGAAAGTTTAAGATGTTTAAGCTTAATAAGTTCAATGGAAGTGGATGCCCCAAAACACTCCTCAAGATATATGTAAGAGGCAAGATTGCACTAGGTGCTAATGCTGACTTAATTACTTAAATGTTCCAATAATCTTTTATTGGGCTGGTGCTCAAATGGTTTTTGCATCTGGAACCATCTTACTGAAGGACTTGGGAAGATATATGTGTAGGGTTTTGGGAGCCAAACAAGCGTAGCAGAATATAACCGAAACCCTCTAGGATCCAAGTGAAATGGGGTAAATCGGGTGCTCAAAATTTTATACCTAGCTCGATTGAGATCTTTCACCCAACTGTTGAGTTAAATCACAAAACTTGAATAGTTGAAGTGTTCAAGCTTTCTATGGTATCCACACTAGCCTCTCGGGATCACCACGCCTTCACCACGTCTCGGTAGATGTGTTCTTCTTACGCTTAGAGTGCTAGCTTGCGTCTTCCAAGGAATGGCAAGAGAAGAGTGCGGCTAGAACTTTCAAAACTCTTCTTATTTTGTCTTTTTGGGAGGCTAGGGCAAGAAGCTACGAATGTCTCACTACATGAAGTATTTATAGTGAGACTCAACTCCCAAGCCTAATGGGTTTCAAAGCCTTAATCCAATTAGGTTTAATTTTGGGCTTAATAATGGCTCAACTTTTGGGCCAATCATTAATACGAAATTATCATGAAATCAAGACCAAACAATTCGGCTCATGCACTCAAATAATCTAATTAGCTCTATGTGTGTGACTTAATAGGCTTCTATCACATTGGCAATGATCATAAATCACATTTATGATCATAAGCAATGAGCGATGTCTAGCAACACATCATTGCTACCAAAGTGACAAGATAGCCGGTGATTCGACCAAACCTCTATGATCATTAGCCATATATGCCATTGTCCCTTTGTCAAAGATATCAAGACTAAGCACGAGACATGGAATGTGTCACTCTCTTATAGCCCAATCTTTGGTTTCTTGATTCCCAAGTAGACGAACTTAAACTGATGACATTGATATCGTATATCAAGTCATCCGAGCATGGCCATACATTTTTTAGGTCTCACTCTATCAAGGAGCCCTAAGATATCACTCCCATTACATATGAGGGACAAATCTCATCTTGACCATACAAAACCCTTCGCATGATATATAACATTCTCATTGACCTTCTTCAAGTTCACTCAATTACGAGCAACAAAGGGAAGTATCAAAGTATGTGACTCACATGTAGGGAACATTGATGACCTTAGGTCAAAGGACTACATGTACCATGATCACTATGAGAATCACTTATGACACTCATATAACGATCCATGTAGCGTTCTCAAGGTGGGTCGGTCTAGTACACAAGTTCTCCAACTTGTACCCATATGTAGACTACATATCTCATATTAGTCTCCACTTATGCTAGTCATTATGTATTATTGTAATCCACTTCACAATAATACTAGACCATAGACATTTAAGAATATCATTATTCTAGAGTTATAATTATGTTTATTATGTTACGCAGAAACAGAACAACAAACATAATTATTGGATTAATGCCTTAATAAAATATCATGCCTCAATGTCCAAAATACAATCATCTCATGATTGATTTTTGGGCACAACACTAACAATATGCATGGAGTTCTATAAACAATATCAGTACAACTTGGAGATAGATGTCACATGAAGAGAACTTAAGATTACTAAACAATCACTAAGGG
The DNA here is from genome assembly GCA_039654915.1 of Aquilaria yunnanensis. Lineage (NCBI taxonomy): Eukaryota > Viridiplantae > Streptophyta > Magnoliopsida > Malvales > Thymelaeaceae > Aquilaria > Aquilaria yunnanensis. Next base: position 45,903,165 of record CM077595.1, read on the forward strand.
ATACTATTTTAGCATTTTTCACCTAATGGGCCAAGGCCTCTTAAATGATCAATTGGCCTATTGAGGAAGAGCAAATTGCAATAATGGTAAAAAACCTTCTCCCGATTTACAACCAATACCTTTTGCTTAATATCTTCTAAACTTTAAATCATTGGTGACTGTAAGAACACAAATAGATAATAGTATTAACTCAAGGCAAACAAGAGTAAATGATGGGACTAGATTCAAGAAGTCGCCTAAATTTTAAACCATTAAGGACACTGAGGTCAATGCCATCAATGCTCAGAAGTATACTTGCTCACCTTATCAATTCATCGAGCTATATGCACCATTGAGTAAGGTACTAAAAAAGTCTGAGAAGAAAGATATCTTGAAGCCACTTGCCCTTAAGCCACTTGGAATTTATTATTGAAACACTATAATCCTAGTCAACATTGAGCTTTTCACAAAGGAGTTGGGCATCCTACTGATAAGTGTGCCATCCTTCAGTATGTAATTTAAAACCTTATTGGTGATGGTATGGTCACTCTTCCAATAAAGACAAGTGTGATGACTAATCCTTTTCCGGAAAATGAAGATTGTAGTCAAGTGAATGTCATCATTATTGAAGAATGTGGTAACCTAATAGAATAGATTCAATAATGAACTATAACAAGCCATATCATTGTGAAGATCAGACCAAAAGGAGTTTTACGCTAATTTGTTGTTTCTCTTCCCTTCTGTTTATCCCTTTTACACTTGAATGAGTGATTCAGACCTTTATGTATTTTAATGCTATGAAATATTCATTGTCTAGGGCTAGGATACTTGTGAATTATTTCAGAATTTGATTTTTAAATTTGGTGAACAAACAATAACTATTCTTTTAAGTCATTGGTGCCTTTATTAAATTTGGATGATCCATACAGAAGTGAGTCTTTGTAACTGAGTGGCCATCTTTTGTAGCCTAGATTTTCCTTTCACCCTTACCATGTGATATCCTTTTCAAGCCACTTTGAGCCTTGAACACATTGAGCCTATTCTTTATTAAACCCATCACCCTAACCCAGGAAAGGGTATGAAACTCTTGAGGCATGAAATTTAACTTCATAAGGTTCTCCACATGCACTTGATAGTATGGAAGGCATTGGTCAACTCTACCCACATTCACAGGAAGGTAGCTTGTGTAAAGAGACAAAATTTGAATCATCATGCTTTTTCAAGAATGTGGAACTTGCACAACAAGCATGAAATTTCCTCACTAGTCACAAAAAAAAAAAAAGAAATAAAGAAGAAAGAGAAAAAGAAAAGAAGAAGTAAATTGTGCTTCAATAGAAGTCAACTCAATTGAAAATTGATAATGACTCCTCGCTAAGATTGAAAACCTACAAAGGCAGGTGGCTTAGGAAAAAGTTAAGAGGAACCCTTGTTGAGTTGAAAACCCGCAAGGGTAGCTTAGGTAAAAAGTTAAAGAAAAAAAAAGGAAAAAAAGTAACTAGTTGGCCTTATCTTTCAAGTCAATTATGTGTACTTAGAATGGAATTTTAGTCTTTGAATATCAAAGTAAACTTTCAAGGAGAAGTCACTAAATAAAGGTTTCAAGAAAAACTCTACTCTCTTGATTATGAGGCCTCACAATAAAAGTCAAGTTCAATGATTTGTCTCAATAATTTTGAAGTTCCTTTTAACAATGATCGAGGAGTTCAATCATGATGATGAAGTGCAATAAAGGATCATAATTGAATTCTACGCCTTGTGAGAAGTATAACCTAAGGGGCATGTTTGGGTCTTGAGCCTATTTATCCCATTCTTTCTTCACCCTTACCCAAGGCCATGTTACAATCATATGAAAAGTCCACACTTGAGGATGGACTTGCTTTTGTATAGATTGCCTTTATTAAGAGAAACATCAATCTCTTGATTGTTTTAGTTGTGTTTGATTGTAACAAATTGTCTTAAGGCTCACTAGTGCCGATGCTTTGGATTGTGGAAATTTCAGGGTTCTAAGTTGCTTAAAGGTCTTTCTTACTCTAAAGTTGTACTCGATTGAACAAGAACTTACCATCAACCAACAGCCTCATCAAACATCACTCTCACCAAAGTACCTTTAAAATAAGGTACTTTCATTAGGCCACCCTTAAATAAGACACCTTTATTAAGACAGCTTTGCATAACCATCAAGACATTCATGCCAAGAAGTTTATCTCATTGAATTCACACCTAAGGATTCCTCTATTTTAGGAGAGCATATGTCCATGTTCATCATGCAAAGGCAAAGGACAGGGCACATAAAAGTCTCCTAATTGATGAAGTATTCTACAAGACCAAAGTTTTACCTCAAGCATATATAAGAGGGCATGGCAAACACATTCATTTAATGATGGGGCAAGTTATCTCCCAAAAGATCAACGACACCCAAAATTCTTCACAAGGCTACAATGGTGCCTGTTAGAATGCACACTCTGGTAATTCATTCCTCAAGATCTAGCAACTGCAAAAGCCTAGTGGATTGGGTCTTGACCTCTAAAATGAAAATGAGTCTTAAAATCACATTATGTCATATGCATCAAGTCTAGTTTCATTTCTAGAGGCATATCATGTGTCTTACTACTTCATTCATCTCAAAGTCCTTTGAATAGGCACTGACCACAAAGCTCTTCCAATAGGGATTCATTTTAGGGGTTTATCTTAAGCCGTTTGAATAGGCATCCACATTTTTTCAAAGCCATCCATGTAGGCATTCATTTTAAGCCCTTCTTACAGGCAACCCATCTTTAAGCCCTCCGAATAGGCACTTTTCATTAAGCCCTATCAATAGGCACCTCTCCTTAAGCCCTACACACTACGCACTTATCCTTAAGCCCTACCAGTTAGGCATTTATCTTTTTAAACCCTACAAGCCAAACACTCTTCTAGGTATCCTTTTTTAAGCATTATAGTTAGGCATCTTCATTTAAGACAAAGCCCTCACCGACCTCCTGACTTGACCTGTGAGGCTAGCATCTTATCTCACTTGATCGTTGAGAATCCTTCTTACTTGACCTACAAGAATTCCTCACTTGATCTATGAGGTTTCGATTTTAGCTCACTTGACTTGTCAAAATCCTTCTTGCTTGACCTGCAAGAATGCCTTTCTTGTACCATAAAGCTTCCATCTTTTCTCACTTGAGCCATGAGAATCCTTTTTGTTTAACCCATAAGAATCCCTCACTTGACTTGTGAGAGTCCTTTTTACTTGATCTTCAAGAATCCCTCACTTGACTTATGAGACTTTCATCATATCACACCTGACTCTATATGAATCCTTTTTACTTGACCCTTAAGAATCCTTCACTTGACTTATGAGGATTCCATATTTTCATACTAGACCTATGAGAATTCTTCTTGCATGACATGTAAGAATTCCTCACTTGACTCATGAGGCTTCCATCTCTTCTCACTTGACCTGTGAAAGTCCTACTTGCTTGACCCACAAAAACTTTTCAATTGACCTGTGAGGCTTCCATTTTACCTCATTTGACCTTCTGAGAATGCTTCTTGCTTAACAAGCAAGAATCCCTTACTTGACCTTGTGAGGTTTCCATCTTTACTTACTTGACCTGCAAGAATTTTTCACTTGGCCAATGAGAATTCTTCTTGCTTGACTTACAAGTAGTCCCCATCAACCTTTTAGGTACAATTAGACTACTTTCATCAACCTCTAAGACAATCAGACTACTCTTAGTGACCTTGGAGACAATTAGACCGTTCTTGTAAACCTTACAGACAATTAAATTACTCCATCAACCTTTGAAACAGTTAGACCAATCTTGGTAATCTTTAAGTTAATCATACTGCTCTAAAAAACCTTAGGGACAATCAAACAACTCTCACCAATCCCCGAGACAATTAGACCTCTTTCAATAACCTTTAAGAGAATCAGACTGCTCTCGAAAATCTTTAGGGATAATTAGAGCACTACCATCAACCCCCAAGAGAATGACACCGCTTTAGGTAACCCTTGAGACAATTAGACCACCCTAAAAAAATTTAAGGACAATCAGACCACTTGATTTAAGCCCAGAGATAGTTATACCACTCTTGGTAACCTTGAAGACAATCAGATCACTCTACAAAATCTTAGAGATAGTCAGAACAGTTTCATCAATCCCCAAGATAGTTAGACTACTCTAAAAAATCTTATGGAGATTCCAGTCAACCCTTAAGACAATTAGACTATTCTTGATAACCTTTGGAATAATCAAACCACTCTAAAAAATCTTAAGGTCAATTAGACCACTTCCTTCAACCTTTGAGACAACAAAACTACTTTTGGTGACCTTTGAGATAATCAGGCCACTCTAAAAAATCTTAGAGGTGATTAGACCACTCCCATTAAACTCCAAGACAATCAAACCACTTTAAGTGGCTTCGAGACAATTAGACCGTTCTAAAAAATCTTAGGGACAATCAGGTCACTCCCATCAATCCCTAAGACAATAAGATCTTTTAAGACAATCATACTACTCCAAAACACCTTAAGGAAAAATGGACTGCTCCCATCAATCATTGAGACAATCAGGCCGCTCTTGGTAACCTTTGAGACAACCAAACAGGTCTTAAAAACCTTAGGGACAACCAAATTGTTTTTGTTAACCTTCGATATAATCAGATTGGTCTTGGTGACCTTTGAGATAATTAGACAGCTCTAAAAAGCCTTAGGGACAATCAGACCACTCCCTTCAGGCAACGTAACCACCTCTTCACAACATGAGAGCAAGCATGGCAAACTGACCAACTTATCTACCTCACTACATCTCCAACCATTCTCAATTGATTACTTTCAACTTCTTATTCCACGTCATTTATTATTAGGACAAAATGAGTATTTTTAGCATCGGCCAACTTTTATCCAACAAAAGTAAGCTAATGGGGGGCAAGCTGTTAACATTCATTTTGACCTTCGTTAAGGTGTCTTAGGCTAGATTAGGCAAAAAAATTGATTAACTAGTGTCTAAGGGCAATTTAATATTTTTATGTCACAAAATCATCGTGCCATGTCTCAAAGTTTGTTCTTGAGTTTATAGATGTTATTTAGGTCTTAATTAGGTTGTTTTTATTTTTGGTGTCAAAATTAAGACATTCAAGTAATTTGGGTTAAAATTGTGCTTAATTATGAAAGTTTGGGCTTTTATTGAGATTCTTAAGAAGTTTTGAGCTCCAATTGAAAATCATTCAAAATTTAGGGCTTAATTAACAAATCTGAATTTTCTTGGGCTAAATTGAAAATCCATAAGAATTCTAGCCTTAATTGAAGACTCTCAGATAGTTTGTGCTAAAACAGAAACTGGGAACAAATTTTGGACTAAAGTTACAAATAATGGATTTTTCAAGATTTTTATTTTTTTTATCAAGATTCTAGCATTCAATGTTTTTCTTACACTTAAAGGAGATGAATATCTATAAATAATGCCTTAAAATCTTGAGCTTGGAGGCTAAAACTCAAAATTTGGGAAAAAAATTCAAGTTTTGGGCCGCTAAACTAGAAACAGGAAAAAATTGATACACTGCCGCTAAATTTTTGCTCTCTACCACTCTCATTGCCAACTTTATACATCTAAATATCAAGTCCCTATCTTTATTAAGCTCTTAACCAATGATTCTAATCATACGAGTTGACCTGTTCCATCCTGATGTGCCCCTCCAGCCTAGTCCTCTATTTAGGCCTCTAGGAGCCCAATCTCCTGTAGATAAGCTTTGGTGAAATTCTTACTTCAGTCTCTATTTTTATCATTTAATTCATTCAAGTCACTAATTTTTTTGTTTCTTTTGCAAGTAGGTCACAAGATAGGTTTATTTTCTTATGATTTGGCCACTAGCTAGAACTTTATTTCTCATGTTTTGAGTCATTTTGAAGTCAATTCAAATGATGCCATTTTATGGTTTTCCAAATTTAGTCAGCTTTTTTTGTATTTTAAGTTAATTAAATTTACTTTAAGTCTTCTTTCTATTTTATTTTATTTTTTGATGTTTTTTCTTAATTAGTGTTATTACTTCTAACATCTTCTTTTCTGGATGCATCGATCATTTGGTGTCAATTTCTAGTTAATTCACTACAAAATTTCACACAGAAATGAGTCAAATAGAAGTATTTTGAAATTTTAATTGATCTTGATTTTCTCTTATTTTTCATTATTTATGTTCCTTTACCTTTATTTTCCGTACTGACTTTTTTTGTTTTCATTTTTTCTTTTTGAAGTCTTATGTTTGGGTTTTTTAACGTATCAGAAAAAATGCTACTTGAGAAATTCTTTTACCACTAGTCTGAGAATTTCAAGGTAACCCTGACCATCTTCAATATCAAACCTTGTAATTGAGACGATCTGACTATTCTAATTTAACCACTTCGTTGACCATCCAGGTACGCATCCAAACTGGTCACCTAAGTCTCCCATGCTATGTAGGCTTTGATCCTGGCTCACACCTGAGCATGTAGGAAGCTTGGGAGTTAAACCTAAGTTCAGGGTTAATAATGAAAATTAATCATCTTTCTCTTGTTTGCCATTTAATGCATGCATGTATTGTTTGATACTAACGATTGGTTTTCACTTGTTTTAAACTTGTTTTAGGTGAGTTGGGTACCTAACACCTTCCCAACTTGTACCCGATCCCCAATCCCTAATCCCAAAATCTTTTTTTTTTTTTTTTTACAAAATTCAACATTTTCATTTATTTAGAGTCAACTTGGAGTTTTCCTTGGTTTTTACCTCATTTCTAAACTATGGTCATGACCCCATTTTTCCTAAACCTTAGTGTGAGGATTCACGTGAGACCATGCCAATAATTGCACCTATGTCTAAGGGGCTGTCATGGTTGAGGCCATTTACATTTGGTCTCCTTTTAGATTAAGCTTTTTGTTTGACAATCTAGCATGCACTGAGACTCCACGCTCTTCGGCCTTCTATTTGGACCTTGCATCTATCAACTCCCTCTCCAATGCTAAGGCCATTTACATGGCTTCATGAAATGTCCAAACCCCAACAACCACCAAGAAACTTTTCAACTTTACCTTTTCCATGAACAAACTTCTTGGCCTTAAGTTCATCCTTCCTAACAATATGAGATGCATACCAGAAAATAGAATTAAACTTCTTTCATATTCATGGACTGTCATGTTTCCTTAGACCAACTCATCGAACTCTATCCTCTTTCAATCCTAAGTGGCCTCATTATTGAATTCAACATGAAACTTCTCAAATTTGGCCCTATCAATCTTTTTGGACATTTGCTTGGGCCAACCTTCATTATAAGACTTGAGGATTTCCATGACATCCTTCCACTACAAAGATACCTTGCCTTTCAAGAAGAATGACGTTAAGTCCACCCTAGCTTTACCATTCATTTTCCTGAATATGTCATTTATTTGGTACAATGAATCTTCGGCCGCATTGGGATCACCCAAGCCATTAAACTTAGAAGTTTTAAGGTTTTAGCGTACTAAGAAAATTTCCATATGGTTTGAAATAATAGGTCTCCTCGTTCTCCAAAAGGGCTGGATGTCCTCTTCATCCTCCTCTTTGCCATCCTCCTCATAATCAACTTGGACACTCTCATGCTCTTGATTTTGACCTAGCACTTGCCTTTGGGGTAGGTGATTTCTCCCATGACCTTGGTGCACTAGTAGGCCTTGGTGCACTTCATCCCCTACCTCATTCGGGTCCTCTAAGGTCTCCTTTCCATTTAGAGGTTAAGTATGTTCCTCAAGTAGGATAGGCATGCCCTGCAGCATTCAATCCATGGAGTTGTTAAATCTATGCAACAATGCCACCATCTATCTCATAATACCCTCATTAGGGTCACTAGTTCCCTCTTCGAGAACCCTAGCATGAGTGTTAGCACCTGACCAAATGTTTACCATAATACTTACAACCAAAGCTAGAGGATAACACCTAGAGTAACATATTCCAAATTCTTTAGCTCCTTTAACTCCTATTTATAGGGTATAGAGTAAGTTGTCACTTATTCCCATCACTTACCCATTTTTCCCTTATTACTTATTGTGCGAGGTAATCACCTTAGTGGCCTTACTTCTCCATGTTCTTTGAACTTGAATTTATACCTTCTTAGTGGACTAACTTACCAGACTTCTCAGCTTGGTTAGGAATTTTTTAGGTTTCACTCCAATTCTTCAGACTCCACGACCCATACTTAAGTCATTAAAGAAGTAAAACCCACTTAGCCCCCACTTAATACCTTAATTCTTCCTTAAGGTACCTCTTACTTATCAATCAATCTTGGCCCTCTTATACCACCTAATTAATTACCACACATAATTGAAGCATAATACATATTAGAAGTGATTTAGGAACTTATTAATAGCATGCCATGACCTTAGGATTACTTAGGAAACCTTTAACTATTACTTAGGAGGCACTGGGGGAAAATTTGGACCAAATGGGTTGATGTGATCGCGCACCCTAGGCTGGTGCAATTGCACTACCAGTTTCCTCCCCTTGCTAGAAGTGGTGTGGTTGCATCAGTCAGGGAGTGCGATCACACCAACCTTGGAGATGCACCTGCTTTGCATCCTTCATGCCCTTTTTCCTCTTAACTTGGTTTATATGAAATCCTATAAAAAAGGCACCTTAAATCTCACTTCCAATCCATGAATCAAGCATGAAATGTATCAATTTAACTTTAATTAATTTAACCCCTTGCCTTAAATCCAAATAAAAGCCAGAGCAAAGCTACTAAGAAACACAAAGCATACTTGAGCACAACAAGTTTTTTTTTTTTTTTGTGTTCTAATGCTAAATCGAAGGAAAATGGGCACCATAAGCACAAAAGTAAGACCAATCCTAATCATATTTCATACTTAGAACCAACATAAACCCATGAAAAAAACTTACCATAGAACCAACATAAACCTAGGAAAAAACTTGTCTTAGGGTTCTAGCTCAAAACCTAAAGAAATGAGCTCAAAAGCACTAAATGCACAAATTTCTAGCTATAAGCTTGATCTAATTCTTTTGGGACCCTTAATTTTCATGGAGAATGGATCAATTTGTTAGAGTTCAAGGTCAATGGCTATGGAGGAATAGGACTTAAAAAAATGATTTGGGGAGAGGATGATGACTAGTTGTTGCACCTTTAACAAAATTTCCATACCTACTCCCACCAACAAATTTTCTTAGCCTTGCATTACTTCAACCTTCAAAACTAAGTTTTGATTCTTTTTGGTCACTCAATCCTTTCCTCAAACTGTCCCTCCTAGTTCCCAAATACATTTTTTTCTTGCCCTTAACTTTTTCCTTTAAGCTACTTAAGCCATTACAATATATAATAGCCCAAACTCTCATTTAATGCATTTTAGTCCTTCAACTTCCACTTTTGGTTCAAATGGCTACTATAAATTATGGTCTTAACTTATTTGGTAGAAAAAAACTTACACAACCTTAATTTCATCAAAATTATGGCCTTACCATTTTACCCTTTGGTGCTATTTTACTTTTAGGAACTTAATACAACCTTGCTTAGCTTTCTTTCATTGCTTCATAAGAAACTAGTTTGAAGTATTTAACTAAAAGCACTTAAATTAAACATACTTAGAAAAACAAAGTCCCATTGACAAGTGTTTTTTAGTACATTTATATCAATATTAATAATCTAAATTATTTAGGTGGGTTGACAGGATCAAACCCTTGTTATGCCCACTATCCAAAACATTTTTTATTCAAGTTTCATTGCACTTTAAAAAATTTAAACTCAAAATATGACATTTTTATGATTTATGTTAATTTTACTAGTTTTTTAAAATAAAACAATTAGCGGTTACTTTTCTTTTTTCATGTCCCAAATTTTGTGGATCCCGTGGCAACATAGGATATTTATACTAGTTTTACTAGAATGTGTATATTATATGCATGTTGAAGAGTACTATGGTGGAACAGGGCCCCAGTGCCTTGAATTGTTAACACTGGTAGGCTTTTTGCGAACTATGATCCCACTTAGGTTACAATTGGCTAGTTATTACTCGTGAAGTATCTTAAATCATTACGCGCAACTAGTTACTTAACCTGCCATGCATAGGAAATATGCATGCATTGTCCTGGCTATGCGATAGCAATAGCAATAAATTAAAACTATAAAGAAAATTATGGCGCTAGTTCATAAAACATAAGTGAAAATAAGCCAAGACATAAAAACTTTAGTTGCTTTAACTTCAAGTTACAACTATGTGCATACATCTCAATCTTATATGGACCCAAATGTAACCCTAGTGTTATACACACCAATGGACACTAGTAGAGGCAATCTCATTGTATGAAAATACCATACAGTTAGAAGAAACAACTTATATCTACTAAGATCCATCCTTAGCTCTTCACCCAAGCAAGCTAGCTTCAAGTGATGACCTACACTTTCCTTGTCCAATTTTAGCCTCAAACTGTAAGGCAAACACTTTGGTCAGTACTAGCTTATGCCATAAGTAACCTGAAAATGTAAAGTTTCCTACTTAGAGAATACCTTTAAACCAATAAAACTTAGCTTTAACAACTGCTTCTTACCAATTGTTAAGCCTGACTATCTTGCTTAAACCTGCATAACACCTAAGGGGTGAATACTCTAAAGTACTCAATAAGAGATTTGGTACCTATAGGGGGAAAAAATGCAAGCATGCAAAGCATAACAAACATACAAATATATATATAACATACAAAGCAAAGCAAGCAATCAACAACACACCCAGAAATAAGGATAAGAACAATAACAAGAAGTGCAAATAATGGATGGATGGATAAATGAATGAAATATGCACACGAAAATGCACTTAGGACTTCCTTACACCCATAGGTGCTAGACTTGCCATGAGCTCATACGGCTGGGGTACTTGGATACTGGCCCTTGTATCCTATGCTAGCACTTAACTAACCCCATGAAGTCCTTTTATGGGCATCTTAGAGTAAGTCATCACTTATTTAACCCTTGCCCGCCATTGATGAGTTACTTAGAGTAAGTCACAACTTACTCCTTCGTTACCCGTTTCTTCCCTTAACTCGTTATGCAAGGTAACTGCCTTATGTGGTTTAACTTACCAAGCTCTTTGAGCTTAGCTCAGGGCTCCTTAATGGCTTACTTAGCAAAGAATTTAAAACCCGCCTTAATCCCCTTAGTGCTCCTTTAGCAACTTGAGCACTTTAACCCCCTTAGCCACCATTACTTATCTTACCTTAACCATACCACTTAACTACCACATAAATAATGCATAATTCCTAACTTAGGAATGAGTTCTTGACACAACTGAGGCTACTGAACATCTTAAATTAGCCTAGGGATGATAACCGAGAGTTTAAGACATTCTTAGCATGCCCTAAGCTTGAGGGACTAATGCCTTGGCAATGCTGTCGGTGACATGTCACCAAAGGTATCAATGCTTGGGAATCCTGAGATTTACCGGGGACGCATCACCAATGCATTACAGCATTGTGTGACAGCGTGTGAACTTGCACGAAGCTTGCTCAAACTTTCCCATCTCAAGTCCAATTCACATGAGTCTTGTTTCTACTTCATTCCCATGCATAATAATAAATTTCTATGCATTATTTGAGCTAAATTAACTTAAATCCCTTACCTCAAATCATCCTTAAAGCAAGAAACAAGCAACAAGCACACTTGAGCTCCATAGAGTTTCTTTGAGTTCCAAGCTTGAATTCAACCAAATTGGACACCAAGGGCACAAAATTAAGACCATTTCTAACCATTTACCAAGCTAAATTAAGACCATTTTTAACCATTTAACAAGCTTATAACTAACCCACAAGGATCAAAGACGTTTACCTTAGGGTTTGAACCAAAAACTTGCAAGAACAACTCCAAATGCACAAAATCCACCAAAAATGAGCTAAGGGCTTGTTGGGATAGCTTTGGGACCTTTAATTTTCATGGAATTTTGGCTAGAATGTGAGCGTTGAAGGTGGAGAGCTATGGAGGAGAGAGAGCCACGAAAATGGGAAATGGGGCAGATGATGAATAGTGTCATCTCCTCCACTTATATAGCTAACCTCTCTTCCATTTGACATTTTAGCCCTCAAACCTAACTTTGAATCACTTAGGTCACTTAAACCCTTCTTACACCAACACTTCTTGGTACCATTGAAAGGTTTTTCTTACCAAAACACTTTGCCCTTAAGTCACTTAAGTCATTATAAGACATCATAGCTTAATTTAACACGTAGTGCATTTTTCACCCTTAACTTTCACTTTTGGTTCAAATGGCTAGAAATACTTATGGTCTTAACTTATTTAGCTTAAACCATTTGCATGAACCTAATTCCACTGAAATTACGGTCATACCATTGACTTAGTTCAAATTACCCTTTTTGCCCTTTAGGTGCCAATTACATTTTGGAACTCAACTTAACCTTACTTAGCTTACTTTTCTTGCTTAATAAACTTATTTGAGGAAAAGAATTTGGATTTACTTACCTTGACATGCAAGGTAGAGGAAACACTAGGAGAGGCATTACAGTTGAATAAGGTGATCTAAACAAAAATCTCTTAGAAAGAGCTGCTCAAACATTCATTTTGGACAATTTTAAAATTTTTATGGAAAGTAAGTTTATTTATTAATTTTTTTAAGTTAAACAATCTAAAAAAATTAATAAAAATATTTTTTTTCATAAAACAAATATTGGATATTGGACTTTTAAAATAAATTGATAATTTTGGCCAACAACTATTCTATATAAGAATAATACAAAATAATGCATAAAAAATGAATGCAAAGCGAATTCATCTTAGAGAATGAGAGTTTTACAGAAGGAAAAGGGTTAGGGTCAAAGCGTTGTCTATATACTGCTTTCCCACACCCAAGATAACATCCTATATGCCTTGGAAAAAACAAACCAGTTGACAAAGTGCCCATAACTTCGATACTAAAATAATGCTAGAAGCTTGAAAAATGGGTCGATTAAAGATATAACACTATTGGAGGCTGTAGATAAAGTAATGACCTAACTGGAGCTTATGGCTCCTATGTCATTGTTACACATGGGGATTCAATTTTACTGCAACATAGAATGGGAAGTTTGATGGGGAGCATATATATGTGGATAGTAGAAAACCTCTAGAAAACCTATGGGCTAAGCGCTCATCGGTAACACTTATACATGGTCTTACTTTTGGGATTGAAGGATATAGGGTCTCTACCTAAGACTTCTTGAACTCTAGTTAATGTTCTTGACTCCTAGATTGCTGTGTTTCTTGTCTTTCATGCAGCATCTTTGTACAGTGTCAACTTAGGAAGTCTTTGCCCGGGTACAGTTCCATATTCAGTTTGATACACGATTGCAAACTATGGTTTTTGTGACTACTTGGGGAGAAACTACTATTTTGTTGATCACACCTTGATTTTAAAAAGTTACAAGGCAAGCCTCAATTGTCCATCTCTTTCGACGACAAAAAAAGTGTTTTTTTCATTGGGAATGAAAGATTTTATTAACAATAAAAAAAGTAAACAAGAAATACATGCATCATCTTAGAGCTAAAGATAACGTAGCAAACACCCCAAAAACCAGGAGAGCATAATTCAAACATAAGCTTACAAAAGTAGTGCACCTGCAGAAAGTAAGAGTATTTTATTTTGGAACCCAAATTACAAAACCCAAGACCAGAACATAGCTCACTTCCAAAACCATAGGCCAGAACCTATGAAAATAACCCTATCTTGGTGGAAAATAAAAAACTTGCCAATTCCCAAGGTTGTTTTCTAATAACTCAATCCCTTATTCTTATATTAATTCATTTTTCAATGCCAAACCTCTTGTCCAAAAGTCACCTTTTTTTGCCCCTTCCGTTGATCCATTACCTTGTCAAATTTCTCCAAAATACTCAATGTTAGCTCCCTAAACCTTTCTAATGACTTCTTAGAAAATTTAGACATTTTATTTTCAAAATTTATGGCATAAGAAACCACTCCTCTAAAATTCTCCATAACTTGGTTGGATAAATCACCATTTATAATATTAAGCCCATCACTAAAAAGAAAAAGGCCCCCAGATTAACCTAATTTTGATCCAAGCCATATGTAAAGTGGGGCAAATTTTTTACCGGCTTCCGACCCATTTCATGAGGCAAAGGAGAAACCTTAACCTGTCTAATCTCCATACCCCTACTGCAAAAGAGAAGCCCTCCACCACCTTAACTTAACGGCGTGCTCTCAGCCTAAATTTGGTCATTTACGAAGCACCACTAGGGACCTCTGCCACTTCATCACCACAACTGGCCTTCGTCCGTAGCCAACTTCCTCGACATCCTCATTACTACAACTTGACCCCTCATTGGATGCCACTGCATCCCCTCGACACCACGTTGAAGAGCTGCCACCACACAGAGGCTCCATGGCAACCCCGACACTGGACGCTATTGCCACACTATCAAAGATCTTTAGTGACGAACAAAGATGGTTCTCGAGCAGCTCCTTTACTCCGGTGCTGTAGAACCTAAATTCTCTGGTCTCATTGACACCAGACATTGACCCGACGTCTCCATGGATTTTTTCTCCATCCCTCCTCCAAGTTTATTGCCAGAAATAGCAGGATTCGAAGCCAAAATCCTCTTCGTAGAAAAGTTGCTTTTTGATGAACTTTCAAGAAGAAACTTGAACATTAGAAATTAAGGACATACCTTAAGTCTCGAACAAGTAATCAAGAAAAATAATGGATCTTCTTGTAATCTTGAAGCAAATCGATGCCAGATAGGAGTGAAGAACTCCTATATTGTTCACACTTGAACACACAATCCTTATTTACTTTTCTATATGATGATGAGAATAGAGGAGAGTCAAAGTATTGGGAAAAAGAGAGAGAGATATAGAAAAGAGGGAGTAGTTATATATATATACCCTTTTAACTCAATAACCTCATCTTTTTATCTCTTATTGCTGAAACAATATGTCTCTTCCAAGAGGCATCTCACTTCTCCAAATTATCCTATCTGGTAAGGTTCTTGTGCTTCTTTGCTGCATGGCTCACATCCATTGGTTAATAGCACAAATTAAATATATTAATATATTTAAAGAATGTATTTAGCCACTCAAGCTAAATAATTCTAACAAGCTCCCACTGGCATTGATATACTTAATATTTACCTTAACACATATTACTTTAATTCCATCATCAACAAACGTAGTATTAGTGTGTCAAGTGTGTGACCCTCAGCATGCTACCAAGAACTTTGCACATTGTGGTTGTTAGACTCATAATGGAGAACTATGTAACTCTCTCTTCTTGAAGTACTCAAGTCATGCCTTATAAAACCCCAAGATAAGATGATACACTTGTTTAGCCACATTCAGTCTCTTTTATGAGTTTCATGCATTAGAAACTACTGAATTATGCTAAACCTCAAGTGGACTTTTTCTAATATTTGAATATCATTATCATTACTCAAATCATTTTCTATGGGCCCATGATTGAGCAATGTTATTGTAATGCCCGGACAATCCAAAGTGATTAGGTCCTAGGGTAAGTGAATTAGGAGCCAAAGAATTTTCCTTAATTGAGATTAAAGCTCAACTAATGTGAGGGGACATTAAATTAAGTGTTAGGCATTCATGAAATTAAGCTTGGCTTAGGCCAAGAGACATAATGGTGAAAATGGTGGATTTTAAAGATGAGGGACTCAATTGAACAAAGGAATTGTTGTAAGTTGGGCTCAATTGCCCAAATTCAAAAGATTGGGGGACTATGTGGGGGAATTGGGCCATTTTCATGGCCTTGGATGCCATGGCTGGCCATGCCCATTCAAAATAATATATTTTATGCCACCTCCACCTCCACCCACACCTCCACTCACCTTTGTCCCCCACCTTCACTACTTCATTATTTAACTTCACCAACTCTTCCAATTTGTCGCCCCACTTTGTCTCCCACTTCCCATTAGAATTATTACTCTACTAAGGCATTATTCCCACCCATTTTGGACACCCATAACCGGCCATACACTTCTCCTACTCATTCAAACACATTCATTCACTTCCCAAGCCAATTTTGCTCTCAAACTCTCTCTTTCTCTCTCCAAAATTGGCCATCACTCTTTCTTTATCTCTAAACACATTTCCAACTCTATTCTTCCTCTAAACATTCTGCCATATCAAGATCATAGCCTTCCTCAAATTAAAATCAAGTGTTCTTGGTAGAATTCATGCTCTAAAGCCATAAAGAGCAAGAATCAAGCAAAGAATTCCAAGAAATCCAAGGAGGAAGTTTCGACCACCTCTCTTTCTTGGTGGGTTTGAGCTCTTCTCAAGGGGCTCTTTATATAAATGAGCTTCTAAACTTATTGGGAGGAAGAATCAAGAAGAAAATTTGAAGAACATCAAGCACACAAAATTCGGTCTCACCTCCTAGTCGAGGTTTCGTAAGTGTGAACCAAGTATTCTTGGTATTTTGATTTCTTTAAGATAATTACCAAGTGTTCTTGGTATTTTATGGATTACTAATTTATTTGGCCATTTTGGTTATTGTGCTAGAAAATCACTTCTAGAATCAACAAGCAAGGAAACCGAAGGAAAACAAGCTTCTAAGAAGCTTTCGGTATTGGTAAGGATTCCTATACTCTTTGAGTATTCGGGCCTCTAGGTGATGGTCAAAGAACCATATGATCCTAGGTGTGCTAAGAGGGCATAAGTTAAATTATTGCTTCGGCAATTCTATATTGCTCATGAGCTAAGTTAAGTAAGCAAGCATTATGGGCTAGGACTTAAGTAAGCCACCTTAAATTCCTATGCTAAGTGAGATCTTTGAAAATGAAAAGTATGTGAAATTAATGAAATAAAACTTGAGGGATGCTTGCTGCCCTTCTGTAAATCAAGGTGTTAAGTGGCGTGTGTTTGCGTGCTTCTATGAATTTGTTGTGCATGCTAATCCCCGATTTTGATTATTACCGTATATGTATGTATATTGTGTTTTCTTTGTCTTTATGTTTTCTTTGCAGGATTTTTGGAATAATTATTGGCATTACTTTCTTGGCATATGTTAGGCCTTAAAGGCCATAAGTTAGGCTTTGGAAGCCATATGGAATCCTTATTGTGATTTAAATCTCACCCGCCCTACTCTACCTTTGTAGGAAAAAGCGTGCTCGAAAGATTGAGCTAAGAGTCCTAAGTACTCTTTCTGTGGTGTTAAGGTTGAGTATGTAAATAGTATTTGCTCAAATTATTCTAAGTATTTATCTTTAGTTGCCTGAAAATCAAGCTAATAAAATGTGGACTTCGTGTGCAGGACTACGAGTCTAGAAACTGTGGGAACAACGTCTTAAGGTGGATTTGTGTTCTTTGGAATATGGCTTGCTTTTAAGCATGTAATAGTTGGTCTTAGTTAAATGACCAAATTTATGGACTTAGCTAAAATTGGGCCAAACTTAGTATTTTGGACTTGTAATATGGACTATGGACACTTTGGGTGCTTTTATTGCTTGGTGGACTTACTAAGGCCCATGTATGTTTTATGCAAGTATGATTTTCATGAAAACTAGAAGCATGTGTAAATTGGGCTTAAATGTGTGTAATGGGCTTAACTAAGAATTTGGACAAAGTTGAATATATTCTTGTTAATTTTAGGCCATATGCATGTTAAGTATGGAAAAGGCCCATAAGCCCATGTTTATGTGAAAGCATGCTATGTTTGGTTAAGTATGTGCACATTAAGATGAACATGCAAGAAAACTTAGAAAAGCATGAAATTTGGATGCATGTGTAAAGATTGGCTAATAAGGAGAATAGGTGCACATATGTGAATTAATGTATGCCTAAGCATTAGTTTGCTTATAAAAGCATTAAGAGATTACATGCACTAGTGAACACCAAAAATAAATAAGCATGCGAAGCATTTGCATGAAAATAAGTTTTCAAACTTAAGTTGGTGTTTTGGTTGCCATGCATAATCTTGGCTAAAGCTTGGTAAATACCATGAATTGAACACATGAAATCCACATAGGTGCTAGCTTGTTTTTTTTTTTTAGAGCACTAAAACTTAGCCTAATTAAAGAACATAATGAGCTAGTACCAGTAAGTATCCTGGGGTCGTGCCATAAATCTTAGTGAGTAATAAAAGCCCCTTTTTTGTAAAATAAAATCTTCCGCTGCATGTTTTCGATTTATCGGGCCCGAATGGCCTAGGGGTAGTTTAGGGCACGACAGTTATAGTGTATCTCTTATGTAATATGCAACTTATGCAATTACTTACATAGTGTGCAACTCATGCAACTACATCTTTATCTTTCCTTCAGTCCAATATATTAAGTCTTTAAAAAATCACATGGTTACCCAAAAAGAGGACACAACAGGCTAGTTCAACTCAAGCCCTAAGCGACTAATCAATGTAACCATAAGGACCCAAAGTCCTTAATGTTTGACTATAGTCACTAAGGGTTTTAATTGAAGAATCTCACACATGAGTAAGACAAGAGACAACTTTCTCATACTCTTCTTTACTCAAACTTCATGGTAAGACAGTTATGACGTATCATATATTGCCTTTCCAGTTACACATCTCTAAATGTTTTACAACACCACTTTGTCGGACATGTGTCACTGCTTCCTCTTAAAACAGGTAGATGTGTTTCTCCCACTATTCTTTAAAATGAGAGCACATGTCAAAAATTAAACCACGAAGTATCATACTTTCTTATATATAAGAAAGCAATTCTCAACCATAGGGTAGGATGCATAAGTAGACATGCAAACTCGATGACCAATATCATCTTACCTTGATTACTTATGTAAATCAAGATGATCATTATGTTAAAGTTGTCATATGTTGGTGGATATGACTCCCACTTAAATGTATAACGCTTGAAGGTCACATATCTGTACATTTTAGAGATAACACACATTTAAGACTGTAGCGGTCTCATCCTTGCTCTTACACAAAGATGCAAAGGGCGGATGACCTACGTAAGAAGATTAGCCTCAACCTATGATTTGACATGTCTTTCATGAATTTATTTTCATTGTGGTATCAAGATAAAGTGCACTTGACTTAGAATCATCATATGTGTATTTTAGTAACAAATAAATATCATACAATCCATGTCCATATTTAGTGGACACAAGAAGGAGAATAATCACACCAATATCTATTATAATCTACGGAGGCCCATTGCCTTGACATGTCTAGCAAAAGGAATTTGTGGTAAAGGCTTTGTGAGAGGATCAACCATCTTCAAATTCGTAGATAGATATTCCATCTTGACTTCTCCCTCTTCTATTGCATCTTTAACAAAGTTATACTTCATGCTTATATGTTTGGTCTTTCCATGGTACTTAGGGTACTTGGTATAAGCCAAAGCAGACATACTATCACAATATATGATGATTGGCTTCTTAATGGAGACTATTGACCCTAAATGTTCCAAGAAAGAACCTATCCATAGAGCCTTTTGCACAGCAGCTGCACTTGCAGCAAACTTAGCCTCCATTGTTGACAATGCTGTGCAAGTTTTTTTCTTGCTACTCCATGAGATGGCTTCATTTCCAAGCATAATGACATAACCTAAAGTAGAGTTGTTACTATCTCTATCTCCACCCCAATCGGCATCAGAGTATCCAAGTAGGCTAAGTTCTCTTCCTTGATAACATTGCCAATAATCCTTTGCACCCTTAAGGTATCTAAGGATTCTCTTGACACACTTCCAATGCCCAAGGCCAGGATTTGAAGAATATCTTGCCATTAGACCCACTGCTTGATATATGTTAGGCCTTGTGCAAAGCATGACATACATTAGACTACCTATGGCACTAAGGTATGGAGCCTTCTCCATTTCCTTTTTCTTTTGAGGAGTAGTTGGGCACATAGCCTCACTGACCTTATAACCCACAGCCAAAGGGGAGTTCATGGGCTTTGAGTTTTTCATGTTAAAGCATGCAAGGGCCTTATCTATATAATGCTCTTGTGACAACGCTAGCAACTTAGTCCTTCTATCTCTTAGGATATTAACTCCAAGGATATAAGCAGCTTCTCCCATGTCCTTCATATCAAACATGGAAGATAACCATTCTTTAATGGTCTTTAACAAACTTAAACCACTACTAGCTATCAGGATGTCATCTACATATAATGTCAATATTGCAGATTCAGACCTTTTGTTGAGCACATAAACACAATGGTCTTCATGCAACATCACAAAACCGAAGTTTGCAATGGCATGATGGAACTTCAAGTACCATTGTCTTGAAGCTTGCTTAAGACTATAAATAGACTTCTTTAATCTACAAATTTTGTGCTCTTGACCCTTTACAATAAAATCTTGTGGTTGTTTCTTGTAAATTTCCTCTCCTAACTCTCAATTGAGAAAAACAGTCTTTACATCCATTTGATGTAACTCTAGGTCCAAATGTGCAACAATAGCTAGTAACAATCTTATAGAATTAAATTTCACAATGGGAGAGAGTATCCTTATGATCAACACTTTCCTTCTAAGTGAACCCCTTGGCCACCAAACGAGCCTTATACCTCTCAATTGAATCATCAGAATTGGTCTTAATTTTGAGAACCCACTTGTTCCTAATTGTCTGATGGCCAGGAGGAAGGTCAGTCAAGTTCTAGACCTTATTTTAATGCATGGAGTCCATCTCCTCTTGCATCATAGCCATCCACTTATCATTATCAATACCATCAAGAACCTATTACACATTGTTTGGTTCATCTACCATAGATGAAACCAAGTTAGCCTTACTTTCATCTAGAATCCACCATTGATCGCAATGCCTAGGTGGTCTAAATTGCCTACTTGAACGTCTCAAGTTATGCTGATGAGGAGGTACAACATCATCATATAACCCCATTTCATCTTGTGGTGGATTAGTATGTGGCTCAGGGTGGGGTACCTCTTGTTCAATTCCTCCTGATGATCAACATATGCTTGATCTTCATGGTGATCAAACACATGAGGTGGCAGTAATGAAATTGCCATGAAAGGAACACTACCCCTAGGATGTGTGGTATCTAGTGTTCTTAGGGCACTAGATTGACCTATCTTGTAGGCCTCTTCCAAAAAGTTCATATTATTACCTTCATCAACTTTTGGGAACTCATCTTCCACAAAATTAGCATCCTTTGACTCAAAGACATTCCCACCTTTATGAGTTATGTCTAAAAATTTATAACCCTTCAAATGTTTTGAGTAACCAAGGAAAACACATTGCCTTGCTCTAGGTCCTAATTTTCCTAGTGGATGATTTGTAATGTGAACATATACAGCACATCCCAAAGAGTGTAAATGACCTAGGTTAGGTAATCTCTTGGTCCATAACTCATAAGGTATGGTACCAATAGACTTGGAAGACATTCTATTAAGGATATATGCTGCACAAAGCAAGGCATCACCCCAAAAAATAATGTCCATATTGCCCTTAGCCATCATGGAACGTACCATATCCATGACAGTCCTATTCCTCCTTTCAGCCACTCCATTTTGTTGGGGTGTCCTTGGAAGGGTAAGTTATCTTGCAATACCTTTCTTATCATAGAAGGCCTTGAATTTATTTGACAAGTACTAGCCTCCACGATCAATCCTGAAAGCCTTGATCGTCTTACCTAATTGATTCTCCACTAAGTTCACATAAGTTTCAAAACACCTAAGTGTTTCATGCTTGTGTATTAGTAAGAATACATGAGCATAACGAGTATAATCATCAATGAAGGTAATAAAATATCTAAACCCAAGTCTAGATGATACTTTCATTGGGCCACAAAGGTCAAAGTGGATCAATTGTAAAGGATCACTACACGTAGTTGCCTTACCAAAAGGCTTTCTTACAGCGTTTCCCACAAGGCATGATTGGCAACTTGGTAACGAAACATTGGTCAAAGACTTAATTAAGCCACTTATGGCTAACTTATTCATTCTTTCTTGTCCAATGTGTCCTAACCTATCATGCCAAGTCATTGGACTTATGGAATTAACAATGTAGCAACTACCATTGGCAACATTTATATTTAACTGAAACAAGCCATTACAGACTGAACAAGAACAAATCTTATTACTACCATAAATAATATTTACAAGCCTATTTGAGAAGTTCATAGAATATCCATAGTTCATAAAGGAACTAATAGAAATCATGTTTCTAGCCATGCAAGGTACATATAATACATCGATAAGTATTAAATCAAGTGTTTCCAATGGGACCCTACAAGTGCCAATCCCCTCCATAACCAAACTTGTATTGTTACCTACAAAAACTATCCTTGCCCCTCTAGGCAACTTCCTATAGGCAACATACCATGTCCTTTCTTTGGCTATGTGGTCCGTCACTCTTGAATCAATAATCCACGAAGAATTAGATTTAATAAGCTTATCACATGACGCAACATGTACTAAAGAAGGAGTTTCATCAGAAACATGTACCTTACGCGGGTCCTTGCACTCTTTAGCAAAGTGCCCCTTGTTCCCATAATTGAAGCACTTAAGCTTACTCTTGTGCCTCTTCTTGAACTTCTTCTTGTTGGGTCCATTCCCCCTGCCTTACTCTTTTTTTTTCCCCTTGAACCTTTTCTTATTCTTTTGGGAAAAAAAAATTTTGAGCAACATATGCCATAGAGTGGTCCTTTATTGCCATGACTTCTGCCTCTAAAAGCAGATGTCTAGTAATATCATTAAAACTCTTAATTTCACTATTATGGCGCAAGTTGACCTTCATCAATTGCCACTCTTCATCAGGCAGGGAACGGATTATGGCCTACACTTGCTGATCATCTGTGAGAACATGATCAGCCCCTTTAAGTTGAGAGATCATGCGTGACATCTCACGCAAATGAGTGGCCATTGTATGATCTGGCCTCTTCATATAATTCTCAAACCTAAGAATCATAGACCTTTGTTTCTATAAAGAAACATCCCCAAACTTGGCCTTGGCAGTATCCCAAATTACCTTGGTTGACTCAAGCATTGAGAAATCCACCATGAGCTCATCTACCATTGTACTTAACAATGTGATGCGAGCCATAGTATCCTTTTTCTTGTACGCCTCATAGGCACTGGGGTCTTGTCCATTGGCTGGTGGTTCTTCCACCTTTGTGAGCACATCAATTGCTTCTTGCTCAATTAAAATGAATTGGACCTTTTGTTGCCAAATGGGGTAGTTATCTCCATCAAGCTTAAGGTCCTTATTTAACTCGGCAATGATATTCTTGCAAGCCATCTATGCAAAATTCAATATGTAAGTGCACTTCAACCACAACAAGACTAATTCAAGCACCAAGCAAACATGAATCAACTAATTCATGCTATAATATAATAAAGGCATGCATTCTAACACACAATTAGATATGCCATAACATGTTTCATTAATTCACATAAGCATGGTCTTAATTCATTCACAAGTATGCACAAATGGACAGACTTGAAATTGAATAATGTCTAAAGCATTTCTCAATTAAATTCAACTCTAATTAATTTCAAATTTAATATATGGATCTGAGATACATTTATTAACGTTTTAATATTTTTTTATAATTTTTAATTGCCTCAAACCCCAAGAATATTAAGTATGTTCTTAACTGTCCATTTTCTGGTTAAACTGCCATCTCAGTAAACAAATTATTAAAATCCAATGAAACAGTGTTTAAAAAATATGAAATTTTCTAGAAACATACATAACATGTCTATAAAGAACATATTAAAAATTCACGAATTTTTGACATCGTTTGCTATTTTAACAAACACAACTTTTCGAAGTTAAGAAAAAACTGCCTCTCTTTGACAGCCAGCATACTGGTCCGAACACAAAATTATTAAACTCGAACAAAATTAACTCCAAAAATCATGAAACTATGCATATTACCTATTTAAATGTTTAGGAAGTTTTTTTTAAAATTTCACGATTTTTAGATAACATTTACTATGATAAAACAATTTTAACTTTTAATAACTGTAACTGTCAGTATGCCAGAATTTTCTGTCTATCCGAAAAATATTACCCTTAAAATTTAATCAAATAAACTCAAAAAAATATGAAAATTTCCATATCAACTTCCAACATACCAAGGA
The DNA here is from genome assembly GCA_039654915.1 of Aquilaria yunnanensis. NCBI lineage: Eukaryota > Viridiplantae > Streptophyta > Magnoliopsida > Malvales > Thymelaeaceae > Aquilaria > Aquilaria yunnanensis. Next base: position 45,927,174 of record CM077595.1, read on the forward strand.
ACATCATATTAAAGTTTCAAAATTTTTAGAAATTATTTGCTACGTTTTGTTATTTTGTTTGATAGAAAAAACGTTTGCCATAACCTTAGCTCTGATACCATTTGAAAGTTTCAAAGAAACTTGAACATTAGAAATTAAGGACATACCTTAAGTCCCGAACAAGTAATGAAGAAAAATAATTGATCTTCTTGTAATCTTGAAGCAAATCGATGCCAGATAGGAGTGAAGAACTTCTATATTGTTCACACTTGAACACACAATCCTTATTTACTTTTTTATTGATGATGAGAATAGAGGAGAATCAAACTATTGGGAAAAAGAGAGAGAGAAATAGAGAAGAGGGAGTAGTTATATATATACCCCTTTTTAACTCAATAACCACATCTTTTTATCTCTTATTGCCAAAACAATATGTTTTTTTCAAGAGACATCTCACTTCTTCAAATTATCCTATGTGATAAGGTCCTTGCGCTCCTTTACCACATGACTCACATCCATTGGTTAATAGTACAAATTACATATATTAATGTATATCTAAGTGCATTTTAAAGAATATATTTAGCTACTCAAGTTAAATAATTCTAACATTGGACGCTAGCGGGAATTAGTACGCCATCGTCTGTCCAAACTTTGTCACAGATTCTTGCAATTGCATAAAAAAGGCACCACCCCTATGAATTAGCCGGTTCTGGGATTATTGAGCTTGAACAGCTAAGCCTTTTGACTTTAGAAAATTATTGAAATTGTCTCTTGAAATTTTCTTTGAGCGATAGAAACAGTTGCCGCCCGCTTGAATGCCGAGACTTCTTCATCCCTCGCATCACGAACAACCTTTACTCTCCGTCCAACACGAGACAAACCACTCAATTTTTTCCCCTATGAGAACAATTAAACTCCAACACCTACCGCCATTTTCAACAATTTGAATCGCAACTTCAATTTCCCCCATTTAATAAGAATATTAAAAATGTTTTGCTCAATTGAAAGAGATGAATATCAGCGTCAAATCTCATCTTTTTTTGCCCAAATTCTAGGGAGAGGAGAGAGCTTCTCACACTAGAACTTCCCTCCATAGATACATCGTTTATTACTTTAAATGACTCTGGTGACAAAAAGAGTTAAAAACTGATTTGAACATGTTTGAAGGTCAATCTATGTGGAGGGGAAAAATTCTCTGATACTCACAAGAGGGTTAAAAACTTAGGGGGCTACAGATAAACAAATAAATCTTGATTCAAAGTTGAGATATTTCCTTATTAAGTTAACAAAACCTATTGTAGTGCCACAATGATGTGTCATTACAATGTTAAGGACTAAAATAAAACAATAATAATAGATTGTAGATTGTTTGTAAAATTTACATTCTTTGTAGGTTAAAACAATAATCCGTGCCACCGTGCACTCTCGTGGCTGCCGAAGTTGCCATAACACTACAATGGATATAATACACATATGTCTAATTAGACATAGCATAGATTTTACATTTTTACCCCTTACCCTAAATTCCCTTCCTCAAGCAGTTTCTCTCCCTTCTTCCCTCCTACCGCGGCTTCTCTCTCTTTCTCTCTCTCTCTCTCATCACTGCAATTGACGACCACTGCGGCGGACTCTGATCTCTGTCTTGCGTCGATCTACGTCGTGCGTTGATCTTCATCGCACACAAATCTAGAGGCGCACCAATCTTTGTTGTGAACCAATCTTCGTCACGCACCGATCTCCATTGCGCACCAACATCCAAGGCGGGGCAAGGCGTCGTGATTACATCCAATGATGGCCGAGGAGAGGCTATACGATCGAAGGAGAGACGGTGTGATCCAAGATGAGGCTGCATGATCCCAAGTGATCCGAGGTGAGGCTGAAGAGGCGGACGAGCGAGGCGGTGTCATCAAAGGAAAGACGATGTGTTCCAAGATGAGGCCGCGCGGTCCGAGCCGATCCAAGGCGAGGCCGAGGAGGTGGATGGGCGAGACGAATGTGCGTGGAGGGAGGGCCGCTGTGAAGGCGATGGCTGTGGACAAAGGCGGCGGCGGAGAAGGAGAAGAGGCAGGCGATTCGCAAAAATTGATTTGTTTTTCAAAATAAATAAAAAATATATATATATATTTTATGTTGTACTTTAGACTTTTTTAAATTTTTATTTAGATATTTCATCATTCATTGAATCATATACCTTTATTTAAACACTTTGCTAAATATTTAGACACTTTTTCATTATTATTTGAATACTTTTACATGTTTAGTCAGACACTTTTTCAAAATTATTTCAAACAGTTATTTTCTGGAAGATAACAAATTGTTCACAAGTTATTTAATCGGACACTTTTATATATTTCTTTAGACATTTTTTAATATTCAATCAGACATTTTTTCTTATTGATTCAAACACTTTTTTTAATTATATTTTAAAGATAACAATTTGTTCACAAGTTGATTCTATCATTTTTTGTTCAAACACTTTTATATATTTCTTTAGACATTTTTCAATATTTAATTAGACAATTTTACTTATTGATTCAGACATTTTTTTATTATATTTTAAATATAATAAATTATTCACAAGTTGATTCTGCCATTTTTTATTCAGTAATTTTGTCATTTTTTGTTTAGACACTTTTACATGTTTATTTAGACATTTTACAATATTCAATCAGACACTTATTCTCATAGCTTTAGACATTTTTAATTTAACCTTATAATAATTTATTTTATATTATTTTGTAGACACTTCCACATACTATATTAGACACATTTACATTTTATTGCAGACATTTTTGCTGTTCGGAAGCAACAAGGACGCGCTTGGAGGAAACGATCAAAGGCAAGATTCGGCAGGTGATCGACAAGATCTAGCGGGTGATGACGAGATATGGCATGTGACAACAAGATCTGGAGGGTGATGACGAGATCCGACAGCCGATCGACGAGATCCGGCGGGTGACGACGAGATTCGGCGAGTGATCGACAAGATGCAACGGTGATGATGAGATGTGGCGGGTGATCGACGAGATGTGGCGGGTGACAACGAGATCCGACGAGATTCAGAGCTGAGCAGCTGCGAGATATAGAGGTGGATGATGACTATAAGATCTGGAGGTGGTGACAATTCATTGGAGGAGGAGACGACAACTGCGGTGCTAGAAGCGATGACAGAGGTGAGTTTTCAAGAGTGATGGTGAGTTTTGATCCAGGGGCAAATTAGTTAATTTATTTATTGAATTGTGGGTTATATATAGGGAATTAGAGCTAGATTAGTATATTTAATTAGACATATGTCTACAATATAATAACTAGCCATAACACCACCACCGTCAGAAGAGATCTCCTTAAAAGATGCACCAAAGCCACCAGAGCTCATATTCAAACGACGGTTCTTTCCAATCTTGGACGTTGGGTAGAAAAAGCTTCAGCCTCATCCTTGTCCCTGCCGTTATACTTGATCCTACACAGCCAATTCTTGAGAGTTGAGACCCTCGGAACCACCACCATTTTTTCGCACTTGCTCCGTTCCTTCTGCCCTTTCTTGGCCGGAAGAAAGTAAGCGTCTTCTTCCCCCAAATCACACAGTTGCTTTCGTCCAAGATTTTTTGGTCCCTGGTGTTGGACTTCCAATATCCTCCATAGTTGTCACTTTGATTCAAACTCCTCCGAGGGCGCTTCCCGTTACCATTCCGTGATATCTTCTCCGAGGGCGCTCGTTCTTTTTCAAGAAGGCCTGCACCCATAAACATCAAATTCTGGAATAACGAATCCTGACAGAGGCTCACCCTTAAGCACCTTACAGAGGTAGCTGGTGATGAGTTCTCCGTCATTTGGGTCGAACCGGACACCTACAGGTATTGCCATTGCCATGGAAAGCAGGTCAATCAAGTGCACGGAGATGGATGTGTATGTGTTTTTATGGATGCAGTTTTAGGTCAAGTTGGCAGAGAGTCTGGTGACGAGCAAACATGGTTCCCAAGCAGCTCCTCCTGCTCCGGTGCTGTAGAAGCTAAATTCTCCATGCCTCCAAGTCTATCCCGCAGGTTTCTTTTCTTGGCCCATATATCATTGTCCATACCATCATGTCATCCTCATAAAATAATTTATCTCTTGTGTCATATCTCAGTCATAATATTTTCCATCACTTTCATTGTAATATTTTCCATCACTTTCATTGTTAGTATGATGAATTATGATGGTGAGACACTCGCTAATAATCAATCTTAGAAAGAAAAGCTATTTGTTTTAATATTTTTCAAATAAGCTCACAAATTTTCTCCCTAAAGAAATTAATTATATGCACATTAAAAAACTAGGAAAAACTTATTTTTGGAAGAAATGAAATCACCTATAAGAAAAATGAACAATCCTTTTAGAGAAGAACATAACTCCTAGAATTTTTTTCTCGCACATCAATTTGTTACTATTATTGCAACACATGATAAGAAGATAATTTATTTTTCTTTTTCCAAACTTTACTATTGTCTATAGCCTACACGAGTTCTTGTATCAAAGTTCAGCCTCTTGCCAATCCACCTTTCATCTTGTAGGAAACCAAAATGAAAAAGCAAAATAGGTACAAACTAAATGTATTGAAAATTTGGGATTAGGAGCCATCAACAAAATTTTCCATCTACGTATGTGATGAGTATGTGATTGTTGGCCTCACTCCTTGTGAAATTGGGGAACGAGGAACCGAGCTTTGAATAGAAAATTACAAACCAATTCCATCTTAAAATCAGTATAACTTGGAGCTCTATCTTCAATGCTTTAGGCATCTGAAGAAGAAGTCGATATATAATTCAGCAACAAAGAAACTCCCACTGGCTCGTGATGGCATGGAGCAAAAATTTATGTAATGTTTTGAACCAATAACAGAGAAATTTGATCAATCCACAAAATTAATGATGAGACATTACACAAATTCAATAAAAAAATTTTTTCAAACGTTTCAACAACGAAGGAATTTGATCTGTACATTGGGAAAAAGTTTTTACAATTAATTGTGGTCATGAGTCTGTAGAAGTCATCCGAACTTAGTCGCTACTAGCGTCAAATGTCCGCAGCAATGCGTCCAACTCGTGAAAGTAATAATCAGTAGGATCACAGCACAGTTTGTCCGTGCCACTGTCCATTCTCGTCGCTGCCGCGGCTGCTATTACACCACCGCCCTCGGAAGTAATCTCCTGATCTTCATCTTGATCCTATTGATGACCGAAGCCACCAGGACTCGTATTTAGGCGATGGTTCTTTCCGATCTTGGACGTCGGGTAGTAGCCAGCAAAAGCTTCGGCGTCATCCTTGTCCTTGCCGTTATACTTGATCCTACACAAAGCCAGTTCTTGAAACCCCTCGGAACAATCACCTGCGACAACATACTCGTGCATTATGTAGTTCGTCTTCTCGCACTTGCTCCGCTCCTTCTGCCCCTTCTTGGCCCTGAAGAAAGTGAGCGTCTTCTTCCACCCGATCACCCGGTTGCTTTCGTCCAGGATTTTTTGGTCCCCGTTGTTGGACTTCCAATGCCCTCCTCCACTGTCGCCAGTCTGATTCGAACTCCTCCGGGGGGCGCTTCCCATTACCGTTTCGTGACATCTTTTCTCGACGGACGAAGAAGTAGCGTTCGTTCTTCTTCAAGAAGGCCGTCATGTTCAGGGCTCTAATCCATAGACATCGGCTTCCGTAATCATGAATCCTGACAGAGGCTCACCCTTAAGCACCTTATAGAGGTAGCCGGTGATGAGTTCTCAGTCGGTTGGGTCAAACCAGACAGCCACAGGTATTGACATCGCCATGGCAAGCAGATCAATCAAATGCAGGGGGATGGATGTGTGTGTGTTTTTATAGATGCAATTTTAGGGCATGTTGGAAGAGACTTCTATTATCGGACTCTAATCAACTCACGCGTTCTGTTCTTGATCACATATGCCGGAGAAGCACTCTGCTCCTGTCTTCCATCATATCCGTTGAATTCCCGCTGCCTTATTATAATTTGTGTTTTTAATGTTACAATTGCTTCCTCTTTTTACGAAATCACTTCAATTAGGTACCTAGGTTTCTCATTCACGATTTTTTTCCTTTTCTTTTCATTCTTTGTTTTATCAGCCCAATAGGATTTTGATGCAGTAATAGAATTACGTTTCAAAAGACCGTGGACCTAAAGCCCTTCTTGCCGGTAACTAAACTGCTGATTTCAAAACTTGAGTGCTTAGTGGAAAAAGTTTAAAAACTTTAAGGTTTACTCTGTAACTTTTTAAAAATCTAAGTGACAAAATAAGAAGCTTTTAGATAAAATATACAATCAATTTGTATTTTTTTTAAAAGTCAGGAATTGTTTTGTAATTTTGTCAAATTTTAGAATAAAGAAACTTAGAGCTTCATGAAGTGGGTTGGGAGTGTGCTGTGTAGAATATTGGAAACAATGTCTACTTACCTTTGCTCAATCGCCTGCAAATAAACAAAAACCCAGGTTTGGTTCTTTATTAGAACATGTCATTATACTACCAGCTATGAACAAGAACTTATAGGCTAGTGACTTATTCTATACACTGTAACAACAATAACAAAAAATGTTTGGGATAAATTTTATATAGTTATCTTCTTTTATAAAAGAAAGTTGTTGACTTCTTGTTGATAGTAAAGTTGAGGTGCTACCAACCAAACTAGGCGGACCAACTTTAAAAATTTTGCTAGGTGACTTGAACTTGTGATTCTATGCTCAAGGACACTGGTGGCCCAACTTGTCTATTTGGGGGAATGCCTCTAACGATCAAATTAGGCTCTTGTAAGTGATTGAGAAAGATGTGGAAATTAGTTTTGCAGGGTGTAAAACATACCATGGAGTTTCATGGGGCTCCTGCTTATGGAGACTATAAGGGGTCTGTATGAATTAGGAAATCTGATGAACAAGGAAGGGGTCCGAATAGATGGCAAATTGGGCCCCCACTGTACTAACCAGGTGGTTTGGGCCTAGGTGTGGGGTTACAGCTCCTATATGCTATCAATATGTCCCTTTTCTTAAAAATTGTGGGATTGGAGTCCTACATTTTATGAGGCCCCCTTGTGTGAAACGATACTTCCCTTGTGAAGATGCCTTTGTTGGTGGAGCAATGTTGCATGAGGTTGGTAGGTGTGACGAATCCCCTTTTTGGATAACAAGAGGTAAACCAATGCCTTTAGGGGGACCTAGGATGCGAACCGATGCTGAAAGGAACCTACATAATGCTAGTCAAAGATAGGGGTGCTTAATTACCTTTTTTGGTTTTAAGGAAATTTGAATGACTAAATTTATTCAGTTTTTGGTCTTAGATACTAATAACAGAATAGATAGAATTATGAGAAAATTGAAAAAACCAAAAATTGAATCAAGCAAAAAGAATTTTGATTATTCAATTTTTCAATTGGGATGAACGAATCATATGCATCCATATTCAAAACCTCAAACATACATCACATATTCCAATCTAAACATAAATTTCAATCACATAGAAAATATGTATTATCCATTTTAAATCCAAATATCACATACATACACATAGTAAACATCCATCACATACCTTTCCAAATTGCAAACATAAATGCTAGTAAAATAAAATTTTGGAAATTTCGGTCAACTAGATTTTAATTGAAGCAAGTCAAAAATTGAATCAAACTTATATATTGATTTTCAATTATATCCGAAAATTGAAATTATACTTAAAAATGATAATAAAAAAACTGACTTTTTTTTCACTTATTCGGTTATTTGGGATATAACCGAAATTTTACTCACCCCTAATAAAAAATGTTGCTTGATGGTGTGTGACATTTATGGTAGTTGAGGGTCATGTGGCACCTTTTTATTGGACCGTCAAAAGGGTAATGATTGTGGTAGTTTTCAAGGTGGGATGCATAAAGGCCACTTAGGGCTTATAAAAGCCCATATGCCTAATTCTTCTTCCTCTTTAATGTTCACATTGCTTCTTTGCTTCTCAAAACTATCTTGCTTCCTTGCTCCATGTCTTATTGATTTCTATTTCCTAGTGAACATTCCCACCTTCATGACTAAGCAACATCTTCATCTTTTACTTTATTACTTTAATACATAGCTGAATTTTCTCCCATTCTTTTATTGATGTTATTTATTTTTCTTTATTTATTTTCTGATTTCTCCCACAACAATTGGTTGCCATTCCCCACACCTTGCTCACCCTTCTTTTTGACATTTATCCTTAAATGGCACCCCCCAAATTTGTGTTAAGAAAGGATACTTTGACTACCCATCCCCCTGCCATCATGAAGTCCCTAATTGGAGGGAAGAACCTGGAGGTCTCTTTCTGCACCAACTTGAAAGAGTTCAGAGGAGTGAAGACTAGCCTCATGTGGGAGGTGTTGTAGGTCAATCTCCATTTGTGGTAATGACCTAACGAGGTTGCTTTTGCCTTAAAAAGTAAGTGGGTCTTGTGCACATCAACCACCAATGTTGATTAGGACACCTTTTCTGTCTCCATCACCCAACTTCAAGGTGGGCTTTATTTTCCCCTTGATCCCATCATAAAAATATTTTGTGAATTCTACCAGTTTCTTATTTCCTAATTGCCCCTCAACTTCTTGACCCGCTTAAATGAAATTGTCATTTGCTGGAAACCAGTAGGTGTCAAACCCATTCTTGCTACTTTTTTACAATTTTAAGCCCTTAAGCTCTATAACATGTTCAACCTTCTTCCATGTTGCCTCATATCTCACAAAGGCAATAAATCCTTTGCCATCATCCTCTATAGAAACTCTTGGGGCAAGTGGAAAGATCATCATTTTTTTCTCACCCTTAGCAACCCCCAATGGGACTTCGTTGTGAGTGGAGTGACACCCCCCAGCATAGTGTCATCAAGTGTCCCCTTTTGTTCATGGGATCAAATGGGGAAAAGACTTATAAGGGTATTCTAACATGGCTGGAGTCAATTGTCTATTATGAGAATTACGAGGGCTTCTTCCCTCTACCCCAACAAGGACTGGGAGAGACAACCATTCTATAGTTAGGAATACATTGTGCCCACCTAAGCTATAAGGGCATAGAGAACCCAGTAAACTAGGTTAGTATTTAAGGAAAATTTGTTATTGTTGGATCATTTTAATATTTTTGGATTTATTTGACTATTTTTAGATTTACATATTGTAAATTAATAATATTTAGATTAATTAAATTAAAATTGTATTATTTAAAATTCTTCTTATTGTCACTACATAAGTTTTAATTATATTAGACATTGACAATTAAATTATTAATATTGATACTAACAATTTATAATTAACAATTTAGTGTTATAATTAATTTGAAACCAATTCTAGGCAAGCTACTGACCGATTATAATTGTCACCTCCTGTGACCGCCAAGCGAATACTTCTGTTTGTCAACCCTTTCAGTCATTACCTTGGTCACTGCATCCTGGTGACCAAGGGTTTGGTGAGTGCTTGTTAACCATCAGTGTCAATAGCCAAAATGTGTATTGGTGACCATTTGGCTATTGACAAGTTGGCCAGTTTTTGCATCTTCTCTTGTAGTGTACTAGGGATAAAGTACAACATCATTCCCAACATTTTCTGTAATTACACAAATAGGCTTTTGACATTCCTTTAATTTTAATGTGAGTTACATGTAAGGACCTAATATTTTAAAAATGAGACATTTAATCAATCTTTCATAGGTGGGCAAGACATAGGGGGGAGGGAGAGATAGAAAGAGGGAGAATAGAATTGTGGATCAAAAAGCGTGGGTCTTAACTTAAAATTGGTATATATATCTAAAGCCAAAATTACATGTCTAAGTCCTTAAGCTATCTTTCAATTGCCATATAAGGTCATTATATTTATAAACTATCATTTATAATAATGACACATGTTATTGAAACAACAATGTACATTCACTATCTCGAGATCCTTAAAATTCTGCGTTTAGCACAAGAAATTTTTTTGTTTTTTCTTGTGTCTATCACTTGTTGCATATAAATCCAGAAGAATGGAACATGTGATTATCAAATTAATTATTTTAAGCTAATATTGTAAAGTAAATTATTAAATATTGAAATATTCCAAACATAATTTAGGGCAACTCAAAATAGTAATGTTGGAAATAGACTCATATTGCAAGCCACTTTGTGATATGTTTTATGACTATTCTAAACCTTCCTCCTACTTACAAAATCATTTTTTGGAATGTAGGTCTCTCCTGCGAAGGCTGAACATCAACCATTGTCATCACAGTCCGCTTGCAAGGCTTTCATGTTTGATCCGTTTATGTACTTTGATGTCTATCCTCCTAATTTAAGGAGTCTTCTTGATTAAAAAATTGTTGTCCCAGCTTTCCAAGAAGTTGCTAGCTCTTCCATCTATATTTCCTCTACTGTTGTCAAAGGCCTCTATCCCAATAGAATCTCCTCTATTGCCAGCAGAGGCACGAACTTGGCGGTGTAGGTTCTGTGTTTTGTTTTCTTTCCCTTTTCTACTGAAAAAAAAAATTTCAAGAGTGTTAGACACTTATAAGCTTTCAAGTTATGAGGTTAGGATGTCAACAGTTTAGAACTAAAGAATATGTTCCTTGAATTTTTTAGGACATCCGACATTAAATAAAGCCAACAAGTTCAACATAACGAAATGATATATATTTATGTCTTTGTGTGGATGCACGAATAAAGAAAGTGATTATTATTTTTTATAGAGTAATTGTTTACTCAACATGTACTTTAATTGAAATCACACACTTTAAGAAACTCAAAAGGTATTTTAATAGGGCCTTTTATAAGGAGTAAGTATATTATCAATTTTTCTTTCTATGTTGGGGAGCAAAAACATTTATAAAAGTTTAGCTACTTAAGTAATTATGATTATGTCATACATAGTATTAACATCCAAATTTCGTTCATGCAACACATAATAAAATTAAAAATATTGCATTTTCAGGGTTTCTCCTTTTTATTTTTCTTTTATTGGTATTATTTTTTATTATATACAAAATTTCAACCCCTAATAAATTTAAGCTTAATTATCATTAAGTGATTAAAAATGTGGACTTTTGTAATTAAAGGTCTCATACTTTGATTTATTACAAACAAAGGACTCCACATTTTAGAATTTAATAAATTAAAAGGGACAAAAAGCTATATAGTGAACACTTCGAGGATTGATTCATGTCAATTCATAGTACAAGGTGTCTGACCAGTATAGTTCAAGGAACCAAAAGTGATTTAGCCTATTTAAAAAATTAGTTTTATTATGGTTGAAACCTTTTATTGGATTCATAGTATGTTGCAGTATATTGTAGCAGTTTTTAATATGTATGATAAGCTTATATGGAATTTTTGTTGTTATTTGTGTTACGTTATTGTATACCATAATGAGTTAAGAAAAAAAAATAATTGACTAAACTTCTTCAATCAATTTTTGTCAATTTGATGAATATATTATAGGTGGGTTAATGGGATAAATTATGTATAATATATTATTACAACAGTTTTGTTGGCAAGCCAAGTTCAATTCTAACCTACACAGTTCCATTATTCTAATAAATTAAAGTTCCATTATTTTTGTTCAAGATTGTCTAGATAAAAAGGATTTTGACCAAGTTGTTTATGCTTGTGTCAACACAAGTTAGGTTGTTTTCTCATTTCAAGAGAATATTAAATGGGTTAATAAGGTTTTTATCTAAATTAAGTTCATTTATTAGGTTTGTTATGGCAAAAACATTTTAGTGAATTTGATAGTATAATATGTAGATTTGTTTTGGATATATAATATAAGTTTGTTTCAGTTTTTTTTCTTTGTCTAAATTATTTCATAAATGTGTTTACTATTAACACAAAAACAAAGTCCAATTGAAATATTTTTTCAATACATTTATGGCAATCCTAATAATTTAAGTTATTTAGGCACGTTAATGGGATCAAAACCTTGTCACGCCCACTATCTTATTAGTTATTACATTTTCTTTATTAAAATTTCATTGCATTTTAAAATAATATTCTTATGGTTTATGTTTTTTTTTCAATTTTTTTAAAATAAAACAAGTAATGGTTATTTTTTCCAATGTTCTCCACTTTTTGGATCCCATAGTAACGTAGGGTATATAAACTAGTTCTACTAGACTTTATATATTATATGTATGCTAAAGTGTTGAATAAGGTGACCTACACATAAATCTCTCAGCAAAAGTACCTCAAACTTTCATTTTGGACTAATTTTAATAAACTACTATGCTTTATTCTAATATAAAGTAATTATTTACCCAAATTGTCATTTTATTGAAACTTTCCACTTTAAGACGTCTAAAAAGTAATTTCAAGATATTTTGTAAAATGTAAGTATTTTTTTGTTATTTTTTTATCTTAAAAAATCTATAAAAAAAATTAATAAAATTATTTATTTTTCATAAAATAACTATTTTATATTGGACTTATTAAAAAAATTGGTAAATCTAGCTAACAATTACTTTATATAAGAATAACACAAAGTAAAGTGTGAAATTGAATGGAAAGCAAATTGCTTTTAGATAAGGCAAGTTTTGCATATGGAAAAGGGGTAGGGGTCCAACCCTTGTCAATATACTACTTTCCCATGGCCTAGCCAACATCTTATTTACCCTAGGTAAAATGAATGAACTAAAAAGGTGCCTATAACTGCTATATTGAAATAGTGCTAAAAACCTGAAAAATGGGCTAACCAAAGATATAACAAAATTGGAGGCGATAGATAAAGTAACAACCTAACTAAAGCTTGTGGTTCTTACGTCATTGTTCATCATGGGGATTTGATTTTAATTATAACATAGAATGGGAATTTCGATGAGGATGAGTGTATGTGGACAATGGTTCTAGCACCATGTTTTATTATCTCACATACTACAAAACTTGTGGATTAAGCACTCACCAACAAATCCTATACAAGGTTCTACCTTTGGGATTGAGGGATATAATGTCTCTAACTAGGACTCGTTGTAAAGGCCTTCCAAGTGTAAACCTAGCTTGTATGGGCAAGGTAAGAGAAAATCTCAAGTAAGTACTTCATTTTATGTTTTATTATGCAATCAAAGCAAGTTAGTTAAGTTTTATAAGTTTCTGAAGTCATTAGAGGCACCTAAGGCTCCCTGGGGACATGTTGGTAATTTAACCCAAAACTTGTGGTAAGTTTGTAAATTCAATACGAATGGTGTCATAAGTGTAAAGATGACCTAATTGGAAGACCATGCATTTTAATGTTCATAGGAACCATGGAAGTTAGTGGAAGGACTTAAGTGTACGAAGTTGAGATTTTGAGCTAAGTGTGGTAAGATGAACACCTATGGCCAAAGTTGGCTTGAGCTAAACTAAGCTTAAGACTTATTGGAGAGTCCAAGCAAATTCTAAGTAAGGCCAAAACTGTGGACATTAGAGATTGGGAGGTTAAGTGACAAACTAAATAAAGTTGGTGGAATGTTGGGAAAAAAAGAGGTAATAAGGGAATTGGGTAGGGAGATGAGCACCATTTTGCTGACTTATTAGCCAATGAGGAGTATCTATGGACACAAAAGTAATTCAATGGTTCGATCTTGGGGACTTTAACACAAGGCTTTTTCAGCTCACTACCAAAAATAGATGACTTAACTAAGATCTCTAATTTGAATATTAAGGATGACTCATGGATTTATGATGAGGATGACAGTCAGGGGAAGATTCATTCTTACTATTATCAGTTATTCAACTATTTTCCTCCTCACTATGAAGTTGCATAAGCAGAGTTCTACTCCTCTATCTCGAGGGTTTTGTCCAGAGACGAAATAAAGGGGGCCACCTTTGAACAAAGGAATCTTAAAGCCCTAGGGCCAGATGGGCTCCTGCCTACCATTTTTAAGAAGTTTTGGCATATCATGGGTGACTCTATTATAAAAGCAGCCTTATCCTTCCTCAATGGTGGTTTTCTATTGAAATAGATTAACTGAATGTTTGTAATGCTGATTCCCAAGGTTTGAGGAGCTCACGGTCTTCCAGATTTTCACCTTATTAGCCTCTATAACACTCTTTATAAGGTGATTGCTAAAACTATAGTAAACAGGTTAAAACCTATAATCTCTTCTTTGGTCTTTGAATACCAAAATGCTTTTATTTCAAGAAGAAGTATATCGGATAATATTATTATTGCCTATGAAATACAACATGTTGTTAAACGCACAAACATTAGAGGTAGGCCACAAGGTTATAAGGCAGTCTAAAGCTATACATCAAAAAGGCATATGAAAAAATTTGATGGTCTTTTCTAGAAAATGTGGTAAAAGCCATGCAGTTCACGAGTTCCTAGGTTGCTCTTATTTTGTAGTGTGTGACTACTGTTTCCTATTCAGTGCTCGTTAATGATAATATGACTGGATAGTTTTCTCCTTAGGCAGGGTTGTGGCAAGGGGATCTTCTTTCTCATTATCTTTTTATTTTGTGTACTGAAGCCCTATCGAGTTATTTAGGAAAAATTCAATTTACTAGGCAGCTTCTTGCAAGGTAGGCTAGTTGGAATGATCCTTCCATACTGCCTTTTCTTAGCTAATGACTGTTTGGTCCTCTTTAACCCCACAAAAGAATCAATTCTAGCAATTAAGCACACCTTGCAATTATTTGAATTGGTAGCTAGTCAACAAATTAATTTCTCAAAATTAGAGTGGATGTTTTATAGTAATGTGCTAGATGCCTTTATACAGGATTTCTACAAAATTCTTCCATTCCAAGTTACCTTTGGTATATTGAATTATCTGGGATCCCATTCCATCTGGACCACTAAACGGCACGATCATTCCAATTTCTGGTTTATAAGATTTCAAAACATTTGGATAACTAGAAGTAGAAGTTATTGAATGATGTGGGTCAGTTGACTTTGATTCAATCTACTTTAACTTCATTTCCTATTTATTTTATATCCCTTTTCAAGATTCCAATAAAACTTTCAGATAACATTTCTTGTAAGTTTGCAAAATTTTGGTGGTTAGTAGCACAGGATAAAAAGGGTTTCCATATGAAGAACAAACACCTGATTATGCTGCCCAAAGGTTTAGGAGGTTTGGGCACCAAGGATATGTGGCTCTTTAATCATGCCCTACTACCTAAGGCTTTCTAGAGAATGTTTGTAGGAAATTCAAATAGCCTAGCTTTTAGAGTTCTCATTACAAAGTATGGCTTCTTTTAGTCAGTTTGGTCGGTGAAGAAAAACAACAATTTTACTGTCGTTTGGAAAAGTCTTTTGTACGGGCATAATTACCTTTGCCAGCCAAATAGATGAATTGTTTGCAATGGCAACTCGATATGGGTTTGGTATGATTACTAGCTCCTAGGTTTATCTTCAGATGCATTTAGAGCAATGCGTCCAAGATTCTATAATCATAAAAATCTTAAAGTCTTGGATCTTGCAATAGGTTGTGACTTGGGATGGAATAGAGATTTCCTTTTGACACATTTTTCCTGATCAAATTACTCAGCTTATCCTTAACCTTTCACCTCCATCATTGGCTTCCAATTTGAATTGTGTTTATTGGTATGCGAAATCAAACTGTCACTACTCCTCCAAGAAGGGTTATGCGCTTCAATCGCTCAATCAGACTGCTTTTCAACCAGGATTTGAGTCCTCTAGTAATGGTCTCTCTCGAGATCATCTATTCTTCCATACACTTAAGTGTCTATGGGGTTCCTGTGTCCTTAAGAAATTCAAGGTTTTCCTGTCGAAGTGTTTAATGAATGCTCTTCCAATAACTGCAAATCTATCCATTTATGGAGGTTTTGTCAATCCCCAATGTTTGTGATGTAACCTCTAGGTGGAATCTGTTAGTGTTGTGCCTAAAAGGCAATCATAAGATGATTGTTTTAGACATTAAGGCATGATATTTTATTGAGACATTAATCCAGTAATTATGTTTGTTGTTCTGTTTCTGCGCAACATAATAAACATAATTATAACCCTAGAATAATGATATTCTTAAATGTCCCTGGTCTAGTATTATCATGGAGTAGGTTGCAATAATACGTAAAGACTAGCATATGTGGAGACTAATATAAGATATGTAGTCTACATATGCGTACAAGTTGAAGAACTTGTGTACTGGACCAACCCACCATGAGAATGCTACATGGATCATTATATGAGTGTCATAAGTGATTCTCATAGTAATCATGTATATGTAGTCCTTTGACCTAAGGTCATCAAGGTTCTCTACAAGTGAGTCACATATACTTCCCTTTGTTGCTCGTAATTGAGTGAACTTGAAGGAGGTCATTGGGTATGTCACATATCATGCGGAGGGTTTTGTATGATCAAGATGGAATTTGTCCCCCTTATATAACAAGAGTAATATCTTCGGGCCCCTCAATAGGGTGAGACTAAGGAAATGCCTGGCCATGCTCGGGTGAGTTGATATACGATATTATTGTCATTAGTTTAAGTTAGTCTACTCGGTAATCAAGAAACCATAGATCGGGCTATACGAGAGTGACACATTCCATGTCTCGTGCTTGGTCTTGATATCTTGTTACTTGGGTGGCAATGATGTGTTGCTAGACACCGCTCATTATTTATGATCATTGCCAATGTGATTGGAGCCTATTGGGTCGCACACATGGAGCCAAT
Organism: Aquilaria yunnanensis; assembly: GCA_039654915.1. Lineage (NCBI taxonomy): Eukaryota > Viridiplantae > Streptophyta > Magnoliopsida > Malvales > Thymelaeaceae > Aquilaria > Aquilaria yunnanensis. The sequence goes on from CM077595.1 coordinate 45,943,755, forward strand.
TGCATTATTAGAGTGCACGGGCCGAATTGTTTGGTCTTGGTTTCATGATAATTTCGTATTAATGATTGGCCTAAAGGTTGAGACATTATTAGGCCCAAAATTAAAGCCTAACTAGATTAAGGCTTTGAAACACATTAGGCTTGGGAGTTGAGTCTCACTATAAATACATCATATAGTGAGAATTTTGTAGCTTTTGCCCTAGCCTCCCAAAAAGATGAAATCAAAAGAGTTCTAAAAACTAGCCACACTCTTCTCTTGCCATTCCTTGGAGGACGAAAGCTAGCACTGTGGGCGTAAGAGGAATGCATCTGCCAAGATGTGGTGGAGTCGTGATGATCCCAAGAGGCTTGTGTGGATACGGTAAAGAGCTTGAACATGCTAACTATTTAGGTTTTGTGATTTGACTCAATAGTTGGGTGAAAAATCTTAACTGAGCTAGGTTTAAAATTTTGACCACCTGATTTACCCCATTTCACTTGGATCCTAAAAGGTTTTGGTTACATTCTGTTGTGCTTGCTTGGCTCCCAAAACCTTATAGAATCTTCTCTATATTTTTTCTGCGGTTGTCAAGGTTATACTAATATATGGGCAATTTCTGTACTAGTCTTTTTTCTTCAAATGCCGGTTCATTTTAAGCTTGGCTATTAGACCTTCTTGTGTACCAATCAAAATGGCAGGTTGATTAGCTTTTCCTTCTTGGCATAATGAGCATGTCATCCAAAACACTTCCTTTAATGCCCAATCTTTTATCTTCAAAAGTAATTTTCTTATTCAAATGCTTCTTTCTTCAAGGGATCTTAAGCAGTATCTATCATTTTGATGGCCAACTAGCCGAACCCATTATGTCATACATGGGGTTCGTGTGAATGGCAAAAGCAAGTTGATACCCCTTAGATATTCAAAGTTGATGGATCATCGCACTATTCATCTAGGCTTGGAGTTGCTACTTCACTTTGGTAGGGTACCAATGCTCCACAGAGACTTCAAAAGGGTCAAGTTTAGACCATTAATGAGTTTGCACTTGAAGCGAAGCTTGTTGCCATCCATGGAGCCTTGAGTGCAGCCTCTAGACTACATCTACATAATATCACAATTGTATCAAATTGCTTGAAAGCAATGGTGGCGTCACAAGGGAATGTGATGCTTAGTTCTTGTCTGGTAAGTCTAGTCCAAGATCTGGTGACATCAATGGAGACCTTGGATCACTGTTATTTGGTGATAGTGCCTCAACAACGTGTATCTCTAGCACATTCCTATGCTACTCTCCTACTTTCTCAATCTCCTTATTAGCTTTGTGATTGATTTTGTTTACAAAAAAAAAAATCTTACCTAACCCTCAGTCATGTTTGTATCCTCCATGCCCTATGGATGAACCTCTCAAACTCATGAAAAACACCAATTCTCAGTTAATTCAAAGGCTCCTAAGTACAAACAAGCATGCTCTAGCTAGGAAGAAGGTGTTGGTGGTGTTGTTTATGGTGGTTTGAGCACAAAATCAAGGTAATTGCTCCTCCACTAGTTAAGTTCTAGTTTTTACTTGATTGGGTAGCACATATTGGTCTTTGTTAAGCCTAATTATGTGCCGATTGTGAAGAATTTGACTTAGAACTGCAAAGAACACCATTCAAGCTCGCTAGTGAATAGTGTGCAAACTAACTTGGATCTTGCATAAATATAGTTGAGATAAGGGATTTTAAGTGTCTTTTAAGCAATCATAATGCATTTGAGTTGTACTTAAGGTTGGGAGCAAGTTTGGAGTAATTTGGGTGACGATTATTCAAGGTGGAACTAAGAAATCATAAAGTGAGCACAGGGCTACAAGCCCTTGGTGGTGTAGTGCCCATGCCAATGTTTACCTAGTTCATGCCCTAGTGTTAGGGTGGCAATCATTGCTGTAGCACTTAGGTAGGCCGGCCAGGATTCTAGAGAAATGGCCTTTGGTACCACAATACAAACCTTTGCACTATAGTGCTAGGGCACATTTCACTCCAAGCTTGGGTTGTCTCAATGCCTTCCAATAGGTTACTAAGTGTCCTTAGACATCCCTAAGACCTAAGAAATGATGAAATTAACAATACTCCACTCCCAAGTAGGTTTAATGCGTTGAAAGTTGAAACACAATCTAATGTGGCTAAGGTGCCAACAACCTTAAGTGTTAAGGTTATGTATGGTTGGTAAGCAAGGTTTAGAGCTTCGAGAGACCTAAAAATAAGTTCTTGGACCTTGGTAACTAGTGAAGGAGCCAACCACAGAACTTCAAGGTAGGTCCAAAGAGGCTAATGTAAGCTATGGTTACGGTTGGAAACCTAGTGACCCAAGGTTGAGGGCATATGATCCCTAGGTGTTAGAGGAACCTTAACTGCCCAAAACAAGCTTGTTGAGATTGATAAGATTGTTTGCTTGGTAAGAAAGCCACAAATAGGTAGTAAAGGGTGAACAAAGTAGTCAGGATATGTAAAGTGGCCAAGGGGTAACACTGCCTCAAGAAGAGAGAAAAGGCACTAAGAAGGGGCAATGATGGGTCATAGATCCTTAGTGACCTAAGTGGTTGGGGTTGTAAACCCTCAACCACAAGGGAGGATCTAAGGGTATCCTTACCAAGTCATGGACTTAGTGACACGGCCGCCCTTAGCCTTGCCTAGGAAAAGTTATGAGAACGGATCTCATGGTGGTTGCAATTGGCTAGTTATATATGTCCAAATTAAAACTTCATGATACTAGTTGATTAACCCAAAAAATGCACATGCATGCTTTTTTAGCTTTGACATGAATAAATGAAAACTGCAAATACATTCACAAGGCCAAGGAACTTTTCATAGGAGTCAGAGTTCAAATAGTCAAAGCGTACAAAATCAACATTTAAATTATCATTACTACACATAATAACCATGTGAAAGCACTAAACAAAAGTAGACTAAAGCACCTCACCCAAAAGTAACCATAGAGCCGTAAGCTCCAACTATACACATGGGAGGCAACTACGTGTACAACATATACAAGATTTGGTGTCATAATCTTGGACCCACATATCTTATGTCACATCTTGTCTTTCATGCTTAAACAAGACGTATAAAAATTGACTTCATTTTTTTGTTTTCAAGAGAAGTTTGTACAAAGGAATTGAAGGTTCAATTCATATTGACCAAAGATCAAGTTACTGATATCTTAACCAAACCATTGTCTGCAAAGGATTTTTAGATGTTCTATTCCAATCTCAATGTGATCTCAAGACCCTTATGATTGTAGGGGCATATTGAAGATAGAATTCTTATCCAACCTAATGGATAGGAATGCCTAGAACCTAAATTATGACATCTTTGAAGATATATTTATCATGTAAACATTTACTCACTCACAAAGCTCTTGTACTCTGTATAAATAATACAAGAATTGTGACGACTCTCTTAGTCAACAACTGGCTTTAACTTGGTAAATGTGTTTTATTTAAGTATTTTCACGTAAGTACCTCAAGTTAGTACCTTATTAAGCAAGAAAGATGAGCTAAGTAAAGTAAATGTCAGTTCCTAATTGTGGTTTGGCACCTAAGAGTCAAAAAAAGCAAAATGGTAATTTTGACCCAAGTAAGTGACAAGACTATAATTTTGATGAAATTAGGGTCACGAAGAAATTTTGACTAATTAAGTTAAGACCATTAGTTAATCTAGCTACTAGAACTATTATTTGAAGGAAAAGTGCAAAAATTGCACTAAGTGTTCAATTGAGCCATTTATGTCTTAAGTGGCTTAAGTGTACAAGAGACTTATGAACATTCTTTAGGACCAAGGAAGGATAGTTTTGGGTGTATGTTTAGTGTCCAAAGTGAAACAAAAAAGAACCTGAGAGTCAGGAGGCTAGAAAACAAGAGTTATGCCTTAGTGGAGTTGGTAAGATATTTCTTACAAGTGTTGACTTCCATTCTCATCCTTTTCTTCCCAATTTTCATAGCTCTCCATATCTAGCAGCTTGTCTGCTACAAACCTCCCCAATCCTGTAAATTTCTAGCAAATTGAAAGTCCCAAAGTGAATTAAAGAAGCCCCTAATTCCTTCTTGCTGCATTTGCTTCATTTTAGCTATTTATTGCTTGTTTTGGGCATAAACCTAAAGGTTAGCTTGTTGGTTTGGTTTGAGCTAGTTTTAAGTTAATTGAGTAGCTTGAAATGGTCTTGATTTGAAATTCTTGGTGCCATATCACATTGCTTTTAGGTTTGGAACTCAAAAGCACTTTTGATACTTGTGTTTTGTTCTTGATTTGTGGCTGAGTTTGAGGTAGGAGTTCAAGTTAATTTAGCTCAAATAATGCATAGCCATGTAGTATTGCATGTTGGAATGACATAGAAACAAGACCCATGTAAATTGGCTTTAAGGATTGAAAGATGGAGCAAGTTTTGTGCAAGATAGCACATGGACGCGCAATGCGGGAAAGACATTGGTGACGCATCGCTGTCGATGTGTTACAAACAAGTTGCTAGAATTTCACTGGGTTGATGCTTTTCATGGCACATTGCCAAGGCCCAAACCCCTAAAACTTGAGGCACCTTAATAATGTCTCAATTTCTCTATTAACGTCCCTAAGCTATTCTAAGATGTTCCGTAGCTTTGGTTGGGCCTAAAACTCATTCTTAAGTTGAGAATTATGCATTGTTTAAGGGTTAGCTAATTGGTGTGGTTAAGGTAAGGCTAAGTACAGTGGATAAGAAGGTAAAATTGCTAAAGTTTCAATGGGGGCATTTGGGGGATTAAGTCGAGTTTTAGAGTCTTCATTAGCCCAAGTGATAGGTCTTAAACCTTTGGGGAAATTAAGGGAAAACCTAAAAGGATCTTAACCAAACCAAGTGGCTTGGTAAGTAAGACATTAAGGAGCACAATGCATGTCACACCCCACACAGGCCCCAGCCTGTGCACTCTCAGTACCACTCACCATTTCTACCCAAGAGTTATTGGATACTCTTAAGTTCAGGTGTTATTAACTACCTATCATTTTGGCTATTGTTTGTTTGATAGTTTTAAGTCTTATTTTCTTAAGCTGAGAGCTGGGAGGTGCCCTAGGAGACTTATGAGTTATTTAGAACAAATTCTTGCAGCTTAAATAGGGCCCAACCACTAACTTGCAACACAAGGCAAGGCTGTAAATCAGTAACTTGCAATACAAGCAAGGCATACACTTAATCTGTTAAGTGTCTAGGATGTGTGCTCATCAAGTGTGCTACTTTCATGAATGACAACCAAGAAGCCCACATCTTTGTAGTTTGAAAATCAAGGTTTTCATGCACATGTATATTCAGCCAAACAAAGTATCTCAAGAGGTTTTCTTACATGAAACATGACCATGAGCTCATAAACTTAACATAACTTGGTACATAAGCATCCAACATATGTACATACAAAACCATGTACAACAAAGGCTACATTTACACACAAAATAGCCTAAATACAAGCATCACTAGCTTGGAAACATACCAAGGATGCTACAGGTCCAAAATACAGCCAAGGTTAAGTTTTACAAACTAAGTTCCCTTACTCCCCAAGAAGATAACTAAGTGTGCAATACAGTAGCACACACTGAAGCACCAGCCCAATGACTATTTTCATGGTCATGAAAGTGAACACTACAATCAGAGCCATAGTCCACACATCCATCCTGCACCTGGACGTGTCCCACAAACTACTGAAGCCTGCAAAACTTAGTGCATAAGTTTTGGGCACAACTATAACATAAGACTTGTAAGAGTAATGCAATTAAGCCAAGTTTAGTTGGCACACATACCTCAAGCACAAAGCACCTCTAGCACTCAAAAGCTAGTAACTCAAGCAAACCTACTCAAGCTGAATATCCTTTCCTGAAACAAGTAATATATATATGGGCATGACTACTAATACTCAGTAGGGTTCACAACCGACCATATTTGGTCTATTTAGTTAAGTCCAAGACTTAACCTCCATAGCTTACTTGTCGTGCAAGAAAACATAGAAAACACAAAAGAACACAATATACACATATTGTAATTGAGACATAATAAGCATAACTAAGCTATCTACAATTGGTTAGCACACACAAACAATCAATCAAGCACACAAAACACACACACACACACACCACAAGGTACATTCGGCCGAAAACCAAGCATGTGCCCTTGTGCACCATTGCACTTACTACTCCACCATTTTAGTCCACCATCCATTGGAGCTTCGAAATTTCTAGCAAGTTGGCCTCCCTCACTAGGATTTCTATCACATGCCCATAATTGATTAGCTATCCAAATCATAAACCGAAGCTCCTCAATAATGCCCATTAGGCAACTAAGATCACATAGCAAATTTTAACCATCACTTAGTTACTTTATTTACTTGATCATGGAATATAACCAAGAATCCAAGTAAACCGTGAAACCTTACCTCGATATATGAGCTTGAATAGTCTCGGTTTTGCTTGAACACTTCAAGACCGAGGGTGAACTTCACTATTTCCTTCACTTCCCTTGCTTCCAAGCTTGATTACATCTTCAAGCTTCCATCCTTTCTCTAAAACATTAAGAACATGGCAGCAACATTCCAAAACAACCATGAATGTCTCGGCTGCCCATGTATATATTCAAGACTAAGGTTGGAAAAAGGAAGAAGGAAGTCACCTTAGGCCAAAATCAAGGAAGACAAGCTTTATTTTATGTCCAAGCTTCAAATCAACACTAATTTGACATGAACTCGGCAGCAAAACATCATGAACACCAAGAACATGCAAGGCTTCCTAGAACACTTCAAGTTTCGGCCAACAAAACAAAACACACTGAAAGCCAAAAAACACTTGTTTAATTAGTTTAATGGGAGACATGGCAGCCGGCCATGGACACTTGTCCAAGAAAATGGTTTAATACCCAATTTAATCTCATACTAGTTTGCATGGTTCAATTCACCCCTCAAGAATCCATGGCTTCACTTTAGTCACTAAAATACATGTTCATTTCGGCATTAATCTTGACTCATGGCCTACATTGCCAAGCTTTAATCAAAATGGCTGAAAATGGTCATTATCCCATGCATATTTCGGCCAATTACCAAGATTAATTAAATCATATAATGATGGCAATAAACCTTGGTGGGAGACAAACATGACCGGCCATTTAAAAGTTACCAAAGAAATTGGTCTAATTCCTTATTTCTCCTTGCACTTATTTGCATGGCCGAAATTATTAGTTTAAGTTTCATGGTTTCAATTGCATCACTAGTTTAAAAGTGCATTGTAGTCCTTCAACTTTATTTCATGCCAAAAACATCATAGCCATGTACACTTAAAACCCAAACTTTCTTAGGTTTGCACTTACACCCTTATCCTCATTTTCAATCAAGTCCCTCATGTTTTAATTGGTGTTTTCTCTATATTCTTGGCCTAAGCCAAGTACTAAGGGATGGTCCTAACAATGCAAGGCTTTAAGATCTTGGCAAGTTGGACCATAAAAGATGGCTACCCTGCACAATAAGTTAAAGGAAAGATGGGTAAGATTTGAGAGTAGGTGACGACCAACTCTAGGACCTGTAAGAAGAACTTAAGAGAGGTAAAGTGTGATAGCCCTCGGAGCTATAAGTTTAATCAATCAGGTAATTAGTTAATTTAACAAATTAATACTTTAAATAATTTATTTGCAAGCTAGAGTCTCGGTTTAGTAAGGCGTAGTAGTTAAAAATGAACAAAATTGATTATTTAAGTAAGCTGGGCCAAAAGGGGCATTTGGGTCATTTTATATAGTGACCCATTTTTATTGCATGGTTGGATAGAGCATAAGAAAATATTAAATTTGAGGTATCACGATTTCTCGTGATTTCCACTCTATCACCGTGAAATTTTGGATTGAATAAATTGTCCATAATACAAAATTTTGGATTGAATAAATGTAATACTTAAAGAAACATGGATTAAATAACACGTTTCTGAAAAATCTGGAGACTGGTATCTGTAAAGAAACAAGTTGTACCATAATACTAACCTTGGTCCTAAAGTTTTAGCATTTTATCAGTTAAGGATCAAGTGTTAGAAGTATGCAGTTAGGCTAGCATGCGCCTTGCACATGCTTGCTTACTTAATAAGCTTTATTAATCGGGCCAACTTGTTTCCCCCCTTACCCAGAAGCTCCAACCAGCCAAAACCTCTCTCACCTTTGAACCACCATAGTCAAGATCCTTCCAAGCTCAATCCACCCACCCAAATTCAAGCAAAATAAGCAAGATTTTGAAGGAAAATCAAGTATTATGCTATACTAAGCTAAGATTTCCTGCTTCCTGCCCAAGTAAGTTTGGTTTTGTTATTTCCCCTATTTTGAGCTTTAGTTTAGCTCTATAAATTCTGAAAATTCATGTCAGACTTGGTTGTTAAGAGAAATCAAAGGTGCTCAACATGTTTGAAGGTGTTTATGAGCTTATCCATGGATAATTTTGCTCCTTCGGTGTAGTTTTCATCATCTTTGGATTTCTGGCACTGTTCATGCAATTTTTATGGCAGAAATCATGGCTGGGATAATTGTTTGATGTGTTTGCTAGCTGTAATATGTGAATTTAGATGCAAAGGAGCTAAAAACGCCTGAGAACTAAGGCTGGAATTTTGGTGTAGCTAAAACTAGGAGTGTTGTGCTAGGTGTGGTTTAATTCTTTTATAGACAGCCATAATTTCGTGTTCCAGGGGTTTTGGTAGCTCAATAAGGTTGTTCTTTTACTTATGAACTGGTATTTGAAGGCCGGGAAGTGGGATAATAGGTGCTGGGTAGTGAATTAACCACGGGAACAATATTGTGCCTTAAGGTGAAGTTTTGGAGCTGCTGAAATTGTAATTACTTCCAGGAATAAACTGTATTATTTCAGTAATTTTGGTGGCTGTTGGTTGTTATAATCTTACTTATACACTAGTATAAAATGCATAAAAAATAAGAGAGCAAGATATGGGCTGCATTTATGCTGTTAAAAGTGTAAAGAACCACAAGATAGGCAAACTAGAGACAAAATTCTGGGCTGTTGGTGGTTGTTTCAAGGGCTGTTTCCAAGTGTTAAAATTGATAAATTGTGCTTAAAATGATCAACATAGGTTCTGGGAATAAGCTACTAAGAGAGGTCCTAAGTTTGGCTTGAAATCGATGCAAAAAGGCTAAGTACTTGAAGCTTGCAAACTAAGTTATCTAAGGTAAGGGTTACTTGATTTGTATGCTTATGTGTTAAATAAAATTGGCTAAAATACTTGTGTATCAAGTGACTGAATTATTGATGGATTTAACAAGCATGTAAATTGAGTATTGATGGCTATTTAAGAAGCTTATATGATTGGGTTGGTAGGAAACCAAACTATGAAGTGCATAAGTGCGTGTTGGTAAACTTCAATGTATAGGCAACATGGACCTTCGTATGGTCTAATTTATGGAGAGTATGATGGTTTGAGAACCTAAGATACCTAAGGTAACCACGATGGACCAAAGCTTAGGTGAACCTAAGAAGGGGAGATGTCATCAACCACACACAAAATCTTGGAATGCTAGCACTAACACATGCATTTAAATAAGCAAATAGTTTACTCCTATACATAAAATAACGTATATTTGTTAACCACTCCGGGGTAGTCCAATTATGGTGCCAAAATTATGCATTTAGACTCCTAGGATTGGTAATGTTCTATAGGCCATCAAAACACTACCCTTAGTGTGCATACCCAAGTAGCCCTCTTGGGCACTATGTAAAGACATGCATATTGTCCAACCATCACACACATATTCACATTTTATGCACACTATGGTAGCAAAGAAGGAAAACACTAGCACAAGTCTTAATCTTGGCTACCACACTTTAGGCAATCTTGGTAAGTTCTAGTGACCAGCCACTGCACTTGTAACTTTCACTAATAAACTGTATCATTATAGCCATGTACCCCCCTGTTTTCTTTGCTCCATTATCAATTAGAGACTTAGAGCAAACAAAAGAATTTTGTTTTACATCAATAGCCCACCTATGGACCAAGTTATGGATTTTTTAAGTTGGTTACAAAATTTTGACAAAATGAACAGTAACTTAGCCAATTTTGCAACATCATACATTTGGATACAAGCCTCCAAATTCAGAAATTCCAAAGCCCAGTTAAACCTCTAGATATCCTCTAGGTGTACCCAAATTTCATACCAAGATTCATTCTACACAGGGAGATATTCAATTTTAGGTACAAGGTCAAAATTCTGGTCATTTTATGACCATTTTGCCCATACAAAATTTCATAAGTGTGCAAACACTTTATTCACAAGGGAAAAACTCTCTAAGGCTATCCCATATATGTCCATTACACATAGGAATTACATGCTCTTGCATCTAGCAACTTTATGTAGCCAAAACAGAATTTACAAGTAAGCAGCTTATCATTCACACTTAGGCAGCTTTGTACCACATCACTTACATAGCCAAAACATACTCAAATGTTCACATACTTGTCTCATCTTACATACACTACATGTACATGCAAACATGCACTACAATATGGTCTTAACTCAGCTAAATATACACCCTAGGTTACAGGAGGTCCTGAGACACAATGGACTCCAAAAACAGGATGCTGGATAGCTGCTGCACAATAGAATAAGTACCACCATTAAAAATGCCAAATGTGCTACTAAAATCACCGAAATTTCCAGACCATAACTAGACATATGGAAGTTCATGTACCTGAAATTTCAGATCAAAAATCAAACAAAAAAGGTTATTTTGAAGGTGATCTTTCTGCTGGACTTGAAATGACAGAATTGAGGGGAGAAAGTTTCATTGAGAAACTTAGTAAGGGTAACACTGAATCACTTGGATTCAATAGGCAATGTAACCATCATTAAAACTTGCATCCAAAGACACTAAAACACAAAAACCACAATGCATATATACAAGATATAGCAACTAAATGCAGCAGTGATTCACAACAAACAAACACATGAAATGTGGCAGCAACATATACCATAGGTTAGTCTATAAAACATGTAATAAACATAACCAAATCACTATGGCAGCCCTCCTCAAGCTAATGTTTGGTCTTAGGAGGATTTTAACACTAGTTAGTACTAACTTTTGGGCTCTAGAAATCCTCATTTCACTGCCATCTTTGTGCACTTCACACTAGGTCACAAAAACTTCAATAAGTGCACTCCCCTTACTAAGCTTGGTTCATCAAGCTCATGGCTCTCTTCCAAGCTTAGGCCTAGCTCCATGGATGTTTGAAAATTTCAAAAAATAGTCCATGAGAGCAAGAGAACCCTTACCAAAGTGGGTAGGCCGAAAATCAAGGTTGATCCTTGAAGTATCCAAGCAATAGCTCTAGTTTGCTTCCAATTGCCTCCTTTTGCCTTCAATTTTAATCAATTGTAAGTTTGAAGGTGTGGTGTCTATGAAGGAAGTGTGGCTATGTTTTTGGGCTGGAGGAGGATGAAAATGGGAGAGGGATAAGTGATTTTGCCACTTAAATGGCCTTAAATGAGCTTAAGGGCACAAAACACACTTAACAAGCTTAACCTTGCTTTATGTCATTTTCCTTCCCACTAATTATGGTTTCTTTGTCTTAAACTCATTAGTACACATGTGCCCAACATTGTTTAGTATTTATCAAGTCTTTTCTTCCTCCCCCATGATGGGATAACCTCACAATTCCACCCTCAGACTTAAGTCAAAAGCTTGAACACCTTAAGGTTTACACTAGGACATTTAGATCCTTATTGCCTTTAGTGTTTCCTTTGTCCAAACTTGTCTTCCATGAGAAATTTGGTCCTCCAATAGCACTTTCATACCATTCACATCCTTCCCATAACTCTCCAAGTCTCTTTCTTGAGAGTTTTGCAATTGAGTACCCAAATTTTCAAAACCTTACAAAAAAGTCCATAGGTTGCTTGACAAACAAGCAATCCTTAAGGCTTTTCTTGGGGGCCAAGCTAGCAACTTGGAATACTTTTAAGGAGGTGTTGATCATGTCTTTTACCCCCCACATTTCAATTACTATGGTGAGAATTACACAATATAATGGTTTTTAGCCATTATGACACACTCGTAATTCTTCCATTTTTGTGAGGTGGTAACAATATTAGCAAATACCAAGAAGCTTTCAAAACAATATTTGTATGGACAAGTTGGACTTGTTAATTGCAAGACAAACGGGTAAAGGAATTGTGCGAATAAGGTACTCCTATGATTATTGGCCAATAATACAAATTCCTAGCACTACGATTTGAGCTCAAGTGCACTAAGCATTTGTTGACATCCTCGTGGATATTATGTGTGGTCCTATATGATTATTTTTCATGCAGGTTACAACCCTTACTGAGAACCTCTGGTTCTCACACCCTTTACATGTTTTATGTGCAGATACTAGTACATCTAGGGCTAACAACCAATAAAAGGAAAGTTTGTTAGTATTTCGGGACCAGGTGTGCATAAGTTAACTACTATTGTACATTGTTGTTATGTTTCTTTCTTGCAAGTTGCTAATTACTCAGAATACTAACTTATTAGCCTTTGTTGTATAGAGGCAAGGAGTAGAGGATACCTGAACACTGTAGTGATCCCTTTTGGTAGTGTAACTCAAGTGGGATTGGATCTCAAGATTCTCAGTGTGTAGCATATGTAAAACACTTTTGTGTCTGATGTATATATATGTGTGTGGAAGTTATGCCTCTGGTAAATGCTATGGAACTATTGATGATGTTCCCTAGTAGCTTGTATGGATCCATAATGTATAACAGTATGTTTTGCATAAATGCATGTTTTGAAATGCTTGGCAGCTGCAGCAAGTATATATTATTTTTATGGTCATTGACCTATAGCCGTAGTAAGGCATAGTATAAAATAGTAATGCATTAAGGATTTAATCAATTAGTAGGCCCACTATGGAGCAATTTGTATAGACCTAGCACTAAATTAGTGTAAGGTTCCTGGGGTCCTATATGACCAAAATAGGATTAAGGGTAAAGGCCTGTGACAGTGGTATCAAAGTAGGTTACCAAAGGCATAGGCATTGAGAATCTATATGACCCCTGTATGATGGTAGTTAGTAATATGTCATATTATCTAAAAATTGTATTTGTGGATGTCTTCTAGACTTGACAGGTGTAAAATGGTAAACACTAGGAGGGGCAGAGACCATGATTCTAGACAGGGGTAAGGGTTGACTCAAGGGGAGGCTCAAATGTTGTAGTTGCTCCAAGGCATCAACCAAGCTTTGATGCAAATGAATGAAGGCATAAGTACCCTAAATACAGAGACAGGCAATGGTCGGGCATGCTCCACTTTTAAGCCAGGCACCACCACCACCACCACCACCACTGCAACCACAGCTAAATCTTGCTGGGGGCCAGGCTGACCTAGGTGGCTATGCTGGCGTGCATGATAATGATCACCCAGCCCATGGAGCATAGCCTGAGGTACATGACCAGCCTAGGAATGGACAACAGAAGGAGGTTGAGGGGCATGGGAAGAGAAGCATGCCATGGTGGATGGAGATTGTTCAAAATTTCTAGTCCTTTACTCCACCTATGTTTGATGGATCTGGGGATGCCGATACTGCAGATTTTTTTCTAGAAAATTGGATACACTATTTAAGACATTGGAGATGGATTCTCATGAAAGTGTGTTGCTGGAATCCTTTCAGCTAGTTGGGAGAGTAGAGTTATGGTGGAGAAGAATTCAGAGTGACCCCAAGGAAGAAAATGAAGAAAGATTAGAGTATAGGCAAAGGGTTTTGAGCTGGACTGAATTTGAAAGGCTATTCAGAGATGAGTTCATTAGTGAGGCTGTGCAGGACCAAAAGAGGAGAGAGTTTGAGCAACTAACTCAGGGGTAGATGAGCATTACTGACTATGAATTCAAGTTCAGCACACTCATACGATATGTTCCCTACATGGAAGGCTATAAGGAGACCAGAGTGAAGAGGTTCCTGCAGGGACTTAGGCAGGAGTTCAGGCAACCTATTATTGCTATAGGAGTCAAGCTTACCATGATGTGGTCCAGAGAGCCCTGGCACTAGAGGCAGACATAATGGCCAATGGGGCTAAAAGCAGTAAGGCTGGTGGAGATGGATCATCGAGGAAGTTAGGCATGCAAAAGAGCACGCATCTTGACATAGCTGTTGGAGAGGGCACTAGTGGCACCAAGAAGTTTAAGAAAGTGGGCAAGGGACCTTGCAATATCTGTAAGAAGTCCCATGGTAATAAGCCTTGTAAGTTTTCTAGTAATGCATGTATGATATGCAACTAGTTGGGGCATTGGGCCAAGGATTGTCCCCAAAGAGGCCAAAGAACTATACCCCCTAGAACAATAGCCCCTGGACCAGCACCACAGCCCAGACAGTAGACACCTCCTAGAGTGTTTACTTTTGCCAGCCAGGTAGCTCGGCAACCCGAAGTACCAGGTACCTTTACCGTTTCAGGACATAGTGTTAAATTTTTGTTTGACACTGGTGCATCCATATATATTATTGCATCTAATGTGGTAGATAAGATAGGTATGGTACACACAAAAATGAGCACTATGAAACTGATTAAGACCCTAGTAAGACAGATAGTCTTTACGAACACTATTGTGAAGGACTGTCCACTAGAAATTGTGATATGATCAAAGAAGGCACAACCAAGGATAGCAAGGATTCATTGAAGATAACTAGTGGACAATTGACAAGGAAGAAGGCTAAGGAGCTGCTGAAACATACAAGGAATCATATGGAGATGATGGCCAAGCTTGGATGTTGACAGATTAGCGATGTTCTGGTACAAAAATCATTTCTTGAGGTAAACAGATCAGAATTGAGTAATTCTTGATTCATTGGAAAGCTAGCATCTGGAGCTACAAATCATATGAAGACCATGAAACCCATTTTGCACGTTGAGGAGGTCCAATTTAGCTTCAAAGTCACGATTTACGAGTCATCGCTGGTACAGAAGCAGTTGCAGTATTTTGGGCATATCTTTGGCTTTAGATGTCCGTTTTGTACGATTCAGGTGTCATTTAAAAGATAAGAAAGAGATCTAAAACTTTCATGCTTTTTATTTTGAGAAATAATGAATTCATCAAGTCCGAATTTCAGCTTGAAGTTGAAGACACAAGCAGGAACCACCCGAGAAGACTATTTTGGGGTTTTCATGGCCAATCTTGTTTTGTAAGGTATTTTATTTTATTTTCCTATTTATTTACATTATTTAGGATGTTATTTAGGCCATGGAATTGGTTCAGGTCATTTAGGATAAAATGAATTCGCTGCACACCTTAAACATGTGTTAAAAGTATGTTAGAGTCCTAGTTTGACTAGGTTTTCTTGAGTCCTTTGTAACTAGGTTTCCTAGGTGACTTGGGCTGCGAATTTTTGCCTATCTTTTACCCTTGTTTAGGCCTATAAATAGGCACATATTCTGGATGTAAAACAACAGCCTTGACATGAAATAATATTGCTACTTTGGAGAGAATTTCTCTTTGGTTCTTTGTGGACTGCCTTGGTGCACAAGTGTGCTTGTGTTCTTGGTGTTCTTATACTTCTCGTTTCTAGTCACAGGTTGATTAGGGGTGGGGGTCTTAAAATCCAGTCTCTTTGATGTCTTGTGGAGCTTGAAAAACATCTTGGGTGCGTTTCATGGTCTTTATACCATCGGGGTTCGCATCAAATTGGTGGTTGTAAAATTGACTCAGATTTATGGGTAATGGATATCCAAGTGTTTGATATTGTGTTGGGAATGGACTGGTTAAGGAAGCTCCATGCTTATATAGACTGTGCAGGTCAAAAAGTAACGTTTATAAACTCTAGAAAAGAACTTGTGGCTTGTACTGGTGGGCTTAGGGATGGGGTGGAAAGTTTTCACCTCAAGGTTCTAGAGTCTATCCCCACAGAAGATGAGGATGAATTGATGCTCTATGCCTTAAATGAGGTATCAATAGAAGAAACATTAAAGGACATACCAATAGCAAATTAGTTCCAAGGGGTATTTCCTATAGACCTTCTAGGATTACCTCCCCATCATGATGTAGAATTCTCCATTCACTTGCAGCCGGGAGTTTCACTAATATCTATTCCCCCTTATAGAATGTCAGCTCCTGAGATGGATGAGCTGAAAAAGCAATTAGAGGAGTTGCTAGAAAAGGGCTTCATATGCCTAAGTGTGTCTCCATGGGGAGCACCAGTCCTCTTTGTAAAGAAGAAAAATCGTAGTTTGAGGCTTTACATTGATTACAGGAAACTTAATGCTGTAACTGTCAAGAACAAATATCCTTTACTGAGGATAGATGACTTGTTTGATAGACTTAAAGGGGCAAAGGGGTTCTCTAAGACAGACCTTCGATATGGATATTTCCAGATAAAGGTGAAGGAAGAGGACATACCTAAGACAACATTTAGGACCTGATATGCGCATTATGAGTACACAATGATGCCTTTTGGTGTTACTAATGCTCCTATAGTATTTATGGATGCCATGAATAGAATTTTTAGGCCTTACTTGGATCAGTTTGTAGAAATATTTATAGATGATATACTAGTATACTCCAAAATAGAGCAGGAACATGTTGAACATTTAATTAAAGTGTTGCAAATACTGAAAGAGAATCATTATTATGCAAAGCTGTCCAAATGTTAGTTTTGGGCTAATAAAATTTCTTTCCTAGGACATGTTATCACCAGCCAAGGATTGAAAGTAGACCTAGAAAAGGTCAAGCCAGTGAAAGAATGGCCTAGACCAACTACGGTGACTGACATTAGGAGTTTCTTGGGACTGGCAGGTTACTATAGGAGATTTATTAAGAACTTCTCCAAAATAGCATTACCGATGACTATGTTGACCTGGAACTCCAAAAAATTTGAATGGACAACAAACAGTGAAAACAATTTTAAGAAGCTGAAGCAAAAATTGATACAAGCACATATCCTTATTTTACCTAACCGAGATAAAACCTTTACTGTTTACACTGATGCATCTGGAATAGGACTTGAATGTGTATTGATGTAGGATCAACAAGTCATTACATATAGGTCTAGGCAGCTAAGACCAAATGAGTTGAATTATCTAGTGCATGACTTGGAACTGGCTGCAGTAGTTTTGGCCCTTAAGTCATGAGACATTACTTGTTGGGTAGATCCTTTAAGATATATACTAACCACAAGAGCCACAAGTACCTTGTTACACAAAAAGACTCGAACATGAGGCAAAGATGGTGGGTTGAGTATATAAAGGACTTTGACTGCAGCATTGAGTACTGTGCAGGGAAAGGTAATGTAGTCGTTGATGCCTCAAGCAGAAGGTACACAGGTGTGGTTCTTTCAAAGGACCAAGTATCAAATACACCTGTGGAACGTTTCTCGGCTTTGTATGACCATTGGTTAGCTTAGGAAATTGATGCCCAGCAGCATCTTCGTCAGGTGACATTATGACTTCGGGAAGGACTTCCTGAGAGGGAGGACGTCTGGAGCAAAGATTTCCCAGAGGAGTGTGCCTGAAATGCTCAGAAAGAAAAAGGTTAGGAGGTCCCTGGAGTATTTTTCCGGGCAGGAGCCTCCGATGCCCAAGTCAGTGTTCTGAGGGGAGATAGAGGAAGAGCACTAAGAAGCTGGGCGGTCTTGCCTGTTCGTGTTTTCTCGGGGAGAGGGGGCCGGCTCCTTTGCCAGGGCCTGTTTCCTGGTATTTATAGGGGTGCCCAGCCCATTCAGATTGCGACACGTGTTCGGTCGGATGCGATCTGTACTTCTGGCCGTAGAGGACAGGTATCCGTTTGTAGGCTCCTCGGGTCTGGGACCGAGACAGGTCGTGACAAGACTTGGACGGCGTCGGCGCGTCAGTCCGCTCTTCGAGGCGGCGTGTAGCACATGTGGGCGACATGTTAGAGACTCCTTAAATTCTCATGCCGTACCCCCGAGGTCCTTTGGGCAAGGCCGTCCTTTGGTACGAACGCCCCTCTTCGGGAATTATGCCCGTAGTTCAGGGAGTTCCTTGGTTCGGGGGTTCTGCCTTCGGGAAATTCTCTCCGGCTTGAAATAGCTGGTTCTTCATCCTCGAAGGCGATCCGTTTGGTCCCCCGAGGGAGCCGGTAAAATCCTTGAAATTCCTGACGTACTAGCCGAAGTCCCAAGTTCGAGGTGTTTGGCTTAGCTCCTTCCGAGGTCAGTGATAGCGCCCCTTTCGGATGACGTCAGGCTTCCCGACCACACTATTGGCAGGAAGTATGTACTGAGAGAGGCGATAGCCCTTCGGCTATCAGAAATGACTCAAATGTACCAATTGCAAGTGGAATCAAGGTGGTTAGCGAAGGTAAAGAAAGCTCAGGAAAACGACCATACTCTTAAAAAGATTAGTGGGGAAGAAAAATATGGTACTCTTACTAGAGAATTTCAATATAGAGGTGGGATGTTACACTATGTTGTTAGGCTATACGTGCTAGACATGGAGGATTTAAGGTAGCAAATCTTACCAAAGGCACATAATAGAAGGCTAAGTGTACATCCAGGTGCTAAAAAGATGTACCATGATTTAAAAACCCATTTCTAGTGGCCTGTCCTAAAGAAAGACATTAGGCAACATGTGGCAAAATGCCTCACCTGTCAGATGGTGAAGGCAGAACACCAGAAATCGGCTAGAATTCTTCAGAGCTTACCTATACCTAAAAGAAAATGGTCAGAGCTTACCCATACCTGAAAGAAAATGGGGTTCCATTACTATGGACTTCTTGGTAGGATTACCAAAGATGGGAGCCCATAATGATGTAGTGTGGGTGGTTGTTGATAGGTTAACAAAATTAGCTCACTTTATACCTATCAAAGTCACCTATACTATGGATAAGCTGGCACAGATGTACCTTAAAGAGGTTGTGAGGTTACATGGTATACTTGATTAGATTGTATCTAGTAGAGACCCAAGGTTTGTCTCTAAGTTTTGGACAGCCTTTCAAAGGGCATTAGGTAGTACAATGAGCCTTAGTACTGCCTATCACCCACAGACAGATGGGCAATCAGAAAGGGTCATCCGAACCTTAAAGAACATGCTAAGAGGGTGTGCCATGGATTTTAAAGGTGAATGGGATAAGCATTTTCCATTGGTGGAGTTTGCCTATAATAACAATTATTAAGCTGTAATAGGCATGGCACATTATGAAGCCCTTTATGGGAGAAGGTGTATGACTCCACATTGCTGGGCAAGCCCTACAGCTAGGGTTGAGTTAGGCCCAGAACTCATAGTTGAAACCATAGCTCAAATAAAACAGATCCAAACAAGGATCAATACAGCTTCTGATAGGTAGGAGAAGTATGCCAATATCAGAAGGAGAGAATTGGAGTTTGACATAGGTGATAAAGTACTCTTGAAGGTATCTCCTATGAAAAGTGTGATCTGATTTGGGCAAAGAAATAAGTTAGGCCCGAGGTATATTGGACCTTTTGAAATCTTAGAGAAAGTGGGTAGGGGGGCTTATAGATTGGCATTACCACCTAACTTGTCTCACATTCACAATGTTTTCCATGTAAGTCAACTCCGAAAATGCATCATAGACTCGAGACAAGTATTGACCGCTCTTGATGTGCCTATTCATGAGGACTTGACCTATGTGGAAAGACCTATACAAATCTTGGATAGACAACCCAGGAAATTGAGAACCAAGTGGATTCCCATGGTTAAGATCTTGTGATGTAACCATATAGAAGAGGAGGCTGCTTGGGAGACAAAGCAAGATATATTGACTCAGTATCCTAATGATTTTGCTAAACTTAAGCAAGATTTGGAGGACCAAATAGCTTAAGAGCGGGATAATGTGACGGCCCTCGGAGCTATAAGTCTAATCAATCAAGTAATTAGTGAATTTAACAAATTAATACTTTAAATAATTTATTTGCAAGCTAGAGTCTCAATTTAGTAGGGTGTAGTAGCTAAAAATGAATAAAATTGATCATTTAAGTAAGCCGGGCCAAAAGGGGCATTTTGGTCATTTCATGTAATGACCCATTTTTATTGCACGGTTTGATACAGCATAAGAAAATATTAAATTTGAGGTATCACGGTTTTTAGTGATTTCCGCTCTATCATTGTGAAATTTTGGATTAACTGGATTGTCCATAAGTTGTTTAAATCTAATACTTAAAGAAATAGCGATTAAATTACACGTTTGTGAACAAGCTGGAGACTGGCGTGTAATTATATCTGTGAAGAAACAAGTTGGGATGTAATACTAAGCTTGGTCCTAAAATTTTATCAGTTTAGGATCAAGTGCTAACAGTATGCACTTAGGCCAGCTTGCACCTTGAACATGCTTGCTTACTTAATAAGCTTTATTAATCAGCCCAACTTGCTTCCTCCCATACCTAGAAGCTCCAGTGAGCCAAAACCTCTCTCACCTTCGAACCACCATACTCAAGATCCTTCAAAGCTCAATCCACCCAAATTCAAGCACAAATAAGCAAGATTTTGAAGGAAAATCAAGTATTGTGCTATACTAAGCTAAGATTTCTTGCTTCCTGCCCAAGTAAGTTTGGTTCTATTATTTCCCCTGTTTTGAGCTTTAGTTTAGCTTTGTAAATTCTGCAAATTCATGTTGTACTTGGTTGTTAAGAGAAATCAAAGGTGCTCAACATGTTTGAAGGTGTTTATGAGCTTATCCATGGATCATTTTGCTCCTTTGGTGTAGTTTTCATCATCTTTGGATTTCTGGCACTGTTCATGCAATTTTTATGGCAGAAATCATGGCTGGGATAATTGTTTGATGTGTTTCCTAGCTGTAATATGTGAATTGAGATACAAAGGAGCTACCCCAGAGAACTAAGGCTGGAATTTTGGTGTAGCTGAAACTAGGAGTGTTGTGCTAGGTGTGGTTTAATTCTTTTATAGACAACCATAATTTCGTGTTCCAGGGGTTTTGGTAGCTCAATAAGGTTTGTCTCTTACTTATGAACTGGTATTTGAAGGCCGGGAAGTGGGAGAATAGGTGCTGGGCAGTGAATTAACCATGGGAACCATATTGTGCCTTAAGGTGAAGTTTTGGAGTTGCTGAAATTGTAATTACTTCCAGGAATAAACTGTATTATTTCAGTAATTTTGGTGGCTGTTGTTTGTTATAATCTTACTTATGCACTAGTATAAAACACAAAAAACATAAGAGAGGAAAATTTGGGCCGCATTTATGCTGTTAAAAGTGTAAAGAACCACAAGATAGGCAAACTAGAGACAGAAAATTCTGGGTTGTTGGTGGTTGTTTCAAGGGCTGTTTCCAAGTGTTAAAATTGATAAATTGTGCTTGAAATGATCAATATATATGATGGGAATAAGCTACTAAGAGAGGTCCTAAGTTTGGCTTGAAACCGATGCAAAAAGGTTAAGTACTTGAAGCATGCAAACTAAGTTATCTAAGGTAAGGGTTACTTGATTTGTATGCTTATGTGTTAAATAAATTTGGCTATGATACTTGTATATCAAGTGGCTGAATTATTGATGGATTTAACAAGCATGTAAATTGAGTATTGATGGCTATTTAAGAAGCTTATATGATTGGGTTTGGTAGGAAACCAAACTATGAAGTGCATATGAACTGTGTAAATGTGTATTGGTAAACTTCAATGTATAGGCAACATGGACCTTAGTATGGTCTATGGAGAGTATGATGGTTTGAGAACCTAAGATACCTAAGGTAACCATCATGGGCCAAGGCTTAGGTGAACCTAAAAGGGGGAGGTGTCATCAACAACTCATAAGATCTTGGAATGCTAGCACTAACACATGCATTTAAATAAGCAAATAGTTTACTCCTATACATAAAATAAGGGATATTAGCAAATACTAATAAGCTTTCAAAGTAGTATTTGTATGAACAAGTTGGACTTGTCAATTGTAAGACAAATGGGTGAAGGAATTGTGGGAATTAGGTAATCCTATGATTATTGGCCAATAATACAAATTCCTAGCACTACAATTTGAGCTCAAGTGCACTAAGCATATGTTGACATGCTTGTGGATATTATGCGTGGTCCTATATGATTATTTTTCATGCAGGTTACAACCCTTACTGGGAACCTCTAGTTCTCACACCCTTTACATGTTTTATGTGCAGATACTAGTACATCTGCGACTAACAACCAATAAAAGGAAAGGTTGTTAGTATTTTGGGACCAGGTGTTCATAAGTTAATTACTATTGTACATTGTTGTTATTTTTCTTTCTTGCAGGTTCCTAATTACTCAGAATACTAACTTATTAGCCTTTGTTGTATGGAGGCAAGGAGTAGGACATACCTGAACACTGTAGTGATCCCTTTTGGTAGTGTAACTCAGGTAGGATTGGATCCCAAGATTCTCAATGTGTAGCATATGTATAACACTTTTTTGTATGATGTATATATATTTGTGTGGAAGTTATGCCTCTGGTAAATGCTATGGAACTGTTGATGATATTCCTTGGTAGCTTATATGGATCCATAATGTATAACAGTATGTTTTATATCAATGCATGTTTTGAAATGTCTGCCAGCTGCACCAAGTATATATTATTTTTATGGTCATTGACCTACAGCCATAGTAAGGTGTAGTATAAAACAGTAATGCATTAAGGATTTAATCAATTAGCAGGCCCACTAAGGAGCAATTTGCACAAACCTAGCACTAAATTAGTACTTACTTACTAGAATTCTGAAGATTCTATGGTTACTTGAGATATAAGTTTTGTACTAACCAAGTGTTATGCATTTACAGTTTAGAGGCTAAGTGGTGCACAAGGATAACAAAGAGCTTGCACTTGGAGCTTGATAGCTCAAAGGTGGGGCTTAAGTGATGGATCTTGGTTAAGAATTTTACCATGTATTTATATAGTACCTTCTGTAATAAGATATTGTCTCTATTAGGATACATTGTGGTGTTAAACCATTGAGTAAGTTTTGGGTGCATGCTAGTGATATAAAGTATGCACAAACTATTACTCGAAGTTGAACTAACTAGTATTTTGTTGTCTTAGCACGTTTTAAGTATGTTTTAAATGGAATGCTCAAGCGCTAATTTCTTAAGTGGTTTATTTATTTGTTTTGCATCGCCAGGACAAATGCATGCATATTTTTATACAGGGTAGGTTAAGAAACTTGTTGCACATAAATTGTCTTAATTTACCTACGAGTAATAGTTAGCCAATAGTAACTAAGTGGGATCATAGTCCTGAAGGGCTTACAAGTTAAGCAATTTGATGCACTGGGATGCCACTCCATGACAAGAATCTTGTTAGTGAGTGTGCAGCCAAATAGATTGCCTTTTATGCTTAGCACCACATAGATAGTTTGCCCACACAGCCTAAATTCCAGAAACTACATACACTACTTGTTATAAGCTCTTAGTGCACTGAACATAGTCTTCTTCCCATAGCTAGTCCCAACAATATTTAGCCATATAGGGCTACATTCATATGTGAAGGCATTTATTTTTTGGGTAAGGGCTACACATTGACCATAAACCATAACACAAACTCTAAGACACTTATCTTAGCCTCAAGTACTTGCACGATGCACATAAAAGCTCAAACACAATACTTAAAGGTCGGTCAGCCAATCCTATTCTTGAAACAATACAACATACAGGGCATGAGTCCTAAGAACGTTGTAAAGGAGATTTGTCTTAGGCCATATAAGATATTATATATGCTTACTCCTATGTCCCGACATCCAAAGTAAGACCAAAGAAAGAACATAATTCATATACAAAGTACAACCTATAACAGAGTTATTAAATAAATAAGAACTAAACTATAAATTAGCACACATAAATAATCATAGAAGTACATAGACATACACATCCAAGACTTAGCATCTTGGCCATGGCAAGCATTTACCTATCATACAAACACATAGATACTTATATATACATATAACATATACACACATTACTCACACACATAGAGCTCCAAAACCTCAATTAGGGTTGGCCTTCCCATTAATTAGGTTCCTAATGCTTGCCATCATATCATAAGCTAGCTAAACCCTAGTGGACAATATCACCATATCTTAGCCCCTTCCTAACATATGACCACATATGGATACTGCCTTCATTCATAGACATAGAAATTTGATGAATGTTATGCAAATCAATGTGAGTCCTAAACAAAGCATGAGCAATAACATTTACCTTACCTTTAACACATTTTTGGTTGCTTGACGATGAAGCAAATGAGTTCCCACATGTAATTGACCACAAGTTCCATTGATTTCTTTGCTTTCTTTCTCTGCCAATTCCAAAACAATTTCAACCTGGTTTCCCTTGAATCTTTCCCCAGTTTAGAGATCATCTACAGTGGTTCAAACATCTTCATGCTTGGTAGAGGCATACTTCATTTTGGTCATAAATACTTAATCACTTTCAATAATCACCCAAAAAGTCAGGAGATCAAGGTTTTACTTAAGCAATTTAGCCCTCAAATTAGTTTTCCTTTCCACCTAGGTACTTCATCCGATATACTTGACCAAATTGCCTCAACAAAATTTTAAACTCGGTAAGCTTATGTTACTTCCCTACCATTTCAAACACTAGAATTTAGCCACTCCAAGCCTTAATTCCCTCCAACCTACTTGGTTCTTAAGTTATTGGGTAAATGACATTCATCATCCGTGAACTAAAACCCATGCTTCTTAATCATCCCCCAATTACCAATTGTTACACCGGTCATCCTCTAACCATGCCAATTGTTGCAATAACATCCTAAAGTGACGAAAGTAGGGTAAAAGCGCACAACTAATCCTAAAGTTAATAAATTTTCCTATTTGAACATAAAAATTTACTAGTTTCTAGTTCTGCTATAAAACTATTATTTCTTCTTTTTACTCTTTTTTTTTCTAACAAATAACCTTTCATAATGGAACATTTTATTTATAATGAAAAATAGAGACTATTATTTAAATAAAATAACAAAAAAATATTTTAACAATTTAAAAAACTGAATTTGCCTTATTTAGTAGGTATACCTAGCCTTTCCTTACCGTGTGTGTAATGTTCAACTAATGAGGGATCCAATATTATTTTCCCTTCCTCCTTCAAATTTGGTTTGTAGAACTATCAAATGGAGAAAAACAAAACAAGAAGCGAACTTTGGAGGTAAAAAATGCTTTTACCGATAAAGGCTCTTTGTTTACTGTCAAAGTAGAAGATTGATAATTGCAAAGCAAGAAATTCATGATAATTAAAGGTAAACTATTGATTTTCAATTCCTTTGCTCCAATAATAAGAACAAATGGAGCTAGTAATGCAACTGCTAGACTTGTCATCTACTCTCGTAGAGGAGAGGTCATTAGTTAGGTCACCCAAATCAGAACCAATATTCACCTAAAAAAATATTCAAATAGAAGATTTCCCCATAGGTAATAGCGCTTCAATAGAACACATCCAGCCATCTTACTCTGTCCTACCATCATTATTCTCTTCTGTTCTTCTCATTCAAGAGCGTAGCTCGCAATTCTACCCCATCAATGTCTCGGAGCTGGTTCTCAGGCTTGTACCATTTGGCAACCGGGTCGAGCATCCAGGAAACCTTGTCATTTGGTAGCCATGTCTTCCCCTATTTTCTTTGCAATTGCATTAACCACCCTAGTTCTTACCCCACTCGATGCAACTCTCTATGGGGTCATCATCAATCCTCACTTCCAGATAAAGAAGAAAATAGTGTTAAGAATATGAATATGGAAGTTAATCCATCACAATTTTTATAGTTATGATGTATGAGGAAAATTCAATTAACTAAAACCCGTAAGGCTCAAAATACCTAGTGAGTATGGTTGAGTTAAAGGATCAACAAAGCTAGGCATACATAATGAATAAGAGAAAACACCAAATAGCATACACAGTTATATAATTTTAGTACTAAACTAGAAAATTATAAAGTTTTAGGACTCAAATAGAAATATTTACAAAGTTTCAAACTGAATGTGCATTTTTCCTTCACTTTTGCCTCTTTTTAATGGCGAACTCTAACAATAGAACATTATTGCAGCAATTAACATAGTTAAAGGACAACCACTAGAAAAATTGGTAGTAGCGGGATAATTAGGTAACATGGGTATTAGTTCAGGGATTATGGGTGCCATTTACCCTAAGTTATTTGACTTAACAAACCAGCATTTGGCTTAAACAAAGAAGGAGGTATGATAGTACTTCTACTTGAATGACATTTCTATCATCCCATCCACCTAAAGCCTTCATTTCTTGAAGAAATGGAGTTAAGCAGAATGTAAATCAAGGAGTTGCTAGACCTAAATCCACATGAATCGAAGGCACAAACTCACAAATATTATGATTCACATATCCCTTCTTAATCTACCACTAACATGTATCTTATTCTTCTTTATCCAAAAAACAAAATTCACCTTCTTTACAACAAAAGCCTTTGACAGCTCCTAAGGTTGGTGGTGTCGTGCATGTTTTTTATTTACTTTTTCCTCTAAGTGTTAGTTTGTGTCATCTCTGCCGCTGTTCCATCTAAAATGTTGTGCATTTTTTCTAAGTTCTATAAGACCACATAATTTTCGTATCTATACTTTCTTCCTTACTCAACAAACTACTTTTTCCTTTTCTCATTTCTAGATCTGTCTTGTCTTTTTTTCCCAATGTAGAAGGCCTTATTTAGACCATAGTGTTAGCAACCTCCTAGTATCAATTATAGGAGAAGCTATCATGGCAAAATAAAAATCAAGCTAAAGGCATGATGTTTTCATCCTACGTATTGGACCAAATAAGCTATTATGGGTTCTGTTATGGACCTCCTACTAGCAAGCACTCCCGAGGAAGGTAAAGTGATCTAAATGAAGTTTGGAACCTAATTTCAAGTTTACATAGCAACAATAGATAAGTTTAGCAAAGTTTACTAAGTTCCAAGGAAGATAAAGCACTAAATGAGGTTCAAGGGTAAAATGGTAATTTTGCACCTGAATAGCCAGGCATGGTCCCGAGTGGTTAAAATGAGTTTTTATAACTTAACTTTCAACCTTAACCCAAACTTGAAGAAATAAACAAGAATTTAATCAAGGATAACAAGTACCAAAAGATGGGGGTTTAATTGTATTAAGCTTAATACTTTGGTGGCTTGGAGGTTAAGTGAGGTTTAAGAAGGACAAAGTGAGGCTATGGCTGCCATAATCTCATATCCAACCTTCCCACTATCATTTTGCTCTCAATTCAACCTTGAAATCAAGATTTCTTGGTGCCAAGAAGAGCTATCAGGAGTATATAAGCTAGGAGGAGTCATTTCAAGCATTAAACCATGGTTTGGAGCTTGGAAGTGTGTTTTCTAACATCCCCTTTTTTTTATACGAGGTAACCAATGTGTTCTTCATTGAATTCATGTTATTTGGTTAGTTTGGGGCTTGGGTTTTGGTTAGGAAGCAAAGTTTTAATGATTGGTGTCTATGATTTTGTTTGGAACTTAGGTGATACTTTGGTGAGCTTAGTTGATTGGAAAAGAGGTTGATTCTTGCTTGTTACTTGGAATTGAGGTAAGGGAGTTATGACTTGAAGACCAATTAATGCTATTCACATGAGTTTGCTTGAGAATTTGACTAATTCTAGCAATAGCATTAGTTAGAGGATTTGGTTGAATTATGGTGGACTATAGGGTTTGAGAGGATTTGGATGATGTTACGAGGCATCATAGATTGGCTTCTAATAGTTGGTTATGTTCTATGCAACATGGTCTATGTGTGTGTGAAATTTGGAGGCTTTCCAATCATGTTTACTATGTTTGCTAAGTGTCCAAAGTTCATAGCAGTAAAATGTGTGCCAATTCTGCAGATTCACAGATTGGTAACGCATTGCCAATTTCATGCACTAGTTCACGATGCGTTGCCAATTGTGCAAATGTGGTCCAAACGTTACCAACTGTGGCGACGCGTCGCCATAGGCAAGATGGCAGAATTTCTCACATTTTGCTAGGGTGGTTGAGGTGAGACCTAAGGGAGTTCTTAGGGTGCCTTAAAGCCCAAGTATGCCGGGGCTACTCTGAGACTTCCGAAAGTTCCTCAAGACTTAAGTGTTTCCTTAAGGTTTGAAAGATTTTATGGTTGCTTGAGCCATAAGCAAGGAAACTAGTTGCAAATGAGCATAACTAAGTACCATTAGCTCGGGTGAAAGGTTTATAACCCTTGGTGACCTAGCCATGTCGTAGCCATAAGGTTGCAAGGTGAAACCTTAGTGCACCTAGTCTACAAGGTCTGAATGACCTAGTCTACAATAGTCCCACCATAATTTCCCTGCATAACATACTAAGGGAGGTGTTCAACTGGTGATTTATCACTAGTTAGGCTGGCAAGCGCAGCTTGCTAGTAGGCAAGGCAATGCCTTGTAGTTTAAGGACAAGGATGAGGAGAGGTCTCAATGGACCTAAATATATGCATATATTAGACCCTCAGGCTATATGAGCTTACAGCAGGTTACATATGTTATCGTATGTGGTGTCCCTAGTAATTTTCTCGCAAGTACACTGAAGACCCCTTACTGAGAATGTTATGTTCTCACTGTCTAGTTATGTTGTGCAAATTCAGAAGTTGTTGGATTGGATAACCGTTGAGGCTTATTGCAGTGGTGGCTTTTTGTGCACAAGTATTGCACTTGAGAATCCTTGTGATTCTAGCCTACATGAGTATGCTTGAGTAGTTTGTTGGTCAACTGACAATACTAAGTAGATCATTCCTTTGGCTGCAGAGCCTAGTAACACTGGACAAGGGTTTTAAGACTCGCCACTGGGATATATATCCAAGGTGGGAGTTAGATCAAGAAGATCTCAGTTGAGGCTTGTATATATACAGTACTCTAGTTGCCTCCATAATCTATGTTATAAAGAGTCCTAGACTCTAGGGTTGCTCTTGGGTGAGGGCATTAGTCTACTTTATGTATGAATGCTCCCACGAGTTGTTATGTGTAGTAAACTCACATAAATGTTGATTTTGTATGCTTTGGCTATTTGTACTTATTTTCTGTAGAAATTACTTGGCCAAGTCAATGCTTTATGTTTTTATTAATCCAAGTCAAAGCATGAAGAGCATGCATCCTGCATATTCTAGGATAATCAACTAGTATCATGGGATTTTAATCCGCACACATATACAACTAGCCAATTGCAACCACCGTGAGACCAGCTCTCACAGGGCTTCTTGGGCAGAGGCCAGGGACGGCTGTGTTAGTTTATTGGTATTAGAGCTTAGAGCTCATTTCATAGATATTGGAGGCTAAGACTGAGGCCTAGATTGGAATGTCCATGTGCTAGGTAGTTAGTATTGACCAACATTTGGGGAATGTTGTCTGGCTTTGGTTGCAAGTTGCTATGGTTGACACTAGGTCATGAACTTTAAGGGGAACTTGGGAACTTGGTGAGGGTTCTAGTGACCCAGTTGTGGCAAGGCTGGATGAGATATCCAGGGTACTACAGGGGTTGACACAGACTATGGCCCAAGTGGCACAGGGTATGAATACTATTGTGACTAAGATGTTTAGAGATTATGAGGATAGAGATGTTGCTCAAGAGGAAAATGATGTGCACCAGGACCAAGAAAGGCATCCTGAGCAGCAGCAAGTGCCTAGGGCTCATGAACGAAGAA
Organism: Aquilaria yunnanensis; assembly: GCA_039654915.1. Taxonomy (NCBI): domain Eukaryota; kingdom Viridiplantae; phylum Streptophyta; class Magnoliopsida; order Malvales; family Thymelaeaceae; genus Aquilaria; species Aquilaria yunnanensis. The sequence goes on from CM077595.1 coordinate 45,973,300, forward strand.
ATCATGTTCAGGAGGATGAGGAGCCAGAAGTTATGGAGGCTCCAAAGAGGGGAGACACCCATACCAGATGAAATTGCTAGAGAAATTTAAAACTGTGGATCGATCGAGCTTTGATGGGACAGGTGATCCTGATCAAGCAGAAGATTGGTTGTCTAGGATGAACCGACTTTTTACTTATGGAGGCTATGAGTCTAAGAAGAGGATGGTCCTAGTACCTTTCTTTTTTAGAGGAAGGGCTAGTTTATGGTGGGATGATGTGATGGAGATGCTGAGGGAGAGTAATGGTACCTGACCAGAACACAAGAAAAAGGTGCTCAAATGGTCAGACATTGAGAATAAGTTTAGACAGGAATATATCAGTGAGGCTGCACAAGACCAAAGGAGGATTCAGTTTGAGAACCTAGTGCAGGGAGAATTGTCTGTGCGGGAGTATGAGCAACGTTATAACTCACTTATTCGGTACGCTCAATACATGGTTGGTAATGATGAGTTAAAGGCTAAGAAGTTCTTCCAAGGTTTGAAATCTATGCTTAGGAGGTATATGGCGACAGTGGATATCAGGAGTTATCGCCAAGTGGTTCAGAAGGCGTTAGCCTTGGAAAGAGAATTTGAGGACTCAAGGACACCTCGTAAAAAGGTGGAGGTTGGACCAGCCAACCTAGGAAAGAGTGTCGAGAAATGATTGATGGTTGCAAACCAAGGTCCATTCAAGAAGAGGAAGATAGGCTTATGTCCTAGGTGTAGACGGTTTCTTGGTGGAAGACAATGTACACTGAGGACTGATATTTGCAATATCTATGGCCAAAGAGGACATTGGGCGAGAGATTGCCCGAGGGCTCAACCTTTGTCAGGTCCGCCCAGGAATTTACCCCCTGTACCCCTTGCTATAGGGAATTGACCTGGTGTAGGGTAGCAGCAGTTGAACCGAGGGATTTCACCCTGGCGAGTCAGGTGACCAGAGTACCAGCCACCGTTCGAGGTAATTTTACTTTTCAGAACGGTAGTATTAGAGTGCTTTTTTATACAGGAGCTACTCATTCAGTGATATCATCTGCTTTGGTAGACAAGTTTAAATTGCAACGAGAAATCTCAGGTGAGTTAAGACTCATTAGGACTACAGGGAGGATTTTTATTATGACACTAGGTATCCCTTGCAGTTAGGTGACCATGATTTTTGTTGTGAGTTATGGGTGATAGAATAGAGGTCTTATGACCTAGTGTTGGGAATGGATTGGCTAAGTAAGCATAAGGCACAAATTGACTATGCTAATCACTCAGTCGACATTACTGATGCTCTGGGAGTTAGAGTGACTTGCACAGGAGGATTGGCATCTAGTGCTAAGAGTTTGCATCTTAGAATTATGGATACCATCCCCATAGTTAGTGAAGAACAGTATTATTCATTGAATGGGGTGGCCATAGAGGAGGAACTTGAGAGGATTCCTGTAGCCAATCAGTTTCCTGAAGTTTTTCTAGTAGAGTTATCTGGTTTACCACCCAAGAGGGATACTGAGTTTGTAATCCATCTGTAGCCAGAGGTTGAGCCTATTTCAATAGCACCTTATAGGATGTCAGCTCCTGAGATGGATGAGTTAAAAAGTAGTTAGAGAAGCTACTAGAGAAAGGCTTTATAAGGCCTAATGTATCACCGTGGGGAGCCCCGATGTTGTTCGCAAAAAAAAAGGACAGAACTTTTAGATTGTGCATCGACTATAGAAAGTTGAATGCAGTAACAATCAAGAATAAGTATCCGCTTCCTAGAATTGATGATCTGTTTGACAGGCTTAGGGGAACAAAAGTGTTTTCTAGGATTGACTTCAAGTCTAGATACTTTGAAATCAAAGTTAAAGAGGAAGATATTCTGAAAATTGCCTTCAGAACGAGGTATGGGCACTATGAATACACAGTTATGCTGTTTCGTGTGACAAATGCTCTAGTAGTATTTATGAAAGCTATGAATAGAATCTTTAAACCGTTTCTGGATCAGTTTGTTGAAGTATTCATCGATGACATTTTGGTATATTCACAGTCTTCATCAGAACATGAAAAACACCTTAGAACAGTTTTGCAAGTGCTGAAGGATAATCAGTACTATTCAAAGTTGTCTAAGTGTGAGTTTTGGTCTGAAAAGATACAGTTCTTGGGGCACATTATCAGTGCTCAGGGTTTGTCAGTTGATCCTGAGAAGGTTCAGGTAGTAGTTGAGTGGAGGAGACCAACTACAATTGCAGAAGTTAGAAGTTTCTTGGGTTTGGCAGGTTACTACAGATGATTCATAGAGAAATTCTCTGTTATAGCTGTACCATTAATAGCCTTGACCAAGAAAACTCAGAAATTTGACTGGACACGAAAGTGTGAAGAAGCTTATATGGAATTGAAGGAAAGATTGACTAGTGCACCTATACTTATTCTATCAAATCAGAACAAAGCTTTTACAGTAAACACTGATGCATCATGTTCTGGTTTAGGATGTGTGTTAATGCAAGACAGTCAAGTGATCGCATATGGTTCGAGGCAGTTGAGGCCTAATGAATTGAACTATCCTGTCACGATCTTGAGCTAGTGGCAGTAATTTTTGCATTGAAGATGTGGAGACATTATTTGATGGGGAGGTCGTTCAGGATCTTCACCGATCACAAGACTTTGAAGTATCTGTTTACCCAGAAGGATCTGAATATGAGGCAACGATGACGGATTGAATACATCAAAGATTATGATTGTTCGATTGAGTACTGTGTTGCTAATGGAAATGTGGTCGCAGATGCATTGAGCCAGAAGTACACAGGAGTGATCCTATCTAAGGATCAGGCTACGAACTCCTCTGAAGGAGTGTTGAGGGATTGTTTCTTAGTTTTGCATAAATTATGGCAAAGCTGAGAGGAATCCCTAGTCTACGTTCTAGAAATACAATCAGCTTGGTTAGCCAGAGTTAAGGAAGCTCAGATAAAAGATCCATTGTTGAAGAAAATTTCTGGAGAAGTGAAACTCAGTACTGTGAGGAAGGAATTCGGATACAAGGATGAAATACTACATTATGGAGATCGTCTCTATGTACTGAATGTGGATGGACTTAGGCAGCAAATCCTATAGGAGGCACATAGTAGTACTTTGAATATTCACCCTAGTGTTAGTAAGATGTATCATGATCTGAAGACGCATTTCTGGTGGCCAGGATTGAAAAGAGAAGTAAAAGGACATGTGGCAAAGTGTCTAACATGGCAAATGGTTAAAGCTGAACTTTAGAAACCAGCGGACACACTTCAAAGTTTACCTCTTCCACTGAGGAAATGGGGGTCAGTTACTATGGATTTCCTAGTGGGGTTACTGAATACCCGGAGTCATGCTATATAGGTAATAGTCGATCGACTGACGAAGTCGGTACACTTCATACCTATCAAGATTATGTATACATTGGAAAAGTTGGCTCAGTTGTATCTCAAGGAGATTGTGAGACTCCATGGGGTACTGGATCAGATTATATCTTATAGAGATCCTCGGTTTATATCATGATTTTGGAATGCTTTTCAGGAAGCATTGGGAAGCAAAGTTAGTCTTAGTATCGCTTTTCATCCTCAGACTAATGGGCAATCTGAGAAAGTGATTCAGACTTTAGAGGATATGTTATGCATTTGTGCTATTGATTTCAGAGGTGATTGGGATCAGCATCTACCACTGATCGAGTTTGCTTATAATAATAGTCATCAAACTATTATTGGTATGGCACCGTATGAGGCTTTATATGGGAGGCAATGTATGACACCCCATTGTTGGGTAGACCCTGCAGACAGGGTAGTTATCGGTCCTGAAATCATGCTGATACTATAGCTAAGATCAAGTTAATCCAGACATGGATCAAGGCAGCCAATGACCGACAGACTAAGTATGCAAATTTGAGAATAAGAGATTTGAGTTTTGAAATTGGGGACGAAGTGCTTCTCAAAGTGTTGCCCATGAAAGGAGTTTGTTGTTTTGGATAGAGGGGAAAGTTGGCCCCTAGGTATATTGGACCCTATGAAATATTACAGAAGATAAGGAAAGTTGCTTATCGGTTAACATTACCACCTAACCTATCTCAAGTGTATAACGTGTTTCACGTTAGTCTACTCAGAAAATGCATAGTGGAACCTGGACAGGTAGTTAATCGTTTAGTGATACCCATTCAAGAAGACTTGACCTACGAGGAAAAACCTGTTCATATACTTGATAGGTAAGTCAAGAGGTCAAGAACTAAGTGAATTCCGATGGTTAAGATCCTTTGGTCTAACCATAGTGAGGAGGAAGCTACCTGGCAGACGGAGTAGGATATGCTGAAAAGATATCCTAGTATTTTTCCGGAGTTACAGCGGAATTTGGGGGACCAAATTCCAGAATGAGGGGAGAATGTTATGGACCTCCTAGTAGCAGTCACCCTCGAGGAAGGTAAAGTGATCTAAATTAAGTTTGGAACCTAATTTCAAGTTTACATAGAAAGAATAGATAAGTTTAGCAAAGTTCACTAAGTTCCGAGGAAGATAAAGCACTAAATGAGGTTCAGGGGCAAAATGGTAATTTTGCATCCTGAGTAGCCGTGCGTGGTCCTGAGTGGTTAAAATGAGTTTTTATAACTTAAATTTTAACCTTAACCCAAACTTGAAGAAATAAACAAGAATTTAATCAAGAATAACTAAGTACCAAAATATGGGGGTTTAACTGTATTAAGCTTAATACTTTGGTGGCTTGGAGGTTAAATGAGGGTTTAAGAGGGGGAAAATGAGGCTATAGCTGCCATAATCTCATTTCCAACCTTCTCACTCTCATTTTGCTCTTAATTCAACCTTGAAATCAAGATTTCTTGGTGCCAAGAAGAGCTATCAAGAGTATATAAGATAGGAAGAGCTCATTTCAAGCATTAAACCGTGGTTTGGAGCTTGGAAGTGTGTTTTCTCACATCCGCTGTTTTTGATACGAGGTAACCAATGTGTTCTTGATTGAATTCATGTTATTTGGTTAGTTTGGAGCTTGGGTTTTGGTTAGGTTAGGAAGTAAGGTTTTGATGATTGGTGTCTATGTTTTTGTTCGGAACTTAGGTGATACTTTGGTGAGCTTAGTTGATTGGAAAAGAGGTTGATTCTTGCTTGTTACTTGGAATTGAGGTAAGGGAGTTATGGCTTGAAGACCAATTAATGTTATTGACATGAGTTTGCTTGAAGAATTTAAGTAATTCTAGCAATAGCATTAGTTAGAGGATTTGGTTGAATTGTGGTGGACTATGAGGTTTGAGAGGATTTGGATGATGTTACGAGACATCATAGATTGGCTTGTGATAGTTGGTAATGTTCTATGCAACATGGTCTATGTGTGTGTGAAATTTGGAGGCTTTCCAAGCATCTTTACTATGTTTGCTAAGTGTCCAAAGTTCATAGTTGTAGAATGCATGCCATTTCTGCAGATTCGCGACGCGTCGCCAATTTCGTGCACCAGTTCGCGATGTGTCACCAATTGTGCAAATGTGGTCCGAACGTTATCAACTGTGGCACCGCGTCGCCAACAATTGGCGAAGCATCACCATATGCAAGGGGGCAGAATTTCTCACATTTTGCTAGGGTGATCAAGGTGAGACCTAAGGGAGTTCTTAGGGTGACTTAGGGCCTAAGTATAGTGGGGGTACTCCGAGACTTCCGAAAGTGCCTCAAGACTTAAGCACTTCCTTAAGGTTTGAAAGATTTTATGGTTGCTTGAGCCATAAGCAAGGAAACTAGTTGCAAATGATCATAACTAAGTACCATTAGCTCGGGTGAAAGGTTTATAACCCTTGGTGACCTAGCCATGCCGTAGCCACGAAGTTGCAAGGTGAAACCTTAGTGCACCTAGTCTACAAGGTCTAAATGACCTAGTCTACAATAGTCCCACCATAAATCCCCTGCATAACATACTAAAGGAAAGGTTGAATTGGTGATTTATCACTAGTTAGGCTGGCAAGTGCAGCTTGCTAGTAGGCAAGGCAATGCCTTGTAGTTTAAGGACAAGGATGAGGAGAGGTCTTAATGGACCTAAATATAAGCATATAGTAGACCCTTAGGCTATATGAGCTCACAGTAGGTTACATATGTTGTCATATGTGGTGTGCTTAGTAATTTTCTTGCAGGTACACTGAAGACCCCTTACTGAGAATGTTATGTTCTCACTCGCTAGTTATGTTGTGCAGATTCAGAAGTTGTTGGATCGGATAACCGTTGAGGGTTATTGCAGTGGTGACTTTTTGGGCACAGGTGTTGCACTTGAGAATCCTTATGGTTCTAGTCTACATGAGTATGCTTGAGTAATTTGTTGATCAAGTAACAATACTGACTAGAGTATTCCTTTGGCTGCAGAGCCTAGTAGCACTGGACAAGGGTTTTGAGACTCGCCACTGGGATTCATATCCAAGGTGGGAGTTAGATCAAAAAGATCTCAGTTGAGGCTTGTATATATACAGTACTCTAGTTGCCTCCACAGTCTATGTTATGAAGAGTCCTAGACTCTAAGGTTGCTTTTGGGTGAGGGATTAGTCTACTTTATGTATGAATGCTCCCACGAGTTGTTATGTGTAGTAAACTCACAAAAATGTTGATTTCGTATGCTTTGGCTATTTGTACTTATTTTTTGTAGAAATTACTTGGCCAAGTTAATGCTTTATGTTTTTATTAATCCAAGTCAAAGCATGAAGAGCATGCATCCTGCATATTCTAGGATAATCAACTAGTATCATGGGATTTTAATCTGCACACATATACAACTAGCCAAATGCAACCACCGTGAGACCAGCTGTCACAGGGCTTCCTGGGCAGAGGCCAGGGATGACCATGTCAGGTTCACCTAAGTATACAATTCATACCAACAATGTATTCTTTTAGGAAATCAAACTACAACTATATGAATAAAAAGAATGAGAAGCAATCAATGTAAAACTCATAGCGGGCATAAAGCCGATAGAAAATATGCAAAACGAAAAAAAAAAATTCATTTCTTACCTATGAATAGCTAATGCCTTTCAGCTATCACGCATATTAATAGTGAGCCATGCATCAGACAATCAACTGAATAGCTTGTCCCCCGTCATCAATTTTGATGTTGCTTGACTAAGCTTTGAGCCAATCCTTAGTTGTCGCATAAACATGCTCACACACAATAAACTGACAAAAAGACCCCAATAGCATTGGCATCAAGAACCCAGGAACAATAATAAAAGATGCACAACCATGAAATACATGAGAGCTGGCCCCCAGCCACTAATGCTGATGCTACTTAAGCAACATCTAAACCAATCCTCGTCTATGGCGAATGTTCCTCAAATAAATAATAGGATGAAATACACCGACGAGCCAACAGATCCATCAACCATCATGCCTGCAATGATAGATCCACATAGAATTGCAATAGCCAACTAGAACAGGAAGCCACCACATCAATGGCTAAAATGACCAAAAATAACACTAAATTGTGGGTTCCAAAAATATAAACTAATAACAGAAGCCCACACCCATGAAAGCCGAATAAGAACACACCAACCTTAACAAAAATGGTGTTATCTTGTTCAGTAGAGATAAGGCCCTGCCTTAGGTCCTAACAACATGTACAGCTCAATGAATTCCCAACACAATTGGTACTATTGATTGAACAGTAAATTCGTTCCATATTTGAATCTAGTAGTAATAGTAATAATGGGATTTTAAATCTTGATACCATAACTTTGAGAAACTTTAAGGATCATGAAATTTATTGTTTTCTTTTCTTGTGTGATAAGAAAAAATATTATGTTTTGACAAAGAAAAATTTGAAAAGGAAAAAGAATCAATGGAAACTCACAAAATATTTTTTGGGTCTTCTAAAATGTAAGGTTTTAAATAGCATACAAAAGTTGATATTTTATTAGTAATCTTCCTCAAATATTTGTTGAATTTACTTACAATTGTTTATAGGTGTAGAACTACTATATCCAAAAAAAAATAAATTCAAGGCCATAATCTTTTAAAGGTGAAGTTTCAGATTACTTAGAGATGATAAACATTTTACTAAATAAATTCTTAAATTTAAAGGTTTTGAAATTTTTTTACTTCATTTAACTATTACACTTAATAAAAGAAGTGCTTATTTTATGTTTTTTTTTTGTATATCTTATTCTTTTTAGAATAGTTTTTTTTTCCAAAATTTCATATTGTTTTTTTCTTCAATTGACAATAAAAAAAACTAGTCAATTTTCTAAAGCCCCCAAAATGTGTTATAAGTTATGTTATCGTGTAAGACTTCAAAACCTGTTGCCCCCTTTTCATTATTATTTTAATAGTTTTTGGCAAATTTGAGCATATTTTAAAATATAAGTGACCAATTAGAGCCTATTTTACAACATTAATGAGAAATTTGAGGAGGAAAACTTTAGTAGCATATTTGTTGTTAGCAGTAATTATTAGTGGAAAGTTTGATATTTCTAATATGTTAAATTATCAACTATCTTAGCCCTAAAATTCTTGGAATGCCAATTGCCCCGAAGAACATGGCATGTTAACTCCATTTTCATCCCATTTTGAGAGCATTTCATTCCATTTTTTCCCAGAATAAACTTGATCTACGATCACTTAGCTTTTTCTTTTCTTGGGCCCATATATCATAGTACATACCTTCAAGTTATCCTCATAAAATCATTCACCTCTTGTGTCTTCTCTCAATCATGATCCTTTCCATCACTTTCAATGCTAGTATGTTGAATTATGATTGTGAGACACTTGCTAACAATCAATCTGAGAAAGAAAAGTCATGGAATTGAATATTTTTTTTTATATTTTATAAATAAGCTCGTGAATTTTCTCCTTAAGGAAATTAATTATATGCACGTTAAAAATTTCAGTAAAACTGACTTTTGGAAGAATTGAAATCACTTATAAAAAAATGAACAATCCTTTTATAGAAGAACATAACTCCTAGAATTGTTTCTCCCACATCATTTTGTTACTATTGTTGTAATAGATGATAAAAAAAAAAAAATTTCTCTGTCCAAAGTTTACTATTGTCTATAGCCTGCACGAGTTCTTGTCTTAGAGTTTAGCCTATTGCCAATACACCTTTGATCTTGCAGGAAACCAAAACAAAAAACTAAAATACATAAAGACTAAAATGATTTGAAAATTAGGGGTTAGGAGTCATCGATAAAATTTGCCATCTATGTATATGATGAGTATGTGATTGTTGGCCTAACTCCTTGTGAAATTGGGTAATGAGGAACTGAGCTTCGAATAGGAAATTACAACCAATTCCATCTTAAAATCAGTATTACTTGGAGCTCTATCATTGGTGCTTTAGGCATTTGAAGAGGAAGTTGATATATACTGCGGCAATAGAGAAACTCCCACAGGCTAATGATGGCTTGGAGCAAAAATTGATGCATTGTGTCGAACCAATAACAGAGAAATTTTATCAATCCACGAAATTGATGATGAGAAATTGCACAAAATCAATAAAAAAAATTGATGAAACATTTCAACAACGAAGGAATTTGATCTGTACATTGGGAAAAAGTTTTTGATCCCAACTTAGTCACTAGTAACGTCAAATGTCTGCAGCAATGCATCCAACTCATCAAAATAATAATCATTAGGATCACAGCACAGTCCGTCCGTGCCACCGTCCTCTCTCGTCGCTGCCGCGGCTGCTATTACACCACCGCCCTTGGAAGTGATCTCCTGATCTTCATCTTGATCCTGTTGATGACCGAAGCCACCAGAACTCATATACAGACGATGGTTAGTAGCCACCCAAAGCTTCGGTGTCATCCTTGTCCTTGCCGTTATACTTGATCCTACACAAAACCAGTTCTTGAAACCCCTTGGAACAATCACCTGCGACCACATACTCGTGCATTATGTAGTCCGTCTTCTCTCACTTGCTCCGCTCCTTCTACCCTTTCTTGGCCCTGAAGAAAGTGAGCGTCTTCTTCCACCCAATCACCCGGTTGCTTTCGTCCAGGATTTTTGGTCCCTGGTGACAGACTTCCAATGCCCTCCTCCATAGTTGTCAGTCAGATTCAAACTCCTCCGGGGGCGCTTCCCATTACCGTTTCGTGACATCTTCTCTCGATGGATGAAGAAGTAGTGTTCGTTCTTCTTCAAGAAGGCCATCATGTTGGTGTCCCAGTCGAGCATGCAGGGCTCTAATCCATAGATATCGGCTTCCGGAATCATGAATCTTGAGAGGGGCTCACCCTTAAGCACCTTACAGAGGTAGCCGGTGATGAGTTCTCCATCCGTTGGGTTGAATCGGACACCCACAGGTATTGACATCGCCATGGAAAGCAGATCAATCAAATGCAGGGGCGCGCTCTGTTTTTGATCAGATATGCCGGGGAAGCACTCTGCCCCTGTCTTCTATCATATTCGTTGAATTCCCGCCGCTTTATTATAATTTTTATTTTTAATGTTGCAATTGCTTCCTCATTTTACAAAATTACTTCAATTAGGTACCTAGGTTTCTCACTCACAGTTTTTTTCCTTTTCTTTTCATTCTTTGTTTTATCTGCCCAATAGGATTTAGATGCAGTAATAGAATTATGTTTCAGGAGACCGTGGACCTAAAGCCCTTGTTGTCGGTAACTAAACTGTTGATTTCAAAACCTGAGTGCTTTGTGGAAAAGTTTCAAAACTTTTAGGTTTACTTTGTAACTTTTTAAAAATCTAAGTAACAAAATAAGAAACTTTATATAAAATATAGAATCAATTTGTAAGTTTTTTGAAAGTCAGGAACTGTTTTGTAATTTTGTCAAATTTTAGGATAATGAAACTTAGAGCTCCGTGAAGTGGGTTGGGAGTGTACTTTTTAAAATATTGAAAACTAACCTCATTTGCCTTTGCTCGATCACCTATAGAACATGACATTATACTACCAGCTATGAACAAGAACTCACAGGCTAGTGACTTATTCTATACACTATAACAACAATAAAAAAAATTGTTTGGGACAAATTTTATGGTAGTTATCTTCTTTTATAAAAGAAAGTTGTTGACTTCTTGGTGATAGTAACCTTGAGGTTCTAGCAACCAAACCAGGCGGACCGGCTTTAAAACTTGTGCTAGGTGACTTTTGAACTTGTGACTCTATGCTTAAAGACACTGGTGGCCCAACTTGTGTATTTGGGGGAAAGCCTCTGATGATTAAATTAGGCTCTTGTAACTGATTTAGAAAGCTATGGAGATTAGTGTTGCAGAGTGTAGTACATACCATGGAGTTTCATGGGGCCCCCGCTTATGTAGATTGGAAGGGGTTTGTATAGGAAATCTGATGAACAAGGAAGGGGTCCGGATAAATGGTGAATCGACCCACCATTGTACCGACTAGGTGGTTTGGGCCTCGGTGTGGGGTTACAGGTCATATATGGTATTAATATGTCCCTTTTCTTGAAAAATGTGGGATTGGAGTCCTACGTTTTATGAGCCTCCTTGTGTGAAACAATACTTCCTTGTGAAGACGCCTTTGTTGGTTGAGCATTGTTGCATGAGGTTGGTAGGCATGACGAATCCCTTTTTTGGATAACAAGAGGTAAAACGATGCCTTTAGGGGACCAAGGAGGCGAAACGATGTTGGAATGAAGCCTACATAATGCTAATCAAAGGTATGGGTGATCAATCACCTTTTTTGGTTTTAACCAAATCTAAATGATCGAATTTATTCAGTTTTTGGTCTTAGATACTAATAACTGAAAATATAGAATTATGAGAAAATCAAAAAAAGCAAAAATTGAATCAACCAAAAAGAATTTTGGTTATTCAATTTTTCAATTGGGATGAACAAATCATATGCATCCACATTCCAAAACCTCAAACATTTATCACTTATTCCAATTTAAACATAAATTTCAATCACATAGAAAATATCTATTATCCATTTTAGATCCAAATATCACATAGATGCAGATAGTAAATATCCATCACATACATAATCCTTTCCAAATTGCAAACATAAATGCTAGTAAAATAAAAATTTGGAAATTTTGGCAAACTAGATTTTAATTGAAGCAAGCCAAAAATTGAATCAAACGTATATATTGGTTTTCAGTTATATCCAAAAATTGAAATTGTATTTAATAACGATAATCGAAAGTTGAAATTTTTTTGCTTATTCTGTTGTTTAGGATATAACTAAAATTTTATTCACCCCTAATCAGAGACGTTGCTTGTTGGTGTGCGACATTTATGGTAGTCGAGGGTCATGTGGCACCTTTTTATTGGACAGCCAAGAGGGTGATGATTGTGGTAGTTTTTAGGTTGGGATGCAAAAAGGCCACTTAGGCCTTATCAAAGCCCATACCTCTAATTATCTTTCCTCTTTAATTTTCACGTTGTTTCTTTGCTTCTCAAAACTATCTTGCTTCCTTGCTCCATGTCTTATTACTTTCTATTTCCTAGCGAACATTCCTACCTTCATGACTAAGCAACATCTTCATCTTTTACTTTATTACTTCAATACATAGTTGAATTTTTTCCCATTCTTTTATTGATTTTATTTATTTCTCTTTATTTCTTTTCTGATATCTCCCACAACAACTGGTTGCCATTCCCCACGTCTTGCTCACGTTTCTTTTTTACATTTATCGTTAATTGGCACCCACGCAATCTTCATCAAGAAAGGATACTATGACTGTAGGGTTTCGGGAGCCAAACAGCGCAGTGAAATTTAACCGAAACCCTCCAGGATCCAAGTGAAACGGGGTAAACCGGGTGTTCGAAAATTTTCATACCTAATTTTCGGTTGAGATCTCTCACTCAATTGTAGAGTCGAATCACAAAACCTGAACAGTTGACGTGTTCAAGCTCTCTATGGTATCCACATGAGCCTTTCGGGATCACCACGCTTCCACCACGTCCCGGCAGATGCGTTTCTCTTGCACTCGCAGTGCTAGCTTGCGTCCTCCAAGGAATTCCAAGAGAAGAATGTGACTGTCCTTTTGGGAGGCTAGGGCAAGGAGACCTGCGAATTTCTCACTAGAAGTTGTATTTATAGTGAGACTCAAGTTCCAGGTCTAATGGGTTTCACAGCCTTAATCCAATTAGGATTTAATTTCAGGCTTAATAATGGCTCAACTCTTGGGCCCATTATTAATACAAAATTAAAGTGAAACCATAACCCAAATAATTAGCCCATGCACTCTAATGATCCAAATAGCTCTATGTGTGCGACCCAATAGGCTCTTGCCATGCTGGCAATGATCATAAATCACATTTATGATCATAAGTAATGAGCGGTGTCTAGCAACACATCATTGCTACCCAAGTGACAAGATTGTCGATGATTCGACTAAACCTTTATGATCATCACCGATATATGCCATTGTCCCTTTGTCCAAGATATCAAGACTAAGCACGAGACATGGAATGTGTCACTCTCGTATAGCCCAATCTTTGGTTTCTTGATTACCGAGTAGACTAACTTAAACTGATGACATTGATATCGTATATCAACTCATCCGAGCATGGCCATGCATTTTCTAAGTCTCACTCTATGAAAAGGCCTGAAGATATCACTCCCGTTACATAGGAGGGACAAATCCCATCTTGATCATACAAATCCCTCTACATGGTATGTGACATACCCAATGATCTCCTTCAAGTTCACTCAGTTACGAGCAACAAAGGAAAGTATCAAAGTATGTGACTCACATGTAAGGAACCTTGATGATCTTAGGTCGAAGGACTACATATACCATGATCACTATGAGAATCACTTATGACACTCATATAACGATCCATGAAGTGTTCTCATAGTGGGTCGGTCCAGTACACAAGTTCTCCAACTTGTACCCATATGTAGACTACATATCTCATATTAGTCTCCACATATGCTAGTCATTATGTATTATTGTAACCCGCTCCACAATAATACTAGACTAGGGACGTTTAAGAATATCATTATTCTAGGGTTACAATTATGTTTATTACGTTACACAGAAACAAAACAACAAACATAATTGCTGGATTAATGCCTCAATAAAATATCATGACTCAATGTGCAAAAATACAATCATCTCAAGATTGGCTTTTTGGGCACAACACTAACAATCTCCTACTTGCACTAAAAGCCAATCATCCATGTATCTAATACCGATGGACCTAGAATGGCTATCATGCTTTTGCTGCGTAAGGGGCTTTGTCAGTGGATCAGCAATGTTGCTATCTGTCGAAGTCCTGCATATCCTTACATCACCCCTCTCGATGATCTCCCTGATGAGATGATAGTGTTGAAGTATGTGTTTGGATCGCTGGTGAGATCGAGGTTCCTTAGCCTGTGCGATTGCTCCATTGTTGTCACAATAGAGCTCTATCGGGTCGGTAATGCTTGGAACCAATCCAAGTTCAGTGATGAACTTTTTGATCCAAACTGCCTCTTTCGCGGCCTTAGAGGCGGCAATGTACTCAAATTCTGTTGTAGAGTCAGCTACTGTCTCTTGCTTTGAACTCTTCCAGCTGACAGCACCACCACCAATACAAAACACATAACCAGATTGCGATCTAAAATCATCCTTATCGGATTGGAAGCTTGAATCGGTGTAACCCCTTACAACGAGCTCATCTTCACCTCCAAAGACCAAGAATGCATCCTTTGTCCTTCGTAAGTACTTAAGGATGTTCTTAACAGCTGTCCAGTGACTCTCACCGGGGTTCGATTGGTACCTACTCGTCATGCTCAAAGCATATGAGACATCAAGACGAGTACATATCATGGCATACATGATAGATCCAATTGCTGAGGCATATGGAATCTTACTCATGTGCTCTCTCTCCTCGGTTGTGACATGGGCAAGAATCCTTTCTTGGAATCTTGCATGCTAAACCTCTTTAGCACCTTGTTAATATATGTACTTTGACTTAGCCCAAGAAGCTTTCTAGATCTATCTCTATAGATCCTGATGCCTAACACATAGGCTGCTTCACCCAAGTCCTTCATAGAGAAACATTTCCCTAGCCAAGTCTTCACAGACTGTAGCTCAGGAATGTCATTCCCGATGAGTAGTATGTCATCTACATACAACACCAAGAAAACAATAGCGCTCCCACTAACCTTCTTGTAGACACAAGGTTCATCTTCATTTTTGATAAAACCAAACTCTTTGACTGCATCATCAAAACGAAGATTCCAACTTCGAGAAGCTTGCTTCAGTCCATAAATGGACCTTTGCAACTTGCACACTTTATTGGCATTCTCAGGAGTGACAAAACCCTCAGGTTGTGTCATGTACACATCTTCAAGTAGCTTTCCATTTAGGAATGTAGTTTTGACATCCATTTGCCATATCTCATAATCATAGTGTGCAGCAATAGCAAACAAAATTCGGATGGATTTAACCATAGCAACTGGTGAAAAAGTTTCATCATAGTCAATACCATGAATTTGCTTGAAACCTTTTGCAACCAATCGTCCCTTAAAGGTAATCACATTACCATCCATGTCAGTTTTCTTCTTGAAAACCCATTTGCACCCTATGGGTTTTACCCCTTCAGGTGGGTCAACCAAAGTCCATACTTGGTTTTCATACATGGATTCCATCTCGGATTTCATGGCCACTAGCCACTTCTCAGAGTCAGGCCCCGACATAGCTTGTTGGTAGGTTGTGGGCTCATCCTGATCCATGAGCATCACATCACCGGTGTTAGTCACGAGAAATCCATATCTCTCGGGCCCACGCTGAATCCTACCAGACCTACGTGGGCTCTGTGCTACAAGAACAGACCCTTGAACAACATCTTGCGGTGTCTGTTCAGGTTCCATTTCAGGTTTGATGTCTCCTTGTTGTTCTTGAATTTCTTCAAGTTCTACTTTCCTCCCACTAGTTCCTTTAGAGATAAACTCTTTCTCCAAAAAGACACCAGTTCGAGCAACAAACACTTTTTGCTCAGAAGGATTGTAGAAATAGTAACCCTTTGTTTCTTTGGGATACCCAACAAAAATACATTTTTGAGATTTGGCCCTAGTTTGTCAGAGGATTGACGTTTCACATAAGCGTCACAGCCCCAAATCTTCATAAAAGACAAATTGGGACGCCTCCCACTCCACATCTCATATGGTGTCTTTTGAACTGATTTAGATGGAACTTGGTTTAGTGTAAAAGCGGCTGTCTCTAGAGCATGTCCCCAAAAGGAGTTTGGAAGGTCAGCTTGACTCTTTATAGAGCGAACCATGTCTAACAGAGTTCAATTTCTCCTTTTAGAAACACCATTCCATTGAGGTGTACCTGGTGGAGTGAGTTGTGATACTATACCACACTCCTTCAGATAGTCAAGGAATTCTCGATCCAAGTACTCTCCACCTCGATCTGATCGAAGCACTTTGATACTCTTCCCGAGTTGATTCTCTACTTCATTCTTGAATTCTTTGAACTTTTCAAAGGATTCTGACTTGTGTCTCATGAGATACACATAGCCATATATGCTGAAGTCATCAGTGGAAGTAATGAAGTATTGGAAACCTCCTCTAGCTTGTGTCGACATAGGGCCACATACATCACTATGTATGAGTGCTAGTAAGTCATTAGCCTTTTCACTTTGCCCTGTGAATGGGGCTTTGGTCATCTTACCCAACAAACATGACTCGCATGTCTCATAAGATTCAAAATCAAATGAGTCCAAGAGTCCATCCTTATGGAGCTTGGATATGCGGGTCTCATTTATATGTCCCAAGCGACAGTGCTAGAGATAGGTCAGGTTTGAATCATTTAATCTGACCTTCTTGGTATTCACATTATAGATTGGATCTTCGAGGTCTAGAACATACAACCCATTGCTAAGTTGAGCACTACCATAAAAAATTTCATTCAAATAAATAGAACAACATTTGTCCTTTATTATAAATGAAAAGCCTTTCTTGTCCAAACAAGAAACAGAAATCAAATTTCTACTAATAGTAGGCACAAAATAGCAGTTGTCGAATTCTAAAACTAATCCACTAGGCAAAGTGAGAACATAAGTCCCTACGGCTAAGGCAGCAACCCTTGCTCCATTTCCAACACGTAGGTCCACTTCACCTCAAGCCAATCTTCTACTTCTACTTAGATCCTGCACATTTGCACAAATGTGAGATCCACATCCAGTATCCAATACCCAAGATGAGGAAGTAGAAAAGTTAGCCTCTATAACAAGAATACATGAAGTGGAAGTCTTACTTCCCTTTTCCTTAGCAAGTTCTTCAAGATAAAGCTTACAGTTGCGCTTCCAGTGTCCAGGTTGCTTACAATGGAAGCACTCCACTTCCTTTGCCACACCACCCTTTGGTTTCAGTACAGCTGAAGAAGAACTAGCATTGGACTTTCCATTAGCTTTATCCTTCTTCTTGTTGGCTTTTCCCTTTTCCTTGCCCTTTTGAACCATCAAAATGGGCTTAGCCTTCTTAAGGTTTTGCTGAGCAGTTCTCAACATGTTGAGCAATTCAGGAAGGGACTCGTCAAGGTCGTTCATGTTATAGTTCATGACGAACTGACTGTAGCTTTCAGGCAACGATTGCAAGACTACATCGATAGCCAACTCTTTCTGAAGAGCAAATCCCAAATTCTCAAGATTCTCAATGTATCCAATCATCTTGAGCACATGAGGACCCACGGGACTTCCCTCAGACATCTTGCACTGAAAAAATGCCTTAGAGGTCTCAAACCTCTCATGCCTAGCTTGCTCTTGGAAAAGCATTTTGAGATGTTCAATCATATCGAACGCCCCCATGTTCTCATGTTGCTTCTGAAGCTCAGATTCGATGGAAATAAGCATGAGGCATGCAACATCAAAAGCATCATCAGAATGCTTCTTGTGAGCATCCCTTTCAGCTCTAAGAGCAGTGGCAGCAGGCTCATTCGGAATGGGCTGCTCTAGGACATAAGCCTTTCTATCTTGTTTGAGGACTATCCTCAAGTTTCGGTACCATTTTAGAAAGTTGGTCCCATTCAGTTTTTTCTTCTCAAGGATCGATCGTAATGAAAGTGTCGATATGTTTTGTGCTATGGTTATCTACAACAGTAAATATGCAGTGTAAGAGTCATGTATTTTAATTCATTTGAAAAGGACTTTTATTAAATGATACTCCCACTATTTTCTTCAAAATAATAACCCTCGATATTATTTCAGAACACCTCGGCGCTAAGGTATTCTAGTGGGCCAAGATCCATATTTGACCACAACCTGAGTCAGCTTTGCCTTTTCTCTCAAGTTACAGCTATTTAGGTAGGCAACTCCTTGCCAATTGCATCCCATGCAACTCTTGGATAGTTGGGTGAACAACACTTGTCCAAGCTCATCTCATGAACTTAAGCCCAACTCTATGCCTCTAAGTCCCTAATCCTATTAGGATGACTTAGTTAAGTCGAACCAAAAGTTAGCAGTTTGGATATCACTATTATCCCATCGCGCCTTACCAAGATGAACATAGGTGCTTTGCTTTGGCAAACCCACCTAATGTTGATCAAAGTCTTTACGAGTGCCAACATTTGGAAGGCATCACATTTAATGACTTAATATTTGTTTGAGGGATTTTTTCTTTTGATCTCACCAATTTGTTATCTCCGGTTGTTTTATACATGCATCACATACAAATATAAAACATGCATCTCATGCTTACAAGAAATAAACGTGACATGGTTATAGCCCAAACTATGCGATATTCTCAAGCCAATGAGAATATCATAAAAGCCTAAGAAAAGAAAAGAGTCTTCACAAGCTCCTTCTCTTCCTTTCTTGGATGCCCTTTTGTTGTCACCTTCTTGGACATACCTACTTGCATGATCCTTGGACATACCACCTTGGATGAGCCCATAATGCACCATTACATCAATAATAGAAACCTCGAATTACATTCGAGGGGAGTAAGGTGAAAAGAGAATGTACAATGAGAGTGATAAGAAAAGGCATGACTCACAGGCCGTATTAACAAGTACAACCAATCATGGGCTATAACCATGCACCATGCTTCAAACACCAATCAGCATATCATGTCAAATCTCATTCAACAAAGATGCATGCCAATTTTCACGTGTTGATTAACCAGTTTTTATTTATGTGGCGCTGCGCATACGGCGGTCCTGCTGGCCTGTCTGTGGCGGAACAGGGCCCCAGTGCCCTGAATTGTTAACACTGGTAGGCTCTTTGGGAGCTATGATCCCACTTAAGTTACAATTGGCTAGTTATTACTCATGAAGTAATCTTAAATTATTACGTGCAACTAGTTACTTAGCCTACCCTGCATAGGTAATATGCATGCATTGTCTTGGCTATGCGATAATAGTAAATTAAAACAATAAAGAAAGCTGTGGTGCCAGTTCATAAAACATAAGTGAAACAAGTCAAGACATAAAAACCGTAGTTGATTTAACTACAAGTAACAACTATGTGCATACATCTCAAACCTATATGCACCCAAATGTAACTCTAGTGTTATACACACCAATGGGCACTAGTAGAGGCAATCTACATATGAAATTACCATACATGTTAAAAGAAGCAACTTATAACTACTAAGATCCATCCTTAGCTCTTCACGCAAGCAAGTAAGCTTCAAGTGATGAACCGTACTTTCCTTGTACTCACTTAGCCTTAAAACTGTAAGGCAAACACTTTGGTCAGTACTTGCTTATACTATAAGTAACATAGAAACTTTGAGTTTCCTACTTAGAGAATACCTTTGAACCAATAAAACCTAGCCTTAACAGCTGCCCCTTACCAACTGTTAGGCCCGACTAGTCCATTTAAACATGCGCAACACTTAAAGGGGTGAGTACTTTAAAGTACTCAGTAAGGGATTTAGTACCTGCACGGGGAAAAACAATGCAAGCATGCAAAGCACAATATGTATATATATATATGAAGCATCCAAAACAAAACAAGCAGTCAACAATGCAACCAGAAGCAAGAATAAAACAACAACCAATGCAAATGATGGATGGATGGATGGATGAATGAAATATGCACATGTAAATGTACTTAGGACTTCCTTACACCCGTAGGTGTTAGACTTGCCGTGAGCTCTTACGATTGGGGTACTTGGATACTGGCCCTCGTATCCTATGCTAGCACTTAACTAACCCCATGGAGTCCATCTTACGGGCGCCTTAGAGTAAGTCATCACTTACTCAAACCTTACCCGCCTTGACGAGCTACTTAGAGTAAGTCACCACTTACTCACTCTTTACCCGTCTCTTCCCTTAACTTATTGTGCAGGGTAGCTGCCTTATGTGGTTCAACTTACAAAGCTTTTCCCAGCTTAGCTTAGGGCACCTTAGTGGCTTACTTACCAAACAATAAAGTTTGGTTGGGATTCCCTTAAGTTTCCTTAATAGTTTACTTACCAAACCAGCAAGTTTGGTTGGGATCTTCTTAGGTTTCCTTTTTATTGACTAAAGGTCTATAACATTCCACTTGGCCAACAAAGAGTCTGAAACCCGACTTAATCCCCTTAGTGCTCACTTGGGAACTGAAGCACTTTAACTTCCTTAGCCACAATTACTTACCCTATCTTAACCACACCACTTAGCTACCACCTAAATAATGCATAATTCCCAACTTAGGAATGAGTCCTAGACCCAACCAAGGCTACGGAACGTCTTAAATTAGCCTAAGGATGAAAACCGAGAGTTTGAGACACTCTTAGGGTGCTCGGAGCTTGGGGGCAAAAGGCCTTGGCGGTGCTGTTGGCGACGCGTCGCCAAAGGCATCAGCATTCAGAGAATCTTTGCACTTCTCGGTGACGTGTCACCAAAATGGCGTCACTACTGGCGACGCGTCGCCAACGCCTTCCAGCATTGCGCGACAGTGTGCGACCTTGCACGAAAACTGCTCAAACTGCTCAAACTTTCTCATCCCAAACTCAAATCATATGGGTCTTGTTTCTACTTCATTCCCACACGTAACACTACATTTGTATGCATTATTTGAGCTTAATTAACTTGAACCCTTACCTCAAATCATCTTGAAAGCAAGAAACAAGCAATGAGCACATATGAGCTCCAATGACTTCCTTTGAGTTCCAAGCTCGAAACCAACCAAATTGGACACCAAGAGCACGAAGTTAAGACCATTTCTAATCATTTACCAAGCTTAAAACTAACCCATAAGGATCAAATACGTTTACCTTTGGGTTTGAACCAAAAACTCGCAAGAACAACTCCAAATGCACCAATTCCATAAAAAACGAGCTAAGGGCTTGTTGGGATAGTTTCGGGACCTTCCATTTCCATGGAAACTTGAGTGATTTTAGGAGGTTTGGGGGTAGAATGCAAGGGAGGAAGGAGAGATGCGAAATGGCAAATGGGGGAGATGATGAATAGTGTCATCTCCTCCATTTATAACCAACTTAGCCCAACTTTCTTCCACTTGTCACCTTGGCCCTTAAACTTAATTTTGAATCACTTAGGCCACTTAAACACTCCCCTTTGCATCACTGCTTGGTCCCAAAGAAAGGTTATTCTTACCCAAACACTTTTCCCTTAAGTCACCTAAGCCATTATAAGACATAATAGCTTAATTTCTTACTTAGTGCATTTTTCACCTTAACTTTCACTTTTGGTTCAAATGGCTAGAAATACCTATGGTCTTAACTTAACTAGCTCAAAACACCTGCATGAACCTAATTTTTACCAAAATTATGGTCATGCCACTGACTTGGGCCAAAATTACCATTTTGCCCTTTTTGCCCCTTATGTGCCAATTACTCTTTGGAACTCAATTTAACCTTAACTAGCTTGCTTTCCTTGCTTAATACAACTTATTTGAGGTAAAAACTTTGGATTCACTTACCTCAACATTTAACGTAGAGGAAATACTAGGAGAGCCATTACACGGTCAGCGGGCGGTGGTTCCGCTAACCGGTCAGCGGACAGGGTCAAGGGGAGAAGCCCTTGCGGGGGGCGTGGGGGGCAGCGCCCCCCAGCGCAAAAAATTGTCTTACAATTGCTTAGCCCGAAATCTTCTATTTCAAGCAAGTAGGCACCCGAGACTCCTCCATTCGAGCCACCAAAAATACCTTACTTTCGGTGCCTGAACAGGCCGAATCCGAACAAAGCTAAGGTTTTTGCAACTATTGCAAGAATCCTAATCCATAAAGGTATCTCATACCTATCAATTTTTAGGTTAATCTCGTTAACCAATTTGTGTCATTTCTTCATATATCTCATATGTTCATTACGAATTCCGGTTTCATGCATCATGAATCAATGTAATTAATCATGGCCTAAAAGTAACCGAACACATAGCATCATGCGATTCAACACTCAATCCCGATTTAGGGTTTCACTTGTAGCTCTGATACCACTGTTGGGTTTCGAGAGCCAAACAGTGCAGCGGAATTTAACCGAAACCCTCCAAGATCAAAGTGAAACGAGGCAAACTGGGTGTTCGAAAATTTTCATACCTAATTTTCGGTTGAGATCTCTCACTCAACTGTAGAGTCGAATCACAAAACCTGAACAGTTGACGTGTTCAAGCTCTCTATGGTATCCACACGAGCCTCTCGGGATCCCCACGCTTCTACCACGTCCCGGCAGATGCGTTTCTCTTGCGCTCACAGTGCTAGCTTGCGTCCTCCAAGGAATTCCAAGAGAAGAGTGCGGCTGTCCTTTTGGGAGGCTAGGGCAAGGAGACCTGCGAATTTCTCACTAGAAGTTGTATTTATAGTGAGACTCAACTTCCAGGCCTAATGGGTTTCATAGCCCTAATCCAATTAGGATTTAATTTCGGGCTTAATAATGGCTCAACTCTTGGGCCCATTATTAATACGAAATTAAAGTGAAACCATAACCCAAATAATTAGCCCATGCACTCTAATGATCCAAATAGCTCTATGTGTGCGACCCAATAGGCTCTTGCCATGTTGGCAATGATCATAAATCACATTTATGATCATAAGTAATGAGCGGTGTCTAGCAACACATCATTGCTACCCAAGTGACAAGATTGTCGATGATTTGACTAAACCTTTATGATCATCACCGATATATGTCATTGTCCCTTTGTCCAAGATATCAAGACTAAGCATGAGACATGGAATGTGTCACTCTCGTATAGCCCAATCTTTGGTTTCTTGATTACCGAGTAGACTAACTTAAACTGATGACATTGATATCGTATATCAACTCATCCGAGCTTGGGCATGCATTTTCTAAGTCTCACTCTATCAAAAGGCCTGAAGATATCACTCCCGTTACATAGGAGGGACAAATCCCATCTTGATCATACAAATCCCTCTGCATGATATGTGACATACCTAATGACCTCCTTCAAGTTCACTCAGTTACGAGCAACAAAGGGAAGTATCAAAGTATGTGACTCACATGTAAGGAACCTTGATGATCTTAGGTCGAAGGACTACATATACCATGATCACTATGAGAATCACTTATGACACTCATATAACGATCCATGAAGTGTTCTCATGGTGGGTCGGTCCAGTACACAAGTTCTCCAACTTGTACCCATATGTAGACTATATATCTTATATTAGTCTCCACATATGCTAGTCATTATGTATTATTGCAACCCGCTCCACAATAATACTAGACTAGGGACGTTTAAGAATATCATTATTCTAGGGTTACAATTATGTTTATTACGTTGCGCAGAAACAAAACAACAAACATAATTGCTGGATTAATGCCTCAATAAAATATCATGACTCAATGTGCAAAAATAAAATCATCTCATGATTGGCTTTTTGGGCACAACACTAACAATGACTACCCACCCCCTACCATCATGGAGCCCCCAATTGGAGGGAAAAACGTAAAGGTCTCTTTCTGCACCAACTTGAAAGAGTTCAAAGGAGTGAAGACTAGCCTCATGTGGGAGGTGCTGTAGATCAATCTCCGTTTGTGGTAATGACCTAACAAGGTTGCTTTTTCCCTAAAAGTAAGTAGGTCTTGTGCATGTCAACCACCGATGTTGATTGGGACACCTTTTCTGTCTCCATCACCCAACTTCAAGGTGGGCTTTGTTTTCTGCCTGATCCCTTCATAAAAATATTTTATGAATTATGCCAGTTTCCCATTTCCCAACTAGCCCACAACTCCTTCACCCGCTTAAAGGAATTTGTCATCTATTGGAAACCAGTAGGGGTCAAACCCATTCTTGATGCTTTTTTGTAGTTTTAAGCCCTTTAGCTTTGTACATGTTTAATGTTATTCTAGGTTGCCTCGTATCTCACAGAAGCAATAAATCCTTTGCCATCACCCTCTATAGAGACTCTTGGGGCATGTGGAAAGATCATTGCTTTTTCTCACCCTTAGCAATCCCCAATAGGATTTCATTGTGATTGGAATGACACCCCCCAGCACATTGTCATCAAATGTCCCTTTTTTTCATGGGATAAAATGGGGAAAGGACTTATAAGGGTATTCTAACATGGCTAGAGTCGATTGTCCATTGTGAGAATTACGAAGGCCTCTTCCCTCTACCCTAGTAGGGACTGGGAGAGACAACCATTCTGTAGTCAAGAATTCGTTGTGCCCATCTGAGCTATGAGGGTATGGAGAACCTAGCAAACTAGGTTAGTATTTAAGGACAATTTGTTCTTGTTGGATCATTGTAATACTTTTGGTTTTATTTGACTATTTTTCGATTTACATATTGTAAATTAATGATATTTAGATTAATTAAATTGAAACTGTATTGTTTAAAATTATTCTTATCATCACTAAATAAGTTTTAATTATATTAGATATAGACAATTAAATTATTAATATTGACACTAAAAATTTATAATTAACAATTTAGTGTTATAATTAATTTGAAACAAAGTCTAGGCAGGCTACTGACCGATTATAATTGTCACCTCTTGTGACCGCCTAGCGACTACTTCTATTTTTTGACCCTTTCAGTCATTGCCTTGGTCATTCCATCCTGGTGACCAAGGGTTTGATGATCGCTTGTTAACCATCAGTGTCCGTAGCCAAAATGTGTATTAGTGACCGTTTGGCTATTGATAAGTTGCTCAGTTCTTGCATATTCTGTTCTAGTGTACTAGGGATAAAGTACAACATTATTCCCAACATTTTTTGTAATTACACAAATAGGCTTTTGACATTCCTTTAATTTTAAAGTGAGTTACATGTAAAGACCTAATATTGAAAAACTGAGACTTTTAATCAGTTTTCATTAGTGGGCAAGACATCCGGGGGGGGGGGGAGATAGAGAAAGGGAGAATTGAATTGTGGACCAAAAAGCATGGGTCTTAACTTAAAATTGGCATATATATCTAAAGCCAAAATTATAGGTCTAAGTCCTTAAGCTATCTTTCTATTATCATATAAGGTCCCTATATTTATAAATTGTTATTTATAATAATGGCACATGTTATTGAAACAATTATGTACTTTCTTTATCCTAAGATCCTTAAAATGTTGGGTTTAGCACAAAAATTAAGAAATTGGTATTTAAATAATTTTTTTTTCTCTCGCATCTATCACTTGTTGCATATAAACCCAGAAGAATGGAATATGTGATTATCAAATTAATTATTTTAAGCTAATATTGTAAAGTAATTTATTAAATATTAAAATATTCCAAAGATAATTTAGGGCAACTCAAAATAGTAATGTTAGAAATAGACTCGGATTGGAAGTTGCTTTGTGATATGTTTTCTGATTATTCTAAGCCTTCCTCCTACTTACAGAATCTTTTTTTGGAATGTAGGTTTTTCCTGCTAAGGCTGAACATCAACCATCGTCATCACAGTCAGTTTGTAAGGCTTTGATGTTTGATCCATTTATGTACTTTGGTGTCTGTCCTTCGAATTTAAGGAGTCTTCTTGATTCGAAAATTGTTGTGCTAGCTCTCCAAGAAGTTGCTAGCTCTACCACCTATTGGCAGCATGTCCTCTTTTGGCAGCAGAGGCAAGAACTTGGCGATGTAGGTTATGTGTTTTGTTGTCTTTCCCTTTTGCATTGAAAAAAAAAGGTTATCAAGAGTGTCAGACACTTATAAGCTTTCAAGTTATATGGTTAAGATGTCAATAGTATAGTACTAAAGAATATGTTTGTTGAATTTTTTAGGACGTTTGACATTAATGAAAGCCAATAAGTATAACATAACCAAATCATATATATTTATGTCTTTGTGTGGATGTGTGAATAAAGATAGAGATTATTATTTTTTATATAATGATTGTTTACTCAACATGTACTTTAATTGAAATCAAACACTTTAAGAAACTCAAAAGGTATTTTAACAAGGCCTTTTATAAGGAGTAAGTATATTATCAAATTTTCTTTCTATGTTGGGTGAGGAAAAGCATTTATAAAAGTTTAGCTACTTAAGTAATTATGATTATGTCAGACATAGTATTAACATCCAAATTTCATTCATGCAACATGGAATAAAATTAAAAATATTGCATTTGCAAGGTTTCTTCTTTTTATTTTTCTTTTATTTGTATTATTGTTTATTATATACAAAATTTCAACACCTAATAAATTTATGCTTAATTATCACTAAGTGATTAAAAATATGAACGTTTGAAATTAAAGGTCTCATACCTTGATTTCTTACAAACAAAGAACTCTACATTTTAGAATTTAATAAATTTAAAGGGACAAAATGCTATATAGTGAATACTTCGAGGACTGATTCATGTTGATTAATAGTACAAGGAGGAAAATTTCTGACTCAGTATAGTTCAAGGAACCAAAAGTGAGTTAGGCTATTTAAAAAATTAGGTTTATTATGGTTGAAACCTTTTATTGGATTCATAGTATGTTGCAGTATATTATAGTATTTTTTAATATGCATGATAAGCTTCTATTGAATTTTTGTTGTTATTTGTGTTAAGTTATTGTATACCACAACGAGTTAAGAAAAACAATATAATTGACTAAACTTCTTCAATCAGTTTTTGTCAATCTAATAAATATATTATAGGTGGGTTAATAGGATGATTGTGTATAATACTTTATTACAATGGTTTTGTTGGGAAGCCAAGTTCAGCTCTATTCTACACATAGTTCCATTAATCTAATAAATTAAAGTTATATTATTTTTGTTCAAGATTGTCTAGATAAAAAGGATTTTGACCAAGTTGTTTATGCTTGTGTCAACACAAGTTAGGTTGTTTTCTCATTTCAAGAGAATATTAAACGGGTTAATTGGGTTTATATCTAAATTAAGTTCATCTATTAGGTTTGTTATGATAGAAACATTTTAGTGAATTTGGTAATATAATGTGTAAATTTGTTTTGGATATATAATATAAGTTTGTTTTAGTTGTTTTTCTTTGTCTAAATTATTTTATAAATATGGTTACTATAAACACAAAAACAAAGCCATAGTGAAATATTTTTTCAATATATTTATGCCAATCCTAATAATTTAAATTATTTAGGCACGTTAATGGGCTCAAAACCTTGTCACGCCCACTATCTTAGTACATTTTCTTTTTTAAAGTTTCATTGAATTTTAAAATAATATTCTTACAGTTTATGTTGATTTTTTTTCCAATTTTTTAAAATAAAACAAGTAACAGTTACCCTTCTTAATGTTCTCCACTTTTTGGATCCCATAGTAATGCAAGGTATATAAACTAGTTCTACTAGACTTTATATATTATATGTATGCTGAAGTGTTGAATAAGGTGACCTGCACATAAATCTCTCAAAAGAAGCACCTCAAACTTTCATTTTGGACTAATTTTAATAAACTACTATGCTTTATTCAAATATAAAGTAATTATTTACCCAAATTGTCATTTTGTTAAAACCTTTCACTTTAAGACGTCTAAAAAGTAATTTCAAGATATTTTGTAAAATGTAAGTATTTTTTTGTTAATTTTTTAACTTAAAAAATCTAAAAACCAAAAATTAATAAAATTATTTATTTTTTATGAAATAACTATTTTATATTGGACTTCATAAAAAAATCGGCAAATCTAGCTAAAACTTACTTTATATAAGAATAACACGAATTAAAGTGTGAAATGAATGCAAAGCAAGTTGCTTTTGGATAAGGCAAGTTTTGCATAAGGAAAAGGGGTAGGGGTCGAAGCCTTGTCTACATACTACTGTACCATAGCCTAGTCAACCTCTTATATGCCCTAGGGAAAACAAAGCAGCTAACAGAGTGCCTATAACTGTTATATTGACATAGTTATAGAAACTTGAAAAATGGGCTAACCAAAGATATATGAAAGTTGGAGGCTACATATCAAGTAACAACCTAACTAGAGCTTGTGGTTCCTATGTCATTGTTCTACTTGGGGATTCAATTTTAATTATAAAATAGAATGGGAATTTTGATGAGGACAAGTGTACATGGACAATGGTTCTAGCACCATGTTTTATTTTCTGGGACCCTGTTCCATCAAAACCACTCGACGGCTCAATCATTCCAATTTCTGGTTTATAAGATTTCAAAACATTTGGATGATTAGAAGTAGAAGTTATGAATGATGTGGGTCAGTTGACTTTGATTCAATCCATTTTAACCTCATTTCCTATTTATATTATGTCCTTTTTCAAGATTCCAGTAAAACTTTCAAATAAGAGTTCTGGTAAGTTTGCAAAATTTGGTTAGTCAGCAGCACAAGATAAAAAGGGTTTCCATATGAAGAACAAACACTTGATTATGCTGCCAACAGGTTTAGGAGGTTTGGGCATCAAGGATATGTGGCT
Source organism: Aquilaria yunnanensis (assembly GCA_039654915.1). NCBI lineage: Eukaryota > Viridiplantae > Streptophyta > Magnoliopsida > Malvales > Thymelaeaceae > Aquilaria > Aquilaria yunnanensis. The sequence continues at coordinate 46,001,921 of CM077595.1, forward strand.
CTTTAATGAAGCCATCCTGCCTAAGGCTTTCCAAAGAATGTTTGTAAGAAATTCAAATAGCCTAGCTTATAGAGTTCTCATTACAAAGTATGGCTTCCTTCAATTAGTCTAGTCAGTGAAGAAAAACAAATAATTTTACCGTCATTTGGCATGGTCTTTAGTACAGGCATAATTACATTCGCCAGTCACATAGATGGAGTGTTTGTAGTGGCAACTCGATATAGGTTTGGTGTGACTACTAGCTTCTAGGTTTATCTCCGGATGTAGTCAGAGCAATGTGTGCAAGATTCCAAAATCATAAAAATCCTAAAGTCTTGGATCTCGCAATAGGTTATGACCGGGAATGGAATAGAGATCCCCTCTTGAAACGTTTTTCCTGATGAAATTACTCAGCTTATCCTTAATGTTTCACCTCCATCCTTAGCTTCCAATTTGAATTGTGTTCTTTAGGATGCGAATTCAAATGGTCACTACTCCTCCAAGAAGGGTTAGGCACCTCAATCCTTCAATCAGACAACTTTTCAACCAATATTGGAGTCCTCTAGTAATGGTCTCTCTCAAGATCCTTGATTTTTCCATACACTTAAGTGTTTATTAGGTTCTTGTGTCCTTAAGAAATTCAAGGTTTTCCTATGGAAGTGTTTAATGAATCCTCTTCCAACAACTACAAATCTATCCATTTATGTAGGTTTCATCAGTGCCCAATGTTTGCGATGTAACCTTTAGGTGGAATCTTCTCTATATCTTTTTTCGGGTTGTCAAGGTTTTATTGAGATATGGGACAATTTCTGTACTAGTCTTTTTTCTTCAAATGCCCATTCATTTTAAGCTTGGCTGTTAGGCCTTCTCATTTCCCAATCAAAATGGCAGGTTGACTAGCTTTTCTTTCATGTGTTTACATTATGGATCATTTGGCTGGGTTAGAATGAGCTTGTCATCCAAAACACTCCCTTTAATTCCCAATCTTTTATCTTCAAAAGGAATTCTCTTATTAAAATGCTTATCTTTTTTAGGGATCTTAAACAACATCTATATTCTTTTATGTCCAACTAGCCGAATCCATTTTGTCATACATGGGGTTCGTGTGAATGGCGAAAGCAAGTTGATATCCTTTAGATATTCATAGTTGATGGAGCATCACATTGCTCATCTAGGCTTGGAGTTACTGCTTGGCTTTGGTGTTAGTGTTGTGCCCAAAAGCCAATCATGAGATGATTGTATTTTTACACATTGAGCCATGATATTTTATTAAGGCATTAATCCAGCAACTGTGTTTGTTGTTTTGTTTATGTGTAACATAATAAACATAATTGTAGCCCTAGAATAATGATATTCTCAAATGTCCCTGGTCTAGTATTATTGTGGAGCGGGTTACAATAATACATAACGACTAGCATATGTGGAGACTAATATGAGATATGTAGTCTACGTATGGGTACAAGTTGAAGAACTTGTGTGCTGGACTGAGCCACCATGAGAACGCTACATGGATCAGTATATACGTGTCATAAGTGATTCTCATAGTGATCATGGTATATGTAGTCCTTTAACCTAAGGTCATCAAAGTTCCCTATATGTGAGTCACATACTTTGATACTTCCCTTTGTTGCTCATAACTGAGTGAACTTGAACGAGGTCATTGGGTATGTCACATATAATGTGGAGAAATTTGTTTGATCAAAGGGGATTTGTCCCTCTAATGTAACGGGAGTGATATCTTCGGGCCCCCTGATAGAGTGAGACTTAGAAAATGCATGGCTATGCTTGGATGAGTTGATATACGATATCAATGTCATCAATTTAAGTTAGTCTACTCGGTAATCAAGAAACCAAAGATTGGGCTATACAAGAGTGACACATTCCATGTCTCGTGCCTAGTCTTGATATCTTGGACAAAGGGACAATGGCATATATGGGTAATGATCATAAAGGTTTAGCCGAATCATAGACATTCTTGTCACTTGGGCAACAATGATGTGTTGCTAGACACCGCTCATTGCTTATGATCATAAATGTGATTTATGATCATTACCAATATAGTAAGAGCCTATTGGGTCATACACATAGAGCTTTTGGGATTATTAGAGTACATGGGCTAATTATTTGGGTTATGGTTTCATGATAATTTTGTGTTAATAATTGGCCCAAAATTTGAGCCATTATTAAGCCCGAAATTAAAGCCTAATTGGATTTGGGCTTTGAAACCCATTAGGCCTAGAAGTTGAGTCTTACTATAAATACAACTTGCAGTGAGAAATTTGCAGCCTTGCACTAGCCTCCCAAAAAGGACACAGCCCCACTCTTCTCTTGCTATTCTTTGGAGGATGCAAGCTAGCATTGTGAGTGCAAGAGAAACGCATCTGCCGAGACGTGGTGGAAGCATGGTGATCCCAAGAGGCTCGTATGGTTACCATAGAGATCATGAAAGTGTCAACTGTTCAGATTTTGTGATTCGACTTTACAATTGGGTGAGAAATCTTAACCAAAATTAGATATGAAAATTTTTGAACACCCGGTTTACCCCGTTTCACTTGGATCCTAGAGGGTTTTGATTAAATTCTACTACACTTGTTTGGCTCCCGAATCCCTATAGTGGTATCAGAACTACTAGTGAAACCCTAAATCGGGATTGAATGTCAAATTGCATGATATTGTGTGTTCGGTTACTTTTGGCCATGATTAATTAGACTGTTGCATGATGCATGAAACCGAAACTCATAATGAATATATGAGATATATGAAGAAATGACATAAATTGGTTAATAAGATTAACCTGAAATTGATTGGTATGAGATACCTATATGGATTAAGACTTTTGCAATGGTTGCAAAAGCCTAGCATGGATAGGATTCGGCCTGTTTTGGCACCGAAACTAAAGTACTTTTGGTGGCTCAAATGGAGGTCTCTGGTGCCTACTTGCTTTAAATAGAAGATCTCAGACCACCGCCCGCTGACCGGCCAGCGGGACCGTAGTATGCGAAGTGCCAAATAAATAAAAATTGGTTAATAAACACGCGTTAAATTGGCATGCATTTTTTTTAATGAGATTTGACATGTTATGCTGATTAGTGTTTGAAGCATGGTGCATGGTTGTAGCCCTTGATTGGTTGTACTTGTAAATACGGCCTGTGAGTCATGCCTTTTCTTGTTACTCTCATTGTACATTCTCTTCTCACCTTACTCACCACAAATATAACTCGAGGTTTCTATTATTGATGTAATGGTACATTGTGGGATCATCCAAGGTAGTATGTCCAAGGAGATGACAACAAAAGGGAAACCAAGAAATGAGGAGAATGAGCTTGTGAAGTTTTCATTTATTGAGCTTTTATGATATTCTCATTAGCTTGGGAATATCGCATAGTTTGGGCTATATCCATGTCACATTTACTTTCTTTTTAGCATGAGATGCATGTTTTATATTTGTATGTGATTCATGTATAAGACAACCGGAGATAACAAATTGGTGAGATCAAAAGGAAAAATCCCTCAAATAAATATTAAGTCATTAATGTGATGCCTTCCAAATGTTGGCACTCGTCAAGACTTTGATCAACATTGGGTGGGTTTGCCAAAGCAAAGCACCTATGTTCATCTTGGTAAGGCGTAATGGGATAATAGTGATCTCCAAATTGCTAACTTTAGGTCTGACTTAACTAAGTCATCGTAATAGGATTGGGGACTTAGAGGCATAGAGTTGGGCTTAAGTTCATGAGATGAGCTTGGACAAGTGTTGTTCACCCAACTATCCAAGAGTTACTTGACATGCAATTGGCAAGGAGTTGCTTACCTAAATAACTGTAACTTGAGAGAATAGTCAAAGCTGGCTCAGGTTGTGGTGAAATATGGATCTTGGCCCACTAGAATACCTTAGCACTGAGGTGTTCTGAAATAATATCAAGGCTTATTATTTTGAGAAAGTAGTGGGGGAGTATCGTTTAATAAGTCCTTCTTAAATGAATTAAAATACATGACTCTTATACTACATGTTTACTATTATAGATAACCATGGCACAAAACACATCAACATTTCCGTTGCGATCGATCCTTGAGAAGGAAAAATTGAATGAGACCAACTTTCTCAAATAGTACCGAAACTTGAGGATAGTCCTCAAGCAAGAGAGAAAGGCTTATGTCCTAGAGCAGCCCATTTCAAATAAGCCTACTGCCACTGCTCCAAGAGCTGAAAGGGATGCTCACAAGAGGCATTTTGATGATGCTTTGGATGTTGCTTGCCTCATGCTTATTACCATGGAATATGAGCTTCAGAAACAACATGAAAAAATAGGCATTCGATATGATTGAATATCTCAAAATGCTCTTTGAAGAGCAAGCTAGGCATGAGAGGTTTGAGACCTCTATGGCATTGTTTCTCTGCAAAATGTTTAAGGGAAGTCCCGTGGGGCCCTATGTCTACACATGCTAGAGGAGGCTTCCAATACTTCATTACCTTTACTGATGACTTCAGTATATATGGCTATGAGTATCTCATGAGACACAAGTCAGAATTCTTTGAAAAGTTAAAAGAATTCAAGAATGAAGTAGAGAATCAATTGAGGAAGAATATCAAAGTACTTCAATCAGATCGAGGTGGAGAGTACTTGGATTGAGAATTCCTTGACTATCTAAAGGAGTGTGGTATAGTATCACAACTCACTCCACCTGGTACACCTTAGTGGAATGGTGTATCTGAAAGGAGAAATAGAACTCTGTTAGACATTGTTCGATCTATGATGAGTCAAGCTCACCTTCCAAACTTCTTTTGGGTACATGCTCTAGAGGCAGCTGTATTTACACTAAATCCAGTTCCATCTAAATCGGTTCAAAAGACAACGTATGAGATATGGAGTGGGAGGTGTCCCAGTTTGTCTTTTATGAAGATTTATGACTGTGACACTTATGTGAAATGTCAATCCTTTGACAAATTAGGGCCTAAATCTCATAAATGCGTATTTTTTGGGCATCCCAAAGAAACAAAGGGTTACTATTTCTATAATCCTTCTGAGCAAAAAGTGTTTGTTGCTCGAACTGGTGTCTCTCTAGAGAAAGAGTTTATCTCTGAATGAACCAGTGGGAGGAAAGTAGGACTTGAAGAAATTCAAGAAAAACAAGGAGACATCGAACCTGAAATGGAACATGAATAGACACCACAAGATGTTGTGGTTCAAGATTCTGTTCCCGTTCCAAAGAGCCCACGTAGGTCTGGTAGGATTCGGCATGAGCCCGAGAGATACGGATTTCTCGTGACTCACACTAGCAATGTGATGCCCATGGATCAGGATGAGCCCACAACCTACCAACAACCTATGTTGGGGCCTGACTTTAAGAAGTGGCTAGTGGCCATGAAATCCGAGATGGAATCCATGTATGAAAACCAAGTATGGACTTTGGTTGATCCACTTAAAGGGGTTAAATCTATAGGGTGCAAATGGGCTTTCAAGAAGAAAATTGACATGGATGCTAATGTGATTACCTTTAAGGGACGATTGGTTACAAAAGGTTTCAAGCAAATTCATGGTATTGATTATGATGAAACTTTTTAACCAATTACCATGCTTAAATCCATTTGAATTTTGTTGGCTATTGTTGCACACTATGATTATGAGATATGGCAAATGGATGTCAAAACTGCTTTCCTAAATGAAAAGTTACTTAAGGATGTGTACATGGCATAGCCTGAGGGTTTTGTCAATCCTGAGAATGCCAATAAAGTGTGCAAGTTGCAAAGGTCCATTTATGGACTAAAGCAAGCTTCTCGAAGTTGGAATCTTTGTTTTGATGAAGCAATCAAAGTGTTTGGTTCTATAAAAAATGAAGATGAACATTGTGTCTACAAGGATGTTAGTGGGAGCGTTATTGTCTTCTTGGTGTTGTATGTAAATGACATACTACTCATCAGGAATGACGTTCCTAAGCTATAGCTTGTAAAGACTTGGCTAGGGAAAGGTTTCCATATAAAGGACTTGGGTGAAGCAGCCTATGTGTTAGGCATTTGGATCTATAGAGATAGATCTAGAAAGCTTCTTGGCCTAAGTCAAAGTACATACATTGACAAGGTGCTAAAAAGGTTTAGCATGCATGATTCCAAGAAAGGATTCTTGCCCATGTCATATGGTATAACTTTTTCTAGATCTCAGTGTTTGAGTACACCTGAGGAGAGAAAGCACATGAGTAAGATTTCATATGCCTCAGCAATTTGATTTATCATGTATGCCATGGTATGTACTCATCCTGATCTATCTTATGCCTTGAGCATGACAAGCAAGAACCAATCAAACCCTAGTGAAAGTCATTGGACAGTTGTTAAGAACATCCATAAGTACTTACGAAGAACTAAGGATGCATCCTTGGTCTTTGGAGGTGAAGATGAGCTCGTTGTAAGGGGTTACACCGATGCTAGGTTATAATCCGATAAGGATGATTATAGATCACAATCTAGTTATGTGTTTTGTATTGGTGGTGGTGTTGTGAGCTGGAACAGTTCAAAGCAAGAGACAGTAGCCGACTCTACAACAGAATCTAAGTACATTACCACCTCTGATGCTGTGAAGGAGGCAATTTGGATCAAGAAGTTCATCACTGAGCTTGGAGTGGTTCCAAGCATTGCTGACCCGATAGAGCTTTATTGTGACAAGAATGGATCAATCACATAGGCTAAAGAGCCTCAATCTCACCAGTGATCCAAACACATACTCCGACGCTATCATCTCATTAGGGAGATCATCAAGAGGGGTGATGTGAGGATTTGTAGGATTTTAACAGACAACAATGATAGCCAAAGGTAAGACCTGTTCGACAAAAAAAGCATAGCCTCTCAGCGCATAAGAATAACTTTGTTAAAATTGAAGTCCAACGGTTAATAGAAGCGGGAATAATAAGGGACGTCAAGTACACTGAATGGCTAAGCAATGTAGTTGTTGCAACGAAGGAGGGGAGTGATAAACTCTAAATGTGCATAGACTTCCAAACCATAAATGATGCCTGTCCAAAGGACTCGTTGCCTTTGCCACCAATAGACCAATTGGTAGATTTCACGGCCGAATACGGTCTGCTAAGCTTCCTTGATGCCTTTAGCGGATATCACCAAATTTGGATGAATCCCAAAGATGAGGAAAAATTGCCTTAATTACCAAAGTTGGTACCTACTACTATGTCAGAATGCACTTCGGCCTTAAAAATGTAGGAGCAACATACCAAAGGCTGATGAACAAGGTATTCAGCTCCCAAATTGGGAGAAATATGGAAGCATATGTCAATGATATGATAGTTAAGAGCAAACAGCCTAGTAATCATATCGTCAACTTGGAGGAAACATTCCACCAACTTTGGGAATTTGGAATTCGTCTTAACCCTGAGAAGGGTGTGTTTGGGGTGACTGTTGGCAAATTCCTTAGGTTTATGGTGTCAGAAAGAGGTATCGATGCCAACCCAGAAAAGGTTAAGGCCCTGCTAGGATTCTGAACTCCCATGACAACCAAGGATGTGCAAAGGCTTACGGGAAGAAGAATCACAGCCCTTAGCAGATTCATCTCTAGATACGGGGACTAGTGCTGACCATTCTTTAAAGTGCTCACAAAAGAAGCAAAGCCAAAAAACAAATTCGGTTCCCAGGAACGCCCTTTGTACAAAGATTTCCAAAAAGCTTGGGACGAAATCAAAAGCTACTTAACCCGTCCGCTGACACTTTGGTAGCCGCTAGAAGAAGAACCTCTCACCCTCTACCTTGCTATAACCGAAAAGGAAGTAAGTTTAGTACTCATAAGGGAATAGGGAGGAAAAAAGTGGCCAGTATACTATGTGAGTAAGTCCCCATACAGTGCCGAAGTTAGGTACCCCTTCTGCAAAAGGCCATCTATGGTCTGGTGTTGGCAGGCAGGAGGTTGCAGCCTTACTTCCAAGGACATCCTATCACTGTTCGAAGTAACTTACCTCTTAGGGATGTCATGAGGAAGGTAGATCACTCTGGAAGATTGTTAAAGTGGTGCATCGAGCTCGATGAATACGACATCACCTATGAGCCAAAAAGGGCAATAAAGGCCCAAGCATTGGCAGATTTCATCGCCGAAGTGCCAAACACTGAAGATACTCCAGAGAACCTCGGTAGGTATGAACCTGAGTGGGCACTCTTTGTCGATAGTGCCTCCGATTCTGAACATCAAGGAGCCGGAGTAATTTTGTGGGGACCTGAAGGTATGGAAGCTTCAAAGTCAATCAAGTTCAGTTTCAGTAACGTCGCCAAATATGAAGCCCTTATAGCAGGCTTACGGTTGGAAAAAATAGTTGGTGTGAAAAATCTGAAAGCCCACAGTGATTCTCCGCAGATGGTCCGAAAAATGGCGGGGAACTATGGGGCAAAAGACCTAAACTAGGCAAAGTAGCATGATCTCACAAAAAGGCTTATCCAAGAATTCGACAGGGTATAGATAGAAAATGAACCTCGACGGGATAATATGGAAGTGGATACTTTGGCCAAATGAAAGAAGTCCACCGAAGTGCTGTATTAGCCAAGCATAGCAATAATGTCCATAGCAACCTCAGGTAGAGGGTGGAAAGATCCTATTAAGAAATATCTCACAACTTCAGAACTTCCCAAAGACCCTCTTGAAGCCGTAAGGGTGCAAAAGCGCTCGGGTAGATACTTCCTGATCTGGGAGAAGTTGTACCGACAAGGGTACGCAAATCCACTACAAAGGTTTGTTAGCGAAAAGGACATTGAGATAGTCCTCAAATAAGTCCATGAAGGGGCCTGCGGTTCTCACATCGAGATTGATGCCCTTGATGGGGTACTACTTCAGCAAGGATATTTCTAGCCTACCTTAAGGAAGGATGCAAGGCAATTTGTCCAGAAATGCGACAAATACCAGAGACACGCACCCATCTAGAGAGTACCCTCGAAAGTGATAACTTTGGCAAACTATCCATGCCCATTCACTGTTTAGGGTATTGACCTCATTGCGCCTCTCCCAATAGCTGCAGGAGGAGTAAAGTTCTGTATAGTCGTAGTAGACTATTTCACCAAGTGGATTGAGGCAGAACCTTTGGCAAAAATTTTGGCAAAGGACATACAGAGATTTGGCTGGAAGAAAATCATATGTAGGTTTGGTGTGCCAAGGGTAGTAGTAGCTGATAATGGTTCCTAGTTCACTGACAAAGGTTTTTAGGAATTTGCATCCGACCTTGAGATAAAGCTACACTTCGCCCCAGTTGCCCATCCTCAGAGCAATGGACAAGTTGAAGTGTCCAATAGAACAATAAAAGATGGTTTGAAGAAGAGGTTGAATGAAGCAAATGGAAAATGGCCAGGAGAGCTCCCGAGCATGCTGTGGAGTTATCAAACAACTTCTAGAAGAGCCACGGGTGAGACACCCTTCTCACTTATATTAGGCATAGAGGCCATCATCCCTGTCGAGGTCATGCAACCATCTATTAGAGTACAAGTATTCAATGAAGAAGGGAACAACCTCGGTTTAAGGACCAAGTTAGATATGATTGACGACCATAGAGAGATGGCTGAACTCAGAAGAAAAGCTTTTCAGTAGAAAGTAGCCATTACTGCAAACTTGCATGTTACGCCCAAAGGGATCAAAAAATGAGACCTTGTTCTCCAAAAGGCTAAATTGGAATCCTGAAGATCATCTCATGGCGTACTTTAGGAGAATTGGGAAAGACATTATTTGGTCCTCGAGGAAGTTCAGCCAGGAGTCTATAAGCATGAAAATACCGAAGGAAAAGAGCTGAAAAGCACCTGGCATTCTGACTCTTTGAAAAAATTCTACACTTAGAAAAAATTTTAAGGGAAAAAACTGTGCAAAATATGCTGAAGGAGATGAACCGAATGTGGTTGCTCTCAAAAGTGCATAAGTAGTATTCTTCAAGTTTTGCTGAAGTTGTTTAACTAAATATGGTTGATCCTGAAGATACTTAACTATATCTGCATGAAGCAAGTTTTACTAAAGGTGTTTAACCAAATATGATTGATCCCAAAGGTACATAATTATATCTGCACAAATCAAGTTTTACCGAAGATGGTCGACTGAGTATAGTGGATCTCGAAGGTACTTAACCATTTTTGTGCAAAGTAAGTCTCCTGAAAAGGGCTAGCCAAAGATGGTTGACTACCATTGGAGAGATTAAATTATGAATCCTTGATAATATTTTCTAATGATTCATCGCTGAAGATGGTTAAACACCAAGGATGAAAACAATGCCTGAGGTCATATCAGTCGTGGACTTAGCCAAAATTTTGAGAAAAAAGTTCCATTAGAATTTCATTGTAGAAGTACAACGTGTGCAATACAAAAAAAAAGGAAGAAAAGAAAAGGAGGCCTATTGGATGTCCTAGCTGTCTTCAGGTTCTTCAATACCAGCGTCCCTAACGTTGGTACTGTCGTCATCATCTTCATCTACACCAGCTTCAGTAGGCAAAAGAGGAAGAATTGGAAGGTTGAAACATTATATACTTGACCATTCCGAAGATGGTCCTTTGGGAATATCAAGCGCCCAAAGGAAGGAGAGGTCTAAGTCAAGACACTTAGAAAGGACCTGATGACAGGCAAGGCAAAACCCATCTTGAAATGAGGACTTAGTCACCTTATCAGGCTTGGCCTTTCCAGCCTTCACATCCTCTAGTCCTTCCTTAAAGCCTTAACTTCGTTTTCCGGCTTCTTCTTCTTCTTCTTCTTTTCCTTCTTCAGCTGCTCGATCTCAATGATGAAATCGGTGTTGATCACCAATGCCTTAGTAAGGTTGGCGATAGTGTTTTCCTTTTCCTTCCGAAGAGCCTCACTTTTCGAAGACAGCTCCATGACCTTCGCTCCGAGGTCTAAAATCTTGGAGGTGAACTCCTCGACCAACCTCTGCGGTTCTTCACAATTTCCTCCGGAAGATTGGCTAGGTCCTCCTTGGTGATTTTTTTGAGCTCGTTGTACTTAACGATCGAGCTCGCAAACAATTCCTTGGCCTTGGGCAAGTGCTCCTCCAATTAACTTCGGATAGAAGACTGTTTGGTTGCCCAAGCATGAAAATACCCACTGTATGCCAAAAGCTGTAAAAGAGAGGATTTCAAATGTGGGTCAAAAGAAACAGAAAGTCAAAAAAATTTCTAGGTCCTAAAGGGCTAAGGTTTACCTTGGTACCATGCTCGATCATTTGAGAAGCAAGAACCACTTCGTTTGGGTGCTCCTCCATTGGAGTTTGGAAAGCGGCATTAGTCATAATGCCCATCACCATCTGAGGGGCCATATTTTGACTATCTTCGGAGAACAGATCCATGTCCTCCATGAAGGACCAGAAGGGCTCCCTCGGGACCTTGTGCATTGGGATTTTTGAGTGCCAAAGGGCCCTTTTCCGAATGTGCTCCGCCATCCACTGAGTCTGGGCTCGCTCATCTAGAAAGTCACGCCGAAGTTTGGTTATAACAATATCCCTTAGCCATTCATCTACAATGCCTAAACTACCAAAAAATCCCAAACTCATAGATGAATGGCTAAGGGACAACCCTGGTGGAAGTTCGGCGCCCTCCTTGTTAGACTCGTTGAAGTCCAGCACCTCATCAGGGATGTCTTTGTCCTTTTCTCTTCACTACTCTTGAGCTTCTTCAGCCGACATCTCCCCCACCAAAGTCCCCAGTGTCTCGATAGCAGCATCGAGACTTAAAGGGGTTGAGTGGATGGCCGGTTTTGAGGGTGGGTCGACGCGAATAGGTGTTTGACCGAGCTTCACATCTTGGCCTTTGGGCGAAGGAGGCAAGGAGTCCTTCTTTGACTTCTTTGACTTCGGTGCCGAAGATGGTCTAACCGACACCTTCTTCCTCATAGTTGCCTTCCTCTTTTGCTCCCCTTTCTTGATCTGGCTGCAGAATAGGCTCTTGTAGAAAGCAGCAAACTTGTCACCCATTTCTGTAAAGAGAAAAACATCAGTGTAAGAACGAAAAAATCCTAAACAGTAAACTAAACAGAAGCTTACTGTCTGCAAATGCCGAATATGTAAGTTCTCCCTGAAGGAGTAGAACAGGCCATGCTTTCTTCCTATTGACCAAGGGCTCTAGCATATCCTTATGAGTGACATGTTCCTTGATTACCCAAAGCTCTCAAAGGACCTCATTGGTTATGAAGCTTTATCTGATGGGGAAAGGGTAGAGAGAGTGTGGGGAACTTCGACATCCCAGTCTGCGACAGCCTAGATACGGCTATCGAACTCCTCGAACTGAGACTCTAGCTCCAAGGTTAAAAGCTTCCTTGGCTCTACTACATTGGTTGCCAAGGTACCCGAAGCCCACTGAGCAGGAAGATCTACCCATTTCTTGTCAACCTCCATGAAGAAGTACTTATTCTGCAACCTTCGCCAACTGTCCTTGGTGCTGAAGGTGAAGGTAAATTTTTTGCTCCTAGATCTTCGGGGGAGCAAAAAATAGAACCCCCTCTTCGGGATGGGGTGGAGTTTGTAATATTGCAGGAAGAAGAAAAAATGTGGGGGAATTTTGAAGACCCCACACATGCACAAGTAGGCTTTGAAGTAGGCATAAGAGTTCAGAGGCATCTGGTTAACGGCTATGCAGTGGAATTGACAAAAGTCTGAAACCACCTTTCGTGGTGGATAGTGAAAACCCGCCTTCAATTGAGCTCTAAAGATAGTGATCTTCTTCAGACGAGGAAGGTAGTTGGGTTCAGTAGGACTAGGCAGCCTAGTTTTGGAGTAAGAATGAAGAAAGAACTTGAGCCGCCACTTCACAAACTTCTCCGAAGTCCTGCAGCTCAAGTGAGAATTAAGGGGAAGCCAATTCTCGAGGATAGCTTTAACTGTGACGTGTCCAGAGGACATCTTCAAAACAAAGACACTAACTTTGGACTAACAGGGAAAAAAGAAAGAAAAGGGAAGAGAAGAACAACTTTGGGAATAGACCGACCTAGTTCAGGAAGAAAAGGGAACGTCAGAGATCGCCACAAAACTCACTAGAACTCGTTCCACCGCTTGCACCACCATAAGAAAAAAGCTGGAGAAGGAGAGGGAGATCGAGAGCAAAAGGAACAAAAGTAGAAGAGTGAGGAAACCTCTGAGGTACAAGGCTTTATATAGACCGAAAGGGGCAGGCAAACCGTCACCATAATGATCCTTTATAAGCAAAGGGACGCAACGACATAACGGACGTGACTAATCATCATTAACTCGATGACATGTGTCACGTGATGCGAAAATCAAGGGCCCGCCTCCTGACACTGGCAGGCCTATATCGCCCGTGCCAAAGTGACACGATTGCCTAGTCAGAAGATAGGACGATTCACTGACAGAAGGTAGGAATGAAAAACATTGAAGAAATTTTATCCCCTCACCTCCGAAGTTATGACGTTAGCTAGAAGAATAATTTGGGCTGAAAGCACAAAATAGCTCATTCTTTACCTAACGTGTACTTCACCGAAGAATAAGAAGCTGGTTCAGAACAACATCCTTGTAAAGGGCTTAAAATAGAGTGCAAAAACCTTTAGAGAATGCCGAGAATGAAACTTCGGCAGGAAAGTGGCGTCTTTGCCCAAAGAGCTGGCAAGAGTAAGACCTCTTCAGCTTCAACTTCTTATTACATATTCCCAAACAACTAATGCCGAAGACGAAACCTTGGCTTCTCCGAGGGGGGCATGTGATAGCCGAAGGGCTATCACCCTAACATCTCTTGATCAGCTAACTTAACGCCACCCTCAGAGAAAACTTAGCCTTGACCTTGGGGCATTCTCCACACCACCCTCGGAAAGTAACATGACTAGCTTCAGGAAAATGTGTCTTCATCAGCCTCGGATTTGTGAAGCTATCGATCTCAGAAAAGTAGATCCACCATCCTCGACAAAGGAAAAAGTCTCCCAAAGGTGACCCACTCTTTCGAATGGCCTTCCCTGATATTCCTCGAGAGGAAAATCTCTGCCTGAAGGGGTCTCACACGTCGAAGGGGTCTTATGGAGATAAGACAAAAATGGTTAAGGACCTTCTGACAAAGAGACCTCATACACGCCTCTACCCTCTAGCCAAAATGGCATAGGGCCAGCTGGAGATACTTGCCTCCGAAGGTACAGATCAGATCTGACCGAACATGTGTCATGATTTGGACAGGTTGTGTCAAATGGCCTCCTCCCTCCACCCTCCTATAAATACTTAGGAGGGACCTAGGTAAGGACACATGGGACTCTGTCTTTTCCTTACTATCTGCTCTTTTCTAGTACTCTCACAAATACTGACTTGGGTGTTAAAGGTTCCTCCCCCGGAAACACACTCCGGGGAGCTCCTAACCTTTGTTCTTCAAAGTTTTGCAGACACCTTCACACCGGAAGTCTCTCCTTCAAGCCAACATGTCATATAACGAGGATGCCATCGGGCATCAAACAACCTTGCTGATTCGCTGACAAAGCCTCTTATGCAACAGAAGCATGATAGCCATTCAAGGTCCATCGATATTAGATACGTGGATGATTGGCTTTAGTGCAAGTGGGAGATTGTTAGTGTTGTGCCCAAAAGCCAACCTTGAGATGATTGTATTTTTGCACATTGAGCCATGATATTTTATTATGGCATTAATCCAGCAACTATGTTTGTTGTTTTGTTTTTGCGTAATGTAATAAACATAATTTTAACCTTAGAATAATGATATTCTAAAATGTCCCTGGTCTAGTATTATTGTGGAGCGAGTTACAATAATACATAATGACTAGCATATGTGGAGACTAATATGAGATATGTAGTCTACATATGGGTACAAGTTAGAAAACTTGTGTACTGGACCGACCCATCATGAGAATACTACATGGATTGTTATATGAGTGTCATAGGTGATTCTCATAGTGATCATGGTATATGTAGTCCTTTGACCTAAAGTCATCAAGGTTCCATACATGTAAGTCACATACTATGATACTTCCCTTTGTTACTCGTAACTGAGTGAACTTGAAGAAGGCCATTGGGTATGTCACATATCATTCGAAAGGATTTGTATGCTCAAGATGGGATTTGTCCCTCCTATGTAATGGGAGTGATATCTTTGGGCCCCTTGATAGAGTGAGATTTAGAAAATGCATAGCCATGCTTGGATGAGTTGATATACAATATCAATGTCGTCAATTTAAGTTAGTCTAATCGGTAATCAAGAAACCAAAGACTGAGCTATACAAGAGTGACACATTCCATGTCTCGTGTCTAGTCTTGATATCTTAGACAAAGGGACAATGGCATATATGGGTAAGGATCATAAAGGTTTAGTTGAATCACCGATATTCTTGTCACCTGAGCAGCAATGATGTGTTACTAGACGCCGCTCATTCCTTATGATCATAAATGTGATTTATGATCATAGCAAACATGGTAAGAGGCTTTTGGGTCGCACACATAGAGCTATTTGGATTATTAGAGTGCATGGGCTAATTATTTGGGTTATGGTTTCATGATAATTTCGTGTTAATAATTGGCCCAAAAGTTGAGCCATTATTAAGTCTGAAATTAAAGGCTAAATGGATTAGGGCTTTGAAACCCATTAGGCCTGGAAGTTGAGTCTCACTATAAATACAACTTTTAGTGAGAAATTCACAGCATTGCCCTAACCTCCCAAAAGGGAGACAACCACGCTCTTATCTTGCTATTCCTTAGAGGACGCAAGCTAACACTATGAATGTAAGAAAAATGCGTCTACCAGGACGTGGTTGAAGCGTGGTGATCCCAAGAGGCTCGTCTAGATATCATAGAGAGCTTGAACACATCAACTGTTCAGGTTTTGTGATTCAATTTTATAGTTGTGTAAGAGATTTCAACCAAAATTAGGTATGAAAATTTTTGAACACTCAGTTTACCTTATTTCACTCAGATCCTGAAGGGTTTCGTTAAATTTTTCTGTGCTTGTTTGGCTCCCAAATCCCTACATTTGGCAAATACCAATGCTCCACAGAGACTTCAAAAAGGTGAAGTTTAGGCTAATAGTGAGTCTGCACTTGAAGCGAAGCTTGTTGCTGTCCATGGAGTAGTGAGTGCAGCTTTAGACTACATCGACATAATATCACAATTTTATCAGGCTGCTCGTGAACGATGGTGGCATGACGAAGGAATGTGGTGTTTAGTCCTTACCTGGAAAGTCTAGTCCAAGATTTGGTGACATCATTGGAGACCTTAGATCACTGTTATTTGGTGATAGTGGCTTAATGTGTGTCTTTAGCTCATTCATATGCTGCTCTCTTACTTTCTCAATCTCCTTATTAGCTTTGTGATTCATTTTGTTTACAAAAACAAAAACCATACCTAACCCTTAGTCACATTTGAATCCTCTGTGCCCCATGGATGAACCTCTCAAACATAAGAAAAACACCAATTCTTAGTTAATTCATAGGCCCCAAAGTGCAGACAAGCATGCTCAAGCTAGGAAGATGGTGTTGGTGGTGTTTTGATGTTGTTTATGGTGGTTTGAGCACAAAAGCAAGGTAATTGCTCCTGCACTAGTTAAGTTTTGGTTTTTACTTGATTGGGTAGCATATATTGGTCTTTCTTAAGCCTAACTAGTTAGCATATATTGGTCTTTTTTAAGCCTAACTACGTGTCGATTGTGAAGAATTTGACTTAGAACTTTAAAGAACACCATGGAAGCTTGTTGGTGAATAGTGTGGAAACTTGCTTGGATCTTGCATAAATGGAATTGAGATAAAAGCATTTTTAAGTGTCTTATAAGTAATCATAATGTAGTCCAGTTGTACTTAAGGTTGGGAGCAAATTTTGAATAATTTGGATGAGGATTGTTTGAGGTGGAACTAAGAAACCTCAAAGTGGGCAAAAGGCCATAAGCTCTTGGTGTTGTAGTGGCCATGCCAATGTTTACCTGGTTCATGCCCTAGTGTTGGGGTGAAAATCATTGTTGTAGCTCTTAGGTAGGTTAACCAGGACTCTAGAGAAATGGCCTTTGGTGCCGTAGTACAAACCTTTACACTATAGTGCTAGGGCACCTTTCGCTCCAAGTTTGGGGTGTCTCAAAGCTTTCCAATAGGTTACCAAGTGTCCTTGGACATCCTTAAGACCTGAGAAATGATGAAATTAACAATACTCCACTCCCAAGTAGGTTTAATGCATTGAAATTTGGAAAATAATCTAATGTGGCAAAGATGCCAAGAACCTTGAGGGTTAAGGTTGTGTATAGTCGATAAGAAAGGTTTGAAGCTTCGAGAGACCTAACAATAAGTTCTTGCACCTTGGTACCTAGTGAAGGAGCCAACCATATGTTAGTGCTGTGCCCAAAAGCCAATCATGAGATGATTGTATTTTTGCACATTGAGTCATGATATTTTATTAAGGCATTAATCTAGCAATTATGTTTGTTGTTTTGTTTCTGCGTAACTTAACAAACATAATTGTAACCCTAGAATAATGATATTCTTAAACATCCCTGGTCTAGTATTATTGTGGAGTGGGTTGCAACAATACATAACGACTAGCATATGTGGAGACTAATATGAGATATGTAGTCTACATATGGGTACAAGTTGGAGAACTTGTGTACTGGACCGACCCACCATGAGAACACTACATGGATCGTTATATGAGTGTCATAAGTGATTCTCATAGTGATCATGGTGTATGTAGTCCTTCAACCTAAAATCATCAAGGTTCCCTACATGTGAGTCACATACTTTGATACTTTCCTTTGTTGCTCATGACTGAGTGAACTTGAAGGAGGTCATTGGGTATGTCACATATCATGCGGAGGGATTTGTATGATCAAGATGGGATTTGTCCCTCCTATGTAACGAGAGTGATATCTTCGGGCCCCTTGATAGAGTAAGACTTAGAAAAATGCATGGCCATGCTCAGATGAGTTGATATACGATATCAATGTCATCAGTTTAAGTTGGTCTACTCGGTAATCAAGAAACCAAAGATTGGGCTATACGAGAGTGACACATTCCATGTCTCGTGCTTAGTCTTGATATCTTGGACAAAGGGACAATGGCAAATATCGGTGATGATCATAAAGGTTTAGTCGAATCATCGACAATCTTGTCACTTGGGTAGCAATGATGTGTTGCTAGACACCGCTCATTGCTTATGATCATAAATGTGATTTATGATCATTGCCAACGTGGTAAGAGCCTATTGGGTCGCACACATAGAGCTATTTGGATCATTAGAGTGCATGGGCTAATAATTTGGGTTTTGGTTTCACAAAAATTTCGTATTAATAATGGGCCCAATAGTTGAACCATTATTAAGCCTGAAATTAAATCCTAATTGGATTAGGGCTTTAAAACCCATTAGGCCTGGAAGTTGAGTCTCACTATAAATACAACTTCTAGTGAGAAATTCACAGGTCTCCTTGCCCTAGCCTCCAAAAAGGACAGCCGCACTCTTCTCTTGCAATTCCTTGGAAGACACATGCCAGCACTGCGAGCGCAAGAGAAACGCATCTGCCGGGACGTGGTGGAAGCGTGGTGATCCCGAGAGGCTCGTGTGGATACCATAGAGAGCCTGAACATGTCAACTGTTCAGGTTTTGTGATTCGACTCTACAATTGAGTGAGAGATCTCAACCGAAAATTAGGTATGAAAATTTTTGAACACCCGGTTTACCCCGTTTTACTTGGATCCTGGAGGGTTTCGGTTAAATTCCGCTGCACTGTTTGGCTCCCGAAACCCAACACCATAGACCTTGAAGGTAGGTCTAAAAAGGCTCATGTAGGCTATGGTTGCTGTTGGAAACCCTGTGACCTAAGGTTGAGAGCATATGATCCCTGGCTGTTAGAGGAACCCTAGGTGGCCCAAAGCAAGCTCATTGAGATTGATAAGATTGTTCACTTGGTAAGCAAGCCACAAATGGGTAATAAATGGTGAACAAAGTAGTTAGGTTATGTAAAGTGGCCAATGGGCGATACTACCTAAAGGAGAAAGAAAGGGCATTAAGAAGGGGCAATGATGGTCACAAATCCTTAGTGACCTAGGTGTTGGGGTTGTAAACCCTCAAGCACAAGGGAGGATCTAAGGGTGTCCAACCCAAGTAACGGACTTAGTGACACGATTGCCCTTGGCCTTGCCCAGGAAAACCTGTGAAAATGAATCTCACGGTGGTTGTAATTGGCTAGTTATATTTGTGCCCAAATTAAAAATTCATGATACTAATTGACTAACCTAGAAAATGGACATGGATACTCTTTTATCTTTGACTTGAATCAATGGAAACTGCAAATATATTCAGATGGCCAAGGCACTTTTCATAGAAGTTAGAGTTCAATTAGTCAAAGCATACAAAATCAATATTTGAACCATCATTACTACACATAATAACTGTGTGAAGCCACTAAACAAAGGTAGACTAATTCACCTTACCTAAGAGTAACCATAGATTCGTAAGCTCCAACTTTATACATGGGAGGCAATTAGGCAACATCATATACAAGCTATGGTGTGATAATCTTGGAGCCACATATCTTACGTCAAATCCTGTCTTTCATGCTTAAATAAGACATATAAAAATTGACTTCCATTCTATTCAAAAGAAGTTTGCACAAAGAAATTAAAGGTTTGGTTCATATCAACCAAAGATCAAGTTGCTGATATCTTAACTAAACCATTGTCTGCAAAGGATTTTCAGAAGTTCTGTTCCAATTTCAATGTAATCTCAAGACCTTTATGATTGTAGGGGCATATTGAAGATAGAATTCTTATCCAACCAAATAGATAGGAAGGGTTAGAACCTAAATTACCGTGCCTTTGTAGATATATTTATCATGTAAACATTTACTCACTCACAGAACTCTTGTACTCTGTATAAATAATACAAGAATTGTGACAACTCTCCTAGTCAGCAATTGGCTTTCACCTGGTAAATGTGTTTTATTTAAGTATTTTCAATTAATTACCTCAAGTTAGCACCTTATTAAGCAAGAAAGATGAGCTAAGTAAAGTAAAGGTCAATTCCTAATTATGGTTTGGCACCAAAGAGTCAAAAAGAGCAAAATCGTAATTTTGACCCAAGTGAGCGGCATGACTACAATTTTGATGAAATTAGGGTCATGTAATAAATTTTGACTAATTAAGTTAAGACCATAAGTTAATCTAGCTTTAAGAACCATCATTTGAGGGAAAAGTGCAAAAATTGCACTAAGTGTTCAATTGAGCCATTTTTGTCTTAAGTGGCTTAAGTGTCCAATAGGCCAGGTGTAAGAGGCTTATGAACATTCTTTAGGACCAAGGAGGGATTGTTTGGGTGTATGTTTAGTGGCCAAAGTGAAACAAAGGAGAACTTGAGAGCTAAGAGGCAAGAAAACAATAATTATGCCTTAGTGGAGTTGGTAAGATATTTCTTACAAGTGTTGACTTCCATTCTCATCCTTTTATTCACAATCTTCATAGCTCTCCATCTCCAGCAGCTTGTCTACTGCAAACCTCCCATATCCCACAAATTTCCAACAAAATTTAAAGTCCCAAAGTGAATTAAAGAAGCCCCTAACTCATTCTTGGTGCATTTGTTTCATTTTGGCTATTTATTACTTTTTTGGGGCATAAACCGTGAGGTAAGCTTGTTGGTTTGGTTTGTGCTGGTTCTAAGTTGTTTGAGTAGCTAGAAATGGTCTTGAGTTTAAGTTCTTGGTGCCATATCACATTGGTTTTAGGTTTGGAACTTAGGAGCGCTTGTGATGCTTATGTTTTATTCTTGATTTGTGGATAAGTTGGAGGTTAGGGTTCAAGTTTATTTAGCTCAAGTAATGCATAGCCATGTAGTATTACATGTGATAATGAAGTAGAAACAAGACCCATGTGAATTGGCTTTGGGGATTGAAAGATTGGGCAAGTTTTGTGCAAGATAGCACATG
Organism: Aquilaria yunnanensis; assembly: GCA_039654915.1. Classification (NCBI taxonomy): domain Eukaryota; kingdom Viridiplantae; phylum Streptophyta; class Magnoliopsida; order Malvales; family Thymelaeaceae; genus Aquilaria; species Aquilaria yunnanensis. The sequence goes on from CM077595.1 coordinate 46,022,733, forward strand.
GTCGCGCAATGTTGGAAAGGCATTTGTGATGCGTCGCTATCAATGTGTTACAACCAAGTTGTTAGAATTTCACTGGGTTGATGCCTTTTGATGACGTGTTGCCAAGGCCCAAACCCCTCAAACTCAAGGCACCTTAATAATGTCTCATTCTTTCTATTAACATCCCTAGGCTATTCTAAGATGTTCTATAGCTTTGGTTGGGCCTAAAACTTATTCCAATTTGAGAATTATGCATTGTTTAAGGGTTAGTTAAGTGGTGTGGTTAAGGTAGGGCTAAGTATAGTCGATAAAAAGGTAAAATTGTTAAAGTTACTAAGGAGGCACTAGGGGGATTAAGCCGAGTTTCAGAGTCTTCATTAGCCCAACTGATAGGTGTTAAACCTTTAGGGAAATGGAAAAGAAACCTAGGAGGATTCCAACCAACCATGTGGTTTGGTGAGTAAGCCACTAAGGAGCTCTATGCAAGGCTTTAAGATCTTGGCAAGTTGGACCACAAAAGATGGCTACTTTGCACAATAAGTTAAGGGAAAGATGGGTAAGGTTTGAGAGCAAGTGATGACCTACTCTAGGACCTGTATGATGAACTTAAGAGAGGTAAAGGATTCCATATATGAGGGCTGGTGTCTTAAGTACCTCTACCATTTGAGCTCATGTCAAGAATAAGGCACCTAAGGTTTAAGAAGTCCCAAGGAATGTGTATGTTGTGTATCATACATTCACGCATTGTGTATCTATTATGTTATTGGTTTGTGTTGATTGTTGGTTGGTTGTTTGTTTGTTTGTATGCCATATTTGCATGCTTGCTTGATATCTTCTTCACAGGTACCCCAAGGGAACTTTATTGAGTACATTCATGCAGCCATTCCTTTAAGTTTATAGTACAGGTTCTATTGTCTAACTATTACCACCTCAAAAAATGGGAAAATTACATTATAAAGGCATAATGGTCATAAACCATTATATAACATGATTTTGACCATAGTGAATGAAATGTGATGGGTAAGGTGAATAATCTACACCTCCTTTGAAGATTACAATAGTTACTTGGTACTAAAGGAAGCCCTAAAGGATCACTTCTTTTACAAGTATTCTATGGGTTTTATCGCAAGATTTCAAGACTTGGTTACTCAATTGTACAACTCGAAAAGAGAGATTTTGGAAGGATTTGAATGATATGGAGGAAATTTTTGGATGTTAAATTGCATAAAGAAAATAAAGGCTATTATTCAAGAACCTAAGACAATAGGTTTACAATTGTTCACAAAAATAACTTAAGGATGGGATGATTTTTTACAAGAGTCAAAGATTGCCATTTCTAGCATTATCCTAGCCTTTTATTTCTAGGTTCTAAGGTCAAAATGGTGGGCTAAAGATTAGCCAAAAAGTCTTTCCTTAAGGCATACTCATAGTTACCTAAGTGAGGGTTAAGGTTAAACTAAATAAAGCAAGGAAAATATACTGATTTCTTGCTTTTCCTTGGTCATTTTTGGCCCTCAACAGCCAGAGTTCCTCCCTTAGGTCCTCCATAAGCTTCCATAGCCACCATAGCTCAAGCTCTCAAGAAATCACAAAGGAAAGCAACCGGATGCACCATGAAGAAGAAAAACCATAGTTTTCAGGTTTATTGTCCAACACTTGTTATAATCAGCCTTCACAGTGCAAGCTAAGGGTTTTATCTAGGTTTCATGGATGTTTATTGTTCAATAATTATTTGCATATGACCATTAAGCTAAGACCCTAAGGTGGAAAGAGAGCCAAGAGCTTAATGAACCAAGTTTAGGTTAAGGGGGAAATTGCACCTAGCCCCACAGCTTTGTGCTCTGTTATGGCAGTGAAATTGAGGGTTTCTAGAGCCCAAGTTAGTACTAACTAAGACCAATTAACCTCCTAAGACCAAACATTAGCTTGAGGAGGGCTGCCATAGTGATTACATAACATTTATTTGATTGTTTATGAACTAACCCTAACTTGTTTATTGCTGCCAACATTACATTTGTTTGTTGCTGTGTTGTTTGTGCATGATGATGGCTGTGTTTGTGTATTTGTACTAAATTTTTTTGTTTTAGTGTCTTTTTATTTCATCTATATGACTGGAGTTTGAAGATTTTATTGATAAGCCCTTACTAAGTTTCATTCAAGAAACTTACCCCCTTTCTGTCCATTTCAGGAGGCCCTGAAAGAGAGCATTCAAAATAATAGCTGCGATTTTAATTTCTCTATGAAATTTTATTTATATTAACTTCCATATGTTTGGTTGTAAAATGGAAAGTTTCATGATTTTTTGAGCACATTATCTATTTTTAGTAATGGTACTTTCTGCCTTACGCAGCAGCTGGTCCCTTCAAGTTTCTGGAGTGCTTAGTGCTTTTGAAGTTCTCCAAGAAGCTTAGTGTACATAGTAACTAAGTTATGGCATGTATGTAGTGCATAAATACATGTAAATGATTTGTGTATGTTGTATGTCTAGTGTGAGAAGGAAATATGGATCAATGGTGTGTAGTTTGAAGTGTGTATATAATGCTGTCCATATGGTGTTTATGGGCTGTTTTGATGGAATTTTTATGAATGATGGTTAAAAGCATTCTAAATTCAGGGGAATGGTTTCACCAGGTGTATAAGACATTTATGGACACTAACAAGTGAGTTTTCCACCTGGAAATGGAGTGTATGAATATTATGATATTTTGTGTGGGCATAATGGTCAATAGTGGCTAAAATTTGGTACCCTGTACTCCAGCTGCCATAACTTTTTGTACATAAATAATTTGGCTATGAAATTTTGACCACATCTAGAACACTTCAATATGAATAACTTGGATTTTGAATCACTCGATTTGGATCCCTGTAGCTAGAGTTATGGCATGTTAAAATTGGTTGATTTTGCTAAGCACTATTCATATGGTCATTTCTATTCAGTTAAGTGTAAATCCATAATTGTAAAATTAGATGGATTTAATGTCTCAAACTTGTTTCCCTATGAAGGTTTAAGTGTATTAAAGGGTTTAAAACCTTTAGGGCATAGGAGAACATGAGTAGAATTTGAGTTGGACATGGTGTGAAAGTTTGGACACATAAAATACGCACCAATAGCATCATGTGTATATATGATTGTACATGCACTTGGGGATTTTACTCAAATTCCATATTGGCCAGGTCTAAAGAATTTCACTATCATCATTACGTCCAGATGAAATTGCCTATGAATATGTGTGTGATGATTGGACCAATATACATATATTTACATAATGCCCAAGAGGGCCACTTCAGTAAACATAGTGTGCATGTTCTGCTTGGCCTACAAGACATGGACTGCCTGGGGCTTAAGCTCACTAAATCTAACCATTGTATAGGAGCACTCAGAGTGGTGACACTAACAACTACGTGCAAAGTTGTAGGCTAAGCTTCCCTCTTTGCGTGTACTTACCAAAATCCTTGAGATTCTAAGGTTGCTTAAGATATAAGTTTTGTACTAAGTGTTATGCATTTACAGTTTAGAGGCTAAGTGATACACAAGGATAAGAAAGAGCTTGCACTTGGAGCTTGATAGGTCAAAGGTGGGGCTCAAGTGATGGATCTTGGTTAAGAATTTTGCCTTGTATTTATCTAGTATCTTGTGTACTAAGATATTGCCTCTATTAGGATACATTGTGGTATTAAACCATTGAGGAAGTTTTGGGTGTATGCTAGTGATATAAAGTACGCACAAACTATTACTTGAAGTTGAAGCAACTAGTATTTTGTTGTCTTGGCTCATTTTAAGTATGTTTTAAATGGAATGCTCGAGCACTAATTTCTTAACTGGTTTATTTATTTATTTTGCATCGCTAGGACAAACGCATGCATATTTTCATGTAGGGTAGGTTAAGAAACTAGTTGCACATAAATTTTCCTAATTTACCTATGAGTAATAATTAGCCAATACTAACTAAGTGGATTAAAATCCCAAAGGGCTTACAAGTTGGGCAATTCGGTGCACTAGGACGCCTCTCCATGACAAGAATCTTGTTGATGAGTGTGCAGCCAAATAGATTGTCTTTTACACTTAGTAGCACATACATAGTTTGCCCACACAAGCTAAATTCTAGAAACTACATGCACTACTTGTTATGAGCTCTTAGTGCACTAAACATAGCCTTTTTCCCACAGCTAGTCCTAGCAATATTCAGCCATCCAGGCCTACATACATATGTGAAGACATTTATTCTTTGGGAAGGGGCTACACATTGAGCATAAACCATAGCACAAACTCTAAGACACTTATCTTAGCATCAAGTACCTGCATGATGCACACAAAACCTTAAACACAATACTTAAGGCTCAGTTAGCCAATCCCATTCCTGAAACAATACAACATATTAGGCATGAGTGCTAAAAACATGTAAAGGAGATTCAGTCTTAGGCCATATAAGATATTATATATGCTTACTCCTATGTCCCCGCATCCAAAGTAAGACAAAAGAAACACCATAATACATATACAAAGTACAAAATATAACAGAGCTATCAAATAAATAAGAACTAAACTATAGATTAGCACACATAAACAATCATAGAAGTACATAGACACACACACACACACCCAACACTTAGCCTATTGGCCATGGCAAGCATTTACCTATCATACAAACACATAGATACTTATATATAAATATAGCATATACACACATTACTCACACACATAGAGCTCCAAAACCTCAATTAGGGTCGGCCTTTCCATTAATTAGGTTCTTAATGCTTGCCATCCTATCATAAGCTAGCTAAAACCCTAGTGCACAATATCACCATATCTTAGCCCCGTCTCAACATATGAGCACGTATGGATACTGCCTTTGCTTATAGACATAGAAATTCGATGAATGCTAAGCAAATAAATGTGAGTCCTCAACAAAGTACTAGCAATAACATTTCCCTTACCTTTAACAGACTTTTGGTTGCATGACGGTGAAGCAAATGAGTTCCCACATGTAATTGACCACAAGTTCCATCAATTTCTTTGCTTTCTTTCTCTACCAATTCCAAAACAATTTCAGCCTAGTTTCCCTTCGATCTTTCCCTAGTTTAGAGATGATCTACAGTGGTTCAAACATCTTGATGCTTAATGGAGACATGCCTCACTTTGGTACTAAAAACATAATCACTTTAAATATTCACCCAAAAAATTAGGAGATCAAGGTTTTACTTAAGTAATTTAGTCCTCAAATTAGTTTTCCTTTCCACCTAGGTACTTCATCCGATATACTTGACCAAATTGCCCTAAAAAAATTTTAAACTTAGTAAGCTTATGTTCCTTCCCTACCATTTCAGACACTAGGATTTAGCCACTCTAACCTTTAATTCTCTCCAGCCCACTTGGTTCCTAAGTTATTGGGTAAATGACACTCATCATCCCTGAACTAAATCCCAGTTACTTAATAGGCCCACAATTACCAATTGTTATACTGGTCGTCCTCTAACTATGTCAATTGTTACAATAACATCCTGTCATTTGAGTTAGCCATTAAAAAGTGACGAAAGTAAGGGAAAAGTGCACAACTAATCTTAAAGTTAGTAAATTTTTCTATTTAAACCTAAAACTTTACTATTTTCTAGTTCAGCTATAAAACTCTTTTCCAATAAATATCCTCTCATAATGGAACATTTGATTCCTAATGAAAAATAGAGACTATTATTTAAATAAAATAAAAAAATAATATTTTAACAATTCAAAAAACTGAATTTGCCTTATTCAGTAAGTATACCTGACCGTTCTTTACTGTGTGTGTAATGTTCAACTATGAGGGATCCAATATCATTTGCCCTTCCTCCTTCAAATTTGGTTTGTAGAACCATTGAATGGAGCCAAACAAAACAATAAGAAAACTTTAGATGTAAAAAATACTTTTACCTACAAAGGCTTTTTGTTTACTATCAAAATAGAAAATTGATAATTATGGGGCAAGAAATTCATAATACTTAAAGGTAAAGTATTGATTATCGATTCCATTAGTCCAACAATAGGAACAAATGCAGCTAGTAACCCAACTGCTGGACTTGTCATCTACTCTTGTAGGGGATAGGTCACTGGTCAAGTCGTCCAAATCACAACCAATATTCACCTAATAAAATATTCAAATAGACCATTTCCCCCTAGGTAATAGCACTTCAACAGAACACATCCAACCATCTTACTTCATCCTATCATCATTATTCTCTTCTTTTCTTTTGCTTGAAGAGAATAGCTCACAAATCTGTCATCAATGTCTCAGAGTTGGTTCTCAGGCTTGTAGCATTTGGTCAGCGGGTCAAGCACCCAGGAAACCTTGTCATTTGCTAACCATGTCTTCCTATGTTTTCTTTGCAATTGCATTCACCACCCTACTTCTTACCTCGCTTAATGCAACTCCCTATATGGTCACTGACCTCATCTCCAAATAAAGAAGAAAAAATTATTAAGAATATTGAAGTTAATCTGTCATGGTTGTTATAGTTATGATGTATGAGGAAAATTCAATTAAGTGAAACGTGTAAGGCTCAAAGTACCTGGTGAGTATGGTTGAGTTAGAGGATCAGCAAAGCTAGGCATACATAATGAATAAGCAAAAAAAACACCAAATAGCATATACGCTTATATAATTTTAGGACTAAACTAGAAAATTATAAAGTTTTAGGACTCAAATAAAAGTATTTACAATGTTTAGGACTGACTGTGCACGTTTCTTTAACTTTTATCTCTTGTTAATGGGCAACTCAAACAACAGGACATTATTGCAACAATTGACATAGTTAGAGAACAACCAGTATAACAATTGGTAGTTGTGGGAAGATTAGGTGACATGGGTATTAGTTCAGGGATTATGGGTATCATTTTACCTAAGTTATTTCACTTAACAAACCAACCTTTGGCTTAAACAAAGAAGGAGGTATGGTAGTACTTCTACTTCAATTACATTTCTATCATCTCATCCACCCAAAGCCTTCATCTCTTGAAGAAATGAAGTTAAATAGATTGCAAAACAAGGAGTTGCTAGACCTAAATCCATATGAATAAAAGGCACAAACCCACAAATAATGTGATTCACATATCCCTTCTTAATCTACAACTAACATGTATCTTATTCCTCTTTATCCAAAAACCAAAATTCACCAGCCTTACAAAAATTAATGACCTCAACAGCTCCCAAAGTTGGTGGTGCCGTGCATGTTTTTGATTTACTTTTTCCTCCAAGTGTTAGTTTGTGTCATCTCTGTAGCTATTCCTCTTAAAATGCTATACATTTTTTCTATGTTTTGTAAGACCACATAATTTTTGTATCTATACTTTCCTCCTTACTCGATAAACTATTTTTGCCTTTTCTTATTTCCAAATCTGTCTTGCCTTTTCTTCCCAATGTAGAAGGCCTTATTCGGAGCATAATGCTTCCAGCCTCCTAGTATCAACTATAGTAGAAGTTATCATGGAAAAATAAAAATCAAGTCAAAGGCATGATGTTTTCATCCTACATATCAAACAAAATCAGCTATTATACATTCACCTAAGTATACAATTCATACTAATAATGATTTCTTGCAAGAAATCAAACAACAACTGTATGAATAAAAGGAATAAGGAGCAATCAATGTAAAACTCATAGTGGGCATAAATCTGATAGAAAATATACAAAGGAAAGAAAAAAAAATTGATTTCTTACTTATGAACAGCTAATGCCTTTCAGCTATCATGGATATTAATAGTGAGCCACACATCACACAATCAACTAAATAGCTAGTCCCCTCGTCATCCATTTCGATATTGCTTGACTGAGCTTTGAGCCAATCCTTAGTTGTGGCATAAACATGCTCACACACAATGAACTAACAAAATAACCACAATAGCATTGGCATCAAGAACCCAAGAACAACAATAAAAGATGCACCACGATGGAATAAATGAGAGCTAGCCTTCAGCCACCGATGTTGATGCTACTTGAGCAACATCTAAACCAATCCTCATCTTTGGTGAATCTTTTTCAAATAGATAATAGGATGAAAATACACCGTCACGCCAACAGATCCACCAACCATCATGCCTACAATGACAGATCCACATAGAATTGCAATAGCCAACTACAATAGGAAGCCACCACACCAATGGCTAAAATGATAAAAAATAACACTAAATTGTGGGTTCCAATAATAAAAACTAACAATATAAGCGCACACCCACAAAAGCCAAATAAGAACACACCAACCTTAACAAAAACAGTGTTATTTTGTCCAGTATAGATAAGGCCTTATCTTAGGGCCTAACAACATGTACAGCTCAGTGAATTCCCAACACAATTGGTACTATTCATTGAACAGTAAATTCATTCCATATTAGAATGTAGTAGTGATAATAATAATAGGATTTTAAACCTTGATACCATAACTTTGAGGAACTTTAAGGATCATGAAATTTATTGTTTTCACTTCTTGTGTGCCTAGAAAAAGTATGATATTTTGGCCAAAAAAAATTGAAAAGGAAAAAGAATCAATGGAAATGCACAAAATACTTTTTGGGTCTTGTAAAATGTAAGGTTTTAATTAGCATACAAAAATAAATATTTTATTATTAATCTTCCTCAAATGGTTATTGAATTTACTTACAATTGTTTATAGTTGTAGGACTATTATATCCGTAAAAAAAATAAATTGAAGACCATAATCTTTTAAAGGTGAAGTTTAAGATTACTTAGAGATGATACAAATTTTACTAAATAAATTCTTAAATCTAAAGGTTTTGAAATTTTTTCACTTCATTTAACTATCACACTTCATAAAAGAAGTGGTTATTTTACATTTTTTTTTGTATATCTTATGCAATTTAGAATAGTTTTTTTCTTCAAATGACAATAAAAAATCTAGTCAATTCTCTCAAGTCCCCAAAATGTGTTATAGGTTATGTTATCGTGTAAGACTTCAAAACCTATTGCCCCATTTTCATTATTTTTTTAACAGTTAGCGGCTACTTTGAGCATATTTTAAAATATAAGAGACCAATTAGGGCAGCATATTTGAGGAGAAAAACTTTAGCAGTATATTTGTTGTCAGCAGTAATCATTATTGGAAGTAGATCAATCAAATGCAGGGGGATGGATGTGTGCGTGTGTGTTTTTATAGATTCAATTTTAGGGCATGATGGAAGAGACTTGTATTATCGGACTCTTATCAACTCACACACTCTGTTCTTGATCATATATACCGGGGAAGCACTCTGCTCTTGTCCTCCATCATATCCGTTGAATTCCCGTTGGCTTATTATAATTTGTGTTTTTAATGTTGCAATTGCTTCCTCACTTTACAAAATTACTTCAATTAGGTACCTAGGTTTCTCATTCATGATTTTTTTCCTTTTCTTTTCATTGTTTGTTTTATCAACCTAATACGATTTTGATGCAGTAACAGATTTATGTTTCAGGATACCGTGGACCTAAAGCACCTATTGCCGGTAACTAAACTGCTGATTTCAAAACCTGAGTGCTTAGTGGAAAAGATTCAAAACTTTAAAGTTTACTTTGTAACTTTTTAAAAATGTAAGTGACAAAATAAGAAACTTTATATAAAATATAGAATCAATTTGTATGTTTTTTAAAAGTCAGGAACTGTTCTATAATTTTGCCAAATTTTAGAATAAAGAAACTTAGAGCTCCATGAAACGGGTTAGGAGTGTACTTTTTAGAATATTGAAAACTAACCCCACTCACCTTTGCTCGATCTCCTCAAGATAAAAAAAAAAAACTGGGGTTGGTTCTCTATTAGAACATGCCATTGTACTACCAATTATGAACAAGAACTCATAGGCTAGAGACTTATTATATACACTATAACAACAATAACAAAAAATGTTTGGGAAAAATTTTATGGTAGTTACCTTCTTTTATAAAAGAAAGTTGTTGACTTCTTGGTGATAGTAAAGGTGAGGTGCTAGCAACCAAACTAGGATGACTGGCTTTAAAACTTGTACTAGGTGACTTTTGAACTTGTGATTCTATGCTCAAGGACACTGGTGGCCCAACTTGTGTATTTGGGGAAAAGCCTCTGATGATCAAATTAGGCTTCTGTAAGTGGTTGAGAAAGCTATGGAGATTATTGTTGCAGAGTGTAGAACATACCATGGAGTTTCATGGGGCTCCCGCTTATGGAGATTGGATGGGGTCTGTATGAATTAGGAAATCTAATGAACAAGGAAGGGGGTCCGGACAAATGGCGAATCGGGCCACCACTGTACCGACTACATGGTTTCGGCCATGGTGTGGGGTTATAGGTCCTATATGGTATCAATATGTCCCATTTCTTAAAAAATGTGGGATTGGAGTCCTGCATTTTATGGGACCCCCTTGCGTGAAATGATACTTCCCTTGTGAAGACGCCTTTGCTGGTTGAGCAATGTTGCATGAGGTTGGTAGGCGTGACAAATCCCTTTTTTGTATAACAAGAGTTAAAATGATGCCTTTAAGGGACGGAGGAGGTGAAACAATGCTGAAATGAAGCCTACATAATGCTAATCAAAGATAGGGGTGCTCAATCACCTTTTTTGGTTTCAACTGAATCTAAGTGACTGAATTTATTTAGTTTTTGGTCTTAGATACTAATAATTGAATAAATAGAATTATGAGAAAATCGACGAAAACCAAAAATTGAATCAACCAAAAAGAATTTTGGTTATTCAATTTTTCTGTTGGGATGAACAAATCATATGAATTCACATTCTAAATCTCAAACATTTATCACATATTCCAATTTAAACATAAATTTCAATCACATAGAAATATCTACTATCCATTTTAGATCCAAATATCACATACATGCACATAGTAAACACCTATCACATACATAATCGTTTCCAAATTGCAAACATAAATGCTAGTAAAATAAAAATTTGGAAATTTTGGTCAACTAGATTTTAATTGAAGCAAGTCAAAAATTGAATCCAACTTACATATTGGTTTTCAGTTATATCCGAAAATTGAAATTATATTTAAAATTGATAATCAAAAACTGAATTTTTTTTTTGCTTATTCGATTATTTAGGATATAACTGAAATTTTACTCACCCCTAATTAGAGATGTTGCTTGATGGTGTGCGACATTTGTGGTAGTCAAGGCTCATGTGGAACCTTTTTATTGGACTACCAAGAGGGTAATGACTGTGGTAGTTATCAAGGTGGGATGCGGAAAGGCCACTTAAGGCTTATAAAAGCCCATACCCCCAATTCTCCTTCCTCTTTAATGTTCACGTTGGTTCTTTTCTTCTCAAAACTATTTTTCCTCCTTGCTCCATGTCTTATTGCTTTCTAATTCCTAGTGAACATTCCCACCTTCATGACTAAGCAACGTCTTCATCTTTTACTTTATTACTTCAATACATAGCTGAATTTTCTCCCATTCTTTTATTGATTTTATTTATTTTCCTTTCTTTCTTTTTTGATTTCTCCCACAACAATTGGTTGCCATTCCCCAGGCCTTGCTCACCCTTCTTTTTTACATTTATCCTTAAATGGCACCCCCCAAAGTTGCGTCAAGAAAGGATACACTGATTACCCATCCTCCTACCATCATGGAGTGCCTAACTGGAGGGAAGAACCTAAAGGTCTCTTTCTGCACCAACTTGAAAGAATTCAAAGGAGTGAAGACTAGCCTCATGTAGGAGGTGTTGTAGATCAATCTCCATTTGTGGTAATGCCCTAATGAGGTTGCTTTTGCTCCAAAAAGTAATTGGGTTTTGTGCATGTTAACCACTAATGTTGACTGGGGCACCTTTTTTGTCTCCATCACCCAACTTGAAGGTGAGCTTTGTTTTCCCTTTGATCCCTTCATAAAAATATTTTGTGAATTCTACCAGTTTCCCATTTCCCAACTCCTTCACCTGCTTAAATGAATTTGACATCTGTTGGAAACCAATAGGGGTCAAACCCATTCTTGAAGCTTTTTTTCAATTTCAATCCCTTAAGGTCTGTAACATGTTCAACCTTTTTCCAGGTTGCCTTGTGTCTCACAAAGACAATAAATCTTTGCCATCTCCCTCTATAGAGACACCTCGGGCAAGTTGAAAGATAATCATTTTTTTTTCACCCCTAGCAACCCCCAATGTGACTTCATTATGAGTGGAGTTACACCCCCCAGCATAGTGTCATCAAATGTCCCCTTTTGTTCATGGGATCAAATGGGGAAAGGATTTATAAAGGTATTCTAACATGGTTGGAGTCGCTTGTCCATTATGAGAATTACGAGGGCCTCTTCCCTCTAACCCAACAGGGACTAGGAGAGACAACCATTCTGTAATCAAGAATATGCTGTGACCATTTGAGCTATGACGGCATGGAGAACCTAGCAAACTGGGTTAGTGTTTAAGGACAATTTGTTCTTGTTGGATCATTTTAATACTTTTGGATTTATTTGACAATTTTTAGATTTACATATTGTAAATTAATGATTTTTAGATTAATTCAATTGAAATTGTATTATTTAAAATTCTTCTTGTTGTGACTACATAAGTTTTAATTATATTAGATATAGACAATTAAATTATTAATATTGATACTAACAATTTATAATTAACAATTTAGTGTTATAATTAATTTGAAACCAAGTCTAGGCAGCCTACTGACTGATTATAATTGTCACCTCCTATGACTGGCTAGCGACTACTTCTGTTTATTGACCCTTTCAGTCATGGCCCTGGTCGCTCCATCCTGGTGACCAAGGGTTTGTTTAACGTTTGTTAACCATCAGTGTCAATAGCCAAAATGTGTATTGGTGACCATTTGGCTATTGATAAGCTAGCCAATTTTTGCATATTCTCTTCTAGTGTACTAGGGATAAAGTACAAGATCATTCCTAACTTTTTCTATAATTACATAAACAGGCTTCTGAAATTCCTTTAATTTTAATGTGAGTTACATGTAAGGACCTAATATTTCAAAAATGAGAAATTTGATCAGTATTTCATGGGTGGGCAAGACATCGGGGGTTGGGGGAGATAGATAAGGGGAGAATAGTATTTTGGGTAAAAAAGCATGGGTCTTAACTTAAAATTGGCATTTATATCTAAAGCCAAAATTACAGGTCCAAGTCCTTAAGCTATCTTTTAGTTCTCATATAAGGTCCTTATATTTATAAACTGTTATTTATAATAATGACACATGTTGTTGAAACAACAATGTACTTTCTCTATCCCGAGATCCTTAAAATGTTGGGTTTAGCACAAAAATTAAGAAACTGGTCTTTAAAATTTTTTTTTTCTCTTGTGTCTATCACTTGTTCCATATAGATCCAGAAGAATGGAACATGTGATTATCAAATTAATTATTTTAGGCTAATATTGTAAAGTAATTTATTAAATATTGAAATATTCCAAAGATAATTTAGGGCAACTCAAAATAGTAATGTTGGAAATAGAGTCAAATTGCAAGTTGCGTTATGATTAGTTTTATGACTATTCTAAACCTTCCTCCTACTTATAGAATCTTTTTTTGGAATGTAGGTCTCTCCTGCTAAGGTTGAACATCAACTAATGTCACTAGAGTCCATTTGCAAGGCTTTGATGTTTGATCCGTTTATGCACTTTGATGTCTTTCCTTTGAATTTAAGAGGTCTTCTTGATTCAAAAATTGTTGTCCTAGCTCTTCAAGAAGTTGCTAGCTCTTCCGTCTGTACTTCCTGTATTGTCATCATAGGCCTTTATCCCAGTAGAATGTCCTCTGTTGGCAGCAAAGGTAAGAACTCGGCGGTGTAGGTTCTGTATTTTGTTGTCTTTCCCTTTTACACTAAAAAAAAAAGTTTTCAAGAGTGTCAGACACTGAGAAGCTTTCAAGTTTTGTGGTTAGGATGTCAACAATTTAGTACTAAAGAATATGATCCTTGAATTTTTTAGGACGTCTGACATTAATGAAAGCCAACGTGTATAACATAACCAAATCATATATATTTATGTCTTTATGTGGATGAGCGAATAAAGAAAGTGATTATTATTTTTTATATTATGATTGTTTACTCAACATGTACTTTAATTGAAATCAGCACTTTAAGAAAGTGAAAAGGTATTTTAACAAGGCCTTTTGTAAGGAGTAGGTATATTATCAAATTTTCTTTCTATGTTGGGTGAGGAAAAACATTTATAAAAGTTTAGCCACTTAAGTAATTATGATTATGTCAAACATAGTATTAACATCCAAATTTCATTCATACAACACGGAATGAAATTAAAAATATTGTATTTTCAAGGTTTGTCCTTTTTATTTTTCTTTTATTTGTATGATTTTTTATTATATAGAAAGTTTCAACACCTAATAAATTTAAGCTTAATTATCACTAAGTGATTAAAAGTATGGACATTTGTAGTTAAAGGTCTCATGCCTTGATTTCTTACAAACAAAAAAACTCCACATTTTAGAATTTAATAAATTTAAAGGAACAAAATGCTATATAGTGAAATCTTGGAGGACCGATTCATGTTGATTCATAGTACAAGGAGGAAAATATCTGACTCAGTATAGTTCAGAGAACCAAAAGTGATTGAGGCTATTTAAAAAATTAGGTTTATTATGGTTGAAACCTTTTATTGGATTCATAGTATGTTGCAACATATTGTAGTAGTTTTTAATATGTATGATAAGCTTATATGGAATTTTTGTTGTCAGTTGTGTTAAGTTATTGTATACCATAACGAGTTAAGAAAAAATAATAATTGAGTAAACTTTAATCAGTTTTTGTCAATCTAATGAATATATTATAGGTGGGTTAATGGGATGAATATGTATAATATATTATTACAATGGTTTTGTTGGCAAGCTACGATCAATTCTAATCTACACATAGTTCCATTATTCTAATAAATTAAAGTTACATTATTTTTGTTCAACATTGTCTGGATAAAAAGGATTTTGACCAAGTTGTTTATGCTTGTGTCAACACAAGTTAGGTTGTTTTCTCATTTCAACAGAATATAAAATGGGTTAATCGGGTTTTTATCTAAATTAAGTTCATCTATTAGGTTTGTTATGACAAAAACATTTTAGTGAATTTGATAATACAATATGTAGATTTGTTTTGGATATATAATATAAGTTTGTTTTAGTTGTTTTTCTTTGCCTAAATTATTTTATAAATATGGTTACTATTAACACAAAAACAAAGTCCCATTGAAATATTTTTTCAATACATTTATGTCAATCCTAATAATTTAAATTATTTAGGCACGTTAATGGGATCAAAACCTTGCCACACCCACTATCTTAGTACATTTTCTTTATTAAAGTTTAATTGCACTTTAAAATAATATTCTTATGGTTTATGTTCATTTTTTCCAATTTTTCAAAATAAAACAAGTAACAGTTACTTTTTCTAATGTTCTCCACTTTTTGGATCCCATAGTAATGCAGGGTATATAAACTAGTTCTACTAGACTTTATATATTATATGTATGCTGAAGTGTTGAATAAGGTGACTTGCACATAAATCTCTAAAAAATGACAGCTCAAACTTTCATTTTGGACTAATTTAAATAAACTACCATGCTTTATTCTAATATAAAGTAATTATTTACCCAAATTGTCATTTTATTGAAACTTTCCACTTTAAGATGTCTAAAAAGTAATTTCAAGGTATTTTGTAAAATGTAAGTATTTTTTCATTAATTTTTTTACTTAAAAAATATAAAAACCAAAAATTAATAAAATTATTTATTTTTCATAAAATAACCATTTTATATTGGACTTCTTAAAAAAAAGGGTAAATCTAGCTAACAATTGCTTTATATAGGAATAACACAAAATAAAGTGTGAAAATGAATGCAAAGCAAATTGCTTTTAGATAAGGCAAGTTTTGCATAAGGAAAGGGGGTAGGGGTCCAAGCTTTGTCTACATACTACTTTCCCATAACCCAGCCAACATCTTATATGCCTTAGGGAAAACAAACCAGCTAACAAAGTGCCTATAACTGCTATATTGAAATAGTGCTAAAAACCCGAAAGAAGGGCTAACCAAAGATATAACAAAGTCGAAGGCTACAGAGAAAGTAACAACCTAACTGGAGCTTATGGCTCCTATGTCATTATTCTGCATGGGGATTCAATTTTAATTATAACATAGAATGGGAATTTCAACGAGGATGAGTGTATGTGAACAATAGTTCTAGCGCCATGTTTTATTATCTCACATAGTAGAAAACTTGTGGACTAAGCACTCACCAGTAAATCCTATACATGGTTATACCTTTGGGATTAAAGGATATAATGTCTTTAACTAGGACTTGTTTTAAAGGCCTTCTAAGTACAAACCTAGCTTGTACAGGCCAGGTAAAAGAAAATCTCAGGTAAGTACTTCATTTTATGTTTTATTATGCAATCAAAGAAAGTTAGTTAAGTTTTAAAAGTTTCCAAAGTCATTAGAGGCACCTAAGGCTCCTAGGGACATTTTGGTAAATTTACCCTAAACTTGTTGTAAGTTTGTAAATTCAATAAGAATGGTGTCATAAGTGTAAAGAATACACAAGTGTAAGACCATACGTTTTATAGCTCATAGGAACCAAGGAAGTTAGTGGAAGGAGTTAAGTGTATGAAGTTGAGATTTTGAGCTAAGCATGGTCAGATGAACAACTATATCCAAAGTTTAATAAGTTAAGCTTAAGACTTATTGGAGAGTCTAAGGAAATTCTAAGGAAGGCAAAAAATGTGGACAATAGAGATTGGGAGGTTAGGTGACAAACTAAAAAAGTTGGTGGAATATTGGGAGAAAATAAGGTAATAAGGGAATTGGGTAGGGAGATGAGCACCATTTTGTTGACTTATTAACCCATGAGGAGTATCTATGGACACAAAAGTAATCCAATGGTTAGATCTTAGAGACTTCAACACAAGGCTTTTTCATCTTGCTACCAAAAAAAGATGACTTAACTAGGATCTCTAATTTGAATATTAAGGATGAATCATGGATTTATGATGAGGATGACAATCAAGGGAAGATTCATTCTTACTATTATTAGTTATTCAACTATTTCCCCCCTCACCGTGAAGCTACACAAATAGAGTTCTATTCCTTAATCTTCAGGGTCTTGTCTAGAGATAAAATAAAGAGAGCCACCTTTGAACAAGGGAATCTTAAAGCCCTAGGGCCAGATGGGCTTCTGCCTATCATTTTTAATAAGTTTTGGCATATCGTGGGTGACTTTTTTATAAAAGTAGCCTTATCCTTCCTTAATGATGGTTTTCTGTTGAAATAGATTAATTGAATGTTCATAACGTTGATTCCCAAGGTTTGCGGAGTTCATTGTCTTCCAGATTTTTACCTTATTAGCCTCTATAACACTCTTTATAAGGTGGTTGCTAAAACTATAGTAAACAGGTTAAAGCCTATAATCTCTTCTTTGGTCTTTGAACACCAAAATGCTTTTATTTCAAGAAAAAGTATACAGGATAATATTATTATTACCCATGAAATACTACATGTTGTTAAACACTCAAACATTAAAGGTAAGCCACAAGGTTATAAGGCAGTTCTAAAGCTATACATCGGAAAGGCATATGACAAAATTTGATGGTCTTTTCTGGAAAAGGTCCTAAAAGACATGTAGTTCCCGGGTTCCTAGGTTGCCGTTATTTTGTAGTGTGTGACTACTATTTCTTATTCAATGCCCGTTAATGATAATATGACTAAATAGTTTTCTCCTTAGGCAGGGTTATGGCAAGGGAATCTTCTTTCACATTATTTTTTATTTTGTGTGTTGAAGACCTATCCAGCTACTTAGGAAAACTTTAGTCTTCTGGGCAGCTTCTTGTGAGGAAGGCTAGTCAGAATGGTTCTTTCATACTACCTTTTCTTAGCTAACAACTGTCTGGTCCACTTTCACCCTATAAAAGAATCAATTCTAGCAATTAACACACCTTGCAATTATTTCAATTGGTAGCTGGTCAAGACATTAATTGCTCAAAATTAAAGTGGATGTTTAATTGTAATGTGCTGGATGCCTTAATACAGGATTTCTGCAAAATTCTTCCATTCCTAGTTACCTCTGGTATTTTGAATTATCTGGGGCCCCGTTCCATTAGGACCACTTGATGGATCGATCATTCCAATTTCTGGTTTATAAGATTTGAAAACATTTGGATAATTAGAAGCATAAGTTATTGAATGATGTGGGTCAGTTGACTTTGATTCAATCCACTTGAACCTCATTTCCTATTTATATTATATCCCTTTCCAAGATTCCAGCAAAACTTTCAGGTAAGATTTCTAGTAAGTTTGCAAAATTTTGGTGGTCAGTAGCACAGGATAAAAAGGGTTTCCATATGAAGAACAAACACCTGATTATGCTGCCTAAAGGTTTAGGAGGTCTGGGCATCAAGGATATGTGGCTATTTAATCAAGCCTACTACCTAAGGCTTTCTCGAGAATGTTTGTAGGAAATTAAAATAGCCTAGCTTATAGAGTTCTCATTACAAAGTATGGATTCTTTCAATCAGTCTAGTCAGTGAAGAAAAGCAACAATTTTACTGTCATTTGGCAAAGTCTTCTTTACGGGCATAATTACCTTCACCAGTCACATGGATGGAGTATTTGCAATGGTAACTCAACATGGGTTAGGTATGACTACTGGCTTCTAGGTTTTCCTTCCGATGCACTCAAAGCAATGTGTCCAAGATTCCAGCATCATAAAAATCTTAAAGTCTTGGATCTTACAATAGGTTGTGACCTGGGATGGAATAGAGATCTCCTTTTGACAGCTTTTTCCTGATCAAATTACTCAGCTTATCCTTAACCTTTCACCTCCATCCTTAGCTTCCTATTTCAATTGTGTTCATTGGGATGCAAATTCAAATTGTCACTACTCCTCCAAGAAGGGTTATGAGCTTCAATCCCTCGATTAGACTATTTTTCAATCAGTATTCAAGTCCTCTAGTAGTGTTGTCTCTCAAGATCCTCGATTTCTCCATACAGTTAAGTGTTTATCAATTTCCTATGTCCCTAAGAAATTCAAGGTTTTCATGTGGAGGTGCTTAATGAATGCTCTTCCAACAACTGCAAATTTTTTCCATTTATGGAGGTTTCATCAGTGCCCAATATTTGCGATGTAACCTCTAAGTGGACTCTTCTCTATATCTTTTCTTTGGTTGTCAAGGTTCTACTAAGATATGGAGCAATTTTTGTACCAGTCTTTTTTCTTCAAATGACCATTCATTTTAAGCTTGGCTGTTAAACCTTCTCATGTCCCAATCAAAATGACAGGCTAACTAGCTTTTCAATCTTGTCTCTAGGTTATCAATCATTTGGCTGGGTCAAAATGAGCTTGTGATAAAAAAACAATCCTTTTACTGCCCAATCTTTCATCTTGAAAAAAATTCTCTTATTCAAATGCTTCTCTCTTCGAAGGATCTTAAGCAGCATCTATTTTCTTTTATGGCCAACTAGCCGAACCCATTATGTCATACCTGGGGTTCATGTGTATGGCGAAAGCAAGTTGATATCCTTAGATATTCATAGTTGATGGAGCATGACACTGTTCATCTAGGCTTGGAGTTGCTGCTTGGTTTTGGTAGGGTACCAATGCTCCACAAAGACTTCAAAAGGGTCAAGTTTGGACCAATGGTGAATCTACACTTGAAGCAAAGCTTGTTGCTATACGTGGGCCGTGAGTGCAGCCTCTAGACTACATCTACATAATATCACAATTTTATTAGATTGCTGACAAACAATGGTGGCATTACGAAGGAATATGATGCTTAGTCCTCATCTAGTATCCCTAGTCCAAGATCTGGTAACATTAATGGTGACCGTTCACTGTTATTTGCTGATAGTGCCTCAACAACGTGTATCTCTAGCTCATTTCTATGCTGCTCTCTTACTTTCTCAATCTCCTTATTAGCTTTTTGATTGATTTTGTTTACAAAAACAAAAATCATACCTAACCCTTAGTCAGATTTGTATCCTCAATGCCCCGTGGATGAAGCTCTCAAACTTAAGAAAAACACCAATTCTCAGTTAATACAAAGGCCCCTAAGTGCAAACAAGCATGCTCAAGCCAGGAAGATGGTGTTGGTGGTGTTTTGATGCTGTTTATGGTGGTTTGAGCACAAAATCAAGGTAATTGCTCCTCCACTAGTTAAGTTTTGGTTTTTACTTGACTGGGGTAGCATATATTGGTCTTTCTTAAGCCTAACTACGTGCCGATTGTGAAGAATTTGACTTAGAACTTCAAAGAACACCATTGAAGCTCGTTGGTGAATAGTGTGCAAACCTGCTTAGATCTTGCATAAATGGAGTTGAGATAAGGGATTTTAAGTGTCTTCTAAGCAATCATAATGAATTTCAGTTGTACTTAAGGGTGGGAGGAAGTTTGGAGTAATTTGGATGAAGATTGTTTTAGGTGGAACTAAGAAAACACAAAGTGGGCAAAAGGCTACAAGGCCTTGGCACTGTAGTGCCCATGCTAATGTTAACCTGGTTCATGCCCTAGTGTTGGGGTGCCAATCATTGTTGTAGCACTTAGGTACGCTGACTAGGACTCTAGAGAAATGGCCTTTGGTGCCACAGTACAAACCTTTACACTATAGTGCTAGGGCACATTCCACTCCAAGTTTGGGGTGTCTCAAAGCCTTCCAATAGGTTACTAAGTGTCCTTTGACATCCCCAATACCTAAGAAATGATGAAATTAACAAAACTCCTCTCCCAAGTAGGTTTAATGCATTGAAAGTTTGAAAACAATCTAATGTGGCTAAGGTGCCAAGAGCCTTGAGAGTTAACGTTGTGTATGGTCAGTAAGCAAGGTTTGGAGCTTTGAGAAACCTAAGAATAAGTTATTAAACCTTGGTAACTGGTGAAGGAACCAACCACAGACCTTTAAGGTAGGTCCAACGAGGCTAATGTAGGCTTTGGTTGGTGTTGGAAACCTAGTGACCTAAGGTTGAAGGCATATTATCCCTGGGTGTTAGAAGAACCCTAACTGGCCCAGAGCAAGCTTGTTGAGATTGATAAGATTGTTCACTTGGTAAGTAAGCCATAAACAAGTAGTAAGGGGTGAACAAAGTAGTCAGGTTATGTAAAGTGGCCAAGGGGCAATATTGCCTTAAGGAGAAACAAAGGGCATTAAGAAGGGGCAATGATGGGTCATAGATCCTTAGTGACTTAAGTGTTGGGGTTGTACACCCTTAAGCACAAGGGAGGATCTAAGTGCATCCTAACCAAGTCATGGACTTAATGACACAACCACACTTAGCCTTGCCCAGGAAAACCTGTGAGAACTGATCTCACGGTGGTTGCAATTGGCTAGTTATATATGTGTCCAAATTAAAAATTCATGACACTAGTTGATTAACCTAGAAAATGCACATGCATGCTCTTTTAGCTTTTACTTGAATAAATGGAAACTGCAAAAACATTCACATGGCCAAGGCACTTTTCATAGAAGTCAGAGTTCAAATAGTCAAAGCATACAAAATCAACATTTGAATTATCACTACTACATATAATAACCATGTGAAGGCACTAAACAAAAGTAAATTAACGCACCTCACCCAAGAGTAAACCTAAAGCCATAAGCTCCAACTATATATATGGGAGGCAACTAGGCATAAAACATATACAAGCTTTGGTGTGATAATCTTGTAGCCACATATCTTATGTCAAATCCTATCTTTCATGCTTAAACAAGACATATAAAAATTGACTTCCATTTTGTTCAAGAGAAGTTTGTACAAAGAAATTAATGGTTTGGTTCATATCAACCAAAGATCAAGTTGCTAATATCTTAACTAACCCATTGCCTGCAAAGGAATTTTAGAAGTTTTGTTCCAATCTCAATGTGATCTCAAGACCCTTATGATTGTAAGGGCATATTGAAGATAGAATTCTCATCCAACCGAATATATAGGAATGCTTAGAACCCAAATTACCACGTCTTTGTAAATATATTGATCACGTAAACTTTTACTCACTCACGGAACTCTTGTACTCGGTATAGATAATACAAGAATTCTGACAAGTCTTGTATTCAACAGTTGGCTTTGATCTGATAAATGTGTTTTATTTAACTATGTTTAGTTAATTAGCTCAAGTTAGCACCTTATTAAGCAAGAAAGATGAGCCAAGTAAAGTAAAGGTCAGTTCTTAATTATGGTTTGGCACTTAAGAGTCAAAAGAGCAAAATTGTAATTTTGCCCCAAGTGAGTTGCATGACTATAAATTTGATGAAATTAGGGTCACGTAAGAAATTTTGACTAATTAAGTTAAGTACATATGTTAATCTATCTATTAGAACCATCATTTAAAGGAAAAGTGAAAAATTGGTACTAAATGTTCAATTTAGCAATTTATGTCTTAAGTGGCTTAAGTGTCCAAGAGGCTAAGTGTAAGAGGCTTATGAACATTCTTTAGGACCAAGGAGGGATAGTTTTAGGTGTATGTTTAGTGGCCAAAGTGAAACAATAGAGAACTTGAAAGCCAAGGGGCAGGAAAACAAGAATTATGCCTTAATGGAGTTGGTAAGATATTTCTTACTATTGTTGACTTCCATTCTCATCCTTTTTTTCCCAATTTTTTTAGGTCTCCATCTCTACTAGCTTGTGTTCTATGAACCTCCCCAATCCCACAAATTTCTAGCAAATTTGAAAGTCCCAAAGTGAATTAAAGAAGCCCCTAACTCATTCTTGGTGCATTTGCTTCATTTTAGCTATTTATTGCTTGTTTTGGGCATAAACCCTGAGGTAAGCTTGTTGGTTTGGTTTGAGCTAGTTCTAAGTTGTTTGAGTAGCTAGAAATGGTCTTGATTTGAAGTTCTTGGGGCCATATCACATTAGTTTTAGGTCTAGAACTCAAGAGCACTTGTGATGCTTATGCTTTGTTCTTGATTTGTGGCTGAGTTTGAGGTAAGGGTTCAAGTTTATTTAGCTCAGATAATGCATAGCCATGTAGTATTACATGTTGGAATGAAGGAGAAATAAGACCCATGTGAATTGGCTTTGGGGATTGAAAGATTGAGCAAGTTTTGTGCAAGATAGCACATGGTCACGCAATGTTGGAAAGGCTTTGGTGACGCGTCGCCATCGATGTGTTATAAAGAAGTTGCTAGAATTTCACTGGGTTGATGCCTTTCTTGATGCATTGCCATGGCCCAAACCCCTCAAACTTGATGCACTTTAATAATGTCTCAATCTCTTTGTTAATATCTCTAGCTATTCTAAGGTGTTTTGTAGCTTCTGTTGTGTCTAAAACTCATTCCTAAATTGAGAATTATACATTGTTCAAGAGTTAGCTAAGTGGTGTGGTTAAGGTAGGGCTAGGTATAGTGGATAAGAAGGTAAAATTGCTAAAGTTACTAAGAGGGTAGTGGGGGATTAAGCCGGGTTTCAGAGTCTTCACTAGCCCAAGTGATAGGTCTTAAACATTTGGGTAAATGAAAAGGAAACCTAAGAGGATTCCAACCAAACCATGTGGTTTGGTAAGTAGACAACTAAGAAGCTATATACAAGGCTTTAAGATCTTGGCAAGAATAAGGCACCTAAGTTGTAAGAGGTCCCAAGGAATTTGTTTGTTGCATATCATACTTTCATGCATTTCATATCTATTACGTTATTGGCTTGTGTTGATTGTTGGTTGGTTTTTTGTTTGTTTGTATGCCATATTTGCATGGTTGTTAAGTGCATAAATCCACGGTCAAAGTTGTTGACTTTTTTACTACTTTGACCGACAATTTGTTGTAACTCTTCCCTTTTTTCTTAGTTTTTTCCTGTTTTCTTTGGCTTACTAGAGGTTGGGATTGTGTTGCGGACATGGCATTTAGAGCTGACTTGAGCAGGATGGCATTTGGATGAAAGAAATGGTCAAAGCGAAAAATCAAGGCTCACGACGTGTCGCCAGAAGTCGCGTTAGTTGGTGACACGTCGCCAACATTAGCAACGTTCTGTGAACATTTCTTCATCTAGCGACGCGTCGCCAGAATTCAAACCCAGTTGGCGATGCGTCGCCAATGCTCACTCTGTTTCGCCGAAATCTCACATTTTTTATGGTCCCCCACTATTCCGACCTGGTGAGCTAGCCTTGTGATGCCCAGCAGCATCTTCGTCGGGTGACATTATGACTTCGGGAGGGACTTCCTGAGAGGGAGAACGCCTGGAGCACAGATTTCCCAGGGGAGTGTGCCTAAAATGCTGAAGAAAAGAGGGTTAGGAGGTCCCCGGGATGTTTTTCCGAGGAGGAGCCTCCGACACCCAAGTTAGTGTCCTGAAGGAAGATAGAGGAGGAGCACTAAGGGGTTAAGTGGCCTTGCCTGTTTTTATTTTCCTCAGGGAGAGAGGGTCGGATCCTTTACCAGGGCTTGTTTCCTGGTATTTATAGGAGTGCCTAGCCCGTTCAGATCATGACACGTGTTCGGTCGGATGCTCTCTGTACTTTCGGGCGTAGGGGACAAGTATCGTTTGTAGGCTCCTTGAATCTTGGTCCGAGATAGGTTGTGACAAGACTCGGATGGCGTCGGCGTGTCAGACCTCCGTTTAAGGCGGCGTGTAGCGCCTGGGGGCGACATGTCAGAGTCTCCTTAAAGGCTCATGCCGTACTCCCGAGGTCCTTTGGGCGAGATCGTACTTTGGTACGGTTGCCCTTCTTCGGGAATCATGCCCGTGGTTCGGGGAGTTCTCTGGCTCGAGGGTTCCACCTACGGGGAGAGTCTCTACTCCTTGCAATAGCTGGTTCTTTATTCCCGAAGGCAATCCGTTTGGTCCCCTGAGGGAGCCGGCAACATCTTTGAAATTCCTGACGTACTAGCTGAAGTCCTGAGCTCAAGGCGTTTGACTTCGCTCCTTTCGAGGTCAGTGTTAGCGCCTCCTTCGGGTGACCCCAGGTTTCCCGACCACACTGCTGGCAGGAAGTATGTAGTGAGAGAGGCGATAGCCCTTCGGCTATCACAGGCCCCCCCTCCAGAAAGCCGAAGTGGAAACTTCGGCTTGTCAGCTTTCGGAGAGCGTCCTTCGGGGCCTTGGGCGTAATACCTGTGCCGAAGATGGACCTTTTGTCCGAGGAGGTAGGCTGTTCGCCCATAGCCTGTCTTTTGGTGTCTTCGAGGTAACCTATTTCTCTCCTTTTGTAGGTCTGCGCAACGTCGCGTCTCGTAAACAGGCGTGTTAGTCTGGAGCGGTGCGCCCAAGGTTTAGGGGTGTCAGAAGTCGTGTCCTTCTTTTGGCGCGATGGCTGACACGTGGCAGCTTGTTATTAACGGGGACTGCATCGGATACAGCAGGTGCGCCTTTTTATGCGCAAAAAGCTGTTATGGTGACTTTTCGCCTTCACGGAGTACTTATGACGCCGGTTTGCCTACCCCCCCTCGACCTATATATACGCCATTCTGTCATAATTTCCTTTTGCTTCTTCTTTTGCTTCCCTCCTGCCTTTTAACTATTTTTGCGTTCTCTTCTTCTTTTTGCGGCGGTGCTGTTAACGGAGTTTTTTCCAGCCACCTTTCGCGACGGCGACTTCAAACCCAAATTTCGGCAAAACATTTGGTGGGTTTTGATTTCCAGAGTCCTTTGATTTTAAAGCTTTCCCGAAGTCAGTTTTTTATTCCCCAAAAGTCATTTTTTCTCCAAAATTGTCTTCGCCAACTCCTCTTATGACTATTTCCCCCATCCCAGAGAACTGGCTTCCTTTTCTCAATCATACCTACTGTATGTCTTCGGAAAAACTAGAAAGATGGACCAAAAAGTTTTTTCTTCCTTCTTACACCATCACCAGACTTCCTGGCCCTCAAGTGGTCAGTTTTATGAACCGCCGAAATGAGGTTACCATTTTTCGCACCCAACTGAAGGCCGGACTTCGGTTTCTTCCCTCGAGGGTGATTTGCGACTTTTGCCAATGTCATGGCATTGCTGTAAATCAACTTCCCCCGAACTCGTACTGCTATTTTAACGCCTTCCTTTGCATGTGCGGCATTTTCAAAATAGAACTCCATTTCATTCTTTTTATGTAGTACTATAAGCTCTACGCGGTACCGAAGGGTTGCTTTTACTTCATGCTGCCTCGAGGATCAGGGAGCAAAAGGTATATGTTGACCTTCGCCACTAAGGACAGCTGGCGAGGGTGGCAAGAAAAATTCTTTTTTCTGAAGATGGAGGAGGCCTGGTCATACGTTCCGACCTTGTGGGCTTCGGGAAGGCTGGAGACGGATGTTGTAGACCCGAAGAGGCTGTTGACTCCTGAGTTGGCGGCCAGGTTTGTGGACTTTGACAGACGGATCCAGGTAGTTTCCGACTGGGACTCCGAGGTGATGTGGAAGCTGATGACCGAGGAGGTCCTTCGGGAGCTAGAGGTAGTGAAGGAGCACGAGACGGACCTCGAGATGCCGGCTCATGCCATTGCAGGGAAAGACTCCTGGCTGGTAAAACTCCTTCGGGAGGAGGTTACTTACGAGACCTTTTGTGAGCATAAGTTATCTCAATAGTTTTTTTGTTATAGACACATCTTAGACTCACACTTATGTTTTCCTTCTGTTTCAGAGATGGGCGACGACTCCGCTGCTTACTACAAGGCGCTCTTCCTCGGTCAAGCCGAGAAGGGGGAGCAAACAAAGAAGGCCGCCTCCTGAAGGTAGAAATCGTCTAGGGCCGGGCCATCATCGACAAAATAGGCGAAGAAAGACGCGCCTCTTCCTCACCCGGAAATTCCCAAGGAAGCGCGTGAAGAGCCTGATGCTGCTGTTGCCCCACCCACCGAGGTTGCTGCTAACGCCCTTTTTTGGAGTCCTACTTCCTCGGCGGCTCTTCTGGACGCCTTGGTGGAAGTCCCTTCTGCCAAGGAGCGCCTGAAGGAAAAAGGCAAGGAGATTTCTGCCGAGGGGGTCCGGGACGCTGACGATGATGTCACCGAGGTGCCGCCAAGTTCGTTCTTTGGACAAGCTGCAGTATTTTTATTTTTCAAACTTTGAGAATTGCTTGCCTTAACAAGTTTCTTGTCTTGCTGTGCAGATGAGGTACCATCTTCGGGGTCGGTGGCCGAGCACGCCCAGAAACGGGCCCTTCGGGATTCCCATATCCTGAAGGGGAAGATCCAGAAGGAGCCTTTCTGGTCATTTACGGAGGACATGAACTTGTACTCTGGCGACGGCTAGCAAATGGCCAACCAAATTTCAAAGGGGATCCTCACCGAGGCCTCCTTCAAGGCCATTTCTGAGGCATGCCCGGACGATGAGTCCCTTGCTGCAAAAGTTTCCGAGCACGCTGCCCAGGTATACTTCTCGCCTTTGTTTTCTCCTTTTTCATTTCTTCTAAGTAATTGGCTTATTATTTTTTGCCTTACTGACTTTGCTCTTACTTCCTTGCAGCTGCTGGGGTTCACTGGCTTCCACAGGGTTTGGGCAGCGAGGGAAGCGGCGTTCCGAGTCTCGGCCTTAGACTGCATAGAAAAGTCTAAGGCCATGTGTTCCAACTTGATTGCCAAGAACACGGAGATGGCTCAAGCTACGAAGAATGAGGTTGCTGCCGTTTGGGAGGAGTTCTTGAAGGAAAAAGAGGAACTTTTGAAGGACTCCTCCCAGAAGATTTCTGACCTTGGCTCCAAGGTGGCGGAGCTGACTTCGGCAAACGAAGCTTTTCAAAAGCAGAAGTCAGAGTCTGAGGCTCTCCTGGCGAAGGTGCTTGCTGATAAGGCCGAACTCCAGGCCAGGGTCGAGTCTTTGAAGAAGGAGCCGAAGAAGAAGAAGATGAAGGCACTGAAGAAGGAGGTTGCTGATCTAGAGAGGGAACGTGATGAGCTAGCAGTCGAGAAGGAGAAAGCCGACGAAATGACAAAGGTCAGTTTCCAAGACGGCTTCTGCCTTGCTCGGCATCAAGTTCTGCAGAAGTTCCTGTTAGTGTTGTGCCCAAAAAGCCAATCATGAGATGATTGTATTTTTGCAAATTGAGTCATGATATTTTATTGAGGCATTAATCCAGCAATTTTGTTTGTTGTTTTGTTTCTGCGTAACGTAATAAACATAATTGTAACCCCAGAATAATGATATTCTTAAATGTCCCTAGTCTAGTATTATTGTGGAGCGGGTTGCAATAATACATAATGACTAGCATATGTGGAGACTAATATGAGATATGTAGTCTACATATGGGTACAAGTTGGAGAACTTGTGTACTGGACCGACCCACCATGAGAACACTTCATGGATCGTTATATGAGTGTCATAAGTGATTCTCATAGTGATCATGGTATATGTAGTCCTTCGACCTAAGATCATCAAGGTTCCCTACATGTGAGTCACATACTTTGATACTTTCCTTTGTTGCTCGTAACTGAGTGAACTTCAAGGAGGTCATTGGGTATGTCACATATCATGCGGAGGGATTTGTATGATCAAGATGGGATTTGTCCCTCCTATGTAACGGGAGTGATATCTTTGGGCCCCTTGATAGAGTGAGACTTAGAAAATGCATGGCCATGCTCCGATGAGTTGATATATGATATCAATGTCATCAGTTTAAGTTAGTCTACTCGGTAATCAAGAAACCAAAGATTGGGCTATACGAGAGTGACACATTCCATGTCTCGTGCTTAGTCTTGATATCTTGGACAAAGGGACAATGGCATATATCGGTGATGATCATAAAGGTTTAGTCGATTCACCGACAATCTTGTCACTTGGGTAGCAATGATGTGTTGCTAGACACCGCTCATTCCTTATGATCATAAATGTGATTTATGATCATTGCCAACATGGCAAGAGCCTATTGGGTCGCACACGTAGAGCTATTTGGATCATTAGAGTGCATGGGCTAATTATTTGGGTTATGGTTTCACTTTAATTTCGTATTAATAATGGGCCAAGGAGTTGAGCCATTATTAAGCCCGAAATTAAATCCTAATTGGATTAGGGCTTTGAAACCCATTAGGCCTGGAAGTTGAGTCTCACTATAAATACAACTTTTAAGTGAGAAATTCGCAGGTCTCCTTGCCCTAGCCTCCCAAAAGGACAGCCACACTCTTCTCTTGCAATTCCTTGGAGGACGCAAGCTAGCACTGCGAGCGCAAGAGAAACGCATCTGCCGGGACGTGGTGGAAGCGTTGTGATCCCGAGAGGCTCGTGTGGATACCATAGAGAGCCTGAACACGTCAACTGTTCAGGTTTTGTGATTCGACTCTACAGTTGAGTGAGAGATCTCAACCGAAAATTAGGTATGAAATTTTCGAACACCCGGTTTACCCCGTTTCACTTGGATCCTGGAGGGTTTCGGTTAAATTCCGTTGCGCTGTTTGGCTCCCGAAACCCAACAGTGGTATCAGAGCTACTGGTGAAACCCTAAATCGGGATTGAGTGTTGAATCGCATGATGCTATGTCTTCGATTGGTTTTCGGCCATGATTAATTAGATTGATTCATGATGCATGAAACCGGAATTCGTAATGAACATATGAGATATATGAAGAAACAACACAAATTGGTTAATGAGATTAACCCGAAATTGATAGGTATGAGATACCTATATGGATTAGGATTCTTGCAATAGTTGCAAAAACCCTAGGTTTGTTCGGATTCGGCCTGTTCGGGCACCGAAAGTAAGGTATTTTTGGTGGCTCGAATGGAGGAGTCTCGGGTGCCTACTTTCTCGAAATAGAAGATTTCGGGCTAAGCAATTGTAAGACAATTTTTTGCGCCGGGGGGCGCTGCCCCCCACGCCCCCCGCAAGGGCGGCTCCCCTTGACCCCGTCCGCTGACCGGTCAGCGGAACCACCGCCCGCTGACCGGCCAGCGGGACCGCCGTATGCGAAGCGCCACATAAATAAAAACTGGTTAATCAACACGCGAAAATTGGCATGCATATTTGTTGAATGAGATTTGACATGATATGCTGATTAGTGTTTGAAGCATGGTGCATGGTTATAGCCCTTGATTGGTTGTACTTGTAAATACGGCCTGCGAGTCGTGCCTTTTCTTATCACTCTCATTGTACATTCTCTTCTCACCTTACTCCCCTCGAATGTAACTCGAGGTTTCTATTATTGATGTAATGGTGCATTATGGGATCGTCCAAGGTGGTATGTCCAAGGAGGTGACAACAAAAAGGCAGCCAAGAAAGGAAGAGAAGGAGCTTGTGAAGACTCTTTTCTTTTCTTAGGCTTTTATGATATTCTCATTGGCTTGAGAATATCGCATAGTTTGGGCTATAACCATGTCACGTTTATTTCTTGTAAGCATGAGATGCATGTTTTATATTTGTATGTGATGCATGTATAAAACAACCGGAGATAACAAATTGGTGAGATCAAAAGATAAAATCCCTCAAACAAATATTAAGTCATTAAATGTGATGCCTTCCAAATGTTGGCACTCGTCAAGACTTTGATCAACATTAGGTGGGTTTGCCAAAGCAAAGTACCTATGTTCATCTTGGTAAGGCGCGATGGGATAATAGTGATATCCAAACTGCTAACTTTGGGTTCGACTTAACTAAGTCATCCTAATAGGATTAGGGACTTAGAGGCATAGAGTTGGGCTTAAGTTCATGAGATGAGCTTGGACAAGTGTTGTTCACCCAACTATCCAAGAGTTGCATAAGATGCAATTGGCAATGAGTTGCCTACCTAAATAGCTGTAACTTGAGAGAAAAGCCAAAGCTGACTCAGGTTGTGGTCAAATATGGATCTTGGCCCACTAGAATACCTTAGCGCCGAGGTGTTCCGAAATAATATCGAGGGTTATTATTTTGAGGAAAATAGTGGGAGTTTCGTTTAATAAAAGTCCTTATTAAATGAATTAAAATACATGACTCTTACACTGCATATTTACTGTTGTAGATAACCATGGCACAAAACACATCGACACTTTCGTTGCGATCGATCCTTGAGAAGGAAAAACTGAATGGGACCAACTTTCTCAAATGGTACCGAAACTTGAGGATAGTCCTCAAACAAGAGAGAAAGGCATATGTCCTAGAGCAGCCCATTCCGAATGAGCCTGCTGCCACTGCTCCAAGAGCTGAAAGGGATGCTCACAAGAGGCATTCTGATGATGCTTTGGATGTTGCATGCCTCATGCTTATTACCATGGAATCTGAGCTTCAGAAGCAACATGAGAACATGGGGGCGTTCGATATGATCGAACATCTCAAAATGCTTTTCCAAGAGCAAGCTAGGCATGAGAGGTTTGAGACCTCTAAGGCATTGTTTCAGTGCAAGATGTCTGAGGGAAGTCCCGTGGGTCCTCATGTGCTCAAGATGATTGGGTACATTGAGAATCTTGAGAATTTGGGATTTGCTCTTCAGAAAGAGTTGGCTATCGATGTAGTCTTGCAATCGTTGCCTGAAAGCTACAGTCAGTTCGTCATGAACTATAACATGAACGACCTAGACAAGTCCCTTCCTGAATTGCTCAACATGTTGAGAACTGCTGAGCAAAACCTTAAGAAGGCTAAGCCCATTTTGATGGTTCAAAAGGGCAAGGGAAAGGGAAAAGCCAACAAGAAGAAGGATAAAGCTAATGGAAAGTCCAATGCTAGTTCTTCTTCAGCTGCACTGAAACCAAAGGGTGGTGTGGCAAAGGAAGGGGAGTGCTTCCATTGTAAGCAACCTGGACACTGGAAGCGCAACTGCAAGCTCTATCTTGAAGAACTTGCTAAGGAAAAGGGAAGTAAGACTTCCACTTCAGGTATTTTTGTTATAGAGGCTAACTTTTCTACTTCCTCATCTTGGGTATTGGATACTGGATGTGGATCTCACATTTGTGCAAATGTGCAGGATCTAAGTAGAAGTAGAAGATTGGCCCAAGGTGAAGTGGACCTACGTGTTGGAAATGGAGCAAGGGTTGCTGCCTTAGCCGTAGGGACTTATGTTCTCACTTTACCTAATGGATTAGTTTTAGAATTAGACAACTGCTACTTTGTGCCTACTATTAGTAGAAATTTGATTTCTGTTTCTTGTTTGGACAAGAAAGGTTTTTCATTTATAATAAAGGACAAATGTTGTTCTATTTATTTGAATGAAATCTTTTATGGTAGTGCTCAACTTAGCAATGGGTTGTATGTTCTAGACCTTGAAGATCCAATCTATAATGTGAATACCAAGAAGGTCAGATTAAATGATTCAAACTTGACCTATCTCTGGCACTGTCGCTTGGGCCATATAAATGAGACCCGCATATCCAAGCTCCATAAGGATGGACTCTTGGACTCATTTGATTTTGAATCATATGAGACATGTGAGTCATGTTTGTTGGGCAAGATGACCAAAGCCCCATTCACAGGGCAAAGTGAAAGGGCTAATGACTTACTAGGACTCATACATAGTGATGTATGTGGCCCTATGTCTACACAAGCTAGAGGAGGTTCCCAATACTTCATTACTTTCACTGATGACTTCAGCAGATATGGCTATGTATATCTTATGAGACACAAGTCAGAATCCTTTGAAAAGTTCAAAGAATTCAAGAATGAAGTAGAGAATCAACTCGGGAAGAGTATCAAAGTGCTTCGATCAGATCGAGGTGGAGAGTACTTGGATCGAGAATTCCTTGACTATCTGAAGGAGTGTGGTATAATATCACAACTCACTCCACCAGGTACACCTCAATGGAATGGTGTTTCTGAAAGGAGAAATCGAACTCTGTTAGACATGGTTCGCTCCATGATGAGTCAAGCTGACCTTCCAAACTCCTTTTGGGGACATGCTCTAGAGACAGCCGCTTTTACACTAAACCGAGTTCCATCTAAATCGGTTCAAAAGACACCATATGAGATATGGAGTGGGAGGCGTCCCAATTTGTCTTTTATGAAGATTTGGGGCTGTGATGTTTATGTAAAACGTCAATCCTCTAACAAACTAGGGCCCAAATCTCAAAAATGTCTTTTTGTTGGGTATCCCAAAGAAACAAAGGGTTACTATTTCTACAATCCCTCTGAGCAAAAAGTGTTTGTTGCTCGAACTGGTGTCTTTTTGGAGAAAGAGTTTATCTCTAAAGGAACTAGTGGGAGGAAAGTAGAACCTGAAGAAATTCAAGAACAACAAGAAGACATCGAACCTGAAATGGAACCTGAACAGACACCACAAGATGTTGTGGTTCAAGAGT
The DNA here is from genome assembly GCA_039654915.1 of Aquilaria yunnanensis. Lineage (NCBI taxonomy): Eukaryota > Viridiplantae > Streptophyta > Magnoliopsida > Malvales > Thymelaeaceae > Aquilaria > Aquilaria yunnanensis. The sequence continues at coordinate 46,055,755 of CM077595.1, forward strand.
CTGTTCCTGTAGCACAAAGCCCACGTAGGACTGGTAGGATTCGGCGTGAGCCCGAGAGATATGGATTTCTCGTGACTCACACCGGTGATGTGATGCTCATGGATCAAGATGAGCCCACAACCTACCAACAAGCTATGTCGGGGCCTGACTCTGAGAAGTGGCTAATGGCCATGAAATCCGAGATGGAATCCATGTATGAAAACCAAGTATGGACTTTGGTTGACCCACCTGAAGGGGTAAAACCTATAGGGTGCAAATGGGTTTTCAAGAAGAAAACTGACATGGATGGTAATGTGATTACCTTTAAGGGAAGATTGGTTGCAAAAGGTTTCAAGCAAATTCATGGTATTGACTATGATGAAACTTTTTCACCAGTTGCTATGCTTAAATCCATCCGAATTTTGTTTGCTATTGCTGCACACTATGATTATGAGATATGGCAAATGGATGTCAAAACTGCATTCCTAAATGGAAAGCTACTTGAGGATGTGTACATGACACAGCCTGAGGGTTTTGTCACTCCTGGGAATGCCAATAAAGTGTGCAAATTGCAAAGGTCCATTTATGGACTGAAGCAAGCTTCTCGAAGTTGGAATCTTCGTTTTGATGATGCAATCAAAGAGTTTGGTTTTATCAAAAATGAAGATGAACCTTGTGTCTACAAGAAGGTTAGTGGGAGCGCTATTGTCTTCTTGGTGTTGTATGTAGATGACATACTACTCATCGGGAATGACATTCCTGAGCTACAGTCTGTGAAGACTTGGCTAAGGAAATGTTTCTCTATGAAGGACTTGGGTGAAGCAACCTATGTGTTAGGCATCAGGATCTATAGAGATAGATCTAGAAAGCTTCTTGGCCTAAGTCAAAGTACATATATTGACAAGGTGCTAAAGAGGTTTAGCATGCAAGATTCCAAGAAAGGATTCTTGCCCATGTCACATGGTATCACTCTTTCTAGATCTCAGTGTCCGAGTACAACCGAGGAGAGAGAGCGCATGAGTAAGATTCCATATGCCTCAGCAATTGGATCTATCATGTATGCCATGATATGTACTCGTCCCGATGTCTCATATGCTTTGAGCATGACGAGTAGGTACCAATCGAACCCCGGTGAAAGTCACTGGACAGCTGTTAAGAACATCCTTAAGTACTTACGAAGGACTAAGGATGCATTCTTGGTCTTTGGAGGTGAAGATGAGCTCGTTGTAAGGGGTTACACCGATGCAAGCTTCCAATCCGATAAGGATGATTTTAGATCGCAATCTGGTTATGTGTTTTGTATTGGTGGTGGTGCTGTAAGCTGGAAGAGTTCAAAGCAAGAGACAGTAGCTGACTCTACAACAGAATCTGAGTACATTGCCGCCTCTGATGCTGCGAAGGAGGCAGTTTGGATCAAGAAGTTCATCACTGAACTTGGAGTGGTTCCAAGCATTGTTGACCCGATAGAGCTCTATTGTGACAACAATGGAGCAATCGCACAGGCTAAGGAACCTCGATCTCACCAGCGATCCAAACACATACTCCGACGCTATCATCTCATCAGGGAGATCATCGAGAGGGGTGATGTAAGGATATGTAGGACTTCGACAGACAGCAACATTGCTGATCCACTGACAAAGCCCCTTACGCAGCAGAAGCATGATAGCCATTCTAGATCCATCGGTATTAGATACATGGATGATTGGCTTTTAGTGCAAGTGGGAGATTGTTAGTGTTGTGCCCAAAAAGCCAATCATGAGATGATTGTATTTTTGCAAATTGAGTCATGATATTTTATTGAGGCATTAATCCAGCAATTTTGTTTGTTGTTTTGTTTCTGCGTAACGTAATAAACATAATTGTAACCCCAGAATAATGATATTCTTAAATGTCCCTAGTCTAGTATTATTGTGGAGCGGGTTGCAATAATACATAATGACTAGCATATGTGGAGACTAATATGAGATATGTAGTCTACATATGGGTACAAGTTGGAGAACTTGTGTACTGGACCGACCCACCATGAGAACACTTCATGGATCGTTATATGAGTGTCATAAGTGATTCTCATAGTGATCATGGTATATGTAGTCCTTCGACCTAAGATCATCAAGGTTCCCTACATGTGAGTCACATACTTTGATACTTTCCTTTGTTGCTCGTAACTGAGTGAACTTCAAGGAGGTCATTGGGTATGTCACATATCATGCGGAGGGATTTGTATGATCAAGATGGGATTTGTCCCTCCTATGTAACGGGAGTGATATCTTTGGGCCCCTTGATAGAGTGAGACTTAGAAAATGCATGGCCATGCTCCGATGAGTTGATATATGATATCAATGTCATCAGTTTAAGTTAGTCTACTCGGTAATCAAGAAACCAAAGATTGGGCTATACGAGAGTGACACATTCCATGTCTCGTGCTTAGTCTTGATATCTTGGACAAAGGGACAATGGCATATATCGGTGATGATCATAAAGGTTTAGTCGATTCACCGACAATCTTGTCACTTGGGTAGCAATGATGTGTTGCTAGACACCGCTCATTCCTTATGATCATAAATGTGATTTATGATCATTGCCAACATGGCAAGAGCCTATTGGGTCGCACACGTAGAGCTATTTGGATCATTAGAGTGCATGGGCTAATTATTTGGGTTATGGTTTCACTTTAATTTCGTATTAATAATGGGCCAAGGAGTTGAGCCATTATTAAGCCCGAAATTAAATCCTAATTGGATTAGGGCTTTGAAACCCATTAGGCCTGGAAGTTGAGTCTCACTATAAATACAACTTTTAAGTGAGAAATTCGCAGGTCTCCTTGCCCTAGCCTCCCAAAAGGACAGCCACACTCTTCTCTTGCAATTCCTTGGAGGACGCAAGCTAGCACTGCGAGCGCAAGAGAAACGCATCTGCCGGGACGTGGTGGAAGCGTTGTGATCCCGAGAGGCTCGTGTGGATACCATAGAGAGCCTGAACACGTCAACTGTTCAGGTTTTGTGATTCGACTCTACAGTTGAGTGAGAGATCTCAACCGAAAATTAGGTATGAAATTTTCGAACACCCGGTTTACCCCGTTTCACTTGGATCCTGGAGGGTTTCGGTTAAATTCCGTTGCGCTGTTTGGCTCCCGAAACCCAACAGTTCCCAGATCTGGACCTCTCCTTTTTGGAGGCCCTAAACATCCCCGAGGGGCCTCAGTGGTCTTGGTCCAAAATCGAGCACCTTAAACTGCCCTTCCTTCTTCTGGCGCCGAAGGCGGTGGATAAGACGCAGAAGCTGGTGGCTCCCGAGATGCCGAGATTCCTTAGTTTGTTTTGGGGTCCTTTGCCTTCTTTTTCTTCTGTTTTGTACTTCTTTTTTTGGCGAACTTCCTTCTTTGTAAGCAGATCTATCTTAACAAAGACCCTTTCTTTCATGAATTTTTGGCTAAGTCTGTTGCGCAAAATCTTTTATTTCTCACTGTCCCGAACACGTTCGCTCAAGAGACTTTGGAAGATCATAGATAGACTTATTTAGCCTTGGAATCGCCCTCGGGAAATTCTCTTAAGTGAATCTCCAATCTTCAGAGAAGGTTGATAACCTTTATAAATAAGCTTTCTTTCGGCGATGACTGTTCTGGTGAAAAGAAGCTTTTGTACTTAGAAAAATTTTCCTAAGAAACTTTTGTACTTAGAAATTTTTCTAACTTGTACAATTTTCCCACCAAAATCCTAAGCATAGAATTTTTTCAAGGCATCCGAATGCCATGTATTTTTTAATTCTACGTCTTCAGTATCGCCGAGTTTGTAAACTCCTTTTCGCACTTCGGCAAGTACCAGATAAGGACCTTCCCACTTTGCGCAAACTACTCCGTGGGATGGCCTTCGGGCCCAAATTCAGCCTTTCAGAGAACGAGGTCTCCTTTCTTTATTCCCTTCGGCCTGGCGCGCAAGTTTATAGCCGCCACCACTCTTTGCTGAAAGGCTTTTCTTCTCAACTCGACTGTTTCTCTGTGTTCGCCGACAAGGTCCAGCTTGGCTCTCAGGCCGAGGTCATTTCCCCTTTCATCAAACACTTGTACTCGCACCGATGATTGTACTACCTCAATTGGGATGATGGCCTCTGTACCGAAAACAAGTGAAAAAGTGTTTCCCTTGTGGCTTTTCGGGGTGTTGTTCGATAGCTCCATAACACACTTGGGAGCTCTCCTGGCCATTTCCCTTTTGCTTCCCCCAACCTCTTTTTCAGACCATCTTTTATGGTCCTATTAGATACTTCTACTTGCCCATTGCTTTGGGGGTGGGCTACTGGGGCAAAGTGCATTTTTATTCCGAGGTTGTTGATAAATTCTTGGAACTTTTTGTCCATAAACTGGGATCCATTATCGGCTACTAACACCCTTGGTATGCCGAATCTGCACACAATGTTCTTCCATATGAACTTCTGCAAATCTTTTGCCGAGATAGTCGCCAAGGGTTCTGCCTCAACCCATTTGGAGAAATAATCTACTGCGACCACGCAGAACTTCACGCCTCCAGGCGCTGTCGGGAGTGGCCCAATGAGGTATATGCCCTAAACTGCGAGGGCCAGGGATAGTCAGCCAAAGTTACCAATTCTGAGGGTGCCCTTTGGATACTTACGTGTCTTTGGCAATTACCACATTTCTGGATGAACTGCCTAGCATCCTTTCTTAGGGTAGGCCAAAAGTATCCTTGGCGAACTATCACTGCTGCCAGGGCGTCGGTTCCTATGTGCGAACCGCAAGCGCCTTCGTGAACTTCTTCGTGGATCATTTCAGTATCCTTTTCGCCAACACACCTCTACAGTAGATTTGCATATCCCTGCCGATATAATTCTTCTCCGATTAGGAAGAAACGACCGGAACGCCTCCGAACTTTTGTCGCTTCGCTGGGGTCTGTTGGGTTTCGGGAGCCAAACAGCGCAGCGGAATTTAACCGAAACCCTCCAGGATCCAAGTGAAACGGGGTAAACCGGGTGTTCGAAAATTTCATACCTAATTTTCGGTTGAGATCTCTCACTCAACTGTAGAGTCGAATCACAAAACCTGAACAGTTGACGTGTTCAGGCTCTCTATGGTATCCACACGAGCCTCTCGGGATCACCACGCTTCCACCACGTCCCGGCAGATGCGTTTCTCTTGCGCTCGCAGTGCTAGCTTGCGTCCTCCAAGGAATTGCAAGAGAAGAGTGCGGCTGTCCTTTTGGGAGGCTAGGGCAAGGAGACCTACGAATTTCTCACTTAAAAGTTGTATTTATAGTGAGACTCAACTTCCAGGCCTAATGGGTTTCAAAGCCCTAATCCAATTAGGAATTAATTTCGGGCTTAATAATGGCTCAACTCCTTGGCCCATTATTAATACGAAATTAAAGTGAAACCATAACCCAAATAATTAGCCCATGCACTCTAATGATCCAAATAGCTCTATGTGTGCGACCCAATAGGCTCTTGCCATATTGGCAACGATCATAAATCACATTTATGATCATAAGCAATGAGCGGTGTCTAGCAACACATCATTGCTACCCAAGTGACAAGATTGTCGGTGAATCGACTAAACCTTTATGATCATCACCGATATATGCCATTGTCCCTTTGTCCAAGATATCAAGACTAAGCACGAGACATGGAATGTGTCACTCTCGTATAGCCCAATCTTTGGTTTCTTGATTACCGAGTAGACTAACTTAAACTGATGACATTGATATCATATATCAACTCATCGGAGCATGGCCATGCATTTTCTAAGTCTCACTCTATCAAGGGGCCCAAAGATATCACTCCCGTTACATAGGAGGGACAAATCCCATCTTGATCATACAAATCCCTCCGCATGATATGTGACATACCCAATGACCTCCTTCAAGTTCACTCAGTTACGAGCAACAAAGGAAAGTATCAAAGTATGTGACTCACATGTAGGGAACCTTGATGATCTTAGGTCGAAGGACTACATATACCATGATCACTATGAGAATCACTTATGACACTCATATAACGATCCATGAAGTGTTCTCATGGTGGGTCGGTCCAGTACACAAGTTCTCCAACTTGTACCCATATGTAGACTACATATCTCATATTAGTCTCCACATATGCTAGTCATTATGTATTATTGCAACCCGCTCCACAATAATACTAGACTAGGGATGTTTAAGAATATCATTATTCTAGGGTTACAATTATGTTTATTATGTTACGCAGAAACAAAACAACAAACAAAATTGCTGGATTAATGCCTCAATAAAATATCATGACTCAATTTGCAAAAATACAATCATCTCATGATTGGCTTTTTGGGCACAACACTAACAATCTCCCACTTGCACTAAAAGCCAATCATCCATGTATCTAATACCGATGGATCTAAAATGGCTATCATGCTTCTGCTGCGTAAGGGGCTTTGTCAGTGGATCAGCAATGTTGCTGTCTGTCGAAGTCCTGCATATCCTTACATCACCCCTCTCGATGATCTCCCTGATGAGATGATAGCGTCGGAGTATGTGTTTGGATCGCTGGTGAGATCGAGGTTCCTTAGCCTGTGCGATTGCTCCATTGTTGTCACAATAGAGCTCTATCGGGTCAACAATGCTTGGAACCACTCCAAGTTCAGTGATGAACTTCTTGATCCAAACTGCCTCCTTCGCAGCATCAGAGGCGGCAATGTACTCAGATTCTGTTGTAGAGTCAGCTACTGTCTCTTGCTTTGAACTCTTCCAGCTTACAGCACCACCACCAATACAAAACACATAACCAGATTGCGATCTAAAATCATCCTTATCGGATTGGAAGCTTGCATCGGTGTAACCCCTTACAACGAGCTGATCTTCACCTCCAAAGACCAAGAATGCATCCTTAGTCCTTCGTAAGTACTTAAGGATGTTCTTAACAGCTGTCCAGTGACTTTCACCGGGGTTCGATTGGTACCTACTCGTCATGCTCAAAGCATATGAGACATCGGGACGAGTACATATCATGGCATACATGATAGATCCAATTGCTGAGGCATATGGAATCTTACTCATGCGCTCTCTCTCCTCGGTTGTACTCGGACACTGAGATCTAGAAAGAGTGATACCATGTGACAAGGGCAAGAATCCTTTCTTGGAATCTTGCATGCTAAACCTCTTTAGCACCTTGTCAATATATGTACTTTGACTTAGGCCAAGAAGCTTTCTAGATCTATCTCTATAGATCCTGATGCCTAACACATAGGCTGCTTCACCCAAGTCCTTCATAGAGAAACATTTCCCTAGCCAAGTCTTCACGGACTGTAGCTCAGGAATGTCATTCCCGATGAGTAGTATGTCATCTACATACAACACCAAGAAGACAATAGCGCTCCCACTAACCTTCTTGTAGACACAAGGTTCATCTTCATTTTTGATAAAACCAAACTCTTTGATTGCATCATCAAAACGAAGATTCCAACTTCGAGAAGCTTGCTTCAGTCCATAAATGGACCTTTGCAATTTGCACACTTTATTGGCATTCCCAGGAGTGACAAAACCCTCAGGTTGTGTCATGTACACATCCTCAAGTAGCTTTCCATTTAGGAATGCAGTTTTGACATCCATTTGCCATATCTCATAATCATAGTGTGCAGCAATAGCAAACAAAATTCGGATGGATTTAAGCATAGCAACTGGTGAAAAAGTTTCATCATAGTCAATACCATGAATTTGCTTGAAACCTTTTGCGACCAATCGTCCCTTAAAGGTAATCACATTACCATCCATGTCAGTTTTCTTCTTGAAAACCCATTTGCACCCTATGGGTTTTACCCCTTCAGGTGGGTCAACCAAAGTCCATACTTGGTTTTCATACATGGATTCCATCTCGGATTTCATGGCCATTAGCCACTTCTTAGAGTCAGGCCCCGACATAGCTTGTTGGTAGGTTGTGGGCTCATCTTGATCCATGAGCATCACATCACCGGTGTGAGTCACGAGAAATCCATATCTCTCGGGCTCACGCCGAATCCTACCAGTCCTACGTGGGCTTTGTGCTACAGGAACAGACTCTTGAACCACAACATCTTGTGGTGTCTGTTCAGGTTCCATTTCAGGTTCGATGTCTTCTTGTTGTTCTTGAATTTCTTCAAGTTCTACTTTCCTCCCACTAGTTCCTTTAGAGATAAACTCTTTCTCCAAAAAGACACCAGTTCGAGCAACAAACACTTTTTGCTCAGAGGGATTGTAGAAATAGTAACCCTTTGTTTCTTTGGGATACCCAACAAAAAGACATTTTTGAGATTTGGGCCCTAGTTTGTTAGAGGATTGACGTTTTACATAAGCGTCACAGCCCCAAATCTTCATAAAAGACAAATTGGGACGCCTCCCACTCCATATCTCATATGGTGTCTTTTGAACCGATTTAGATGGAACTCGGTTTAGTGTAAAAGCGGCTGTTTCTAGAGCATGTCCCCAAAAGGAGTTTGGAAGGTCAGCTTGACTCATCATGGAGCGAACCATGTCTAACAGAGTTCGATTTCTCCTTTCAGAAACACCATTCCATTGAGGTGTACCTGGTGGAGTGAGTTGTGATACTATACCACACTCCTTCAGATAGTCAAGGAATTCTCGATCCAAGTACTCTCCACCTCGATCTGATCGAAGCACTTTGATACTCTTCCCGAGTTGATTCTCTACTTCATTCTTGAATTCTTTGAACTTTTCAAAGGATTCTGACTTGTGTCTCATAAGATACACATAGCCATATCTGCTGAAGTCATCAGTGAAAGTAATGAAGTATTGGAAACCTCCTCTAGCTTGTGTAGACATAGGGCCACATACATCACTATGTATGAGTCCTAGTAAGTCATTAGCCCTTTCACTTTGCCCTGTGAATGGGGCTTTGGTCATCTTGCCCAACAAACATGACTCACATGTCTCATATGATTCAAAATCAAATGAGTCCAAGAGTCCATCCTTATGGAGCTTGGATATGCGGGTCTCATTTATATGGCCCAAGCGACAGTGCCAGAGATAGGTCAAGTTTGAATCATTTAATCTGACCTTCTTGGTATTCACATTATAGATTGGATCTTCAAGGTCTAGAACATACAACCCATTGCTAAGTTGAGCACTACCATAAAAGATTTCATTCAAATAAATAGAACAACATTTGTCCTTTATTATAAATGAAAAACCTTTCTTGTCCAAACAAGAAACAGAAATCAAATTTCTACTAATAGTAGGCACAAAGTAGCAGTTGTCTAATTCTAAAACTAATCCACTAGGTAAAGTGAGAACATAAGTCCCTACGGCTAAGGCAGCAACCCTTGCTCCATTTCCAACACGTAGGTCCACTTCACCTCGGGCCAATCTTCTACTTCTACTTAGATCCTGCACATTTGCACAAATGTGAGATCCACATCCAGTATCCAATACCCAAGATGAGGAAGTAGAAAAGTTAGCCTCTATAACAAAAATACCTGAAGTGGAAGTCTTACTTCCCTTTTCCTTAGCAAGTTCTTCAAGATAGAGCTTGCAGTTGCGCTTCCAGTGTCCAGGTTGCTTACAATGGAAGCACTCCCCTTCCTTTTCCACACCACCCTTTGGTTTCAGTGCAGCTGAAGAAGAACTAGCATTGGACTTTCCATTAGCTTTATCCTTCTTCTTGTTGGCTTTTCCCTTTCCCTTGCCCTTTTGAACCATCAAAATGGGCTTAGCCTTCTTAAGGTTTTGCTCAGCAGTTCTCAACATGTTGAGCAATTCAGGAAGGGACTTGTCTAGGTCGTTCATGTTATAGTTCATGATGAACTGACTGTAGCTTTCAGGCAACGATTGCAAGACTACATCGATAGCCAACTCTTTCTGAAGAGCAAATCCCAAATTCTCAAGATTCTCAATGTACCCAATCATCTTAAGCACATGAGGACCCATGGGACTTCCTTCAGACATCTTGCACTGAAATAATGCCTTAGAGGTCTCAAACCTCTCATGCCTAGCTTGCTCTTGGAAAAGCATTTTGAGATGTTCGATCATATCGAACGCCCCCATGTTCTCATGTTGCTTCTGAAGCTCAGATTCCATGGTAATAAGCATGAGGCATGCAACATCCAAAGCATCATCAGAATGCCTCTTGTGAGCATCCCTTTCAGCTCTTGGAGCAGTGGCAGCAGGCTCATTCGGAATGGGCTGCTCTAGGACATATGCCTTTCTCTCTTGTTTGAGGACTATCCTCAAGTTTCGGTACCATTTGAGAAAGTTGGTCCCATTCAGTTTTTCCTTCTCAAGGATCGATCGCAATGAAAGTGTCGATGTGTTTTGTGCCATGGTTATCTACAACAGTAAATATGCAGTGTAAGAGTCATGTATTTTAATTCATTTAATAAGGACTTTTATTAAATGATACTCCCACTATTTTCCTCAAAATAATAACCCTCGGTATTATTTCGGAACACCTCGGCGCTAAGGTATTCTAGTGGGCCAAGATCCATATTTGACCACAACCTGAGTCAGCTTTGGCTTTTCTCTCAAGTTACAGCTATTTAGGTAGGCAACTCATTGCCAATTGCATCTTATGCAACTCTTGGATAGTTGGGTGAACAACACTTGTCCAAGCTCATCTCATGAACTTAAGCCCAACTCTATGCCTCTAAGTCCCTAATCCTATTAGGATGACTTAGTTAAGTCGAACCCAAAGTTAGCAGTTTGGATATCACTATTATCCCATCGCGCCTTACCAAGATGAACATAGGTACTTTGCTTTGGCAAACCCACCTAATGTTGATCAAAGTCTTGACGAGTGCCAACATTTGGAAGGCATCACATTTAATGACTTAATATTTGTTTGAGGGATTTTATCTTTTGATCTCACCAATTTGTTATCTCCGGTTGTTTTATACATGCATCACATACAAATATAAAACATGCATCTCATGCTTACAAGAAATAAACGTGACATGGTTATAGCCCAAACTATGCGATATTCTCAAGCCAATGAGAATATCATAAAAGCCTAAGAAAAGAAAAGAGTCTTCACAAGCTCCTTCTCTTCCTTTCTTGGCTGCCTTTTTGTTGTCACCTCCTTGGACATACCACCTTGGACGATCCCATAATGCACCATTACATCAATAATAGAAACCTCGAGTTACATTCGAGGGGAGTAAGGTGAGAAGAGAATGTACAATGAGAGTGATAAGAAAAGGCACGACTCGCAGGCCGTATTTACAAGTACAACCAATCAAGGGCTATAACCATGCACCATGCTTCAAACACTAATCAGCATATCATGTCAAATCTCATTCAACAAATATGCATGCCAATTTTCGCGTGTTGATTAACCAGTTTTTATTTATGTGGCGCTTCGCATACGGCGGTCCCGCTGGCCGGTCAGCGGGCGGTGGTTCCGCTGACCGGTCAGCGGACGGGGTCAAGGGGAGCCGCCCTTGCGGGGGGCGTGGGGGGCAGCGCCCCCCGGCGCAAAAAATTGTCTTACAATTGCTTAGCCCGAAATCTTCTATTTCGAGAAAGTAGGCACCCGAGACTCCTCCATTCGAGCCACCAAAAATACCTTACTTTCGGTGCCCGAACAGGCCGAATCCGAACAAACCTAGGGTTTTTGCAACTATTGCAAGAATCCTAATCCATATAGGTATCTCATACCTATCAATTTCGGGTTAATCTCATTAACCAATTTGTGTTGTTTCTTCATATATCTCATATGTTCATTACGAATTCCGGTTTCATGCATCATGAATCAATCTAATTAATCATGGCCGAAAACCAATCGAAGACATAGCATCATGCGATTCAACACTCAATCCCGATTTAGGGTTTCACCAGTAGCTCTGATACCACTGTTGGGTTTCGGGAGCCAAACAGCGCAGCGGAATTTAACCGAAACCCTCCAGGATCCAAGTGAAACGGGGTAAACCGGGTGTTCGAAAATTTCATACCTAATTTTCGGTTGAGATCTCTCACTCAACTGTAGAGTCGAATCACAAAACCTGAACAGTTGACGTGTTCAGGCTCTCTATGGTATCCACACGAGCCTCTCGGGATCACCACGCTTCCACCACGTCCCGGCAGATGCGTTTCTCTTGCGCTCGCAGTGCTAGCTTGCGTCCTCCAAGGAATTGCAAGAGAAGAGTGCGGCTGTCCTTTTGGGAGGCTAGGGCAAGGAGACCTACGAATTTCTCACTTAAAAGTTGTATTTATAGTGAGACTCAACTTCCAGGCCTAATGGGTTTCAAAGCCCTAATCCAATTAGGAATTAATTTCGGGCTTAATAATGGCTCAACTCCTTGGCCCATTATTAATACGAAATTAAAGTGAAACCATAACCCAAATAATTAGCCCATGCACTCTAATGATCCAAATAGCTCTATGTGTGCGACCCAATAGGCTCTTGCCATATTGGCAACGATCATAAATCACATTTATGATCATAAGCAATGAGCGGTGTCTAGCAACACATCATTGCTACCCAAGTGACAAGATTGTCGGTGAATCGACTAAACCTTTATGATCATCACCGATATATGCCATTGTCCCTTTGTCCAAGATATCAAGACTAAGCACGAGACATGGAATGTGTCACTCTCGTATAGCCCAATCTTTGGTTTCTTGATTACCGAGTAGACTAACTTAAACTGATGACATTGATATCATATATCAACTCATCGGAGCATGGCCATGCATTTTCTAAGTCTCACTCTATCAAGGGGCCCAAAGATATCACTCCCGTTACATAGGAGGGACAAATCCCATCTTGATCATACAAATCCCTCCGCATGATATGTGACATACCCAATGACCTCCTTCAAGTTCACTCAGTTACGAGCAACAAAGGAAAGTATCAAAGTATGTGACTCACATGTAGGGAACCTTGATGATCTTAGGTCGAAGGACTACATATACCATGATCACTATGAGAATCACTTATGACACTCATATAACGATCCATGAAGTGTTCTCATGGTGGGTCGGTCCAGTACACAAGTTCTCCAACTTGTACCCATATGTAGACTACATATCTCATATTAGTCTCCACATATGCTAGTCATTATGTATTATTGCAACCCGCTCCACAATAATACTAGACTAGGGATGTTTAAGAATATCATTATTCTAGGGTTACAATTATGTTTATTATGTTACGCAGAAACAAAACAACAAACAAAATTGCTGGATTAATGCCTCAATAAAATATCATGACTCAATTTGCAAAAATACAATCATCTCATGATTGGCTTTTTGGGCACAACACTAACAGGGTCTTCGGGGAGCTCACTGGTTGCGAGATACCTTTTTATCGGATCTTTCCAGCCTTTTCCCGAGGTTACTATGCTCAGCACTGTGATGCTCGGCTGGTTTAGTACCTCGGTGCATGTTTTTGACTTCACCAAGCAATCTGCCTCGGCGTTATCTCGACGAGGCACATTTTTAATTCATACGGTGTCGAACTCCCGGATAAGCTTTGCTACCAGTTCATGGTATTTTCCCAAGGTCGGGTCCTTCACCCCATAGTCCCCTACTATTTGTCGAACTACCAGCTGGGAATCGCTGTGGGCTTTCAAGTTTCTTACACCAATTTTTCTGGCCAAGCGTAACCCTGCTATGAGGGCTTCGTATTCAGCCATATTGTTGGTGAGGTTAAAGCCAAACTTGATGGCCTTCATTACTTCTAGACCTTCGGGGCCTCTGACAATTACCCCAGCTCCTTGGTGTTCGGACCCCGAGGCTCCGTCAAAATACAAAGTCCATTCCGGCTCACCTTCGCCGGGATCCGGATGGCTGTCCTCGGTGATGGGTACTTTGGCAATGAAGTCTGCCAGGGCTTGAGCTTTTATGGCTTTCCTAGGTTCATAAGTAATGTCGTGTTCGCCAAGCTCTATGCACCATTTGGAAAGCCTTCCTGAATGATCAACTTTCCTCATGACGTCCCGTAGAGGTAGACTACTTCGGACGATGATAGGGTGAGCTTGAAAATATGGCCGTAGCCTTCTCCCTGCCAGTACCAAGGCATATATAGTTTTTTATACCAATGGATACCTGACTTCGGCGCCGTGCAGGGACTTGCTTACATAATAAACCGGCCATTGCTTTGTCCCTTCCTCTTTCACAAGGACCGAGCTTACTGCTTTTTCTGTGACGGCGAGGTATAACACGAGGGGCTCTCCCTCGCGAGGTTGTTGCAAAGTGGGCAAACAGGCTAAGTAGATTTTGAGTTCTTCCTAGGCCTTTTGGCAGTCCTCATTCCAAGGATGATCATAACTTCCGAGGTTGTCCTCCTTTTTTGCTGCTTTAGTGAGGACTTTGAAGAATGCTCGACACCGGTCTCCATATCTGGAGATGAACCTGCTAAGAGAGGTTATCCTTCCGGTGAGTCTCTGCACATCTTTTATTGTGACGGGAGTTCGGAATTCGAGCAGAGCCTTAATTTTTTCTGGGTTAGCATCAATGCCTCTTTCTGATACCATGTACCCAAGAAACTTTCCCGAGGTTACGCCGAAGATGCACTTTCGGGATTAAGGCGAATCCCGAAGGTTCTGAGCTGGTGGAAAGCTTCCTTTAGATCTACGACGTGGACGTTAGGCAGTTTGCTCTTGACTATCATGTCATCGATATAGACTTCCATGTTCCTCCCTATTTGGTCATAGAAGACCTTGCTCATCAACCTCTGGTAGGTAGCTCCTGCATTTTTGAGCCCGAAGGGCATCCTAGTGTAACAATACGTTCCGCCCTCGGTGATGAAGGCAGTCTTCTCCTCATCTTCGGGGTCTATCCTTATTTGATGATACCTACTGAAGGCGTCTAGGAAACTTAGGAGCCCGTATTCGGCAGTTGAGTCTACCAACTGGTCTATTGGTAGGAGAGGGTATGAATCTTTTGGGCAAGCATCGTTCAAGTTTCTGAAGTCGATGCACATTCAGAGCTTACTGCTCCCTTCTTTTGTCACAATAACCACATTGCTTAACCATTTGGGGTACTTGACCTCCCTGATTACATCTGCGTCCAATAAGCATTGGACTTTGGCTTTGACGAAGTTATTTTTATGGACTGAGATGCCCCGTTTCTTTTGCCGGACAGGTTTTGCTTTCGGACTTACTTTAAGGCTATACTATATTATGCGAGGGTTTACCCCTGGCATATCTTTCGGTGAGTAGGCAAACAGGTCTTTATTCATCAGTAGAAAGGATACAAGTTTCTTCTTGTCACCTTCGGCCAAGTTTTTCCCTATTCCGGTACTTCGGCCTGGGACAAGTTCTACTTCTTCCATTTCTACCTTCGCGGTCTCTTCTGTCTCGCCCTTTCTTGGTTTTCCACCTGGCAAAGCCTCTGCCTCTATAGTTTGCGCGAAGTTGGTTACTGGGGCCTTTTGCACTTTGATGAACACTTTCCTTACTTCGTGCTGATCAATGAAGATTTCTGCGTCTCCATCCTTGGTGGCGAAAGTGACAGTTAAGTATTTTACATCCGAGCAAATGTGCAGATTTCCTTGTGTTTGCCTTCCAAGGATGGCGTTATATGATGATGGAACATCCATGACAATAAACCTTGTCATTGTGGAGGTGAATAATTCAGCTGTCCCGTCTACCGAAGTTCCTTTCATCATTAGGGGAAGATCGATCCATCCGAGGACGGGCAGTTCGGATGGTCCTACCCCGAAAGTAGGCGAAGTAACGGGCTTGAGATCACTGTTGGATATACCCAAGTTCGGCAGCAAATGTGAGAACAGAACGTCGGCGTTTGATCCATCGTCAAGCAACACTCTCTTGACGTCCCAGTTCCCTATCCTCACCATGACCAGCAGCGGATCGTCATGGGCAAAGATGACGGTGGAACCATCCTTGCGGGCCAGTTTTTCGTCGGACTATGATATTCCATCACTGATATTTCTTTGGCCTTCTTCTTTCTTTCTGAGGATGGAAGTCCTGTCGTGATTGTTTGTATTATTCCCGCCGGAGGTGGAGGGCGCTTTCTTGGACTTCGGTTCCTCCGTCTATCGGAGTCGTAGTCCTCATCATCTGCCTTTCCTTCTTCCTCTTTTCTCCCTTTCGGGGAAGGCATTCGTAGATATTGCCGAAGTTGGCCTTGTTTTATCAGCGACTCTATGTACTTTTTCAATTGGAAGCAATCTTCAGTGTCGTGCCCGTGGTCACGATGAAACTGGCAGAATTTTTTCATATTCTTTTTGTTGTCAGCGGTCATAGCCCTTGGCCGCTGAATCTAGGTTCCCTGCCTCTCCATTTTCATGAAGATGTTGGTTCTTGTAGTGTTCAGGGGTGTGAAGTTTGGAGGAGGTTTCCTTCCCCTAAACCTCCGAGGTTGCCCTGCCTGTTTAGTCAGGTACTTTGCTTGCTGGCCGAACCCTTCAGTGCGAGTGTGATCAGACTTCGGTCCGCCCATTCTTAGCTCTTCGGCTGTCATATGTTGCTCGGCCCTTCGGTAGAATTTGCCAAGCGTGTCCGGAGGGTCTTTGGAAAATTTGTAGAACAGCGGTGAGTCCCTCCGAAGGTCCCGTGTCATGGCGAGGATGCGTATTTCGGGCCGAAAGTTTGGAACACTTAGGGCCTCTCCGTTAAACCTTTCGACATAGTTGCGAATGGTTTCTCTGTTCTTCTGCGCTATGTCGAACATCTGGACTGGCATCTTCACCGTCGGACGGCTTCCAATGAACTACTGCATAAAGGCCGTGGACATCTCCTGAAACTCCCTGATGGTCCTAAGGGCCAATGAGTTATACCACGCTGTTGCGGGCCCTGCGAGGGTGACCTCAAAGCATTTGCATAGAGTAGCATCATCAGCGCCGTGTAACACCATGCTATGTCTGTATTCAGTTAGATGAGCTTGGGGGTCAGTTCAGCCATCATAGGTTTCCAGCCGAGGCACCCGAAAGTCACTTGGCATGGCTGCCTCGACTACTGTTCGGGTGAACGGTGATTCATCCCCACAGAAAGTTTCAGACAACCTGGTCTAGAATGGTTTGCGAGCTACCTGTTTTTCCACTTTCTCCAACCTCGCTAACATTTTCTCCACAAGGATCGTAGCACTGGGCTCTTCTTCCTGGTGCTTGTAGGCTTCTGGGAAGGGAGATTGCCGGCGCCTTTTCAGGGACGGACTTCACCGCCGAGGGGATGGCGATTTTGCCTCAGGCGATGAACTCTTTTGACGTGGGGTTTTAGGTCGTTTAGGCCCTACTGGCCCCTTAGGTCGTCCCCCGAGGGGTATGTTTTCCGTGGAGGACTCATCACACGGATCCCCACTTCCCGAACTCCGGTAAGGTGATCTCGGGCTTTTCTCCCGAGGGAGTGCTGGCGAGGAAGGCCTTTGGGCCTGCGCTGGTTGCGGCCATCTTCGGTCTATTTGCTGCGTCATTTCGGCCACAATGGAGCGTTGGAAGTGGCACAGAAAACTCATAGTTATGACTAGAGGACGTTCTTCCTCAGGCGAGGAAGTCCCTGGAAGGGTTTGCTCAGTAGCCGGTTGAACTTCAGGCGCGGACGAGGACTTCGGAAGTCCCTTGTCCTTGGAATTCCGAGTTTCAACAACGGCGACCTGAGGGTGAGTTCCCACAGACGGCGCCAAATGATGCCCAGCAGCATCTTCGTCGGGTGACATTATGACTTCGGGAGGGACTTCCTGAGAGGGAGAACGCATGGAGCACAGATTTCCCAGGGGAGTGTGCCTGAAATGCTGAAGAGAAGAGGGTTAGGAGGTCCCCAGGATGTTTTTCCGGGGAGGAGCCTCAGACGCCCAAGTTAGTGTCCTGAAGAAAGATAGAGGAGGAGCACTAAGGGGTTAACTGGCCTTGCCTGTTTTTATTTTCCTCAGGGAGAGAGGGTCGGATCCTTTGCCAGGGCTTGTTTCCTGGTATTTATAGGAGTGCCTAGCCCGTTCAGATCACAACACGTGTTCGGTCGGATGCTCTCTGTACTTTCGGGCGTAGGGGACAAGTAGCCGTTTGTAGGCTCCTTGAATCTTGGTCCGAGATAGGTTGTGACAAGACTCAGACGGCGTCGGCGTGTCAGACCTCCGTTTGAGGCGGCGTGTAGCGCTTGGGGGCGAGATGTCAGAGCCTCCTTAAAGGCTCATGCCGTACTCCCAAGGTCCTTTGGGCGAGATCGTCCTTTGGTACGGTTGCCCTTCTTCTGGAATCATGCCCGTAGTTCGGGGAGTTCTCTAGCTCGGGGCTTCCGCCTTCGGGGAGAGTCTCTCCTGCTTGCAATAGCTGGTTCTTTATTCCCGAAGGTGATCCGTTTGGTCTTCTGAGGGAGCTAGCAACATCTTTGAAATTCCTGATGTACTAGCCAAAGTCCTGAGCTCGAGGCGTTTGACTTCCCTCCTTCCGAGGTCAGTGTTAGCGCCTCCTTCGGGTGACGCCAGGTTTCCCGACCACGCTACTGGCAGGAAGTATGTAGTGAGAGAGGCGATAGCCCTCCGGCTATCACCTTGTAAAGGGATTCTTGTCCCCTTAGGGTTTTAACAAGAGGTAGGAAGGGAGAAAAGGATGGGAGTATAAATAGAAGGAGGAAGGAAGAGCCCACATCATCTACCTTGGCACTTTTCTTTTCTCATCACGCTTGGAGGTTATTCACCATCAAGGAAGCTTTTGGAGGTTGAAGAAAGGGTCATCATTCCTGGGAGCTTAGTCTTCTAAGGGTTTTCTTGGGTTTCTTCTTTTCCCCTCTTTCTATTTGTTGGATTTTCATGGTTACATTTGATATGGGTTTGTTGTTGATACAGATTATGGATTCTGAGTAGTTTGATTTATCTCTTTAGAATGACATTTCCTATCTTGCTACTCAATGAATTTGTGTTTGTGATTATGGATGGGATTTATCTTGTGTTGTCCTTCTTCTTGTTCTTAATGTTGAGGGATGGTAGGCCACCATACACAATGTTCTAGTTCACTTAATCCCTGAGAGATGATTAATAGGTGAGTGAAGAGAAGTGGATGGGGCATAGTGGCAATCTAGATTAGAGGTAATCAAGGTAGTCATTAGGTATTAAAAAGAGATCCAAACCTTAACCCACCCTAGGTTAAAATTGGAGCTTGAGTAACGCCTAAGTTAATTAAGGGTGAGCAAGGACTCAACTTGAGAAAGGAGTTTTTGAAGTTAGATCCTCATTACCACACAAGGAAAACCAATATGGAGGTTAAAGTTACTTGGGTAGTAAGGGGTAAGAGTGGAGTCCTAAGGAGATAGTTTCCTTATTTCTAGCCAATTTGACAAGTTTCATTTAGTACCTAGGGAATTCATCTAGTTTAACTCCTTCAAGTACCTCACTAGGAGCAATTACCTTATCTCATTTTACTTCTTTCTCATTTTCAATTAAGTAACTTAAGTAATTTGAGTTTCAAATTTTGGTAAAAACACCAAATTCCCTTGGGATGATACCCCTACTTACCTTAAAGTACACTACAACACCATGCGGTTACGGGTAATTAAGGGTTACAAATTGATAAACTCTTAATTTTACAACAAAGATTTGGCATCGTTGCCGGGGAATTTTGATTTGATTTTTACCTTGCTTAATGAAAGTTGGTTACTCTTGTTTACTTGATTTTAGTCCTTGAAGTTAGTGTGTTCTTCTTTGTCAAATTGTAGGTACATCTAGTGTGATAGCCGAAGGACTATCCCCTCTCTCACCCCGTGCCTCCTGTCGAAAACAAGGTAACCGGAGAGCTTAATGTCACCCAAAGGAGGCACTATCACTGACCTCGGAAGGAGCAAAGTCAAGACGTGTCGAACTCGGGACTTCGGCTAATACCTCAGGAACTCCAAAAACGTTACCAGCTCCTTCGGGGGACCAAACAAATCGCCTTCGGGACAGAGGCCCTTACAAGCAAGAGAGAATCCTCCGAAGGCAGAACCATCGAACTAAAGGACTCCCCGAACTACAAGCATAATTCCCGAAGAAGGGCGTCCATACCAAAGGACGACCTCGCCCAGAGGACCTCGGGAGTACGGCATGAGCATTTAAGGAGCCTCTGACATGTCGCCTACAGGCATTACATGCCGCCCCAAACAGCGGTCTGACACGCCGACGCCGTCCAAGTCTTGTCACGACCTGTCTCGGTTCAAGGCTCAAGGAGCCTACCACTGGCTACTTGTCCCCTATGCCCAGAAACTCAGAGAACATTCGACCAAACATGTGTCGTCATCTGAACGGCCTGGGCACTTCTATAAATTCGAGGGAACAAACCCTGGCAAATGGTTCGACTCCTCCTCCTTGAGAAGACACAAACAGGCAAGGCCACTAAAACCTTTAGTGCTCCCCCTTCACCTTCTCAAGACACTGACTTGGGCGTTGGAGGCTCCTCCCCGGAAAAACACTCAGGGGACCTCCTAACCCTCTCTTCTGAGCTTTTCAGGCACGCTCCTCTGGGAAATCTGGGCTCCAGGCGTTCTCCCTTTTAGGAAGTCCCTCCAGAAGTCACAATGTCACTTAACGAGGATGCCTCGGGGCATCATTTGGCGCCGTCTGTGGGAAGGCACTCTGAGGTCGCCGTTGTTGAAACTCAGAGTTCAAAGGACAAGGGACTCCCGAAGTCCCCGTCCGCACCTGAAACTCAACCGGCCACTGAGCAAACCCTTCCAGGGACTTCCACGCCGGAGGAAGAACGTCCTCTGGTCATAACCATGAGTTTCCTGTGCGACTTTCAACGTTCTGTTGTGGCTGAAATGACACAGCAGATAGACCGAAGGTGGCATCAACAGACTCAGGCCCAAAGGCCTCCCTCGCCAGCACGCCCTCGAGAGAAAAGCCCCAAACCAACCCACCGTAGTTTGGGAAGTGGAGATCCGCGTGAGGATTCTTAAACAGAAAATATGCCCCTCGGGGCACGACTTACCGAACGAGCTAAGTCCAGGCGACCCGAAGTCCCATACCGAAGGAGCTCGTCTCCTGAGGCAAAGTCCCTGTCCCCCCAATGCCGAACTCGCTCCCCGAAGAGACGCTGGCAATCTCCCTTCCCAAACGAAGAACCTAGTGCCACGATCCTTATGGAGAGGATACTAGCAAGACTAGATAGGGTCGAAAAACAAGTAGCCCGCAAGCCCGTCTGGGCCAGGCTGTCTGAAACCTTTTGTGGGGATGAGTCCCCGTTCACTCAAGCCATAGTTGAGGCTGCCATGCCTGGCAACTTCAGAGTACCTCGGCTCGAAACTTATGATGGCCGTACTGATCCACAGGCCCATCTGACTAAGTACAGACGCATCATGATGATGCACGGTGCCGACAACCATACCTTGTGCAAATGTTTTGAGGTCACCCTCACAGGACCAGCAACTGCATGGTATAATTCATTAGCTCCAGGAACCATCACAGAATTCCAGGAGTTATCCACGGCCTTCACGCAGCAATTTATTGGAAGTCGGTCAACGGCGAAGATGCCTGTCCAAATGTTCGACATAGCGCAAAGAAATGGAGAAACCATCCGCGACTATGTCGAGAGGTTCAACAGAGAAGCCTTGAGCGTCCCAGACTTTCGGCCCGACATACGCATTCTCGCCATGACGCGGGGCCTACGAAGAGACTCACAGCTGTTTTATGAGTTCTCCAAAGACCCCCCGGACACGCTTGGCGAATTTTACCAAAGGGCCGAACAGCACATGACGGCCGAAAAACTGAGAATGGGTGGACTGAAGTCCGATCACACCCGGGCCGAAGGGTCCAACCAGCAAACCCGATACCCAACCGAACAGGCAGGCCGACCTCGGAGGATGAGGGGAAGGAAACCCCCAATTTTCACACCTCTGAACAGCACAAGGACCAACATCCTCATGACAATGGAAAGGCAGGGGACTCAGATTCAGCGGCCATGAGCCATGACCGCTGATAATAAGAAGAACATGAAGAAGTTCTACCAATTTCACCGCGACCAAGGCCACGACACCGAAGACTGCTTTCAATTGAAGAAGTATATAGAGTCGCTAATAAAACTGGGCCAACTTCGGCGTTATCTGTGGATGCCCTCCCTGAAAGGGAAAAAGGAGGAGGAAGGAAAGGCAGAGGATGAGGACTACGACTCCGACAGGTGGAGGAACCGAAGCCTGAAAAGGCGCCCTCCACTTCTGACAGGAATAATACAAACAATCACGACGGGACTCCCATCCTCGGAAAGAAAGAGGAAGGCCAGAGAAATAGCAGTCATGGAATATCAGAGTCTGACAAAAAAACTTGCCTGCAAGGATGGTTCCGCCATCATCTTTCCCCATGATGATCCACTGTTGATCATGGCGAGGATAGGAAATTGGGACGTCAAGAGAGTGTTGCTTGATGATGGATCAAACACCGACGTCCTGTTTTCACACTTACTGCCGAACTTGGGCATATCCAGCAGTGACCTCAAGCCCGTTACCTCGCCTACTTTCGGGGTAGGACCATCCGAACTGCCTGTCCTCGGATGGATCGATCTCCCCTTATTGCTGAAAAGGACTTCGGTAGATGGGACTGCCAAATTATTCGCCTCCACAATGGCAAGGTTCATTGTCATGGATGACCCTTCATCGTACAACGTCATCCTTGGAAGACAGACACAGGGAAATCTGCACATTCGCCCTAATGTGAAGTACTTAACTGTCACTTTCGCCACCAAGGATGGAGATGCGCAAATCTTCATAGATCAAGGCGAAACGAGAAAGATGTTCGTCAGGGCATGAAAAGCTCCGACAAATAACTTCGCAAAAACAATGGAGGCAAAGGCACCAAAAGAGGACGAGGCAGAAGATCCCGCGAAAGTGGAAATGGAAAAAGTAGAACTTGTCCCAGGCCAAAGTACCCGAATAGGGAAGAACTTGGCCGAAGGTGACAAGAAAAAACTTGTATCTTTTCTGCTGACAAATAAAGACTTGTTTGCCAACTCGCCGAAAGATATGCCAGGGGTAAACCCTTGCATAATACAGCATAGCCTTAGAGTAAGTCCAGAAGCAAAACCTGTCCGGCAAAAGAAACGAGGCATCTCAGCCCATAAAAGTGACTTTGTCAAAACGGAAGTCCAACGCCTGTTGAATGCTGATGTCATCAAGGAGGTCAAGTACCCCGAATGGTTAAGCAACATGGTTATTGCCACAAAACAAGGAAGCAGTAAGCTCCGGATGTGCATCGACTTCAGAAACTTGAACTATGCTTGCCCGAAAGACTCATATCCTCTCCCACTGATAGACCAATTGGTAGACTTAACCGCCGAATTTGGGCTCCTAAGTTTCTTAGACGCCTTCAGCGGATATCATCAAATAAGGATGGACCCCGAAGATGAGGAGAAAACTACCTTCATCACCGAGGGGGAACGTACTGTTACGTCAGAATGCCCTTCGGGCTCAAGAATGCAAGAGCTACCTACCAGAGGTTGATGAGCAAGGTCTTTAACGACCAAATAGGGAGGAATATGGAAGTCTACGTCGATGACATGATAATCAAAAGCAAGCTGCATAGCGACCACGTCGCAGACCTAAAGGAAACTTTCCACCAGCTCAGAACCTTCGGGATCCACCTTAACCCCGAGAAGTGCATCTTCGGCGTAACCTCGGGAAAGTTTCTTGGGTACATGGTGTCAGAAAGAGGCATTGATGCTAACCCAGAAAAGATTAAGGCTCTACTTGAATTTTGAACTCCCATCACAATAAAAGATGTACAAAGACTCGCTGGAAGGATAACCTCTCTTAGCTGGTTTATTTCCAGGTATGGAGACCAATGCCGAGCATTCTTCAAAGTGCTCACAAAGGCCGCAAAAAAGGAAGGCAACCTCGGGAGTGGTGATCACCCTTGGAATGAGGACCAAAAGGCCTGGGAAGAACTCAAAGTCTGTCTAGCCCGCCTGCCCACTCTGTGGCAACCCCGCGAGGGAGAGCCACTTGTGTTATACCTCGCTGTCACAGAAAAAGTAGTGAGTTCGGTCCTTGTAAAAGAGGAAGGGCCGAAGCAATGGCCGGTCTATTATGTAAGCAAATCTCTACAAGGCACCGGAGTCAGATATCCTTTGTTGCAAAAAGCTATATATGCCTTGGTACTAGCAGGAAGAAGGCTGCGACCATACTTTCAGGCTCACCCTATCATTGTCCAAAGCAGTCTACCCCTGCGCGATGTCATGAGAAAGGTTGATCATTCGGGAAGGCTTTCCAAATGGTGTATAGAGCTTGGCAAACACGACATCACTTATGAACATCGAAGAGCCACAAAAGCTCAAGCTCTGGCAGACTTCATTGCCGAAGTACCCACCATCGAGGACAGCCATCCGGATCCAAACGAAGGTGAGCCTGAGTGGACTTTGTATGTTGACGGAGCCTCAGGGTCCAAACACCAAGGAGCGGGGGTAGTTATCAGAGGTCCCGAAGGCCTAGAGGTAATAAAGGCTATCAAGTTCAGCTTTCACATCACCAACAATGTGGCTGAGTATGAAGCCCTCATAGCAGGATTGCGCTTAGCCAGAAAAATTGGCGTGAGAAATCTAAAGGCCCACAGCGATTCCCAACTGATAGTTCGGCAAACAGCAGGGGACTATGGGACGAAGGATACAACCTTAGCAAAATACCATGAATTGGTAGCAAAGCTCATTCGGGAGTTCGACACCGTAAAAATTGAAAACATACCTCAACAGGATAATGCCGAAGCAGACTTCTTGGCAAAGTCGAAAACATGCACCGAAGTACTAAACAGCCCGAGCATTGCAATACTGAGCATAGCAACTTCGGGAAAAAGCTGGAAGGACCCAATAAAGAGGTATATCGCAGACAATGTACTCCCCAAAGACCCTAGCGAAGCTGCGAAAGTTTGAAGGCACTCCGGTCGATTCTTCCTAATTGGCGAAGAGTTGTATCAGCAGCGATATGCAAATCCATTACAGAGATGCGTTGGCGAATAGGATACTGAAGTGATCCTCGAAGAAGTTCACGAAGGTGCTTGTGGTTCACACATTGGAACCGACGCCCTGGCAGCAGTAATACTTCGCCAAGGGTACTTTTGGCCTACCCTAAGAAAGGATGCTAGGCAATTTGTCCAGAAATGTGGTAGTTGCCAAAAACACGCGAATATCTAGAGGACACCCTCGGAAATGGTGACTTTGGCTGACTATCCCTGGCCCTTCGCAGTTTGGGGCATAGACCTCATAGGACCGCTCCCAACGAAACCTGGGGGCATGAAGTTCTGCATGGTAGCGATAGATTATTTCTCCAAATGGGTCGAGGCAGAACCCTTGGCTACTATCTCGGCAAAAGAAGTGCAAAAGTTCGTATGGAAGAATATCGTGTGCAGATTTGGCATACCAAGGGTACTAGTAGCTGATAACGGATCCCAGTTTATAGACAAATGATTCCAAGAATTTATCAGCGACCTCGGGACAAAAATGCACTTCGCCCCAGTAGGTCACCCCCAAAGCAATGGGCAGGTAGAAGTATCTAACAGGACCATAAAAGATGATCTAAAAAAGAGACTGAGGGAAGCAAAAGGGAAATGGCCAGGAGAGCTCCAAAGCGTATTATGGAGCTACCGAACAGCACCCCGAAGAGCCACAGGGGAAATGCCTTTTTCACTCGTTTTCGGTACAGAGGCCATCATCCCAATCGAGGTAGTGCGACCATCGGTACGAGTGCAAGTATTTGATGAAAGTGGAAATGACCTCAGGCTAAGAACCAATCTCGACCTTGTCGGCAAACACAGGGAAATAGCCGAGCTGAGAAGAAAAGCTTTTCAGCAAAGAATGGCCGCGGCTATAAACTTGCGCGCCAGGCCAAAGGGAATAAAGAAAGGAGACCTCATTCTCCGAAAGGCTGAATTCGGACCCCGAAGGCCATCCCACGGGGTATTTCGTGCAAAGTGGGAAGTCCTTATCTGGTTCGTGCCGAAGTACGAAAAAGGGTGTACAAACTTGGCGATGCCGAAGGCGTAGAATTAAAAAATACTTGGCATTCGGATGCCTTGAAAAAATTCTATGCTTAGGATCTTGCGGGAGAGTTGTATTGTACAAATTAGAAAAATATTCTAAGTACAAAAGTTTCTTAGAAAAATTCTTAAGTATAAATTATACAAGCCAGAATTCCGCGAAGGCGATCGCCGTAATAAGCACAGATTTGATTTTCCAAAGTCTCTTGAGCAAACATGTTCGGGACAACGGGAAATGAAAAAACTCACAAAAAGACTTAGCCAAAAAAGAATCTTTATTAAGGACGAATTTGCTTACAGAGAAGAAAGATTGCCAAAAGAAGAAGTACAAAAAAGAAGGAAAAGAAGGCAAAGGGCCCTAAAACAAACTAAGGGATCTCGACGTCCCGGGAGCCACCAGCTCCTGCATCCTTCTCCACTATCTTCGGCGCCGGGAGCGAAAGGGGCAAGTTCAAGTGTTCAATCTTTGACCAAGCCCACAGAGGTCCCTCGAGAATGTTTAAGGCCTTCAAGAAAGAAAGGTCCAGATCTGGAAACTTCTGCAGGACCTGGTGCCGAACAAGGCAGAAGCCGTCCTGAAAACCGACTTTGGTCATCTGGTCGGACTTATCCTTCTGGACACCAAGGGCGTCAAGGTCCTTCTTCAGATCCGCGACCTTCTTCTTCAAAGCCTTCATCTTCTTCTTCTCCGGCTCCTTTTTCAAAGCATCGACCTCGGCTTAAAGCGCGGCCTTCTCAGCAAGCGCCTTCGCTAGGAAAACCTCAGACTCTGACTTCTCCTTTTGATAGGCTTCATTCGCTGAAATCAGCTCCGCCACCTGGGAGCCGAGGTCAGAAATCTTCTGGGAGGATTCCTTCACAAGTTCTTCTTGTTAGGCACCTCCCAAGTGCTTGGCTTAGGCCAAGGAGAACCAAGGAAACAAGAGGAAACAAAAAGGGGAGAGTAAGAGGAACTATGGAAACTAGTGCAGTGACCTAAGTGTAAAGCTGGAGACTTTTAGGGTCAAATTGCACATGAGAAGGAACTGTGGGAAAACTGATAGAAAACAGAGAAAGGGGACCAAATTGTACACTTAGATGAGTGGTACAATTAAAACTATCAAATTTGAGATGGAGATTTCGGCCATGCAAACTTTTATGATGACTAGTGCAAGACTAGACCAATTTTGGGGGACAACAATGATTGCTAGTCATGTTTTGTCTACCACTAGTGTACTATTCACTAGTTAATAGTTAAACTAATTAGTTGTTTGACTAGTTACATGGCCGGTTATGCATGGGTCCTTATTATACATTGGTACTTGTGTTGTTTATTTGCTTGGCATTATGGGCCAAGGTGTGAATTGAATGACATATTAGACACAAGTTTTAAGGGCGGCATTGTGATTATATAGACTTGAGGGCATCAATGCTTCATGCAAGAAAATGGAAGTCAAAGTTAGCCTTTTAGCTAACTAAAACCCAAGTTGATTCAGCCGAAACTAGTCAAGCCATTTACCTTGACATTATTTCTTCACTTGACCGAAAGCTTATCTAGCTTATATTCTTGAGTTCTCTCAAACTTGGTCTCGGTTTCAAGATTCGTTGAAGGAGTGTGGAGCTTGGGTGAAGGATTCAAGGTTGAGAGCTTGATTTCGGTGCTAGACTACTTCAATTTCAAGTTGTTCTTGAAGAATCAAGCAAAGGCCGAGAAGGATTCAACCTAAGGTTAAGGTAATCCTTGAGTTTTTCCTTGAATCCATGGTATTTCTTCTATGAACAAGGGTATTGATTGCTCAAGTGATGATTAAGCTAGGTGAATTGAGCAAATTATATGTTAATGTGGAAACTTAGTTTGGCCGAATGTGTTGAGTAAATAAACTTGGTGTTCTTCTTGCATTCCATGGAAATTAATCCATGACTAAGTATTGTTGTTGCCTATTTGTTCTTGTGTTAGGCAAGTTTGGGTGAAGAACGTCAAGTTGAGCAAGTTTAAGTTTGGCCGAAAAGTGCTTTGTGAGGTAAATCATGTTCTTCTTGTGTTTACATGGCCTTGATGCCATGATTATTGATAAATGATGAGTTAGTGAATGTATGTTGGTTTGAAATGATGAAGAACATTGATGTGTGCAAATGGGCACTATGGCCGAGACCTTGGATTAATGTGTTGAGTGTCCTTTACTTGGTAACATGGAAATTGTGCCATGAGTAAGCCTTATTGATGATTTGGTGATTATATAATGGATTGAGTTGATGAGGAACATTGTTATGTGAGATGGGCAATTTTGGCCGAAAGCTTGGAATAGAGTGGAATGGTGCATTTCACTTGGTTAATTGGAATTAAGGCCATAGATGATATTCATTGATGATTAGAATATCATGTGGTGTGTTGGAATGATGAGTAACACATATATATGGAATTGAGCTTTTTGGCCGAGAACTTAAGTGTGTGTATCTTAGTGTTCTTCATATGAGACATGGTAGTTTAATCCATGATTGTGTGTTGATGATGCCTATGTGTTATTATGCTAGGCATTGAGGTTGAGGAACACTTGGATACTTGAAGCTTGGTTGTAACCAAGAGCTATTGAGGTAGGGTTCACTGGCACTTGACTTGCTTGGTAATGTGCACCATGATTCAAGTGTCTAGAGTGGCTAAGTGATGGTTAAATGTGCCCTATGACCTTAGTTACTTGATGGGCTTAATGGTTATACTTGGTTGTTCTGTTGATTAGCTAATTAACTACGGTACATGTACTAGAAATGCAAGTAAATGTGGCCTATTTGCTTGGCATTTTGGGAGCTCCAAATGGAAATGGTGTATTGGTAAGTTTGTGTGCAAGAAATGCACATGGGTACATGTATGGCTTATATGGCCGAGAGCAACATGGTGGAGGGTGTGTGTGTACTTGTGTGCTTTGGTGTTTCCTTGTGCATGCTAACCCCACTTATGAAATATTTGACTTATTTATCTGTTTTATATATGTATATGCCTGTTTTTCTTGTCTTGGTGTTTGTTTTGCAGGTTCAGCTAACTAATGGGAGGTTAAGCTTTGAGTGATTACTCAGCTTAACTAAATAGACTCAATATGAGTTGTATATGTTTTAAGTGAATCCTACAGAGTTATATGCTCATTGCCCATCCTTTATTTTTCAGGCAAGGACATTCGGCCTGAGTAGGGCTAAGCTGCTTGTGTGTGTGCTTAGTGTTTATATTTTGCTTGTTTTGCAAGGTATGTGCCAATGTGTGCTTGGCTTAGCATTTTGATTCATTTACAAGTCTTATTCCTTGATTGGCCGAGACTTATAGTTGAAGTTTGCAGGCAGTAGTTGGAGACTTGTCTAGGAGAGCTATGGATACCTGGACTGTAGCTTTGATCATAGTGTTTTCCTTCATGACCATGAATCAAGCCATTGGGTTGGTGTTGCAATGTGTGCTCTTGTATGGCATACATAAGGTCATGTTTGACCATTAGGAGTCTTGGCATGTAAACTTGGCATAAATACTTTTGGTTTCATGGCATGTGTAGCCATGTTATGGTTGCTAGGTAGACTACCCTTTTTGTGTTAATATGTGTAGTCTTTAACACCTAGACTTGTGATGCTTTATGGGTTTTGTATGCCAAGTTATGTATGGATTATGGATGGCATTATGCTGGCTTATGTTTGCTGGATATTATGGGCCAAGGTTTGGCACCTTTATGTGAATAGTATGGGCCTTGCTTCATGAAAATGTTGTGCATAATTATGTGTACCTTAATTGGCCATGAGCATCATGCACATTTTGTATTTGGTTTTTCAAAATCTAAACCAAATCTTGTGGGCTTCTTGATTGCCATATAGTTAGTACACTTGATGCACACCATTTATGCACTTAAATTGCATTAAGTGTTGCCTTGCTTATTGTGCAAGGAATCTTCACTGCAAACAAGTTGTGAATGTTTCCACTTGATTCCAAACAAGTTGTGAATATTTTCGTTTCACGATAAACAAGTTGTGAATGTTCCAATTTCATTCCAAACATGTTTTGAATGTTTACATTTCATTCAAAAGAAGTTGGGAATGTTTCAACTTCATTCCAAACTAGTTGTGAACATTTCTATTTCATTCCAAACAAGTTGTCAATGTTCCAATTTCATGCGAAACAAGTTGTGAGTGTTCCAATTTCATTCCAAAGAAGTTGTGAATGTTTCCATTTCATTCCAAAGAGCTTGTGAGTGTTTCCATTTCGTTCCAAACATGTGAATCTTTCCATTTCATTCCAAAGAAGATGTCAATGTTTCCGTATCATTCCAAACAAGTTGCGAATGTTTCAATTTCATTCCAAATAACTTGTGAAAGTTTCCATTTCACTCCAAACAACTTTTGAATGTTTCCAATCATTCCAAACTAGTGTGAATGTCCCCATTTCATTCTAAGAAAGTTGTGAATGTTTCAAGTTCTTTCCAAACAAGTTTTGGATGTTTCCATTTCATTCCAAACAACTTGTGACCAAACAAGTTCTGAATGTTTCCATTTCATGCCAAACAAGTTGTGAATGTTCAAATTTCATTCCAAACAAGTTGTGAATGTTTCCATTTCCTTCCAAACATGTTGTGACTGTTTCCTTTTCCATCCAAAGAAGTTGTCAATCTTTCCATTTCATTCCAAACAAGTTATAAATGTTCCAATTTCATTCCAAACAAGTTGTGATTGTTTCCATTTCATTCCAAACAACTTGTGAATGTTTCCATTTCACTCCAAACAAGTTGTGAATGTTTCCATTTCATGCCAAACAAGTTGTGAATGTTACAATTTAATTCCAAACAAGCTGTGAATGTTTCCATTTCATTCCAAACAAGTTGTGAATGTTTCCATTTCATTCCGAATAAGTTTTGAATGTTTCCACTTTATTCCAAACAAGATGTGAATGTTTCCACTTGATTCCAAACAAGTTGTGAATGTTTCCGTTTCACGCCAAACAAGTTGTGAATGTTCCAATTTCATTCCAAACATGTTTTGAATGTTTACATTTCATTCAAAACAAGTTCTGAATGTTTCCATTTCACTCCAAACAAGTTGTGAATGTTTCCATTTCATGCAAAAAAAATGGTGAATGTTCCAATTTCATTCCAAACAAGTTATGAATGTTTCAATTTTATTCGAAAGAAGTTGTGAATGTTCCCATTTCATTGCCAAATAAGTTGTGAAGGGTTCCATTTCATGCCAAACAAGTTGTGAATGTTCCAATTTCATTCCAAACAAGCTGTGAATGTTTCCACGTCATTCCAAACAAGTTGTGAATGTTTCCATTTCATTCCGAATAAGTTTTGAATGTTTTCACTTCACTGCAAACAAGTTGTGAATGTTTCCACTTGATTCCAAACAAGTTGTGAATATTTCCGTTTCACGATAAACAAGTTGTGAATGTTCCAATTTCATTCCAAACATGTTTTGAATGTTTACATTTCATTCAAAAGAAGTTGGGAATGTTTCAACTTCATTCCAAACTAGTTGTGAACATTTCTATTTCATTCCAAACAAGTTGTCAATGTTCCAATTTCATGCGAAACAAGTTGTGAGTGTTCCAATTTCATTCCAAAGAAGTTGTGAATGTTTCCATTTCATTCCAAAGAGCTTGTGAGTGTTTCCATTTCGTTCCAAACATGTGAATCTTTCCATTTCATTCCAAAGAAGATGTCAATGTTTCCGTATCATTCCAAACAAGTTGCGAATGTTTCAATTTCATTCCAAATAACTTGTGAAAGTTTCCATTTCACTCCAAACAACTTTTGAATGTTTCCAATCATTCCAAACTAGTGTGAATGTCCCCATTTCATTCTAAGAAAGTTGTGAATGTTTCAAGTTCTTTCCAAACAAGTTTTGGATGTTTCCATTTCATTCCAAACAACTTGTGACCAAACAAGTTCTGAATGTTTCCATTTCATGCCAAACAAGTTGTGAATGTTCAAATTTCATTCCAAACAAGTTGTGAATGTTTCCATTTCCTTCCAAACATGTTGTGACTGTTTCCTTTTCCATCCAAAGAAGTTGTCAATCTTTCCATTTCATTCCAAACAAGTTATAAATGTTCCAATTTCATTCCAAACAAGTTGTGATTGTTTCCATTTCATTCCAAACAACTTGTGAATGTTTCCATTTCACTCCAAACAAGTTGTGAATGTTTCCATTTCATGCCAAACAAGTTGTGAATGTTACAATTTAATTCCAAACAAGCTGTGAATGTTTCCATTTCATTCCAAACAAGTTGTGAATGTTTCCATTTCATTCCGAATAAGTTTTGAATGTTTCCACTTTATTCCAAACAAGATGTGAATGTTTCCACTTGATTCCAAACAAGTTGTGAATGTTTCCGTTTCACGCCAAACAAGTTGTGAATGTTCCAATTTCATTCCAAACATGTTTTGAATGTTTACATTTCATTCAAAACAAGTTCTGAATGTTTCCATTTCACTCCAAACAAGTTGTGAATGTTTCCATTTCATGCAAAAAAAATGGTGAATGTTCCAATTTCATTCCAAACAAGTTATGAATGTTTCAATTTTATTCGAAAGAAGTTGTGAATGTTCCCATTTCATTGCCAAATAAGTTGTGAAGGGTTCCATTTCATGCCAAACAAGTTGTGAATGTTCCAATTTCATTCCAAACAAGCTGTGAATGTTTCCACGTCATTCCAAACAAGTTGTGAATGTTTCCATTTCATTCCGAATAAGTTTTGAATGTTTTCACTTCACTGCAAACAAGTTGTGAATGTTTCCACTTGATTCCAAACAAGTTGTGAATATTTCCGTTTCACGATAAACAAGTTGTGAATGTTCCAATTTCATTCCAAACATGTTTTGAATGTTTACATTTCATTCAAAAGAAGTTGGGAATGTTTCAACTTCATTCCAAACTAGTTGTGAACATTTCTATTTCATTCCAAACAAGTTGTCAATGTTCCAATTTCATGCGAAACAAGTTGTGAGTGTTCCAATTTCATTCCAAAGAAGTTGTGAATGTTTCCATTTCATTCCAAAGAGCTTGTGAGTGTTTCCATTTCGTTCCAAACATGTGAATCTTTCCATTTCATTCCAAAGAAGATGTCAATGTTTCCGTATCATTCCAAACAAGTTGCGAATGTTTCAATTTCATTCCAAATAACTTGTGAAAGTTTCCATTTCACTCCAAACAACTTTTGAATGTTTCCAATCATTCCAAACTAGTGTGAATGTCCCCATTTCATTCTAAGAAAGTTGTGAATGTTTCAAGTTCTTTCCAAACAAGTTTTGGATGTTTCCATTTCATTCCAAACAACTTGTGACCAAACAAGTTCTGAATGTTTCCATTTCATGCCAAACAAGTTGTGAATGTTCAAATTTCATTCCAAACAAGTTGTGAATGTTTCCATTTCCTTCCAAACATGTTGTGACTGTTTCCTTTTCCATCCAAAGAAGTTGTCAATCTTTCCATTTCATTCCAAACAAGTTATAAATGTTCCAATTTCATTCCAAACAAGTTGTGATTGTTTCCATTTCATTCCAAACAACTTGTGAATGTTTCCATTTCACTCCAAACAAGTTGTGAATGTTTCCATTTCATGCCAAACAAGTTGTGAATGTTACAATTTAATTCCAAACAAGCTGTGAATGTTTCCATTTCATTCCAAACAAGTTGTGAATGTTTCCATTTCATTCCGAATAAGTTTTGAATGTTTCCACTTTATTCCAAACAAGATGTGAATGTTTCCACTTGATTCCAAACAAGTTGTGAATGTTTCCGTTTCACGCCAAACAAGTTGTGAATGTTCCAATTTCATTCCAAACATGTTTTGAATGTTTACATTTCATTCAAAAGAAGTTCTGAATGTTTCCATTTCACTCCAAACAAGTTGTGAATGTTTCCATTTCATGCAAAACAAATGGTGAATGTTCCAATTTCATTCCAAACAAGTTATGAATGTTTCAATTTTATTCGAAAGAAGTTGTGAATGTTCCCATTTCATTGCCAAAGAAGTTGTGAAGGTTTCCATTTCATGCCAAACAAGTTGTGAATGTTCCAATTTCATTCCAAACAAGCTGTGAATGTTTCCACCTCATTCCAAACAAGTTGTGAATGTTTCCATTTCATTCCGAATAAGTTTTGAATGTTTTCACTTCACTGCAAACAAGTTGTGAATGTTTCCACTTGATTCCAAACAAGTTGTGAATATTTCCGTTTCACGATAAACAAGTTGTGAATGTTCCAATTTCATTCCAAACATGTTTTGAATGTTTACATTTCATTCAAAAGAAGTTGGGAATGTTTCAACTTCATTCCAAACTAGTTGCGAACGTTTCTATTTCATTCCAAACAAGTTGCCAATGTTCCAATTTCATGCGAAACAAGTTGTGAGTGTTCCAATTTCATTCCAAAGAAGTTGTGAATGTTTCCATTTCATTCCAAAGAGCTTGTGAGTGTTTCCATTTCGTTCCAAACATGTGAATCTTTCCATTTCATTCCAAAGAAGATGTCAATGTTTCCGTATCATTCCAAACAAGTTGCGAATGTTTCAATTTCATTCCAAATAACTTGTGAAAGTTTCCATTTTACTCCAAACAACTTTTGAATGTTTCCAATCATTCCAAACTAGTGTGAATGTCCCCATTTCATTCTAAGAAAGTTGTGAATGTTTCAAGTTCTTTCCAAACAAGTTTTGGATGTTTCCATTTCATTCCAAACAACTTGTGACCAAACAAGTTCTGAATGTTTCCATTTCATGCCAAACAAGTTGTGAATGTTCAAATTTCATTCCAAACAAGTTGTGAATGTTTCCATTTCCTTCCAAACATGTTGTGACTGTTTCCTTTTCCATCCAAAGAAGTTGTCAATCTTTCCATTTCATTCCAAACAAGTTATAAATGTTCCAATTTCATTCCAAACAAGTTGTGATTGTTTCCATTTCATTCCAAACAACTTGTGAATGTTTCCATTTCACTCCAAACAAGTTGTGAATGTTTCCATTTCATGCCAAACAAGTTGTGAATGTTACAATTTAATTCCAAACAAGCTGTGAATGTTTCCATTTCATTCCAAACAAGTTGTGAATGTTTCCATTTCATTCCGAATAAGTTTTGAATGTTTCCACTTTATTCCAAACAAGATGTGAATGTTTCCACTTGATTCCAAACAAGTTGTGAATGTTTCCGTTTCACGCCAAACAAGTTGTGAATGTTCCAATTTCATTCCAAACATGTTTTGAATGTTTACATTTCATTCAAAAGAAGTTCTGAATGTTTCCATTTCACTCCAAACAAGTTGTGAATGTTTCCATTTCATGCAAAAAAAATGGTGAATGTTCCAATTTCATTCCAAACAAGTTATGAATGTTTCAATTTTATTCGAAAGAAGTTGTGAATGTTCCCATTTCATTGCCAAAGAAGTTGTGAAGGTTTCCATTTCATGCCAAACAAGTTGTGAATGTTCCAATTTCATTCCAAACAAGCTGTGAATGTTTCCACTTCATTCCAAACAAGTTGTGAATGTTTCCATTTCATTCCGAATAAGTTTTGAATGTTTTCACTTCACTGCAAACAAGTTGTGAATGTTTCCACTTGATTCCAAACAAGTTGTGAATATTTCCGTTTCACGATAAACAAGTTGTGAATGTTCCAATTTCATTCCAAACATGTTTTGAATGTTTACATTTCATTCAAAAGAAGTTAGGAATGTTTCAACTTCATTCCAAACTAGTTGCGAACGTTTCTATTTCATTCCAAACAAGTTGCCAATGTTCCAATTTCATGCGAAACAAGTTGTGAGTGTTCCAATTTCATTCCAAAGAAGTTGTGAATGTTTCCATTTCATTCCAAAGAGCTTGTGAGTGTTTCCATTTCGTTCCAAACAAGTGAATCTTTCCATTTCATTCCAAAGAAGATGTCAATGTTTCCGTATCATTCCAAACAAGTTGCGAATGTTTCAATTTCATTCCAAATAACTTGTGAAAGTTTCCATTTTACTCCAAACAACTTTTGAATGTTTCCAATTGTTGGGTTTCGGGAGCCAAACAGCGCAGCGGAATTTAACCGAAACCCTCCAGGATCCAAGTGAAACGGGGTAAACCGGGTGTTCGAAAATTTCATACCTAATTTTCGGTTGAGATCTCTCACTCAACTGTAGAGTCGAATCACAAAACCTGAACAGTTGACGTGTTCAGGCTCTCTATGGTATCCACACGAGCCTCTCGGGATCACCACGCTTCCACCACGTCCCGGCAGATGCGTTTCTCTTGCGCTCGCAGTGCTAGCTTGCGTCCTCCAAGGAATTGCAAGAGAAGAGTGCGGCTGTCCTTTTGGGAGGCTAGGGCAAGGAGACCTACGAATTTCTCACTTAAAAGTTGTATTTATAGTGAGACTCAACTTCCAGGCCTAATGGGTTTCAAAGCCCTAATCCAATTAGGAATTAATTTCGGGCTTAATAATGGCTCAACTCCTTGGCCCATTATTAATACGAAATTAAAGTGAAACCATAACCCAAATAATTAGCCCATGCACTCTAATGATCCAAATAGCTCTATGTGTGTGACCCAATAGGCTCTTGCCATATTGGCAACGATCATAAATCACATTTATGATCATAAGCAATGAGCGGTGTCTAGCAACACATCATTGCTACCCAAGTGACAAGATTGTCGGTGAATCGACTAAACCTTTATGATCATCACCGATATATGCCATTGTCCCTTTGTCCAAGATATCAAGACTAAGCACGAGACATGGAATGTGTCACTCTCGTATAGCCCAATCTTTGGTTTCTTGATTACCGAGTAGACTAACTTAAACTGATGACATTGATATCATATATCAACTCATCGGAGCATGGCCATGCATTTTCTAAGTCTCACTCTATCAAGGGGCCCAAAGATATCACTCCCGTTACATAGGAGGGACAAATCCCATCTTGATCATACAAATCCCTCCGCATGATATGTGACATACCCAATGACCTCCTTCAAGTTCACTCAGTTACGAGCAACAAAGGAAAGTATCAAAGTATGTGACTCACATGTAGGGAACCTTGATGATCATAGGTCGAAGGACTACATATACCATGATCACTATGAGAATCACTTATGACACTCATATAACGATCCATGAAGTGTTCTCATGGTGGGTCGGTCCAGTACACAAGTTCTCCAACTTGTACCCATATGTAGACTACATATCTCATATTAGTCTCCACATATGCTAGTCATTATGTATTATTGCAACCCGCTCCACAATAATACTAGACTAGGGACATTTAAGAATATCATTATTCTAGGGTTACAATTATGTTTATTACGTTACGCAGAAACAAAACAACAAACAAAATTGCTGGATTAATGCCTCAATAAAATATCATGACTCAATGTGCAAAAATACAATCATCTCATGATTGGCTTTTTGGGCACAATACTAACAATCTCCCACTTGCACTAAAAGCCAATCATCCATGTATCTAATACCGATGGACCTAGAATGGCTATCATGCTTTTGCTGCGTAAGGGGCTTTGTCAGTGGATCAGCAATGTTGCTGTCTGTCGAAGTCCTGCATATCCTTACATCACCCCTCTCGATGATCTCCCTGATGAGATGATAGCGTCGGAGTATGTGTTTGGATCGCTGGTGAGATCGAGGTTCCTTAGCCTGTACGATTGCTCCATTGTTGTCACAATAGAGCTTTATCGGGTCAACAATGATTGGAACCACTCCAAGTTCAGTGATGAACTTCTTGATCCAAACTGCCTCCTTCGCAGCATCAGAGGCGGCAATGTACTCAGATTCTGTTGTAGAGTCAGCTACTGTCTCTTGCTTTGAACTCTTCCAGCTTACAGCACCACCACCAATACAAAACACACAACCAGATTGCGATCTAAAATCATCCTTATCGGATTGGAAGCTTGCATCGGTGTAACCCCTTACAACGAGCTCATCTTCACCTCCAAAGACCAAGAATGCATCCTTAGTCCTTCGTAAGTACTTAAGGATGTTCTTAACAGCTGTCCAGTGACTTTCACCGGGGTTCGATTGGTACCTACTCGTCATGCTCAAAGCATATGAGACATCGGGACGAGTACATATCATGGCATACATGATAGATCCAATTGCTGAGGCATATGGAATCTTACTCATGCGCTCTCTCTCCTCGGTTGTACTCGGACACTGAGATCTAGAAAGAGTGATACCATGTGACATGGGCAAGAATCCTTTCTTGGAATCTTGCATGCTAAACCTCTTTAGCACCTTGTCAATATACGTACTTTGACTTAGGCCAAGAAGCTTTCTAGATCTATCTCTATAGATCCTGATGCCTAACACATAGGCTGCTTCACCCAAGTCCTTCATAGAGAAACATTTCCCTAGCCAAGTCTTCACAGACTGTAGCTCAGGAATGTCATTCCCGATGAGTAGTATGTCATCTACATACAACACCAAGAAGACAATAGCGCTCCCACTAACCTTCTTGTAGACACAAGGTTCATCTTCATTTTTGATAAAACCAAACTCTTTGATTGCATCATCAAAACGAAGATTCCAACTTCGAGAAGCTTGCTTCAGTCCATAAATGGACCTTTGCAATTTGCACACTTTATTGGCATTCCCAGGAGTGACAAAACCCTCAGGTTGTGTCATGTACACATCCTCAAGTAGCTTTCCATTTAGGAATGCAGTTTTGACATCCATTTGCCATATCTCATAATCATAGTGTGCAGCAATAGCAAACAAAATTCGGATGGATTTAAGCATAGCAACTGGTGAAAAAGTTTCATCATAGTCAATACCATGAATTTGCTTGAAACCTTTTGCGACCAATCGTCCCTTAAAGGTAATCACATTACCATCCATGTCAGTTTTCTTCTTGAAAACCCATTTGCACCCTATGGGTTTTACCCCTTCAGGTGGGTCAACCAAAGTCCATACTTGGTTTTCATACATGGATTCCATCTCGGATTTCATGGCCATTAGCCACTTCTTAGAGTCAGGCCCCGACATAGCTTGTTGGTAGGTTGTGGGCTCATCTTGATCCATGAGCATCACATCACCGGTGTGAGTCACGAGAAATCCATATCTCTCGGGCTCACGCCGAATCCTACCAGTCCTACGTGGGCTTTGTGCTACAGGAACAGACTCTTGAACCACAACATCTTGTGGTGTCTGTTCAGGTTCCATTTCAGGTTCGATGTCTTCTTGTTGTTCTTGAATTTCTTCAAGTTCTACTTTCCTCCCACTAGTTCCTTTAGAGATAAACTCTTTCTCCAAAAAGACACCAGTTCGAGCAACAAACACTTTTTGCTCAGAGGGATTGTAGAAATAGTAACCCTTTGTTTCTTTGGGATACCCAACAAAAAGACATTTTTGAGATTTGGGCCCTAGTTTGTTAGAGGATTGACGTTTTACATAAGCGTCACAGCCCCAAATCTTCATAAAAGACAAATTGGGACGCCTCCCACTCCATATCTCATATGGTGTCTTTTGAACCGATTTAGATGGAACTCGGTTTAGTGTAAAAGCGGCTGTTTCTAGAGCATGTCCCCAAAAGGAGTTTGGAAGGTCAGCTTGACTCATCATGGAGCGAACCATGTCTAACAGAGTTCGATTTCTCCTTTCAGAAACACCATTCCATTGAGGTGTACCTGGTGGAGTGAGTTGTGATACTATACCACACTCCTTCAAATAGTCAAGGAATTCTCGATCCAAGTACTCTCCACCTCGATCTGATCGAAGCACTTTGATACTCTTCCCGAGTTGATTCTCTACTTCATTCTTGAATTCTTTGAACTTTTCAAAGGATTCTGACTTGTGTCTCATAAGATACACATAGCCATATCTGCTGAAGTCATCAGTGAAAGTAATGAAGTATTGGAAACCTCCTCTAGCTTGTGTAGACATAGGGCCACATACATCACTATGTATGAGTCCTAGTAAGTCATTAGCCCTTTCACTTTGCCCTGTGAATGGGGCTTTGGTCATCTTGCCCAACAAACATGACTCACATGTCTCATATGATTCAAAATCAAATGAGTCCAAGAGTCCATCCTTATGGAGCTTGGATATGCGGGTCTCATTTATATGGCCCAAGCGACAGTGCCAGAGATAGGTCAAGTTTGAATCATTTAATCTGACCTTCTTGGTATTCACATTATAGATTGGATCTTCAAGGTCTAGAACATACAACCCATTGCTAAGTTGAGCACTACCATAAAAGATTTCATTCAAATAAATAGAACAACATTTGTCCTTTATTATAAATGAAAAACCTTTCTTGTCCAAACAAGAAACAGAAATCAAATTTCTACTAATAGTAGGCACAAGGTAGCAGTTGTCTAATTCTAAAACTAATCCACTAGGTAAAGTGAGAACATAAGTCCCTATGGCTAAGGCAGCAACCCTTGCTCCATTTCCAACACGTAGGTCCACTTCACCTCGGGCCAATCTTCTACTTCTACTTAGATCCTGCACATTTGCACAAATGTGAGATCCACATCCAGTATCCAATACCCAAGATGAGGAAGTAGAAAAGTTAGCCTCTATAACAAAAATACCTGAAGTGGAAGTCTTACTTCCCTTTTCCTTAGCAAGTTCTTCAAGATAGAGCTTACAGTTGCGCTTCCAGTGTCCAGGTTGCTTACAATGGAAGCACTCCCCTTCCTTTGCCACACCACCCTTTGGTTTCAGTGCAGCTGAAGAAGAACTAGCATTGGACTTTCCATTAGCTTTATCCTTCTTCTTGTTGGCTTTTCCCTTTCCCTTGCCCTTTTGAACCATCAAAATGGGCTTAGCCTTCTTAAGGTTTTGCTCAGCAGTTCTCAACATGTTGAGCAATTCAGGAAGGGACTTGTCTAGGTCGTTCATGTTATAGTTCATGACGAATTGACTGTAGCTTTCAGGCAACGATTGCAAGACTACATCGATAGCCAACTCTTTCTGAAGAGCAAATCCCAAATTCTCAAGATTCTCAATGTACCCAATCATCTTGAGCACATGAGGACCCACGGGACTTCCCTCAGACATCTTGCACTGAAACAATGCCTTAGAGGTCTCAAACCTCTCATGCCTAGCTTGCTCTTGGAAAAGCATTTTGAGATGTTCGATCATATCGAACGCCCCCATGTTCTCATGTTGCTTCTGAAGCTCAGATTCCATGGTAATAAGCATGAGGCATGCAACATCCAAAGCATCATCAGAATGCCTCTTGTGAGCATCCCTTTCAGCTCTTGGAGCAGTGGCAGCAGGCTCATTCGGAATGGGCTGCTCTAGGACATATGCCTTTCTCTCTTGTTTGAGGACTATCCTCAAGTTTCGGTACCATTTGAGAAAGTTGGTCCCATTCAGTTTTTCCTTCTCAAGGATCGATCGCAACGAAAGTGTCGATGTGTTTTGTGCCATGGTTATCTACAACAGTAAATATGCAGTGTAAGAGTCATGTATTTTAATTCATTTAATAAGGACTTTTATTAAACGATACTCCCACTATTTTCCTCAAAATAATAACCCTCGGTATTATTTCGGAACACCTCGGCGCTAAGGTATTCTAGCGGGCCAAGATCCATATTTGACCACAACCTGAGTCAGCTTTGGCTTTTCTCTCAAGTTACAGCTATTTAGGTAGGCAACTCATTGCCAATTGCATCTTATGCAACTCTTGGATAGTTGGGTGAACAACACTTGTCCAAGCTCATCTCATGAACTTAAGCCCAACTCTATGCCTCTAAGTCCCTAATCCTATTAGGATGACTTAGTTAAGTCGAACCCAAAGTTAGCAGTTTGGATATCACTATTATCCCATCGCGCCTTACCAAGATGAACATAGGTGCTTTGCTTTGGCAAACCCACCTAATGTTGATCAAGGTCTTGACGAGTGCCAACATTTGGAAGGCATCACATTTAATGACTTAATATTTGTTTGAGGGATTTTTCTTTTGATCTCACCAATTTGTTATCTCCGGTTGTTTTATACATGCATCATATACAAATATAAAACATGCATCTCATGCTTACAAGAAATAAACGTGACATGGTTATAGCCCAAACTATGTGATATTCTCAAGCCAATGAGAATATCATAAAAGCCTAAGAAAAGAAAAGAGTCTTCACAAGCTCCTTCTCTTCCTTTCTTGGCTGCCTTTTTGTTGTCACCTCCTTGGACATACCACCTTGGACGATCCCATAATGCACCATTACATCAATAATAGAAACCTCGAGTTACATTCGAGGGGAGTAAGGTGAGAAGAGAATGTACAATGAGAGTGATAAGAAAAGGCACGACTCGCAGGCCGTATTTACAAGTACAACCAATCAAGGGCTATAACCATGCACCATGCTTCAAACACCAATCAGCATATCATGTGAAATCTCATTCAACAAAGATGCATGCCA
Organism: Aquilaria yunnanensis; assembly: GCA_039654915.1. Classification (NCBI taxonomy): domain Eukaryota; kingdom Viridiplantae; phylum Streptophyta; class Magnoliopsida; order Malvales; family Thymelaeaceae; genus Aquilaria; species Aquilaria yunnanensis. The sequence goes on from CM077595.1 coordinate 46,097,924, forward strand.
ATTTTCGTGTGTTGATTAACCAGTTTTTATTTATGTGGCGCTTCGCATACGGCGGTCCCGCTGGCCGGTCAGCGGGCGGTGGTTCCGAACAGGCCGAATCCGAACAAACCTAGGGTTTTTGCAACTATTGCAAGAATCCTAATCCATATAGGTATCTCATACCTATCAATTTCGGTTAATCTCATTAACCAATTTGTGTCGTTTCTTCATATATCTCATATGTTCATTACGAATTCCGGTTTCATGCATCATGAATCAATCTAATTAATCATGGCCGAAAACCAATCGAAGACATAGCATCATGCGATTCAACACTCAATCCCGATTTAGGGTTTCACCAGTAGCTCTGATACCACTGTTGGGTTTCGGGAGCCAAACAGCGCAGCGGAATTTAACCGAAACCCTCCAGGATCCAAGTGAAACGGGGTAAACCGGGTGTTCGAAAATTTCATACCTAATTTTCGGTTGAGATCTCTCACTCAACTGTAGAGTCGAATCACAAAACCTGAACAGTTGACGTGTTCAGGCTCTCTATGGTATCCACACGAGCCTCTCGGGATCACCACGCTTCCACCACGTCCCGGCAGATGCGTTTCTCTTGCGCTCGCAGTGCTAGCTTGCGTCCTCCAAGGAATTGCAAGAGAAGAGTGCGGCTGTCCTTTTGGGAGGCTAGGGCAAGGAGACCTACGAATTTCTCACTTAAAAGTTGTATTTATAGTGAGACTCAACTTCCAGGCCTAATGGGTTTCAAAGCCCTAATCCAATTAGGAATTAATTTCGGGCTTAATAATGGCTCAACTCCTTGGCCCATTATTAATACGAAATTAAAGTGAAACCATAACCCAAATAATTAGCCCATGCACTCTAATGATCCAAATAGCTCTATGTGTGTGACCCAATAGGCTCTTGCCATATTGGCAACGATCATAAATCACATTTATGATCATAAGCAATGAGCGGTGTCTAGCAACACATCATTGCTACCCAAGTGACAAGATTGTCGGTGAATCGACTAAACCTTTATGATCATCACCGATATATGCCATTGTCCCTTTGTCCAAGATATCAAGACTAAGCACGAGACATGGAATGTGTCACTCTCGTATAGCCCAATCTTTGGTTTCTTGATTACCGAGTAGACTAACTTAAACTGATGACATTGATATCATATATCAACTCATCGGAGCATGGCCATGCATTTTCTAAGTCTCACTCTATCAAGGGGCCCAAAGATATCACTCCCGTTACATAGGAGGGACAAATCCCATCTTGATCATACAAATCCCTCCGCATGATATGTGACATACCCAATGACCTCCTTCAAGTTCACTCAGTTACGAGCAACAAAGGAAAGTATCAAAGTATGTGACTCACATGTAGGGAACCTTGATGATCATAGGTCGAAGGACTACATATACCATGATCACTATGAGAATCACTTATGACACTCATATAACGATCCATGAAGTGTTCTCATGGTGGGTCGGTCCAGTACACAAGTTCTCCAACTTGTACCCATATGTAGACTACATATCTCATATTAGTCTCCACATATGCTAGTCATTATGTATTATTGCAACCCGCTCCACAATAATACTAGACTAGGGACATTTAAGAATATCATTATTCTAGGGTTACAATTATGTTTATTACGTTACGCAGAAACAAAACAACAAACAAAATTGCTGGATTAATGCCTCAATAAAATATCATGACTCAATGTGCAAAAATACAATCATCTCATGATTGGCTTTTTGGGCACAATACTAACACCAATCATTCCAAACTAGTGTGAATGTCCCCATTTCATTCTAAGAAAGTTATGAATGTTTCAAGTTCTTTCCAAACAAGTTTTGGATGTTTCCATTTCATTCCAAACAACTTGTGACCAAACAAGTTCTGAATGTTTCCATTTCATGCCAAACAAGTTGTGAATGTTCAAATTTCATTCCAAACAAGTTGTGAATGTTTCCATTTCCTTCCAAACATGTTGTGACTGTTTCCTTTTCCATCCAAAGAAGTTGTCAATCTTTCCATTTCATTCCAAACAAGTTATAAATGTTCCAATTTCATTCCAAACAAGTTGTGATTGTTTCCATTTCATTCCAAACAACTTGTGAATGTTTCCATTTCACTCCAAACAAGTTGTGAATGTTTCCATTTCATGCCAAACAAGTTGTGAATGTTACAATTTAATTCCAAACAAGCTGTGAATGTTTCCATTTCATTCCAAACAAGTTGTGAATGTTTCCATTTCATTCCGAATAAGTTTTGAATGTTTCCACTTTATTCCAAACAAGATGTGAATGTTTCCACTTGATTCCAAACAAGTTGTGAATGTTTCCGTTTCACGCCAAACAAGTTGTGAATGTTCCAATTTCATTCCAAACATGTTTTGAATGTTTACATTTCATTCAAAAGAAGTTCTGAATGTTTCCATTTCACTCCAAACAAGTTGTGAATGTTTCCATTTCATGCAAAAAAAATGGTGAATGTTCCAATTTCATTCCAAACAAGTTATGAATGTTTCAATTTTATTCGAAAGAAGTTGTGAATGTTCCCATTTCATTGCCAAAGAAGTTGTGAAGGTTTCCATTTCATGCCAAACAAGTTGTGAATGTTCCAATTTCATTCCAAACAAGCTGTGAATGTTTCCACTTCATTCCAAACAAGTTGTGAATGTTTCCATTTCATTCCGAATAAGTTTTGAATGTTTTCACTTCACTGCAAACAAGTTGTGAATGTTTCCACTTGATTCCAAACAAGTTGTGAATATTTCCGTTTCACGATAAACAAGTTGTGAATGTTCCAATTTCATTCCAAACATGTTTTGAATGTTTACATTTCATTCAAAAGAAGTTGGGAATGTTTCAACTTCATTCCAAACTAGTTGTGAACGTTTCTATTTCATTCCAAACAAGTTGTCAATGTTCCAATTTCATGCGAAACAAGTTGTGAATGTTCCAATTTCATTCCAAAGAAGTTGTGAATGTTTCCATTTCATTCCAAAGAACTTGTGAGTGTTTCCATTTCGTTCCAAACATGTGAATCTTTCCATTTCATTCCAAAGAAGATGTCAATGTTTCCGTATCATTCCAAACAAGTTGCGAATGTTTCAATTTCATTCCAAATAACTTGTGAAAGTTTCCATTTCACTCCAAACAACTTTTGAATGTTTCCAATCATTCCAAACTAGTGTGAATGTCCCCATTTCATTCTAAGAAAGTTGTGAATGTTTCAAGTTCTTTCCAAACAAGTTTTGGATGTTTCCATTTCATTCCAAACAACTTGTGACCAAACAAGTTCTGAATGTTTCCATTTCATGCCAAACAAGTTGTGAATGTTCAAATTTCATTCCAAACAAGTTGTGAACGTTACCATTTCCTTCCAAACATGTTGTGACTGTTTCCTTTTCCTTCCAAAGAAGTTGTCAATCTTTCCATTTCATTCCAAACAAGTTATAAATGTTCCAATTTCATTCCAAACAAGTTGTGATTGTTTCCATTTCATTGCAAACAACTTGTGAATGTTTCCATTTCACTCCAAACAAGTTGTGAATGTTTCCATTTCATGCCAAACAAGTTGTGAATGTTACAATTTAATTCCAAACAAGCTGTGAATGTTTCCATTTCATTCCAAACAAGTTGTGAATGTTTCCATTTCATTCCGAATAAGTTTTGAATGTTTCCACTTTATTCCAAACAAGATGTGAATGTTTCCACTTGATTCCAAACAAGTTGTGAATGTTTCCGTTTCACGCCAAACAAGTTGTGAATGTTCCAATTTCATTCCAAACATGTTTTGAATGTTTACATTTCATTCAAAAGAAGTTCTGAATGTTTCCATTTCACTCCAAACAGGTTGTGAATGTTTCCATTTCATGCAAAACAAATGGTGAATGTTCCAATTTCATTCCAAACAAGTTATGAATGTTTCAATTTTATTCGAAAGAAGTTGTGAATGTTCCCATTTCATTGCCAAAGAAGTTGTGAAGGTTTCCATTTCATGCCAAACAAGTTGTGAATGTTCCAATTTCATTCCAAACAAGCTGTGAATGTTTCCACTTCATTCCAAACAAGTTGTGAATGTTTCCATTTCATTCCGAATAAGTTTTGAATGTTTTCACTTCATTGCAAACAAGTTGTGAATGTTTCCACTTGATTCCAAACAAGTTGTGAATATTTCCGTTTCACGCTAAACAAGTTGTGAATGTTCCAATTTCATTCCAAACATGTTTTCAATGTTTACATTTCATTCAAAAGAAGTTGGGAATGTTTCAACTTCATTCCAAACTAGTTGTGAACGTTTCTATTTCATTCCAAACAAGTTGTCAATGTTCCAATTTCATGCGAAACAAGTTGTGAATGTTCCAATTTCATTCCAAAGAAGTTGTGAATGTTTCCATTTCATTCCAAAGAACTTGTGAGTGTTTCCATTTCGTTCCAAACATGTGAATCTTTCCATTTCATTCCAAAGAAGATGTCAATGTTTCCGTATCATTCCAAACAAGTTGCGAATGTTTCAATTTCATTCCAAATAACTTGTGAAAGTTTCCATTTCACTCCAAACAACTTTTGAATGTTTCCAATCATTCCAAACTAGTGTGAATGTCCCCATTTCATTCTAAGAAAGTTGTGAATGTTTCAAGTTCTTTCCAAACAAGTTTTGGATGTTTCCATTTCATTCCAAACAACTTGTGACCAAACAAGTTCTGAATGTTTCCATTTCATGCCAAACAAGTTGTGAATGTTCAAATTTCATTCCAAACAAGTTGTGAATGTTTCCATTTCCTTCCAAACATGTTGTGACTGTTTCCTTTTCCTTCCAAAGAAGTTGTCAATCTTTCCATTTCATTCCAAACAAGTTATAAATGTTCCAATTTCACTCCAAACAAGTTGTGATTGTTTCCATTTCATTCCAAACAACTTGTGAATGTTTCCATTTCACTCCAAACAAGTTGTGAATGTTTCCATTTCATGCCAAACAAGTTGTGAATGTTACAATTTAATTCCAAACAAGCTGTGAATGTTTCCATTTCATTCCAAACAAGTTGTGAATGTTTCCATTTCATTCCGAATAAGTTTTGAATGTTTCCACTTTATTCCAAACAAGATGTGAATGTTTCCACTTGATTCCAAACAAGTTGTGAATGTTTCCGTTTCACGCCAAACAAGTTGTGAATGTTCCAATTTCATTCCAAACATGTTTTGAATGTTTACATTTCATTCAAAAGAAGTTCTGAATGTTTCCATTTCACTCCAAACAGGTTGTGAATGTTTCCATTTCATGCAAAACAAATGGTGAATGTTCCAATTTCATTCCAAACAAGTTATGAATGTTTCAATTTTATTCGAAAGAAGTTGTGAATGTTCCCATTTCATTGCCAAAGAAGTTGTGAAGGTTTCCATTTCATGCCAAACAAGTTGTGAATGTTCCAATTTCATTCCAAACAAGCTGTGAATGTTTCCACTTCATTCCAAACAAGTTGTGAATGTTTCCATTTCATTCCGAATAAGTTTTGAATGTTTTCACTTCATTGCAAACAAGTTGTGAATGTTTCCACTTGATTCCAAACAAGTTGTGAATATTTCCGTTTTACGCTAAACAAGTTGTGAATGTTCCAATTTCATTCCAAACATGTTTTCAATGTTTACATTTCATTCAAAAGAGGTTGGGAATGTTTCAACTTCATTCCAAACTAGTTGTGAACGTTTCTATTTCATTCCAAACAAGTTGTCAATGTTCCAATTTCATGCGAAACAAGTTGTGAATGTTCCAATTTCATTCCAAAGAAGTTGTGAATGTTTCCATTTCATTCCAAAGAACTTGTGAGTGTTTCCATTTCGTTCCAAACATGTGAATCTTTCCATTTCATTCCAAAGAAGATGTCAATGTTTCCGTATCATTCCAAACAAGTTGCGAATGTTTCAATTTCATTCCAAATAACTTGTGAAAGTTTCCATTTCACTCCAAACAACTTTTGAATGTTTCCAATCATTCCAAACTAGTGTGAATGTCCCCATTTCATTCTAAGAAAGTTGTGAATGTTTCAAGTTCTTTCCAAACAAGTTTTGGATGTTTCCATTTCATTCCAAACAACTTGTGACCAAACAAGTTCTGAATGTTTCCATTTCATGCCAAACAAGTTGTGAATGTTCAAATTTCATTCCAAACAAGTTGTGAATGTTTCCATTTCCTTCCAAACATGTTGTGACTGTTTCCTTTTCCTTCCAAAGAAGTTGTCAATCTTTCCATTTCATTCCAAACAAGTTATAAATGTTCCAATTTCACTCCAAACAAGTTGTGATTGTTTCCATTTCATTCCAAACAACTTGTGAATGTTTCCATTTCACTCCAAACAAGTTGTGAATGTTTCCATTTCATGCCAAACAAGTTGTGAATGTTACAATTTAATTCCAAACAAGCTGTGAATGTTTCCATTTCATTCCAAACAAGTTGTGAATGTTTCCATTTCATTCCGAATAAGTTTTGAATGTTTCCACTTTATTCCAAACAAGATGTGAATGTTTCCACTTGATTCCAAACAAGTTGTGAATGTTTCCGTTTCACGCCAAACAAGTTGTGAATGTTCCAATTTCATTCCAAACATGCTTTGAATGTTTACATTTCATTCAAAAGAAGTTCTGAATGTTTCCATTTCACTCCAAACAGGTTGTGAATGTTTCCATTTCATGCAAAACAAATGGTGAATGTTCCAATTTCATTCCAAACAAGTTATGAATGTTTCAATTTTATTCGAAAGAAGTTGTGAATGTTCCCATTTCATTGCCAAAGAAGTTGTGAAGGTTTCCATTTCATGCCAAACAAGTTGTGAATGTTCCAATTTCATTCCAAACAAGCTGTGAATGTTTCCACTTCATTCCAAACAAGTTGTGAATGTTTCCATTTCATTCCGAATAAGTTTTGAATGTTTTCACTTCATTGCAAACAAGTTGTGAATGTTTCCACTTGATTCCAAACAAGTTGTGAATATTTCCGTTTCACGCTAAAAAAGTTGTGAATGTTCCAATTTCATTCCAAACATGTTTTCAATGTTTACATTTCATTCAAAAGAAGTTGGGAATGTTTCAACTTCATTCCAAACTAGTTGTGAACGGTCTATTTCATTCCAAACAAGTTGTCAATGTTCCAATTTCATTCGAAACAAGTTGTGAATGTTCCAATTTCATTCCAAAGAAGTTGTGAATGTTTCCATTTCATTCCAAAGAACTTGTGAGTGTTTCCATTTCGTTCCAAACATGTGAATCTTTCCATTTCATTCCAAAGAAGATGTCAATGTTTCCGTATCATTCCAAACAAGTTGCGAATGTTTCAATTTCATTCCAAATAACTTGTGAAAGTTTCCATTTCACTCCAAACAACTTTTGAATGTTTCCAATCATTCCAAACTAGTGTGAATGTCCCCATTTCATTCTAAGAAAGTTGTGAATGTTTCAAGTTCTTTCCAAACAAGTTTTGGATGTTTCCATTTCATTCCAAACAACTTGTGACCAAACAAGTTCTGAATGTTTCCATTTCATGCCAAACAAGTTGTGAATGTTCAAATTTCATTCCAAACAAGTTGTGAATGTTTCCATTTCCTTCCAAACATGTTGTGACTGTTTCCTTTTCCTTCCAAAGAAGTTGTCATTCTTTCCATTTCATTCCAAACAAGTTATAAATGTTCCAATTTCACTCCAAACAAGTTGTGATTGTTTCCATTTCATTCCAAACAACTTGTGAATGTTTCCATTTCACTCCAAACAAGTTGTGAATGTTTCCATTTCATGCCAAACAAGTTGTGAATGTTACAATTTAATTCCAAACAAGCTGTGAATGTTTCCATTTCATTCCAAACAAGTTGTGAATGTTTCCATTTCATTCCGAATAAGTTTTGAATGTTTCCACTTTATTCCAAACAAGATGTGAATGTTTCCACTTGATTCCAAACAAGTTGTGAATGTTTCCGTTTCACGCCAAACAAGTTGTGAATGTTCCAATTTCATTCCAAACATGTTTTGAATGTTTACATTTCATTCAAAAGAAGTTCTGAATGTTTCCATTTCACTCCAAACAGGTTGTGAATGTTTCCATTTCATGCAAAACAAATGGTGAATGTTCCAATTTCATTCCAAACAAGTTATGAATGTTTCAATTTTATTCGAAAGAAGTTGTGAATGTTCCCATTTCATTGCCAAAGAAGTTATGAAGGTTTCCATTTCATGCCAAACAAGTTGTGAATGTTCCAATTTCATTCCAAACAAGCTGTGAATGTTTCCACTTCATTCCAAACAAGTTGTGAATGTTTCCATTTCATTCCGAATAAGTTTTGAATGTTTTCACTTCATTGCAAACAAGTTGTGAATGTTTCCACTTGATTCCAAACAAGTTGTGAATATTTCCGTTTCACGCTAAACAAGTTGTGAATGTTCCAATTTCATTCCAAACATGTTTTCAATGTTTACATTTCATTCAAAAGAAGTTGGGAATGTTTCAACTTCATTCCAAACTAGTTGTGAACGTTTCTATTTCATTCCAAACAAGTTGTCAATGTTCCAATTTCATGCGAAACAAGTTGTGAGTGTTCCAATTTCATTCCAAAGAAGTTGTGAATGTTTCCATTTCATTCCAAAGAATTTGTGAGTGTTTCCATTTCGTTCCAAACAAGTGAATCTTTCCATTTCATTCCAAAGAAGATGTCAATGTTTCCGTATCATTCCAAACAAGTTGCGAATGTTTCAATTTCATTCCAAATAACTTGTGAAAGTTTCCATTTCACTCCAAACAACTTTTGAATGTTTCCAATCATTCCAAACTAGTGTGAATGTCCCCATTTCATTCTAAGAAAGTTGTGAATGTTTCAAGTTCTTTCCAAACAAGTTTTGGATGTTTCCATTTCATTCCAAACAACTTGTGACCAAACAAGTTCTGAATGTTTCCATTTCATGCCAAACAAGTTGTGAATGTTCAAATTTCATTCCAAACAAGTTGTGAACGTTACCATTTCCTTCCAAACATGTTGTGACTGTTTCCTTTTCCATCCAAAGAAGTTGTCAATCTTTCCATTTCATTCCAAACAAGTTATAAATGTTCCAATTTCATTCCAAACAAGTTGTGATTGTTTCCATTTCATTCCAAACAACTTGTGAATGTTTCCATTTCACTCCAAACAAGTTGTGAATGTTTCCATTTCATGCCAAACAAGTTGTGAATGTTACAATTTAATTCCAAACAAGCTGTGAATGTTTCCATTTCATTCCAAACAAGTTGTGAATGTTTCCATTTCATTCCGAATAAGTTTTGAATGTTTCCACTTTATTCCAAACAAGATGTGAATGTTTCCACTTGATTCCAAACAAGTTGTGAATGTTTCCGTTTCACGCCAAACAAGTTGTGAATGTTCCAATTTCATTCCAAACATGTTTTGAATGTTTACATTTCATTCAAAAGAAGTTCTGAATGTTTCCATTTCACTCCAAACAGGTTGTGAATGTTTCCATTTCATGCAAAACAAATGGTGAATGTTCCAATTTCATTCCAAACAAGTTATGAATGTTTCAATTTTATTCGAAAGAAGTTGTGAATGTTCCCATTTCATTGCCAAAGAAGTTGTGAAGGTTTCCATTTCATGCCAAACAAGTTGTGAATGTTCCAATTTCATTCCAAACAAGCTGTGAATGTTTCCACTTCATTCCAAACAAGTTGTGAATGTTTCCATTTCATTCCGAATAAGTTTTGAATGTTTTCACTTCATTGCAAACAAGTTGTGAATGTTTCCACTTGATTCCAAACAAGTTGTGAATATTTCCGTTTCACGCTAAACAAGTTGTGAATGTTCCAATTTCATTCCAAACATGTTTTCAATGTTTACATTTCATTCAAAAGAAGTTGGGAATGTTTCAACTTCATTCCAAACTAGTTGTGAACGTTTCTATTTCATTCCAAACAAGTTGTCAATGTTCCAATTTCATTCGAAACAAGTTGTGAATGTTCCAATTTCATTCCAAAGAAGTTGTGAATGTTTCCATTTCATTCCAAAGAACTTGTGAGTGTTTCCATTTCGTTCCAAACATGTGAATCTTTCCATTTCATTCCAAAGAAGATGTCAATGTTTCCGTATCATTCCAAACAAGTTGCGAATGTTTCAATTTCATTCCAAATAACTTGTGAAAGTTTCCATTTCACTCCAAACAACTTTTGAATGTTTCCAATCATTCCAAACTAGTGTGAATGTCCCCATTTCATTCTAAGAAAGTTGTGAATGTTTCAAGTTCTTTCCAAACAAGTTTTGGATGTTTCCATTTCGTTCCAAACAACTTCTGACCAAACAAGTTCTGAATGTTTCCATTTCATGCCAAACAAGTTGTGAATGTTCAAATTTCATTCCAAACAAGTTGTGAATGTTTCCATTTCCTTCCAAACATGTTGTGACTGTTTCCTTTTCCTTCCAAAGAAGTTGTCAATCTTTCCATTTCATTCCAAACAAGTTATAAATGTTCCAATTTCACTCCAAACAAGTTGTGATTGTTTCCATTTCATTCCAAACAACTTGTGAATGTTTCCATTTCACTCCAAACAAGTTGTGAATGTTTCCATTTCATGCCAAACAAGTTGTGAATGTTACAATTTAATTCCAAACAAGCTGTGAATGTTTCCATTTCATTCCAAACAAGTTGTGAATGTTTCCATTTCATTCCGAATAAGTTTTGAATGTTTCCACTTTATTCCAAACAAGATGTGAATGTTTCCACTTGATTCCAAACAAGTTGTGAATGTTTCCGTTTCACGCCAAACAAGTTGTGAATGTTCCAATTTCATTCCAAACATGTTTTGAATGTTTACATTTCATTCAAAAGAAGTTCTGAATGTTTCCATTTCACTCCAAACAGGTTGTGAATGTTTCCATTTCATGCAAAACAAATGGTGAATGTTCCAATTTCATTCCAAACAAGTTATGAATGTTTCAATTTTATTCGAAAGAAGTTGTGAATGTTCCCATTTCATTGCCAAAGAAGTTGTGAAGGTTTCCATTTCATGCCAAACAAGTTGTGAATGTTCCAATTTCATTCCAAACAAGCTGTGAATGTTTCCACTTCATTCCAAACAAGTTGTGAATGTTTCCATTTCATTCCGAATAAGTTTTGAATGTTTTCACTTCATTGCAAACAAGTTGTGAATGTTTCCACTTGATTCCAAACAAGTTGTGAATATTTCCGTTTCACGCTAAACAAGTTGTGAATGTTCCAATTTCATTCCAAACATGTTTTCAATGTTTACATTTCATTCAAAAGAAGTTGGGAATGTTTCAACTTCATTCCAAACTAGTTGTGAACGTTTCTATTTCATTCCAAACAAGTTGTCAATGTTCCAATTTCATGCGAAACAAGTTGTGAATGTTCCAATTTCATTCCAAAGAAGTTGTGAATGTTTCCATTTCATTCCAAAGAACTTGTGAGTGTTTCCATTTCGTTCCAAACATGTGAATCTTTCCATTTCATTCCAAAGAAGATGTCAATGTTTCCGTATCATTCCAAACAAGTTGCGAATGTTTCAATTTCATTCCAAATAACTTGTGAAAGTTTCCATTTCACTCCAAACAACTTTTGAATGTTTCCAATCATTCCAAACTAGTGTGAATGTCCCCATTTCATTCTAAGAAAGTTGTGAATGTTTCAAGTTCTTTCCAAACAAGTTTTGGATGTTTCCATTTCATTCCAAACAACTTGTGACCAAACAAGTTCTGAATGTTTCCATTTCATGCCAAACAAGTTGTGAATGTTCAAATTTCATTCCAAACAAGTTGTGAATGTTTCCATTTCCTTCCAAACATGTTGTGACTGTTTCCTTTTCCTTCCAAAGAAGTTGTCAATCTTTCCATTTCATTCCAAACAAGTTATAAATGTTCCAATTTCACTCCAAACAAGTTGTGATTGTTTCCATTTCATTCCAAACAACTTGTGAATGTTTCCATTTCACTCCAAACAAGTTGTGAATGTTTCCATTTCATGCCAAACAAGTTGTGAATGTTACAATTTAATTCCAAACAAGCTGTGAATGTTTCCATTTCATTCCAAACAAGTTGTGAATGTTTCCATTTCATTCCGAATAAGTTTTGAATGTTTCCACTTTATTCCAAACAAGATGTGAATGTTTCCACTTGATTCCAAACAAGTTGTGAATGTTTCCGTTTCACGCCAAACAAGTTGTGAATGTTCCAATTTCATTCCAAACATGTTTTGAATGTTTACATTTCATTCAAAAGAAGTTCTGAATGTTTCCATTTCACTCCAAACAGGTTGTGAATGTTTCCATTTCATGCAAAACAAATGGTGAATGTTCCAATTTCATTCCAAACAAGTTATGAATGTTTCAATTTTATTCGAAAGAAGTTGTGAATGTTCCCATTTCATTGCCAAAGAAGTTGTGAAGGTTTCCATTTCATGCCAAACAAGTTGTGAATGTTCCAATTTCATTCCAAACAAGCTGTGAATGTTTCCACTTCATTCCAAACAAGTTGTGAATGTTTCCATTTCATTCCGAATAAGTTTTGAATGTTTTCACTTCATTGCAAACAAGTTGTGAATGTTTCCACTTGATTCCAAACAAGTTGTGAATATTTCCGTTTCACGCTAAACAAGTTGTGAATGTTCCAATTTCATTCCAAACATGTTTTCAATGTTTACATTTCATTCAAAAGAAGTTGGGAATGTTTCAACTTCATTCCAAACTAGTTGTGAACGTTTCTATTTCATTCCAAACAAGTTGTCAATGTTCCAATTTCATGCGAAACAAGTTGTGAATGTTCCAATTTCATTCCAAAGAAGTTGTGAATGTTTCCATTTCATTCCAAAGAACTTGTGAGTGTTTCCATTTCGTTCCAAACATGTGAATCTTTCCATTTCATTCCAAAGAAGATGTCAATGTTTCCGTATCATTCCAAACAAGTTGCGAATGTTTCAATTTCATTCCAAATAACTTGTGAAAGTTTCCATTTCACTCCAAACAACTTTTGAATGTTTCCAATCATTCCAAACTAGTGTGAATGTCCCCATTTCATTCTAAGAAAGTTGTGAATGTTTCAAGTTCTTTCCAAACAAGTTTTGGATGTTTCCATTTCATTCCAAACAACTTGTGACCAAACAAGTTCTGAATGTTTCCATTTCATGCCAAACAAGTTGTGAATGTTCAAATTTCATTCCAAACAAGTTGTGAATGTTTCCATTTCCTTCTAAACATGTTGTGACTGTTTCCTTTTCCTTCCAAAGAAGTTGTCAATCTTTCCATTTCATTCCAAACAAGTTATAAATGTTCCAATTTCACTCCAAACAAGTTGTGATTGTTTCCATTTCATTCCAAACAACTTGTGAATGTTTCCATTTCACTCCAAACAAGTTGTGAATGTTTCCATTTCATGCCAAACAAGTTGTGAATGTTACAATTTAATTCCAAACAAGCTGTGAATGTTTCCATTTCATTCCAAACAAGTTGTGAATGTTTCCATTTCATTCCGAATAAGTTTTGAATGTTTCCACTTTATTCCAAACAAGATGTGAATGTTTCCACTTGATTCCAAACAAGTTGTGAATGTTTCCGTTTCACGCCAAACAAGTTGTGAATGTTCCAATTTCATTCCAAACATGTTTTGAATGTTTACATTTCATTCAAAAGAAGTTCTGAATGTTTCCATTTCACTCCAAACAGGTTGTGAATGTTTCCATTTCATGCAAAACAAATGGTGAATGTTCCAATTTCATTCCAAACAAGTTATGAATGTTTCAATTTTATTCGAAAGAAGTTGTGAATGTTCCCATTTCATTGCCAAAGAAGTTGTGAAGGTTTCCATTTCATGCCAAACAAGTTGTGAATGTTCCAATTTCATTCCAAACAAGCTGTGAATGTTTCCACTTCATTCCAAACAAGTTGTGAATGTTTCCATTTCATTCCGAATAAGTTTTGAATGTTTTCACTTCATTGCAAACAAGTTGTGAATGTTTCCACTTGATTCCAAACAAGTTGTGAATATTTCCGTTTCACGCTAAACAAGTTGTGAATGTTCCAATTTCATTCCAAACATGTTTTCAATGTTTACATTTCATTCAAAAGAAGTTGGGAATGTTTCAACTTCATTCCAAACTAGTTGTGAACGTTTCTATTTCATTCCAAACAAGTTGTCAATGTTCCAATTTCATGCGAAACAAGTTGTGAATGTTCCAATTTCATTCCAAAGAAGTTGTGAATGTTTCCATTTCATTCCAAAGAACTTGTGAGTGTTTCCATTTCGTTCCAAACATGTGAATCTTTCCATTTCATTCCAAAGAAGATGTCAATGTTTCCGTATCATTCCAAACAAGTTGCGAATGTTTCAATTTCATTCCAAATAACTTGTGAAAGTTTCCATTTCACTCCAAACAACTTTTGAATGTTTCCAATCATTCCAAACTAGTGTGAATGTCCCCATTTCATTCTAAGAAAGTTGTGAATGTTTCAAGTTCTTTCCAAACAAGTTTTGGATGTTTCCATTTCATTCCAAACAACTTGTGACCAAACAAGTTCTGAATGTTTCCATTTCATGCCAAACAAGTTGTGAATGTTCAAATTTCATTCCAAACAAGTTGTGAATGTTTCCATTTCCTTCTAAACATGTTGTGACTGTTTCCTTTTCCTTCCAAAGAAGTTGTCAATCTTTCCATTTCATTCCAAACAAGTTATAAATGTTCCAATTTCACTCCAAACAAGTTGTGATTGTTTCCATTTCATTCCAAACAACTTGTGAATGTTTCCATTTCACTCCAAACAAGTTGTGAATGTTTCCATTTCATGCCAAACAAGTTGTGAATGTTACAATTTAATTCCAAACAAGCTGTGAATGTTTCCATTTCATTCCAAACAAGTTGTGAATGTTTCCATTTCATTCCGAATAAGTTTTGAATGTTTCCACTTTATTCCAAACAAGATGTGAATGTTTCCACTTGATTCCAAACAAGTTGTGAATGTTTCCGTTTCACGCCAAACAAGTTGTGAATGTTCCAATTTCATTCCAAACATGTTTTGAATGTTTACATTTCATTCAAAAGAAGTTCTGAATGTTTCCATTTCACTCCAAACAGGTTGTGAATGTTTCCATTTCATGCAAAACAAATGGTGAATGTTCCAATTTCATTCCAAACAAGTTATGAATGTTTCAATTTTATTCGAAAGAAGTTGTGAATGTTCCCATTTCATTGCCAAAGAAGTTGTGAAGGTTTCCATTTCATGCCAAACAAGTTGTGAATGTTCCAATTTCATTCCAAACAAGCTGTGAATGTTTCCACTTCATTCCAAACAAGTTGTGAATGTTTCCATTTCATTCCGAATAAGTTTTGAATGTTTTCACTTCATTGCAAACAAGTTGTGAATGTTTCCACTTGATTCCAAACAAGTTGTGAATATTTCCGTTTCACGCTAAACAAGTTGTGAATGTTCCAATTTCATTCCAAACATGTTTTCAATGTTTACATTTCATTCAAAAGAAGTTGGGAATGTTTCAACTTCATTCCAAACTAGTTGTGAACGTTTCTATTTCATTCCAAACAAGTTGTCAATGTTCCAATTTCATGCGAAACAAGTTGTGAATGTTCCAATTTCATTCCAAAGAAGTTGTGAATGTTTCCATTTCATTCCAAAGAACTTGTGAGTGTTTCCATTTCGTTCCAAACATGTGAATCTTTCCATTTCATTCCAAAGAAGATGTCAATGTTTCCGTATCATTCCAAACAAGTTGCGAATGTTTCAATTTCATTCCAAATAACTTGTGAAAGTTTCCATTTCACTCCAAACAACTTTTGAATGTTTCCAATCATTCCAAACTAGTGTGAATGTCCCCATTTCATTCTAAGAAAGTTGTGAATGTTTCAAGTTCTTTCCAAACAAGTTTTGGATGTTTCCATTTCATTCCAAACAACTTGTGACCAAACAAGTTCTGAATGTTTCCATTTCATGCCAAACAAGTTGTGAATGTTCAAATTTCATTCCAAACAAGTTGTGAATGTTTCCATTTCCTTCTAAACATGTTGTGACTGTTTCCTTTTCCTTCCAAAGAAGTTGTCAATCTTTCCATTTCATTCCAAACAAGTTATAAATGTTCCAATTTCACTCCAAACAAGTTGTGATTGTTTCCATTTCATTCCAAACAACTTGTGAATGTTTCCATTTCACTCCAAACAAGTTGTGAATGTTTCCATTTCATGCCAAACAAGTTGTGAATGTTACAATTTAATTCCAAACAAGCTGTGAATGTTTCCATTTCATTCCAAACAAGTTGTGAATGTTTCCATTTCATTCCGAATAAGTTTTGAATGTTTCCACTTTATTCCAAACAAGATGTGAATGTTTCCACTTGATTCCAAACAAGTTGTGAATGTTTCCGTTTCACGCCAAACAAGTTGTGAATGTTCCAATTTCATTCCAAACATGTTTTGAATGTTTACATTTCATTCAAAAGAAGTTCTGAATGTTTCCATTTCACTCCAAACAGGTTGTGAATGTTTCCATTTCATGCAAAACAAATGGTGAATGTTCCAATTTCATTCCAAACAAGTTATGAATGTTTCAATTTTATTCGAAAGAAGTTGTGAATGTTCCCATTTCATTGCCAAAGAAGTTGTGAAGGTTTCCATTTCATGCCAAACAAGTTGTGAATGTTCCAATTTCATTCCAAACAAGCTGTGAATGTTTCCACTTCATTCCAAACAAGTTGTGAATGTTTCCATTTCATTCCGAATAAGTTTTGAATGTTTTCACTTCATTGCAAACAAGTTGTGAATGTTTCCACTTGATTCCAAACAAGTTGTGAATATTTCCGTTTCACGCTAAACAAGTTGTGAATGTTCCAATTTCATTCCAAACATGTTTTCAATGTTTACATTTCATTCAAAAGAAGTTGGGAATGTTTCAACTTCATTCCAAACTAGTTGTGAACGTTTCTATTTCATTCCAAACAAGTTGTCAATGTTCCAATTTCATGCGAAACAAGTTGTGAATGTTCCAATTTCATTCCAAAGAAGTTGTGAATGTTTCCATTTCATTCCAAAGAACTTGTGAGTGTTTCCATTTCGTTCCAAACATGTGAATCTTTCCATTTCATTCCAAAGAAGATGTCAATGTTTCCGTATCATTCCAAACAAGTTGCGAATGTTTCAATTTCATTCCAAATAACTTGTGAAAGTTTCCATTTCACTCCAAACAACTTTTGAATGTTTCCAATCATTCCAAACTAGTGTGAATGTCCCCATTTCATTCTAAGAAAGTTGTGAATGTTTCAAGTTCTTTCCAAACAAGTTTTGGATGTTTCCATTTCATTCCAAACAACTTGTGACCAAACAAGTTCTGAATGTTTCCATTTCATGCCAAACAAGTTGTGAATGTTCAAATTTCATTCCAAACAAGTTGTGAATGTTTCCATTTCCTTCCAAACATGTTGTGACTGTTTCCTTTTCCTTCCAAAGAAGTTGTCAATCTTTCCATTTCATTCCAAACAAGTTATAAATGTTCCAATTTCACTCCAAACAAGTTGTGATTGTTTCCATTTCATTCCAAACAACTTGTGAATGTTTCCATTTCACTCCAAACAAGTTGTGAATGTTTCCATTTCATGCCAAACAAGTTGTGAATGTTACAATTTAATTCCAAACAAGCTGTGAATGTTTCCATTTCATTCCAAACAAGTTGTGAATGTTTCCATTTCATTCCGAATAAGTTTTGAATGTTTCCACTTTATTCCAAACAAGATGTGAATGTTTCCACTTGATTCCAAACAAGTTGTGAATGTTTCCGTTTCACGCCAAACAAGTTGTGAATGTTCCAATTTCATTCCAAACATGTTTTGAATGTTTACATTTCATTCAAAAGAAGTTCTGAATGTTTCCATTTCACTCCAAACAGGTTGTGAATGTTTCCATTTCATGCAAAACAAATGGTGAATGTTCCAATTTCATTCCAAACAAGTTATGAATGTTTCAATTTTATTCGAAAGAAGTTGTGAATGTTCCCATTTCATTGCCAAAGAAGTTGTGAAGGTTTCCATTTCATGCCAAACAAGTTGTGAATGTTCCAATTTCATTCCAAACAAGCTGTGAATGTTTCCACTTCATTCCAAACAAGTTGTGAATGTTTCCATTTCATTCCGAATAAGTTTTGAATGTTTTCACTTCATTGCAAACAAGTTGTGAATGTTTCCACTTGATTCCAAACAAGTTGTGAATATTTCCGTTTCACGCTAAACAAGTTGTGAATGTTCCAATTTCATTCCAAACATGTTTTCAATGTTTACATTTCATTCAAAAGAAGTTGGGAATGTTTCAACTTCATTCCAAACTAGTTGTGAACGTTTCTATTTCATTCCAAACAAGTTGTCAATGTTCCAATTTCATGCGAAACAAGTTGTGAATGTTCCAATTTCATTCCAAAGAAGTTGTGAATGTTTCCATTTCATTCCAAAGAACTTGTGAGTGTTTCCATTTCGTTCCAAACATGTGAATCTTTCCATTTCATTCCAAAGAAGATGTCAATGTTTCCGTATCATTCCAAACAAGTTGCCAATGTTTCAATTTCATTCCAAATAACTTGTGAAAGTTTCCATTTCACTCCAAACAACTTTTGAATGTTTCCAATCATTCCAAACTAGTGTGAATGTCCCCATTTCATTCTAAGAAAGTTGTGAATGTTTCAAGTTCTTTCCAAACAAGTTTTGGATGTTTCCATTTCATTCCAAACAACTTGTGACCAAACAAGTTCTGAATGTTTCCATTTCATGCCAAACAAGTTGTGAATGTTCAAATTTCATTCCAAACAAGTTGTGAATGTTTCCATTTCCTTCCAAACATGTTGTGATTGTTTCCTTTTCCTTCCAAAGAAGTTGTCAATCTTTCCATTTCATTCCAAACAAGTTATAAATGTTCCAATTTCATTCCAAACAAGTTGTGATTGTTTCCATTTCATTCCAAACAACTTGTGAATGTTTCCATTTCACTCCAAACAAGTTGTGAATGTTTCCATTTCATGCCAAACAAGTTGTGAATGTTACAATTTAATTCCAAACAAGCTGTGAATGTTTCCATTTCATTCCAAACAAGTTGTGAATGTTTCCATTTCATTCCGAATAAGTTTTGAATGTTTCCACTTTATTCCAAACAAGATGTGAATGTTTCCACTTGATTCCAAACAAGTTGTGAATGTTTCCGTTTCACGCCAAACAAGTTGTGAATGTTCCAATTTCATTCCAAACATGTTTTGAATGTTTACATTTCATTCAAAAGAAGTTCTGAATGTTTCCATTTCACTCCAAACAGGTTGTGAATGTTTCCATTTCATGCAAAACAAATGGTGAATGTTCCAATTTCATTCCAAACAAGTTATGAATGTTTCAATTTTATTCGAAAGAAGTTGTGAATGTTCCCATTTCATTGCCAAAGAAGTTGTGAAGGTTTCCATTTCATGCCAAACAAGTTGTGAATGTTCCAATTTCATTCCAAACAAGCTGTGAATGTTTCCACTTCATTCCAAACAAGTTGTGAATGTTTCCATTTCATTCCGAATAAGTTTTGAATGTTTTCACTTCATTGCAAACAAGTTGTGAATGTTTCCACTTGATTCCAAACAAGTTGTGAATATTTCCGTTTCACGCTAAACAAGTTGTGAATGTTCCAATTTCATTCCAAACATGTTTTCAATGTTTACATTTCATTCAAAAGAAGTTGGGAATGTTTCAACTTCATTCCAAACTAGTTGTGAACGTTTCTATTTCATTCCAAACAAGTTGTCAATGTTCCAATTTCATGCGAAACAAGTTGTGAATGTTCCAATTTCATTCCAAAGAAGTTGTGAATGTTTCCATTTCATTCCAAAGAACTTGTGAGTGTTTCCATTTCGTTCCAAACATGTGAATCTTTCCATTTCATTCCAAAGAAGATGTCAATGTTTCCGTATCATTCCAAACAAGTTGCGAATGTTTCAATTTCATTCCAAATAACTTGTGAAAGTTTCCATTTCACTCCAAACAACTTTTGAATGTTTCCAATCATTCCAAACTAGTGTGAATGTCCCCATTTCATTCTAAGAAAGTTGTGAATGTTTCAAGTTCTTTCCAAACAAGTTTTGGATGTTTCCATTTCATTCCAAACAACTTGTGACCAAACAAGTTCTGAATGTTTCCATTTCATGCCAAACAAGTTGTGAATGTTCAAATTTCATTCCAAACAAGTTGTGAATGTTTCCATTTCCTTCCAAACATGTTGTGACTGTTTCCTTTTCCTTCCAAAGAAGTTGTCAATCTTTCCATTTCATTCCAAACAAGTTATAAATGTTCCAATTTCACTCCAAACAAGTTGTGATTGTTTCCATTTCATTCCAAACAACTTGTGAATGTTTCCATTTCACTCCAAACAAGTTGTGAATGTTTCCATTTCATGCCAAACAAGTTGTGAATGTTACAATTTAATTCCAAACAAGCTGTGAATGTTTCCATTTCATTCCAAACAAGTTGTGAATGTTTCCATTTCATTCCGAATAAGTTTTGAATGTTTCCACTTTATTCCAAACAAGATGTGAATGTTTCCACTTGATTCCAAACAAGTTGTGAATGTTTCCGTTTCACGCCAAACAAGTTGTGAATGTTCCAATTTCATTCCAAACATGTTTTGAATGTTTACATTTCATTCAAAAGAAGTTCTGAATGTTTCCATTTCACTCCAAACAGGTTGTGAATGTTTCCATTTCATGCAAAACAAATGGTGAATGTTCCAATTTCATTCCAAACAAGTTATGAATGTTTCAATTTTATTCGAAAGAAGTTGTGAATGTTCCCATTTCATTGCCAAAGAAGTTGTGAAGGTTTCCATTTCATGCCAAACAAGTTGTGAATGTTCCAATTTCATTCCAAACAAGCTGTGAATGTTTCCACTTCATTCCAAACAAGTTGTGAATGTTTCCATTTCATTCCGAATAAGTTTTGAATGTTTTCACTTCATTGCAAACAAGTTGTGAATGTTTCCACTTGATTCCAAACAAGTTGTGAATATTTCCGTTTCACGCTAAACAAGTTGTGAATGTTCCAATTTCATTCCAAACATGTTTTCAATGTTTACATTTCATTCAAAAGAAGTTGGGAATGTTTCAACTTCATTCCAAACTAGTTGTGAACGTTTCTATTTCATTCCAAACAAGTTGTCAATGTTCCAATTTCATGCGAAACAAGTTGTGAATGTTCCAATTTCATTCCAAAGAAGTTGTGAATGTTTCCATTTCATTCCAAAGAACTTGTGAGTGTTTCCATTTCGTTCCAAACATGTGAATCTTTCCATTTCATTCCAAAGAAGATGTCAATGTTTCCGTATCATTCCAAACAAGTTGCCAATGTTTCAATTTCATTCCAAATAACTTGTGAAAGTTTCCATTTCACTCCAAACAACTTTTGAATGTTTCCAATCATTCCAAACTAGTGTGAATGTCCCCATTTCATTCTAAGAAAGTTGTGAATGTTTCAAGTTCTTTCCAAACAAGTTTTGGATGTTTCCATTTCATTCCAAACAACTTGTGACCAAACAAGTTCTGAATGTTTCCATTTCATGCCAAACAAGTTGTGAATGTTCAAATTTCATTCCAAACAAGTTGTGAATGTTTCCATTTCCTTCCAAACATGTTGTGATTGTTTCCTTTTCCTTCCAAAGAAGTTGTCAATCTTTCCATTTCATTCCAAACAAGTTATAAATGTTCCAATTTCATTCCAAACAAGTTGTGATTGTTTCCATTTCATTCCAAACAACTTGTGAATGTTTCCATTTCACTCCAAACAAGTTGTGAATGTTTCCATTTCATGCCAAACAAGTTGTGAATGTTACAATTTAATTCCAAACAAGCTGTGAATGTTTCCATTTCATTCCAAACAAGTTGTGAATGTTTCCATTTCATTCCGAATAAGTTTTGAATGTTTCCACTTTATTCCAAACAAGATGTGAATGTTTCCACTTGATTCCAAACAAGTTGTGAATGTTTCCGTTTCACGCCAAACAAGTTGTGAATGTTCCAATTTCATTCCAAACATGTTTTGAATGTTTACATTTCATTCAAAAGAAGTTCTGAATGTTTCCATTTCACTCCAAACAGGTTGTGAATGTTTCCATTTCATGCAAAACAAATGGTGAATGTTCCAATTTCATTCCAAACAAGTTATGAATGTTTCAATTTTATTCGAAAGAAGTTGTGAATGTTCCCATTTCATTGCCAAAGAAGTTGTGAAGGTTTCCATTTCATGCCAAACAAGTTGTGAATGTTCCAATTTCATTCCAAACAAGCTGTGAATGTTTCCACTTCATTCCAAACAAGTTGTGAATGTTTCCATTTCATTCCGAATAAGTTTTGAATGTTTTCACTTCATTGCAAACAAGTTGTGAATGTTTCCACTTGATTCCAAACAAGTTGTGAATATTTCCGTTTCACGCTAAACAAGTTGTGAATGTTCCAATTTCATTCCAAACATGTTTTCAATGTTTACATTTCATTCAAAAGAAGTTGGGAATGTTTCAACTTCATTCCAAACTAGTTGTGAACGTTTCTATTTCATTCCAAACAAGTTGTCAATGTTCCAATTTCATGCGAAACAAGTTGTGAATGTTCCAATTTCATTCCAAAGAAGTTGTGAATGTTTCCATTTCATTCCAAAGAACTTGTGAGTGTTTCCATTTCGTTCCAAACATGTGAATCTTTCCATTTCATTCCAAAGAAGATGTCAATGTTTCCGTATCATTCCAAACAAGTTGCGAATGTTTCAATTTCATTCCAAATAACTTGTGAAAGTTTCCATTTCACTCCAAACAACTTTTGAATGTTTCCAATCATTCCAAACTAGTGTGAATGTCCCCATTTCATTCTAAGAAAGTTGTGAATGTTTCAAGTTCTTTCCAAACAAGTTTTGGATGTTTCCATTTCATTCCAAACAACTTGTGACCAAACAAGTTCTGAATGTTTCCATTTCATGCCAAACAAGTTGTGAATGTTCAAATTTCATTCCAAACAAGTTGTGAATGTTTCCATTTCCTTCCAAACATGTTGTGACTGTTTCCTTTTCCTTCCAAAGAAGTTGTCAATCTTTCCATTTCATTCCAAACAAGTTATAAATGTTCCAATTTCACTCCAAACAAGTTGTGATTGTTTCCATTTCATTCCAAACAACTTGTGAATGTTTCCATTTCACTCCAAACAAGTTGTGAATGTTTCCATTTCATGCCAAACAAGTTGTGAATGTTACAATTTAATTCCAAACAAGCTGTGAATGTTTCCATTTCATTCCAAACAAGTTGTGAATGTTTCCATTTCATTCCGAATAAGTTTTGAATGTTTCCACTTTATTCCAAACAAGATGTGAATGTTTCCACTTGATTCCAAACAAGTTGTGAATGTTTCCGTTTCACGCCAAACAAGTTGTGAATGTTCCAATTTCATTCCAAACATGTTTTGAATGTTTACATTTCATTCAAAAGAAGTTCTGAATGTTTCCATTTCACTCCAAACAGGTTGTGAATGTTTCCATTTCATGCAAAACAAATGGTGAATGTTCCAATTTCATTCCAAACAAGTTATGAATGTTTCAATTTTATTCGAAAGAAGTTGTGAATGTTCCCATTTCATTGCCAAAGAAGTTGTGAAGGTTTCCATTTCATGCCAAACAAGTTGTGAATGTTCCAATTTCATTCCAAACAAGCTGTGAATGTTTCCACTTCATTCCAAACAAGTTGTGAATGTTTCCATTTCATTCCGAATAAGTTTTGAATGTTTTCACTTCATTGCAAACAAGTTGTGAATGTTTCCACTTGATTCCAAACAAGTTGTGAATATTTCCGTTTCACGCTAAACAAGTTGTGAATGTTCCAATTTCATTCCAAACATGTTTTCAATGTTTACATTTCATTCAAAAGAAGTTGGGAATGTTTCAACTTCATTCCAAACTAGTTGTGAACGTTTCTATTTCATTCCAAACAAGTTGTCAATGTTCCAATTTCATGCGAAACAAGTTGTGAATGTTCCAATTTCATTCCAAAGAAGTTGTGAATGTTTCCATTTCATTCCAAAGAACTTGTGAGTGTTTCCATTTCGTTCCAAACATGTGAATCTTTCCATTTCATTCCAAAGAAGATGTCAATGTTTCCGTATCATTCCAAACAAGTTGCCAATGTTTCAATTTCATTCCAAATAACTTGTGAAAGTTTCCATTTCACTCCAAACAACTTTTGAATGTTTCCAATCATTCCAAACTAGTGTGAATGTCCCCATTTCATTCTAAGAAAGTTGTGAATGTTTCAAGTTCTTTCCAAACAAGTTTTGGATGTTTCCATTTCATTCCAAACAACTTGTGACCAAACAAGTTCTGAATGTTTCCATTTCATGCCAAACAAGTTGTGAATGTTCAAATTTCATTCCAAACAAGTTGTGAATGTTTCCATTTCCTTCCAAACATGTTGTGATTGTTTCCTTTTCCTTCCAAAGAAGTTGTCAATCTTTCCATTTCATTCCAAACAAGTTATAAATGTTCCAATTTCATTCCAAACAAGTTGTGATTGTTTCCATTTCATTCCAAACAACTTGTGAATGTTTCCATTTCACTCCAAACAAGTTGTGAATGTTTCCATTTCATGCCAAACAAGTTGTGAATGTTACAATTTAATTCCAAACAAGCTGTGAATGTTTCCATTTCATTCCAAACAAGTTGTGAATGTTTCCATTTCATTCCGAATAAGTTTTGAATGTTTCCACTTTATTCCAAACAAGATGTGAATGTTTCCACTTGATTCCAAACAAGTTGTGAATGTTTCCGTTTCACGCCAAACAAGTTGTGAATGTTCCAATTTCATTCCAAACATGTTTTGAATGTTTACATTTCATTCAAAAGAAGTTCTGAATGTTTCCATTTCACTCCAAACAGGTTGTGAATGTTTCCATTTCATGCAAAACAAATGGTGAATGTTCCAATTTCATTCCAAACAAGTTATGAATGTTTCAATTTTATTCGAAAGAAGTTGTGAATGTTCCCATTTCATTGCCAAAGAAGTTGTGAAGGTTTCCATTTCATGCCAAACAAGTTGTGAATGTTCCAATTTCATTCCAAACAAGCTGTGAATGTTTCCACTTCATTCCAAACAAGTTGTGAATGTTTCCATTTCATTCCGAATAAGTTTTGAATGTTTTCACTTCATTGCAAACAAGTTGTGAATGTTTCCACTTGATTCCAAACAAGTTGTGAATATTTCCGTTTCACGCTAAACAAGTTGTGAATGTTCCAATTTCATTCCAAACATGTTTTCAATGTTTATATTTCATTCAAAAGAAGTTGGGAATGTTTCAACTTCATTCTAAACTAGTTGTGAACGTTTCTATTTCATTCCAAACAAGTTGTCAATGTTCCAATTTCATGCGAAACAAGTTGTGAATGTTCCAATTTCATTCCAAAGAAGTTGTGAATGTTTCCATTTCATTCCAAAGAACTTGTGAGTGTTTCCATTTCGTTCCAAACATGTGAATCTTTCCATTTCATTCCAAAGAAGATGTCAATGTTTCCGTATCATTCCAAACAAGTTGCGAATGTTTCAATTTCATTCCAAATAACTTGTGAAAGTTTCCATTTCACTCCAAACAACTTTTGAATGTTTCCAATCATTCCAAACTAGTGTGAATGTCCCCATTTCATTCTAAGAAAGTTGTGAATGTTTCAAGTTCTTTCCAAACAAGTTTTGGATGTTTCCATTTCATTCCAAACAAGTTATAAATGTTCCAATTTCATTCCAAACAAGTTGTGATTGTTTCCATTTCATTCCAAACAACTTGTGAATGTTTCCATTTCACTCCAAACAAGTTGTGAATGTTTCCATTTCATGCCAAACAAGTTGTGAATGTTACAATTTAATTCCAAACAAGCTGTGAATGTTTCCATTTCATTCCAAACAAGTTGTGAATGTTTCCATTTCATTCCGAATAAGTTTTGAATGTTTCCACTTTATTCCAAACAAGATGTGAATGTTTCCACTTGATTCCAAACAAGTTGTGAATGTTTCCGTTTCACGCCAAACAAGTTGTGAATGTTCCAATTTCATTCCAAACATGTTTTGAATGTTTACATTTCATTCAAAAGAAGTTCTGAATGTTTCCATTTCACTCCAAACAAGTTGTGAATGTTTCCATTTCATGCAAAACAAATGGTGAATGTTCCAATTTCATTCCAAACAAGTTATGAATGTTTCAATTTTATTCGAAAGAAGTTGTGAATGTTCCCATTTCATTGCCAAAGAAGTTGTGAAGGTTTCCATTTCATGCCAAACAAGTTGTGAATGTTCCAATTTCATTCCAAACAAGCTGTGAATGTTTCCACTTCATTCCAAACAAGTTGTGAATGTTTCCATTTCATTCCGAATAAGTTTTGAATGTTTTCACTTCATTGCAAACAAGTTGTGAATGTTTCCACTTGATTCCAAACAAGTTGTGAATATTTCCGTTTCACGATAAACAAGTTGTGAATGTTCCAATTTCATTCCAAACATGTTTTGAATGTTTACATTTCATTCAAAAGAAGTTGGGAATGTTTCAACTTCATTCCAAACTAGTTGTGAACGTTTCTATTTCATTCCAAACAAGTTGTCAATGTTCCAATTTCATGCGAAACAAGTTGTGAATGTTCCAATTTCATTCCAAAGAAGTTGTGAATGTTTCCATTTCATTCCAAAGAACTTGTGAGTGTTTCCATTTCGTTCCAAACATGTGAATCTTTCCATTTCATTCCAAAGAAGATGTCAATGTTTTCGTATCATTCCAAACAAGTTGCGAATGTTTCAATTTCATTCCAAATAACTTGTGAAAGTTTCCATTTCACTCCAAACAACTTTTGAATGTTTCCAATCATTCCAAACTAGTGTGAATGTCCCCATTTCATTCTAAGAAAGTTGTGAATGTTTCAAGTTCTTTCCAAACAAGTTTTGGATGTTTCCATTTCATTCCAAACAACTTGTGACCAAACAAGTTCTGAATGTTTCCATTTCATGCCAAACAAGTTGTGAATGTTCAAATTTCATTCCAAACAAGTTGTGAATGTTTCCATTTCCTTCCAAACATGTTGTGACTGTTTCCTTTTCCTTCCAAAGAAGTTGTCAATCTTTCCATTTCATTCCAAACAAGTTATAAATGTTCCAATTTCATTCCAAACAAGTTGTGATTGTTTCCATTTCATTCCAAACAACTTGTGAATGTTTCCATTTCACTCCAAACAAGTTGTGAATGTTTCCATTTCATGCCAAACAAGTTGTGAATGTTACAATTTAATTCCAAACAAGCTGTGAATGTTTCCATTTCATTCCAAACAAGTTGTGAATGTTTCCATTTCATTCCGAATAAGTTTTGAAGGTTTCCACTTTATTCCAAACAAGATGTGAATGTTTCCACTTGATTCCAAACAAGTTGTGAATGTTTCCGTTTCACACCAAACAAGTTGTGAATGTTCCAATTTCATTCCAAACATGTTTTGAATGTTTACATTTCATTCAAAAGAAGTTCTGACTGTTTCCATTTCACTCCAAACAAGTTGTGAATGTTTCCATTTCATGCAAAACAAATGGTGAATGTTCCAATTTCATTCCAAACAAGTTACGAATGTTTCAATTTTATTCGAAAGAAGTTGTGAATGTTCCCATTTCATTGCCAAAGAAGTTGTGAAGGTTTCCATTTCATGCCAAACAAGTTGTGAATGTTCCAATTTCATTCCAAACAAGCTGTGAATGTTTCCACTTCATTCCAGACAAGTTGTGAATGTTTCCATTTCATTCCGAATAAGTTTTGAATGTTTTCACTTCAATGCAAACAAGTTGTGAATGTTTCCACTTGATTCCAAACAAGTTGTGAATATTTCCGTTTCACGCTAAACAAGTTGTGAATGTTCCAATTTCATTCCAAACATGTTTTGAATGTTTACATTTCATTCAAAAGAAGTTGGGAATGTTTCAACTTCATTCCAAACTAGTTGTGAACGTTTCTATTTCATTCCAAACAAGTTGTCAATGTTCCAATTTCATGCGAAACAAGTTGTGAATGTTCCAATTTCATTCCAAAGAAGTTGTGAATGTTTCCATTTCATTCCAAAGAACTTGTGAGTGTTTCCATTTCGTTCCAAACATGTGAATCTTTCCATTTCATTCCAAAGAAGATGTCAATGTTTCCGTATCATTCCAAACAAGTTGCGAATGTTTCAATTTCATTCCAAATAACTTGTGAAAGTTTCCATTTCACTCCAAACAACTTTTGAATGTTTCCAATCATTCCAAACTAGTGTGAATGTCCCCATTTCATTCTAAGAAAGTTGTGAATGTTTCAAGTTCTTTCCAAACAAGTTTTGGATGTTTCCATTTCATTCCAAACAAGTTATAAATGTTCCAATTTCATTCCAAACAAGTTGTGATTGTTTCCATTTCATTCCAAACAACTTGTGAATGTTTCCATTTCACTCCAAACAAGTTGTGAATGTTTCCATTTCATGCCAAACAAGTTGTGAATGTTACAATTTAATTCCAAACAAGCTGTGAATGTTTCCATTTCATTCCAAACAAGTTGTGAATGTTTCCATTTCATTCCGAATAAGTTTTGAATGTTTCCACTTTATTCCAAACAAGATGTGAATGTTTCCACTTGATTCCAAACAAGTTGTGAATGTTTCCGTTTCACGCCAAACAAGTTGTGAATGTTCCAATTTCATTCCAAACATGTTTTGAATGTTTACATTTCATTCAAAAGAAGTTCTGAATGTTTCCATTTCACTCCAAACAAGTTGTGAATGTTTCCATTTCATGCAAAACAAATGGTGAATGTTCCAATTTCATTCCAAACAAGTTATGAATGTTTCAATTTTATTCGAAAGAAGTTGTGAATGTTCCCATTTCATTGCCAAAGAAGTTGTGAAGGTTTCCATTTCATGCCAAACAAGTTGTGAATGTTCCAATTTCATTCCAAACAAGCTGTGAATGTTTCCACTTCATTCCAAACAAGTTGTGAATGTTTCCATTTCATTCCGAATAAGTTTTGAATGTTTTCACTTCATTGCAAACAAGTTGTGAATGTTTCCACTTGATTCCAAACAAGTTGTGAATATTTCCGTTTCACGATAAACAAGTTGTGAATGTTCCAATTTCATTCCAAACATGTTTTGAATGTTTACATTTCATTCAAAAGAAGTTGGGAATGTTTCAACTTCATTCCAAACTAGTTGTGAACGTTTCTATTTCATTCCAAACAAGTTGTCAATGTTCCAATTTCATGCGAAACAAGTTGTGAATGTTCCAATTTCATTCCAAAGAAGTTGTGAATGTTTCCATTTCATTCCAAAGAACTTGTGAGTGTTTCCATTTCGTTCCAAACATGTGAATCTTTCCATTTCATTCCAAAGAAGATGTCAATGTTTTCGTATCATTCCAAACAAGTTGCGAATGTTTCAATTTCATTCCAAATAACTTGTGAAAGTTTCCATTTCACTCCAAACAACTTTTGAATGTTTCCAATCATTCCAAACTAGTGTGAATGTCCCCATTTCATTCTAAGAAAGTTGTGAATGTTTCAAGTTCTTTCCAAACAAGTTTTGGATGTTTCCATTTCATTCCAAACAACTTGTGACCAAACAAGTTCTGAATGTTTCCATTTCATGCCAAACAAGTTGTGAATGTTCAAATTTCATTCCAAACAAGTTGTGAATGTTTCCATTTCCTTCCAAACATGTTGTGACTGTTTCCTTTTCCTTCCAAAGAAGTTGTCAATCTTTCCATTTCATTCCAAACAAGTTATAAATGTTCCAATTTCATTCCAAACAAGTTGTGATTGTTTCCATTTCATTCCAAACAACTTGTGAATGTTTCCATTTCACTCCAAACAAGTTGTGAATGTTTCCATTTCATGCCAAACAAGTTGTGAATGTTACAATTTAATTCCAAACAAGCTGTGAATGTTTCCATTTCATTCCAAACAAGTTGTGAATGTTTCCATTTCATTCCGAATAAGTTTTGAAGGTTTCCACTTTATTCCAAACAAGATGTGAATGTTTCCACTTGATTCCAAACAAGTTGTGAATGTTTCCGTTTCACACCAAACAAGTTGTGTATGTTCCAATTTCATTCCAAACATGTTTTGAATGTTTACATTTCATTCAAAAGAAGTTCTGACTGTTTCCATTTCACTCCAAACAAGTTGTGAATGTTTCCATTTCATGCAAAACAAATGGTGAATGTTCCAATTTCATTCCAAACAAGTTATGAATGTTTCAATTTTATTCGAAAGAAGTTGTGAATGTTCCCATTTCATTGCCAAAGAAGTTGTGAAGGTTTCCATTTCATGCCAAACAAGTTGTGAATGTTCCAATTTCATTCCAAACAAGCTGTGAATGTTTCCACTTCATTCCAGACAAGTTGTGAATGTTTCCATTTCATTCCGAATAAGTTTTGAATGTTTTCACTTCAATGCAAACAAGTTGTGAATGTTTCCACTTGATTCCAAACAAGTTGTGAATATTTCCGTTTCACGCTAAACAAGTTGTGAATGTTCCAATTTCATTCCAAACATGTTTTGAATGTTTACATTTCATTCAAAAGAAGTTGGGAATGTTTCAACTTCATTCCAAACTAGTTGTGAACGTTTCTATTTCATTCCAAACAAGTTGTCAATGTTCCAATTTCATGCGAAACAAGTTGTGAATGTTCCAATTTCATTCCAAAGAAGTTGTGAATGTTTCCATTTCATTCCAAAGAACTTGTGAGTGTTTCCATTTCGTTCCAAACATGTGAATCTTTCCATTTCATTCCAAAGAAGATGTCAATGTTTCCGTATCATTCCAAACAAGTTGCCAATGTTTCAATTTCATTCCAAATAACTTGTGAAAGTTTCCATTTCACTCCAAACAACTTTTGAATGTTTCCAATCATTCCAAACTAGTGTGAATGTCCCCATTTCATTCTAAGAAAGTTGTGAATGTTTCAAGTTCTTTCCAAACAAGTTTTGGATGTTTCCATTTCATTCCAAACAACTTGTGACCAAACAAGTTCTGAATGTTTCCATTTCATGCCAAACAAGTTGTGAATGTTCAAATTTCATTCCAAACAAGTTGTGAATGTTTCCATTTCCTTCCAAACATGTTGTGACTGTTTCCTTTTCCTTCCAAAGAAGTTGTCAATCTTTCCATTTCATTCCAAACAAGTTATAAATGTTCCAATTTCATTCCAAACAAGTTGTGATTGTTTCCATTTCATTCCAAACAACTTGTGAATGTTTCCATTTCACTCCAAACAAGTTGTGAATGTTTCCATTTCATGCCAAACAAGTTGTGAATGTTACAATTTAATTCCAAACAAGCTGTGAATGTTTCCATTTCATTCCAAACAAGTTGTGAATGTTTCCATTTCATTCCGAATAAGTTTTGAATGTTTCCACTTTATTCCAAACAAGATGTGAATGTTTCCACTTGATTCCAAACAAGTTGTGAATGTTTCCGTTTCACGCCAAACAAGTTGTGAATGTTCCAATTTCATTCCAAACATGTTTTGAATGTTTACATTTCATTCAAAAGAAGTTCTGAATGTTTCCATTTCACTCCAAACAGGTTGTGAATGTTTCCATTTCATGCAAAACAAATGGTGAATGTTCCAATTTCATTCCAAACAAGTTATGAATGTTTCAATTTTATTCGAAAGAAGTTGTGAATGTTCCCATTTCATTGCCAAAGAAGTTGTGAAGGTTTCCATTTCATGCCAAACAAGTTGTGAATGTTCCAATTTCATTCCAAACAAGCTGTGAATGTTTCCACTTCATTCCAAACAAGTTGTGAATGTTTCCATTTCATTCCGAATAAGTTTTGAATGTTTTCACTTCATTGCAAACAAGTTGTGAATGTTTCCACTTGATTCCAAACAAGTTGTGAATATTTCCGTTTCACGCTAAACAAGTTGTGAATGTTCCAATTTCATTCCAAACATGTTTTGAATGTTTATATTTCATTCAAAAGAAGTTGGGAATGTTTCAACTTCATTCTAAACTAGTTGTGAACGTTTCTATTTCATTCCAAACAAGTTGTCAATGTTCCAATTTCATGCGAAACAAGTTGTGAATGTTCCAATTTCATTCCAAAGAAGTTGTGAACGTTTCCATTTCATTCCAAAGAACTTGTGAGTGTTTCCATTTCGTTCCAAACATGTGAATCTTTCCATTTCATTCCAAAGAAGATGTCAATGTTTCCGTATCATTCCAAACAAGTTGCGAATGTTTCAATTTCATTCCAAATAACTTGTGAAAGTTTCCATTTCACTCCAAACAACTTTTGAATGTTTCCAATCATTCCAAACTAGTGTGAATGTCCCCATTTCATTCTAAGAAAGTTGTGAATGTTTCAAGTTCTTTCCAAAC
The DNA here is from genome assembly GCA_039654915.1 of Aquilaria yunnanensis. Taxonomy (NCBI): domain Eukaryota; kingdom Viridiplantae; phylum Streptophyta; class Magnoliopsida; order Malvales; family Thymelaeaceae; genus Aquilaria; species Aquilaria yunnanensis. Next base: position 46,130,363 of record CM077595.1, read on the forward strand.
AAGTTTTGGATGTTTCCATTTCATTCCAAACAAGTTATAAACGTTCCAATTTCATTCCAAACAAGTTGTGATTGTTTCCATTTCATTCCAAACAACTTGTGAATGTTTCCATTTCACTCCAAACAAGTTGTGAATGTTTCCATTTCATGCCAAACAAGTTGTGAATGTTCCAATTTCATTCCAAACAAGCTGTGAATGTTTCCACTTCATTCCAAACAAGTTGTGAATGTTTCCATTTCATTCCGAATAAGTTTTGAATGTTTCCACTTTATTCCAAACAAGAAGTGAATGTTTCCACTTGATTCCAAACAAGTTGTGAATGTTTCCGTTTCACGCCAAACAAGTTGTGAATGTTCCAATTTCATTCCAAACATGTTTCGAATGTTTACATTTCATTCAAAAGAAGTTCTGAATGTTTCCATTTCACTCCAAACAAGTTGTGAATGTTTCCATTTCATGCAAAACAAATGGTGAATGTTCCAATTTCATTCCAAACAAGTTATGAATGTTTCAATTTTATTCGAAAGAAGTTGTGAATGTTCCCATTTCATTGCCAAAGAAGTTGTGAAGGTTTCCATTTCATGCCAAACAAGTTGTGAATGTTCCAATTTCATTCCAAACAAGCTGTGAATGTTTCCACTTCATTCCAAACAAGTTGTGAATGTTTCCATTTCATTCCGAATAAGTTTTGAATGTTTTCACTTCATTGCAAACAAGTTGTGAATGTTTCCACTTGATTCCAAACAAGTTGTGAATATTTCCGTTTCACGATAAACAAGTTGTGAATGTTCCAATTTCATTCCAAACATGTTTTGAATGTTTACATTTCATTCAAAAGAAGTTGGGAATGTTTCAACTTCATTCCAAACTAGTTGTGAACGTTTCTATTTCATTCCAAACAAGTTGTCAATGTTCCAATTTCATGCGAAACAAGTTGTGAATGTTCCAATTTCATTCCAAAGAAGTTGTGAATGTTTCCATTTCATTCCAAAGAACTTGTGAGTGTTTCCATTTCGTTCCAAACATGTGAATCTTTCCATTTCATTCCAAAGAAGATGTCAATGTTTCCGTATCATTCCAAACAAGTTGCCAATGTTTCAATTTCATTCCAAATAACTTGTGAAAGTTTCCATTTCACTCCAAACAACTTTTGAATGTTTCCAATCATTCCAAACTAGTGTGAATGTCCCCATTTCATTCTAAGAAAGTTGTGAATGTTTCAAGTTCTTTCCAAACAAGTTTTGGATGTTTCCATTTCATTCCAAACAACTTGTGACCAAACAAGTTCTGAATGTTTCCATTTCATGCCAAACAAGTTGTGAATGTTCAAATTTCATTCCAAACAAGTTGTGAACGTTACCATTTCCTTCCAAACATGTTGTGACTGTTTCCTTTTCCTTCCAAAGAAGTTGTCAATCTTTCCATTTCATTCCAAACAAGTTATAAATGTTCCAATTTCATTCCAAACAAGTTGTGATTGTTTCCATTTCATTGCAAACAACTTGTGAATGTTTCCATTTCACTCCAAACAAGTTGTGAATGTTTCCATTTCATGCCAAACAAGTTGTGAATGTTACAATTTAATTCCAAACAAGCTGTGAATGTTTCCATTTCATTCCAAACAAGTTGTGAATGTTTCCATTTCATTCCGAATAAGTTTTGAATGTTTCCACTTTATTCCAAACAAGATGTGAATGTTTCCACTTGATTCCAAACAAGTTGTGAATGTTTCCGTTTCACGCCAAACAAGTTGTGAATGTTCCAATTTCATTCCAAACATGTTTTGAATGTTTACATTTCATTCAAAAGAAGTTCTGAATGTTTCCATTTCACTCCAAACAGGTTGTGAATGTTTCCATTTCATGCAAAACAAATGGTGAATGTTCCAATTTCATTCCAAACAAGTTATGAATGTTTCAATTTTATTCGAAAGAAGTTGTGAATGTTCCCATTTCATTGCCAAATAAGTTGTGAAGGTTTCCATTTCATGCCAAACAAGTTGTGAATGTTCCAATTTCATTCCAAACAAGCTGTGAATGTTTCCACTTCATTACAAACAAGTTGTGAATGTTTCCATTTCATTCCGAATAAGTTTTGAATGTTTTCACTTCATTGCAAACAAGTTGTGAATGTTTCCACTTGATTCCAAACAAGTTGTGAATATTTCCGTTTCACGATAAACAAGTTGTGAATGTTCCAATTTCATTCCAAACATGTTTTGAATGTTTACATTTCATTCAAAAGAAGTTGGGAATGTTTCAACTTCATTCCAAACTAGTTGTGAACGTTTCTATTTCATTCCAAACAAGTTGTCAATGTTCCAATTTCATGCGAAACAAGTTGTGAGTGTTCCAATTTCATTCCAAAGAAGTTGTGAATGTTTCCATTTCATTCCAAAGAATTTGTGAGTGTTTCCATTTCGTTCCAAACAAGTGAATCTTTCCATTTCATTCCAAAGAAGATGTCAATGTTTCCGTATCATTCCAAACAAGTTGCGAATGTTTCAATTTCATTCCAAATAACTTGTGAAAGTTTCCATTTCACTCCAAACAACTTTTGAATGTTTCCAATCATTCCAAACTAGTGTGAATGTCCCCATTTCATTCTAAGAAAGTTGTGAATGTTTCAAGTTCTTTCCAAACAAGTTTTGGATGTTTCCATTTCATTCCAAACAACTTGTGACCAAACAAGTTCTGAATGTTTCCATTTCATGCCAAACAAGTTGTGAATGTTCAAATTTCATTCCAAACAAGTTGTGAACGTTACCATTTCCTTCCAAACATGTTGTGACTGTTTCCTTTTCCATCCAAAGAAGTTGTCAATCTTTCCATTTCATTCCAAACAAGTTATAAATGTTCCAATTTCATTCCAAACAAGTTGTGATTGTTTTCATTTCATTCCAAACAACTTGTGAATGTTTCCATTTCACTCCAAACAAGTTGTGAATGTTTCCATTTCATGCCAAACAAGTTGTGAATGTTACAATTTAATTCCAAACAAGCTGTGAATGTTTCCATTTCATTCCAAACAAGTTGTGAATGTTTCCATTTCATTCCGAATAAGTTTTGAATGTTTCCACTTTATTCCAAACAAGATGTGAATGTTTCCACTTGATTCCAAACAAGTTGTGAATGTTTCCGTTTCACGCCAAACAAGTTGTGAATGTTCCAATTTCATTCCAAACATGTTTTGAATGTTTACATTTCATTCAAAAGAAGTTCTGAATGTTTCCATTTCACTCCAAACAGGTTGTGAATGTTTCCATTTCATGCAAAACAAATGGTGAATGTTCCAATTTCATTCCAAACAAGTTATGAATGTTTCAATTTTATTCGAAAGAAGTTGTGAATGTTCCCATTTCATTGCCAAATAAGTTGTGAAGGTTTCCATTTCATGCCAAACAAGTTGTGAATGTTCCAATTTCATTCCAAACAAGCTGTGAATGTTTCCACTTCATTACAAACAAGTTGTGAATGTTTCCATTTCATTCCGAATAAGTTTTGAATGTTTTCACTTCATTGCAAACAAGTTGTGAATGTTTCCACTTGATTCCAAACAAGTTGTGAATATTTCCGTTTCACGATAAACAAGTTGTGAATGTTCCAATTTCATTCCAAACATGTTTTGAATGTTTACATTTCATTCAAAAGAAGTTGGGAATGTTTCAACTTCATTCCAAACTAGTTGTGAACGTTTCTATTTCATTCCAAACAAGTTGTCAATGTTCCAATTTCATGCGAAACAAGTTGTGAATGTTCCAACTTCATTCCAAAGAAGTTGTGAATGTTTCCATTTCATTCCAAAGAATTTGTGAGTGTTTCCATTTCGTTCCAAACAAGTGAATCTTTCCATTTCATTCCAAAGAAGATGTCAATGTTTCCGTATCATTCCAAACAAGTTGCGAATGTTTCAATTTCATTCCAAATAACTTGTGAAAGTTTCCATTTCACTCCAAACAACTTTTGAATGTTTCCAATCATTCCAAACTAGTGTGAATGTCCCCATTTCATTCTAAGAAAGTTGTGAATGTTTCAAGTTCTTTCCAAACAAGTTTTGGATGTTTCCATTTCATTCCAAACAACTTGTGACCAAACAAGTTCTGAATGTTTCCATTTCATGCCAAACAAGTTGTGAATGTTCAAATTTCATTCCAAACAAGTTGTGAATGTTTCCATTTCCTTCCAAACATGTTGTGACTGTTTCCTTTTCCATCCAAAGAAGTTGTCAATCTTTCCATTTCATTCCAAACAAGTTATAAATGTTCCAATTTCATTCCAAACAAGTTGTGATTGTTTCCATTTCATTCCAAACAACTTGTGAATGTTTCCATTTCACTCCAAACAAGTTGTGAATGTTTCCATTTCATGCCAAACAAGTTGTGAATGTTACAATTTAATTCCAAACAAGCTGTGAATGTTTCCATTTCATTCCAAACAAGTTGTGAATGTTTCCATTTCATTCCGAATAAGTTTTGAATGTTTCCACTTTATTCCAAACAAGATGTGAATGTTTCCACTTGATTCCAAACAAGTTGTGAATGTTTCCGTTTCACGCCAAACAAGTTGTGAATGTTCCAATTTCATTCCAAACATGTTTTGAATGTTTACATTTCATTCAAAACAAGTTCTGAATGTTTCCATTTCACTCCAAACAAGTTGTGAATGTTTCCATTTCATGCAAAAAAAATGGTGAATGTTCCAATTTCATTCCAAACAAGTTATGAATGTTTCAATTTTATTCGAAAGAAGTTGTGAATGTTCCCATTTCATTGCCAAATAAGTTGTGAAGGTTTCCATTTCATGCCAAACAAGTTGTGAATGTTCCAATTTCATTCCAAACAAGCTGTGAATGTTTCCACGTCATTCCAAACAAGTTGTGAATGTTTCCATTTCATTCCGAATAAGTTTTGAATGTTTTCACTTCACTGCAAACAAGTTGTGAATGTTTCCACTTGATTCCAAACAAGTTGTGAATATTTCCGTTTCACGATAAACAAGTTGTGAATGTTCCAATTTCATTCCAAACATGTTTTGAATGTTTACATTTCATTCAAAAGAAGTTGGGAATGTTTCAACTTCATTCCAAACTAGTTGTGAACATTTCTATTTCATTCCAAACAAGTTGTCAATGTTCCAATTTCATGCGAAACAAGTTGTGAGTGTTCCAATTTCATTCCAAAGAAGTTGTGAATGTTTCCATTTCATTCCAAAGAGCTTGTGAGTGTTTCCATTTCGTTCCAAACATGTGAATCTTTCCATTTCATTCCGAAGAAGATGTCAATGTTTCCGTATCATTCCAAACAAGTTGCGAATGTTTCAATTTCATTCCAAATAACTTGTGAAAGTTTCCATTTCACTCCAAACAACTTTTGAATGTTTCCAATCATTCCAAACTAGTGTGAATGTCCCCATTTCATTCTAAGAAAGTTGTGAATGTTTCAAGTTCTTTCCAAACAAGTTTTGGATGTTTCCATTTCATTCCAAACAACTTGTGACCAAACAAGTTCTGAATGTTTCCATTTCATGCCAAACAAGTTGTGAATGTTCAAATTTCATTCCAAACAAGTTGTGAACGTTACCATTTCCTTCCAAACATGTTGTGACTGTTTCCTTTTCCTTCCAAAGCAGTTGTCAATCTTTCCATTTCATTCCAAACAAGTTATAAATGTTCCAATTTCATTCCAAACAAGTTGTGATTGTTTCCATTTCATTGCAAACAACTTGTGAATGTTTCCATTTCACTCCAAACAAGTTGTGAATGTTTCCATTTCATGCCAAACAAGTTGTGAATGTTACAATTTAATTCCAAACAAGCTGTGAATGTTTCCATTTCATTCCAAACAAGTTGTGAATGTTTCCATTTCATTCCGAATAAGTTTTGAATGTTTCCACTTTATTCCAAACAAGATGTGAATGTTTCCACTTGATTCCAAACAAGTTGTGAATGTTTCCGTTTCACGCCAAACAAGTTGTCAATGTTCCAATTTCATTCCAAACATGTTTTGAATGTTTACATTTCATTCAAAAGAAGTTCTGACTGTTTCCATTTCACTCCAAACAAGTTGTGAATGTTTCCATTTCATGCAAAACAAATGGTGAATGTTCCAATTTCATTCCAAACAAGTTATGAATGTTTCAATTTTATTCGAAAGAAGTTGTGAATGTTCCCATTTCATTGCCAAAGAAGTTGTGAAGGTTTCCATTTCATGCCAAACAAGTTGTGAATGTTCCAATTTCATTCCAAACAAGCTGTGAATGTTTCCACTTCATTCCAGACAAGTTGTGAATGTTTCCATTTCATTCCGAATAAGTTTTGAATGTTTTCACTTCAATGCAAACAAGTTGTGAATGTTTCCACTTGATTCCAAACAAGTTGTGAATATTTCCGTTTCACGCTAAACAAGTTGTGAATGTTCCAATTTCATTCCAAACATGTTTTGAATGTTTACATTTCATTCAAAAGAAGTTGGGAATGTTTCAACTTCATTCCAAACTAGTTGTGAACGTTTCTATTTCATTCCAAACAAGTTGTCAATGTTCCAATTTCATGCGAAACAAGTTGTGAATGTTCCAATTTCATTCCAAAGAAGTTGTGAATGTTTCCATTTCATTCCAAAGAACTTGTGAGTGTTTCCATTTCGTTCCAAACATGTGAATCTTTCCATTTCATTCCAAAGAAGATGTCAATGTTTCCGTATCATTCCAAACAAGTTGCCAATGTTTCAATTTCATTCCAAATAACTTGTGAAAGTTTCCATTTCACTCCAAACAACTTTTGAATGTTTCCAATCATTCCAAACTAGTGTGAATGTCCCCATTTCATTCTAAGAAAGTTGTGAATGTTTCAAGTTCTTTCCAAACAAGTTTTGGATGTTTCCATTTCATTCCAAACAACTTGTGACCAAACAAGTTCTGAATGTTTCCATTTCATGCCAAACAAGTTGTGAATGTTCAAATTTCATTCCAAACAAGTTGTGAATGTTTCCATTTCCTTCCAAACATGTTGTGACTGTTTCCTTTTCCTTCCAAAGAAGTTGTCAATCTTTCCATTTCATTCCAAACAAGTTATAAATGTTCCAATTTCATTCCAAACAAGTTGTGATTGTTTCCATTTCATTCCAAACAACTTGTGAATGTTTCCATTTCACTCCAAACAAGTTGTGAATGTTTCCATTTCATGCCAAACAAGTTGTGAATGTTACAATTTAATTCAAAACAAGCTGTGAATGTTTCCATTTCATTCCAAACAAGTTGTGAATGTTTCCATTTCATTCCGAATAAGTTTTGAATGTTTCCACTTTATTCCAAACAAGATGTGAATGTTTCCACTTGATTCCAAACAAGTTGTGAATGTTTCCGTTTCACGCCAAACAAGTTGTGAATGTTCCAATTTCATTCCAAACATGTTTTGAATGTTTACATTTCATTCAAAAGAAGTTCTGAATGTTTCCATTTCACTCCAAACAGGTTGTGAATGTTTCCATTTCATGCAAAACAAATGGTGAATGTTCCAATTTCATTCCAAACAAGTTATGAATGTTTCAATTTTATTCGAAAGAAGTTGTGAATGTTCCCATTTCATTGCCAAAGAAGTTGTGAAGGTTTCCATTTCATGCCAAACAAGTTGTGAATGTTCCAATTTCATTCCAAACAAGCTGTGAATGTTTCCACTTCATTCCAAACAAGTTGTGAATGTTTCCATTTCATTCCGAATAAGTTTTGAATGTTTTCACTTCATTGCAAACAAGTTGTGAATGTTTCCACTTGATTCCAAACAAGTTGTGAATATTTCCGTTTCACGCTAAACAAGTTGTGAATGTTCCAATTTCATTCCAAACATGTTTTGAATGTTTATATTTCATTCAAAAGAAGTTGGGAATGTTTCAACTTCATTCTAAACTAGTTGTGAACGTTTCTATTTCATTCCAAACAAGTTGTCAATGTTCCAATTTCATGCGAAACAAGTTGTGAATGTTCCAATTTCATTCCAAAGAAGTTGTGAACGTTTCCATTTCATTCCAAAGAACTTGTGAGTGTTTCCATTTCGTTCCAAACATGTGAATCTTTCCATTTCATTCCAAAGAAGATGTCAATGTTTCCGTATCATTCCAAACAAGTTGCGAATGTTTCAATTTCATTCCAAATAACTTGTGAAAGTTTCCATTTCACTCCAAACAACTTTTGAATGTTTCCAATCATTCCAAACTAGTGTGAATGTCCCCATTTCATTCTAAGAAAGTTGTGAATGTTTCAAGTTCTTTCCAAACAAGTTTTGGATGTTTCCATTTCATTCCAAACAAGTTATAAACGTTCCAATTTCATTCCAAACAAGTTGTGATTGTTTCCATTTCATTCCAAACAACTTGTGAATGTTTCCATTTCACTCCAAACAAGTTGTGAATGTTTCCATTTCATGCCAAACAAGTTGTGAATGTTCCAATTTCATTCCAAACAAGCTGTGAATGTTTCCACTTCATTCCAAACAAGTTGTGAATGTTTCCATTTCATTCCGAATAAGTTTTGAATGTTTCCACTTTATTCCAAACAAGAAGTGAATGTTTCCACTTGATTCCAAACAAGTTGTGAATGTTTCCGTTTCACGCCAAACAAGTTGTGAATGTTCCAATTTCATTCCAAACATGTTTCGAATGTTTACATTTCATTCAAAAGAAGTTCTGAATGTTTCCATTTCACTCCAAACAAGTTGTGAATGTTTCCATTTCATGCAAAACAAATGGTGAATGTTCCAATTTCATTCCAAACAAGTTATGAATGTTTCAATTTTATTCGAAAGAAGTTGTGAATGTTCCCATTTCATTGCCAAAGAAGTTGTGAAGGTTTCCATTTCATGCCAAACAAGTTGTGAATGTTCCAATTTCATTCCAAACAAGCTGTGAATGTTTCCACTTCATTCCAAACAAGTTGTGAATGTTTCCATTTCATTCCGAATAAGTTTTGAATGTTTTCACTTCATTGCAAACAAGTTGTGAATGTTTCCACTTGATTCCAAACAAGTTGTGAATATTTCCGTTTCACGATAAACAAGTTGTGAATGTTCCAATTTCATTCCAAACATGTTTTGAATGTTTACATTTCATTCAAAAGAAGTTGGGAATGTTTCAACTTCATTCCAAACTAGTTGTGAACGTTTCTATTTCATTCCAAACAAGTTGTCAATGTTCCAATTTCATGCGAAACAAGTTGTGAATGTTCCAATTTCATTCCAAAGAAGTTGTGAATGTTTCCATTTCATTCCAAAGAACTTGTGAGTGTTTCCATTTCGTTCCAAACATGTGAATCTTTCCATTTCATTCCAAAGAAGATGTCAATGTTTCCGTATCATTCCAAACAAGTTGCCAATGTTTCAATTTCATTCCAAATAACTTGTGAAAGTTTCCATTTCACTCCAAACAACTTTTGAATGTTTCCAATCATTCCAAACTAGTGTGAATGTCCCCATTTCATTCTAAGAAAGTTGTGAATGTTTCAAGTTCTTTCCAAACAAGTTTTGGATGTTTCCATTTCATTCCAAACAACTTGTGACCAAACAAGTTCTGAATGTTTCCATTTCATGCCAAACAAGTTGTGAATGTTCAAATTTCATTCCAAACAAGTTGTGAATGTTTCCATTTCCTTCCAAACATGTTGTGACTGTTTCCTTTTCCATCCAAAGAAGTTGTCAATCTTTCCATTTCATTCCAAACAAGTTATAAATGTTCCAATTTCATTCCAAACAAGTTGTGATTGTTTCCATTTCATTCCAAACAACTTGTGAATGTTTCCATTTCACTCCAAACAAGTTGTGAATGTTTCCATTTCATGCCAAACAAGTTGTGAATGTTACAATTTAATTCCAAACAAGCTGTGAATGTTTCCATTTCATTCCAAACAAGTTGTGAATGTTTCCATTTCATTCCGAATAAGTTTTGAATGTTTCCACTTTATTCCAAACAAGATGTGAATGTTTCCACTTGATTCCAAACAAGTTGTGAATGTTTCCGTTTCACGCCAAACAAGTTGTGAATGTTCCAATTTCATTCCAAACATGTTTCGAATGTTTACATTTCATTCAAAAGAAGTTCTGAATGTTTCCATTTCACTCCAAACAAGTTGTGAATGTTTCCATTTCATGCAAAACAAATGGTGAATGTTCCAATTTCATTCCAAACAAGTTATGAATGTTTCAATTTTATTCGAAAGAAGTTGTGAATGTTCCCATTTCATTGCCAAAGAAGTTGTGAAGGTTTCCATTTCATGCCAAACAAGTTGTGAATGTTCCAATTTCATTCCAAACAAGCTGTGAATGTTTCCACTTCATTCCAAACAAGTTGTGAATGTTTCCATTTCATTCCGAATAAGTTTTGAATGTTTTCACTTCATTGCAAACAAGTTGTGAATGTTTCCACTTGATTCCAAACAAGTTGTGAATATTTCCGTTTCACGATAAACAAGTTGTGAATGTTCCAATTTCATTCCAAACATGTTTTGAATGTTTACATTTTATTCAAAAGAAGTTGGGAATGTTTCAACTTCATTCCAAACTAGTTGTGAACGTTTCTATTTCATTCCAAACAAGTTGTCAATGTTCCAATTTCATGCGAAACAAGTTGTGAATGTTCCAATTTCATTCCAAAGAAGTTGTGAATGTTTCCATTTCATTCCAAAGAACTTGTGAGTGTTTCCATTTCGTTCCAAACATGTGAATCTTTCCATTTCATTCCAAAGAAGATGTCAATGTTTCCGTATCATTCCAAACAAGTTGCCAATGTTTCAATTTCATTCCAAATAACTTGTGAAAGTTTCCATTTCACTCCAAACAACTTTTGAATGTTTCCAATCATTCCAAACTAGTGTGAATGTCCCCATTTCATTCTAAGAAAGTTGTGAATGTTTCAAGTTCTTTCCAAACAAGTTTTGGATGTTTCCATTTCATTCCAAACAACTTGTGACCAAACAAGTTCTGAATGTTTCCATTTCATGCCAAACAAGTTGTGAATGTTCAAATTTCATTCCAAACAAGTTGTGAATGTTTCCATTTCCTTCCAAACATGTTGTGACTGTTTCCTTTTCCTTCCAAAGAAGTTGTCAATCTTTCCATTTCATTCCAAGCAAGTTATAAATGTTCCAATTTCATTCCAAACAAGTTGTGATTGTTTCCATTTCATTCCAAACAACTTGTGAATGTTTCCATTTCACTCCAAACTGTAATGCCCGGACAATCCAAAGTGATTAGGTCCCGGGTTAAATGGATTTGGAGCATAAGAATTTTTCCTTAATTGGGAATTTAGCTTAATTAAATTGAGAAGACAATATGGCATGTGCATAATTGAGTGTTGAACATCTTAAAAATAAGCTTGGCTTAGGCCAAGAGAAATAGTAATGAAAATGGTGGTTTTTAAATAAGAGGGACTAAATTGAACAAAGGGATTTTTAGTGGTTGGGCTCAATTGCCCAAATTTAGAAAGTTGGAGGACTAAAGGGGGAATTATGCCATTTTAATGGCCTTGGATGCCTTAGCCAGCCATGCCCCTCCAATTCCCAATATTTTATGTCACCTTCCTCCAAATCCTATTATTTTAATCCACCTCCCATCCTTAGTCATCACCTTGGATTCTTTCTTCACCTACTTTTGACTTTTTCTACCAAACTTACACAAAAGTCTTCCAATTAGTCTTCCATCCATTAAATCTTGTCTCCCACTCATTTCAAACACATTATTAATTTCCTACTATTTTAATCCACCTCCCACCCTTAATCATTACCTTGGATTCTTTCTTCACCTACTTTTGACTTTTTCTACCAAACTTACCCAAAAGTCTTCCAATTAGTCTTCATCTCTTTTAATCTTGTCTCCCACCTTCCAAGCACATTATACACTCATTTTCCTTCCCATATGGCTGGCCATTACCTTCCCACACATTAAAACATAATCACTCCACTCATTCAAAGCCATTTGCTCTCAAACTCTCTCATTCTCTCTCCATTTTCTTCCATACCAAGTCTCATCATTCCAAACACATTTCCAACTCTTTTCTCATCCAAATATTCGTCCATAGCTAGAAATAATCATTCCTCAAATTAAAACCAAGTATTCTTGGTTGAATTCAAGCTCTAAGACCATAAAGAGCAAGAATCAGGTGAAGAATTCAAAGAAAACCAAGGAGGAAAATTCGGCCATTTCCATTTCTTGGAGGTTTTAAACTCCACTCAAGGAGCTCTTTGTGTGATTGAGTTCCTAAGTTCATTAGAAGCAAGAAATCAAGAAGAAGCTTGAAGAACATCAAGCACAATAAATTGGCGTTACCTCTTCTGTGAGGTTCTGTAAGTGTACACCAAGTGTTCTGGGTATTTTGTGTTATTTGGGTTAATCACCAAGATTTCTTGGTATCTTATGGTTACTAATAAAATTCGGCCCATCTTGGTTCTTATGCTAGAAAACAATTTCTAGAGTCAACAAGCAAGGAAAACGAAGGAAAATAAGCTTATAAAGCTTTCGGTGTTGTGGGTAAGGATTCCTATACTCACTTTATTGCATGGCCTAGTTCCATGGATTTTTTTGTGTGAGTATTCGGGCCCCTAGGTGATGGTCAAAGAACCATGTGATCCTAGGAGTGCTAAGAGGGCTTAAGTTATGTTATTGCTTCGGCAATTCTGTTTTGCTCATGAGCTAAGTTAAGTAAGCAAGCATTATGGGCTAGGAGTTAAGGCGGCCACCTTAATTCCTATGCTAAGTGAGCTCTCCGAAAACATTAAGTATATGAAATTAATGAACTAAAACTTGAGGGATGCTTGCTGCCCTTCTGTGAACAAAGTGTTAAGTGGCGTGTGTTTGTGTGCTTCTTTGATTTGTTGTGCATGCTAACCCCCGATTATGATATTATTGCTATATGCATGTATCTTTTTGTTTTCTTTGTCTTTATGTTTTCTTTGCAGGAATAAGGATTATTTTGCCATTACATTCTTGGCATATGTTAGGCCTTGGAGGCCATAAGTTAGGCATTGGATGCCACGGAATCCTTATTGAGTTTTATAACTCACCCGCCCTACTCTACTTTTGTAGGTAAAGGTTTGCTTGAAAGATCAAGCTAAGAGTCTTGAGTACTCTTTCTGTATTCTAAGGTTGGATTTGTGTATGGTATTGCTCAAAATATTCTAAGTATTCTAAGTATATAAGTTGCTTGTAAACAAGCTAAAAAAAAATGTGGACTTTCTGTGCAGGACTTGAAGTTTTAGAATTGTGGGAACAAGGTCTATTAAGGTGGAAATTTGTGTTCCATGGCTTTGTGGATTTATGGCTTGCTTTTAAGCATGTTTTTGTTGGTCTAACTTTAGTGACCAAATTATGGACTTAGCTAAAATTTGGCCAAACTTGGCTTTGGGCTTGTATTATGGACTTGGATATTTTTGGGTATTTTTATTGCTTGGTGGACTTACCAAGGCCCATGCATGAATTTATGGGTTATGTTTTCATGAAACTTGAAGCATGTTGAAATTGGGCTTAAATGTACGTTTTGGGCTTAAATAAGAACTTGAAAATTTTGATTTTATTCTTGGTTAATTTTGGGCCATATGCATGTTAAGTACTAAAAGGCCCATAAACCCATGTCTATGTTGAAAGCATGCAATGTTTGGCTATGTATGCTCACTTAGTAAAGACCATGAAAATGAACACATGAAATCCACATAGGTGCTAGCTTGTTTCTGAGAGCACTTCAACTTAACCTTAATTAAAGAACTTAACGAGCTAGTACCGATAAGTATCCTGGGGTTCGTGCGCATAAGTCTTAATGAGTTTTAAAAACCCTTCTGTGTAATGAAAACTTCCGCTGCATGTTTTAAAAAAAAAAAAAAAATCAGGCCCAAATGGGCCAGGGGCAGTTTAGGGCACGACACAAACAAGTTGTGAATGTTTCCATTTCATGCCAAACAAGTTGTGAATGTTACAATTTAATTCCAAACAAGCTGTGAATGTTTCCATTTCATTCCAAACAAGTTGTGAATGTTTCCATTTCATTCCGAATAAGTTTTGAATGTTTCCACTTTATTCCAAACAAGATGTGAATGTTTCCACTTGATTCCAAACAAGTTGTGAATGTTTCCGTTTCACGCCAAACAAGTTGTGAATGTTCCAATTTCATTCCAAACATGTTTTGAATGTTTACATTTCATTCAAAAGAAGTTCTGAATGTTTCCATTTCACTCCAAACAAGTTGTGAATGTTTCCATTTCATGCAAAACAAATGGTGAATGTTCCAATTTCATTCCAAACAAGTTATGAATGTTTCAATTTTATTCGAAAGAAGTTGTGAATGTTCCCATTTCATTGCCAAAGAAGTTGTGAAGGTTTCCATTTCATGCCAAACAAGTTGTGAATGTTCCAATTTCATTCCAAACAAGCTGTGAATGTTTCCACTTCATTCCAAACAAGTTGTGAATGTTTCCATTTCATTCCGAATAAGTTTTGAATGTTTTCACTTCATTGCAAACAAGTTGTGAATGTTTCCACTTGATTCCAAACAAGTTGTGAATATTTCCGTTTCACGATAAACAAGTTGTGAATGTTCCAATTTCATTCCAAACATGTTTTGAATGTTTACATTTCATTCAAAAGAAGTTGGGAATGTTTCAACTTCATTCCAAACTAGTTGTGAACGTTTCTATTTCATTCCAAACAAGTTGTCAATGTTCCAATTTCATGCGAAACAAGTTGTGAATGTTCCAATTTCATTCCAAAGAAGTTGTGAATGTTTCCATTTCATTCCAAAGAACTTGTGAGTGTTTCCATTTCGTTCCAAACATGTGAATCTTTCCATTTCATTCCAAAGAAGATGTCAATGTTTCCGTATCATTCCAAACAAGTTGCCAATGTTTCAATTTCATTCCAAATAACTTGTGAAAGTTTCCATTTCACTCCAAACAACTTTTGATGGTTTCCAATCATTCCAAACTAGTGTGAATGTCCCCATTTCATTCTAAGAAAGTTGTGAATGTTTCAAGTTCTTTCCAAACAAGTTTTGGATGTTTCCATTTCATTCCAAACAACTTGTGACCAAACAAGTTCTGAATGTTTCCATTTCATGCCAAACAAGTTGTGAATGTTCAAATTTCATTCCAAACAAGTTGTGAATGTTTCCATTTCCTTCCAAACATGTTGTGACTGTTTCCTTTTCCATCCAAAGAAGTTGTCAATCTTTCCATTTCATTCCAAACAAGTTATAAATGTTCCAATTTCATTCCAAACAAGTTGTGATTGTTTCCATTTCATTCCAAACAACTTGTGAATGTTTCCATTTCACTCCAAACAAGTTGTGAATGTTTCCATTTCATGCCAAACAAGTTGTGAATGTTACAATTTAATTCCAAACAAGCTGTGAATGTTTCCATTTCATTCCAAACAAGTTGTGAATGTTTCCATTTCATTCCGAATAAGTTTTGAATGTTTCCACTTTATTCCAAACAAGATGTGAATGTTTCCACTTGATTCCAAACAAGTTGTGAATGTTTCCGTTTCACGCCAAACAAGTTGTGAATGTTCCAATTTCATTCCAAACATGTTTCGAATGTTTACATTTCATTCAAAAGAAGTTCTGAATGTTTCCATTTCACTCCAAACAAGTTGTGAATGTTTCCATTTCATGCAAAACAAATGGTGAATGTTCCAATTTCATTCCAAACAAGTTATGAATGTTTCAATTTTATTCGAAAGAAGTTGTGAATGTTCCCATTTCATTGCCAAAGAAGTTGTGAAGGTTTCCATTTCATGCCAAACAAGTTGTGAATGTTCCAATTTCATTCCAAACAAGCTGTGAATGTTTCCACTTCATTCCAAACAAGTTGTGAATGTTTCCATTTCATTCCGAATAAGTTTTGAATGTTTTCACTTCATTGCAAACAAGTTGTGAATGTTTCCACTTGATTCCAAACAAGTTGTGAATATTTCCGTTTCACGATAAACAAGTTGTGAATGTTCCAATTTCATTCCAAACATGTTTTGAATGTTTACATTTTATTCAAAAGAAGTTGGGAATGTTTCAACTTCATTCCAAACTAGTTGTGAACGTTTCTATTTCATTCCAAACAAGTTGTCAATGTTCCAATTTCATGCGAAACAAGTTGTGAATGTTCCAATTTCATTCCAAAGAAGTTGTGAATGTTTCCATTTCATTCCAAAGAACTTGTGAGTGTTTCCATTTCGTTCCAAACATGTGAATCTTTCCATTTCATTCCAAAGAAGATGTCAATGTTTCCGTATCATTCCAAACAAGTTGCCAATGTTTCAATTTCATTCCAAATAACTTGTGAAAGTTTCCATTTCACTCCAAACAACTTTTGAATGTTTCCAATCATTCCAAACTAGTGTGAATGTCCCCATTTCATTCTAAGAAAGTTGTGAATGTTTCAAGTTCTTTCCAAACAAGTTTTGGATGTTTCCATTTCATTCCAAACAACTTGTGACCAAACAAGTTCTGAATGTTTCCATTTCATGCCAAACAAGTTGTGAATGTTCAAATTTCATTCCAAACAAGTTGTGAATGTTTCCATTTCCTTCCAAACATGTTGTGACTGTTTCCTTTTCCTTCCAAAGAAGTTGTCAATCTTTCCATTTCATTCCAAGCAAGTTATAAATGTTCCAATTTCATTCCAAACAAGTTGTGATTGTTTCCATTTCATTCCAAACAACTTGTGAATGTTTCCATTTCACTCCAAACTGTAATGCCCGGACAATCCAAAGTGATTAGGTCCCGGGTTAAATGGATTTGGAGCATAAGAATTTTTCCTTAATTGGGAATTTAGCTTAATTAAATTGAGAAGACAATATGGCATGTGCATAATTGAGTGTTGAACATCTTAAAAATAAGCTTGGCTTAGGCCAAGAGAAATAGTAATGAAAATGGTGGTTTTTAAATAAGAGGGACTAAATTGAACAAAGGGATTTTTAGTGGTTGGGCTCAATTGCCCAAATTTAGAAAGTTGGAGGACTAAAGGGGGAATTATGCCATTTTAATGGCCTTGGATGCCTTAGCCAGCCATGCCCCTCCAATTCCCAATATTTTATGTCACCTTCCTCCAAATCCTATTATTTTAATCCACCTCCCATCCTTAGTCATCACCTTGGATTCTTTCTTCACCTACTTTTGACTTTTTCTACCAAACTTACACAAAAGTCTTCCAATTAGTCTTCCATCCATTAAATCTTGTCTCCCACTCATTTCAAACACATTATTAATTTCCTACTATTTTAATCCACCTCCCACCCTTAATCATTACCTTGGATTCTTTCTTCACCTACTTTTGACTTTTTCTACCAAACTTACCCAAAAGTCTTCCAATTAGTCTTCATCTCTTTTAATCTTGTCTCCCACCTTCCAAGCACATTATACACTCATTTTCCTTCCCATATGGCTGGCCATTACCTTCCCACACATTAAAACATAATCACTCCACTCATTCAAAGCCATTTGCTCTCAAACTCTCTCATTCTCTCTCCATTTTCTTCCATACCAAGTCTCATCATTCCAAACACATTTCCAACTCTTTTCTCATCCAAATATTCGTCCATAGCTAGAAATAATCATTCCTCAAATTAAAACCAAGTATTCTTGGTTGAATTCAAGCTCTAAGACCATAAAGAGCAAGAATCAGGTGAAGAATTCAAAGAAAACCAAGGAGGAAAATTCGGCCATTTCCATTTCTTGGAGGTTTTAAACTCCACTCAAGGAGCTCTTTGTGTGATTGAGTTCCTAAGTTCATTAGAAGCAAGAAATCAAGAAGAAGCTTGAAGAACATCAAGCACAATAAATTGGCGTTACCTCTTCTGTGAGGTTCTGTAAGTGTACACCAAGTGTTCTGGGTATTTTGTGTTATTTGGGTTAATCACCAAGATTTCTTGGTATCTTATGGTTACTAATAAAATTCGGCCCATCTTGGTTCTTATGCTAGAAAACAATTTCTAGAGTCAACAAGCAAGGAAAACGAAGGAAAATAAGCTTATAAAGCTTTCGGTGTTGTGGGTAAGGATTCCTATACTCACTTTATTGCATGGCCTAGTTCCATGGATTTTTTTGTGTGAGTATTCGGGCCCCTAGGTGATGGTCAAAGAACCATGTGATCCTAGGAGTGCTAAGAGGGCTTAAGTTATGTTATTGCTTCGGCAATTCTGTTTTGCTCATGAGCTAAGTTAAGTAAGCAAGCATTATGGGCTAGGAGTTAAGGCGGCCACCTTAATTCCTATGCTAAGTGAGCTCTCCGAAAACATTAAGTATATGAAATTAATGAACTAAAACTTGAGGGATGCTTGCTGCCCTTCTGTGAACAAAGTGTTAAGTGGCGTGTGTTTGTGTGCTTCTTTGATTTGTTGTGCATGCTAACCCCCGATTATGATATTATTGCTATATGCATGTATCTTTTTGTTTTCTTTGTCTTTATGTTTTCTTTGCAGGAATAAGGATTATTTTGCCATTACATTCTTGGCATATGTTAGGCCTTGGAGGCCATAAGTTAGGCATTGGATGCCACGGAATCCTTATTGAGTTTTATAACTCACCCGCCCTACTCTACTTTTGTAGGTAAAGGTTTGCTTGAAAGATCAAGCTAAGAGTCTTGAGTACTCTTTCTGTATTCTAAGGTTGGATTTGTGTATGGTATTGCTCAAAATATTCTAAGTATTCTAAGTATATAAGTTGCTTGTAAACAAGCTAAAAAAAAATGTGGACTTTCTGTGCAGGACTTGAAGTTTTAGAATTGTGGGAACAAGGTCTATTAAGGTGGAAATTTGTGTTCCATGGCTTTGTGGATTTATGGCTTGCTTTTAAGCATGTTTTTGTTGGTCTAACTTTAGTGACCAAATTATGGACTTAGCTAAAATTTGGCCAAACTTGGCTTTGGGCTTGTATTATGGACTTGGATATTTTTGGGTATTTTTATTGCTTGGTGGACTTACCAAGGCCCATGCATGAATTTATGGGTTATGTTTTCATGAAACTTGAAGCATGTTGAAATTGGGCTTAAATGTACGTTTTGGGCTTAAATAAGAACTTGAAAATTTTGATTTTATTCTTGGTTAATTTTGGGCCATATGCATGTTAAGTACTAAAAGGCCCATAAACCCATGTCTATGTTGAAAGCATGCAATGTTTGGCTATGTATGCTCACTTAGTAAAGACCATGAAAATGAACACATGAAATCCACATAGGTGCTAGCTTGTTTCTGAGAGCACTTCAACTTAACCTTAATTAAAGAACTTAACGAGCTAGTACCGATAAGTATCCTGGGGTTCGTGCGCATAAGTCTTAATGAGTTTTAAAAACCCTTCTGTGTAATGAAAACTTCCGCTGCATGTTTTAAAAAAAAAAAAAAAATCAGGCCCAAATGGGCCAGGGGCAGTTTAGGGCACGACACAAACAAGTTGTGAATGTTTCCATTTCATGCCAAACAAGTTGTGAATGTTACAATTTAATTCCAAACAAGCTGTGAATGTTTCCATTTCATTCCAAACAAGTTGTGAATGTTTCCATTTCATTCCGAATAAGTTTTGAATGTTTCCACTTTATTCCAAACAAGATGTGAATGTTTCCACTTGATTCCAAACAAGTTGTGAATGTTTCCGTTTCACGCCAAACAAGTTGTGAATGTTCCAATTTCATTCCAAACATGTTTTGAATGTTTACATTTCATTCAAAAGAAGTTCTGAATGTTTCCATTTCACTCCAAACAAGTTGTGAATGTTTCCATTTCATGCAAAACAAATGGTGAATGTTCCAATTTCATTCCAAACAAGTTATGAATGTTTCAATTTTATTCGAAAGAAGTTGTGAATGTTCCCATTTCATTGCCAAAGAAGTTGTGAAGGTTTCCATTTCATGCCAAACAAGTTGTGAATGTTCCAATTTCATTCCAAACAAGCTGTGAATGTTTCCACTTCATTCCAAACAAGTTGTGAATGTTTCCATTTCATTCCGAATAAGTTTTGAATGTTTTCACTTCATTGCAAACAAGTTGTGAATGTTTCCACTTGATTCCAAACAAGTTGTGAATATTTCCGTTTCACGATAAACAAGTTGTGAATGTTCCAATTTCATTCCAAACATGTTTTGAATGTTTACATTTCATTCAAAAGAAGTTGGGAATGTTTCAACTTCATTCCAAACTAGTTGTGAACGTTTCTATTTCATTCCAAACAAGTTGTCAATGTTCCAATTTCATGCGAAACAAGTTGTGAATGTTCCAATTTCATTCCAAAGAAGTTGTGAATGTTTCCATTTCATTCCAAAGAACTTGTGAGTGTTTCCATTTCGTTCCAAACATGTGAATCTTTCCATTTCATTCCAAAGAAGATGTCAATGTTTCCGTATCATTCCAAACAAGTTGCCAATGTTTCAATTTCATTCCAAATAACTTGTGAAAGTTTCCATTTCACTCCAAACAACTTTTGATGGTTTCCAATCATTCCAAACTAGTGTGAATGTCCCCATTTCATTCTAAGAAAGTTGTGAATGTTTCAAGTTCTTTCCAAACAAGTTTTGGATGTTTCCCTTTCATTCCAAACAACTTGTGACCAAACAAGTTCTGAATGTTTCCATTTCATGCCAAACAAGTTGTGAATGTTCAAATTTCATTCCAAACAAGTTGTGAATGTTTCCATTTCCTTCCAAACATGTTGTGACTGTTTCCTTTTCCTTCCAAAGAAGTTGTCAATCTTTCCATTTCATTCCAAACAAGTTATAAATGTTCCAATTTCATTCCAAACAAGTTGTGATTGTTTCCATTTCATTCCAAACAACTTGTGAATGTTTCCATTTCACTCCAAACAAGTTGTGAATGTTTCCATTTCATGCCAAACAAGTTGTGAATGTTACAATTTAATTCCAAACAAGCTGTGAATGTTTCCATTTCATTCCAAACAAGTTGTGAATGTTTCCATTTCATTCCGAATAAGTTTTGAATGTTTCCACTTTATTCCAAACAAGATGTGAATGTTTCCACTTGATTCCAAACAAGTTGTGAATGTTTCCGTTTCACGCCAAACAAGTTGTGAATGTTCCAATTTCATTCCAAACATGTTTCGAATGTTTACATTTCATTCAAAAGAAGTTCTGAATGTTTCCATTTCACTCCAAACAAGTTGTGAATGTTTCCATTTCATGCAAAACAAATGGTGAATGTTCCAATTTCATTCCAAACAAGTTATGAATGTTTCAATTTTATTCGAAAGAAGTTGTGAATGTTCCCATTTCATTGCCAAAGAAGTTGTGAAGGTTTCCATTTCATGCCAAACAAGTTGTGAATGTTCCAATTTCATTCCAAACAAGCTGTGAATGTTTCCACTTCATTCCAAACAAGTTGTGAATGTTTCCATTTCATTCCGAATAAGTTTTGAATGTTTTCACTTCATTGCAAACAAGTTGTGAATGTTTCCACTTGATTCCAAACAAGTTGTGAATATTTCCGTTTCACGATAAACAAGTTGTGAATGTTCCAATTTCATTCCAAACATGTTTTGAATGTTTACATTTCATTCAAAAGAAGTTGGGAATGTTTCAACTTCATTCCAAACTAGTTGTGAACGTTTCTATTTCATTCCAAACAAGTTGTCAATGTTCCAATTTCATGCGAAACAAGTTGTGAATGTTCCAATTTCATTCCAAAGAAGTTGTGAATGTTTCCATTTCATTCCAAAGAACTTGTGAGTGTTTCCATTTCGTTCCAAACATGTGAATCTTTCCATTTCATTCCAAAGAAGATGTCAATGTTTCCGTATCATTCCAAACAAGTTGCCAATGTTTCAATTTCATTCCAAATAACTTGTGAAAGTTTCCATTTCACTCCAAACAACTTTTGAATGTTTCCAATCATTCCAAACTAGTGTGAATGTCCCCATTTCATTCTAAGAAAGTTGTGAATGTTTCAAGTTCTTTCCAAACAAGTTTTGGATGTTTCCATTTCATTCCAAACAACTTGTGACCAAACAAGTTTTGAATGTTTCCATTTCATGCCAAACAAGTTGTGAATGTTCAAATTTCATTCCAAACAAGTTGTGAATGTTTCCATTTCCTTCCAAACATGTTGTGACTGTTTCCTTTTCCTTCCAAAGAAGTTGTCAATCTTTCCATTTCATTCCAAACAAGTTATAAATGTTCCAATTTCATTCCAAACAAGTTGTGATTGTTTCCATTTCATTCCAAACAACTTGTGAATGTTTCCATTTCACTCCAAACAAGTTGTGAATGTTTCCATTTCATGCCAAACAAGTTGTGAATGTTACAATTTAATTCCAAACAAGCTGTGAATGTTTCCATTTCATTCCAAACAAGTTGTGAATGTTTCCATTTCATTCCGAATAAGTTTTGAATGTTTCCACTTTATTCCAAACAAGATGTGAATGTTTCCACTTGATTCCAAACAAGTTGTGAATGTTTCCGTTTCACGCCAAACAAGTTGTGAATGTTCCAATTTCATTCCAAACATGTTTCGAATGTTTACATTTCATTCAAAAGAAGTTCTGAATGTTTCCATTTCACTCCAAACAAGTTGTGAATGTTTCCATTTCATGCAAAACAAATGGTGAATGTTCCAATTTCATTCCAAACAAGTTATGAATGTTTCAATTTTATTCGAAAGAAGTTGTGAATGTTCCCATTTCATTGCCAAAGAAGTTGTGAAGGTTTCCATTTCATGCCAAACAAGTTGTGAATGTTCCAATTTCATTCCAAACAAGCTGTGAATGTTTCCACTTCATTCCAAACAAGTTGTGAATGTTTCCATTTCATTCCGAATAAGTTTTGAATGTTTTCACTTCATTGCAAACAAGTTGTGAATGTTTCCACTTGATTCCAAACAAGTTGTGAATATTTCCGTTTCACGATAAACAAGTTGTGAATGTTCCAATTTCATTCCAAACATGTTTTGAATGTTTACATTTCATTCAAAAGAAGTTGGGAATGTTTCAACTTCATTCCAAACTAGTTGTGAACATTTCTATTTCATTCCAAACAAGTTGTCAATGTTCCAATTTCATGCGAAACAAGTTGTGAATGTTCCAATTTCATTCCAAAGAAGTTGTGAATGTTTCCATTTCATTCCAAAGAACTTGTGAGTGTTTCCATTTCGTTCCAAACATGTGAATCTTTCCATTTCATTCCAAAGAAGATGTCAATGTTTCCGTATCATTCCAAACAAGTTGCCAATGTTTCAATTTCATTCCAAATAACTTGTGAAAGTTTCCATTTCACTCCAAACAACTTTTGAATGTTTCCAATCATTCCAAACTAGTGTGAATGTCCCCATTTCATTCTATGAAAGTTGTGAATGTTTCAAGTTCTTTCCAAACAAGTTTTGGATGTTTCCACTTCATTCCAAACAAGTTGCGAATGTTTCCATTTTATTCCAAACAACTTGTGAATGTTTCCATTTCACTCCAAACAAGTTTTGAATGTTTCCATTTCATGCCAAACAAGTTGTGAATGTTCTAATTTCATTCCAAACAAGTCGTGAATATTTCCATTTCCTTCCAAACATGTTGTGACTGTTTCCATTTCCTTCCAAAGAAGTTCTCAATATGTCCATTTCATTCCAAGCAAGTTATGAATGTTCCATTTTCACTCTAAACAAGTTGTGAATGTTATCTACTCATATATATGCCACATGCATATTTGTTCATTTGAATTCAACATGGATATAGATATACATAATACTAATTCTTTAACATATTATTCATGTAGTTGATATAACATGCTATATAACATATCAATTTTACATACATGTTGTGTCAAATAAATCCTAGCATGCTACTAAGAACATTCATGTAAATAATTCAAACCTAGCATGCTACTAAACCAAGAGAGGATGTGCACCTTTCTTCCTGATTATCTTTGGTGAAAACTTGAGGGAGAACTTGATCTTAGAGGGGTGATGCCCCAAGGCATCTTCGTTTGCTGCCATGTTGACAGGTGGAGAGACTTCCTAAGGAGGCGAGCGCCTGGAGCTCTGGTTTCCCAGCTGAGTGTGCCTGAAAAGCTCAAAGAAGAGGTTAGGAGGTCCCCGGTTTGCTTTTCCGGGGAGGACCCTCCGACGCCCAAGTCAGTTTTCTGAGTGAAAGTGGAGGAAGAACACTAGGGGATCAAGTCCCATTTCCTAGTATTTATAGGAGTAGCTGGTCCGTTCAGATCATGACACGTGTTCGGTCGGATTTGATCTATACTTTTGGACCTAGGGGACAAGCAGCCGTTTGCAGCCTGCTTTAGCCCTGGACCCGGACAGGTTGCGTCAGGACTGGGGCGGCCGCGGCGTGTCAGTTCGCCGTTCAGATGTGACATGTAGGGCTTGTGGGCGACATGTCAGAGGCTCCTTAAATGCTCATACCGTACTCCCGAGGTCCCCTGGGCGAGGTCGCCCTTCGGTGCGTGCACCATCTTCGGATTCTATCCGTCCTTCCGTGCAAGCACCTCCTTCGGGATCTATCCCACAGTTCTGGGAGTTCCCTTGGTGGACACCCTCTTCGGGACTCACACCCATAGTTCGGGGATTCCCTTGTTCAGGTGTTTCTTGTTCGGGGAAGACCTCTTCGGGGCCTCTGCCTTCGGGGAGATTCTCCCTTGCTTCAGAGAGATGGCTCTCTTACCTGAAGACGATCAGCTTGGCCCCTCGATGGAGACGGTGTTGTCCTCGGAATTCCTGACGAGCTAACCAAAGTCTCGAGCTCATAGTGTTTGACTTCGCACCTTCCGAGGTCAATGAAAAGATCCTCTCTTGGGTGACATCAGACTCCTCGGCCAATATTCTGGCAGGGAGTTACTACCGAGGAGGCGATAGCCTTTGGCTATCAAGGGGCACCTTCAAGCTTGAATAGAGATGAACAATCTCTATGTAAATCCACCCACAATGCTCTCAAGAAGTGTTTAATACTTCCACCTCTAAAGAAAATAGGAGGAGAACAATTTTCTCTCAAGAAAATGGAACAAATAGAGTGCAAATTCGTGCTTAAAATGGCCAGCCACTAAAGGCTATTTATAGATGACCAAAAGGCACACCTTTACACCCAGAAAGGTGTCTTTCTTCAGTACTACAAGCTCTTCGTGGTCCCGAAGGGTGGCTTCTACTTTATGCTACCTCGGGGATCCGGGAGCAAAAAGTATACGTTCACCTTTGCCACCAAAGACAGCTGGCGAGGGTGGCAACAAAAATTGTTTTTCCTGAAGAAGTCGGAGGCTTGGTCGCACGTCCCGACCAAGTGGGCTCAGGGGAGGCTTAAGATGGATGTCGTTGATCCGAAGATACTGCTAGACGTCGACGTAGCACCTATCTTTGAGGACTTTGACAGGCGCATCCGGGCCGTCTCTGACTGGGCTGCCGAGGTCTCTCCTCGTGCCCTTTACCCCTTTCCGATCAATTGGAGGCTCATGACCGAAGAGGTCCTTCAGGAACTCAAGGTGGTAAAGGAGCATGTGACAGACCTCAACATGCCGAAACCAGCTTCTTCGGGGAAGGACTCCTGGCTCGTGAAACACCTTCGGGGGAAAGAGACTTATGAGTCTTTTTACGAGAGTAAGTTACTTTATCATTTTTTCCTTCATAACTTCATCTTGGACTTACACTGATCTTCTTTTTCTTTTTGCAGAGGTGGGTGACGACGCGGCTGCCTTTTACAAGGCTCTTTTTACCGGGCAGGCCGAGAGGGGCGAACAGACAAAGAAGGCCGCCTCTCGGAGGTGGAAGCAGACTTCGGGCGGCCCTCCTTCCAAACGGGCCAAGAAAGCTGCTCCTTCCTCTCTACCGCAAATTCCGGAGGAGGTAGGCGAGGAGCCCGAAGTCCCTGCTGCCCCTTTGCCTGAGGTTCCTTCTCTTGACGTCCCTTCTTTCGACGTCCTTCCTCAAAGCCCCACGCCTTCGCATGCTCTTCTGGAGGGCGGTGGGGAGGAGACCCCTTCTGCCGAGGAACGGCGCCAAATAAAAGGCAAGGGGATCTCTACTGAGGCGACGTCGATTCTTGACGATGACGTTACCGAGGTGCCAGCAGGTTTGTACTTTGCCGAAGAACCTTTTTGCTCTTGTAAATCCTTAAGAGTTCTCTGGCCTTAACCAATTTTTCTGCTTTGTTGTGCAGCGGAGGTGGCCGCTCCTGACTGGGTTGCCGAACACGCCCGCAAGAGGGCCCTTTGGGATGCCCAAGTCCCAGCAGGGAAAGTTCCGAAGGAGCCCTTCTGGACGTTCACGGAGGACATGAATATGTACTCCGAGGACTGTCCCGAGATGGCCAGGCAGATGTGCAAAGGGGTTTTTACTGAGGCCTCTTACAAGGCCCTTACGGAGGCTTACCCTGGCGACATCTCTTTGGCTGCCAAACTCAATGAACACGCTGCCCAGGTACGCTTCACTGTTTCCTTAGTGCCAATTTTGCCTTTGCTTTTTACTTAGGATCATTTTCCCTTTGTTTGCTTTTTTTGCAGCTGATGGGGTACGCCGGGTTGCTCCGTGTTCGGGTGGCGCGAGAGTCAGAAAGGAGGGCGTCACTCTGGGACCTTTACACCAAGATGAAGGCCCAGTGTTCGGCGTTGGCTGCCGATAATGCCCAGCTGAAGCAGTCTTCGGAGAAGGAAGTTGCTGAACTTCGGGAGGGGTTCATAAAAGAGAAAGAGGAACTTGAGAAAAGCACCTCCCAGAAACTTTCCGACGTCGGTTCTAGGGTGGCGGAGCTGACTTCGACCGTGGAAGCGATTCAAAAGGATAAGTCAAAAAGTGACGCAATCCTTGCGAAGACGCTCGAGGAAAAGGCCCAGCTCGAAGCTGAGGTCGCATCTCTGAAGAAGCCTTCAGAAGAGAAGAAGAAGATGAAGGCATTGAAGAAAAAGCTTAAGGATCTGGAGAAGGATTACGCGGATCTGGAGAAGGACTATGCACATTTGGCGGTCAAAAAGCGGGAGTCCGATGATATGACGAAGTTGGGCTTTCAAGACGGCTTCTGTCTTGCTCGGCACCAAATTCTGCAGAAGTTCCCAGATTTCGACCTTTCCTTCCTCGAAGGCATGAACGTCCCAAAGGAGCCTCGGTGGACTTGGTCCAAGATCGAGCACTTGAAACTGCCTCCTTCTTTCTTGGCACCGAAGGCTGCTGACAAAAGCTCAGACGCTGGCAGTTCTCAAGGCGCCGAGGTTCCTTAGTTTGTACTAGGGCTTTTTGTCTTCATTTTCTTGTTCTTTTTTGTAGTCTTTCAGCAACTTTCTTCTCTGTAAGCACTCTTTGGCTCAATACATAAAAATTTGGCTAAATATTTTTTGCCAGATCCCTTTGTTTTCCTTTTGTCCCGAACATAATTCACTCGAGAGACTTCGGAAAACCATACTCTTGCTTTGCTTTGTCCTGAACATTTTCGCTCAAGGGACTTCGGAAGACCACACTCTTGCTTTCCTTTGTCCCGAACATATTCGCTCAAGGGACTTCGGAAAACCATACTTTTGCTTTCCTCGGCGATTGCTTTCGTGAGACTCTTGTTTTGCACTTCTTCAGAACTTTTTACTTAGACAGATATGTCCAACTTGTGCAATACAACTTTCCCACCAAACTTTTTAGGCATAGAATTTTTTCAAGGCCTCTGAGTGCCAAGTGTTTTTTAATTCTATGCCTTCGGCATCGCCGAGCTTATAAACTCCTTTTCGTAGTTCGGCAAGTACCAGGTAGGGTCCTTCCCAATTTGCGCGAAGTACCCCGTGGGACGGCTTTTGGGGTGCAAATTTAGCCTTTTGGAGAACGAGATCTCCCTTCTTTATTCCTTTTGGCCTGGCGCGTAGGTTTATGGCTGCTGCCACTCTTTGCTGGAAAGCTTTTCTTCTCAGCTCGGCTACTTCTCTGTGTTCGCTAACGAGGTCGAGCTTGGTTCTCAGGCCGAGGTCATTTCCTTTTTCATCGAACACTTGGACTCGTATTGACGGTTGTACTACCTCGACAGGGATGATGGCCTCTGTACCGAAGACGAGTGAAAAAGGCGTTTCCCCTGTGGCTCTTCGGGGTGTTGTTCGGTAGCTCCATAACACGCTTTGGAGTTCTCCTGGCCATTTCCCTTTGGCTTCTCCCAATCTCTTTTTCAGACCATCTTTTATGGTCCTGTTAGATACTTCCACCTGCCCATTACTTTGGGGGTGAGCTACTGGGGCGAAGTGCATTTTTGTCCCGAGGTCACTAATGAACTCTTGGAATCCTTTATCTGTGAACTGGCATCCATTGTCCGCTACGAGTACCCTCGGTATGCCAAACCTGCATACGATGTTTTTCCATACAAACTTTTGCACTTCTTTTGCCGAGATAGTTGTCAGAGGTTCTGCCTCGACCCATTTAGAGAAATAGTCAACTGCTACTACGTAGAACTTTACGCCTCCAGGCGCCGTTGGGAGTGGCCCAATGAGATCTATGCCCCAAACTGCGAAGGGCCACGGATAGTCTGCCGAAGTCACGAACTCTGAGGGTGTCCTTTGGATGTTCGCATGTCTCTGGCAATTACCACATTTCTGGACGAATTGCTTGGCATCCTTTCTCAGGGTAGGCCAGAAGTATCCTTGGCGAAGTATCACTGCTGCCTGGGCGTCGGTTCCGATGTGCGAACCACAGGCACCTTCGTGAACTTCTTCGAGGATCATTTCAGTGTCCTCTTCACTAACACACCTCTGTAGTGGATTTGCATATCCTTGCCGATATAGTTCTTCTCCAATTAAGAAGAAACGTCCCGATCGCCTTCACACTTTAGCGGCTTCACTGGGGTCTTCGGGGAGTGTGTTGGTTGCGAGATACGTTTTGATTGGTTCTTTCCAGCCTTTCCCCGAGGTCTCTATGCTTAATACCGCGATGCTGGGGTGGCTTAGCACTTTGGTGCAAGTTTTGGACTTCACCAAACAGTCTGCCTCAGCATTTTCTCATCGGGGTACGTTCTCGATTTTCACGGAGTCGAATTCCCGAATAAGCTTTGTTACCAGCTCATGGTATTTCACCAAGGTCGGGTCTTTCGCGCCATAGTCCCCTGCCATTTGCCGGACCATCAGCTGGGAATCACTATGGGCTTTCAAGTTTCTTACGCCAATTTTTTTTGGCCAGGCGTAATCCTGCTATGAGGGCCTCATACTCGGCCATATTGTTGGTGGCGTTGAAACTGAACTTGATGGCCTTCATTACTTCTAGCCCTTCGGGGCCTCTGATAATCACTCCAGCTCCCTGGTGTTCGGATCCTGAGGCCCCGTCAACATATAACGTCCATTCTGGCTCATCTTCGCCCGAAAATGAATGTCCCTCCTCGATGTTCGGTACTTCGGCGATGAAATCTGCCAAAGCTTGAGCTTTTATAGCTTTTCGGGGTTCATACGTGATGTCGTGTTCGCCCAGCTCTATACACCACTTGGAAAGCCTTCCCGAGTGATCAACTTTCCTCATAACATCCCGTAGAGGCAGGGTACTTCGAACGATAATGGGGTGAGCCTGAAAGTATGGCCGCAGCCTTCTCCCTGCAAGCACTAAGGCATATATAGCTTTTTGAAGCAAAGGGTACCTGACTTCGGCGCCTTGTAGGGACTTGCTGACATAGTAGACCGGCCATTGCTTTGGCCCTTCTTCTTTCACGAGGACCGAGCTCACAGCTTTTTCTGTGACGGCGAGGTATAATACGAGGGGCTCTCCCTCCCAAGGTTGCCGCAGGGTCGGCAGGTTGGCCAAGTAGACTTTGAGTTCTTCCCAGGCTTTTTGGCAATCTTCATCCCAAGGATGACCATTCCTTCCGAGGTCGGCTTCCATCTTTGCTGCCTTTGTGAGCACTTTCAAGAAGGGTCGACACCTATCTCCGTACCTGGAAATAAACCTCCTCAGAGAGGTTATTCTTCTGGTGAGTCTTTCCACGTCTTTGACTGTGGCAGGAGTTCGGAATTCAAGCAGAGCCTTAATCTTCTCAGGGTTAGCATCGATGCCTCTTTTGGATACCATGTACCCAAGGAACTTTCCCGAGGTCACCCCGAAGATGCATTTCTCAGGATTAAGGCGTATCCCAAAGGCTCTGAGTTTTTGGAAGGTTTCCTCTAAATCTGCAACGTGGTGGCCAGGCAGTTTGCTTTTGACTATCATATCATCAACATACACCTCCATGTTCCTCCCCATTTGGTCTTTGAAGACTTTGTTCATCAGCCTCTGGTAGGTGGCTCCAGCATTCTTGAGCCCGAAAGGCATCCTAATATAGCAATATGTTCCTCCCTCGGTGATGAAGGCAGTCTTCTCTTCATCTTCGGGGTCCATCCTTATCTGATGGTAGCCACTGAAAGCGTCCAGGAAACTTAGGAGCCCGTACTCGGCAGTTGAATCTACCAGTTGGTCTATTGGCGGAAGAGGATATGAATCTTTCGGGCAAGCATCATTCAAATTTCTAAAGTCGATGCACATCCGGAGCTTACTACTTCCTTCTTTTGTGGCAATTACCACGTTGCTTAGCCATTCGGGGTAGTTTACCTCCCGGATAATGCTAGCGTCTATCAGACGCTGGACTTCGGTCTTGACGAAGTCACTTTTGTGAGCTGAGATGCTCCGTTTCTTTTGCCGGACAGGTTTTACTTATGGGCTCGCTTTGAGGCTATGCTGGATTACGCGAGGGTTTACCCCTGGCATGTCCTTCGGCGAGTAGGGGAACAGATCTTTATTTGCGAGCAGAAAAGATACAAGTTTTTCCTTGTCTCCTTCGGCCATGCTTTTCCCTATTCGGGTATTATGGCCTGGGACAAGCTCTACTTCTTCTGTTTATGCTTTTGTGGGATCTTCTGCCTCGCCCCTTTCCAGCTCTTTTGCTTCTACAGCATGTGCTAAGTTGCTTGCCGGAGCCTTTCGTGCTCGGACGAACACCTTTCTCACCTCGCCTTGATCAATGAAGATCTTTGCGTCTCCTTCCTTGGTGGCGAAGGTGACGGTCAAGTACTTTACATCTGGATGAATGTGCAAATTTCCCTGTGTCTGTCTGCCGAGGATGGCGTTGTATGACGAAGGAACGTCCATGACTATGAATCTTGCCATGGTAGAGGCGAACAACTCAGCAGTTCCTTTCTCCGAAGTTCCTTTCATCATCAAGGGGAGGTCGATCCACCCGAGGACAGGTAGCTCAGATGGTCCTACGCCGAACGTGGGTAAAGTAACAGCCTTGAGGTCACTCCTGGATACGCCCAAGCTTGGCAGCAAATGTGAGAACAAGACGTCTGCGTTTGACCCATCGTCCAGCAGTACCCTCTTGACGTCCCAGTTTCCTATCCTCGCCATTATCAGCAATGGATCGTCATGGGGAAATACGATGTAGGAACCATCCTCACGGGCCAACCTTTTCGTTGGGCTCTGATATTCCATCACCGCTATCTCTCTGGCCCTTCTTTTTCTTTCCGAGGATGGAAGTCCGGTTGTGATCGTCTGTATTACTCCTACCGAAGGTGGAGGACGCCTTCTCGGACTTCGGTTTCTTCGCCTGTCTGAATCGTAATCCTCGTCATCGGGCTTTCCTTCTTCCTCTTTTTTCCCCTTCGGGGAAGGCATTCTCAAATAACGCCGAAGCTGGCCCTGCTTTATCAGTGATTCAATGTACTTTTTCAACTGAAAGCAGTCTTCGGTGTCATGACCGTGATCACGGTGGAACTGACAGAACTTCTTCATCTTCCTTCTGTTGTCAGCAGTCATGCCCCTTGGTCGTTGGATTTGAGCCCCCTGTTTTTCCAACGCCATGAGGACGTTAGCCCTCGTGGTGCTCAGAGGTGTAAAGTTTTGGGGCTTCCTTCCTCCTACTCGCATTCTCCGAGGTCGGCCTAACTGTTCCGTTGGACACCGGGCTTGCTGGCTGGATCCTTCGCCACGTGCGTGAATATGGTCAGCCTTCGGCCCACTTATTCTCAGCTTTTCGACTGTCATATGTTGTTCAGCCCTTCGGTAGAATTCTCCCAGCGTGTCCGGGAGATCTTTGGAGAATTCATAAAACAAGTGCGAATCCCTTCGGAGGCCCCTCGTCATGGTGAGGATGCGGATTTCGGGACGAAAGTCCGGAACACTGAGGGCCTCTCTGTTGAACCTCTTGACATAGTCACGAATGGTCTCCCCGTTTCTTTGTGCTATGTCAAACATCTGGACGGGCATCTTCGCCGTCGGCTTGCTGCCAATGAACTGTTGGGTGAACGCTGTGGACAGCTCCTGGAACCCCCTGATGTTTCCGGGAGGCAGGGAATTGTACCAGGCAGTTGCTGGTCCTGCGAGGGTGACTTCGAAGCACTTGCAGAGTGTAGCGTCATCAGCCCCGTGTAGCACCATGCTCCGTTTGTACTTTGTTAGGTGGGCCTGGGGATCAGTCCGACCCTCATAGGTCTCTAGCCGAGGTAGCCTGAAGTCACTTGGCATGGCCGCCTCGACCACTGTTCGGGCGAAAGGAGTTTCATCTCCAAAGACGGTTTCAGTTAGCCTGGCCCAAACAGGCTTGTGTGCCACCTGTTGTTCCACTCTCTCCAGTCTTGCCAAGACTTTCTCCAGGAGGAGCGCAGCACTGGGCTCCTCTTCCTGGTGCTCTGAGGTTCTTTGGTAATAGGACTGTTGCCGTCTTTTCGGGGAGCGACTTCGATACCGAGGTGGGGGGGGCCTTGTTGTTAGTATTGTGCCCAAAAAGCCAATCATGAGATGATTGTATTTTGCACATTGAGTCATGATATTTTATTGAGGCATTAATCCAGCAATTTTGTTTGTTGTTTTGTTTCTGCGTAACGTAATAAACATAATTGTAACCCTAGAATAATGATATTCTTAAACGTCCCTAGTGTAGTATTATTGTGGAGCGGGTTGCAATAATACATAATGACTAGCATATGTGGAGACTAATATGAGATATGTAGTCTACATATGGGTACAAGTTGGAGAACTTGTGTACTGGACCGACCCACCATGAGAACACTTCATGGATCGTTATATGAGTGTCATAAGTGATTCTCATAGTGATCATGGTATATGTAGTCCTTCGACCTAAGATCATCAAGGTTCCCTACATGTGAGTCACATACTTTGATACTTTCCTTTGTTGCTCGTAACTGAGTGAACTTGAAGGAGGTCATTGGGTATGTCACATATCATGCGGAGGGATTTGTATGATCAAGATGGGATTTGTCCCTCCTATGTAACGGGAGTGATATCTTTGGGCCCCTTGATAGAGTGAGACTTAGAAAATGCATGGCCATGCTCCGATGAGTTGATATATGATATCAATGTCATCAGTTTAAGTTAGTCTACTCGGTAATCAAGAAACCAAAGATTGGGCTATACGAGAGTGACACATTCCATGTCTCGTGCTTAGTCTTGATATCTTGGACAAAGGGACAATGGCATATATCGGTGATGATCATAAAGGTTTAGTCGATTCACCGACAATCTTGTCACTTGGGTAGCAATGATGTGTTGCTAGACACCGCTCATTGCTTATGATCATAAATGTGATTTATGATCGTTGCCAATATGGCAAGAGCCTATTGGGTCGCACACATAGAGCTATTTGGATCATTAGAGTGCATGGGCTAATTATTTGGGTTATGGTTTCACTTTAATTTCGTATTAATAATGGGCCAAGGAGTTGAGCCATTATTAAGCCCGAAATTAATTCCTAATTGGATTAGGGCTTTGAAACCCATTAGGCCTGGAAGTTGAGTCTCACTATAAATACAACTTTTAAGTGAGAAATTCGTAGGTCTCCTTGCCCTAGCCTCCCAAAAGGACAGCCACACTCTTCTCTTGCAATTCCTTGGAGGACGCAAGCTAGCACTGCGAGCGCAAGAGAAACGCATCTGCCGGGACGTGGTGGAAGCGTGGTGATCCCGAGAGGCTCGTGTGGATACCATAGAGAGCCTGAACACGTCAACTATTCAGGTTTTGTGATTCGACTCTACAGTTGAGTGAGAGATCTCAACCGAAAATTAGGTATGAAATTTTCGAACACCCGGTTTACCCCGTTTCACTTGGATCCTGGAGGGTTTCGGTTAAATTCCGCTGCGCTGTTTGGCTCCCGAAACCCAACAGTGGTATCAGAGCTACTGGTGAAACCCTAAATCGGGATTGAGTGTTGAATCGCATGATGCTATGTCTTCGATTGGTTTTCGGCCATGATTAATTAGATTGATTCATGATGCATGAAACCGAAATTCGTAATGAACATATGAGATATATGAAGAAACGACACAAATTGGTTAATGAGATTAACCGAAATTGATAGGTATGAGATACCTATATGGATTAGGATTCTTGCAATAGTTGCAAAAACCCTAGGTTTGTTCGGATTCGGCCTGTTCGGGCACCGAAAGTAAGGTATTTTTGGTGGCTCGAATGGAGGAGTCTCGGGTGCCTACTTTCTCGAAATAGAAGATTTCGGGCTAAGCAATTGTAAGACAATTTTTTGCGCCGGGGGGCGCTGCCCCCCACGCCCCCCGCAAGGGCGGCTCCCCTTGACCCCGTCCGCTGACCGGTCAGCGGAACCACCGCCCGCTGACCGGCCAGCGGGACCGCCGTATGTGAAGCGCCACATAAATAAAAACTGGTTAATCAACACGCGAAAATTGGCATGCATCTTTGTTGAATGAGATTTCACATGATATGCTGATTGGTGTTTGAAGCATGGTGCATGGTTATAGCCCTTGATTGGTTGTACATGTAAATACGGCCTGCGAGTCGTGCCTTTTCTTATCACTCTCATTGTACATTCTCTTCTCACCTTACTCCCCTCGAATGTAACTCGAGGTTTCTATTATTGATGTAATGGTGCATTATGGGATCGTCCAAGGTGGTATGTCCAAGGAGGTGACAACAAAAAGGCAGCCAAGAAAGGAAGAGAAGGAGCTTGTGAAGACTCTTTTCTTTTCTTAGGCTTTTATGATATTCTCATTGGCTTGAGAATATCATATAGTTTGGGCTATAACCATGTCACGTTTATTTCTTGTAAGCATGAGATGCATGTTTTATATTTGTATATGATGCATGTATAAAACAACCGGAGATAACAAATTGGTGAGATCAAAAGAAAAATCCCTCAAACAAATATTAAGTCATTAAATGTGATGCCTTCCAAATGTTGGCACTCGTCAAGACTTTGATCAACATTAGGTGGGTTTGCCAAAGCAAAGCACCTATGTTCATCTTGGTAAGGCGCGATGGGATAATAGTGATATCCAAACTGCTAACTTTGGGTTCGACTTAACTAAGTCATCCTAATAGGATTAGGGACTTAGAGGCATAGAGTTGGGCTTAAGTTCATGAGATGAGCTTGGACAAGTGTTGTTCACCCAACTATCCAAGAGTTGCATAAGATGCAATTGGCAATGAGTTGCCTACCTAAATAGCTGTAACTTGAGAGAAAAGCCAAAGCTGACTCAGGTTGTGGTCAAATATGGATCTTGGCCCGCTAGAATACCTTAGCGCCGAGGTGTTCCGAAATAATACCGAGGGTTATTATTTTGAGGAAAATAGTGGGAGTATCGTTTAATAAAAGTCCTTATTAAATGAATTAAAATACATGACTCTTACACTGCATATTTACTGTTGTAGATAACCATGGCACAAAACACATCGACACTTTCGTTGCGATCGATCCTTGAGAAGGAAAAACTGAATGGGACCAACTTTCTCAAATGGTACCGAAACTTGAGGATAGTCCTCAAACAAGAGAGAAAGGCATATGTCCTAGAGCAGCCCATTCCGAATGAGCCTGCTGCCACTGCTCCAAGAGCTGAAAGGGATGCTCACAAGAGGCATTCTGATGATGCTTTGGATGTTGCATGCCTCATGCTTATTACCATGGAATCTGAGCTTCAGAAGCAACATGAGAACATGGGGGCGTTCGATATGATCGAACATCTCAAAATGCTTTTCCAAGAGCAAGCTAGGCATGAGAGGTTTGAGACCTCTAAGGCATTGTTTCAGTGCAAGATGTCTGAGGGA
Organism: Aquilaria yunnanensis; assembly: GCA_039654915.1. Taxonomy (NCBI): domain Eukaryota; kingdom Viridiplantae; phylum Streptophyta; class Magnoliopsida; order Malvales; family Thymelaeaceae; genus Aquilaria; species Aquilaria yunnanensis. The sequence goes on from CM077595.1 coordinate 46,166,306, forward strand.
AGTCCCGTGGGTCCTCATGTGCTCAAGATGATTGGGTACATTGAGAATCTTGAGAATTTGGGATTTGCTCTTCAGAAAGAGTTGGCTATCGATGTGGTCTTGCAATCGTTGCCTGAAAGCTACAGTCAATTCGTCATGAACTATAACATGAACGACCTAGACAAGTCCCTTCCTGAATTGCTCAACATGTTGAGAACTGCTGAGCAAAACCTTAAGAAGGCTAAGCCCATTTTGATGGTTCAAAAGGGCAAGGGAAAGGGAAAAGCCAACAAGAAGAAGGATAAAGCTAATGGAAAGTCCAATGCTAGTTCTTCTTCAGCTGCACTGAAACCAAAGGGTGGTGTGGCAAAGGAAGGGGAGTGCTTCCATTGTAAGCAACCTGGACACTGGAAGCGCAACTGTAAGCTCTATCTTGAAGAACTTGCTAAGGAAAAGGGAAGTAAGACTTCCACTTCAGGTATTTTTGTTATAGAGGCTAACTTTTCTACTTCCTCATCTTGGGTATTGGATACTGGATGTGGATCTCACATTTGTGCAAATGTGCAGGATCTAAGTAGAAGTAGAAGATTGGCCCGAGGTGAAGTGGACCTACGTGTTGGAAATGGAGCAAGGGTTGCTGCCTTAGCCATAGGGACTTATGTTCTCACTTTACCTAGTGGATTAGTTTTAGAATTAGACAACTGCTACTTTGTGCCTACTATTAGTAGAAATTTGATTTCTGTTTCTTGTTTGGACAAGAAAGGTTTTTCATTTATAATAAAGGACAAATGTTGTTCTATTTATTTGAATGAAATCTTTTATGGTAGTGCTCAACTTAGCAATGGGTTGTATGTTCTAGACCTTGAAGATCCAATCTATAATGTGAATACCAAGAAGGTCAGATTAAATGATTCAAACTTGACCTATCTCTGGCACTGTCGCTTGGGCCATATAAATGAGACCCGCATATCCAAGCTCCATAAGGATGGACTCTTGGACTCATTTGATTTTGAATCATATGAGACATGTGAGTCATGTTTGTTGGGCAAGATGACCAAAGCCCCATTCACAGGGCAAAGTGAAAGGGCTAATGACTTACTAGGACTCATACATAGTGATGTATGTGGCCCTATGTCTTCACAAGCTAGAGGAGGTTCCCAATACTTCATTACTTTCACTGATGACTTCAGCAGATATGGTTATGTGTATCTTATGAGACACAAGTCAGAATCCTTTGAAAAGTTCAAAGAATTCAAGAATGAAGTAGAGAATCAACTCGGGAAGAGTATCAAAGTGCTTCGATCAGATCGAGGTGGAGAGTACTTGGATCGAGAATTCCTTGACTATCTGAAGGAGTGTGGTATAGTATCACAACTCACTCCACCAGGTACACCTCAATGGAATGGTGTTTCTGAAAGGAGAAATCGAACTCTGTTAGACATGGTTCGCTCCATGATGAGTCAAGCTGACCTTCCAAACTCCTTTTGGGGACATGCTCTAGAAACAGCCGCTTTTACACTAAACCGAGTTCCATCTAAATCGGTTCAAAAGACACCATATGAGATATGGAGTGGGAGGCGTCCCAATTTGTCTTTTATGAAGATTTGGGGCTGTGACGCTTATGTAAAACGTCAATCCTCTAACAAACTAGGGCCCAAATCTCAAAAATGTCTTTTTGTTGGGTATCCCAAAGAAACAAAGGGTTACTATTTCTACAATCCCTCTGAGCAAAAAGTGTTTGTTGCTCGAACTGGTGTCTTTTTGGAGAAAGAGTTTATCTCTAAAGGAACTAGTGGGAGGAAAGTAGAACTTGAAGAAATTCAAGAACAACAAGAAGACATCGAACCTGAAATGGAACCTGAACAGACACCACAAGATGTTGTGGTTCAAGAGTCTGTTCCTGTAGCACAAAGCCCACGTAGGACTGGTAGGATTCGGCGTGAGCCCGAGAGATATGGATTTCTCGTGACTCACACCGGTGATGTGATGCTCATGGATCAAGATGAGCCCACAACCTACCAACAAGCTATGTCGGGGCCTGACTCTGAGAAGTGGCTAATGGCCATGAAATCCGAGATGGAATCCATGTATGAAAACCAAGTATGGACTTTGGTTGACCCACCTGAAGGGGTAAAACCCATAGGGTGCAAATGGGTTTTCAAGAAGAAAACTGACATGGATGGTAATGTGATTACCTTTAAGGGACGATTGGTCGCAAAAGGTTTCAAGCAAATTCATGGTATTGACTATGATGAAACTTTTTCACCAGTTGCTATGCTTAAATCCATCCAAATTTTGTTTGCTATTGCTGCACACTATGATTATGAGATATGGCAAATGGATGTCAAAACTGCATTCCTAAATGGAAAGCTACTTGAGGATGTGTACATGACACAACCTGAGGGTTTTGTCACTCCTGGGAATGCCAATAAAGTGTGCAAATTGCAAAGGTCCATTTATGGACTGAAGCAAGCTTCTCGAAGTTGGAATCTTCGTTTTGATGATGCAATCAAAGAGTTTGGTTTTATCAAAAATGAAGATGAACCTTGTGTCTACAAGAAGGTTAGTGGGAGCGCTATTGTCTTCTTGGTGTTGTATGTAGATGACATACTACTCATCGGGAATGACATTCCTGAGCTACAGTCTGTGAAGACTTGGCTAGGGAAATGTTTCTCTATGAAGGACTTGGGTGAAGCAGCCTATGTGTTAGGCATCAGGATCTATAGAGATAGATCTAGAAAGCTTCTTGGCCTAAGTCAAAGTACGTATATTGACAAGGTGCTAAAGAGGTTTAGCATGCAAGATTCCAAGAAAGGATTCTTGCCCATGTCACATGGTATCACTCTTTCTAGATCTCAGTGTCCGAGTACAACCGAGGAGAGAGAGCACATGAGTAAGATTCCATATGCCTCAGCAATTGGATCTATCATGTATGCCATGATATGTACTCGTCCCGATGTCTCATATGCTTTGAGCATGACGAGTAGGTACCAATCGAACCCCGGTGAAAGTCACTGGACAGCTGTTAAGAACATCCTTAAGTACTTACGAAGGACTAAGGATGCATTCTTGGTCTTTGGAGGTGAAGATGAGCTCGTTGTAAGGGGTTACACCGATGCAAGCTTCCAATCCGATAAGGATGATTTTAGATCGCAATCTGGTTATGTGTTTTGTATTGGTGGTGGTGCTGTAAGCTGGAAGAGTTCAAAGCAAGAGACAGTAGCTGACTCTACAACAGAATCTGAGTACATTGCCGCCTCTGATGCTGCGAAGGAGGCAGTTTGGATCAAGAAGTTCATCACTGAACTTGGAGTGGTTCCAAGCATTGTTGACCCGATAGAGCTCTATTGTGACAACAATGGAGCAATCGCACAGGCTAAGGAACCTCGATCTCACCAGCGATCCAAACACATACTCCGACGCTATCATCTCATCAGGGAGATCATCGAGAGGGGTGATGTAAGGATATGCAGGACTTCGACAGACAGCAACATTGCTGATCCACTGACAAAGCCCCTTACGCAGCAGAAGCATGATAGCCATTCTAGGTCCATCGGTATTAGATACATGGATGATTGGCTTTTAGTGCAAGTGGGAGATTGTTAGTATTGTGCCCAAAAAGCCAATCATGAGATGATTGTATTTTGCACATTGAGTCATGATATTTTATTGAGGCATTAATCCAGCAATTTTGTTTGTTGTTTTGTTTCTGCGTAACGTAATAAACATAATTGTAACCCTAGAATAATGATATTCTTAAACGTCCCTAGTATAGTATTATTGTGGAGCGGGTTGCAATAATACATAATGACTAGCATATGTGGAGACTAATATGAGATATGTAGTCTACATATGGGTACAAGTTGGAGAACTTGTGTACTGGACCGACCCACCATGAGAACACTTCATGGATCGTTATATGAGTGTCATAAGTGATTCTCATAGTGATCATGGTATATGTAGTCCTTCGACCTAAGATCATCAAGGTTCCCTACATGTGAGTCACATACTTTGATACTTTCCTTTGTTGCTCGTAACTGAGTGAACTTGAAGGAGGTCATTGGGTATGTCACATATCATGCGGAGGGATTTGTATGATCAAGATGGGATTTGTCCCTCCTATGTAACGGGAGTGATATCTTTGGGCCCCTTGATAGAGTGAGACTTAGAAAATGCATGGCCATGCTCCGATGAGTTGATATATGATATCAATGTCATCAGTTTAAGTTAGTCTACTCGGTAATCAAGAAACCAAAGATTGGGCTATACGAGAGTGACACATTCCATGTCTCGTGCTTAGTCTTGATATCTTGGACAAAGGGACAATGGCATATATCGGTGATGATCATAAAGGTTTAGTCGATTCACCGACAATCTTGTCACTTGGGTAGCAATGATGTGTTGCTAGACACCGCTCATTGCTTATGATCATAAATGTGATTTATGATCGTTGCCAATATGGCAAGAGCCTATTGGGTCGCACACATAGAGCTATTTGGATCATTAGAGTGCATGGGCTAATTATTTGGGTTATGGTTTCACTTTAATTTCGTATTAATAATGGGCCAAGGAGTTGAGCCATTATTAAGCCCGAAATTAATTCCTAATTGGATTAGGGCTTTGAAACCCATTAGGCCTGGAAGTTGAGTCTCACTATAAATACAACTTTTAAGTGAGAAATTCGTAGGTCTCCTTGCCCTAGCCTCCCAAAAGGACAGCCACACTCTTCTCTTGCAATTCCTTGGAGGACGCAAGCTAGCACTGCGAGCGCAAGAGAAACGCATCTGCCGGGACGTGGTGGAAGCGTGGTGATCCCGAGAGGCTCGTGTGGATACCATAGAGAGCCTGAACACGTCAACTGTTCAGGTTTTGTGATTCGACTCTACAGTTGAGTGAGAGATCTCAACCGAAAATTAGGTATGAAATTTTCGAACACCCGGTTTACCCCGTTTCACTTGGATCCTGGAGGGTTTCGGTTAAATTCCGCTGCGCTGTTTGGCTCCCGAAACCCAACACTTGTCACTGGCGACAAACTTCTTCTGGACGGGATTTCGGGTCGTTCAGTCCTCGTTTTTTCCGCCAGCCGTGCTCCGAGGGGCAAGTTATCTGTTGAGGCCTCTTCCCGTGGCTCCCTACTTCTCGAGCTATGAAAGGTTGCCCTTGGGCTTTTTTCCCGAGGTCGTGCTGGCGAAGTGGGTTTTTGCGCCTGGGCTGGTTGTGGCCACCTTCGGTCTATTTGTTGTGTCATTTCAGCCACAACAGACCTCTGAAAGTCTCGTAAAAAACCCATGGTGATGACAAGAGGGCGTTCCTCTTCAGGCAAGGAAGTCTCTAGGGGACTTTGTTCGGTAGCTGGTTGGATCTCAGGCACGGACATGGACTTCGGGAGTCCTTTGTCCTTCGAACGCCGAGTTTCGACAACAGCTACCTGGGAGTAGTTTCCCACAGACGGCGCCAAATGATGCCCCAAGGCATCTTCGTTTGCTGCCATGTTGACAGGTGGAGAGACTTCCTGAGGAGGCGAGCGCCTAGAGCTCTGGTTTCCCAGCTGAGTGTGCCTGAAAAGCTCAAAGAAGAGGTTAGGAGGTCCCCGGTTTGCTTTTCCGGGGAGGACCCTCCGACGCCCAAGTCAGTTTTCTGAGTGAAAGTGGAGGAAGAACACTAGGGGATCAAGTGTCTTGCCTGTTTTGTGTTTTCTCAGAGGGAGGAAAAATGCCCATCCTTTGCTCAGTCCCATTTCCTAGTATTTATAGGAGTAGCTGGTCCGTTCAGATCATGACACGTGTTCGGTCGGATTTGATCTATACTTTTGGACCTAGGGGACAAGCAGCCGTTTGCAGCCTGCTTTAGCCCTGGACTCGGACAGGTTGCGTCAGGACTGGGGCGGCCGCGGCGTGTCAGTTCGCCGTTCAGATGTGACGTGTAGGGCTTGTGGGCGACATGTCAGAGGCTCCTTAAATGCTCATACCGTACTCCCGAGGTCCCCTGGGCGAGGTCGCCCTTCGGTGCGTGCACCCTCTTCGGATTCTATCCGTCCTTCCGTGCAAGCACCTCATTCGGGATCTATCCCACAGTTCTGGGAGTTCCCTTGGTGGACACCCTCTTCGGGACTCACACCCATAGTTCGGGGATTCCCTTGTTCAGGTGTTTCTTGTTCGGGGAAGACCTCTTCGGGGCCTCTGCCTTCGGGGAGATTCTCCCTTGCTTCAGAGAGATGGCTATCTTACCCGAAGACGATCAGCTTGGCCCCTCGATGGAGACGGTGTTGTCCTCGAAATTCCTGACGAGCTAACCAAAGTCTCGAGCTCATAGTGTTTGACTTCGCACCTTCCGAGGTCAATGAAAAGATCCTCTCTTGGGTGACGTCAGACTCCTCGGCCAATATTCTGGCAGGGAGTTACTACCGAGGAGGCGATAGCCTTTGGCTATCACAGGCCCCCCTCCGAAAAGCCGAAGTGAAAAACTTTGGTTCATCGGTTTTTGGGTCCTGTGGTTGTGATATCTGCACCTTCTTCTGCCTGGAGCGATGGGCAGCCCTTTTCGCGTCCTCGTGGCACGAGAAGATAGGCTGTCCCTATGCCGAAGATACACCTTCTGCCCGAAGTCACGGGCTGTCTCTTGGTGTCCTTGTGGCAAGGGGAAATAGGATAACCTTGTACCGAAGATAGACATTTTGCCCGAAGTCACAGGCTGTCTTTTGGTGTCTTCGAGGTAACCTACTTTTTTGTCTTTATAGGTCTGTGCTCATGCGTCGCGTCCTGTATCCAGCAGAGTCAGTCTAGGGCGGCGCCTCTAGACCAAACGGTGTCAGAGGGCGTGCTCGACGTGATGGATGACACGTGGCAGGTTTCCTGCGCGATGGCCGACACATGGCACACTTTTATTGGGTAAGAATGCACTGAGTACGGCTGGCGCGACTTTTCAGGCGCTCATAGCAGTTATGGCGACGCTTCGCCTTCCGAGGGGTACTAATGACGACGGTTCTTCTAGCCTTCTCGGCCTATATATATCAGTCCTGTCATAACCCTCTTTCTTCTTCTGCTTTTGCTTTCTTTTGCCTTCTAATTCTCTCCCAATTTTCCGCAGCGGTTCTCCTTTTTCAGGCGTTTTTCCGACCACTTTTCACGACGGCTTCCAGGAATCCAGATTCCGGCAAGACCTTTGGTGGGTTTTAGTCCTTCTGCTTTTTTTTCAAAGATTCTTCTTTGTTTTTCCTGAACTCGTTTTCCTTGTTTTTCCCGAACTTGTTTTCATCATGCCTGTTCCCGAGAGTTGGCAACCTCTTCTTTCTCACCCTTGCTGCACTACTGCGGCAAAACTAGCGAAGTGGAAGAAAAAGTTTTTCTTACCCTCTTACTCTGTGACGAGGTTGCCCCGTCCTGACCAATTTCCTTTCTCCAACCGAAGTGATGAAATCACCATTTTCCGAGCCCAACTGAAGGCCGGACTTCGGTATCCCCCCCGGAGATGGTTAGCGCGTTCTGCAACTTCCATGGCATTGCCGTTAACCAACTCCCGCCGAACTCGTACTGCTATTTCAACGCCTTTCTCTGTATGTGCGGCGTTTTCAAAATAAAACCTCACTTTGTAGTTTTTCTTCAGTACTACAAGCTCTTCGTGGTCCCGAAGGGTGGCTTCTACTTTATGCTACCTCGGGGATCCGGGAGCAAAAAGTATACGTTCACCTTCGCCACCAAAGACAGCTGGCGAGGGTGGCAACAAAAATTCTTTTTCCTGAAGAAGTCGGAGGCTTGGTCGCACGTCCCGACCAAGTGGGCTCAGGGGAGGCTTAAGATGGATGTCGTTGATCCGAAGATACTGCTAGATGCCGACGTAGCACCTATCTTCGAGGACTTTGACAGGCGCATCCGGGCCGTCTCTGACTGGGCTGCCGAGGTCTCTCCTCGTGCCCTTTACCCCTTTCCGATCAATTGGAGGCTCATGACCGAAGAGGTCCTTCGGGAACTCAAGGTGGTAAAGGAGCATGTGACAGACCTCAACATGCCGAAACCAGCTTCTTCGGGGAAGGACTCCTGGCTCGTGAAACTCCTTCGGGGGAAAGAGACTTATGAGTCTTTTTACGAGAGTAAGTTACTTTCTCATTTTTTCCTTCATAACTTCATCTTGGACTTACACTGATGTTCTTTTTCTTTTTGCAGAGGTGGGTGACGACGCGACTGCCTTTTACAAGGCTCTTTTTACCGGGCAGGCCGAGAGGGGCGAACAGACAAAGAAGGCCGCCTCTCGGAGGCGGAAGCAGACTTCGGGCGGCCCTCCTTCCAAACGGGCCAAGAAAGCTGCTCCTTCCTCTCTACCGCAAATTCCGGAGGAGGTAGGCGAGGAGCCCGAAGTCCCTGCTGCCCCTTTGCCTGAGGTTCCTTCTCTTGACGTCCCTTCTTTCGACGTCCTTCCTCAAAGCCCCACGCCTTCGCATGCTCTTCTGGAGGGCGGTGGGGAGGAGACCCCTTTTGCTGAGGAACGGCGCCAAATAAAAGGCAAGGGGATCTCTGCTGAGGCGACGTCGATTCTTGACGACGACGTTACCGAGGTGCCAGCAGGTTTGTACTTTGCCGAAGAACCTTTTTTCTCTTGTAAATCCTTAAGAGTTCTCTGGCCTTAACCAATTTTTCTGCTTTGTTGTGCAGCGGAGGTGGCCGCTCCTGACTGGGTTGCCGAACACGCCCGCAAGAGGGCCCTTCGGGATGCCCAAGTCCCAGCAGGGAAAGTTCCGAAGGAGCTCTTCTGGGCGTTCACGGAGGACATGAATATGTACTCTGAGGACTGTCCCGAGATGGCCAGGCAGATGTGCAAAGGGGTTTTTACTGAGGCCTCTTACAAGGCCCTTACGGAGGCTTACCCTGGCGACATCTCTTTGGCCGCCAAACTCACTGAACACGGCGCCCAGGTACGCTTCACTGTTTCCTTAGTGCCAATTTTGCCTTTGCTTTTTACTTAGCATCATTTTCCCTTTGTTTTCTTTTTTTGCAGCTGATGGGGTACGCCGGGTTGCTCCGTGTTCGGGTGGTGCGAGAGTCAGAAAGGAGGGCGTCACTCTGGGACCTTTACACCAAGACGAAGGCCCAGTGTTCGGCGTTGGCTGCCGATAATGCCCAGCTGAAGCAGTCTTCGGAGAAGGAAGTTGCTGAACTTCGGGAGGGGTTCATAAAAGAGAAAGAGGAACTTGAGAAAAGCACCTCCCAGAAACTTTCCGACGTCGGTTCTCGGGTGGCGGAGCTGACTTCGACCGTGGAAGCGATTCAAAAGGATAAGTCAGAAAGTGACGCAATCCTTGCGAAGACGCTCGAGGAAAAGGCCCAGCTCGAAGCCGAGGTCCCATCTCTGAAGAAGCCTTCAGAATAGAAGAAGAAGATGAAGGCATTGAAGAAAAAGCTTAAGGATCTGGAGAAGGATTACGCGGATCTGGAGAAGCACTATGCACATTTGGCGGTCAAAAAGCGGGAGTCCGATGATATGACGAAGTTGGGCTTTCAAGACGGCTTCTGTCTTGCTCGGCACCAAATTTTGCAGAAGTTCCCAGATTTCGACCTCTCCTTCCTCGAAGGCATGAACGTCCCGAAGGAGCCTCGGTGGACTTGGTCCAAGATCGAGCACTTGAAACTGCCTCCTTCTTTCTCGGCGCCGAAGGCTGCTGACAAAAGCACAGAGGCTGGCAGTTCTCAAGGCGCCGAGGTTCCTTAGTTTGTACTAGGGCTTTTTGTCTTCATTTTCTTCTTCTTTTTTGTAGTCTTTCAGCAACTTTCTTCTCTGTAAGCACTCTTTGGCTCAATACATAAAAATTTGGCTAAATATTTTTTGCCAGATCCCTTTGTTTTCCTTTTGTCCCGAACATAATTCGCTCGAGAGACTTCGGAAAACCATACTCTTGCTTTCCTTTGTCCCGAACATTTTCGCTCAAGGGACTTCGGAAGACCACACTCTTGCTTTCCTTTGTCCCGAACATATTCGCTCAAGGGACTTCGGAAAACCATACTTTTGCTTTCCTCGGCGATTGCTTTCGTGAGACTCTTGTTTTGCACTTCTTCAGAACTTTTTACTTAGACAGATTTGTCCAACTTGTGCAATACAACTTTCCCACCAAACTTTTTAGGCATAGAATTTTTTCAAGGCCTCTGAGTGCCAAGTGTTTTTTAATTCTATGCCTTCGGCATCGCCGAGATTATAAACTCCTTTTCATACTTCGGCAAGTACCAGGTAGGGTCCTTCCCAATTTGCGCGAAGTACCCCGTGGGACGGCTTTCGGGGTGCAAATTTAGCCTTTCGGAGAACGGGATCTCCCTTCTTTATTCCTTTTGGCCTGGCGCGTAGGTTTATGGCTACTGCCACTCTTTGCTGAAAAGCTTTTCTTCTCAGCTCGGCTACTTCTCTGTGTTCGCTAACGAGGTCGAGCTTGGTTCTCAGGCCGAGGTCATTTCCTTTTTCATCGAACACTTGGAGTCGTATTGACGGTTGTACTACCTCGACAGGGATGATGGCCTCTGTACTGAAGACGAGTGAAAAAGGCGTTTCCCCTGTGGCTCTTCGGGGTGTTGTTCGGTAGCTCCATAACACGCTTTGGAGTTCTCCTGGCCATTTCCCTTTGGCTTCTCCCAATCTTTTTTTCAGACCATCTTTTATGGTCCTGTTAGATACTTCCACCTGCCCATTACTTTGGGGGTGAGCTACTGGGGCGAAGTGCATTTTTGTCCCGAGGTCGCTAATGAACTCTTGGAATCCTTTATCTGTGAACTGGCATCCATTGTCCGCTACGAGTACCCTCGGTATGCCAAACCTGCATACGATGTTTTTCCATACGAACTTCTGCACTTCCTTTGCCGAGATAGTTGTCAGAGGTTCTGCCTCCACCCATTTAGAGAAATAGTCAACTGCTACTACGCAGAACTTTACGCCTCCAGGCGCCGTTGGGAGTGGCCCAATGAGATCTATGCCCCAAACTGCGAAGGGCCACGGATAGTTTGCCGAAGTCACGAACTCTGAGGGTGTCCTTTGGATGTTCGCATGTCTCTGGCAATTACCACATTTCTGGACGAATTGCTTGGCGTCCTTTCTCAGGGTAGGCCAGAAGTATCCTTGGCGAAGTATCACTGCTGCCAGGGCATCGGTTCCGATGTGCGAAACACAGGCACCTTCGTGAACTTCTTCGAGGATCATTTCAGTGTCCTCTTCACTAACACACCTCTGTAGTGGATTTGCATATCCTTGCCGATATAGTTCTTCTCCAATTAAGAAGAAACGTCCCGAGCGCCTTCGCACTTTAGCGGCTTCGCTGGGGTCTTTGGGGAGTGTGTTGGTTGCGAGATACGTTTTGATTGGTTCTTTCCAGCCTTTCCCCGAGGTCTCTATGCTTAATACCGCGATGCTGGGGTGGCTTAGCACTTCGGTGCAAGTTTTGGACTTCGCCAAACAGTCTGCCTCAGCATTTTCTTGTCGGGGTACGTTCTCGATTTTCACGGCGTCGAATTCCCGAATAAGCTTTGTTACCAGCTCATGGTATTTCACCAAGGTCGGGTCTTTCGCGCCATAGTCCCCTGCCATTTTTCGGACCACCAGCTGGGAATCACTATGGGCTTTCAAGTTTCTTATGCCAATTTTTTTTGGCCAGGCGTAATCCTGCTATGAGGGCCTCATACTCGGCCATATTGTTGGTGGCGTTGAAACTGAACTTGATGGCCTTCATTACTTCTAGGCCTTCGGGGCCTCTGATAATCACTCCAGCTCCCTGGTGTTCGGATCCTGAGGCCCCGTCAACATATAACGTCCATTCTGGCTTGTCTTCGCCCGAAAACGAATGTCCCTCCTCGATGTTCGGTACTTCGGCGATGAAATCTGCCAAAGCTTGAGCTTTTATAGCTTTCCGGGGTTCATACGTGATGTCGTGTTCGCCCAGCTCTATACACCACTTGGAAAGCCTTCCCGAGTGATCAACATTCCTCATAACATCCCGTAGAGGCAGGGTACTTCGGACGATAATGGGGTGAGCCTGAAAGTATGGCCGCAGCCTTCTCCCTGCAAGCACTAAGGCATATATAGCTTTTTGAAGCAAAGGGTACCTGACTTCGGCGCCTTGCAGGGACTTGCTGGCATAGTAGACCGGCCATTGCTTTGGCCCTTCTTCTTTCACGAGGACCGAGCTCACAGCTTTTTCTGTGACGGCGAGGTATAATACGAGGGGCTCTCCCTCCCAAGGTTGCCGCAGGGTCGGCAGGCTGGCCAAGTAGACTTTGAGTTCTTCCTAGGCTTTTTGGCAATCTTCATCCCAAGGATGACCATTCCTTCCGAGGTCGGCTTCCATCTTTGCTGCCTTTGTGAGCACTTTGAAGAAGGGTCGACACCTATCTCCATACCTGGAAATAAACCTGCTCAGAGAGGTTATTCTTCCGGTGAGTCTTTGCACGTCTTTGACTGTGGCAGGAGTTCGGAATTCAAGCAGAGCCTTAATCTTCTCAGGGTTAGCATCTTTGCCTCTTTCGGATACCATGTACCCAAGGAACTTTCCCGAGGTCACCCCGAAGATGCATTTCTCAGGATTAAGGCGTATCCCAAAGGCTCTGAGTTTTTGGAAGGTTTCCTCTAAATCTGCAACATGGTGGCCAGGCAGTTTGCTTTTGACTATCATATCATCAACATACACCTCCATGTTCCTCCCCATTTGGTCTTTGAAGACTTTGTTCATCAGCCTCTGGTAGGTGGCTCCAGCATTCTTGAGCCCGAAAGGCATCCTAATATAGCAATATGTTCCTCCCTCGGTGATGAAGGCAGTCTTTTCCTCATCTTCGGGGTCCATCCTTATCTGATGGTAGCCACTGAAAGCGTCCAGGAAACTTAGGTGCCCGTACTCGGCAGTTGAATCTACCAGTTGGTCTATTGGCGGAAGAGGATATGAATCTTTCGAGCAAGCATCATTCAAATTTCTAAAGTCGATGCACATCCGGAGCTTACTACTTCCTTCTTTTGTGGCAATTACCACGTTGCTTAGCCATTCGGGGTAGTTTACCTCCCGGATAACGCTAGCGTCTATCAGACGCTGGACTTCGGTCTTGACGAAGTCACTTTTGTGAGCTGAGATGCTCCGTTTCTTTTGCTGGACAAGTTTTACTTCTGGGCTCGCTTTGAGGCTATGCTGGATTACGCGAGGGTTTACCCCTCGCATGTCCTTCGGCGAGTAGGCGAACAGATCTTTATTTGCGAGCAGAAAAGATACAAGTTTTTCCTTGTCTCCTTCGGCCATGCTTTTCCCTATTCGGGTATTATGGCCTGGGACAAGCTCTACTTCTTCTGTTTATGCTTTTGTGGGATCTTCTGCCTTGCCCCTTTCCAACTCTTTTGCTTCTACAGCATGTGCTAAGTTGCTTGCCGGAGCCTTTCGTGCTCGGACGAACACCTTTCTCACCTCGCCTTGATCAATGAAGATCTTTGCGTCTCCTTCCTTGGTGGCGAAGGTGACGGTCAAGTTCTTTACATCTGGACGAATGTGCAAATTTCCCTGTGTCTGTCTGCCGAGGATGGCGTTGTATGACGAAGGAACGTCCATGACTATGAATCTTGCCATGGTAGAGGCGAACAACTCAGCAGTTCCTTTCTCCGAAGTTCCTTTCATCATCAAGGGGAGGTCGATCCACCCGAGGACAGGTAGCTCAGATGGTCCTACGCCGAACGTGGGTAAAGTAACAGCCTTGAGGTCACTCCTGGATACGCCCAAGCTTGGCAGCAAATGTGAGAACAAGACGTCTGCGTTTGACCCATCGTCCAGCAGTACCCTCTTGACGTCCCAGTTTCCTATCCTCGCCATTATCAGCAATGGATCGTCATGGGGAAATACGATGTAGGAACCATCCTCACGGGCCAACTTTTTCGTTGGGCTCTGATATTCCATCACCGCTATCTCTCTGGCCCTTCTTTTTCTTTCCGAGGATGGAAGTCCGGTTGTGATCATCTGTATTACTCCTGCCGAAGGTGGAGGACGCCTTCTCGGACTTCGGTTTCTTCGCCTGTCTGAATCGTAATCCTCGTCATCGGGCTTTCCTTCTTCCTCTTTTTTCCCCTTCGGGGAAGGCATTCTCAAATAACGCCGAAGCTGGCCCTGCTTTATCAGTGATTCAATGTACTTTTTCAACTGAAAGCAGTCTTCGGTGTCATGACCGTGATCACGGTGGAACTGACAGAACTTCTTCATGTTCCTTCTGTTGTCAGCAGTCATGCCCCTTGGTCGTTGGATTTGAGCCCCCTGTTTTTCCAATGCCATGAGGACGTTAGCCCTCGTGGTGCTCAGAGGTGTAAAGTTTTGGGGCTTCCTTCCTCCTACTCGCATTCTCCGAGGTCGGCTTAACTGTTCCGTTGGACACCGGGCTTGCTGGCTGGATCCTTCGCCACGTGCGTGAATATGGTCAGCCTTCGGCCCACTCATTCTCAGCTTTTCGGCTGTCATATGTTGTTCAGCCCTTCGGTAGAATTCTCCCAGCGTGTCCGGGGGATCTTTGGAGAATTCATAAAACAAGTGCGAATCCCTCCGGAGGCCCCTCGTCATGGCGAGGATGCGGATTTCGGGACGAAAGTCCGGAACACTGAGGGCCTCTCTGTTGAACCTCTCGACATAGTCACGGATGGTCTCCCCGTTTCTTTGTGCTATGTCAAACATCTGGACGGGCATCTTCGCCGTCGGCTTGCTGCCAATGAACTGTTGGGTGAACGCTGTGGACAGCTCCTGGAACCCCCTGATGTTTCTGGGAGGCAGGGAATTGTACCAGGCAGTTGCTGGTCCTGCGAGGGTGACTTCGAAGCACTTGCAGAGTGTAGCATCATCAGCCCCGTGTAGCACCATGCTCCGCTTGTACTTTGTTAGGTGGGCCTGGGGATCAGTCCGACCCTTATAGGTCTCTAGCTGAGGTAGCCTGAAGTCACTTGGCATGGCCGCCTCGACCACTGTTCGGGCGAAAGGAGTTTCATCTCCAGAGACGGTTTCAGTTAGCCTGGCCCAAACAGGCTTGCGTGCCACCTGCTGTTCCACTCTCTCCAGTCTTGCCAAGACTTTCTCCAGGAGGAGCGCAGCACTGGGCTCTTCTTCCTGGTGCTCTGAGGTTCTTTGGTAAGAGGACTGTTGCCATCTTTTCGGCGAGCGACTTTGATACCGAGGTGGGGGGGGCCTTGTCACTGGCGACAAACTTCTTCTGGACGGGATTTCGGGTCGTTCAGTCCTCATTTTTTCCGCCAGCCGTGCTCTGAGGGGCAAGTTATCTGTCGAGGACTCTTCCCGTGGCTCCCTACTTCCCGAGATATGATAGGTTGCCCTTGGGCTTTTTTCCCGAGGTCGTGCTGGCGAAGTGGGTTTTTGCGCCTGGGCTGGTTGTGGCCACCTTCGGTCTATCTGTTGTGTCATTTCAGCCACAACAGACCTCTGAAAGTCTCGTAAAAAACCCATGGTGATGACAAGAGGGCGTTCCTCTTCAGGCAAGGAAGTCTTTGGGGGACTTTGTTCGGTAGCTGGTTGGATCTCAGGCACGGACGGGGACTTCGGGAGTCCTTTGTCCTTCAAACTCCGAGTTTCGACAACAGCTACCTGGGAGTATTTTCCCACAGACGGCGCCAAATGATGCCCCAAGGCATCTTCGTTTGCTGCCATGTTGACAGGTGGAGAGACTTCCTGAGGAGGCGAGCGCCGGAGCTCTGGTTTCCCAGCTGAGTGTGCCTGAAAAGCTCAAAGAAGAGGTTAGGAGGTCCCCGGTTTGCTTTTCCGGGGAGGACCCTCCGACGCCCAAGTCAGTTTTCTGAGCGAAAGTGGAGGAAGAACACTAGGGGATCAAGTGTCTTGCCTGTTTTGTGTTTTCTCAGAGGGAGGAAAAATGCCCATCCTTTGCTCAGTCCCATTTCCTAGTATTTATAGGAGTAGCTGGTCCGTTCAGATCATGACACGTGTTCGGTCGGATTTGATCTATACTTTTGGGCCTAGGGGACAAGCAGCCGTTTGCAGCCTGCTTTAGCCCTGGACCCGGACAGGTTGCGTCAGGACTGGGGCGGCCGCGGCGTGTCAGTTCGCCGTTCAGATGTGATGTGTAGGGCTTGTGGGCGACATGTCAGAGGCTCCTTAAATGCTCATACCGTACTCCCGAGGTCCCCTGGGCGAGGTCGCCCTTCGGTGCGTGCACCCTCTTCGGATTCTATCCGTCCTTCCGTGCAAGCACCTCCTTCGGGATCTATCCCACAGTTCTGGGAGTTCCCTTGGTGGACACCCTCTTCGGGACTCACACCCATAGTTCGGGGATTCCCTTGTTCAGGTGTTTCTTGTTCGGGGAAGACCTCTTCGGGGCCTCTGCCTTCGGGGAGATTCTCCCTTGCTTCAGAGAGATGGCTCTCTTACCCGAAGACGATCAGCTTGGCCCCTCGATGGAGACGGTGTTGTCCTCGGAATTCCTGACGAGCTAACCAAAGTCTCGAGCTCATAGTGTTTGACTTCGCACCTTCCGAGGTCAATGAAAAGATCCTCTCTTGGGTGACGTCAGACTCCTCGGCCAATATTCTGGCAGGGAGTTACTACCGAGGAGGCGATAGCCTTTGGCTATCAAGGGGCACCTTGAAGCTTGAATAGAGATGAACAATCTCTATGTAAATCCACCCACAATGCTCTCAAGAAGTGTTTAATACTTCCGCCTCTAAAGAAAATAAGAGGAGAACAATTTTCTCTCAAGAAAATGGAGCAAATAGAGTGCAAATTCGTGATTAAAATGGCCAGCCACTAAAGGCTATTTATAGATGACCAAAAGGCACACCTTTATACCAAGAAAGGTGTCTTTTAAGCCAAAGAACACTTCCTTTGGCTAACGGTCATGTATGGTGGCGAAAATACATGTCTTTTAGCCAAGAAACACTTTTTTTAGCCTATAACCACCCATAACTACCTTATGGGCGAAAATACATGTCTTTTAGAGCCAAGGAACACTTCTTTTGGCCTATAACCACCCCATAACTACCTTATGACCGAATATACATGACTTTTCACTCAAGGAACACTTCCTTTGGATGAAAGGACATGTTCTTTTAGCCAATAGTCATCTCTTTTGATGCAGAGACATACCTTTACACAAAAGATGTGTCTCTTGGTGGTTATGAGCTAAAAGCAAGGTGAGCTGGCACAAAGCTAGCTCACTATGCTACTTATGCACCATTGAGCTCCTTTGAGCTCCAACCAAGCACCATGAACTGAGGTCCAGCTCCTAGAGCTGACCTTGAGCTGGAGTTAGCTGCTCTCAGCTGAAGTGAACTGAAGTCCAGCTACACTCAGCTACCAGAAGCTGAAGTGAGCTGACTTGAGCTAACTTGAGCTGAAGTCCAGCTACTTTGAGCCACTTATAGCTGAAGTGAGCTGACTTGAGCTGACTTGAGCTAACTTGAGCTGAAGTCTAGCTACTTTGAGCTACTTATAGCTGAAGTGAGCTGACTTGAGCTGAAGTCCAGCTACTCTAAGCTACTTATAGTTGCAGTGAGAAGACATAAGCTATCTTGAGCTAAAGGGAGCTACTTCTAGCTGCCTTAGATAGCTGTTCAAGCTAGGGTTAGCTCAATGAGCTCAAATCCTACCTTAAAAGGATCTAGGTGCGCCAAGAATTCCAACAAAATCCCACTCGCACTAAGATGCTTTTAAAGTTCCAGCTCCCACTCAAAACAAATTCCTTAATCCTTATAGCCGAAATAATCCAGACACTTCTACATATATAGAGTTGTGGGTGCGACCTCAGGCACACACACTAAGTCTCTTCTATTGAGGTTGTTAGACTCTCAATAGAAGATTGTAATCTCCTCATAGTTCGAACTTCTTCAAATTTTCCTTTGAACACATCAAATTCAAGTGTGTTGCTTAAACACATCAAGCTTGCTTGAACACATCAAACTATGCCTCCTAGACCCCAGACATATGATACACTTCTTCATCACAATCAGTCTCTTTCTTAGAATTTCAACTCCTTGAAATTCATGATTGTATTAAGCATTGAGTACTCATTTCAATCACTTGTCATTCAATCTAGCATACTACTCACAGTAATATGTGGGCCCAAGATTGAATTTAGTGAACGTGTATCATCTTAATGTCTTTCCTTTTAGCTTCAACTACTTAGGTCAATGAGTTAACATGATACCCAAAAGGAGGATACTCCAGTCTCATTTCTCTAAGACCTTCGACAACCAATCAAAGTAATCATAATTAACTGAACTTCCTAATAGCAAGCCATAGTCACTAAAAGTCTGATTCGAAGAATCTCACACTAAGCAAGAATAGAGACAACTTGCTTAAATTCTTCTTTGGTCGTATTTCATGGTCATGGAACACTTGGAAACACATCCATTAAAGTTCCATAATACACTTCTAAGGTATTTTACTCTTGTCACTCCCACTTGGAGTGATCTCCTTTTCAATTGAGGAGTGTGTCATTTCTCCCTCTTAAAACACCACTAAGTGTACTCCTCTTAACACATAAAAGGAGGACACGTCAATAACCATGAAATTTCTCCATGTAAGCCCTAGCTTACATCTAACATAGGCTAGGATGTATGAATGGTCATACAAACAGAATGCACCAAAGCATGGAATCTTGATTACTCATAATCAAGGCGACCATAAAAGCTAAAGTGTCATGTGTTGGAGCAAGACTCCCACTTAAATGTATCATTCACTTAAGTTTCATTTAAGTCTTTAGCCAGTCTCATCCTTAATCTTTCACAAAGATCAAGGGCGGATGACTCGTGTGAGAAAGTCATCCTCTGCCTATGTTTGACATGTTCATTTGTTCGTTGTGATTCATAAAATTGAACTGAGTATTTCATAAAATACATAACATGTGTGACACCAAAGAGGTGAAGTACATCCAACATTTACAATCTTCTAAGACCCATTGCTCTAACATGTCGAGCAAATACAAGTGGTGGCAATGGCTTAGTGAGAGGATCTGCCACCATCAGGTCTATAGAAATGTACTCAATCCTAACTTCAACCTCTTCAATTGCATCTCGCACAAAGTTATATTTCATGCTAATGTGCTTGGTCTTTCCATGGTATTTGGGGTCTTTGGTATAAGCCATGGCTGCCATACTATCACTGTAGATAGTAATAGGTTTCTCAATAAAAACCCTGGACTCCAAATTTTAAGGAAATAACCTAGCCAAAGGGCTTCTTGTACAGCTGAGGCACATGAAATAAATTCAGCCTCCATTGTGGACAATGCGGTACAAGTTTACTTCTTACTACACCAAGTAGTAGCCCCACCATTTAGCATGAAAAGATAACCAGATGTAGACTTGCTGGAGTCTCTATCTCCTCCCTAATCAGCATCAGAATAGCCACGTAAACCAAGGTCTTGACCTTGGTAACAAAGCCAATAATCCTTAGTACCCTTGAGGTACCTTAGGATCCTCTTGATACTTTTCCAATGCTCCAGACCAGGGTTGCAAGAATATCGTGCTAGAAGTCCAACCGCTTGGCTGATGTCTGGCCTTGTACATAACATGGCGTACATCAAGCTACCAATGGCACTTAGGTAGGGGATCTGAGCAATCTCTTCCTTTTCTTTTGGAGTCTTAGGACATAAGTCCTCTCCAATCTTGCAACCATATGCAAGAGGTGTACTATTGGGCTTTGCATTTGTTAAGTTGAACCTTGCAAGAATCTTATCAATATAAGGTTCTTGAGAAAAGGGCCAATAGCCTTGCCTTTCTATCCCTCAGGATCTTAACCCCTGGGATAAAGGCAGCCTCTCCCATGTCCTTCATGTCAAAGGTGGAAGACAACCATCCCTTGATGGTACTTAACGATGCAAGCCCATTACTTGCAATCAGTATATCATCTACATATAGAGTCAATACTGCAAAACTAGACCCAGAAGAGTACAAGTATACACAATGGTCTTCATGCATCATCACAAAGCCATAGCTTGTGATTGCATGGTGAAACTTCAAGTACCACTGTCTTGAAGCTTGCTTAAGACCATAGATAGAATTCTTCAGTCTACATACCTTGTCCTCTTGACCCTTTTGGACAAACCCCTCAGGTTGTCTCATATATATCTCCTCACTCAAATCACCATTGAGAAAGGCGGTCTTTACATCCATCTGATGTAACTCTAGGTCCAGATTTGCCACGATGGCAAGTAATATCCTGATGGATGTGAATTTTACAATAGGAGAGAAGGTGTCTTTGAAATCAACACCCTCCTTCTGTGTAAAACCCTTGGCAACCAAACGGGCCTTGTACCTTTCGATACTTCCATCAGAGTTCCCCTTGATCTTGAGAACCCACTTGTTCCCAATTGCCTTACGGCCTGGAGTAAGATCACTTAGCTCCCAAACCCCATTGAGATGCATTGAATGCAACTCATCCTTCATTGTATTTAGCCACTCTTCCCTCTGTGCACCCTCAAAAGCCTCCTTAATGTTACTTGGTTCATCTATCTCAGATGCAACCAAATTTGCCTCACTATCCAAGATTAACCATTCTATAGGTGGTCCAAATTTCCTCGTTGATCTTCTCAATGTAGGTTGAGATGGAGGCAACTCATGCTCCATCTCTTGAGGTTCAACATTTTTGCTCTTGAGTATCTTCAACTCCCTCTTGAACAAAACCTTCCTCTTGGAGGTCTTGCTCATGTTGGTCCACAACAACAGGTATTTCTGGAGCCATTGCTCCATGTGGTTGAGGTACTCCCTCTAAAGTAGGTGCATGTGTCCCAGGTGTCCTTATGACACTTGGTTGATCCTCATCTAGGATCTGGCTTAATGAGGTTAAGTCACCACTTTCACCAACTTTAGGAAACTCATCCTCGACAAAGTTAGCATTACTTGCATCAAAGATGTTCCCAGTTTTGTGACTTATATCCAAGGACACATAACCCCTAGATTGTTCAGCATAACCAAGGAAGGCACACCTCCTCCCTCTTGGACCCAACATTCCCAAAGGATGGTCCGTTATGTGAACATAAGCTAAACAACCCCAAGGGCGTAAATAGCTTTGGTTAGGAGTTTTCTTCTTCCATAACTCATATGGAGAAGAGTTCACATTCTCAGTGGGTACTCTATTGAGGACATGAACTGCACACAGCAGTGCATCGCTCCAGTAAATGATGTCTAAGTTGGCCTTTGCCATCATGGAACGTACCATGTCCATAAGAGTTCTATTTTTTCTCTCAGACACTCCATTCTGTTGGGGTGTCCAAGGAAGAGTGAACTCCCTTTCAATACCCTTTATGTCACAAAATGCCTTGAATGCATTTGATGTATACTCTCCACCCCTATCTGTCCTTAAGGACTTAACCTTCTTGCCTACTTGGTTCTCAACCAAGTGTACATACTTCTCAAAGCATGCCAAAGCCTCTGCCTTGTTTCTTAGTAGGTAGATGTGGGTGAATCAAGTGTAATCATCTGTGAATGTGATGAAATACTTAAATCCATTTCTGGATTCAACCCCCATTGGCCCACACAGGTCAGAGTGAACTAAACGTAGTGCCTCACTTCTCCTAGTTGCTTTGCCAAAAGGCTTTCTTGTGGCTTTGCCCTCTAGGCATGATTGGCAACTTGGAAGGACAACCTTGGTCAAGGAACCTAGCAACCCACTCTTGGCTAGCTTGTCCATTCTATCTTGACCAATATGACCCAACCTCTCATGCCATCTTATTTCATTTGTGACCTCTGTCACATAGCAACTAGGACTTGCAACAGAATGGTCAGTTGGCTTTAACTCATAAAGCCCATTATTAACTGAACAAGTGCATACTATCTAATCATCTTTAATAATAGACACGTTATTATTAAAGAATTTAAAGCAATAATTGTACTTCAACATACAACTTATAGAAATCAAATTTCTACAAATGTTTGGTACATACAATACATCTATTAGATACAAATATCCAATATCTATAGGAATTCTACATGTTCCTACGCCTTCCACTTCTAGCCTAGCATCATTTCCCACTGAAACATGCTTAGCTCCTTTTGAGAGCTTCCTGTAGGCCACAAACCAGGACTTGTCCCGAGCTATGTGGTCTGTTGCTCCCGAGTCTACAATCCACAAAGAATTGCACTCAATTAGTAATGTACATGACACAACATGTACAATGGAAGTAGAAGGGTATGTATGTACCTTGGGTGGACCCTTGCAATCCTTTGCAAAGTGTCATTTATACCCACAGTTGAAGCACTTCAGCTTGCTTATGTCCCGCTTCTTTTTGAACTTTTTCTTGGAAGCAGGACCTTTTCACTTGCCCTTCCCTGGCATTCCTTTGCCACCACTCTTCTTCCATCCCTTCTAGATGGAGGATGAGGCAACATATGCCTTAGAATGGTCCTTAAGGGCCATCACCTCAGCCTCAAGCAGGAGGTGACGAGCAATATCATCAAATGACATTATTTGAGGGTTATGGCGTAAGTTGACCTTCATCAACTGCCATTCCTCATCGGGCAAGGAACGGATTATTGCTTGCACTTGTTGCTCATCAGTGAGCACATGCCCTACTGTCTTAAGTTGGTGGATCATGCGTGACATCTCACACAAATGAGCACTCATAGAGTGATCAGCACGCTTCACATAATTCTCAAACCTGAGAATTATTGAGCGTTGTTTCTCTATAGAAACATCTCCATACTTGGCCTTGACTGAGTCCCATATGGCCTTAGCCCCCTCAAGCATGGAGAATTCCACCATAATCTCATCCACCATAGTGGAGAGGAGAGTGACTTTACACATAGAGTTCTTCTTAAGGAATGCCTCATACGCAGTCCTATCCTGTCCCTCAGCAGGAGGCATGATCTCTTGAGTGAGCACATCAAGAGTACCTTGCTCAGTTAAAATGAATTTGACCTTCTGTTGCCAAATTGAATAGTTTTCACCATCCAATTTGAGGTCACGGTTAAATTCTGCAACTATATTCTTACAAGCCATCTACATTGATGCAATTCACATGTTTTAGTTCAATTTACACAACAAGACTCAACAAAGCAACATGTGTATGAAACAACTTCTAACATGCTCATATATGGCAAAAGAGATGCGTATAGCATTCGATCAGAAATACATAAACATGCCTTCATTGCTTCATACACATATCCTTCGTTAGCCTTTATCAAAATCATACACATATGTATGATCCTAAATCATGCTTACTACATGCAACATATACATTTTCATGACCTAGGCTCTGATACCAATTGAAGATTTTCAGGATCTTATGATAACATACTTTTATGTTATCTACTCATATATATGCCACATGCATATTTGTTCATTAGAGTTCAACATGAATATAAGCAAGTATTAGTTTAATTTATTTACATATTTTGTCCATTTGATATAGCATGTTAGTTTTACATACATATTGTGGCATACAAAACCTACCATGCTACTAAGAACATTCATGTAAATAATGAATGAAACCTAACATGCTACTAAACCAAGAAAGAGGTGTGCACCTTTCTTCTTGGTTATCTTTGGCGAAAAGTTGAGGAAGAACTTGATCTTAGAGGTGCACCTTGAAGCTTGAATTGAGATGAATAATCTCAGTGTAATTCCACCCACAATGCTCTAAAATGGTGTCTAATATTTTGGCCACTAAAAGAAAGGAAGAAGGAGATTTTTCTCTCAAGAAAAATGGAGCAAATTGAATGCCAAATTCGTGCTTAAAATGGCCAACCACTAAAGGCTATTTATAGATGACTAAAAGGCACACCTTTACACCAAGAAAGGTGTCTTTTAAGCCAAAGAACACTTCCTTTGGCTAAGGGTCATGTATGGTAGCGAAAATACATGTCTTTTAGCCAATAAACACTTCCTTCAGCCTATAACCACCCATAACTACCTTATGGGCGAAAATACATGTCTTTTAGAGCCAAGGAACACTTCCTTTGGCCTATAACCACCCGTAACTACCTTATGGGCGAAAATACATGTCTTTTAGAGCCAAGGAACACTTCTTTTGGCCTATAACCACCCCATAACTACCTTATGGCCGAATATACATATCTTTTCACTCAAGGAACACTTCCTTTGGATAAAAGGACATGTTCTTTTAGCCAATAGTCATCTCTTTTGATGAAGAGACATACCTTTACACAAAAGATGTGTCTCTTGGTGGTTATGAGCTAAAAGCAAGGTGAGCTGGCACAAAGCTAGCTCACTATGCTACTTATGCACCATTGAGCTCCTTTGAGCTCCAACCAAGCACCATGAACTGAGGTCTAGCTCCTAGAGCTGACCTTGAGCTGGAGTTAGCTGCTCTCAGCTGAAGTGAACTGAAGTCCAGCTACACTCAGCTACCAGAAGCTGAAGTGAGCTGACTTGAGCTAACTTGAGCTGAAGTCCAGCTACTTTGAGCCACTTATAGCTGAAGTGAGCTGACTGGAGCTGACTTGAGCTAACTTGAGCTGAAGTCCAGCTACTTTGAGCTACTTATAGCTTAAGTGAGCTGAAGTCCAGCTACTCTCAGCTACTTATAGCTGCAATGAGATGACATAAGCTAACTTGAGCTAAAGGGAGCTACTTCTAGCTGCCTTAGATAGCTGTTCAAGCTAGAGTTAGCTCAATGAGCTCAAATCCTACCTTAAAAGGATCTTGGTGCGCCAAGAATTCCAACACACTCTTCCTTGGACACCCTAACAAAATGGAGTGTCTGAGAGAAAAAATAGAACTCTTATGGACATGGTACGTTCCATGTTGGCAAAGGCCAACTTAGACATCATTTATTGGAGCGATGCACTGCTGTGTGTAGTTCATGTCCTCAATAGAGTACCCACCAAGAATGTGAACTCTTCTCCATATGAGTTATGGAAGAAGAAAACTCCTAACCAAAGCTATTTACGCCCTTGGGGTTGTTTAGCTTATGTTCACATAACGGACCATCCTTTGGGAATGTTGGGTCCAAGAGGGAGGAGGTGTGCCTTCCTTGATTATGCTGAACAATCTAGGGGTTATGTGTCCTTGGATATAAGTCACAAAACTGGGAACATCTTTGATGCAAGGAATGCTAACTTTGTCGAGGATGAGTTTCCTAAAGTTGGTGAAAGTGGTGACTTAACCTCATTAAGCCAGATCCTAGATGAGGATCAACCAAGTGTCATAAGGACACCTGGGACACATGCACCTACTTTAGAGGGAGTACCTCAACCACATGGAGCAATGGCTCCAGAAATACCTGTTGTTGTGGACCAACATGAGCAAGACCTCCAAGAGGAAGGTTTTGTTCAAGAGGGAGTTGAAGATACTCAAGAGCAAAAATGTTGAACCTCAAGAGATGGAGCATGAGTTGCCTCCATCTCAACCTACATTGAGAAGATCAACGAGGAAATTTGGACCACCTATAGAATGGTGGATCTTGGATAGTGAGGCACATTTGGTTGCATCTGAGATAGATGAACCAAGTAACATTAAGGAGGCTTTTGAGGGTGCACAGAGGGAAGAGTGGCTAAATGCAATGAAGGATGAGTTGCATTCAATGCGTCTCAATGGGGTTTGGGAGCTAAGTGATCTTACTCCAGGCCGTAAGGCAATTGGGAACAAGTGGGTTCTCAAGATCAAGGGGAACTCTGATGGAAGTATCGAAAGATACAAGGCCCGTTTGGTGGCCAAGGGTTTTCAATAGAAGGAGGGTGTTGATTTCAAAGACACCTTCTCTCTTATTGTAAAATTCACTTCCATCAGGATATTACTTGCCATCGTGGTAAATCTGGACCTAGAGTTACATCAGATGGATGTAAAGACCGCCTTTCTCAATGGTGATTTGAGTGAGGAGATATATATGAGACAACCTGAGGGGTTTGTCCAAAAAGGTCAAGGGGACAAGGTATGTAGACTGAAGAAGTCTATCTATGGTCTTAAGCAAGCTTCAAGACAGTGGTACTTGAAGTTTCACCATGCAATCACAAGCTATGGCTTTGTGATGATGCATGAAGACCATTTTGTATACTTGTACTCTTCTGGGTCTAGTTTTGCAGTATTGACTCTATATGTAGATGATATACTGATTGCAAGTAATGGGCTTGCATTGTTAAGTACCATCAAGGGATGGTTGTCTTCCACCTTTGACATGAAGGACAAGGGAGAGGCTGCCTTTATCCTAGGGGTTAAGATCCTGAGGGATAGAAAGGCAAGGCTATTGGCCCTTTCTCAAGAACCTTATATTGATAAGATTCTTGCAAGGTTCAACTTAACAAATGCAAAGCCCATGAGTACACCTCTTGCATATGGTTGCAAGATTGGAGAGGACTTATGTCCTAAGACTCCAAAAGAAAAGGAAGAGATTGCTCAGATCCCCTACCTAAGTGCCATTGGTAGCTTGATGTACGCCATGTTATGTACAAGGCCAGACATCAGCCAAGCGGTTGGACTTCTAGCACGATATTCTTGCAACCCTAGTCTGGAGCATTGGAAAAGTGTCAAGAGGATCCTAAGGTACCTCAAGGGTACTAAGGATTATTGGCTTTGTTACCAAGGTAAAGACCTTGGTTTACGTGACTATTCTGATGCTGATTAGGGAGGAGATAGAGACTCCAGCAAGTCTACATCTGGTTATCTTTTCATGCTAAATGGTGGGGCTACTACTTGGTGTAGTAAGAAGCAAACTTGTACCGCATTGTCCACAATGGAGGCTGAATTTATTTCATGTGCCTCAGCTGTACAAGAAGCCCTTTGGCTAGGTTATTTCCTTAAGAATTTGGAGTCTAGGGTTTCTATTGAGAAACCTATTACTATCTACAGTGATAGTATGGCAGCCATGGCTTATACCAAAGACCCCAAATACCATGGAAAGACCAAGCACATTAGCATGAAATATAACTTTGTGCAAGATGCAATTGAAGAGGGTGAAGTTAGGATTGAGTACATTTCTACAGACCTGATGGTGGCAGATCCTCTCACTAAGCCATTGCCACCACTTGTATTTGCTCGACATGTTAGGGCAATGGGTCTTAGAAGATTGTAAATGTTGGATGTTGATGCGAACCCCGATGGTATAAAGACCATGAAACGCGCCCAAGATGTGATTCAAGCTCCACAAGACATCAAAGAGACTAGGTGTAAAACCCCCACCCCTAATCAACCTGTGATTAGAAATGAGAAGTATAGAACTCCAAGAACACAAGCACACTTGTGCACCAAGGCAGTCCACAAAGAACCAAAGAGAAAACCTCTCCAAAGAGCAATATTATTTCAAAATTTTTCTGTATGTTTACATCCAGAATATGTGCCTTTATATAGGCCTAAAATAGGGTCAAAAGCTGGGCAAAATTCGCAGCCCAAGTCATCTAGGAAACCTAGTTACAAAGGACTCAAGAAAACCTAGTCAAACTAGGACTCTAACACACTTTTAATACATGTTTAAGGTGTGCAGCGAATTCCTTTTATCCTAAATGACCTGAATCAATTCCATGGCCTAAATAACATCCTAAATAATGTAAATAAATATGAAAATAAAAAAAAATACTTTACAAAACAAGATTGGCCATAAAAACTCCAAAATAGTCTTCTCAGGTGGTTCCTGCTTGTGTCTTCAACTTCAAGCTGAAATTCGAACTTGATGCATCCATGATTTCTCAAAATGCAAAGCATAAAAGTTGTAGATCTCTTTCTTAGCTTTCAAATATGATTTTTCCACCAGAACGTCGTCAATCTGTCAACATCCGAGCTTGAATGCACTAGTGAGCTCCTTAGCCTTTTTCCTTGTCAATGGTCCACTAGAAACCTTCAGTGGGTCCTTGTCTTCCTTGGTTGTGCCTTCTTTGATCGTATCAGCTCCCCCCTCCTTAGAAGGATTCATCCTCGAATCAAAACCTACACTAGAAAAGGGAATTGAATCAATAACAATGAAATAATCAACGCATAAGCACTTACCTTTCACATAAGCACCAATAGCATGGAATGCTTGTGTATGGAGCTTTAATCTTGTGCAAAACCTGAACCAATATCCAAATGCAATGATACCTCCTGGATCAAAGAGAAAGCTTGAAACAATTAGCACAAAAAATCTGAATGTTTGCACAATTTCCATCTTACTCTAGGCATCACTTTCATTGCCTTTGCCATCTCAAAAACATTATTCTCACAACAAGTAAAAGTGTAGGAATAATTTACCTTAGGGATGCTGTATGCACTCAAAACAAATGGACCTAAACTCACACAAGTGTTATGGTTATGAAAAGCACAAGTTATGTATGTCAAGACAATACTTTGCATAGGCCATTCAAACAAACAGGAATTGAACACAATATGGCCTAAACTAATAACAAAACTAGGATGCATGAATTTCACAAAAATCCTAGGCATTTTAAATGAAACAAGATCAAACTTAATTTTTTATGTATATGCACCACAATGCATAAAAATTGTGAATATGTATGAAATGTGACACAAAACAAAGGACTCAACATACCTCCTTAAAAGGCTGAATTTAAAACCAGAATTTTCACTCAAAATAAAAACTTTTAGGTTTGGACATAAAGCAAAAGGATTAATGCTCAAAAGTTTGTGTAATGCATGTGTAATGGCAAAAAAATGCTTGCTGGAAATTAAAGATTGACACACAAAAATGGGCTGAACATGAATGAAAATCAAAGAAGTATGTAATGCATGTGTAAAAACAAATTTATGCAAGAAAAATTCCAAAGAAATAGATTTTACTTGAGACGGAACAAAACAATGTGAGACGGATGCAAAACAAGCAAATTCAAAAACAAAAGACTCCAAAACAGATTTTTCTTTAGAGAAACTCAAGCAATTCCAAAGATGATTTGACAAAACCAAAGAATTAGAGGCTTTTAAACGAAATTTTGTCAAATTTCCATGCTTACTTCCTTCTCTTAATCTAGTTTCATGAAAACCATTTGTCAAAATAACATTGCAAGCAAACACACATTGTTTGAGATTTTCATGCAAAACTACATCAAATCTAGGTGTTAGGAAGAAATACATTACAGTGGATGGACTTAGTCTCCAAGTATCTTCCTTTGGAACCACAATTTTTTCACCTTTGCACTCAATGGCTTTGGTTGGAGTTGCATTAATTTCATCCCCTTCAAACATAGGATAAGAAACAAGGTTAGGCAAACTTTTGCATACGAAATCGATTGGACTCACCTCAAATTGTTCCTTCTCAAAATCCTTTGTTGTTTTAATGCATGGGACATGGCTTAGAATTTTAGGAACACCAACTTCTTGGATGGGCAGCAACTCACTTGATTCTTGAAGTTCATATTCACTTAAGTCCTGAAAAAAAGACAACACAACACTAGAAGACTTTGTTATGTTAGATGAAATTATGGCTTCTCTGTAGGTCTTTCTTTCTTCACTCGGCTTGGGTTCATTACACTCTTGTCTTCTCTCAACTTCACACTCAATTTCTTCTCTCAGGAACTCTCCACTCTTCTTCCCCTCATGTTCACTCTTCTCACTTAATCTCTCGGTTGTTCTCTCAACTTTCCCCTCATCACTCTTGCCCTCAACTTTCCCCTCTTTCTCTTTTCTCTCAAGCTCACTTTGAATTTTTCTTTGATCCTCCAAGACTTGTTGTGGTGAAAGTGTTACAAGCATGATTGACTTCTCTTGTTGAGATTGAGACAAGTTTCCTTTTGTGGCCTCCATGTTTGGCTTGGGCACTTCTCTCACATCCTTACTCCATGCTCCTCTCCATGTGGAAATTCCTCCTTGACACATCTTGGATGCCTTTGCTCTCTTGATGCTCCTCTCGGCCTTAATGGCATGATGAAGCAAATCCTCCATGTTGACATATGGCACCATCTCCACTTCGTTGGCAATCTCAAGATTGAGACCATTAATGAATCTAGCAATGGTGGTCTCCTCATCCTCCATGATGTTGGCTCGTGTCAAGGTCCTCTCCAAGTCTTTATGGTAGTCCTCCACACTCCTTTGGCCTTGCACTAGCTTTTGAAGCTTTAAGCGTTGATCTCTATAGTAGGAGCTAGGCACAAATCTCCTCCTCATCAAGGCTTTAAGGGCTCTCCATGTATGTATGGGCTCCTCCTAATTCCTTCTCCTAGAAGTAACATCCTGATTCCACCATACAAGAGCATAATTAGTGAACTTTATGGTAGCCAATTTAACCTTCTCTTTCTCGGAGTGATGATGGCAATCAAACACCATCTCAATCTTTTGTTCCCACCCCCAATATGCATCGGGATCACTCCTCCCTTGGAAGGATGGAATGGTAAAGTTGATGGAGTTAAGGTTATGATCTTCTCTTGGCTCCCCCCTCCTTGGAAGCCCATGGTCATGCCAATGCCCTTCTTCCTTCTCGGGTTCTTCTCTCCTTAGGCCTCTCCTTGGTTGCAAGATGGGATTTGGTCTCCTTGGCAACCTCAAATCAATGTCCTCAATCCTCCCCACAAGTCTATTGAGAGTTTCTTGAAATTCTCCCATGGTAGGCTCCTCATTGTGTCTCACTTCCATTCTCCTATCCTCTTGGCCCTCCATACTCCTGAAAATAACAAAGATCCTCACAAACACTCACCTCACGTGTTTCACTCAAAAGATGAACACTCAAGCACTCAATTTGTTAGTGAGATATTGCTATTCAAAGAGTTCTCAAAAGTTCTAAGAAAACTATCCTCAAAGCACACAAGAAAACTTGAATTTTGAAGAACTATTTTGACTCCAAAAGAGGTGGGCTAAACAAGCTTTAAAAGACTCTAAGAAGCTCTTGCAATTGATGATC
Source organism: Aquilaria yunnanensis (assembly GCA_039654915.1). Classification (NCBI taxonomy): domain Eukaryota; kingdom Viridiplantae; phylum Streptophyta; class Magnoliopsida; order Malvales; family Thymelaeaceae; genus Aquilaria; species Aquilaria yunnanensis. Next base: position 46,196,992 of record CM077595.1, read on the forward strand.
ACAAGAACCACACAGAAAGCTTTCTGGCTTAAAAACAATGGGATAAGTTTTGGGGCGCAAAACTTTCAACACTTTGAGAAAACTTCTTTTTTTGCAAGCTCTTTTCTTTTCTTTTCTTTGCTCTTTCTTTTTCTTTTCTTTTCCTTCCTTTTTTTTTCCTCCTTTTTTTTTTTTGCTTGCTGTTTTGATGCAAACCAAACGTTCTCCTTAAAACTCCTTGCTGCCAAAGACAAAAAGTTAGAATTCTTTTCGGCCAAGACAAGAAAACTAGTGAAATTGGCACAATTTGAAGCAACTTTTTGATCCGAAGTTTTCTGGACTCTAAGATGCTGGAAACAATCAAAACAAAAGAGATTAATATGGCTGGACACGAAACAGAAAGATAAGAATTAGACAAGAACAAACGAATTGAAACCGAGAATACTAGGTGACACGGATTGACTTCTTTTTGTTGTTTTTGTGATTTTTGGACTTGAACAAGGATGGAACAAAAAGGACAGACCTGAAACAAGAAGAAAATAGATTCAAACAGAGAATTAAAGCATGAAATTACTGGACAAAATTGAAGGAAAAACGAAGAGAAACAAGAACACAAAGATATGTCCTTCAATGGAACTTGTGGCTCTGATACCAACTGATGCGAACCCCGATGGTATAAAGACCATGAAACGCGCCCAAGATGTGATTCAAGCTCCACAAGACATCAAAGAGACTAGGTGTAAAACCCCCACCCCTAATCAACCTGTGATTAGAAATGAGAAGTATAGAACTCCAAGAACACAAGCACACTTGTGCACCAAGGCAGTCCACAAAGAACCAAAGAGAAAACCTCTCCAAAGAGCAATATTATTTCAAAATTTTTCTGTATGTTTACATCCAGAATATGTGCCTTTATATAGGCCTAAACTAGGGTTAAAAGCTGGGCAAAATTCGCAGCCCAAGTCACCTAGGAAACCTAGTTACAAAGGACTCAAGAAAACCTAGTCAAACTAGGACTCTAACACACTTTTAACACATGTTTAAGGTGTGCAGCGAATTCCTTTTATCCTAAATGACCTGAATCAATTCCATGGCCTAAATAACATCCTAAATAATGTAAATAAATACGAAAATAAAATAAAATACGTTACAAAACAAGATTGGCCATAAAAACTCCAAAATAGTCTTCTCAGGTGGTTCCTGCTTGTGTCTTCAACTTCAAGCTGAAATTCGAACTTGATGCATCCATGATTTCTCAAAATGCAAAGCATAAAAGTTGTAGATATCTTTCTTAGATTTCAAATGACACCTGAACCACACAAAACGGACATCTAAATCCAAAGATATACCCAAAATACTGCAGCTGCTTCTGAACCAGCGATAACTCATAAATCGCGACTTTGAAGCTAAATTGGACCTCCTTATCGGGAAAAATGGGTTTCATGGTCTTCATATGATTTGTAGATCTAGATGTTAGATTTCCAATGAATCAAGAATCACTCAATTATGATCTGTTTGGCTAAATATATGATTTTTCCACCAGAACATCGCCAATTTGTCAACATCCGAGCTTGAAGTGCACTAGTGAGCTCCTTAGCCTTTTTCCTTGTCAATGGTCCACTAGAAACCTTCAGTGGGTCCTTGCCTTCCTTGGTTGTGCCTTCTTTGATCGTATCAGATGTACTTCACCTCTTTGGTGTCACACATGTTATGTATTTTACGAAATACTCAGTTCAATTTTATGAATCACAACGAACAAATGAACATGTCAAACATAGGCACAGAATGACTTTCTCACACGAGTCATCCACCCTTGATCTTTGTATAGGATTAAGGATGAGACTGGCTAAAGACTTAAATGAAACTTAAGTGAATGATACATTTAAGTGGGAGTCATGCTCCAACACATGACACATTAGCTTTTATGGTCGCTTTGATTATGAGTAATCAAGATTCCATGCTTTGGTGCATTCTGTTTGTATGACCATTCATACATCCTAGCCTATGTTAGATGTAAGCTAGGGCTTACATGGAGAAATTTCATGGTTATTGACATGTCCTCCTTTTATGTGTTAAGAGGAGTACACTTAGTGGTGTTTTAAGAGGGAGAAATGACACACTCCTCAATTGAAATGGAGATCACTCCAAGTGGGAGTGACATGAGTAAAGCACCTTAGAAGTGTATTATGGAACTTTAATGGATGTGTTTCCAAGTGTTCCATGACCATGAAATACGACCAAAGAAGAATTTAAGCAAGTTGTCTCTATTATTGCTTAGTGTGAGATTCTTTGAATTAGACTCTTAGTGACTGTGGCTTGCTATTAGGAAGTTGAGTTAATTATGATTACTTTGATTGGTTGTCGAAGGTCTTAGAGAAATGAGATTGGAGTATCCTCCTTTTGGGTAATCATGTTAACTCGTTGACCTAAGTAGTTGAAGCTAAAAGGAAAGACATTAAGATGATACACGTTCACTAAATTCAATCTTGGGCCCACATATTACTGTGAGTAGTATGCTAGATTGAATGACAAGTGATTTAAATAAGTACTCAACGCTTAATACAATCATGGATTTCAAGGAGTTGAAATTCTAAGAAAGACACTGATTGTGATTAAGAAGTGTATCATATGTCTGGGGTCTGGGAGGCATAGTTTGATGTGTTCAAGCAAGCTTGATGTGTTTAAGCAACACACTTGAATTTGATGTGTTCAAAGGAAAGTTTGAAGAAGTTCAAACTATGAGGAGAGGACAATCTTCTATTGAGAGTCTAACAACCTCAATAGAAGAGACTTAGTGTGTGTGCCTGAGGTCGCACCCACAACTCTATATATGTAGAAGTGTCTGGATTATTTCGGCTATAAGGATTAAGGAATTTGTTTTTTGTGGGAGCTGGAACTTTAAAAACATCTTAGTGTGAGTGGGAGTTTGTTGGAATTCTTGGCGCACCAAGATCCTTTTAAGGTAGGATTTGAGCTCATTAAGCTAACTCTAGCTTGCACATCTATCTAAGGCAGCTAGAAGTAGCTCCCTTTAGCTCAAGTTAGCTTATGTCAGCTCACTGCAGCTATAAGTAGGTCAGAGTAGCTGGACTTCAGCTCAAGTCAGCTCACTTCAGCTATAAGTAGCTCAAAGTAGCTGGACTTCAGCTCAAGTTAGCTCAAGTCAGCTCAAGTCAGCTCACTTCAGCTATAAGTGGCTCAAAGTAGCTGGACTTCAGCTCAAGTTACCTCAAGTCAGCTCAAGTCAGCTCACTTCAGCTTCTGGTAGCTGAGTGTAGCTGGACTTCCATTCACTTCAGCTGAGAGCAGCTAACTCCAGCTCAAGGTCAGCTCTAGGAGCTAGACCTCAGTTCATGGTGCTTGGTTGGAGCTCAAAGGAGCTCAATGGTGCATAACTAGCATAGTGAGCTAGCTTTATGCCAGCTCACCTTGCTTTTAGCTCATAACCACCAAGAGACACATCTTTTGTGTAAAGGTATGTCTCTTCATCAAAAGAGATGACTATTGGCTAAAAGAACATGTCCTTTTATCCAAAGGAAGTGTTCCTTGAGTGAAAAGACATGTATATTCGGCTATAAGGTAGTTATGGGGTGGTTATAGGCCAAAAGAAGTGTTCCTTGGCTCTAAAAGACATGTATTTTCGCCCATAAGGTAGTTATGGGTGGTTATAGGCCAAAGGAAGTGTTCCTTGGCTCTAAAAGACATGTATTTTCGCCCATAAGGTAGTTATGGGTGGTTATAGGCTAAAGGAAGTGTTTCTTGGCTAAAAGACATGTATTTTCGCCACCATACATGACCCTTAGCCAAAGGAAGTGTTCTTTGGCTTAAAAGACACCTTTCTTGGTGTAAAGGTGTGCCTTTTGGTCATCTATAAATAGCCTTTAGTGGTTGGCCATTTTAAGCACGAATTTGGCATTCAATTTGCTCCATTTTTCTTGAGAGAAAAATCTCATTCTTCCTTTCTTTTAGTGGCCGAAATATTAGACACCATTTTAGAGCATTGTGGGTGGAATTACATTGAGATTATTCATCTCAATTCAAGCTTCAAGGTGCACCTCTAAGATCAAGTTCTTCCTCAATTTTTTGCCAAAGATAACCAAGAAGAAAGGTGCACACCTCTTTCTTGGTTTAGTAGCATGTTAGGTTTCATTCATTATTTACATGAATGTTCTTAGTAGCATGGTAGGTTTTGTATGCCACAATATGTATGTAAAACTAACATGCTATATCAAATGGACAAAATATGTAAATAAATTAAAATAATACTTGCTTATATTCATGTTGAACTCTAATGAACAAATATGCATCTGGCATATATATGAGTAGATAACATAAAAGTATGTTATCATAAGATCCTGAAAATCTTCAGAGTGAACTCCCTTTCAATACCCTTTAAGTCACAAAATGCCTTGAATGCATTTGATGTATACTCTCCACCCCTATCTGTCCTCAAGGACTTAACCTTCTTACCTACTTGGTTCTCAACCAAGTGTACATACTTCTCAAAGCATGCCAAGGCCTCTGCCTTGTTTCTTAGTAGGTAGATGTGGGTGAATCGAGTGTAATCATCTGTGAATGTGATGAAATACTTAAATCCATTTCTGGATTCAACCCTCATTGGCCCACACAGGTCAGAGTGAACTAAACTTAGTGCCTCACTTCTCCTAGTTGCTTTGCCAAAAGGCTTTCTTGTGGCTTTGCCATCTAGGCATGATTGGCAGCTTGGAAGGACAACCTTGGTCAAGGAACCTAGCAAGCCAGTCTTGGCTAGCTTGTCCATTCTATCTTCACCACTATGACCCAACCTCTCATGCCATCTGATTTCATTTGTGACCTCTGTCACATAGCAACTAGGACTTGCAACAGAATGGTCAGTTGGCTTTAACTCATAAAGCCCATTATTAACTGAATAAGTACATACTATCTGATCATCTTTAATAATAGACACATTATTATTAAAGAATTTAAAGCAATAATTGTACTTCAACATACAACTTATAGAAATCAAATTTCTACAAATGTTTGGTACATACAATACATCTATTAGATACAAATATCCAATATCTATAGGAATTCTACATGTTCCTATGCCTTCCACTTCTAGCCTAGCATCATTTCCCACTGAAACATGCTTAGCTCCTTTTGAGAGCTTCCTGTAGGCCACAAACAAGGACTTGTCCCGAGCTATGTGGTCTGTTGCTCCCGAGTCTACAATCCACAAAGAATTGCACTCAGTTAGTAATGTACATGACACAACATGTACAATGGAAGTAGAAGGGTATGTATGTACCTTGGGTGGACCCTTGCAATCCTTTGCAAAGTGTCCTTTATACCCACAGTTGAAGCACTTCAGCTTGCTTATGTCCCGCTTCTTTTTGACCTTTTTATTGCAAGCAGGACCTTTTCCCTTGCCCTTCGCTGGCCCTCCTTTGCCACCACTCTTCTTCCATCCCTTCTGGATAGAGGATGAGGCAACATATGCCTTAGAATGGTCCTTGAGGGCCATCACCTCAGCCTCTAGGAGGAGGTGACGAGCAATGTCATCAAATGACATTATTTGAGGGTTATGGCGTAAGTTGACCTTCATCAACTGCCATTCCTCATCGGGCAAGGAACAGATTATTGCTTGCACTTGTTGCTCATCAGTGAGCACATGCCCTGCTGTCTTGAGTTGGTGGATCATGCGTGACATCTCATGCAAGTGAGCACTCATAGAGTGATCAGCACGCTTCACATAATTCTCAAACCTTAGAATCATTGAGCGTTGTTTTTCTACAGAAACATCTCCATACTTGGCCTTGACTGAGTGCCATATGGCCTTAGCCCCTTCAAGCATGGAGAATTCCACCATAATCTCATCCACCATAGTGGAGAGGAGAGTGACTCTACACATAGAGTTCTTCTTAAGGAATGCCTCATAGGCAGTCCTATCCTGTCCCTCAGCAGGAGGCATGATCTCTTGAGTGAGCACATCAAGAGTATCCTGCTCAGTTAAAATGAATTTGACCTTCTGTTGCCAAATTGAATAGTTTTCACCATCCAATTTGAGGTCACGGTTTAATTCTGCAACTATATTCTTACAAGCTATCTACATTGATGTAATTCACATGTTTTAGTTCAATTTACACAACAAGACTCAACAAAGCAACATGTGTATGAAACAACTTCTAATATGCTCATATATGGCAAAAGAGATGTATATATCATTCGATCAGAAATACATAAACATGCCTTCATTGCTTCATACACATATCCTTCGTTAGCCTTTATCAAAATCATACACATATGTATGATCCTAAATCATGCGTACTACATTCAACATATACATTTTCATGACCTAGGCTCTGATACCAATTGAAGATTTTTACGAGCTTATGATAAAATACTTTTATGTTATCTACTCATATATATGCCACATGCATATTTGTTCATTTGAATTCAACATGGATATAGATATACATAATACTAATTCTTTAACATATTATTCATGGAGTTGATATAGCATGCTATATAACATATCAATTTTACATACATGTTGTGTCAAATAAATCCTAGCATGCTACTAAGAACATTCATGTAAATAATTCAAACCTAGCATGCTACTAAACCAAGAGAGAATGTGCACCTTTTTTCTTGATTATCTTTGGTGAAAACTTGAGGGAGAACTTGATCTTAGAGGGGCACCTTGAAGCCTGAATAGAGATGAACAATCTCTATGTAAATCCACCCACAATGCTCTCAAGAAGTGTTAATATTTCGGCCTCTAAAGGAAATAGGAGGAGAACAATTTTCTCTCAAGAAAATGGAGCAAATAGAGTGCAAATTCGTGCTTAAAATGGCCAGCCACTCAAGGCTATTTATAGATGACCAAAAGGCACACCTTTACACCAAGAAAGGTGTCTTTTAAGCCAAAGAACACTTCCTTTGGCTAAGTGATATGATCAAAGAAGGCACAACCAAGGAAGGCAAGGACCCACTGAAGGTTTCTAGTGGACCATTGACAAGGAAAAAGGCTAAGGAGCTCACTAGTGCACTTCAAGCTCGGATGTTGACAGATTGGTGATGTTCTGGTAGAAAAATCATATCTTGAGCTAAACAGATCGGAATTGAGTAATTCTTGATTCATTGGAAAGCTAACATCTGGAGGTGAAAACAAAATGAAGACCATGAAACCCAGTTTGCACGATAAGGAGGTCCAATTTAGCTTCAAATTCGCGATTTATGAGTTATCGCTGGTTCAGAAGTAGTTGCAGTATTTTTGGCATATCTTTGGATTTAGATGTCCGTTTTGTGTGGTTCAGGTGTCATTTCAAATCTAATAAAGAGATCTACAACTTTCATGCTTTTCATTTTCAGAAATCATGGATGCATCAAGTTCTAATTTCAGCTTGAAATTGAAGAAACAAGCAGGAACCACCTGAGAAGACTATTTTGGGTTTTTATGCCCAATCATGTGCTGTAACGTATCTTATTTTATTTTCCTAATTATTTACATTATTTAGAAAGTTATTTAGGCTATGGAATAGTTTTAAATCATTTTGGAAAAGTGGCATACGCTGCATTCATTAAACTTATTCAAACTAGGAATTAGAGTCCTAATTTGACTAGGATTTCCTATGTCTTTGTATCTAGGATTCCTAAGGGATTTAGGCTGCGAATTTTGCCCAGCTTTTAACCCCAGTTTAGGCCTATATAAAGGCACATATTCTGGATGTAAAGACAAAGAAAAATTTCAAAATAATATTGCTCTTTGGAGAGGTTTTCTCTTTGGTTCTTTATGGACTGCCTTGGTGCACAAGTGTGCTTGTGTTCTTGGAGTTCTACACTTCTCGTTTCTAATCACAGGTTGATTAGGGGTGGGGGTTTTACACCTAGTCTCTTTGATGTCTTGTGGAGCTTGAATCACATCTTGGGCGCATTTCATGGTCTTTATACCATCGGGGTTCGCATCAGTTGGTATCAGAGCCACAAGTTCCATTGAAGGACATATCTTTGTGTTCTTGTTTCTCTTCATTTTTCCTTCAATTTTGTCCAGTAATTTCGTGCTTTAATTCTCTATTTTAATCTGTTTTCTTCTTGTTTCAAGTCTGTTCTTTTTTTATTCCATCCTTGTTCAAGTCCAAAAATCACAAAAACAACAAAAAGAAGCCAATCAGTGTCACCTTGTGTTCTCGGTTTCAAATTGTTTGTTCTTTCTGTTTCGTTTCCAGCCATATTAATCTCTTTTGTTTTCATTGTTTCCAGCATCTTAGAGTCCAGAAAACTTCAAAAAAAGAAGGATCCAAGTTCAGGAATTTTCGGTATCAAAAAGTTGCTTCAAATTGTGCCAATTTCACTAGTTTTCTTGTCTTGGCCGAAAAGAATTCTAACTTTTCATCTTTGGCAGCAAGGAGTTTCAAGGAGAACGTTTGGTTAGCATCAAAACAGCAAGCAAAAAAAAAAAAGGAGGAAAAAAAAAAGGAAGGAAAAGAAAAGAAAAAGAAAGAGCAAAGAAAAGAAAATAAAAGAGCTTGCAAAAAAAAAGTTTTCTCAAAGTGTTGAAAGTTTTGCGCCCCAAAACCTATCCCATTGTTTTTAAGCCAAAAAGCTTTCTATGTGGTTCTTGTGATCATCAATTGTAAGAGCTTCTTAGAGTCTTTTAAAGCTTGTTTAGCCCACCTCTTTTGGAGTCAAAATAGTTCTTCAAAAATTTAAGTTTTCTTGTGTGCTTTGATGATAGTTTTCTTAGAACTTTGGAGAACTCTTTGAATAAGCAATATCTCACTAACAAATTGAGTGTTTTGAGTGTTCATATTTTGAGTGAAACATGTGAGGTGAGTGTTTGTGAGGATCTTTGTTATTTTCAGGAGTATGGAGGGCCAGGAGGATAGGAGGATGAAAGTGAGACACAATGAGGAGCCAACCATGAGAGAATTTCAAGAAACTCTCAATAGACTTGTGGGGAGGATTGAGGACATTGATTTGAGGTTGCCAACGAGAGGTCCAAGGAGAAAAGAACCCGAGGAGGAAGAAAGAGTTTGGCATGACCATGGTGTTGGGTTTCGGGAGCCAAACAGCGCAGCGGAATTTAACCGAAACCCTCCAGGGTCCAAGTGAAACGGGGTAAACCGGGTGTTCGAAAATTTCATACGTAATTTTCGGTTGAGATCTCTCACTCAACTGTAGAGTCGAATCACAAAACCTGAACAGTTGACGTGTTCAGGCTCTTTATGGTATCCACACGAGCCTCTCGGGATCACCACGCTTCCACCACGTCCCGGCAGATGCGTTTCTCTTGCGCTCGCAGTGCTAGCTTGCGTCCTCCAAGGAATTGCAACAGAAGAGTGCGGCTGTCCTTTTGGGAGGCTAGGGCAAGGAGACCTGCGAAATTCTCACTTAAAAGTTGTATTTATAGTGAGACTCAACTTCCAGGCCTAATGGGTTTCAAAGCCCTAATCCAATTAGGATTTAATTTCGGGCTTAATAATGGCTCAACTCCTTGGCCCATTATTAATATGAAATTAAAGTGAAACCATAACCCAAATAATTAGCCCATGCACTCTAATGATCCAAATAGCTCTATGTGTGCGACCCAATAGGCTCTTGCCATCTTGGCAATGATCATAAATCACATTTATGATCATAAGCAATGAGCGGTGTCTAGCAACACATCATTGCTACCCAAGTGACAAGATTGTCGATGAATCGACTAAACCTTTATGATCATCACCGATATATACCATTGTCCCTTTGTCCAAGATATCAAGACTAAGCACGAAACATGGAATGTGTCACTCTCGTATAGCTCAATCTTTGGTTTCTTGATTACCGAGTAGACCAACTTAAACTGATCACATTGATATCATATATCAACTCATCGGAGCATGGCCATGCATTTTCTAAGTCTCACTCTATCAAGGGGCCCAAAGATATCACTCCCGTTACATAGGAGGGACAAATCCCATCTTGATCATACAAATCCCTCCGCATGATATGTGACATACCCAATGACCTCCTTCAAGTTCACTCAGTTACGAGCAACAAAGGAAAGTATCAAAGTATGTGACTCACATGTAGGGAACCTTGATGATCTTAGGTCGAAGGACTGTTGGGTTTCGGGAGCCAAACAGCGCAGCGGAATTTAACCGAAACCCTCCAGGATCCAAGTGAAACGGGGTAAACCGGGTGTTCGAAAATTTCATACCTAATTTTCGGTTGAGATCTCTCACTCAACTGTAGAGTCGAATCACAAAACCTGAACAGTTGACGTGTTCAGGCTCTCTATGGTATCCACACGAGCCTCTCGGGATCACCACGCTTCCACCACGTCCCGGCAGATGCGTTTCTCTTGCGCTCGCAGTGCTAGCTTGCGTCCTCCAAGGAATTGCAAGAGAAGAGTGCGGCTGTCCTTTTGGGAGGCTAGGGCAAGGAGACCTACGAATTTCTCACTTAAAAGTTGTATTTATAGTGAGACTCAACTTCCAGGCCTAATGGGTTTCAAAGCCCTAATCCAATTAGGATTTAATTTCGGGCTTAATAATGGCTCAACTCCTTGGCCCATTATTAATACGAAATTAAAGTGAAACCATAACCCAAATAATTAGCCCATGCACTCTAATGATCCAAATAGCTCAACGTGTGCGCCCCAATAGGCTCTTGCCATGTTGGCAATGATCATAAATCACATTTATAATCATAAGCAATGAGCGGTGTCTAGCAACACATCATTGCTACCCAAGTGACAAGATTGTCGGTGAATCGACTAAACCTTTATGATCATCACCGATATATGCCATTGTCCCTTTGTCCAAGATATCAAGACTAAGCACGAGACATGGAATGTGTCACTCTCGTATAGCCCAATCTTTGGTTTCTTGATTACCGAGTAGACTAACTTAAACTGATGACATTGATATCATATATCAACTCATCGGAGCATGGCCATGCATTTTCTAAGTCTCACTCTATCAAGGGGCCCAAAGATATCACTCCCGTTACATAGGAGGGACAAATCCCATCTTGATCATACAAATCCCTCCGCATGATATGTGACATACCCAATGACCTCCTTCAAGTTCACTCAGTTACGAGCAACAAAGGAAAGTATCAAAGTATGTGACTCACATGTAGGGAACCTTGATGATCATAGGTCGAAGGACTACATATACCATGATCACTATGAGAATCACTTATGACACTCATATAACGATCCATGAAGTGTTCTCATGGTGGGTCGGTCCAGTACACAAGTTCTCCAACTTGTACCCATATGTAGACTACATATCTCATATTAGTCTCCACATATGCTAGTCATTATGTATTATTGCAACCCGCTCCACAATAATACTAGACTAGGGACATTTAAGAATATCATTATTCTAGGGTTACAATTATGTTTATTACGTTACGCAGAAACAAAACAACAAACAAAATTGTTGGATTAATGCCTCAATAAAATATCATGACTCAATGTGCAAAAATACAATCATCTCATGATTGGCTTTTTGGGCACAATACTAACAATCTCCCACTTGCACTAAAAGCCAATCATCCATGTATCTAATACCGATGGACCTAGAATGGCTATCATGCTTTTGCTGCGTAAGGGGCTTTGTCAGTGGATCAGCAATGTTGCTGTCTGTCGAAGTCCTGCATATCCTTACATCACCCCTCTCGATGATCTCCCTGATGAGATGATAGCGTCGGAGTATGTGTTTGGATCGCTGGTGAGATCGAGGTTCCTTAGCCTGTGCGATTGCTCCATTGTTGTCACAATAGAGCTCTATCGGGTCAACAATGCTTGGAACCACTCCAAGTTCAGTGATGAACTTCTTGATCCAAACTGCCTCCTTCGCAGCATCAGAGGCGGCAATGTACTCAGATTCTGTTGTAGAGTCAGCTACTGTCTCTTGCTTTGAACTCTTCCAGCTTACAGCACCACCACCAATACAAAACACATAACCAGATTGCGATCTAAAATCATCCTTATCGGATTGGAAGCTTGCATCGGTGTAACCCCTTACAACGAGCTCATCTTCACCTCCAAAGACCAAGAATGCATCCTTAGTCCTTCGTAAGTACTTAAGGATGTTCTTAACAGCTGTCCAGTGACTTTCACCGGGGTTCGATTGGTACCTACTCGTCATGCTCAAAGCATATGAGACATCGGGACGAGTACATATCATGGCATACATGATAGATCCAATTGCTGAGGCATATGGAATCTTACTCATGCGCTCTCTCTCCTCGGTTGTACTCGGACACTGAGATCTAGAAAGAGTGATACCATGTGACATGGGCAAGAATCCTTTCTTGGAATCTTGCATGCTAAACCTCTTTAGCACCTTGTCAATATATGTACTTTGACTTAGGCCAAGAAGCTTTCTAGATCTATCTCTATAGATCCTGATGCCTAACACATAGGCTGCTTCACCCAAGTCCTTCATAGAGAAACATTTCCTTAGCCAAGTCTTCACAGACTGTAGCTCAGGAATGTCATTCCCGATGAGTAGTATGTCATCTACATACAACACCAAGAAGACAATAGCGCTCCCACTAACCTTCTTGTAGACACAAGGTTCATCTTCATTTTTGATAAAACCAAACTCTTTGATTGCATCATCAAAACGAAGATTCCAACTTCGAGAAGCTTGCTTCAGTCCATAAATGGACCTTTGCAATTTGCACACTTTATTGGCATTCCCAGGAGTGACAAAACCCTCAGGCTGTGTCATGTACACATCCTCAAGTAGCTTTCCATTTAGGAATGCAGTTTTGACATCCATTTGCCATATCTCATAATCATAGTGTGCAGCAATAGCAAACAAAATTCGGATGGATTTAAGCATAGCAACTGGTGAAAAAGTTTCATCATAGTCAATACCATGAATTTGCTTGAAACCTTTTGCAACCAATCTTCCCTTAAAGGTAATCACATTACCATCCATGTCAGTTTTCTTCTTGAAAACCCATTTGCACCCTATAGGTTTTACCCCTTCAGGTGGGTCAACCAAAGTCCATACTTGGTTTTCATACATGGATTCCATCTCGGATTTCATGGCCATTAGCCACTTCTCAGAGTCAGGCCCCGACATAGCTTGTTGGTAGGTTGTGGGCTCATCTTGATCCATGAGCATCACATCACCGGTGTGAGTCACGAGAAATCCATATCTCTCGGGCTCACGCCGAATCCTACCAGTCCTACGTGGGCTTTGTGCTACAGGAACAGACTCTTGAACCACAACATCTTGTGGTGTCTGTTCAGGTTCCATTTCAGGTTCGATGTCTTCTTGTTGTTCTTGAATTTCTTCAAGTTCTACTTTCCTCCCACTAGTTCCTTTAGAGATAAACTCTTTCTCCAAAAAGACACCAGTTCGAGCAACAAACACTTTTTGCTCAGAGGGATTGTAGAAATAGTAACCCTTTGTTTCTTTGGGATACCCAACAAAAAGACATTTTTGAGATTTGGGCCCTAGTTTGTTAGAGGATTGACGTTTTACATAAACATCACAGCCCCAAATCTTCATAAAAGACAAATTGGGACGCCTCCCACTCCATATCTCATATGGTGTCTTTTGAACCGATTTAGATGGAACTCGGTTTAGTGTAAAAGCGGCTGTCTCTAGAGCATGTCCCCAAAAGGAGTTTGGAAGGTCAGCTTGACTCATCATGGAGCGAACCATGTCTAACAGAGTTCGATTTCTCCTTTCAGAAACACCATTCCATTGAGGTGTACCTGGTGGAGTGAGTTGTGATATTATACCACACTCCTTCAGATAGTCAAGGAATTCTCGATCCAAGTACTCTCCACCTCGATCTGATCGAAGCACTTTGATACTCTTCCCGAGTTGATTCTCTACTTCATTCTTGAATTCTTTGAACTTTTCAAAGGATTCTGACTTGTGTCTCATAAGATACACATAGCCATATCTGCTGAAGTCATCAGTGAAAGTAATGAAGTATTGGAAACCTCCTCTAGCTTGTGTAGACATAGGGCCACATACATCACTATGTATGAGTCCTAGTAAGTCATTAGCCCTTTCACTTTGCCCTGTGAATGGGGCTTTGGTCATCTTGCCCAACAAACATGACTCACATGTCTCATATGATTCAAAATCAAATGAGTCCAAGAGTCCATCCTTATGGAGCTTGGATATGCGGGTCTCATTTATATGGCCCAAGCGACAGTGCCAGAGATAGGTCAAGTTTGAATCATTTAATCTGACCTTCTTGGTATTCACATTATAGATTGGATCTTCAAGGTCTAGAACATACAACCCATTGCTAAGTTGAGCACTACCATAAAAGATTTCATTCAAATAAATAGAACAACATTTGTCCTTTATTATAAATGAAAAACCTTTCTTGTCCAAACAAGAAACAGAAATCAAATTTCTACTAATAGTAGGCACAAAGTAGCAGTTGTCTAATTCTAAAACTAATCCACTAGGTAAAGTGAGAACATAAGTCCCTACGGCTAAGGCAGCAACCCTTGCTCCATTTCCAACACGTAGGTGCACTTCACCTCGGGCCAATCTTCTACTTCTACTTAGATCCTGCACATTTGCACAAATGTGAGATCCACATCCAGTATCCAATACCCAAGATGAGGAAGTAGAAAAGTTAGCCTCTATAACAAAAATACCTGAAGTGGAAGTCTTACTTCCCTTTTCCTTAGCAAGTTCTTCAAGATAGAGCTTGCAGTTGCGCTTCCAGTGTCCAAGTTGCTTACAATGGAAGCACTCCCCTTCCTTTGCCACACCACCCTTTGGTTTCAGTGCAGCTGAAGAACAACTAGCATTGGACTTTCCATTAGCTTTATCCTTCTTCTTGTTGGCTTTTCCCTTTCCCTTGCCCTTTTGAACCATCAAAATGGGCTTAGCCTTCTTAAGGTTTTGCTCAGCAGTTCTCAACATGTTGAGCAATTCAGGAAGGGACTTGTCTAGGTCGTTCATGTTATAGTTCATGACGAACTGACTGTAGCTTTCAGGCAACGATTGCAAGACTACATCGATAGCCAACTCTTTCTGAAGAGCAAATCCCAAATTCTCAAGATTCTCAATGTACCCAATCATCTTGAGCACATGAGGACCCACGGGACTTCCCTCAGACATCTTGCACTGAAACAATGCCTTAGAGGTCTCAAACCTCTCATGCCTAGCTTGCTCTTGGAAAAGCATTTTGAGATGTTCGATCATATCGAACGCCCCCATGTTCTCATGTTGCTTCTGAAGCTCAGATTCCATGGTAATAAGCATGAGGCATGCAACATCCAAAGCATCATCAGAATGCCTCTTGTGAGCATCCCTTTCAGCTCTTGGAGCAGTGGCAGCAGGCTCATTCGGAATGGGCTGCTCTAGGACATATGCCTTTCTCTCTTGTTTGAGGACTATCCTCAAGTTTCGGTACCATTTGAGAAAGTTGGTCCCATTCAGTTTTTCCTTCTCAAGGATCGATCGCAATGAAAGTGTCGATGTGTTTTGTGCCATGGTTATCTACAACAGTAAATATGCAGTGTAAGAGTCATGTATTTTAATTCATTTAATAAGGACTTTTATTAAATGATACTCCCACTATTTTCCTCAAAATAATAACCCTCGATATTATTTCGGAACACCTCGGCGCTAAGGTATTCTAGTGGGCCAAGATCCATATTTGACCACAACCTGAGTCAGCTTGGCTTTTCTCTCAAGTTACAGCTATTTAGGTAGGCAACTCATTGCCAATTGCATCTTATGCAACTCTTGGATAGTTGGGTGAACAACACTTGTCCAAGCTCATCTCATGAACTTAAGCCCAACTCTATGCCTCTAAGTCCCTAATCCTATTAGGATGACTTAGTTAAGTCGAACCCAAAGTTAGCAGTTTGGATATCACTATTATCCCATCGCGCCTTACCAAGATGAACATAGGTACTTTGCTTTGGCAAACCCACCTAATGTTGATCAAAGTCTTGACGAGTGCCAACATTTGGAAGGCATCACATTTAATGACTTAATATTTGTTTGAGGGATTTTATCTTTTGATCTCACCAATTTGTTATCTCCGGTTGTTTTATACATGCATCACATACAAATATAAAACATGCATCTCATGCTTACAAGAAATAAACGTGACATGGTTATAGCCCAAACTATGCGATATTCTCAAGCCAATGAGAATATCATAAAAGACTAAGAAAAGAAAAGAGTCTTCACAAGCTCCTTCTCTTCCTTTCTTGGCTGCCTTTTTGTTGTCACCTCCTTGGACATACCACCTTGGACGATCCCATAATGCACCATTACATCAATAATAGAAACCTCGAGTTACATTCGAGGGGAGTAAGGTGAGAAGAGAATGTACAATGAGAGTGATAAGAAAAGGCACGACTCGCAGGCCGTATTTACAAGTACAACCAATCAAGGGCTATAACCATGCACCATGCTTCAAACACTAATCAGCATATCATGTCAAATCTCATTCAACAAAGATGCATGCCAATTTTCGCGTGTTGATTAACCAGTTTTTATTTATGTGGCGCTTCGCATATGGCGGTCCCGCTGGCCGGTCAGCGGGCGGTGGTTCCGCTGACCGGTCAGCGGACGGGGTCAAGGGGAGCCGCCCTTGCGGGGGGCGTGGGGGGCAGCGCCCCCCGGCGCAAAAAATTGTCTTACAATTGCTTAGCCCGAAATCTTCTATTTCGAGAAAGTAGGCACCCGAGACTCCTCCATTCGAGCCACCAAAAATACCTTACTTTCGGTGCCCGAACAGGCCGAATCCGAACAAACCTAGGGTTTTTGCAACTATTGCAAGAATCCTAATCCATATAGGTATCTCATACCTATCAATTTCGGGTTAATCTCATTAACCAATTTGTGTTGTTTCTTCATATATCTCATATGTTCATTACGAATTTCGGTTTCATGCATCATGAATCAATCTAATTAATCATGGCCGAAAACCAATCGAAGACATAGCATCATGCGATTCAACACTCAATCCCGATTTAGGGTTTCACCAGTAGCTCTGATACCACTGTTGGGTTTCGGGAGCCAAACAGCGCAGCGGAATTTAACCGAAACCCTCCAGGATCCAAGTGAAACGGGGTAAACCGGGTGTTCGAAAATTTCATACCTAATTTTCGGTTGAGATCTCTCACTCAACTGTAGAGTCGAATCACAAAACCTGAACAGTTGACGTGTTCAGGCTCTCTATGGTATCCACACGAGCCTCTCGGGATCACCACGCTTCCACCACGTCCCGGCAGATGCGTTTCTCTTGCGCTCGCAGTGCTAGCTTGCGTCCTCCAAGGAATTGCAAGAGAAGAGTGCGGCTGTCCTGTTGGGAGGCTAGGGCAAGGAGACCTACGAATTTCTCACTTAAAAGTTGTATTTATAGTGAGACTCAACTTCCAGGCCTAATGGGTTTCAAAGCCCTAATCCAATTAGGATTTAATTTCGGGCTTAATAATGGCTCAACTCCTTGGCCCATTATTAATACGAAATTAAAGTGAAACCATAACCCAAATAATTAGCCCATGCACTCTAATGATCCAAATAGCTCAACGTGTGCGACCCAATAGGCTCTTGCCATGTTGGCAATGATCATAAATCACATTTATAATCATAAGCAATGAGCGGTGTCTAGCAACACATCATTGCTACCCAAGTGACAAGATTGTCGGTGAATCGACTAAACCTTTATGATCATCACCGATATATGCCATTGTCCCTTTGTCCAAGATATCAAGACTAAGCACGAGACATGGAATGTGTCACTCTCGTATAGCCCAATCTTTGGTTTCTTGATTACCGAGTAGACTAACTTAAACTGATGACATTGATATCATATATCAACTCATCGGAGCATGGCCATGCATTTTCTAAGTCTCACTCTATCAAGGGGCCCAAAGATATCACTCCCGTTACATAGGAGGGACAAATCCCATCTTGATCATACAAATCCCTCCGCATGATATGTGACATACCCAATGACCTCCTTCAAGTTCACTCAGTTACGAGCAACAAAGGAAAGTATCAAAGTATGTGACTCACATGTAGGGAACCTTGATGATCATAGGTCGAAGGACTACATATACCATGATCACTATGAGAATCACTTATGACACTCATATAACGATCCATGAAGTGTTCTCATGGTGGGTCGGTCCAGTACACAAGTTCTCCAACTTGTACCCATATGTAGACTACATATCTCATATTAGTCTCCACATATGCTAGTCATTATGTATTATTGCAACCCGCTCCACAATAATACTAGACTAGGGACATTTAAGAATATCATTATTCTAGGGTTACAATTATGTTTATTACGTTACGCAGAAACAAAACAACAAACAAAATTGTTGGATTAATGCCTCAATAAAATATCATGACTCAATGTGCAAAAATACAATCATCTCATGATTGGCTTTTTGGGCACAATACTAACAAGGACTACATATACCATGATCACTATGAGAATCACTTATGACACTCATATAACGATCCATGAAGTGTTCTCATGGTGGGTCGGTCTAGTACACAAGTTCTCCAACTTGTACCCATATGTAGACTACATATCTCATATTAGTCTCCACATATGCTAGTCATTATGTATTATTGCAACCCGCTCCACAATAATACTAGACTAGGGACGTTTAAGAATATCATTATTCTAGGGTTTACAATTATGTTTATTACGTTACGCAGAAACAAAATAACAAACAAAATTGCTGGATTAATGCCTCAATAAAATATCATGACTCAATGTGCAAAAATACAATCATCTCATGATTGGCTTTTTGGGCACAACACTAACACATGGGTTTCCAATGAGGTGTGAGCCAAGAGAGGATAACAACCTAAATTCCATCAAGCCTACCATTCCACCTTTCCAAGGGAGGAGTGATCCCGATGCATATTGGGAGTGGGAGCAAAAGATTAAGATGGTGTTTGATTGCCATCATTACCCCGAGGAAAAGAAGGTTAAATTGGCTACCATGAAGTTCACTAATTATGCTCTTGTATGGTGGAATCAGGATGTTACTTCTAGGAGAAGGAATGAGGAGGAGCCCATACACACATGGAGAGCCCTTAAAGCCTTGATGAGGAGGAGATTTGTGCCTAGCTACTACACTAAAGATCAACGCCTCAAGCTTCAAAAGCTAGTGCAAGGCCAAAGGAGTGTGGAGGACTACCATAAAGACTTGAAGATAACCTTGACCCGAGCCAACATCATGGAGGATGAGGAGACCACCATTGCTAGATTCATTAATGGTCTCAATCCTGAGATTGCCAACAAAGTGGAAATGGCACCTTATTTGAACATGGAGGATTTGCTTTATTATGCCACCAAGGCCGAGAAAATCATCAAAAGGTCCAAGGCATCCAAGATGTGTCAAGGAGGAATTTCCACATGGAGAGGAGCATGGAGCAAAGATGTAAGAGAAGTACCCAAGCCAAACATGGAGATCACAAAAGGAGACTTGTCTCAATCTCAACAAGAAAATTCAATCATGCTTGTACCACTTTCACCACAACAAGTCTTGGAGGATCAAAGAAAAATTCAAAGTGAGGTTGAGAGAAAAGTAAAAGAGGGGAAAGTTGAGGGCAAGAGTGATGAGGGGAAAGTTGAGAGAACAACTGAGAGATTAAGTGAGAAGAGTGAACATGAGGGGAAGAAGAGTGGAGAGTTCCTGAGAGAAGAAATTGAGTGCGAAGTTGAGAGAAGACAAGAGTGTAATGAACCCAAGCCGAGTGAAGAGAGAATGACCTACAGAGAAGCCATACTTTCATCTAACATAATGGAGTCTTCTTTCTAGTGTTGTGTTGTCTTCTTTTCAGGACTTAATTGGAGATCAGCTACAAGAATCAAGTGAGTTGCTGCCCATCCAAGAAGTTGGTGTTCCTAAAATTCTAAGCCATGTCCCATGCATTAAAACAACAAAGGATTTTGAGAAGGAACAATTTGAGGTGAGTCCAAGTGATTTCGTATGCAAAAGTTTGCCTAACCTTGTTTCTTATCCTATGTTTGAAGGGGATGAAATTAATGCAACTCCAACCAAAGCCATTGAGTGCAAAGGTGAAAAAATTGTGGTTCCAAAGGAAGATACTTGGAGACTAAGTCCATCCACTGTAATGTATTTCTTCCTAACACCTAGATTTGATGTAGTTTTGCTTGAAAATCTGAAACAATGTGTGTTTGCTTGCAATGTTATTTTGACAAATGGTTTTCATGAAACTAGATTAAGAGAAGGAAGTAAACATGGAAATTTGAAAAAATATGGTTTAAAAGCTTCTAATTCTTTGGTTTTGTCAAATCATCTTTGGAATTGCTTGAGTTTCTCTAGAGGAAAATCTGTTTTGTTGTCTTTTATTTTTGAATTTGTTTACTTTGCATCCATGTCACATTGTTTTGTTTTACTTGAAGTTAAACCTACTTCTTTGGAATTTTGCATGCATAAATTGGTTATTACCCATGCATTTCATACTTCTTTGATTTTCATTCATGTTCAGCCCATTTTTGTGTGTCAATCTTTAATTTCCAGCAAGTATCTTTTTGTCATGACACATGCATTACACAAACTTTTGAGTCTTGATATTTTTGCTTTATGTCCAAACTTGAAAGTTTTTATTTTGAGTGAAAATTCTGGTTTTAAATTCAGCCTTTTAAGGAGGTATGTTGAGTCCTTTGTTTTGTGTCACATTTCATACATATTCACAATTTTTATGCATTGTGGTGCATATACATACAAAAATAAGTTTGATCTTGTTTCATTTAAAATGCTTAGGATTTTTGTGAAATTCATGCATCCTAGTTTTGTTATTAGTTTAGGCCATATTGTGTTCAATTCTTGTTTGTTTGAATGGCCTATGCAAAGTATTGTCTTGACATGCATAAGTTGTGCTTTTCATGACCTTGACACTTATGTGAGTTTAGGTCCATTTGTTTTGAGTGCATACAGCATCCCTAAGGTAAATTATTCCTACACTTTTACTTGTTGTGAGAATAATGTTTTTGAGATGGCAAAGGCAATGAAAGTGATGCCTAGAGTTAAGATGAAAATTCTGCAAACATTCAGATTTTTTATGCTAATTGTTTCAAACTTTGTCTTTGATCCTGGAGGTATCATTGCATTTGGATATTGGTTCAGGTTTTGCTCAAGATTAAAGCTCCATACACAAGCATTCCATGTTATTGGTGCTTATGTGAAAGGTAAGTGCTTATGTGCTGATCATTTCATTGTTATTGATTCAATTCCCTTTTCTAGTGCAGGTTTTGATTCGAGGACGAATCCTTCTAAGGAGGGGGAGCTGATATAATCAAAGAAGGCACAACCAAGGAAGGCAAGGACCCACTGAAGGTTTCTAGTGGACCATTGACAAGGAAAAAGGCTAAGGAGCTCACTAGTGCACTTCAAGCTCGGATGTTGACGGATTGGTGATGTTCTGGTAGAAAAATAATATCTTGAGCTACACAAATCGGAATTGAGTAATTCTTGATTAATTGGAAAGCTAACATCTGGAGGTGAAAATCATATGAAGACCATGAAACCCAGTTTGCACGATAAGGAGGTCCAATTTAGCTTCAAAGTTGCGATTTACGAGTTATCGCTGGTTCAGAAGCAGTTGCAGTATTTTGGGCATATCTTTGGATTTAGATGTCCATTTTGTGTGGTTCAGGTGTCATTTCAAATCTAATAAAGAGATCTACAACTTTCATGGTTTTCATTTTGAGAAATCATGGATGCATCAAGTTCTAATTTCAGCTTGAATTTGAAGAAACAAGCAGGAACCACCTGAGAAGACTATTTTGGGTTTTTATGCCCAATCTTGTGCTGTAACGTATCTTATTTTATTTTCCTAATTATTTACATTATTTAGGAAGTTATTTAGGCTATGGAATAGTTTTAAATCATTTTATAAAAGTGGCATACACTGCATTCATTAAACTTATTCAAACTAGGAATTAGAGTCCTAATTTGACAAGGATTTCCTATGTCTTTGTATCTAGGATTCCTAAGGGATTTAGGCTGCGAATTTTGCCCAGCTTTTAACCCCAATTTAGGCCTATATAAAGGCACATATTCTGGATATAAAGACACAGAAAAATTTCGAAATAATATTGCTCTTTGGAGTGGTTTTCTCTTTGGTTCTTTGTGGACTGCCTTGGTGCACAAGTGTGCTTGTGTTCTTGGAGTTCTATACTTCTCGTTTCTAATCACAGGTTGATTAGGGGTGGGGGTTTTACACCTAGTCTCTTTGATGTCTTGTGGAGCTTGAATCACATCTTGGGCACATTTCATGGTCTTTATACCATCGGGGTTCGCATCACTAAGGGTCATGTATGGTGGCAAAAATACATGTCTTTTAGCCAAGAAACACTTCCTTTAGCCTATAACCACCCATAACTACCTTATGGGCGAAAATACATGTCTTTTAGAGCCAAGGAACACTTCTTTTGGCCTATAACCACCCCATAACTACCTTATGGCCGAATATACATGTCTTTTCACTCAAGGAACACTTCCTTTGGATGAAAGGACATGTTCTTTTAGCCAGTAGTCATCTCTTTTGATGAAGAGACATACCTTTACACAAAAGATGTGTCTCTTGGTGGTTATGAGCTAAAATCAAGGTGAGCTGGCACAAAGCTAGCTCACTATGCTACTTATGCACCATTGAGCTCCTTTGAGCTCCAACCAAGCACCATGAACTGAGGTCCAGCTCCTAGAGCTGACCTTAAGCTGGAGTTAGCTGCTCTCAGCTGAAGTGAACTGAAGTCCAGCTACACTCAGCTACCAGAAGCTGAAGTGAGCTGACTTGAGCTAACTTGAGCTGAAGTCCAGCTACTTTGAGCCACTTATAGCTGAAGTGAGCTGACTTGAGCTGCCTTGAGCTGACTTGAGCTAACTTGAGCTGAAGTCTAGCTACTTTGAGCTACTTATAGCGGAAGTGAGCTGACTTGAGCTGAAGTCCAGCTACTCTGAGCTACTTATAGCTGCAGTGAGCTGACATAAGATAACTTGAGCTAAAGGGAGCTACTTCTAGCTGCCTTAGATAGCTGTTCAAGCTAGAGTTAGCTCAATGAGCTCAAATCCTACCTTAAAAGGATCTTGGTGCGCCAAGAATTCCAACGCAAACAGGTTGTGAATGTTTCCATTCCATGCCAAACAGGTTGTGAATGTCCCAATTTCATTCCAAACAAGTTGTGAATGTGTCAATTTCCTTCCAAACATGTTGTGACTGTTTCCATTTCCTTTCAAAGAAGTCGTCAATCTTTCCATTTCATTCCAAACAAGTTATGAATGTTCCAATTTCATTCCAAACAAGTTGTGAATGTTTCCATTTCATTCAAAACAACTTGCGAATGTTTCCATTTCACTCCAAACAAGTTGTGAATGTTTCCATTTCATGCCAAACAGGTTGTGAATGTTCCAATTTCATTCCAAACAAGTTGTGCATGTGTCCATTTCCTTCCAAACCTGTTGTGACTGTTTCCATTTCCTTCCAAAAAAGTTGTCAATCTTTCCATTTCATTCCAAACAAGTTATGAATGTTTCAATTTCATTCCAAACAAGTTGTGAATGTTTCCTTTTCATTCCAAACAACTTGTGAATGTTTCCATTTCACTCCAAACAAGTTGTGAATGTTTCCATTTCTTGCCAAACAAGTTTTGAATGTTTCAATTTCATTCCAAACAAGTTGTGAATGTTTCCATTTCCTTCCAAACATGTTGTGACTGTTTCCATTTCCTTCCAAAGAAGTTGTCAATCTTTCCATTTCATTCCAAACAAGTTATGAATGTTCCAATTTCATTCCAAACAAGTTGTGAATGTTTCCATTTCACTCCAACCAAGTTGTGAATGTTTCCATTTCATGCCAAACAAGTTGTGAATGTTCGAATTTCACTCCAAACAAGTTGTGAATGTTTCCATTTCCTTCCAAACATGTTGTGGCTGTTTCCATTTCCATCCAAAGAAGTTGTCAATCTTTCCATTTCATTCCAAACAAGTTATGAATCTTCCAATTTCATTCCAAGCAACTTGTGAATGTTTCCATTTCATTCCAAACAACTTGTGAATGTTTCCATTTCACTCCAAACAAGTTGTGAATGTTTCCATTTCATGCCAAATAAGTTGTGAATGTTCCAATTTCATTCCAAACATGTTGTGAGTGTTTTCATTTCCTTCCAAACATGTTGCGATTGTTTCCATTTCCTTCCAAAGAAGTTGTCAGTCTTTCCATTTCATTCCAACACGTTATGAATGTTCCAATTTCATTCCAAACAAGTTGTGAATGTTTCCATTTCACTCCAACCAAGTTGTGAACGTTTCCATTTCATGCCAAACAAGTTGTGAATGTTCGAATTTCACTCCAAACAAGTTGTGAATGTTTCCATTTCCTTCCAAACATGTTGTGGCTGTTTCCATTTCCATCCAAAGAAGTTGTCAATCTTTCCATTTCATTCCAAACAAGTTATGAATCTTCCAATTTCATTCCAAGCAACTTGTGAATGTTTCCATTTCATTCCAAACAACTTGTGAATGTTTCCATTTCACTCCAAACAAGTTGTGAATGTTTCCATTTCATGCCAAATAAGTTGTGAATGTTCCAATTTCATTCCAAACATGTTGTGAGTGTTTTCATTTCCTTCCAAACATGTTGCGATTGTTTCCATTTCCTTCCAAAGAAGTTGTCAGTCTTTCCATTTCATTCCAACACGTTATGAATGTTCCAATTTCATTCCAAACAAGTTGTCAATGTTTCAATTTCATTCCAAACAACTTGAGACCAAACAAGTTGTGAATGTTTCCATTTCATGCCAAACAAGTTGTGAATGTTCCAATTTCATTCGAAACAAGTTGTGAATGTTTCCATTTCCTTCCAAACATGTTGTGACTGTTTCCATTTCCTTCCAAAGAAGTCGTCAATCTTTCCATTTCATTCCAAACAAGTTATGAATGTTCTAATTTCATTCCAAACAAGTTGTGAATGTTTCCATTTCATTCGAAACAACTTGTGAATCTTTCCATTTCACTCCAAACAAGTTGTGAATGTTTCCATTTCGTGCCAAACAAGTTGTGAATGTTCCAATTTCATTCCAAACAAGTTGTGCATGTGGCCATTTCCTTCCAAACCTGTTGTGACTATTTCCATTTCCTTCCAAAGAAGTTGTCAATCTTTCCATTTCATTCCAAACAAGTTATGAATGTTCCAACTTCATGCCAAACAAGTTGTGAATGTTCCAATTCATTCCAAACAAGTTGTGAGTGTTTCCCTTTCCTTCCAAGCATGTTGCGATTGTTTCCATTTCCTTCCAAAGAAGTTGTCAGTCTTTCCATTTCATTCCAAACACGTTATGAATGTTCCAATTTCATTCCAAACAAGTTGTGAATGTTTCCATTTCATGCAAAACAAGTTATGAATGTTCCAATTTCATTCCAAACATGTTGTGAATGTTTCCATTTCATTCCAAACAACTTGTGAATGTTTCCCTTTCACTCCAAACAAGTTGTGAATGTTTCCATTTCATTCCAAAAAAGTTGTGAATGTTCCAATTTCATTCCAAACAAGTTGTGAATGTTTCCATTTCCTTCCAAACATGTTGCGACTGTTTCCATTTCCTTCCAAAGAAGTTGTCAATCTTTCCATTTCATTCCAAACAAGTTATGAATGTTCCAATTTCATTCCAAACAAGTTGTGAATGTTTCCACTTCATTCCAAACAAGTTGTGAATGTTTCCATTGCACTCCAAACAAGTTGTGAATGTTTCCATTTCATGCCAAATAAGTTGCGAATGTTCCGATTTCACTCTAAACAAGTTGTTAATGTTTCCATTTCCTTCCAAACATGTTGTGGCTGTTTCCATTTCCTTCCAAAGAAGTTGTCAATCTTTCCATTTCATTCCAAACAAGTTATGAATCTTCCAATTTCATTCCAAACAACTTGTGAATGTTTCCATTTCACTCCAAACAAGTTGTGAATGTTTCCATTTCATGCCAAACAAGTTGTGAATGTTCCAATTTCATTCCAAACTAGTTGTGAGTGTTTCCATTTCTTTCCAAACATGTTGCGACTGTTTCCATTTCCTTCCAAAGAAGTTGTCAGTCTTTCCATTTCATTCCAAACACATTATGAATGTTCCAATTTCATTCCAAACAAGTTGTGAATGTTTCCATTTTATTCCAAACAACTTGTGACCAAACAAGTTGTGAATGTTTCCATTTCATGCCAAACAAGTTGTGAATGTTCCAATTTCATTCCAAACAAGTTGTGAATGTTTCAATTTCCTTCCAAACATGTCGTGACTGTTTCCTTTTCCTTCCAAAGAAGTTGTCAATCTTTCCATTTCATTCCAAAGAAGTTATGAATGTTTGAATTTCATTCCAAACAAGTTGTGAATGTTTCCATTTCATCCCAAACAACTTGTGAATGTTTCCATTTCACTCCAAACAAGTTGTGAATGTTTCCATTTCATGCCAAACAAGTTGTGAATGTTCCAATTTAATTCCAAACAAGCTGTGAATGTTTCCATTTCATTCCAAACAAGTTGTGAATGTTTCCATTTCATTCTGAATAAGTTTTGAATGTTTCCACTTTATTCCAAATAAGTTGTGAATGTTTCCACTTGATTCCAAACAAGTTGTGAATGTTTCCATTTAACGCCAAACAAGTTGTGAATATTTCCGTTTCACGCCAAACAAGTTGTGAATGTTTCCGTTTCACGCCAAACAAGTTGTGAATGTTCCAATTTCATTCCAAAGTTGTTTTGAATGTTTACATTTCGTTCAAAAGAAGTTCTGAATGTTTCCATTTCACTCCAAACAAGTTGTGAATGTTTCCATTTCATGCAAAACAAATTGTGAATGTTCCAATTTCATTCCAAACAAGTTATGAATGTTTCCATTTTATTCCAAAGAAGTTGTGAATGTTTGCATTTCATTCCAAACAAGTTGTGAATATTTCCATTTCATTCCAAACATGTTGTCAGTTTTTCCATTTCATTCCAAAGAAGTTGTCAATGTTCCAATTTCATTCCAAACAAGTTGTGAATGTTCCAATTTCATTCCAAACAAGATGTGAATGTCTCCATTTCATTCCAAACAAGTTTTCAATGTTTTGCATTCATTCCAAACTAGTGTGAATGTCCCCATTTCCTTCTAAAAAAGTTTTGAATGTTTCCACTTCATTCCAAACAAGTTGTGAATGTTTCCATTTCATTCCAAACAAGTTGTGAATGTTTCCACTTCACTCCAAACAAGTTGTGAATTTTTCAATTTCATGCCAAACAAGTTGTGAATGTTCCAATTTCATTTCAAACAAGTTGTGAATGTTTCCATTTCATTCCAAAGAAGTTGGGAATGTTTCCATTTCATTCCAAACAGGTTGTGAATGTTCCAATTTCATGCCAAACAAGTTGTGAATTTTCCAATTTCATTCCAAACAAGTTGTGAATGTTTCCATTTCATTCCAAAGAAGTTGTGAATGCTTCCATTTTGTTCCAAACATGTGAATCTTTCCATTTTATTCCAAAGAAGTCGTCAATGTTTCCATTTCATTCCAAACAAGTTACGAATGTTCCATTTTCATTCCAAACATGTTGTGAATGTTTCCATTTCACTCCAAACAAGTTTTGAATGTTTCCATTCATTCCAAACTAGTGTGAATGTCCCCATTTCATGAAGATTTCAGGATTTGATGATAACATATCTTTATGTTATCTACTCATGTACATGCCACATGCATTTTTGTTCATTTGAGTTCAACATGAATATAAGCAAGCATGATTTTAATTTGTTTAACATATTTTATGCATTTGATATATAGCATATTGGTTTTACATACATATTGTGTTAAACAAATCCTAGCATGGTACTAAGAACATTCATGTAAGTAATAAAAAAAACCTAGCATGCTACTAAACCAAGAAAGAATGTGTACCTTCCTTCTTGGTTATGTGTGGTGAAAAAGAGGAAGAACTTGATCTTGGAGGAGCACCTTGAGGCTTGAATTGAGATGAACAATCTCAATGTAAATCCACCCACAATGCTCTAGAAAGTTGTCTAATATTTTGGCTATTTAAAGGAATGGAGGGAGGATATTTTTCTCCTAAGAAAATGGAGCAAATGGAGTGCCAAAGAATGCTTAAAATGGCCGGCCACTTTAGGCTATTTATAGATGACCAAAAGGCACACCTTTACACCAAGCAAGGTGTCCTTTAAGCCAAAGAACACTTCCTTTGGCCAAGGGTCATCTATAGTGGCAAAAATACATGTCTCTTTGGCCAAGGAACACTTCCTTTGGCCTAAGAGACATGCCCCTTTGGCCAAGAGACATGTCTTGGCCGAAATGATGTGTCTCTTTGGCTAAGGAACATGTCTTTTCTAGCCTATGCTAAAAATACATGTCCTTTAAGGTCAAAGTTGGGGTTTCGGGAGCCAAACAGCGCAGCGGAATTTAACCGAAACCCTCCAGGATCCAAGTGAAATGGGGTAAACCGGGTGTTCGAAAATTTCATACCTAATTTTCGGTTGAGATCTCTCACTCAACTGTAGAGTCGAATCACAAAACCTGAACAGTTGACATGTTCAGGCTCTCTATGGTATCCACACGAGCCTCTCGGGATCACCACGCTTCCACCACGTCCCGGCAGATGCGTTTCTCTTGTGCTCGCAGTGCTAGCTTGCGTCCTCCAAGGAATTGCAAGAGAAGAGTGCGGCTGTCCTTTTGGGAGGCTAGGGCAAGGAGACCTACGAATTTCTCACTTAAAAGTTGTATTTATAGTGAGACTCAACTTCCAGGCCTAATGGGTTTCAAAGCCCTAATCCAATTAGGATTTAACTTCGGGCTTAATAATGGCTCAACTCCTTGGCCCATTATTAATACGAAATTAAAGTGAAACCATAACCCAAATAATTAGCCCATGCACTCTAATGATCCAAATAGCTCTATGTGTGCGACCCAATAGGCTCTTGCCATGTTGGCAATGATCATAAATCACATTTATAATCATAAGCAATGAGCGGTGTCTAGCAACACATCATTGCTACCCAAGTGACAAGATTGTCGGTGAATCGACTAAACCTTTATGATCATCACCGATATATGCCATTGTCCCTTTGTCCAAGATATCAAGACTAAGCACGAGACATGGAATGTGTCACTCTCGTATAGCCCAATCCTTGGTTTCTTGATTACCGAGTAGACCAAATTAAACTGACGACATTGATATCATATATCAACTCATCGGAGCATGGCCATGCATTTTCTAAGTCTCACTCTATCAAGGGGCCCAAAGATATCACTCCTGTTACATAAGAGGGACAAATCCCATCTTGATCATACAAATCCCTCCGCATGATATGTGACATACCCAATGACCTCCTTCAAGTTCACTCAGTTACGAGCAACAAAGGAAAGTATCAAAGTATGTGACTCACATGTAGGGAACCTTGCTGATCTTAGGTCGAAGGACTACATATACCATGATCACTATGAGAATCACTTATGACACTCATATAACGATCCATGAAGTGTTCTCATGGTGGGTCGGTCCAGTACACAAGTTCTCCAGCTTGTACCCATATGTAGACTACATATCTCATATTAGTCTCCACATATGCTAGTCATTATGTATTATTGCAACCTGCTCCACAATAATACTAGACTAGGGACGTTTAAGAATATCATTATTCTAGGGTTACAATTATGTTTATTACGTCACGCAGAAACAAAACAACAAACAAAATCGCTGGATTAATGCCTCAATAAAACATCATGACTCAATGTGCAAAAATACAATCATCTGATGATTGGCTTTTTTGGGCACAACACTAACACAAAGGACATCACTCTTGGTGCAATAACCAGCCCAACCACCCCATTGCCGAATATACATGTCTATTCACTCAAGGAACACTTCCTTTGGATGAAAAGACATGTTCTTTTAGCCAATAGTCATCTCTTTTGATGAAGAGACATACCTTTACACAAAAGATGTGTCTCTTGGTGGTTTTGAGCTAAAAGCAAGGTGAGCTGGCGCAAAGCTAGCTCACTATGCAACTTATGCACCATTGAGCTCCTTTGAGCTCCAACCAAGCTCCATGAACTGAGGTCCAGCTCCTTGAGCCGACCTTGAGCTGGAGTTAGCTGCTCTCAGCTGAAGTGAACTGAAGTTCAACTACATTCAGCTACCAGAAGCTGAAGTGAGCTGACTTGAGCTAACTTAAGCTGAAGTCCAGCTACTTTGAGCTACTTATAGCTGAAGTGAGCTGACTTGAGCTAAGGTGAGCTACTTCTAGCTGCCTTAGATAGCTGTTCAAGCTAGCGTTAGCTCAATGAGCTCAAATCCTATCTTAAAAGGATCTTCATGCGCCAAGAATTCCAACAAACTCCCACTCGCAGTAAGATGCTTTTAAACTTCCAGCTCCCACTCAAAATAAACTCCTTAATCCTTATAGCCGAAATAATCCAAACACTTTTACATATATAGAGTTGTGGGTGTGACCTCAGGCACACACACTAAGTCTCTTCTATTGAGGTTGTTAGACTCTCAATAGAAGATTGTCCTCTCCTCATAGTTTGAACTTCTTCAAACTTTCTTTGAACACATCAAATTCAAGTGTGTTGCTTAAACACATCAAGCTTGCTTGAACACATCAAGCTATGCCTTCCAGACCCCAGACAAATGATACACTTCTTAATCACAATCAGTCTCTTTCTTAGAATTTCAATTCCTTGAAATCCATGATTGTATTAAGCATTAAGTACTCATTTAAATCACTTGTCATTCAATCTAGCATACTACTCACAGTAATATGTGGGCACAAGATTGAATTTAGTGAACGTGTATCATCTTAATGTCTTTCCTTTTAGCTTCAACTACATAGGTCAATCAGTTAACATGATTACCCAAAATGAGGATACTCCAGTCTCATTTCTCTAAGACCTTCGACAACCAATCAAAGTGATCATAATAAACTCAACTTCCTAATAGCAAGCCATAGTCACTAAGAGTCTGATTTGAAGAATCTCACACTAAACAAGAATGGAGACAACTTGCTTAAATTCTTCTCTGGTCGTATTTCATGGTCATGGAACACTTAGAAACATATTCATTAAAGTTCCATAATACACTTCTAAGGTGTTTTACTCATGTCACTCCCACTTGGAGTGATCTTCATTCCAATTGAGGAGTGTGTCATTGCTCCCTCTTAAAATACCATGAAGTGTACTCCTCTTAACATATAAAAGGAGGACATGTCAATAACCATGAAATTTCTCCATGTAAGCCGTAGCTTACATCCTAACATAGGCTAGGATGTATGAATGGTCATACAAACTGAATGCATCAAAGCATTGAATCTTGATTACTCATAATCAAGGCGACCATAAAAGCTAAAGTGTCATGTGTTGGAGCATGACTCCCACTTAAATGTATCATTCACTTGAGTTTCATTTAAGTTTTTAGCCAATCTCATCCTTAATCTTACATAAAGATCAAAGGGCGAATGACTTGTGTGAGAAAGTCATCCTCTGCCTATGTTTGACATGTTCATTTGTTCGTTGTGATTCATAAATTGAACTGAGTATTTCATAAAATAATCTGTATTATTTCAAAGAAATACATAACATGTGTGACACCAAAGAGGTGAAGTACATCCAACATTTACATTCTTCTAAGACCCATTGCTCTAACATGTCGAGCAAATACAAGTGGTGGCAATGGCTTAGTGAGAGGATCTGCCACCATCAAGTCTATGGAAATGTACTCAATCCTAACTTCACCATTTAGCATGAAAAGATAACTAGATGTAGACTTGCTGGAGTCTCTATCTCCTCCCCAATCAGCATCAGAATAGCCACGTAAACCAAGGTCTTTACCTTGGTAACAAAGCCAATAATCCTTAGTACCCTTAAGGTACCTTAGGATCCTCTTGACACTCTTCCAATGCTCTAGACCAGGGTAGGAAGAATATCGTGCTAAACGTCCAACCGCTTGGCTGATGTCTGGCCTTGTACATAACATGGCGTACATCAAGCTACCAATGGCACTTAGGTAGGGGACCTGAGCCATCTCTTCCTTCTCATTTGGAGACTTAGGACATAAGTCCTCTCCAATCTTGCAACCATATGCAAGAGGTGTACTCATGGGCTTTGTGTTTGTTAAGTTGAACCTCGCAAGAATCTTATCAATATAAGGCTCTTGAGAAAGGGCCAACAGCCTTGCCTTTCTATCCTTCATGTCGAAGCTGGAAGACAACCATGCCTTGATGGTACTTACCAATGCAAGCCCATTACTTGCAATCAGTATATCATCCACATATAGAGTCAATACTGCAAAACTAGACCCAGAAGAGTACAAGTATACACAATGGTCTTCATGCATCATCACAAAACCATAGCTTGTGATTGCATGGTGAAACTTCAAGTACCACTGTCTTGAAGCTTGCTTAAGACCATAGATAGACTTCTTTAGTCTACATACCTTGTCCTCTTGACCCTTTTGGACAAACCCCTCGGGTTGTCTCATATATATCTCCTCACTCAAATCACCATTGAGAAAGGCAGTCTTTACATCCATCTGATGTAACTCTAGGTCTAGATTTTCCACGATGGCAAGTAATATATTGATGGAAGTGAATTTCACAACAGGAGAGAAGGTGTCTTTGAAATCAACACCCTTCTTCTGTGTAAAACCCTTGGCCACCAAACGGGCCTTGTATCTTTCGATACTTCCATCAAAGTTCACCTTGATCTTGAGAACCCACTTGTTCCCAATTGCCTTACGGCCTGAAGGAAGATCACTTAGCTCCCAAACCCCATTGAGATGCACTGAATGCAACTCATCCATCATTGCATTTAGCCACTCTTCCCTCTGTGCACCCTCAAGAGCCTCCTTAATGTTACTTGGCTCATCTATCTCAGATGCAACCAAATTTGCCTCACTATCCAAGATGCACCATTCTTTAGGTGGTCTAAATTTCCTCATTGATCTTCTCAATGTAGGCTAAGATGGAGGCAACTCATGCTCCATCTCTTGAGGCTCAACATTTTGCTCTTGAGTATCCTCTGAAGATTTTCAGGATCTTATAATAACATACTTTTATATTATCTACTCATATATATGCCACATGCATATTTGTTCATTTGAATTCAACATGGATATAGATATACATAATACTAATTCTTTAACATATTATTCATGCAGTTGATATAACATGCTATATAACATATCAATTTTACATACATGTTGTGTCAAATAAATCCTAGCATGCTACTAAGAACATTCATGTAAATAATTCAAACCTAGCATGCTACTAAACCAAGAGAGAATGTGCACCTTTCTTCTTGGTTATCTTTGGTGAAAACTTGAGGGAGAACTTGATCTTAGAGGGGCACCTTGAAGCTTGAATAGAGATGAACAATCTCTATGTAAATCCACCACAATGCTCTCAAGAAGTGTTTAATATTTCGGCCTCTAAAGGAAATAGGAGGAGAACAATTTTCTCTCAAGAAAATGGAGCAAATAGAGTGCAAATTCGTGCTTAAAATGGCCAGCCACTAAAGGCTATTTATAGATGACCAAAAGGCACACCTTTACACCAAGAAAGGTGTCTTTTAAGCCAAATAACACTTCCTTTGGCTAAGGGTCATGTATGGTGGCGAAAATACATGTATTTTAGCCAAGAAACACTTCCTTTGGCCTATAACCACCCATAACTACCTTATGGGCGAAAATATATGTCTTTTAGAGCCGAGGAACACTTCCTTTGGCCTATAACCACCCATAACTACCTTATGGGCGAAAATACATGTCTTTTAGAGCCAAGGAACACTTCCTTTGGCCTATAACCACCCGATAACTACCTTATGGCTGAATATACATGTCTTTTCACTCAAGGAACACTTCCTTTGGATGAAAGGACATGTTCTTTTAGCCAATAGTCATCTCTTTTGATGAAGAGACATACCCCTACACAAAAAATGTGTCTCTTGGTGGTTATGAGCTAAAAGCAAGGTGAGCTGGCACAAAGCTAGCTCATTATGCTACTTATGCACCATTGAGCTCCTTTGAGCTCCAACCAAGCACCATGAACTGAGGTCCAGCTCCTAGAGCTGACCTTGAGCTGGAGTTAGCTGCTCTCAGCTGAAGTGAACTGAAGTCCAGCTACTTTGAGCTACTTATATCTGAAGTGAGCTGACTTGAGCTGAAGTCCAGCTACTCTGAGCTACTTATAGCTGCAGTGAGCTGACATAAGCTAACTTGAGCTAAAGGGAGCTACTTCTAGCTGCCTTAGATAGCTGTTCAAGCTAGAGTTAGCTCAATGAGCTCAAATCCTACCTTAAAAGGATCTTGGTGTGCCAAGAATTCCAACAAACTCCCACTCGCACTAAGATGCTTTTAAAGTTCCAGCTCCCACTCAAAACAAATTCCTTAATCCTTATAGCCGAAATAATCCAGACACTTCTACATATATAGAGTTTTGGGTGCGACCTCAGGCACACACACTAAGTCTCTTCTATTGAGGTTGTTAGATTCTCAATGGAAGATTGTCCTCTCCTCATAGTTTGGACTTCTTCAAACTTTCCTTTGAACACATCAAATTCAAGTGTGTTGCTTAAACACATCAAGCTTGCTTGAACACATCAAACTATGCCTCCCAGACCCCAGACATATGATACACTTCTTAATCACAATCAGTGTCTTTCTTAGAATTTCAACTCCTTGAAATCCATGATTGTATTAAGCGTTGAGTACTCATTTAAATCACTTGTCATTCAATCTAGCATACTACTCACAGTAATATGTGGGCCCAAGATTGAATTTAGTGAACGTGTATCATCTTATTGTCTTTCCTTTTAGCTTCAACTACATAGGTCAATCAGTTAACATGATTACCCAAAATGAGGATACTCCAGTCTCATTTCTCTAAGACCTTCGACAACCAATCAAAGTAATCATAATTAACTCAACTTCCTAATAGCAAGCCATAGTCACTAAGAGTCTGATTCGAAGAATCTCACACTAAGCAAGAACAGAGACAACTTGCTTAAATTCTTCTCTGGTCGTATTTCATGGTCATGGAACACTTGGAAACACATCCATTAAAGTTCCATCATACACTTCTAAGGTGTTTTACTCATGTCACTCCCACTTGGAGTGATCTCCATTCCAATTGAGGAGTGTGTCATTTCTCCCTCTTAAAACACCATGAAGTGTACTCCTCTTAACATATAAAAGGAGGACATGTCAATAACCATGAAACTTCTCCATGTAAGCCCTAGCTTACATCTAACATAGGCTAGGATGTATGAATGGGCATACAAACTGAATGCACCAAAGCATTGAATCTTGATTACTCATAATCAAGGCAACCATAAAAGCTAAAGTGTCATGTGTTGGAGCATGACTCCCACTTAAATGTATCATTCACTTAAGTTTCATTTAAGTCTTTAGCCAGTCTCATCCTTAATCTTACACAAAGATCAAGGGCGGATGACTTGTGTGAGAAAGTCATCCTCTGCCTATGTTTGACATGTTCATTTGTTCGTTGTGTTTCATAAAATTGAACTGACTATTTAATGAAATAATCTATATTATTTCAACGAAATACATAACATGTGTGACACCAAAGAGGTGAAGTACATCCAACATTCACAATCTTCTAAGACCCATTGCTCTAACATGTCGAGCAAATACAAGTGGTGGCAATGGCTTAGTGAGAGGATCTGCCACCATCAGGTCTGTAGAAATGTACTCAATCCTAACTTCACCCTCTTCAATTGCATCTCGCACAAAGTTATATTTCATGCTAATGTGCTTGGTTTTTCCATGGTATTTGGGGTCCTTGGTATCAGCCATGGCTGCCATACTATCACTGTAGATAGTAATAGGTTTCTCAATAGAAACCCTAGACTCCAAATTGTTAAGGAAATAACCTAGCCAAAGGGCTTCTTGTACAGCTGAGGCACATGAAATAAATTCAGCCTCCATTGTGGACAATGCTGTACAAGTTTGCTTCTTACTACACCAAGTAGTAGCCCCAGCATTTAGCATGAAAAGATAACCAGATGTAGACTTGCTGGAGTCTCTATCTCCTCCCCAATCAGCATCGGAATAGCCACGTAAACCAAGGTCTTTTCCTTGGTAACAAAGCCAATAATCCTTAGTACCCTTGAGGTACCTTAGGATCCTCTTGACACTTTCCCAATGCTCCAGACCAGGGTTGGAAGAATATCGTGCTAGAAGTCCAACCGCTTGGCTGATGTCTAGCCTTGTACATAACATGGCGTACATCAAGCTACCAATGGCACTTAGGTAAGGGATCTGAGACATCTCTTTCTTTTCTTTTGGAGTCTTAGGACATAAGTCCTCTCCAATCTTGCAACCATATGCAAGAGGTGTACTCATGGGCTTTGCATTTGTTAAGTTGAACCTTGCAAGAATCTTATCAATATAAGGTTCTTGAGAAAGGGCCAATAGCCTTGCCTTTCTATCCCTTAGGATCTTAACCCCTAAGATAAAGGCAGCCTCTCCCATGTCCTTCACGCCAAAGGTGGAAGACAACCATCCCTTGATGGTACTTAACAATGCAACCCCATTACTTGCAATCAGTATATCATCTACATATAGAGTCAATACTGAAAAACTAGACCCAGAAGAGTACAAGTATACACAATGGTCTTCATGCATCATCACAAAGCCATAGCTTGTGATTGCATGGTGAAACTTCAAGTACCACTGTCTTGAAGCTTGCTTAAGACCATAGATAGACTTCTTCAGTCTACATACCTTGTCCTCTTGACACTTTTGGACAAACCCCTCAGGTTGTCTCATATATATCTCCTCACTCAAATCACCATTGAGAAAGGCGGTCTTTACATCCATCTGATGTAACTCTAGGTCCAGATTTGCCACGATGGCAAGTAATATCCTGATGGAAGTGAATTTTACAACAGGAGAGAAGGTGTCTTTGAAATCAACACCCTTCTTCTGTGTAAAACCCTTGGCCACCAAACGGGCCTTGTATCTTTCGATACTTCCATCAAAGTTCACCTTGATCTTCAGAACCCACTTGTTCCCAATTGCCTTACGGCCTGGAGGAAGATCACTTAGCTCCCAAACCCCATTAAGATGCATTGAATGCAACTCATCCTTCATTGCATTTAGCCACTCTTCCCTCTGTGCACCCTCAAGAGCCTCCTTAATGTTACTTGGTTCATCTATCTCAGATGCAACCAAATTTGCCTCACTATCCAAGATCCACCATTCTTTAGGTGGTCCAAATTTCCTCATTGATCTTCTCAATGTAGGTTGAGATGGAGGCAACTCATGCTCCATCTCTTGAGGCTCAACATTTTGCTCTTGAGTATCCTCAACTCCCTCTTGAACAAAACCTTCCTCGTGGAGGTCTTGCTCGTGTTGGTCCACAACAACAGGTATTTCTAGAGCCATTGCTCCATGTGGTTGAGGTACTCCCTCTAAAGTAGGTGCATGTGTCCTAGGTGTCCTTATGACACTTCGTTGATCCTCATCTAGGATCTGGCTTAATGAGGTTAAGTCACCACATTCACCAACTTTGGGAAACTCATCCTCCACAAAGTTAGCATTCCTTGCATCAAAGATGTTCCCAGTTTTGTGACTTATATCCAAGAACACATAACCCCTAGATTGTTCAGCATAACCAAGGAAGGCACACCTCCTCCCTCTTGGACCCAACTTTCCCAATGGATGGTCCGTTATGTGAACATAAGCTAAACAACCCCAAGGGCGTAAATAGCTTAGGTTAGGAGTTTTCTTCTTCCACAACTCATATGGAGAAGAGTTCACATTCTTAGTGGGTACTCTATTGAGGACATGAACTGCACACAGCAGTGCATCACTCCAATAAATGATGTCTAAGTTGGCCTTTGCCATCATGGAATGTACCATGTCCATAAGAGTTCCATTTTTTCTCTCAGACACTCCAATCTGTTGGAGTGTCCAAGGAAGAGTGAACTCCCTTTCAATACGCTTTAAGTCACAAAATGCCTTGAATGCATTTGATGTATACTCTCCACCCCTATCTGTCCTCAAGGACTTAACCTTCTTACCTACTTGGTTCTCAACCAAGTGTACATACTTCTCAAAGCATGCCAAGGCCTCTGCCTTGTTTCTTAGTAGGTAGATGTGGGTGAATCGAGTGTAATCATCTGTGAATGTGATGAAATACTTATATCCATTTCTGGATTCAACCCTCATTGGCCCACACAGGTCAGAGTGAACTAAACTTAATGCCTCACTTCTCCTAGTTGCTTTGCCAAAAGGCTTTCTTGTGGCTTTGCCCTTTAGGCATGATTGGCAACTTGGAAGGACAACCTTGGTCAAGGAACCTAGCAAGCCACTCTTGGCTAGCTTGTCCATTCTATCTTGACCAATATGACCCAACCTCTCATGCCATCTCATTTCATTTGTGACCTCTGTCACATAGCAACTAGGACTTGCAACAGAATGGTCAGTTGGCTTTAACTCATAAAGCCCATTATTAACTGAACAAGTGCATACTATCTTATCATCTTTAATAATAGACACATTATTATTAAAGAATTTAAAGCAATAATTGTACTTCAACATACAACTTATAGAAATCAAATTTCTACAAATGTTTGGTACATACAATACATCTATTAGATACAAATATCGAATATCTATAGGAATTCTACATGTTCCTATGCCTTCCACTTCCAGCCTAGCATCATTTCCCATTGAAACTTGCTTAGCTCCTTTTGAGAGCTTCCTATAGGCCACAAACCAGGACTTGTCCCGAGCTATGTGGTCTGTTGCTCCCGAGTCTACAATCCACAAAGAATTGCACTCGGTTAGTAATGTACATGACACAACATGTACAATGGAAGTAAAAGGGTATGTATGTACCTTGGGTGGACCCTTGCAATCCTTTGCAAAGTGTCCTTTATACCCACAGTTGAAGCACTTCAGCTTGCTTATGTCCCGCTTCTTTTTGAACTTTTTCTTGGAAGCAGGACCTTTTCCCTTGCCCTTCCCTAGCCCTCCTTTGCCACCACTTTTCTTCCATCCCTTCTGGATAGAGGATGAGGCAACATATGCCTTAGAATGGTCCTTGAGGGCCATCACCTTAGCCTCAAGGAGGAGGTGACGAGCAATGTCATCAAATGACATTATTTGAGGGTTATGGCGTAAGTTGACCTTCATCAACTGCCATTCCTCATCGGGCAAGGAACGGATTATTGCTTGCACTTGTTGCTCATCAGTGAGCACATGCCCTGCTGTCCTGAGTTGGTGGATCATGCGTGACATCTCACGCAAATGAGCACTCATAGAGTGATCAGCACGCTTCACATAATTCTCAAACCTGAGAATCATTGAGCGTTGTTTCTCTATAGAAACATCTCCATACTTGGCCTTGACTGAGTCCCATATGGCCTTAGCCCCCTCAAGCATGGAGAATTCCACCATAATCTCGTCCACCATAGTGGAGAGGAGAGTGACTCTACACATAGAGTTCTTCTTAAGGAATGCCTCATAGGCAGTCCTATCCTGTCCCTCAGCAGGAGGCATGATCTCTTGAGTGAGCACATCAAGAGTATCTTGCTCAGTTAAAATGAATTTGACCTTCTGTTGCCAAATTGAATAGTTTTCACCATCCAATTTGAGGTCACGGTTAAATTCTGCAACTATATTCTTACAAGCCATCTACATTGATGCAATTCACATGTGTTAGTTCAACTTACACAACAAGACTCAACAAAGCAACACGTGTATGAAACAACTTCTAACATGCTCATATATGGCAAAAGAGATGCATATTGCATTCGATCAGAAATACTTAAACATGTCTTCATTGCTTCATACACATATCCTTCATTAGCCTTTATCAAAATCATACACATATGTATGATCCTAAATCATGCTTACTACATGCAACATATACATTTTCATGACCTAGGCTCTGATACAAATTGAAGATTTTCAGGATCTTATGATAACATACTTTTATGTTATCTACTCATATATATGCCACATGCATATTTGTTCATTTGAATTCAACATGGATATAGATATACATAATACTAATTCTTTAACATATTATTCATGCAGTTGATATAACATGCTATATAACATATCAATTTTACATACATGTTGTGTCAAATAAATCCTAGCATGCTACTAAGAACATTCATGTAAATAATTCAAACCTAGCATGCTACTAAACCAAGAGAGAATGTGCACCTTTCTTCTTGGTTATCTTTGGTGAAAACTTGAGGGAGAACTTGATCTTAGAGGGGCACCTTGAAGCTTGAATAGAGATGAACAATCTCTACGTAAATCCACCCACAATGCTCTCAAGAAGTGTTTAACATTTTGGCCTCTAAAGGAAATAGGAGGAGAACAATTTTCTCTCAAGAAAATGGAGCAAATAGAGTGCAAATTAGTGCTTAAAATGGCCAGCCACTAAAGGCTATTTATAGATGACCAAAAGGCACACCTTTACACCAAGAAAGGTGTCTTTTAAGTAAAAGAACACTTCCTTTGGCTAAGGGTCATGTATGGTGGCGAAAATACATGTCTTTTAGCCAAGAAACACTTCCTTTGGCCTATAACCACCCATAACTACCTTATGGGCGAAAATACATATCTTTTTGTTGGGTTTCGGGAGCCAAACAGCGCAGCGGAATTTAACCGAAACCCTCCAGGATCCAAGTGAAACGGGGTAAACCGAGTGTTCAAAAATTTCATACCTAATTTTTGGTTGAGATCTCTCACTCAACTGTAGAGTCGAATCACAAAACCTCAATAGTTGATGTGTTCAGGCTCTCTATGGCATCCACACGAGTCTCTCGGGATAACCACGCTTCCACCGCGTCCCGGCAGATGCGTTTCTCTTGCGCTCGCAGTGCTAGCTTGCATCCTCCAAGGAATTGCAAGAGAAGAGTGCGGCTGTCCTTTTGGGAGGCTAGGGCAAGGATACCTGTGAATTTCTCACTTAAAAGTTGTATTTATAGTGAGACTCAACTTCCAGGCCTAATGGGTTTCAAAGCCCTAATCCAATTAGGATTTAATTTCGGGCTTAATAATGGCTCAACTCCTTGGCCCATTATTAATACGAAATTAAAGTGAAACCATAACCCAAACAATTAGCCCATGCACTCTAATGATCCAAATAGCTCTATGTGTGCGACCCAATAGGCTCTTGCCATGTTGGCAATGATCATAAATCACATTTATGATCATAAGCAATGAGCGGTGTCTAGCAACACATCATTGCTACCCAAGTGACAAGATTGTCGGTGAATCGACTAAACCTTTATGATCATCACCAATATATGCCATTGTCCCTTTGTCCAAGATATCAAGACTAAGCACGAGACATGGAATGTGTCACTCTCGTATAGCCCAATCTTTGGTTTCTTGATTACCGAGTAGACCAACTTAAACTGACGACATTGATATCATATATCAACTCATCGGAGCATGGCCATGCATTTTCTAAGTCTCACTCTATCAAGAGGCCCAAAGATATCACTCCCGTTACATAGGAGGGACAAATCCCATCTTGATCATACAAATCCCTCCGCATGATATGTGACATACCCAATGACCTCCTTCAAGTTCACTCAGTTACGAGCAACAAAGGAAAGTATCAAAGTATGTGACTTACATGTAGGGAACCTTGCTGATCTTAGGTCGAAGGACTACATATACCATGATCACTATGAGAATCACTTATGACACTCATATAACGATCCATGAAGTGTTCTCATGGTGGGTCGGTCCAGTACACAAGTTCTCCAGCTTGTACCCATATGTAGACTACATATCTCATATTAGTCTCCACATATGCTAGTCATTATGTATTATTGCAACCCGCTCCACAATAATACTAGACTAGGGACGTTTAAGAATATCATTATTCTAGGGTTACAATTATGTTTATTACGTTACGCAGAAACAAAACAACAAACAAAATTGCTGGATTAATGCCTCAATAAAATATCATGACTCAATGTGCAAAAATACAATCATCTCATGATTGGCTTTTTGGGCACAACACTAACACTTTTGGAGACAAGGAACACTTACTTTGGCCTATAACCACCCATAACTACCTTATGGGCAAAAATACATGTCTTTTAGAGCCAAGGAACACTTCCTTTGGCCTATAACCACCCGATAACTACCTTATGGCCGAATATACATGTCTTTTCACTCAAGGAACACTTCCTTTGGATGAAAGGACATGTTCTTTTAGCCAATAGTCATCTCTTTTGATGAAGAGACATACCTTTACACAAAAGATGTGTCTCTTGGTGGTTATGAGCTAAAAGCAAGCTGAGCTGGCACAAAGCTAGCTCACTATGCTACTTATGCACCATTGAGCTCTTTTGAGCTCCAACCAAGCACCATGAACTGAGGTCCAGCTCCTAGAGCTGACCTTGAGCTGGAGTTAGCTGCTCTCAGCTGAAGTGAATTGAAGTCCAGCTACACTCAGCTACCAGAAGCTGAAGTGAGCTGACTTGAGCTGACTTGAGCAGAAGTCCAGCTACTTTGAGCTACTTATAGCTGAAGTGAGCTGACTTGAGCTGAAGTCCAGCTACTCTGAGCTACTTATAGCTGCAGTGAGCTGACATAAGCTAACTTGAGCTAAAGGGAGCTACTTTTAGCTGCCTTAGATAGCTATTCAAGCTAGAGTTAGCTCAATGAGCTCAAATCCTACCTTGAATGGATCTTGGTGCACCAAGAATTCCAACATCCTCAACTCCCTCTTGAACAAAACCTTCCTCTTGGAGGTCTTGCTCATGTTGGTCCACAACAACAAGCATTTCCGGAGCCATTGCTCCTTGTGGTTGAGGTACTCCCTCTAGAGTAGGTGCATGTGTCCCAGGTGTCCTTATGACACTTGGTTGATCCTCATCTAGGATCTGGCTTAATGAGGTTAAGTCACCACATTCACCAACTTTGGGGAACTCATCCTCCACAAAGTTAGCATTCCTTGCATCAAAGATGTTCCCAGTTTTGTGACTTATATCCAAGAACACATAACCCCTAGATTGTTCAGCATAACCAAGGAAGGCACACCTCCTCCCTCTTGGACCCAACTGTCCCAAAGAGTGGTCTGTTATGTGAACATAAGCTAAACAACCCCAAGGGCGTAAATAGCTTAGGTTAGGAGTTTTCTTCTTCCATAACTCATATGGAGAAGAGTTCACATTCTTGGTGGGTACTCTGTTAAGGACATGAACTGCACATATCAGTGCATCACTCCAATAAGTGATGTCTAAATTGGCCTTTGCCATCATGGAACGTACCATGTCCATAAGAGTTCTATTCTTCCTTTTAGACACTCCATTCTGTTGGGGTGTCCAAGGAAGAGTGAACTCCCTCTCAATACCCTTCAAGTCACAAAATGCCTTGAATGCATTTGATGTATACTCTCCACCCCTATCTGTCCTCAAGGACTTAACCTACTTACCTACTTGGTTCTCAACCAAGTGCACATACTTCTCAAAGCATGCCAAGGCCTCTGCCTTGTTTCTCAGTAAGTAGATGTGGGTGAATCGAGTATAATCATCCGTGAAAGTGATGAAGTACTTAAATCCATTTCTGGATTCAACCCTCATTGGCCCACACAGGTCAGAGTGAACTAAGCTTAGTGCCTCACTTCACCTAGTTGCTTTGCCAAAAGGCTTTCTTGTGGCTTTGCCCTCTAGGAACGATTGGCAACTTGGAAGGACAACCTTGGTCAAGGAACCTAGCAAGCCACTCTTGGCTAGCTTGTCCATTCTATCTTCACCAATATGACCCAACCTCTCATGCCATCTCATTTCATTTGTGACCTCTGTCGCGTAGCAACTAGGACTTGCAACAGAATGGTCAGTTGGCTTCAACTCATAAAGCCCATTATTAACCAAGCAAGTGCATACTATCTTATTATCTTTAATAATAGACACATTATTATTAAAGAATTTAAACAATAATTGTACTTCAACATACAACTTATAGAAATAAAATTTCTACAAATGTTTGGTACATACAATACATCTATTAGATACAAATATCCAATATCCACAAGAATTCTACATGTTCCTATGCCTTCTACTTCCAGCCTGGCATCATTCCCCACTGAAACGTGCTTAGCTCCTTTTGAGAGCTTCCTGTAGGCCACAAACCGGGACCTGTCCCGGGCTATGTGGTCTGCTGCTCCAGAGTCTACAATCCACAAAGAATTGCACTCAGTTAGTAATGTACATGACACAACATGTTTCGATTTCATTCCAAACAATTTGTGAATGTTTCCACTTCATTCCAAACAGGTTGTGAATTTTTCGACTTCATTCCAAACAAGTTTTGAATGTTTCCACTTCATTCAAAACAAGTTGTGAATGTTTCCGT
Source organism: Aquilaria yunnanensis (assembly GCA_039654915.1). Taxonomy (NCBI): domain Eukaryota; kingdom Viridiplantae; phylum Streptophyta; class Magnoliopsida; order Malvales; family Thymelaeaceae; genus Aquilaria; species Aquilaria yunnanensis. The sequence continues at coordinate 46,241,344 of CM077595.1, forward strand.
TTCATTCCAAACAAGTTGTGAATGTCTCCATTTCACTCCAAACAAGTTGTGAATGTTTCAATTTCGTGCCAAACAAATTGTGAATGTTCCAATTTCATTCCAAACAAGTTGTGAATCTTTCCATTTTATTCCAAAAAAGTTGTGAATGTTTCAATTTCATTCCAAACAATTTATAAAAGTTTCACTTTCATTCCAAAGAAGTTCTGAATGTTCCAATTTCATTCCAAACAAGTTGTGAATCTTTCCACTTCATTCCAAACAAGTTTTGAATGCTTCTACTTCATTCCAAACATGTTGTGAATGCCTCCATTTCATTCCAAACATGTTGTGAACGTTTCCATATCGTTCCAAAGAAGTTGTCAACGTTTCCATTTCATTCCAAACAAGTTGTGAATGTTCCAATTTCATTCCAAACAAGTTGTGAATGTTTCCATTTCATTCCAAACAAGTTGTGAATGCTTCCATTTCATTCCAAACAAGTTGTGAATGTTTGCATTTCGTTCCAAACAAGTTGCGAATGTTTGAATTTCATTCCAAACTAGTTGTGAATGTTTCCATTTCTCTCCAAACAATTTATGAATGTTTCCCTTTCATTCCAAAGAAGTTGTGATGCGAACCCCGATGGTATAAAGACCATGAAACGCGCCCAAGATGTGATTCAAGCTTCACAAGACATCAAAGAGACTAGGTTTAAAACCCCCACCCCTAATCAACCTGTGATTAGAAACGAGAAGTATAGAACTCCAAGAACACAAGCACACTTGTGCACCAAGGCAGTCCACAAAGAACCAAAGAGAAAACCTCTCCAAAGAGCAATATTATTTCGAAATTTTTCTGTATGTTTACATCCAGAATATGTGCCTTTATATAGGCCTAAACTAGGGTTAAAAGCTGGGCAAAATTCGCAGCCTAAATCCCTTAGGAATCCTAGATACAAAGACATAGGAAATCCTATTCAAATTAGGACTCTAATTCCTAGTTTGAACAAGTTTAATGAATGCAGCATATGCCACTTGTCCAAAACGATTTAAAACTATTCCATAGCATAAATAACTTCCTAAATAATGTAAATAATTAGGAAAATAAAATAAGATACGTTACAGCACAAGATTGGGCATAAAAACCCAAAATAGTCTTCTCAGGTGGTTCCTGCTTGTGTCTTCAACTTGAAGCTGAAATTCGAACTTCATACAGCCATGATTTCTCAAAATGTAAAACATGAAAGTTGTATATATCTGTATTATCTTTGAAATGACACCTGAAACACACAAAACGGATATCTAAATCCAAAGATATGCCCAAAATACTGCAACTGCTTCTGAACCAGCGATAACTCGTAAATCGCGACTTTGAAGCTAAATTGGACCTCCTTAACGTGCAAAATGGGTTTGATGGTCTTCATATGACTTGTAGCTCCAGATGTTATATTTCCAATGAATCAAGAATTACTCAATTCCGACCTTTTTAGCTCAACATATGATTTTTCTACCAGAACATCACCAATCTGTCAACATCCGAGCTTGAAGTGCACTAGTGAGCTCCTTAGCCTTTTCCCTTGTCAATGGTCCACTAGAAACCTTCAGTGGGTCCTTGCCTCCCTTGGTTGTGCCTTCTTTGATCATATCAAGTTGTGATTGTTTCCATTGCAATCCAAACAAGTTGTGAATGTTCCAATTTCATTCCAAACAAGTTGTGAAAGTTTCCATTTCATTCCGAACAAGATGTGAATATTTCCATTTCATTCCAAATAAGTTGTGAATGTTTCCACTTCAATCCAAATAAGTTGTGAATGTTTCTAGTTCATTCCAAACAAGCTTTGAATGTTTCAACTTCGTTCCAAACAAGTTGTGAATGTTTGCATTTCATTCCAAACAAGTTTTGAATGTTTCCATATCATTCCAAAGAAGTTGTCAATGTTTCCATTTCATTCCAAACAAGTTGTTAATGTTCCAATTTCATGTCAAACAAGTTTTAAATGTTGTGAATGTCCCCATTTCCTTCCAAATAAGTTGTGAATGTTTCCATTTCATTCCAAACAAGTTGTGAATGCTTCCACTTCATTCCAAACAAGTTTTGAATGTTTCCACTTCATTCCAAGCAAGTTTTGAATGTTTCCATTTCATTCCAAATAAGTTGTGAATGTTTCTGTTTCATTCCAAACAAATTTGAATGTTTCCATTTCATTCCAAAGAACTTGTGAAGGTTTCCATTTTATTCCGAACGAGTTTTGAAAGTTCCCATTCATTCCAAACTAGTTGTGAATGTCCCCTTTTCATTCCAAATAAGTTGTCAATGTTTCCATTTCATTCCAAACAAGTTGTGAATATTTCCACTTCATTCCAAACAAGTTGTGATTGTTTCCACTTCATTCCAAACTAGTTTTGAATGTTTCCACATCATTCCAAAATAAGTTGTGAATTTTTCCATTTCATTCGAAACAAGTTCTGAATGTTTCCACTTCATTCCAAACAAGTTGTGAATGTTTCAATTGCATTCCAAACTAATTGTGAATGCTCCCATTTCATTCCAAACAAGTTGTAAATGTTTCCATTTCACTCGAAACAAAGTTGTGAATGTTCCCATTTCATTCCAAACAAGTTGTGAATGTTTCAATTGATGGGTTTCGGGAGCCAAACAGCGCAGCGGAATTTAACCGAAACCAGGATCCAAGTGAAACGGGGTAAACCGGGTGTTCAAAAATTTTCACACCTAATTTTCGGTTGAGATCTCTCACTCAATTGTAGAGTCGAATCATCCAATTGACATGTTCATGCTCTCTATGGTATCCGCACGAGGCTCTCGGGATCACCAAGCTTCCACCACATCCCGGCAGATGCGTTTCTCTTGCGCTCGCAGTGCTAGCTTGCGTCCTCGAAGGAATTGCAAGAGAAGAGTGCGGCTGTCCTTTTGGGAGGCTAGGGCAAGGAGACTCGTGAATTTCTCACTAGAAGTTGTATTTATAGTGAGACTCAACTTCCAGGCCTAATAGGTTTCAAAGCCCTAATCCAATTAGGATTTAATTTCGGGCTTAATAATGGCTCAACTATTGGGCCCATTATTAATACGAAATTATTGTGAAACCAAAACCCAAATTATTAGCCCATGCACTCTAATGATCCAAATAGCTCTATGTGTGCGACCCAATAGGCTCTTACCACGTTGCCAATAATCATAAATCACATTTATGATCATAAGCAATGAGCAATGTCTAGCAACACATCATTGCTACCCAAGTGACAAGATTGTCGATGATTCGACTAAACCTTTATGATCATCACCGACATATGCCATTGTCCCTTTGTCCAAGATATCAAGACTAAGCACGAGACATGGAATGTGTCACTCTCATATAGCCCAATCTTTGGTTTCTTGATTACCGAGTAGACCAACTTAAACTGATGACATTGATATCGTATATCAACTCATTTGAGCATGGCCATGCATTTTTCTAACTCTTACTCTATCAAGGGGCCCGAAGATATCACTCCCGTTACATAGGAGGGACAAATCCCATCTTGATCATACAAATCCCTCCGCATGATATATGACATACCCAATGACCTCCTTCAAGTTCACTCAGTTACGAGCAACAAAGGAAAGTATCAAAGTATGTGACTCACATGTAGGGAACCTTGATGATCTTAGGTCGAAGGACTACATATACCATGATCACTATGAGAATCACTTATGACACTCATATAACGATCCATGTAGTGTTCTCATGGTGGGTCGGTCCAGTACACAAGTTCTCCAACTTGTACCCATATGTAGACTACATATCTCATATTAGTCTCCACATATGCTAGTCGTTATGTATTATTGCAACCTGCTCCACAATAATACTAGACCAGCGACGCTTAAGAATATCATTATTCTAGGATTACAATTATGTTTGTTAAGTTACGCAGAAACAAAATAACAAACATAATTGCTGGAATAATGCCTTAATAAAATATCATGACTCAATGTGCAAAAAATACAATCATCTCATGATTGGCTTTTGGGCACAACACTAACATCCATTTCATTCCAAACAAGTTGTGAATGTTTCCACTTCATTCCAAACAAGTTTTGAATGCTTCAACTTCATTCCAAACTAGTTGTGAAAGTTTCGATTTCATTCGAAACAAGTTGTGAATGTTTCCAGATCGTTCCAATGAAATTGTGAATGTTTCAATTTCATTCCAAATAAGTTGTGAATGTTCCAATATCATTCCGAACAAGTTTTGAATGTCCCCATTTCATTCCAAAGAAGTTGTGAATGTTTCCTTTTCACTGCAAACAATTTGTGAATCTTTCCATTTCATTCCAAACAAGTTGTGAATGTTTCCATTTCATGCCAAACAAGTTATGAATGTTCCAATTTCAGTCCAAACAAGTTGTGAATGTTTCCATTTCATTCCAAAGAAGTTGTGAATGTTTCCATTTCACTCCAAACAAGTTGTGAATGTTTCCATTTCACTCCAAACAAGTTGTGAATGTTTCCATTTCAGGCCAAAGAAGTTGTGAATGTTCCGATTTCATTCCAAACAAGTTGTGAATGTTTCGATTTCATTCCGAAGAAGTTGTGAATGTTTCCATTTCATTCCAAACAAGTTGTAAATGTTTCCATTTCATTCCAAAGAAGTTGTGAATGCTTCCATTTCTTTCCAAACAAGTTATCAATGTTTCCATTTCCTTCCAAACATGTTGTGAATGTTTCCATTTGATTCCAAAGAAGTTGTCAATCTTTCCATCTCATTCCAAACAAGTTGTGAATGTTCCAATTTCAATCCGAACAAGTTGTGAATGTTTCAATTTCATTCCAAACTAGTTGTGGATGTTTCCATTTCATTCCAAAGAAGTTGTGAATGTTTCCATTTCATTCCAAATAAGTTGTGAATGTATCCATTTCATTCCGAACAAGTCTTGAATGTTTCCACTTCACTCCCAACAAGTTTTGAATGTTTACACTTCACTCCAAACAAGTTTTGAATGTTTACACTTCACTCCAAACAAGTTTTGAATGTTTCCACTTGATTCCAAACAAGTTGTGAATGTTTCCATTTCACGTCGAACAAGTTGTGAATATTCGAATTTCATTCCAAACATGTTTTGACCGTTTCCATTTGATTTAAAAGAAGTTGTGAATGTTTCCATTTCACACCAACCAAGTTGTGAATGTTTCCATTTCATGCCAAACAAGTTGCGAATGTTCCAATTTCATTCCAAACAAGTTGTGAATGTTTCCAGTTTATTCCAAACAAGTTGTGAATGTTTCCATTTTATTCCAAATAAGTTGTGAAGGTTTCCATTTCATTCCAAACATGTTTTGAACGTTTCCATTTCATTCCAAAGAAGTTGTCAATGTTTCCAATTCATTCCAAACAAGATGTGAATGTTCCAATTTCATTCCAAACATGTTTTGAACGTTCCCATTTCATTCAAAAGAAGTTGTGAATGTTTCCTTTTCACTCCAACCAAGTTGTGAATGTTTCCATTTCCTGCCAAACAAATTGCGAATGTTCCAATTTCATCCAAACAAGTTGTGAATGTTTCCACTTTATTCCAAAGAAGTTGTGAATGTTTCCATTTCATTCCAAATAAGTTGTGAATGTTTCCATTTCATTCCAAACATGGTTTGAACATTTCCATTTCATTCCAAAGAAGTTGTCAATGTTCCCACTTCATTCCAAATAAGTTGTGAATGTTTCCATTTCATTCCGAACAAGTTTTGAATGTTTCCACTTCACTCCAAACAAGGTTTGAATGTTTCCACCTCACTCCAAACAAGTTTTGAATGTTTCCACTTGATTCCAAACAAGTTGTGAATGTTTCCATTTCATGCCAAACAAGTTGTGAATCTTCCAATTTCATTCCAAAACATATTTTGAACGTTTCCATTACATTCAAAAGAAGTTGTTAATGTTTCCATTTCACTCCAACTAAGTATTGAATGTTTCCATTTCATACCAAACAAGTTACGAATGTTCCAATTTCATTCCAAACAAGTTGTGAATGTTTCCACTTTATTCAAAAGAAGTTGTGAATGTTTCCATTTCATTCCAAAATAAGTTGTGAAGGTTCCAATTTCATTCCAAACATGTTTTGAACGTTTCCATTTCATTCCGAACAAGTTGTGAATGTTCCAATTTCATTCCAACAGGATGTGAATGTTCCAATTTCATTCCAAACAAGTTGTGAATGTCTCCATTTCATTCCAAACATGTTTTGAATGTTTCCATTCATTCCAAACTGTTGTGAATGTCCCCATTTCATTCTAAAAAAGTTGTGAATATTTCCAGTTCATTCCAAACAAGTTGTGAATGTTTCCATTTCATTCCAAACAAGTTGGGAATGTTACCATTTCATTCCAAACATGTTGTGAATCTTTCCATTTCTTTCCAAAGAATTGTCAACGTTTCCAATTCATTCCAAACAAGTTCTGAATGTTCCAATTTCATTCCAAACAAGTTGTGAATGTTTCCATTTAATTCCAAACAACTTGTGAATGTTTCCATTTCATTCCAAACAAGTTTTGAATGTTTCCATGCATTCGAAACTAGTTTGAATGTCCCCATTTCATTCTAAATAAGTTGTTAATGTTTCCACTTTATTGCAACACACGTTTTGGATGTTTCCGCTTCATTCCAAACAAGCTGTGAATGTTTTCATTTCATTCCAAACAAGTTGTGAATGTTTCCATTTCATTCCAAACAAGTTATGAATCTTTCCATTTCATTCCAAACAAGTTTTGAATGTTTCCATTTCAGTCCAAAGAAGTTGTGAATGTTTCCATTTCACTCCAAACAAGTAGTGAATGTTTCCATTTCACTCCAAACAAGTAGTTAATGTTGTTATGCTAGGCATTGGGATTGAAGAGCACATGGACATTTGAAACTTGGTTGAGACCGAGAGCTATTTGAGGTAGGGTTCACTGGCACTTGACTTTGCTTGGTAATGTACACCATGATTCAAGTGTCTAGAGTGGCTAAGTGATGGTTAAATGTGCCATATGACCTTAGTTGCTTGATGGGCTTAATGCTTATACTTGGTTGTTTTGTTGATTAGGTAATTAACTATGGTACAGGTACTAGAAATGCAAGTAAATGTGGCCTATTTGCTTGGCATTTTGGGAGCTCCAAATGGAAATAGTGTATTGGTAAGTTTCTGTTCAAGAAATGCACATGGGTACATGTATGGCTTATATGGCCGAGAGCAACATTGTGGAGTGTGTGTGTGTGTACTTGTGTGCTTTGGTGTTTCCTTGTGCATGCTAACCCCACTTATGAAATATTTGACTTATTTATCTGTCTTGTATATGTATATGCCTGTTTTTCTTATCTTGGTGTTTGTTTTACAGGTTGAGCTAACTAATGGGAGGTTAAGCTTTGAGTGATTACTCAGCTTAACTAAATAGACTCAATATGAGTTGTATATGTTTTAAGTGAATCCTACTGAGTTATATACTCACTGCCCATCCTTTATTTTTCAGGCAAGGATATTCGGCCTGAGTAGTGCTAAGCTGCCTTGTGTGTGATCTTAGTGTTTATTTGCTTAGTTACCAAGGCATGTGCCAATGTGTGCTTGGCGTAGCATTTTGGTTTCATTACAAGTCTTATTTACCTATGGTTGGCCGAGACTTATGTTTTAAGTTTGCAGGCTGTAGAGTGGGAACTGTCTAGAAGAGCATGGATACTTGGACCCTAGCTTTGACTGTGGTATTCACCTTTATGACCATGAATATGGCCATAGGTTTGGTGTTGCAGTGTGTACTTCTGTATGGGATTCTCAAGGTTTTGTTTGACCATTAGGAGTATGGTCTCGAGTTGTATGTAACTTGGCATGGACAACTTATGGATTCTTGGCATTTATAGCCATGGTAGATACTAGGTAGACTACCATTTTGATTCGTACATATATGTAGTCTTGGATACCTAGTTTATGGATGTTCTGGTGGATTTTGGATGCCAAGTTATGCATGGACTTATGGATGGCATTATGCTTGCCTAGGTATGCTGGATATTATGGGCCAAAGTTGCCACTTTTATGTGAATGGTTGTGGACCTAGTTATGTGGAACTGTGGTGCATAATGGCATGTACATTAGTAGGCCGAGAGCATCATGCATTTTTACTTGTTGTTTTCAGAAATCTAAACCAACCTTGTGGGCTTCTTGGTTGCCATATAGTTAGTACACTTGATGCACACCATGTATGCACTTAAATTGCATTTAAGTGTTGCCTTGCTTGTTATGAAAGTTATTAATTGAAACCTTGCTTGTTGTGCAAGTTAGGGGTTTTGGGCCTTGCCCTTGCTGCAAGTTGTTAATGGGTCTTGTTAAAGCCACCTGGGCCACCTCCCAGGCCTCTTAACTTAAGAAAATAAGACTTAAAAGTTGCCATTACTTGCTTGGCCGGACCAAACACTTTGAGATTAAATATTGGGTTTGGGAGTTAAGTTAGTAAATGATAGGCCAGGGCCTGAGTGAGGTGTGATAGTGACAGTCAGGTATTTCACATCCGTGCGAATGTGGTGGTTTCCTTGCATCTGTCTTCCAAGGATGGCATTAAACGACGAAGGGACATCTATGATGACAAACATTGTCATTGTGGAGGCAAAAAGCTCATCCTTGTTCTGTAGTGAAATTCCTCTTAACATCAGAGGAAAGTCAATCCATCCGAGGACAGGCAGTTCGGACGGGCCCACTCCAAAAGTAAGAGAGGTGACAGGCTTGAGATCACCCATTGGGATACCCAAACTCAACAGTAGATGAGAGAACAAGATGTCAGCATTAGAACCATCATCAAGGAGTACTCTCTTGAAGTCCCAACTCCCTATCCTTGCCATGACCAGAAGTGCGTCATCATAAGGGAAAGTATGGTAGACCCATCTTTCCGAATAAGCTTTTTTGACGGGTTACCATATTCCATCATTGAGATCTCCCTGGCTTTTCTTTTCCTTTCTGCCGACAGTGGTCCTGTGGTGATCGTCTGTATTATTCCTGCTGGAGGTGGTGGATGTCTTCTGGGACTTCGATTTTGGCGTCTGTCGGAGTCATATTCCTCATCATCTCCTTTCCTTTCCTCTTCCCTTCGCCCCTTTGGGGAGGACATTCGCAGGTAACGTTGAAGTTGGCCCTGCTTTATCAGGGACTCTATGTACTTCCTAAGCTGGAAGCAATCCTCGGTATCATGCGCATGATCCCAATGGAACAGGAAAAACTTTTTCTTTTTTTTTTTTGTCCGAGGTCATGGCCTTCGGTCACTGAATTTGAGTTCCTTGCGTTTCCATGGGCATGAGAATGTTCGTCCTTATGGTGTTTAAGGGAGTAAAAGTCAACGGCTTCTTCCCTCTCAGCTTCCGAGGTCGACCTCCTGATTCGGTTGGGTAGCAAGTTTGTTGGCTCGGCCCCTCGATACGGACATGGTCGAGCTTTGGGCCCCCCATCCTTAGCTCTTCAGCAGTCATATGCTGCTCCGCCCTTCAGTAAAATTCGTCGAAGGTGTCTAGGGGCTCTTTCGAGAATTCGTAGAACAACTATGAGTCTCTCTGAAGTCCCCGTATCATGGCAAGGATACGTATCTCTGGCCTGAAGTCTGGCATGCTTAGGGCTCCTCGATTGAACCTTTCGACATAGTTGTGAATAGTTTCTCCATTTTTCTGCGCTATGTCAAACATTTGAACTGGCATCTTCACCGTTGGTCTCCTTCCGATGAATTGCTGTGTGAAAGCGGTAAACAACTCTTGGAATCCCATGATGGTTCTGGGGGCTAACGAGTTGTACCATGCCATTGCTGGTCCAGAGAGGGTAACCTCGAAGCATTTGCACAAGGTGGAGTCATCAGTACCGTGCAACACCATGGTGCGCCTGTATTTGGTTAGGTGAGCCTGGGGATCACTTCGGCCATCGTAGGTTTCCAAACGAAGCACCCGAAAGTCACTCGGCATGGGTGCTTCGACTACTGCTCGGATAAATAGCGATTCATCTCCGTTGAAGGTTTCTGACAACCTAGACCAGACGGGCTTCCGAGCTACTAGTCTTTCCACCCTCTCTAATCTCTTTAGGATTTTTTCCATGAGGAGCGTGGCGCTGGGCTCTTCTTCTTGCTGCCTGGAGGTCTCCAGTAATGGAGAGCGATGCCTCCTTTTTGGAGAGTAACTTCTGCGCCGAGGGGACTGTGATTTCTCTTCTGGTGAAGAACTCTTTCGGCGAGGAGTCCTGGGCTGTTTGGACCCCCTTTTTCCCATAGGTTGAACCTTAGGGGGTATGTTTTCCATTGAGGACTCATCACGTTGGTCCCTGCTTCCCGAACTCCGGTGAGTTGACTTGGGGCTTCTCTCCTGACGAGGTACTGGTGAAGGGGGCCTTCGGTCTGAAGGTGGCTGTGGCCATCTTTGGTCCAGTTGCTATGTCATTTCAGCCACAATGGAGCACTAAAAATCACGTAGAAAGCTCATGGTAACGGTTAGAGGACATTGATCCTCAGGCAAGGAAGTCCCTGCGGTAGGCTGTTCGGTTGCCAGTTGAACCTCTAGCGGAGAAGGGGACTCCAGAAACCCCTTGTCCTTAGAACGCCGAGTCTCAACGATGGCCACCTGGGAGTGGATTCCCACAGACAACGCCAAATGATGCCCATCGGCATCTTCGCTATATGACATGGTGAGACTAGGAGGGACTTTCGGTGAGAAAGGAACGCCTGAAGGAGAGAGTTCCTAGGAGAGATTGCCTGAAACACTCAAAGAATAAAGGTTAGGAGGTCCCCGGAGTATTTTTTCAGGGAGGAGCCTCCAACGCCCAAGTCAGTATTTTGAGAGACGGGAAGTAGTAATGATGTGAAATGTATCTTTTTTCCTGAGATCCCCCCTATTGAGGCCATTTCCTTAATATATATAAGAGGGTGTAATGGAGATGCCTACTTGACGTGACCCGCTCAGATTATGACATGTTACCACCTCACAAAAAGGGAGAATTACAAGTGTGTCATAATGGCTAAAACCCATTATATTGTGTAATTCTCACCATAGTGATTGTAGTCTCGGGGGTAAAAGGTATGATCAACACCTCCTTAAACGTGTTCCAAGTTGGTAACTTGGTCCCCAAGAAAAGCCATAAGGATTGCTTGTTTGTCAAGCAACGTATGGACTTTTTTGTAAGATTTTGGAAATTCGGGTACTCAATTGCAAAACTTTCACAAAGGAGATTTGGAGAGTTATGGGAAGGATATGAATGGTATAAAAGTGCTATTGGAGGACCAAATTGCTTATGGAAGACAACTAAGGACAAAGAAAACACAAAAAGGCATAAAGGACCTAAATGTTCTAATGTAGGCCTTAAGATGTGTATGTCTATGACTTAAGTCAAATTGAAGTTTTGTGGGGTTATCCCACATAAGGAGGGTTGCTAAAGGAAGATAAGGATGGTCAAATGTGGGCCAAGAGATTAAGACTAAGAAACCATAGTCTTGTAGCAAGGAAAATTACATAAGACAAGGTTAAGACTACTTAAGTGTGTTTAGTGTACTTTTGACTATTTAAGTAGTCATGTTATGGCCCTTCTAGTGGGAGAGGCAGTTGAGGAAGGTAAAGTGTTTTAAATTAAGTTTACATAGCAAGAATAGAGAAGTTTACCAAAGTTCACTAAGTTCCGAAAAGAATAAGGCACTGAACTAAGTTCAGGGGCAAAATGGTAATTTTGCATACTGAATAACCGGGACGAGTCCCGAGTGTTTTAAAATGAATTTTTATAACTTAACTCTTAACCTTAACTCAAACTTGACAAATAGACAAGAATTTAATCAAGAACTACTAGGTTACAAAGATGGGGGACCTAATTGTAACAAGCTTAATACTTTGATGGTTTAAGGGTTAAGTGAGGGTTTAAGAAGGGGAAAGAGGGCTTTGGGCTGCCATAACCCGTTTTCCACCTTCTCAACCCCATTTGACTCCCAAATTGAGCTTGGAAACAAGTGATTTTGGTGCCAAAAGGTGTGATTCAAAGTATATAAGCTAGGAGGAATCATTTTCAAGCTTGAAATCATGTTTTTGAAGCTTGGAAGGGTGTTTTTCTCCATCCCCTATTTTTGAACGAGGTAAGAGTTGTGTTCTTGATTGAATTCAAGCTATTTGGTTGCTTTGAAGCTTGGGTTTTGGTTAGAGATGGTGATTTTGATGTTTAATGCTATTGTTTTGGTTTGGAACTTAGGTAGAACTTGGGTGAGCTTGGTTGAACGAAAAGGAGCTTGATTCTTGCTTGGTTCTTGGAGTTAAGGTAAGGGAGTTGTGTTTTTAAGTTCATGGAATGCCCTTAGCTTGGATTTGCTTGAGAAATTTGAGTGGTTTTAGCTAAGGCATTAAGGAAACGTTTTGGTGAATTATGGTGGACTAACGGGATTGGGAGGAATTGTTTGATGTTATGATACATCATAGCTTAGCTTTTGATAGTTGGTTATGTTCCTTGCAACATGTACTTTGTGTGTATGAAATTTGGTAGCTTTCTATGCATTTTGATATGTGTAATTGATTGCCAAAGTTCATAGCAGTAAAACGCGCCAATTTTTCATTTTTGCAGATTGGCGACGCGTCGCCAATTTCAGGTCGAAACCAGCGACGCGTCGGCAATCCAGTAAAACTGTCTCAGAACGTCGACAACTGTGGCGACGCATCACCGAGACAGCATCCGACACCCAATTTTGTTTTCAGCATAACTTTTCGCTCGGGTGTCCGATTGAGGACTAGTACCCTCATGCTGTGTGAGCTCGCAGCCAGAGTCCTAGCTTTATATTGCATGTGCATTGAAGACCCCTTACTGAGAATTGTTGAATTCTCACTCCCTATTTGTTATGCAGAGCCTGAAGTTGCTGGACCGGGTAATCGTTGAGGTATGGTAGTTGAGAAACCTTGAGTTTCTAGTTTACCTAAGTGCTCGGTCGGGTTGTTGGTCAGGTTGCAGTACTAACTAGTTTCTTCCTTTGGCTGCAGAGCCTAGTAGCACTTGGCAGAGGACTTGTGAGACTCGCCACTGGGACGGGTGTCCGAAGTGGGAGCTAGGGTAAAGAGATCTCAGTAAAGTCTTGTATTTTGATATAGTACTTTAGTTTGCCTCCATAGTCTATGTTATAAAGAGTCCTTGACTCCAGGATTGTTCTTGGGTGAGAGCAGTGGTTACTTCATTGTATGAATGCTTTCACGAGTTGTTTATGTGTAGTTAAACTCACACAAATGTTGATTTTGATATACTTTGGCAGTTTGTATATATTTGTTCAGAAATTACTCGGCCGAGTTCTTGTTTAATGTTTTTTGGTTTTAATAAACCAAGTGAAAGCATAAGAGCATGCATGTTGCATTTCTAGGTTAATCAACTAGTAGCATCGGATTTAATCCGCACACATACTCAGCTAGCCAATTACAATCCACCGTGAGACAAATGCTCACAGGGTATCCCAGGCAGGGGCACGGGGGATCTTGTCAAGTCAAGACCACCTTTGCTTCTCTAAATTTTGGCCCACACCAGCAAAAAGAAAGCCAACCCTCTCCTCCATACTTCCTCCATAGCCACCATACCTTCAAACTCAAAACTACTTGCAATCGAAGTCAAGGAAGCACAATTGGAAGCTATTTGGTGCTATTGCTTGAGTGCACGTAGGATCAAGCTCCAATTCCAGCATACCCATGAAGGTAACGGTTCTCTTTCTCTCATGGGTTGTTTTCTATATTTTCAAACATCCATGGAGCTATGGCTAAGCTTGGAAGAGAGCCATGAGCTTGATGAACCAAGCTTATTGAGGGGAATGCACTTATTGAAGGTTTTGTGACCTAGTGTGAAGTGCACAATGATGGCAGTAAAGTGAGGGTTTCTAGAGCCCAAAGTTAGTACTAAGTAGTGTTAAAATCCTCCTAAGACCAACCATTAGCTTGAGGAGGGCTGCCATAGTGATTTGGTTAAGTTTATTACATGTTTTATGGACTAACCTAGGGTATGTGCTGCCACCACATTTCATGTGTTTGTTGTTTGTGTTTGGCTGCTGCATTTGGTTGCTATATCTTGTATATATGTATTGTGGTTTTTGTGTTTTAGTGTCTTTGAATGCAGGTTTTATTGATGGTTACATTTCCTATTGAATCCAAGTGCTACCCTTACTAAGTTTCTCAATGAAACTTACTCCCCTCAATTCTTTCATTTCAGGTCCAGCTGAAAGATCACCTTCAAACTGATCTTTTTAGTTTGAGTTTTGATCTAAAATTTCAGGTACATGAACTTCCATATGTCTAGTTTTGATCTGGAAAGTTTGGTGATTTTAGGAGCTCGTTTGGTATTTTTAATGGTGGTACTTACTGTGTTGTGCAGCAGCTGTCCAGCATCTTGTTTTTGGAGTCCATTGTGTCTCAGGACCTCTATAACCTAGGGTGCATATTTAGCTGAGTTAAGGCCATATTGTAGTGCATGTATGCATGTACATGTAGTGTATGTAATATGAGACAAGTATGTGAACATTTGAGTAATGTTTTGGCCATGTAAGTGATGTGGTGCAAAGCTGCCTAACTGTGAATGATAGGCTGCTTACTTGTAAATTCTTTTTTGGCCACATAAAGTTGCTAGATGCAAGAGAATGTAATTAATATGTGTATTGGACATGTATGGGATAGCCTTGGAGGGTGATGGCCTGCGACGGCTTCATCTTGTGTCATTGTACGGGTAGGAAAGACTTCTAATGGAGGAGAGCACTTTGGGAGGAGATTCCCCAGTGGAGGGTACCTGAAACACTCCAGAAAACGCAGGTCAGGAGGTCCCCGATGTGTATTCCTAGGGAGGAGCCTCCGACGCCCAAGTTAGTACTTTAAGATAACTGGATTATGTGCTCTTTTGTGTATTCAAAGAGGACTTTCTTCATACCTCACTGGGATGCTTTCTGGATGTTTATAAAGAAGGCGTATAGAAGCCATTCTCCTCTTGTGGTCATCCCAGATTACGACACGTGTCCGGTGGGATGCGATCCCTGCTTTCTCAGGAACGAAGGGACACTTATCTCAGCAAAAGTCGCCTGGTTGGAAGCCTAGTCATTCTGAGAGTGTCGTGTCGAGGTGTCCCTCTGATGGCGCGCCGCAGTCATAGCGTGTCAAAATGTACTTGGGGATGACTTTTTAGGGAGGTGTCAGAGGCTCCTTAAATGCTTTGTTCGTACTCTCCGTGGTTACTCTAACGTCTCGGGGAATATATTCCCTGAGGATGGTTCCTCCGAGGGATACTTCTGTTTCCGAAGAGGGTCTGATCGGTCTGCCGAGGTTGGTCCTACCACTTCCTAAGGAAGCGAATTCCCTACCTTAGGCCAGGGGGATCGTTCATCCTTCTGACCTCGGTTGGCTGTTTCCCCATTCCGAAGTCGGTACTCCGTCAAGTCTGGGAGCTCGGCTAGTGATGGGCACCTCGGCTATCACATGCCCCCCCCTG
This sequence comes from Aquilaria yunnanensis, assembly GCA_039654915.1. NCBI lineage: Eukaryota > Viridiplantae > Streptophyta > Magnoliopsida > Malvales > Thymelaeaceae > Aquilaria > Aquilaria yunnanensis. Next base: position 46,256,770 of record CM077595.1, read on the forward strand.
GAGAGCCGGAGCGGGGGCTTCGGCTATGTTTTCGAGAAGGTCCCTTTGCCGATCTGGCGGCTGAAACTTTTCTTGGAATGTTGCCTTACTTCAGAAGGCGTTTCCTCGGAGCTGAGGTACCCTCCTCTAGTTTTCTTGATGTCCTCGGAATGCACGTTACTTTTTTCTTTTTGCTTTTTCTGCCGCAGGTTTGTGAATCATCGTGTCCTTTGGCCAGGCGTGTCAGTCATGGGTGACCGTGCCTGGGTTTTTACGATGTCAGAGGGGTGTGCTCTGGTTCCTCGCGCCGTGTGACACGTGGACGCTGTTGGATGGCGAAACAGTTATGCTGGTTACGTCAACTGCACCTCTTCGCCTTCAAGGAGTAATAATGAGGCGGTTACATCTTCAAATGATGATTATGACGCGTTTCACTTATCCTTCTTCGGTCTATATAAGCACCTTCCGTCCCATTTTGCCTCACTCTTTTGTTTTAGCTCTTGTCTGTTCTAGAGCCTTTTCTTGCCCTTTTCCTTTTTCCGGCGGCGGTTCTTACGGCAGAGTGACCTCCAGCGATTCCTTGCAGCGGTGTTTCGCAGCAAAGTCTTTGCTGGGTGTTCCTTTTTGTGGTTTGTCATTGTTCCTCTATTTCTCCCAAAGTCATCTCTCTTTTTCTTTTTGAAAAATGTCAAATCCGACTCCATTAAATCCGAGTCCATTGATGACTGTGCACCCTCTTTCTGAAAACTTTGTTTCTCTTGAGGCTTACCCCTGTTCCACTACTTTGGAAAAGATGACAAAGTGGGTGGCCAAGTACTACCTCCATTCTTACATCACACCGAGGTTACCTTTGCTGGGATCTTATGCTTACGCAGCTGCTTCTTCGGGGGAGGTTACCGCTTACCGAGCTCAGCTAAAAGCTGGTCTTCGATATCCCCTTCATCGCATGATATGTGAATTCTGCAAATTCCACAGTATTGCCGTGAGCCAACTCTCCCCAAATTCTTACTCTTACTTTAATGCTTTCCTCTGCATGTGTGGGCTGTTCCGCATAAACGCCCACTTCCTCTTCTTCATGCAATACTTCAAACTCCACCCGATCCCGAAAGGTGGTTTTTACTACCTCATTCCCCGAGGGTCCGGGAGTAAGAAGTTTATGTTTACCTTCGACAATAAGGATAGTTAGCGAGGGTGGCAGAAGAAGTTTTTCTTTTTCCGGGTTCCTGAGTCTTGGAGGTATGTGCCTATTAGATGGGCTTCGGCGACTTTGAAGGCCGATGTCGTCGATCCCCGGAAGCTCCTCACTCTAGTATTTCTTGCCGATTTTGACAACTTCGACAAACGTATTCGGTTAGTAGCGGACTGGGATTCCAGGGCTCCGTCACGTTCACCCTACCCTTTTCCCATTAAGTGGGATCTTATGTTAGAGGAAAACTAAGAGTGATAACTACCCACAAGGGTGACCCCGGCATGCCTGTGCCTGTTCTTCCGGGGAAGAAAGCCTGGATAGTCATGCTCCTTCGGCGTCAAATTTCTTATCAGGCTTTTTCCGAGAGTAAGTCATCTTCCAGGGTTTGGTATCTGCTTTCCTTTTGGACTTACACTGATATTTTACCTTTTTGCATAGATGGGCGATCAGTCTACCGAGTTTATAAATCACTCTTCGACAGTCAGGCTGAGCGGGGGGAGCAAGTACGCAGGAAAACTTCTAGTAAGAGGAAGAAGTAGACTGCCGGCCCTTCTAAGTCCAAGAAGGCCAAGGCTACAACTCCTCCTCCCCCCGAGAACGTAGTTGAGGTGGCCGATCAGTCCTCTGCTCAACTTCCTACCGCCGTGAACCCTCATTCTTACCCTGCCCTCCTCGGGGAGACACTGAGTCCTGCCCTTGCTGCCGAGATTCTAGCAAAGCGAAGGTCTGCTCAGGAGTTTGAAGAGGGCAGAAGGAGGAAAGGAAAGAATGTCCCTAAGGATGTTCGGGAGGTCGATTCTGAAGAGTGCGTCCTCGAAGTTCTACCAGGTTGGTTCCTTAGCCATTCCGCTACAAATCTCAGTATTTTTCGTATCTACGATTTTTTGGATGAATGGCTAAGGGATGATGTCTTGATGGAACTTCGGCGTGACCTTGTAGAGAACGCCCTTACTGCTTCCTGGGTGGAGACTCATGCCCGTCAGAGGGCTCTTTGGGACCTACGGATTCTGCAGGACAAGGTGCCATGGGAGCCCTTCTGGACGTTCACAGAGGACATGGATTTGTTCTCTGAGGATAGCCAGCTGATGGCTCCGCAAATGGCGGCGGGGGTGCTGACTAACGCCACCTTTCAGTGCCTTACCACCGAATGTCCTAGCGAAGAGATCCTCGCGGCGAGGATGACCGAGCACGCTGCTCAGGTGATCCTTTATTTTCTTGTATCTTAGAAAATTGTTCTTCTAAGCTATCACTGCCTTCCGATACTTATTTGGTGCCTCTGTTTTCTGCAGCTTTTGGCATATAGCGGGTATTTCCGTGCCTGGTCAGCGAAACAAACAGAGACCCGCTCTCAGTTCGAAGATTCCTTGCGCAAGATGAAGGAGTTTCTCGCCCAATATGCCCTAAAATATGGCGAGTTAAACAAAATCGTGAAAGTGGAGCTTGGGAGTCTTCGGGCTGAGGTTGTGTCCAGCAGGCAAGAGCTTCTTACCGACTTCTCAGCCAAGGTTGAAGACCTCGGCTCAAAGTGCGTGACTCTTTCTTTAGAGAATGAGGCCCTTCGGAAGGAGACCGCTCAAGACGGCGAGAATCTTGCGAAGGCACTCGCTTTGAATGCCGATCTCCTAGCTGAGATTGCGTCGCTGAAGAAGAAGGAAACGAAGAGCAGGAAGAAGAAGTTGGAGGAGAAGATTGTCGCGCTAAAAGCTGAGCTGGCGGCTCTTGGCGCCGAGAAGGACCGTAACGAGCAAATGTCGAAGACGTCTTTCCAAGATTGTTTTTGCTTGGCTCGTCACCAGGCCCTCGCTCGGCACCCTAGGCTTGACCTTTCTTACTTGTCTACTTTGGATTTTCCCAAAGAGCCCAGATCTTCATGGTCCAAAGTCGAGTTTCTCAATCTTTCTCCGGCTCGGCCTGTGTCTTCGACTGGGCCATCCGGAGATGATAATGTTGAAGAAATGTCGGATACCCCTGCTCAGTTATAAGCTTTCTTCTTCCTTCTTTGTATTTTTTTTTTTTGCCTTAGAATTTTTTAATGAAGAATTTTTTCCTCCATTCTCCGTTCTTTCTCCCGAATATGCCTTCTCAGAAGCTAGTATGATTTTAAGTGTGCACTTTTGGCGAACACCTGCACCTTATCTTTCGGAAGGAACCTTTTTGGACTTCTTTCATGTTCGGGCGGGTTTTTAAGCTTAGTAAGGAATTTTTGTAAGGAAGAATCATCAAGGCACACTCTTTCGGTAACGAGGGCATATTCGTCATGTATTTTACTGACGACTTCGGGGAGGAGTATCTTACAGGCTTTCTTCGAAAAAATGTCTAAGTATTCTTCAACTCCACTCCCTTAATATTACCCAACTTAAAGACCCCTGGGCGAACTTCGTCGAGGACCAAATAGGGTCCACTCCAATTTGCCCGAAGTACCCCTTCTGATGGCCTTCGTTGTTCGAACTCGACCTTTCGGAGAACAAGGTCTCCTTTTTTGATCTCCTTTTTTCTTACATGTAATTGGTGGTGCGTGCTATCCGCTGCTGGACGGCCTTTCTCCTTAACTCGGCCATTTCGCGGTGTTCTTCGAGGAGGTCCAATTTTGCTCTCAGTCCAAGATTATTTCCTCCTTCATCGAACACCTGTACTCTTATCGATGGCTGCATGACTTCAATGGGAATAATGGCCTCAGTCCCGTATACGAGCGAGAAAGGAGTCTCTCCGGTGGCTCTTCGGGGAGTCGTTCGGTAGCTCCAAAGCACACTTAGGAGCTCTCCTGGCCATTTCCCTTTTGCCTCTTTTAGCCTTTTCTTCAGGCCATCTTTTATTGTTCTGTTAGATACCTCGACCTGCCCATTGCTCTGAGGGTGAGCCATTGGGGCAAAATGTATCTTGACGCCAAGGTCCTCCATGAATTCCTGGAACCCTTTGTCCGTGAACTGAGTCCCGTTATCGGCCACTATTACCCTCGGAATGCCAAATCTGCATATAATGTTCTTCCATATGAATTTTTGAGCGTCCTTCGCCAAGATTGATGCTAGCGGTTCTGCCTCTATCCACTTAGTGAAATGGTCCACTGCGACGATGCAAAATTTTACTCCGCCAGGGGCGTTTTGGGAGGGGTTCGATGAGATCAATGCCCCATGCAACGAAGGGGTAGGGATAGTCTGTTGCATTTATTCTTTCCGAGAGTAGCTTTTGGATATTGGCGTGCCTTTGGCAGTTGTCACATCTTCGGACGAATTGCCTTGCATCCTTCCTTAGGGTAGGCCAAAAGTAAACTTGGCGGAGTATTACTCCTGCGAGGGCATCTGTTCCAGTATGGGAGCCACACACTCCTTCATGTACTTCTTCAAGTATTACTTTGGTGTCATCCTCGCCTATACATCTTTGTAGAGGGCTTGCGTACCCTTGTCTGTATAGCCCTTCCCCAATGAGGAAGTACCTTCCTGCACGTTTTCGTATCTTTGCGGCTTCTTTAGGATCCTTGGGAAGTTGCGAAGTTGCTAAATATCTCTTGAGGGAGCTTTGCCATCCCTCCCCCGAGGTCTCTATGCACATTAACTTCGTGCTGGGGTGTTTTAGTACTTCAGTGGGTTCCTTGGCTTTGCCAAGGCATCCGCTCAGGTATTATCCCTTTGGGGCACGTTCTTTATGTGCACCGAGTCAAAATTCTCAATGAGTTTCTGAACGAGGTCCTGATACTTAGCCAAAATTGGGTCCTTTGCCGTGTATTCTCCCTTCGTCTGTCAGACTATTAACTGTGAATCACTGTGGGCCACAAGGTTCTTCACACCTACTTTTCTGGCCATTTTCAGTCCGGCTATGAGGGCTTCATATTCGGCAATGTTATTGGTAACATTAAAACTGAATTTGATTGCTTTAGAAGCTTCCATGCCTTCGGGACCCTGAAGGACTATTCTAGCTCCTTGATGCTCTGCGCCTGACGCTCCATCGACGAAGAGCTTCCATTCTGGATCAGTCTCTGCTTCACCTCTTGCGAGTGCTTCGGTCTTTTCAATCTCGGGGATCTCGGAAATGAAATCTGCAAGTGCCTGAGCCTTTATTGCCCTTATAGGCTCGTAAGTAATGTCGTATTCACCGAGCTCGATGCACCATTTTGACAGCCTTCCCGAATGGTCCACTTTTTTCATCACATCTCGCAGGGGCAAATTACTACGTATGGTGATGGTGTGTCCTTGGAAGTAGGGTCGCAATCTCCTTCCCTCCAGTATTAACGTGTAGATAGCTTTTTGGAGCAACGGGTACCTCATCTCGGTGCCATGTAGGGACTTGGTTACATAATACACCGGTCATTGTTTCCCACCCTCTTCTTTCACTAAGACGGAACTTACCATCTTTTCAGTGACTGCGAGGTAAAGAATGAGAGGTTCCCTCTCCTGAGGTTGCCGAAGTGTTGGGAGGCGAGTTAGATAACTTTTGAGCTCTCCCTAGGCTTTCTGTATTCCATGGAGGTTCCTGGATTCCGGAGGTACCACCTTCGTTGGAGACTTTTGTGAGTACTTTGAAAAACGGGCGACATCGGTCACCATACCTGGAGATGAATCTACTTAGGGAGGTGATCCTCCCGGTAAGCCTCTGTATGTCTTTGATAGACGTAGGTGTCCGAAAATTCAGCAGGGCTTTCACTTTCTCAGGGTTAGCGTCTATTCCCCTTTCTGACACCATAAACCCGAGAAATTTTCCTGCGTTTACTCCGAACACACACTTTTCTAGATTAAGGCGAATGCCGAACTCTTGAAGTCGTTGGAAGATTTCGGTTAAGTCGGTGATATGATTACTGGGCACTTTGCTCTTGACTATCATAACATCGACATACACTTCCATGTTCCTACCGATCTGTGCGTCAAATACCTTGTTCATCAGTCTTTGGTAGGTGGCACCTGCGTTTTTTAGCCCGAAGGGCATTATGACATAGCAGTAAGTACCTATCTCTGTGATGAATGCCATTTTTTCCTCACCCTTGGGGTTCATTCGGATCTGATGATACCCGCTAAAGGTATCGAGGAAGCTAAGCAGTCCGTACTCGGCAGTTGCGTCTACCAACTGATCTATGGTCGGTAATGGGTAGGAGTCTTTTGGACAGGCATCGTTTAAGTTTCGGACGTCGATGCACATTCGGAGCTTTTCACTACCCTCTTTTGTGGCTATAACCACATTGCTGAGCCATTCGGGGTATTTTACTTCCCTTATTACCCCGACCTCGATGAGGCGATTAACTTCGGCCTTGACGAAGGACTTTTTGTGAGCTGATAGATTCCATTTTTTCTGCCGAACTGGTCTGACGTGTGGTTGCACTCTAAAATTGTGGTGGATTATGCCGGGGTCAGCCCCAGGCATATCCTTCGGAAAATAAACAAATGGATCTTTGTTCATGGTAAAAAAGGATACAAGCCTCTTTTTGTCCCCTTCGGCCAGTTTTTTCCCAATTCGGGTGTTTCGGCCGGGGATCAATTCTACAACTTCTAATTCTATTTTTTTGAGGCTTTCCGTTTCTTCTTCCGTTGCCTTCTCATCCATCAAGACCATTTTTCCTTCTGCCAACGTCTGTACCTGGATCTTGGCTGGGCTTTGCTTGGCCCTTGTGAAGACTTTTCTAACCTCGGCCTGATCTATGAAGATTTCATCATCTTCATCTTCGGTGGCGAAGGTGACCGTCAGGTACCTTACGTCTGGTCGAATGTGAAAATTGCCCTGAGTCTTGATGCCCCAAGGCATCTTCGTTTGCTGTCATGTTGACAGGTGGAGAGACTTCCTGAGGAGGCGAGCGCCTGGAGCTCTGGTTTCCCAGCTGAGTGTGCCTGAAAAGCTCAAAGAAGAGGTTAGGAGGTCCCCGGTTTGCTTTTCCGGGGAGGACCCTCCGACGCCCAAGTCAGTTTTCTGAGTGAAAGTGGAGGAAGAACACTAAGGGATCAAGTGTCTTGCCTATTTTGTGTTTTCTCAGAGGGAGGAAAATGCCCATCCTTTGCCCAGTCCCATTTCCTAGTATTTATAGGAGTAGCTGGTCCGTTCAGATGATGACACGTGTTCGGTCGGATTTGATCTGTATTTTTGGACCTAGGGGACAGGCAGCCGTTTGCAGCCTCCTTTAGCCCAGGACCCGGACAGGTTGTGTCAGGACTGGGGCGGCTGCGGCGTGTCAGTTCGCCGTTCAGATGTGACGTGTAGGGCTTGTGGGTGACATGTCAGAGGCTCCTTAAATGCTCATACTGTACTCCCGAGGTCCCCTGGGCGAGGTCGCCCTTCGGTGAGTGCACCCTCTTCGGATTCTATCCGTCCTTTGGTGTGAGCACCTCCTTCGGGATCTATCCCATAGTTCTGGGAGTTCCCTTGATGAACACCTTCTTCGGGACTCACACCCATAGTTAGGGGATTCCCTTGTTCAGGTGTTTCTCATTCGGGGAAGATCCTCTTCGGGGCCTCTGCCTTCGGGGAGATTCTTCCTTGCTTCAGAGAGATGGCTCTCTTACCCGAAGGCGGTCAGTTTGGCCCCTCGATGGAGACGGTGTTGTCCTCGGAATTCCTGACGAGCTAACCGAAGTCTCGAGCTCATAGTGTTTGACTTCACACCTTCCGAGGTCAGTAAAAAGATCCTCTCTTGGGTGACGTCAGACTCCTCGGCCAATATTCTGGCAGGGAGTTACTACCGAGGAGGCAATAGCCTTTGGCTATCACAGGCCCCCCTCCGAAAAGCCGAAGTGAGAAACTTCGGTTCATCGGTTTTCGGGTCCTGTGGTTGTGATATCTGTGCCGAAGACTCCTTCTTCTGCTTGTAGCGATGGGCAGCATTTTTGCGTCCTCGAGGCGCGAGAAGATAGGCTGTCCCTGTGCCGAAGATACACCTTCTACCCGAAGTCACAGGCTGTCTCTTGGTGTCCTCGTGGCGAGGGGAAATAGGATAACCTTGTACCGAAGATAGACCTTTTGCCCGAAGGCACAGGCTGTCTTTTGGTGTCTTCGAGGTAACCTACTTTTTTGCCTTTATAGGTCTGCTCATGCGTCGCGTCCTGTATCCAGCAGAGTCAGTCTAGGGCGGCGCCTCTAGACCAAATGGTGTCAGAGGGCGTGCTCGACGTGATGGACGACACATGGCACGTTTGCTGCGTGATGACCGACACATGGCACACTTTTATTGGGTAAGAATGCACTGAGTACGGCTGGCGCGACTTTTCAGGCGCTCATAGCAGTTATGGCGACGCTTCGCCTTCCGAGGGGTACTAATGACGACGTTTCTCCTGGCCTTCTCGGTCTATATATATCAGTCCTGTCATAACCCTCTTTCTTCTTCTGCTTTTGCTTTCTTTTGCCTTCTAATTCTCTCCTGATTTTCCGCGGCGGTTCTCCTTTTTCAGGCATTTTTCCGACCACTTTTCACGACGGCTTCCAGGAATCCAGATTTCGGCAAGACCTTTGGTGGGTTTTAGTCCTTCTGCTTTTTTCAAAGATTCTTCTTTGTTTTTCCCGAACTCGTTTTCGTCATGCATGTTCCCGAGACTTGGCAACCTCTTCTTTCTCACCCCTGCTGCACTACTCCGGCAAAACTAGCGAAGTGGAAGAAAAAGTTTTTCTTACCCTCTTACTCTGTGACGAGGTTGCCCCGTCCTGACCAATTTGCTTTCTCCAACCGAAGTGATGAAATCACCATTTTCCGAGCCCAACTGAAGGCCGGACTTCGGTATCCCCCGCCAGAGATGGTTAGCGCGTTCTACAACTTCCATGGCATTGCCGTTAACCAACTCCCACCGAACTCGTACTGCTATTTCAACTCCTTCCTTTGTATGTGCGGCGTTTTCAAAATAAAACCTCACTTTGTAGTTTTTCTTCAGTACTATAAGCTCTTCGTGGTCCCGAAGGGTGGCTTCTACTTTATGCTACCTCGGGGATCCGGGAGCAAAAAGTATACCTTCACCTTCGCCACCAAAGACAGCTGGCGAGGGTGGCAACAAAAATTCTTTTTCCTGAAGAAGTCGGTGTTGGGTTTCGGGAGCCAAACAGCGCAGCGGAATTTAACCGAAACCCTCCAGGATCCAAGTGAAACGGGGTAAACCGGGTGTTCGAAAATTTCATACCTAATTTTCGGTTGAGATCTCTCACTCAACTGTAGAGTCAAATCACAAAACCTGAACAGTTGACGTGTTCAGGCTCTCTATGGTATCCACACGAGCCTCTCGGGATCACCACGCTTCCACCACGTCCCGGCAGATGCGTTTCTCTTGCGCTCGCAGTGCTAGCTTGCGTCCTCCAAGGAATTGCAAGAGAAGAGTGTGGCTGTCCTTTTAGGAGGCTAGGGCAAGGAGACCTACGAATTTCTCACTTAAAAGTTGTATTTATAGTGAGACTCAACTTCCAGGCCTAATGGGTTTCAAAGCCCTAATCCAATTAGGAATTAATTTCGGGCTTAATAATGGCTCAACTCCTTGGCCCATTATTAATACGAAATTAAAGTGAAACCATAACCCAAATAATTAGCCCATGCACTCTAATGATCCAAATAGCTCTATGTGTGCGACCCAATAGGCTCTTGCCATATTGGCAACGATCATAAATCACATTTATGATCATAAGCAATGAGCGGTGTCTAGCAACACATCATTGCTACCCAAGTGACAAGATTGTCGGTGAATCGACTAAACCTTTATGATCATCACCGATATATGCCATTGTCCCTTTGTCCAAGATATCAAGACTAAGCACGAGACATGGAATGTGTCACTCTCGTATAGCCCAATCTTTGGTTTCTTGATTACCGAGTAGACTAACTTAAACTGATGACATTGATATCATATATCAACTCATCGGAGCATGGCCATGCATTTTCTAAGTCTCACTCTATCAAGGGGCCCAAAGATATCACTCCCGTTACATAGGAGGGACAAATCCCATCTTGATCATACAAATCCCTCCGCATGATATGTGACATACCCAATGACCTCCTTCAAGTTCACTCAGTTACGAGCAACAAAGGAAAGTATCAAAGTATGTGACTCACATGTAGGGAACCTTGATGATCTTAGGTCGAAGGACTACATATACCATGATCACTATGAGAATCACTTATGACACTCATATAACGATCCATGAAGTGTTCTCATGGTGGGTCGGTCCAGTACACAAGTTCTCCAACTTGTACCCATATGTAGACTACATATCTCATATTAGTCTCCACATATGCTAGTCATTATGTATTATTGCAACCCGCTCCACAATAATACTATACTAGGGACGTTTAAGAATATCATTATTCTAGGGTTACAATTATGTTTATTACGTTACGCAGAAACAAAACAACAAACAAAATTGCTGGATTAATGCCTCAATAAAATATCATGACTCAATGTGCAAAATACAATCATCTCATGATTGGCTTTTTGGGCACAATACTAACAATCTCCCACTTGCACTAAAAGCCAATCATCCATGTATCTAATACCGATGGACCTAGAATGGCTATCATGCTTCTGCTGCGTAAGGGGCTTTGTCAGTGGATCAGCAATGTTGCTGTCTGTCGAAGTCCTGCATATCCTTACATCACCCCTCTCGATGATCTCCCTGATGAGATGATAGCGTCGGAGTATGTGTTTGGATCGCTGGTGAGATCGAGGTTCCTTAGCCTGTGCGATTGCTCCATTGTTGTCACAATAGAGCTCTATCGGGTCAACAATGCTTGGAACCACTCCAAGTTCAGTGATGAACTTCTTGATCCAAACTGCCTCCTTCGCAGCATCAGAGGCGGCAATGTACTCAGATTCTGTTGTAGAGTCAGCTACTGTCTCTTGCTTTGAACTCTTCCAGCTTACAGCACCACCACCAATACAAAACACATAACCAGATTGCGATCTAAAATCATCCTTATCGGATTGGAAGCTTGCATCGGTGTAACCCCTTACAACGAGCTCATCTTCACCTCCAAAGACCAAGAATGCATCCTTAGTCCTTCGTAAGTACTTAAGGATGTTCTTAACAGCTGTCCAGTGACTTTCACCGGGGTTCGATTGGTACCTACTCGTCATGCTCAAAGCATATGAGACATCGGGACGAGTACATATCATGGCATACATGATAGATCCAATTGCTGAGGCATATGGAATCTTACTCATGCGCTCTCTCTCCTCGGTTGTACTCGGACACTGAGATCTAGAAAGAGTGATACCATGTGACATGGGCAAGAATCCTTTCTTGGAATCTTGCATGCTAAACCTCTTTAGCACCTTGTCAATATACGTACTTTGACTTAGGCCAAGAAGCTTTCTAGATCTATCTCTATAGATCCTGATGCCTAACACATAGGCTGCTTCACCCAAGTCCTTCATAGAGAAACATTTCCCTAGCCAAGTCTTCACAGACTGTAGCTCAGGAATGTCATTCCCGATGAGTAGTATGTCATCTACATACAACACCAAGAAGACAATAGCGCTCCCACTAACCTTCTTGTAGACACAAGGTTCATCTTCATTTTTGATAAAACCAAACTCTTTGATTGCATCATCAAAACGAAGATTCCAACTTCGAGAAGCTTGCTTCAGTCCATAAATGGACCTTTGCAATTTGCACACTTTATTGGCATTCCCAGGAGTGACAAAACCCTCAGGTTGTGTCATGTACACATCCTCAAGTAGCTTTCCATTTAGGAATGCAGTTTTGACATCCATTTGCCATATCTCATAATCATAGTGTGCAGCAATAGCAAACAAAATTCGGATGGATTTAAGCATAGCAACTGGTGAAAAAGTTTCATCATAGTCAATACCATGAATTTGCTTGAAACCTTTTGCGACCAATCGTCCCTTAAAGGTAATCACATTACCATCCATGTCAGTTTTCTTCTTGAAAACCCATTTGCACCCTATGGGTTTTACTCCTTCAGGTGGGTCAACCAAAGTCCATACTTGGTTTTCATACATGGATTCCATCTCGGATTTCATGGCCATTAGCCACTTCTCAGAGTCAGGCCCCGACATAGCTTGTTGGTAGGTTGTGGGCTCATCTTGATCCATGAGCATCACATCACCGGTGTGAGTCACGAGAAATCCATATCTCTCGGGCTCACGCCGAATCCTACCAGTCCTACGTGGGCTTTGTGCTACAGGAACAGACTCTTGAACCACAACATCTTGTGGTGTCTGTTCAGGTTCCATTTCAGGTTCGATGTCTTCTTGTTGTTCTTGAATTTCTTCAAGTTCTACTTTCCTCCCACTAGTTCCTTTAGAGATAAACTCTTTCTCCAAAAAGACACCAGTTCGAGCAACAAACACTTTTTGCTCAGAGGGATTGTAGAAATAGTAACCCTTTGTTTCTTTGGGATACCCAACAAAAGGACATTTTTGAGATTTGGGCCCTAGTTTGTTAGAGGATTGACGTTTTACATAAGCGTCACAGCCCCAAATCTTCATAAAAGACAAATTGGGACGCCTCCCACTCCATATCTCATATGGTGTCTTTTGAACCGATTTAGATGGAACTCGGTTTAGTGTAAAAGCGGCTGTTTCTAGAGCATGTCCCCAAAAGGAGTTTGGAAGGTCAGCTTGACTCATCATGGAGCGAACCATGTCTAACAGAGTTCGATTTCTCCTTTCAGAAACACCATTCCATTGAGGTGTACCTGGTGGAGTGAGTTGTGATACTATACCACACTCCTTCAGATAGTCAAGGAATTCTTGATCCAAGTACTCTCCACCTCGATCTGATCGAAGCACTTTGATACTCTTCCCGAGTTGATTCTCTACTTCATTCTTGAATTCTTTGAACTTTTCAAAGGATTCTGACTTGTGTCTCATAAGATACACATAACCATATCTGCTGAAGTCATCAGTGAAAGTAATGAAGTATTGGGAACCTCCTCTAGCTTGTGTAGACATAGGGCCACATACATCACTATGTATGAGTCCTAGTAAGTCATTAGCCCTTTCACTTTGCCCTGTGAATGGGGCTTTGGTCATCTTGCCCAACAAACATGACTCACATGTCTCATATGATTCAAAATCAAATGAGTCCAAGAGTCCATCCTTATGGAGCTTGGATATGCGGGTCTCATTTATATGGCCCAAGCGACAGTGCCAGAGATAGGTCAAGTTTGAATCATTTAATTTGACCTTCTTGGTATTCACATTATAGATTGGATCTTCAAGGTCTAGAACATACAACCCATTGCTAAGTTGAGCACTACCATAAAAGATTTCATTCAAATAAATAGAACAACATTTGTCCTTTATTATAAATGAAAAACCTTTCTTGTCCAAACAAGAAACAGAAATCAAATTTCTACTAATAGTAGGCACAAAGTAGCAGTTGTCTAATTCTAAAACTAATCCACTAGGTAAAGTGAGAACATAAGTCCCTATGGCTAAGGCAGCAACCCTTGCTCCATTTCCAACACGTAGGTCCACTTCACCTCGGGCCAATCTTCTACTTCTACTTAGATCCTGCACATTTGCACAAATGTGAGATCCACATCCAGTATCCAATACCCAAGATGAGGAAGTAGAAAAGTTAGCCTCTATAACAAAAATACCTGAAGTGGAAGTCTTACTTCCCTTTTCCTTAGCAAGTTCTTCAAGATAGAGCTTACAGTTGCGCTTCCAGTGTCCAGGTTGCTTACAATGGAAGCACTCCCCTTCCTTTGCCACACCACCCTTTGGTTTCAGTGCAACTGAAGAAGAACTAGCATTGGACTTTCCATTAGCTTTATCCTTCTTCTTGTTGGCTTTTCCCTTTCCCTTGCCCTTTTGAACCATCAAAATGGGCTTAGCCTTCTTAAGGTTTTGCTCAGCAGTTCTCAACATGTTGAGCAATTCAGGAAGGGACTTGTCTAGGTCGTTCATGTTATAGTTCATGACGAATTGACTGTAGCTTTCAGGCAACGATTGCAAGACTACATCGATAGCCAACTCTTTCTGAAGAGCAAATCCCAAATTCTCAAGATTCTCAATGTACCCAATCATCTTGAGCACATGAGGACCCACGGGACTTCCCTCAGACATCTTGCACTGAAACAATGCCTTAGAGGTCTCAAACCTCTCATGCCTAGCTTGCTCTTGGAAAAGCATTTTGAGATGTTCGATCATATCGAACGCCCCCATGTTCTCATGTTGCTTCTGAAGCTCAGATTCCATGGTAATAAGCATGAGGCATGCAACATCCAAAGCATCATCAGAATGCCTCTTGTGAGCATCCCTTTCAGCTCTTGGAGCAGTGGCAGCAGGCTCATTCGGAATGGGCTGCTCTAGGACATATGCCTTTCTCTCTTGTTTGAGGACTATCCTCAAGTTTCGGTACCATTTGAGAAAGTTGGTCCCATTCAGTTTTTCCTTCTCAAGGATCGATCGCAACGAAAGTGTCGATGTGTTTTGTGCCATGGTTATCTACAACAGTAAATATGCAGTGTAAGAGTCATGTATTTTAATTCATTTAATAAGGACTTTTATTAAACGATACTCCCACTATTTTCCTCAAAATAATAACCCTCGGTATTATTTCGGAACACCTCGGCGCTAAGGTATTCTAGCGGGCGAAGATCCATATTTGACCACAACCTGAGTCAGCTTTGGCTTTTCTCTCAAGTTACAGCTATTTAGGTAGGCAACTCATTGCCAATTGCATCTTATGCAACTCTTGGATAGTTGGGTGAACAACACTTGTCCAAGCTCATCTCATGAACTTAAGCCCAACTCTATGCCTCTAAGTCCCTAATCCTATTAGGATGACTTAGTTAAGTCGAACCCAAAGTTAGCAGTTTGGATATCACTATTATCCCATCGCGCCTTACCAAGATGAACATAGGTGCTTTGCTTTGGCAAACCCACCTAATGTTGATCAAAGTCTTGACGAGTGCCAACATTTGGAAGGCATCACATTTAATGACTTAATATTTGTTTGAGGGATTTTTCTTTTGATCTCACCAATTTGTTATCTCCGGTTGTTTTATACATGCATCATATACAAATATAAAACATGCATCTCATGCTTACAAGAAATAAACGTGACATGGTTATAGCCCAAACTATGCGATATTCTCAAGCCAATGAGAATATCATAAAAGCCTAAGAAAAGAAAAGAGTCTTCACAAGCTCCTTCTCTTCCTTTCTTGGCTGCCTTTTTGTTGTCACCTCCTTGGACATACCACCTTGGACGATCCCATAATGCACCATTACATCAATAATAGAAACCTCGAGTTACATTCGAGGGGAGTAAGGTGAGAAGAGAATGTACAATGAGAGTGATAAGAAAAGGCACGACTCGCAGGCCGTATTTACAAGTACAACCAATCAAGGGCTATAACCATGCACCATGCTTCAAACACCAATCAGCATATCATGTGAAATCTCATTCAACAAAGATGCATGCCAATTTTCGCGTGTTGATTAACCAGTTTTTATTTATGTGGCGCTTCGCATACGGCGGTCCCGCTGGCCGGTCAGCGGGCGGTGGTTCCGCTGACCGGTCAGCGGACGGGGTCAAGGGGAGCCGCCCTTGCGGGGGGCGTGGGGGGCAGCGCCCCCCGGCGCAAAAAATTGTCTTACAATTGCTTAGCCCGAAATCTTCTATTTCGAGAAAGTAGGCACCCGAGACTCCTCCATTCGAGCCACCAAAATACCTTACTTTCGGTGCCCGAACAGGCCGAATCCGAACAAACCTAGGGTTTTTGCAACTATTGCAAGAACCCTAATCCATATAGGTATCTCATACCTATCAATTTCGGTTAATCTCATTAACCAATTTGTGTCGTTTCTTCATATATCTCATATGTTCATTACGAATTTCGGTTTCATGCATCATGAATCAATCTAATTAATCATGGCCGAAAACCAATCGAAGACATAGCATCATGCGATTCAACACTCAATCCCGATTTAGGGTTTCACCAGTAGCTCTGATACCACTGTTGGGTTTCGGGAGCCAAACAGCGCAGCGGAATTTAACCGAAACCCTCCAGGATCCAAGTGAAACGGGGTAAACCGGGTGTTCGAAAATTTCATACCTAATTTTCGGTTGAGATCTCTCACTCAACTGTAGAGTCGAATCACAAAACCTGAACAGTTGACGTGTTCAGGCTCTCTATGGTATCCACACGAGCCTCTCGGGATCACCACGCTTCCACCACGTCCCGGCAGATGCGTTTCTCTTGCGCTCGCAGTGCTAGCTTGCGTCCTCCAAGGAATTGCAAGAGAAGAGTGTGGCTGTCCTTTTAGGAGGCTAGGGCAAGGAGACCTACGAATTTCTCACTTAAAAGTTGTATTTATAGTGAGACTCAACTTCCAGGCCTAATGGGTTTCAAAGCCCTAATCCAATTAGGAATTAATTTCGGGCTTAATAATGGCTCAACTCCTTGGCCCATTATTAATACGAAATTAAAGTGAAACCATAACCCAAATAATTAGCCCATGCACTCTAATGATCCAAATAGCTCTATGTGTGCGACCCAATAGGCTCTTGCCATATTGGCAACGATCATAAATCACATTTATGATCATAAGCAATGAGCGGTGTCTAGCAACACATCATTGCTACCCAAGTGACAAGATTGTCGGTGAATCGACTAAACCTTTATGATCATCACCGATATATGCCATTGTCCCTTTGTCCAAGATATCAAGACTAAGCACGAGACATGGAATGTGTCACTCTCGTATAGCCCAATCTTTGGTTTCTTGATTACCGAGTAGACTAACTTAAACTGATGACATTGATATCATATATCAACTCATCGGAGCATGGCCATGCATTTTCTAAGTCTCACTCTATCAAGGGGCCCAAAGATATCACTCCCGTTACATAGGAGGGACAAATCCCATCTTGATCATACAAATCCCTCCGCATGATATGTGACATACCCAATGACCTCCTTCAAGTTCACTCAGTTACGAGCAACAAAGGAAAGTATCAAAGTATGTGACTCACATGTAGGGAACCTTGATGATCTTAGGTCGAAGGACTACATATACCATGATCACTATGAGAATCACTTATGACACTCATATAACGATCCATGAAGTGTTCTCATGGTGGGTCGGTCCAGTACACAAGTTCTCCAACTTGTACCCATATGTAGACTACATATCTCATATTAGTCTCCACATATGCTAGTCATTATGTATTATTGCAACCCGCTCCACAATAATACTATACTAGGGACGTTTAAGAATATCATTATTCTAGGGTTACAATTATGTTTATTACGTTACGCAGAAACAAAACAACAAACAAAATTGCTGGATTAATGCCTCAATAAAATATCATGACTCAATGTGCAAAATACAATCATCTCATGATTGGCTTTTTGGGCACAATACTAACAGTCGGAGGCTTGGTCGCACGTCCCGACCAAGTGCGCTCAGGGGAGGCTCAAGATGGATGTTGTTGACCCGAAGATACTGCTAGAGGCCGACGTAGCACCTATCTTTGAGGACTTCGACAAGCGCATCCGGGCCATCTCTGACTGGGCTGCCGAGGTCTCTCCTCGTGCCCTTTACCCCTTTCTGATCAACTGGAGGCTCATGACCGTAGAGGTCCTTCGAGAACTCAAGGTGGTAAAGGAGCATGTGACAGACCTCAATATGCCGAAACCGGCTTCTTCGGGGAAGGACTCCTGGCTCGTAAAACTCCTTCAGGGGAAAGAGACTTATGAGTCTTTTTACGAGAGTAAGTTACTTTCTCATTTTTTCCTTCATAACTTCATCTTGGACTTACACTGATCTTCTTTTTCTTTTTTCAGAGATGGGCGACGACACGGCTGCCTTCTACAAGGCTCTTTTAACCGGGCAGGCCGAGAGGGGCGAACAGACAAAGAAGGCTGCCTCTCGGAGGCAGAAGCAGACTTCGGGTGGCCCTCCTTCCAAACGGGCCAAGAAAGCTGCTTCTTCCTCTCTTCCGCAAATTCCGGAGGAGGTAGGCAAGGAGCCCGAAGACCCTGCTGCCCCTTTGCCCGAGGTTCCTTCTGTCGACGTCCCTTCTTCCGACGTCCTTCCTCAAAGCCCCACGCCTTCGCATGCTCTTCTGGAGGGCAGTGGGGTGGAGACCCCTTCTACCGAGGAACGACGCCAAATAAAAGGCAAGGGGATCTCTACTGAGGCGACGTCGATTCTTGACGACGACGTTACCGAGGTGCCAGCAGGTTTGTCCTTTGTCGAAGGACCTTGTTGTGCACGCTCTTGTAAATCCTTAGGGGTTTTCTGGCCTTAACCAATTTTCCTGCCTTGTTGTGCAGCGGAGGTGGCCACTCCTGATTGGGTTGCCGAACACGCCCGCAAGAGGGCCCTTCGGGATGCCCAAGTCCCAGCAGGGAAAGTTCCGAAGGAGCCCTTCTGGACGTTCACGGAGGACATGAATATGTACTCCGAGGACTGTCCCGAGATGGCCAGGCAGATGTGCAAAGGGGTTTTTACTGAGGCCTCTTACAAGGCCTTTACGGAGGCTTACCCAGGCGACATCTCTTTGGCCGCCAAACACACTGAACATGCCACCCAGGTAGGCTTCACTGTTTCCTTAGTGCCAATTTCGCCTTTTCTTTTTACTTAGCATCATTTTCCCTTTGGTTGCTTTTTTTGCAGCTGATGGGGTATGCCGGGTTGCTCCGTGTTCGGGTGGCGCGAGAGACAGAAAGGAGGGCGTCACTCTGGGACCTTTACACCAAGACGAAGGCCCAGTGTTCGGCGTTGGTTGCCGATAATGCTCAGCTGAAGCAGTCTTCGGAGAAGGAAGTTGCTGAACTTCGGGAGGGGTTCATAAAAGAGAAACAGGAACTTGAGAAAGGCACCTCCCAGAAACTTTCCGACATCGGCTCTCGAATGGCGGAGCTGAATTCGTTCGTAGAAGTGATTCAAAAGGATAAGTCAGAAAGTGACGCAATCCTTGCGAAGACGCTCGAGGAAAAGGCCCAGCTCGAAGCCGTGGTCGCATCTCTGAAGAAGCCTTCAAAAGAGAAGAAGAAGATGAAGGCATTGAAGAGAAAGCTTAAGGATCTGGAGAAGGATTACGCAGATCTGGAGAAGGACTATGCAGATTTGGCGGTCAAGAAGCGGGAGTCCGATGATATGACGAAATTGGGCTTTCAAGATGGCTTCTGTCTTGCTCGGCACCAAATTCTGCAGAAGTTCCCAGATTTTGACCTCTCCTTCCTGGAAGGCATGAACATCCCCAAGGAACCTCGGTGGACTTGGTCCAAGATCGAGCACTTGAAACTGCCTCCTTCTCCCCCGGCGCCGAAGGCTGCTGACAAAAGCACAGAGGCTGGCAGTTTTCAAGACGCCGAGGTTCCTTAGTACTAGGGCCTTTTGTCTTCATTTTCTTCTTTTTTTTTGTAGTCTTTCAGCAACTTTCTTCTCTGTAAGCACTCTTTGGCTCAATAGATAAAAATTTGGCTAAGTATTTTTTGCCAGATCCCTTTGTTTCCCTTTGTCCCGAACATAATTCGCTCGAGAGACTTCGGAAAACCATACTTTTGCTTTCCTTTGTCCCGAACATATTCGCTTAAGGGACTTCAGAAAACCATACTCTTGTTTTCCTTTGTCCCGAACATATTCGCTCAAGAGACTTCCGAAAACTTACTTTTGCTTTCCTCGGCGATTGCTTTCGTGAGACTCTTGTTTTGTACTTCTTCAGAACTTTTTACTTAGACAAATTTGTCCAACTTATGCAATACAACCTTCCCACCAAACGTTTTAGGCATAGAATTTTTTCAAGGCCTCTGAGTGCCAAGTGTTTTTTAATTCTATGCCTTCGGCATCACCGAGCTTATAAACTCCTTTTCGTACTTCGGCAAGTACCAGGTACGGTCCTTCCCAATTTGCGCGAAGTACCCCGTGGGACGGCTTTCGGGGTGCAAATTCAGCCTTTCGGAGAACGAGATCTCCCTTCTTTATTCCTTTTGGCCTGGCGCGTAGATTTATGGCTGCTGCCACTCTTTGGTTGAAAGCTTTTCTTCTCAGCTCGGCTACTTCTCTGTGTTCGCTGACGAGGTCGAGCTTGGTTCTCAAGCCGAGGTCATTTCCTTTTTCATCGAACACTTAGACTCGTATTGACAGTTGTACAACCTCAACAGGGATGATGGCCTCTGTACCGAAGACGAGTGAAAAAGGCATTTCCCCTGTGGCTCTTCGGGGTGTTGTTCGGTAGCTCCATAACACGCTTTGGAGTTCTCCTGGCCATTTCCCTTTTGCTTCTCCCAATCTCTTTTTCAGACCATCTTTTATGGTCCTGTTAGATACTTCCACCTGCCCATTACTTTGGGGGTGAGCTACTGGGGTGAAGTGCATTTTTGTCCCGAGGTCGCTAATGAACTCTTGGAATCCTTTGTCTATGAACTGGGATCCATTGTCCGCTACGAGTACCCTCTGTATGCCGAATCCGCATACGATGTTTTTCCATACGAACTTCTGCACTTCTTTTGCCGAGATAGTTGTCAGAGGTTCTGCCTCGACCCACTTAGAGAAATAGTCAACTGCTACTACGCAGAACTTTACGCCTCCAGGCGCCGTTGGGAGTGGCCCAATGAGATCTATGCCCCAAACTGCGAAGGGCCAAGGATAGTCTGCCGAAGTCACAAACTCCGAGGGTGTTCTTTGGATGTTCGCATGTCTCTGGCAACTACCACATTTCTGGACGAACTGCTTGGCGTCCTTTCTCAGGGTAGGCCAGAAGTATCCTTGGCGAAGTATCACTGCTGCTAGGGCGTCGGTTCCGATGTGTGAACCACAGGCACCTTCGTGAACTTCTTCGAGGATCATTTCAGTATCCTCTTCACTAACACACCTCTGTAGTGAATTTGCATATCCTTGCCGATATAGTTCTTCTCCAATTAAAAAGAAACGTCCGGAGCGCCTTCGCACTTTTGCGGCTTCGCTGGGGTCTTCGGGGAGTGTGTTAGTTGCGAGATACGTTTTGATTTGTTCTTTCCATCCTTTCCCCGAGGTCTCTATGCTTAACACCGCGATGCTGGGGTGGCTTAGCACGTCGGTGCAAGTTTTGGACTTCGCCAAACAGTCTGCCTCAGCATATTCTCGTCCCGGTACGTTCTCGATTTTCACGACGTCGAACTCCCGAATAAGCTTTGTTACCAACTCATGGTATTTCGCCAAGGCCGGGTCTTTCGCGCTATAGTCCCCTGCCATTTGCCGGACCACCAGCTGGGAATCACTATGGGCTTTCAAGTTTCTCACGCCAATTTTTCTGGCCAGGCGTAATCCTGCTATGAGGGCCTTATACTCAGCCATATTGTTGGTGGCGTTGAAACTGAACTTGATGTCCTTCATTACTTCTAGGCCTCCGGGGCCTCTGATAATCACTCCAGCTCCCTGGTGTTCGGATCCTGAGGCCCCGTCAACATATAACGTCCATTCTGGCTCGTCTTCACCCGAAAACGAATGTCCCTCCTCGGTGTTTGGTACTTCGGCGATGAAGTCTGCCAAAGCTTGAGCTTTTATAGCTTTCCGGGGTTCATACGTGATGTCGTGTTCGCCAAGCTCTATACACCACTTGGAAAGCCTTCCCGAGTGATCAACTTTCCTCATGACATCCCGTAGAGGCAGGGTACTTCGGACGATAATGGGGTGAGCCTGAAAATATGGCCGCAGCCTTCTCCCTGCAAGCACTAAGGCATATATACCTTTTTGAAGCAAAGGGTACCTGACTTCAGCGCCATGCAAGGACTTGCTGACATAGTAGACCGGCCATTGCTTTGGCCCTTCTTCTTTTACGAGGACCGAGCTCACAGCTTTTTCTATGACGGCGAGGTATAATACGAGGGGCTCTCCCTCGCGAGGTTGCCGCAGGGTCGGCAGGCTGGCCAAGTAGACTTTGAGTTCTTCCCAGGCTTTTTGGCAATCTTCATCCCAAGGATGACCATTCCTTCCGAGGTCGCCTTCTATCTTTGCTGCCTTTGTGAGGACTTTGAACAAGGGTCGACACCTATCTCCGTACCTGGAAATAAACCTGCTCAAAGAGGTTATTCTTCCGGTGAGTCTTTGCACGTCTTTGACTGTGGCAGGAGTTTGAAATTCAAGCAGAGCCTTAATTTTCTCGGGGTTAGCATCAATGCCTGTTTCGGATACCATGTACCCAAGGAACTTTCCCGAGGTCACCCCGAAGATGCATTTCTCAGGATTAAGGCGGATCCCGAAGGCTCTGAGTTTTTGGAAGGTTTCCTCTAAATCTTCAACGTGGTAGCCAGGCAGTTTGCTTTTGACTATCATATCATCAACATACACCTCCATGTTCCTCCCAATTTGGTCTTTGAAGACTTTGTTCATCAGCCTCTGGTAGGTGGCTCCTGCATTTTTGAGTCCGAAGGGCATCCTGATATAGCAATATGTTCCTCCCTCAGTGATGAAGGCAGTCTTCTCTTCATCTTCGGGGTTCATGCTTATCTGATGATACCCACTGAAAGCGTCCAGGAAACTTAGGAGCCCGTACTCGGCAGTTGAGTCTACTAGTTGGTCTATTGGCGGAAGGGGATATGAATCTTTCGGGCAAGCATCGTTCAAATTTCTGAAGTCGATGCACATCCGGAGCTTACTACTTCCTTCTTTTGTGGCAATTACCACGTTGCTTAGCCATTCGGGGTAGTTTACCTCCCGGATAACGCTAGCGTCTGTCAGACGCTGGACTTCGGTCTTGACGAAGTCACTTTTGTGAGCTGAGATGCTCCGTTTCTTTTGCCGGACAGGTTTTATTTTCGGACTCGCTTTAAGGCTATGCTGGATTACGCGAGGGTTTACCCCTGGCATGTCCTTCGGCGAGTAGGTGAACAGATCTTTATTTGCGAGCAGAAAAGATACAAGTTTTTCCTTGTCTCCTTCGGCCATGCTTTTCCCTATTCGGGTATTATGGCCTGGGACAAGCTCTACTTCTTCTGTTTCCGCTTTTGTGGGATCTTCTGCCTCGCCCTTTTCCAGCTCTTTTGCTTCTACAGCATGTGCTAAGTTGCTTGTTGGAGCCTTTCATGCTCTGACGAACACCTTTCTCACCTCGCCTTGATCAATGAAGATCTTTGCGTCTCCTTCCTTGGTGGCGAAGGTGACGGTCAAGTACTTTACATCTGGACGAATGTGCAGATTTCCCTGTGTCTGTCTGTCGAGGATGGTGTTGTATGACAAAGGAACGTCCATGACTATGAATCTTGCCATGGTAGAGGCGAACAACTCAGCAGTTCCTTTCTCCGAAGTTCCTTTCATCATCAAGGGGAGGTCGATCCACCCGAGGACAGGTAGCTCAGATGGTCCTACGCCGAACGTGGGTGAAGTAACAGCCTTGAGGTCACTCCTGGATACGCCCAAGCTTGGCAGCAAATGTGAGAACAAGAGGTCTGCGTTTGACCCATCATCCAGCAGTACCCTCTTGACGTCCCAGTTTCCTCGCGGCCCTTTTTTTCGTTGGGGAAATACGATGGTGGAGCCATCCTCGCGGGCCAATTTTTTCGTTGGGCTCTGATATTCCATCACCGCTATCTCTCTGGCCCTTCTTTTTCTTTCCGAGGATGGAAGGCCGGTTGTGATCGTCTGTATTACTCCTGCCGAAGGTGGACGACGCCTTCTCGGACTTCGGTTCCTTCGCCTGTCTGAATCGTAATCCTCATCATCGGGCTTTCCTTCTTCCTCTTTTTTCCCCTTCGGGGAAGGCATTCTCAAATAACGCCGAAGCTGGCCCTGCTTTATCAGTGATTCGATGTACTTTTTCAGCTGAAAGCAGTCTTCGGTGTCATGACCGTGATCACGGTGGAACTGACAGAACTTCTTCATGTTCCTTCTGTTGTCAGCAGTCATGCCCCTCGGTCGTTGGATTTGAGCCCCCTGTTTTTCCAACGCCATGAGGATGTTAGCCCTCGTGGTGCTCAGAGGTGTAAAGTTTTGGGGCTTCCTTCTTCCTACTCGCGCTCTCCGAGGTCGGCCTAACTGTTCCATTGGACACCGAGCTTGTTGCCTGGACCCTTCGCCACGAGCGTGAATATGGTCAGCCTTTGGTCCCGTCATTCTCAGCGCTTCGGCTGTCATATGTTGTTCAGCCCTTCGGTAGAATTCTCCCAGCGTGTCCGGGGGATCTTTGGATAATTCATAAAACAAGTGCGAATCCCTCCGGAGGCCCCTTGTCATGGCGAGGATGCGGATTTCGGGGTGAAAGTCCGGAACACTGAGGGCCTCTCTGTTGAACCTCTCGACATAGTCACGGATGGTCTCCCCGTTTCTTTGTGCTATGTCAAACATCTGGACGGGCATCTTCGCCGTCGGCTTGCTCCCAATGAACTGTTGGGTGAATGCTGTGGACAACTCCTGGAACCCCCTGATGTTTTCGGGAGGCAGGGAATTGTACCAGGCAGTTGCTGGTCCTGCGAGGGTGACTTCGAAGCACTTGCAGAGTGTAGCATCATCAGCCCCGTGTAGCACCATGCTCCATTTGTACTTTGTTAGGTGGGCCTGGGGATCAGTCCGACCCTCATAGGTCTCTAGCCGAGGTAGCCTAAAGTCACTTGGCATGGCCGCCTCGACCACTGTTCGGCCAAAAGGAGTTTCATCTCCAGAGACGGTTTCAGTTAGCCTGGCCCAAACAGGCTTTCGTGCCACCTGCTGTTCCACTCTCTCCAGTCTTGCCAAGACTTTCTCCAGTAGGAGCGTAGCACTGGGCTCCTCTTCCTGGTGCTTGGAGGTTCTTTGGTAAAAGGACTGTTGCCGTCTCTTCGGGGAGCGACTTCGGTACCGAGTTGAGGGGGACCTTGCCTCTGGCGACAAACTTCTTCTGGACGGGACTTCAGGTCGTTCAGTCCTCGCTTTTTCCGCCAGTCGTGCTCCGAGGGGCAAGTTATCTGTCGAGGACTCTTCCCGTGGCTCCCCACTTCCCGAGCTATGATGGGTTGCCCTTGGGCTTTTCTCCCGAGGTCGTGCTGGCAAAGTGGGTTTTTGCGCCTGGGCTGGTTGCGGCCACCTTCGGTCTATCTGTTATGTCATTTCAGCCACAACAGACCTCTGAAAGTCTCGTAAAAAACCCATGGTGATGACAAGAGGGTGTTCCTCTTCAGGCAAGGAAGTCTCTGGGGGACTTTGTTCGGTAGCTGGTTGGGTCTCAGGCGCGGACGGGGACTTCGGGAGTCCTTTGTCCTTCGAATGCCGAGTTTTGACAACCGCTACCTGGGAGTAGTTTCCCACAGACGGCGCCAAATGATGCCCGAAGGCATCTTCGTTTGCTGTCATGTTGACAGGTGGAGAGACTTCCTGAGGAGGCGAGCGCCTGGAGCTCTGGTTTCCCAGCTGAGTGTGCCTGAAAAGCTCAAAGAAGAGGTTAGGAGGTCCCCGGTTTGCTTTTCCGGGGAGGACCCTCCGACGCCCAAGTCAGTTTTCTGAGTGAAAGTGGAGGAAGAACACTAAGGGATCAAGTGTCTTGCCTGTTTTGTGTTTTCTCAGAGGGAGGAAAATGCCCATCCTTTGCCCAGTCCCATTTCCTAGTATTTATAGGAGTAGCTGGTCCATTTAGATCATGACACGTGTTTGGTCGGATTTGATCTGTATTTTTGGACCTAGGGGACAGGCAGCCATTTGCAGCCTCCTTTAGCCCGGGACCCAGACAGGTTGTGTCAGGACTGGGGCGGCTGCGGCGTGTCAGTTCGCCGTTCAGATGTGACGTGTAGGGCTTGTGGGCGACATGTCAGAGGCTTCTTAAATGCTCATACCGTACTCCCGAGGTCCCCTGGGCGAGGTCGCCCTTCGGTGCGTGCACCCTCTTCGGATTCTATCCGTCCTTTGGTGCGAGCACCTCCTTCGGGATCTATCCCATAGTTCTGGGAGTTCCCTTGATGAACACCTTCTTCGGGACTCACACCCATAGTTAGGGGATTCCCTTGTTCAGGTGTTTCTTGTTCGGGGAAGATCCTCTTCGGGGCCTCTGCCTTCGGGGAGATTCTTCCTTGCTTCAGAGAGATGGCTCTCTTACCCGAAGGCGGTCAGTTTGGCCCCTCGATGGAGACGATGTTGTCCTCGGAATTCCTGACGAGGTAACCGAAGTCTCGAGCTCATAGTGTTTGACTTCGCACCTTCTGAGGTCAGTAAAAAGATCTTCTCTTGGGTGACGTCAGACTCCTCGGCCAATATTCTGGCAGGGAGTTACTACCGAGGAGGCAATAGCCTTTGGCTATCAAGTCTGTCTTTCCAGAATGGCGTTATATGCTGACGGTACATCAATGACTATAAATCTTGTCCTGCCGGAGGTGATTAACTCTTCTTTGCTCTTGGGTGAGACCCCTTTCAGCATCACAGGCAGGTCAATGTACCCAAGGACAGGAAGTTCAGATGGTCCGACGCTGAAGGTGGGGGAACTAACTAGGCTAAGATCACTTTTTGAAATGTCTAATTTCCCCAGCAGATGAGAAAAAATGACGTCTGTGTTTGAGCCGTCGTCGAGGAGCACTCTCTTGACATCCCAGTTTCCTATCCTTGCCATGACAATGAGGGGATCATCGTGAGGGAATTTTACTACAGACCCATCCCTACGGGCGAGCCTTCGTGGGGAGTTCCCGTACTCCATGACGGAGACTTCTCTCATGTTTCTTTTTCTTTCGGCCGAGGGTATCCCAGTGGTAATGGTTTGGATAACCCCTGCCGAGGGTGGCAGACTTTTTCAGGGACTCCGGTCCTGCCGTCTATCAGAGTCATACTCTTCATTGTCTGCTCTCCTCTGCTCTTCCTTTCTCCCTTTTCGAGAGAGCATCCGCAGATATCATCAAAATTTACCTTATTTGATCAGGGACTCGATGTACTTCTTCAACTGGTAACAGGCTTCAGTGTCACGGCCATGATCCCAGTGAAATTGACAGAATTTTTTCATATTCCTTTTATTTTCCGGGGCCATGGCCTTTCGCCTTGGGACTGTGGTCCCTTGCCTTTCTAGGGCCATTAGAATGCTAGCTCTTCTGGTGTTCAAGGGAGTGAATGCTGCGGGCCTCTTCCCTCTTTGCCTGCGGGGCCACCCTCCCTCGTTCTGCTGGCACGGTTGATGGCTAGGCCCTTCGGCGCGAGGGTGTTCACCCTTAGGTCCTCCCATTCTGAGTTCTTCGAGCGTCATGTGTTGTTCGGCCCATCTGTAAAACTCCCCAAGAGTTTCTGGGGGGTCTTTCGAGAACTCATAGAACAGCTGGGAGTCCCTCCGCAGTCCTCTGACCATTGCCAGCATGCGAATTTCCGGCCAAAAGTCTGGTACACTCAATGCTTCTCGATTGAATCTTTCAACATAATCGCAGATGGTCTCCCCTCCTTTCTGAGCTATGTCAAACATTTGCACTGGCATTTTGGCAGTTGGCCTACTACCAATAAACTGTTGGGTGAAAGCAGTAAATAGTTCTTGGAAGCTCAACAAACTTCCTTGGGGAAAAGAGCTATACCACGCTGTTGCCGGTCCTGAGAGCGTCACCTCAAAGCATTTACAGAGTGTGGCGTCGTCCGCGCCATGGAGCACCATACTTCGCTTATATTTTTTCATGTGCGCCTGGGGGTCACTCCACCCGTCATACGTTTCCAGGTGAAGAACCCTGAAATCACTGGGCATAGGCGCCTCTACTACCTCGCGTACGAAAGGCGACTCCTCTCCGGTGTAGGAGTCTGACAATCGTGACTAGACTGGTTTTCAAGAGATCTGTTTCTCGACCCTTTCCAGCCTTCCCAGGATCCTTTCCATAAGGGCGGTAGTGTTGGCTCCTTCTTGTTGTCGCGTGTTTACTGGTAGTGGCGAATTTCTTCTTCGCCTTGGGGAATGACTCCGGCGAGAGGGAGAGGGGGACCTTTGGTAAGGGGATGTGCTCCGTTGACATAAGGCCCTGGTTTCTTTTGGGGCTCCCCTTCTGGCGGGGTGCACCTCAACGGGTTCACTTTCTGTTGAACATGCGTCAAGGGAGTCCCCACTCCTTGAACTCCAGTGGGTAGATCTCGAGCTCCTTTCTCGACGAATGGTCGAGGATGAGGTCCTTTGAGTGGGTGGAGGTTGGGGCAACCTCTGATCAAGATGCTAAGTGATTTCGGCAACGATAGAATGTTGGAAATCCCATAGGAAGCTCATCGTTACCGTCATAGGACAATCGTCCTCCATCATAGAAGTTTCTGCCACAGGCAGAGTGGTCGCCTGTTGAGTCTCAGGTGCGAGGGGGGATTTTGACATCCCTTTGTCCTTCGAACGCCGAGTCTCCACGACGACGACATGGGATAGAGTTATTACTGTTGTGCCCAAAAAGCCAATCATGAGATGATTGTATTTTTGCACATTGAGTCCTGATATTTTATTGAGGCAATAATCCAGCAATTTTGTTTGTTGTTTTGTTTCTGCGTAACGTAATAAACATAATTGTAACCCAAGAATAATGATATTCTTAAACATCCCTAGTCTAGTATTATTGTGTAGCGGGTTGCAATAATACATAATGACTAGCATATGTGGAGACTAATATGAGATATGTAGTCTACATATGGGTACAAGTTGGAGAACTTGTGTACTGGACCGACCCACCATGAGAACACTTCATGGATCGTTATATGAGTGTCATAAGTGATTCTCATAGTGATCATGGTATATGTAGTCCTTCGACCTAAGATCATCAAGGTTCCCTACATGTGAGTCACATACTTTGATACTTTCCTTTGTTGCTCATAACTGAGTGAACTTGAAGGAGGTCATTGGGTATGTCACATATCATGCGGAGGGATTTGTATGATCAAGATAGGATTTGTCCCTCCTATGTAACGGGAGTGATATCTTTGGGCCCCTTGATAGAGTGAGACTTAGAAAATGCATGGCCATGCTCCGTTGAGTTGATATATGATATCAATGTCGTCAGTTTAAGTTGGTCTACTCGGTAATCAAGAAACCAAAGATTTGGCTATACGAGAGTGACACATTCCATGTCTCGTGCTTAGTCTTGATATCTTGGACAAAGGGACAATGGCATATATCGGTGATGATCATAAAGGTTTAGTCGATTCACCGACAATTTTGTCACTTGGGTAGCAATGATGTGTTGCTTGACACCGCTCATTGCTTATGATCATAAATGTGATTTATGATGAATGCCAACATGCCAGGAGCCTATTGGGTCGCACACATAGAGCTATTTGGATCATTGGAGTGCATGGGCTAATTATTTGGGTTATGGTTTCACTTTAATTTCGTATTAATAATGGGCCAAGGAGTTGAGCCATTATTAAGCCTGAAATTAAATCCTAATTGGATTAGGGCTTTGAAACCCATTAGGCCCGGAAGTTGAGTCTCACTATAAATACAACTTTTAAGTGAGAAATTCGTAGGTCTCCTTGCCCTAGCCTCCCAAAAGGACAGCCGCACTCTTCTCTTGCAATTACTTGGAGGACGCAAGCTAGCACTGTGAGCGCAAGAGAAACGCATCTGCCGGGACGTGGTGGAAGCGTGGTGAACCCGAGAGGCTCGTGTGGATACCATAGAGGGCCTGAACACGTCAACTGTTCAGGTTTTGTGATTCGACTCTACAGTTGAGTGAGAGATCTCAACCGAGGAGTAGGTATGATATTTTCGAACACCCAGTTTACCCCGTTTCACTTGGATCTTGGAGGGTTTCAGTTAAATTTTGCTGCGCTGTTTGGCTCCCGAAACCCAACAAGAGTTCCCACAGATGGCGCCAATTGATGGCCTGCAGCAGCTTCATCGTGTGTCATTATACTGGCAGCGTAGACTTCTGATGGAGGAGAGCACTTTGGGAGGAGATTCCCCAGTGGAGGGTACCTGAAATACTCGACAAGACGCCAGTTAGGAGGTCCCCGGTGTTTATTCCTGGGGAGGAGCCTCCGACGCCCAAGTCAGTACCTTCAGATAACTGGATTATGTGCTCATTTGTGTATTCAAAGAAAACTTTCTTTGTACCTTGCTGGGATGCTTTCTAGATGTTTATAAAGGAGGCGTACAAAAGCCACTCTCCTCTCGTGGTCGTCCCAGATCACGACACGTGTCCGATGGAATGCGATCCCTGCTTTTCGGGAATGAAGGGACACTTATCTCAGCAAAAGTTGCCTGGTTGGAAGCCCAGTCATTCCGAGAGTGTCGTGTCGAGGTGTCCTTCTGATGGCGTGTCCCAGTGATAACGTGTCAGAATGTACTTGGGGGACAACTTTTTAGGGAGGTGTCAGAGGCTCCTTAAATGTTTTGTTCGTACTCTCCGAGGTTACTCTAACGTTTCGGGGAATACATTCCCCGAGGATGGTTCCTTGGAGGGATACTTTTGTTTCTGAAGAGGGTCTGATCGCTCTGCCGAGGTTGGTCCTACCACTTCCTAAGGAAGCGAATTCCCTACCTTAGGCCAAGGGGATCGTTTGTCCTTCTGACCTCGGCTACCAATTTCCCTCTGCCGAAGTCGGTACTCCGTCAAGTCTGGGAGCTCGGCCAGTGATGGGCACCTCGGCTATCACTTTCCACTTCTAGGATTTCGGCAATGAAGTCTGCCAGTGCCCGGGCTTTTATTGCCCCTCTAGGCTCATATGTGATGCAGTACTCTCCGAGTTTGATGCACCATTTTGATAGTCTTCCCGAATGCTCTACTCTTTTTCATGACGTCGCGTAGAGGCGGGTCACTCCGGACAGTGATAGCGTGTCCTTGGAAGTAGAGTTGCAGCCTTCTGCCTATAAGTACCAAGGCGTAGACGGCTTTTCGGGGCCATGGGTTTCTGACTTTGTTGCCGAGGAGATGGCAACTTTTCTTCGGGTGCAGAACTCCTTCGACGAGGAGGTCTGGGTCATCTTGACCTTGTTTTTCCTGTAGGTCACGTTCCGAGGGGTATGCCTCCCATTGAGGACTCATCTCGTTAATTGCCGCTTCCCCGAACTCCTGTGAGTTGACATGGGATTCTTCTCCCGACGAGGTAGAGATGAGGAGGGCCTTCGGCACAAATTTGGATTCGCCCCTCTTCGGTCTAACTGCTGCGTCATTTCGGCCACAATAGAGCATGGGAACTCGCACAGGAAGGCCATGGTAATAGTTAGAGGATGTTCGTCCTCGAGCAGAGAAGTCTCTGCTGCAGTTGTTCGGTTACTGGTTGATCCTCTGGCGCAGACGGGGACCTCGGAAGTCCGTTGTCCTTAGAACGCCGAGTTTTAACAACGACGACCTGTGTCACACCTCACTCAGGCCCTGGCCTATAAGTTTCTAGTGTAACTCACAAGCCCAACTCAAAATCTAACTCTTTCTAATTCGGCCAAGCGAGCAATGGCAATATTAAGTCTTATTTTCTTAAGTTGAGACGTCTGGGAGGTGGCCCAGGTGGCTTTAAAACAAGTCCGACAATTACTTGCAACAGAGGTAAGGCCGAATACCACTAACTTGCACAACAAGCAAGGTTTTAACTGATTACTTGCATAACAAGCAAGGCAACACTTAATGAGATTTTAAGTGCATAAGGTGTGCATTCAAGTGTGCTATCTATATGACAACCAAGAAGCCACATTATTGGTTTTGACTTTGAAATCACAAGTTAATATGCATGTTCTTCTCGGCCAACGTAGGTATACATGGAGGTTCACAAAAACATGCTCAAGCATAAGTCCATAATCATACTTAAAGGTGCCAAACCTTGGCCCATAGCATTCATCGTATATACACAAGCACAAAACCATCCATAAGTCCATACATAACTTGGCATACAAGTCCAACAAAGCCAACACCAGCCTAGGCATCAAGACTACATATATGTCCACTCAAAAGGTAGTCTACCTAGCATCTATCATGGCTATATGCCATGCACCCATAAGTTGTCCATGCCAAGTTTATATACAAACCGACACCATTAATGGTCAAAAAGGACCTTCAGGATCCCATATAGAAGTACACACTGCAACACCAACCCAATTGCCTGATTCATTGTCATGAATGCAAACACTATGATTAGAGCCAAAGTCCAAGTATCCATAATGCCTTCCTAGTCAGGTTGCCCACACACTACAACCTGCACACTTAATCCATAAGTCTCGGCCATTAAGATATAAGACTTGTAATGAACTAATTTTCAATAGGCCAAGCACACATTGGCACATACCTTGGGAAATAAGCAAGCTAGTACAAAGCACAAGCACAAAGCAAGTTAGCACTACTCAGGCCGTATGTCCTTTCCTGAAACAAATAGGATGGGCAGTGAGTATAAACTCAGAAGGATTCACTTTAATACACAACTCAAATATGAGTCTATTTAGTTAAGCTGAGTATTCACTCAAAGCTTAACCTCCCATTAGCTTAGCTCAACCTGCAAAACAAACACAAAGACAAGAAAAACCAAGCATATACATATACATGATAACTATCCAAGGCACCTAATCCACAATATCATAAATTGGGTTAGCAAGCACAAGGAAAGCACCCAAGCACACAAGAACACACACACACTCCACATATTGCTCTCGGCCAAATAAACCATACATGTACCCATGTGCACTTTGCACACAAAACACCATCAAACATTCCACTCCCACTTAGAGCTCCAAAATGCCAAGCAATTAGGCCACACTTACTAGCATTTCTAGTACATGTACATTAGTTAATTAGCTAATCAACAAGTAAACCGAATGTATTCTCAATAGCCCATCAAGCAACTAAGGTCATTTGGCAAATTTTAACCATCACTTAGCCACTCTAAACACTTGAACCATGGTAATTCACCAAGCATAATCAAGTGTTAGTGAACCCTACCTCAAATGCTTTCGGCCAAGACACCAACTTTAAATGTCCAAGTGTTCTTCACTCAAATAGCCTACCATAACAACAATTAGGCATCAACAACTCTTATTCATGGTTTCATTACCATATATTCCATGAAGAACACTAAATGACTATAATTCATGCTCTCGGCCAAATGCCCATTTCCACACATTGATGTTCCTCATTAAATTAACTCAACATACATCCATCTAGGCATCATTAAACCTTATTCATGGCACATTTACCATGTAATCAAAAGAACATCATGAGTTTACCTCATCCAAGGATTCGGCCAAACACTAACTTCCACACTTTGGTGTTCTTCACTCACAATAGCCTATCACAAGATTAAATAGGCATTAACAAGCATCAATCATGGATTAATTTCCATCTAAACAAAGAAGAACACCAACTCTATCAAATAATCCTTTCGGCCAAGACTAGGTTTCCACATCAACATAACATTTGCTCAATTCACCTAGCTTAACATTGTTTGAGCACTCAATATCCTTGTTCATGGAAGAAATACCATGGATTCAAGGAAAATAACAAGAAATAGCTCAAACCTAGCTTGCTTTGGTTCGGTTCTTCACCAGTTCTCATGAACAAAGCTTGATTCCAAGTGATGTTGTGCCGAAACCAAGTCTCCTAGCTTGTTTCCCTCAATTGCTTCTAAGACTTGCTTGATTTCAAGAAAAATGGTGGAAAGAGTTCATGAGCAAGCTCTCGATCAAGAGAAAGCAAGGAAGCCCGAAAATGAAAACACCCAAATGACTTAGGCATTTCGGGTACAAGACATTGTTTTAGTCTAACCAAAATGTCAATTTCGGCCTTCACTTATTTTGCATGGCTCAATGGAGCCCTCAAGTTCACACGGTCACACATGCACCATTAAAACATAGGTTTTCTTGTCACTTAAGTCCATTCATGGCTTTAAATGCCAAGCATAAGATGAAAGTGCCCTAAAGTCAAATAATCCCATGTGCTAACCGGCCATTGTAACTAGCTTAACTACTAGTTAAACCAACTAAATAATGATATTTTCCATTAGTGGCAAACATGATGTGACATGTTCATCATTGTTGTCTACCACAAACTTTGGCATAGTATTACACTAGTCCACATAAAACTTGCCTGGCCGAAACTTCCACTTCCCATGTTTTGATTTCATTTACACATCACTTAAAATGTGCATTTGAGCTCTCAACTTTAATTTCTGTCATTTTCCACCCTAGTCTCAATTTCTGTGTGCAACTATGCCCTCAAAATTACCAGTCTTGCACATACATCACTGTTGATGGCCATGGGCCTCATCGTTTATAGTCATAGTGACTGGTGGAGAGACTTCTGGGAGGAAGAACGCCTGGAGGATGGATCGCCCAAGGGAGTGTGCCTGAAAGCTCAGAAACAAAGGGTTAGGAGGCCCCCGGAGTGTTTTTCCGGGGGGGGAGCCTCCGACCCCCAAGTCAGTGGTGGCTGAGAAAAAGGCAGAGGAAGTAGCACAAAGGGCTGAAGAGTCTTGCCTGTGATTTTCTCAGAGTCTGGGAGTCAGACCTTTGCCAACCAACCTCCTGCCAAGTATTTATTTCCTGGTATTTATAGGAGTGCCTAGCCCATTCAGATCGTGACACGTGTTCGGTCGGATGTTCCCTGAGTTTCTGGGCATAGGGGACAGATAGCTGGTAGCAGGCTGCCTTGAGCCTTGTGCTGAGATGGGCCATGATGTGATTTTGATGGCGTCAGCGTGCCAGAGCGCCTATTGAGGCGGCTTTATGACGTCTGTGAAAGGACGTGTTAGAGGCTTCCTTAAATGCTTCCTTAAATGCTCCTGCCGTACCCCCGAGGTCCCTGGGCGAGGTCGTCCTTTGGTACGGACAATGCCTCTTCGGGAAACATGCACCCAGTTCGGGGGTTCCCAGCTTCAGGGAGTTCCACCTTCGGGGAGATCATGTTCGGCCCGCAATAGCTGGTGCCCCTTTTCAGAAGGCGATCTGTTTGCAACCTCGGGGGGCTAGTAGTATCCTCAAGTTTCCTGGCGTGCCGGGCTCAGAGCCCTTCGGCTATCTCCCGAGGTGTATGATCTCATCTTCACTCGGGTATCGCCAGTCTCTTCTGGCCATTCGTGTGGCAGGGAGTTCGGCCAGATAGAGGCGATAGCCTTTGGCTATCACATGCCCCCCTTTGGAAAGCCGAAGTGAAGACTTCGGTTTTACATCTCTTTCCGAGGTTGTTCTTGGCAGTCTCTTAGGAAGCTCAACCTGTTCTGAGGATGCACCTTCTGCCCAAAGGGCTGTTCGGCCTTGGCCTGTTCTTTGGTGTCTTCGAGGCGGAGCCTGTGCCGAAGATACACCTCTTGCTCGAAGGTCATGGGCCGTTTGGCCATAGCCTGTCTCTTGGTGTCCTCGAGGTGGCCTGCACTTTGTTTCTGCAGGTCTGATGGCGAAGCGTGTCAATCTGAGTGACGCGTCCCAGCTTTTTAGGGATGTCAGAAGACGTGCTCCCTTTTTCCTAGGGATGTCAGGAGACGTGTCCCCGTTTTGGCGTGGCGGCTAACACGTGGCACTTTGCCATTGGAGGAGAGTTGCATCGGTTACAGAGGGCACGCCTTTTCAGGTGCAGAGGGCAGTTACGGCGACGGTTCGCCTCCAAAGGGTACTTATGATGACGTTTCGGTTACCCACCTCTGGCCTATAAATGGCTCGTTCCATCATAAGTTCCTTTTTCTTTTTCTTCTGCTCTTCTCTCTGCTTTGCCCCTGTTCTTGCACTTTCTTGCTTTCTGTGGCGGAGCTGCCTTAATCAGAGCTTTTTCCAGCCAACTTTCACGACGGCGTCCTCAGACTTTGGCAAATCTTTTAGTGGGTTTTTGTTTTCCAGAGTGTTTTGATCTCTCTGTTCTTTGGAGTTTTTTCTGGAAACTGTTTTTTTTGTCTTTTCCAAACTCGCTTTTATGTCTACAATGCCTATGCCTGAG
Source organism: Aquilaria yunnanensis (assembly GCA_039654915.1). Lineage (NCBI taxonomy): Eukaryota > Viridiplantae > Streptophyta > Magnoliopsida > Malvales > Thymelaeaceae > Aquilaria > Aquilaria yunnanensis. The sequence continues at coordinate 46,292,583 of CM077595.1, forward strand.
AGCTGGCAGCCTATTTTAGCCCATCCTTGTTGCACCACCCCTGCAAAGTTAGAGAGGTGGAAGAAAAAGTTCTTTCTTCCCTCTTAGGCCATTACTAGGCTGCCTCGTTCTAGCCATTATGCTTTTTCAAACCACAGAAATAAGGTTACCATTTTCCGAGCCCAGCTGAAGGCCAGTCTTCGGTATCCTCCCCCGAAGATGGTTTGCGAGTTCTGCCAATTTCATGGCATTGCTGTGAACCAGCTTCCCCCGAACTCGTTCTGCTATTTTAGCGCGTTCCTCTGCATGTGTGGCATGTTCGGGATAGAACCCTATTTTATAATCTTCATGCAGTACTACAAGCTCTCTGTGGTCCCGAAGGGTGGCTTCTATTTCATGCTACCTCGGGGATCCGGGAGCAAAAATTTCATGTTCACCTTCGCCAGTAAGGACAGCTGGCGGGGGTGGCAACAGAAGTTCTTCTTCCTGAAGATGGTTGAGGCCTGGTCGTACGTCCCGACCAAATGGGCTCAGGGAATACTGAATGTGGACGTCATTCATCCGAGGATGCTGCTGACTCCAGAGTTGGCTCCCGTGTTCGCGGATTTCAACGCCCGCATTCAGGCTATCTCTGACTGGACTCCCGAGGTCGCTCCGCGCACCCTTTACCCTTTTCCTATCAACTGGAAGTTGATGACCGAAGAGGTCCTTCGGGAACTAAAGGTGGTGAAGGAGCAAGAGATTGACTTCAAGATGCCAGCTCCTGCCATCGCCGGGAAGGATTCCTGGTTGGTCAAGCTTCTTAAGGAGGAAATTTCTTTTGAAACGCTTGTCGAAAGTGAGTTGTCTTCTACTCCCTTGCTGTTTTTTTCCTCGGACTTACACTGATATTTCTCTTCTTTTTTCAGAGATGGGCGACGGGACTGCCGCCTATTACAAGTCCTTTTTCTCCGGCCAAGTGGAGAAGGGGGAGCAGACAAAGAAGGCAACTTCCCGAAGGAGGAAGTCTGTCGGTGCTGGTCCTTCGGCTAAACGGGCGAAGAAGACTGTTCTTTCCTCCCCTTTGGAAAGTATTGGGGAGGAAAGTGAGGACGCTGAGGCCGCTGTCGCTTCGCTGACCGATCCTTCGGCTGAGGTTCCTGCCGCCACCGACGTCCCTCATACCGACGCCCCTCCCCAAAGTCCTACCCCGTCGCAAGTCCTTCTGGACCCCGTGGTAGAGGCACCTTCTGCTGTGGAGTGGCGCAGGCAGAAGGGTAAGGGCATTTCGACCGAGGAGGCTGAGGACTCCGAGGACGTCGTTGTCGAGGTCCCTCAAGGTTAGTCTTCAGATAAAGTACGGTACAGTTCCTTTGCTTTTCTGGATTTTCTTCTTTGTCTTTAACTTCCTTCTCATTTTTGCCACGTAGGGGAGTTGCTTACCCCTGGATGGGCGACCGAATACGCGAAGGCGCGGGGCCTTCGTGATGCCAAAGTCCCACAAGGGAAGGTTCCTAAAGAGCCTTTCTGGACATTCACGGAGGACATGAACTTGTACTCCGAGGACTGTCCTGAAATGGCAAAGCAAATTTCGAAGGGGGTGCTTACAGAGGCCTCCTTCAAGGCTATTGTGGCGGCCCATCCGGATGATGACACCCTTGCCGCCAAAGTCACTGAGCATGCTGCTCAGGTATGTTCTTCACACCTTTTTCCCTTCAATTTTTCCTAAGTGCCTGGCTCTTACTGACCTTGCGTTCATCTTTTTGCAGCTGCTGGGATACGTTGGCTTTCTCCGAGTTCGGGTGGCCAGGCAGGCGAAGTTCCGAGCTTCGGCCTTAGAGGCCTTAGAGAAGGCGAAGGCCACTCGCTTGGCATTGATCACCGAGAACCAGCAGCTGTCACACGCTGCGAAGGAAGAAGTCGCCGCCCTTCGGGAGGAGTTCCGGAAGGAGAAAGAAGAACTTGAGAAGGATTCCTCCCGGAAGATTGCTGACCTCGGCGAGCAGATAAATGGAATGCTGGCCGCCAACGAGGAGCTCCTAAAGGACAAGTCAGATTCTGACAAGCTCATACTGGCGCTGACAACTGAGAAAAACATCCTTGCAGCCGAGGTCAAGTCCTTGAAGAAGGATCCGAAGGGGAAGAAGCAGATAAAGGCGCTGGAGGAGGAGATCACGGATCTGAAGGACAAGCTTGACGACCTTGATCTTGACAAGAGCAAGTCTGATCAAATGGCCAAGGTCGCTTTTCTGGACGGCTTCTGCCTTGCTCAGCACAAAGTCCTCTAGAGGTTCCCAAATCTAGACCTCTCTTTTCTAGAGGCTCTAAACATTCCTGAGAGACCTCGGTGGGAATGGTCCAAGGTCGAACATTTGAACCTTCCTCCTTCAATTCCAGCGCCGAAGGTGGTGGAAAAGGGTGGGCAAGCAAGTGGCTCTCGGGACGCTGCGAACCCTTAGGCTATTTTAGGGCCCCTTTTCCTTTCCTTCAATTTTGTGTAACTTCTTCGGGCACTTCTTCATTGTAAAGCAGCTTACTCTTTAATGAAGACTTTTTTGGCTAAGTGTTTCTTCAAGTTTCTTTATTTTCATTGCCCCGAACGCATTTGCTCAAGAGACTTCGGAAAACCTGCAATCAAAGAAACTTTATTACCTTCTGTTGGCCGAGCCTATTTGCTCTGGAGGCTTTTTTGAAAGGTCTGTAAAATCTGACTAAGTCTTTTTGTAGGTTTTGCATTTCCATTTTGTCCCGAACACGTTTGCTCGAGGGACTTCAGAAAACACTTAGTCAAAATTTTCCTTCTTTTCCTCCTGTCCCGATCATGTTTGCTCAAGAGACTTAGGAAATCTTTCGAGAGTTTTCTGTTTTCCATTTTTCCGAGCGTGATGGCTCAAGGGACTTCGGAAAACTGTCTCTACGCTTATTTCAGCGAGTACTGCTGGGAGATTTTTCCATCTTTCCTGAGCGTGATGGCTCAAGGGACTTCGGAAAGTCATATCTGCGCTTGTGGTTCCTCCGCTCAACCTTAGGCGTAGAATTTTTTCAAGGCGTCTGAGTGCCAAGTGTTTTTCAATTCTACGCCTTCGGCGTTGCCAAGCTTGTACACGCCTTTTCGTACTTCGGCAAGAACCACATATGGTCCTTCCCAGTTCGTGCGAAGTACTCCGTGGGACGGCCTTCGGGGTGCGAAGTCAGCCTTTCTGAGAACGAGGTGTCCTTTCTTGATTTCTTTCGGCCTGGCCCGTAAGTTTATAGCCGCGGCCACTCTTTGCTGAAAAGCTTTTCTCCTCAGCTCGGCTATTTCTCTATGTTCGCCAATGAGGTCGAGCTTCATTCTTAGGCCGTGGTCGTTTCCACCTTCATCAAATATTTTCACCCGTACTGAAGGTTGAACTATCTCTATTGGGATAATAGCCTCTGTACCGAAGACGAGTGAGAAGGGAGTCTCCCCTGTGGCTCTTCGGGGCATCGTTCGGTAACTCCATAATACGCTTTGGAGTTCTCCTAGCCATTTCCCTTTTGCTTCCCCCAGTCTTTTCTTCAGGCCATCTTTTATGGTCCTGTTAGATACTTCCACCTGTCCGTTGCTTTGGGGGTGAGCTACTGGGGCGAAGTGCATTTTTACTCCGAGGTCGCTGATAAATTCTTGGAATCCTTTGTCTATGAATTGGGATCCATTATCAGCAACTAGTACCCTCGGTATGCCGAATCTGCATACTATGTTCTTCCATACAAACTTTTGCACTTCTTTTGCCGAGATAGTTGCTAATGGCTCTGCCTCGACCCATTTGGAGAAATAGTCTACTGCTACCACGCAGAATTTCATGCCTCCGGGCGCTGAGGGTAGTGGCCCAATAAGGTCTATGCCCCAGAATGCGAAGGGCCAAGGATAGTCAGCCGAGGATACCATTTCCGAGGGTGCCCTCTGGATGTTCGCGTGTTTCTGGCAACTACCACATTTTCGGACGAACTGCCTTGCATCCTTTCTCATGGTAGGCCAGAAGTATCCTTGGCGAAGTATCACTGCCGCAAGGGCATCAGTTCCAATATGTGAACCACACATGCCTTCGTGGACTTCTTCAAGGACCATTTCAGTATCCTCTTCATCCACGCATCTTTGCAGCGGGTTTGCATATCCCTGTCGGTATAATTCTTCACCAATCAGGAAGGATCGGCCTGAGCGTCTTCATAGTTTTGCAGCGTCGCCGCGGTCTTCGGGGAGCACATTTTCTGCGAGGTATCTTTTTATGGGATCTTTCCATCCCTTTCCCGAGGTCGCTATGCTCAGCACTGAGATGCTCGGATGATCTAGCACCTCGGTGTATGTTTTTGACTTCGCCAAGCAATCTGCCTCTGTGTTATTCCGCCGAGGTACATTTTCGATCCGTACGGCGTCAAACTCTTGGATGAGCTTTGCTACCAGCTCGTGGTATTTTTCCAAGATTGGGTCCTTCGCCCCATAATCTCCTACCGTCTGCCGAACTACCAGCTGGGAATCGCTGTGAGCCTTTAAGTTTCTCACACCAATCCTTCTGGCCAAGCGTAATCCCGCAATGAGGGCTTCATACTCTGCTACATTGTTAGTGACGCTGAAGCTGAACTTAATAGCCTTCTTTACCTCTAGGCCTTCGGGTCCTCTGATAACTACTCCAGCTCCCTGGTGTTCGGATCCCGAGGCTCCGTCAACATGTAAGGTCCACTCTGGCGCACCTCCGTTCGGATCCATGTGGCTTTCCTTGGTGGTGGGTACTTCGGCGATAAAGTCTGCCAGTGCTTGAGCTTTTATGGCCTTACGAGGTTCATATATGATTTCGTGTTCGCCAAGCTCTATGCACCATTTGGAGAGCCTTCCCGAATGATCAACGTTCTTCATAACATCCCGTAGCGGTAGACTACTTCGAACAATGATGGGGTGAGCCTGAAAGTATGGCCGCAACCTTCTCCCTACAAGCACCAAGGTGTATATAGCTTTTTGAAGCAGAGGGTACCTGACTTCGGCGCCATGCAGGGATTTGCTGATGTAATAGACTGGCCATTGCTTTGGCCCTTCTTCTTTCACGAGGACCGAGCTTACAGCTTTCTCCGTGACGGCGAGGTACAAAATAAGGGGTTCTCCCTCCCGAGGTTGTCGCAGAGTCGGCAGCTAGCCAAGTAGACTTTGAGTTCTTCCCAGGCCTTTTGGCAATTCATTCCTTCCGAGGTCACCTTCCATTTTTGCTGCCTTTGTGAGGACTTTGAAGAAAGGTCGGCACCTATCTCCGTACCTGGAAATGAATCTGCTCAGGGAGGTTATTCTTCCGGTGAGCCTCTGCACATCTTTGACTGTGGCAGGAGTTCAGAACTCAAGCATCGCCTTGATCTTCTTGGGGTTAGCGTCAATGCCTCTTTCGGATACCATGTACCCAAGGAATTTTCTCGAGGTTACCCCGAAGATGCACTTTTCAGGATTGAGCCGAATGCCGAAGGCTCTGAGCTTTTGGAAGGTTTCCTCTAGATCTGCAACGTGATAGCTAGGCATCTTGCTCTTGACTATCATATCATCAACATACACCTCCATGTTTCTCCCCATTTGGTCTTTAAAGACCTTGTTCATCAACCTTTGGTACGTGGCTCCTGCATTTTTTAGCCCGAAGGGCATCCTAACATAGCAGTATGTTCCTCCCTCGGTGATGAAGGCGGTTTTTTCTTCATCTTCGGGGTCCATCCTTATTTGATGGTAGCCACTGAAGGCGTCTAGGAAACTTAGGAGCCCACATTCGGCAGTTGAATCTACCAGTTGATCTATTGGCGGCAGAGGGTATGAGTCTTTTGGGCAAGCATCGTTCAAGTTTCTGAAGTCGATGCACATCCAGAGTTTGCTGCTGCCTTCTTTTGTGGCAATGACCACGTTGCTTAACCATTCGGGGTACTTCACCTCCCTGATGACTTTGGCGTCTAACAGACGCTGGACCTCGGTTTTGACAAAGTTGCTCTTGTGGGCTGAGATGCTTCGTTTCTTTTGCCGGACAGGTTTTGCTTTCAAGCTTACTTTGAGGCTATGCTGCATTATGCCAGAGTTTACTCCTGGCATATCTTTCGGCGAGTAGGCAAACAGATCTTTACTTTTCAGCAGAAAAGATACAAGGTTTTCTTTCTCACCTTCGGCCAAGCTCTTCCCTATTCGGGTAGATTGTCCTGGGATAAGTTCTACTGTTTCCATTTCTGCTTTTGTGAGATCTTCTTCTTTGCCTTTTTCTGGCGCCTTTGCCTCCATTGTTTGTGCGAAGTTGCTCGCCGGGGCCTTTCGTGCATTCACAAACACCTTTCTTACCTCAGCCTGGTCTATGAAGATCTCAGCATCTCCATCCTTGGTGGCGAATGTGACAGTCAAGTACTTCACATCAGGGCGAATGTGCAGGTTTCCCTATGTCTGCCTTCCAAGGATGGCGTTGTACGAGGACGGGATGTCCATGACGATGAACCTCGCCATTGTGGAAGCGTACAACTCAGCTGCTCCATCTACCGAAGTCCCTCTCATCATCAGTGGGAGGTCGATCCATCCGAGAACGGGCAGTTCGGATGGTCCCACCCCGAAGGTTGGTGAGGTGACTGGCTTAAGCTCGCTGCTGGAAATGCCCAATCTTGGCAGTAAGTGCGAGAATAGGACGTCCGCATTTGATCCATCATCAAGTAGCACCCTTTTGACGTCCCAGTTCCCTATCCTCGCCATGATCAGCAGCGGATCGTCGTGGGGAAAAACGATGGTGGAACCGTCTTTGCGGGCCAGCTTCTTTGCTGGATTTTGATATTCCATGACTGCAATTTCTCTGGCCTTCCGCTTTCTTTCCGAGGATGGGAGCCCCGTGGTGATTGTTTGGATAACCCCTGTCGGAGGTGGAGGGCGCCTTTTTGGACTTCGGTTTCTCCGCCTGTCGGAGTCATAGTCCTCATCTTCGGCCCTTTCTTCCTCCATTTTTCTGCCTTTCGGGGATGGCATCCGCAAGTATTTCCGAAGTTGGCCCTGCTTTATCAGCGACTCTATGTACTTCTTCAGCTGGAAGCAGTCTTCGGTGTCATGACCGTGGTCGCGATGAAACTGGCAGAACTTCTTGGCATTCTTCTTATTATCGGCGGTCATGGCCCTTGGTCGTCGAATCTGCGTCCCTTGCCTTTCCAGCGCCATGAGGATGTTGGTCTGTGTGGTGCTTAGTGGCGTGAAACTTTGAGGTTTCCTTCCACGCATCCTCCGAGGTCGTCCTGCCTGTTCGGTCGGATGCCGAGCTTGTTGATTGGACCCTTCGGCGCGGTGGTGATCAGACTTCGGCCCAGCCATTCTTAGTTCCTCGGCGGTCATGTGCTGTTCTGCCCTTCAGTAAAATTCTCCGAGGGTCTCCGGAGGGTCCTTTGAGAACTCGTAGAACAACTGTGAGTCTCGCTGAAGGCCCCGTGTCATAGCGAGAATACGGATTTCGGGCCGGAAGTCTGGGACGCTCAGTGCTTCCCTGTTGAACCTTTCGACATAGTCCCGGATGGTCTCTCCGTTTCTCTGCTCTATGTCGAACATCTGAACAGGCATATTCGCCGTTGGCCTGCTCCCAATGAATTACTGTGTGAAGGCCGTGGACAACTCCTGGAACTCAGTGATGGTCCCTGAAGGCAATGAATTGTACCATGCAGTTGCTGGCCCTGTGAGGGTGACTTCAAAGCACTTGCACATAGTAGTGTCGTCAGCACCATGCATTATCATGCTGCGTCTGTACTTCGTCAGATGGGCCTGTGGATCAGTACGGTCATCATAAATCTCCCACCGAGGTACTCTGAAGTCACCTGGCATGGCTGCCTCGGCCACGGTCCGGGTGAACGGGGACCCATCTTCGCATGAGGCTCCCGTGAGCCTATCCCAAACGGGTTTTCTGGCCATTTGTTTCTCCACCCTGTCTAGCCGTGCTAATATCCTTTCCATAAGCATGGTGGCACTAGGCCCTTCTTCAGGGAAGGGAGATCGTCGGCGACTCTTCGGGGAGCGAGTTCGGCGCAGAGGGGATACGGACCTCACTTCAGGCGACGAACTCCTTCGTCGTGAGACTTTCGGTCGTTTGGACCCAGTTTTTCCCACAGGCCGTTTCCCAAGGGGTATATTTTCTGTGGAGGATTCTTCGCACTGGTCTCCGCTTCCTGAACTATGATGAGTAGACTTGGGGCTTCTCTTCCGAGGGCGTGCTGGTGAGGGAGGCCTCTGGGCTTGGGTTTGCTGTGGCCATCTTCGGTCGATCTGCTGTGTCATTTAAGACACGACCGAACGTTGAAAGTCCCTCAGGAAGCTCATAGTGATTACTAGAGGGCAATCTTCCTCGGACGCAGAAGTCCCTAGGAGTGTTTGCTCAGCAGCAGGTTGTGTCTCAGGCGCAGATGGGGACCTTGGGAGTCCCTTATCCTTAGAACGCCGAGTTTCAACGACGGCGATCTCAGAGCGGGTTCCCACAGACGGCGCCAAATGATGGCCTGGGGCCTCATCGTTTATAGTCATAGTGAATGGTGGAGAGACTTCTGGGAGGAAGAACGCCTGGAGGATGGATCACCCAAGGGAGTGTGCCTGAAAGCTCAGAAACAAAGGGTAAGGAGGCCCCCGGAGTGTTTTTCCGGGGAGGGAGCCTCCGATGCCCAAGTCAGTGGTGGCTGAGAAAAAGGCAGAGGAAGTAGCACAAAGGGCTGAAGAGTCTTGCCTGTGATTTTGTCAGAGTCTAGGAGTCAGACCTTTTGCCAACCAACCTCCTGCCAAGTATTTATTTCCTGGTATTTATAGGAGTGCCTAGCCCGTTCAGATCGTGACACATGTTCGGTCGGATGTTCCCTGAGTTTCTGGGCATAGGGGACAGATAGCTGGTAGCAGGTTGCCTTGAACCTTGTGCTGAGATGGGCCATGATGTGATTTTGATGGCGTCAGCGTGCCAAAGCGCCTATTGAGGCAGCTTTATGACGTCTGTGAAAGGACGTGTCAGAGGCTTCCTTAAATGCTCCTGCCGTACTCCCGAGGTCCCCGGGCGAGGTCGTCCTTTGGTACGGACAACGCCTCTTCGGGAAACACGCACCCAGTTTGGGGGTTCCCAGCTTCAGGGAGTTCCGCCTTCGGGGAGATCATGTTCGGCCCGCAATAGCTGGTGCCTCTTTTCCGAAGGCGATCTGTTTGCAACCTCGGGGGGCTAGTAGTATCCTCAAGTTTCCTGGCGTGCCGGGCTCGGAGCTCTTCGGCTATCTCCCGAGGTGTATGATCTCATCTTCACTCGGGTATCGCCAGTCTCTTCTGGCCATTCTTGTGGCAGGGAGTTCGGCCAGATAAAGGCGATAGCCTTTGGCTATCAACTGTATCAGTAGTCTTAGCTCTTTCTCACCATTTTCTTTGTTTCTTGGCCTAAGCCAAGCACTTAGGAGGTGAGCCTAACAACCTGGGAGTAGTTCCCACAGACGGCGCCAAATGATGGTGATCAGCATCATCTCCACTGTGTGTCATGGTAAATGCGGTAGGGACTTCAGGAGGTGCGGGCGAGTCCCGACAGAAGGTGGTCTGTGGGGATCACCTGTGATGGCTGGTAGCATCTTCATGTTACGGGCAAGGTGAGTTCGAAAAGGACTTCTAGTATGGGAGAGAGCCCGAAACGAGGGTTCCTCAAAAGGAGCTGCCTGAAACACTCAGAAAACAGGGGTCAGGAGGTCCCCGGAGTCTTTTTCCGGCCAGGAGCATCCGACGCCCAAGTCAGTGCTTAGAGAGGTGGAGAGGTAGTAGTAAGCACAAGAAACTCTTGCCTGCTATGTTTTTCTAGGAAACCTCTCCCCCCTTTTCTTCTTTCGAGAGGATTCAGGGTGCCCTGATGTGTAGAGGGGGTGGGCCCTTCGGAATGAGACATGTGTATGGACGGATGTCATCCATACTTCTGGGCATGGGGGCCCCTAGCCGCCTGCAGGCTCCTCGGGCGACGAACTGCGACAAGGGTAGCCCTACATGACAGGATGTGGGCAGTGGCGGCGTGTTAGAGTGCATATGAGGGCGTCGTCCAGGGTATGCAGGCGAAAATGTCAGAGACTCCTTGATGGCTCCTGTCGTACCTCTAAGGTCCCTTTGGTTGATGTCCCCCTTCAGAGTGAGAGGCCTTTTCCAGGAGTCAGACTGGTACTTCAGGGTGCTCCCTGGCTCTGAAGTTTGTTCGGTCGTCCTTCTAAGGGAGGCGACATGCTAGTTTCCCGAGGTTCCTATTGGCGGGCTACCGAGGTTGTGTACCTTTAGTGTCTGACTCCCTTCTTTCTGGGGTCCTTAGGTGACCAGGGCGATAGCACTTCGGCTATCAGTTACCAACTGTGGCAACTAGTCACGGAAGGCATACTGGCTGAAATTTTCCAATTTTGCTAGAGAGGTCGGGGAACACCTAAAGGGTTTCTTAGGGTAGCTTGGGGTCTAAGTATTCTAGGGGTACTGTAAGACTTTGAAAAGTCCTTTGAGACCTAAGAATTTTCTTGAGTTTTGTAAAGTTTTATAATTACTTCTACCATAAGCAAGAAATGTAGCTTACATTGGATCACAACTAGGTATCACTAACTTGGGTGAAAGGTTTAGAAGCCTTGGTGGCCTAGCCATGCTATTAGCCATAAGGTTGCAAGGTGGAACCATAGTGCACCTAGTCTACAAGCTCTTTATGGCCTAGTTTACAATAGTGCCACAATAAAGCCCCTGTACAGTGTAAATGGGAGAGGTTCAACGACTGATTAATAACTAGTTAGGCTGGCAAGCTAAGCTTGCTAGAGGACGAGGCTATGCCTTGTAGTTCAAGGACCAAGATGCGGGGAGGTCCCAAGATACCTAGGTATATGCATATATTCAAACCTCAGGTTGTATAAGCTCATAGCTGGTTACATATGTTCTCATATGTAGAGTCCTTAGTAACTTTTCTTGCAAATAAAGTGAAGACCCTTACTAAGAATGTTTAAATTCTCACTACCGAGTTATGTTGTGTAGATTCTAAAGTTGTTGGCCCAGGTAACTGCATAGGGTTATTGTGGTAGTTTACTTTTATTGCAGATATTTCACTTGAGAATCTTTATGATTCTAGTCTACTTAGGTTACTTCTTGGTTAAGTCACAGTGCTAACTGTAGTCTTCCCTTGGCTGTAGAGCTTGGTAGCACATGGACAGGGGCTTTTGTGACTTGCCACTGTGACTCGCATCCAAGGTGGGAGTTAGTTCAAGAAGATTTCAGTTCAGGCTTCTATACATAGTACTCCTAGTTGCCTTTATTGTCTATGCTTTGAGGAGTCCTAGACTCTAGGGTTGTTTTTGGGTGAGGGCATTAGTCTACTTTATGTACGAATGCTTCCACACAGTTGTTATGTCTTGTAAACCTACATAAATGTTGATTTTGTATGCTTTGGCTATTTGAACTTATTTTCCATGGAAATTTTTTGGCCAAGTCAATGTTTTATGGATTTTGTTAATCCAAGTCAAAGCATAAAGAGCATACATTTTACATATTCTAGGTTAATCAACTAGTATCATCAAGTTTTAATTCGTGCACATATACAGCTAGCCAATTGCAACCAACGTGAGACCAGCTCTTATAGGCTTCTTGGGCTAAGGCCAAGGACGGCCATCTCAGTTTTTGGTATCAGAGCTTAAAGCTCAGTTAATAGATATTGGAGACTAAGGCTGAGTTCTAGTTTTGGGAAGTCCATGTGCTAGAATAGTTAGTGCTGACCAACATCTATGCAATGTCACTAGCTTTGGTTGCAGGTTGCTATGGTTGACACTAGGTCAGGAGCTTCGAGAGGAGCTAGAGAACCTGGTGAAGGTTCAAGTGACCCAGTTGTGGCAAGGTTGGATGAGATATCCAGGGTGCTTCAGGGGTTAACTCAAATTATGGCCCAAGTGGTGTAGGGTATAAATACCATCATGTCTGAGTTGTTTCAAGATCATGAGGACAAAGAAGTTGTCCAAGAGGAAAATGATCTATACCAAGATCAGGAGAGGCATGCTGAGTAGCAGCAAGTACCTAGGGGTCATGAATAGAGAAATCATGCTCATCACGGCTTACAGAAAAATGCATGGCTTAATATTTCCTTCCACTAATATAGTGTCACTAATAATGCCTGAAAGAACTTTCAAAACGGCCCTTAATCTTTGTTTTCAGCCATTAGTTCTTAAGCCATTTTAAATTTTGCAATTCAACTCGATAGTTGTCTGTTTTGCATTTACACCTTTATTCACATTTTCATTTGAGTCCCTCATGTTTTTAAAGTATTTTTCCTACATTTTTGGCCTAGGCCAAGCACTGAGGGATGGTCCTAACAATTCCAGTACAAGGATGGAATATAACACCATGGAGAATATCTCTATGTACCAAATGTGGAAGGACTTAGGCAGCAAGTCCTACAGAAGGCACATAGTAGTACTTTGTGATGCCCGCTGGCATCCTCGTTGTGTGACATGGTGGTGTGGAGCAGGGACTTCCGACATGAAGATGTCTGAATGAGAGACTCCCAACGCGAGGATGGCTGCAAGATTTAGAAAAATGAGGGTCAGAGACTCCCCGGAATATGTTTCCGGGGGAAGAGCCTCCAACACCCAAGTAGTAAGAGTAGAATAAGTAAGGAGCGTAATTGAAGAGTAGAGAGTTGGGAGAGTCTCGTGTGTCCTCTTACCAAGGTCTTCCTAAGTATTTATAGGAGGGCATAAGGAGGAGGCCGTTTGACACAGCCTGTTGAGATTACAACATGTGTTCGGCCAGATTTGGTCCGTACCTCTATAGACAAGTACCCCCAGCTAGGCCTAGCCTATCCTAGCTAGGGGCATTGGCGAGGTTACTGCAACATGGGCGTCTGTGTTAGTGGTGTCTGTGTCAGAGGTTCATTAACCATTTTTGTCATATCTTCTCAAGACCCCTTTGGTGTACCGGGATCCCTCGGAATAGGAGGCCCCCTTCAGGCTGACATTACCACAAAGGGCTGTTAGGAGAGGCCCCTCGACAGAGTAGAGAACGTTCGGTGGTTGCTCTCAATTTCCAAGGATGGGGATATGCTTTCCCAAACTCTATAGGTTCACCATTCAAAGGTGGTAGTACGCTCCCTTTCCGAGGTCAGCTCCGTTATTTACCGAGGATTGTGGCGGGCCACCGAGGTCATGCTCGGCTCACCGAGGGTTGATTTTGGCGAGGTGATCTGGAGATCTCAGGGACCTCGACCCTTCAGTTATAGGGCATTTTTCTTTTTCGAGGATAGTAAGGGTCCCCTCTTTCCTGAGGTCACTCATGTTCTCCGAGGGTGGTGCTTCTCAGATCAATTTGGAAACTCTCCAAGGGTAACAGCCTTTTGGCTAGCATATGCCCCCTCAAAAAGTTGAAGTTTTAGCTTCGGTAAGTTGAACTTTTGGAAGCATATTGTGGAGCCCTTTGCAGGAGGTGACAGCTGTCTCAGTCAGCATGACTGAGCTTTCAATCGGGGGCGCCGTCCTCTGAAAAGGGAGATTCATCAGCTTGGGATGTCTCTTTTCGCTGAGGTTATTACTTTAGTCCAAAGTGCACCTACCACTTCTGAGTTGCCCATCAGTGAATCGTCATATATTCGGATCAGAGAGACGCGCCACTTCGGATAAGCTAGCATAGGTCTGCTAGCTGTCAGAAGCGTGCCCTCGTTTCCCACAATGATTGACACGTGTCAGCCAGTGAGTGGTAAACAATTGAGTTGGTTACAATAATTGCGTCTCTTCACCTTCGAGGAGTAATTATGGTGACCCTTCTTCTTCAGTTTTTTCCACACTTCTCTTCCTTTGCTCTCTTTTGCTCTCTAGTTCCCTCATTCTTTTCCGGTGGTGATGCTAGCGGTGGAGCGATTTTTGGCAATACCTGTGATGTTTTGTGAAGTCCTTTCCTTTTTTCCGAACTAGGTTGGTCTTCCTTCTGAAGTCATTCTTTGGTATATTTTTTGTCTCCCCATTCTTTTTTCACCTTCCCGAGGTTAGATTTCTTTTTGCCGAACATGTCTACTCCAATTTCACTTATGTCTGATCAAACTATTCTAGAGAGTTAGCTTCCCCTTAACTCTCATCTAAGTTGTACTACTTTGGAGAAGCTAGAAAAGTGGACAACTAAATTCTTTCTTCCTTCTTACGCCGTTACCAGGCTAACCTCGTCCCAGTCTGTTTAGTTACATGAATAACTCGTATGATATTACCGTCTTTTGGGCCCAAATGAAGGCCGGACTTCGGTTTCCTCTGCCGAAGATGATTTGCGAGTTCTGCCAATTCCATGGAATAGCCGTGAATCAGCTCCCTCAAAACTCTTATTCTTACTTCAACGCCTTCCTCTGCATGTGTGGGGTCTCCAAGATAGAGCCACACTTTATCTTCTTCATGCAATACTACAAACTCCATCCCGTCCCGAAGGGTGGGTTCTACTTCTTGCTTCCTCAGGGATCTGGGAGCAAGAAGTACACGTTCACCTTTGGCATGAAGGACAGCTGACGAGGGTGGCAGAAGAAATTCTTCTTCTTAAATGTCAATGAGCAGTGGCAGCATGTGCCAATGAAGTGGGCTTGGGGGACTTTAGACATAGACGTAATTGACCTTAGGAAGCTGCTGACTTCGGACCTTGAAGCCAAATTCCATGTATTTGACAGCCGTATTCGGGATGTTGCGGACTGGGATCCCGAGGTCCCTCCGCGTTCCCCTTATCCCTTTCCCATTAAATGGAACCTAATGATCGAAGAGGTCCTTCAGGAATTGGGGGTAATAAATGAACATGTCACCGATGAGAGCATGCCAAAGCCCCTTTTTTATGGCCAGAAGGGGAGGTTGGTGATCCTTCTTCGGGGGGGAACTCACCTATGCGGCTCTTGTAGAGAGTAAGCCTTTTTCCAGATTTTTTCACATATTTCCTTTTGTACTTACACTGATGTTCTTTCTTTTGCAGAGATGGGTGACAATTCCGCTAATTTTTACAAGTCCCTCTTGTCACACCTCATTCAGGCCCTGGCCTATCATTTACTAATTTAACTCCCAAACCCAATATTTAATCTCAAAGTGTTTGGTTCGGCCAAGCAAGTAATGGCAACTTTTAAGTCTTATTTTCTTAAGTTAAGAGGCCTGGGAGGTGGCCCAGGTGGCTTTAACAAGACCCATTAACAACTTGTAGCAAGGTCAAGGCCTAAAACCCCTAACTTGCACAACAAGCAAGGTTTCCATTAATAACTTGCATAACAAGCATGGCAACACTTAAATGCAATTTAAGTGCATACATGGTGTGCATCAACTGTACTAACTATATGGAAACCAAGAAGCCCACAAGGTTAGTTTAGATTTCTGAAAACAACAAGTAAAAATGCATGATGCTCTCGGCCTATTAATGTACATGCCATTATGCACCACAGTTCCACATAACTAGGTCCATAACCATTCACATAAAAGTGGCAACTTTGGCCCATAATATCCAGCATACATAGGCAAGCATAATGCCATCCATAAGTCCATATATAACTTGGCATCCAAAATCCACAAAACATCCACAAACTAGGTATCCAAGACTACATATATGTACAAATCAAAATGGTAGTCTACCTAGAATCTACCATGGCTATAAATGCCAAGCATCCATAAGTTGTTCATGCCAAGTTACATACAACCCGAGACCATACTCCTAATGGTCAAACAAAACCTTGAGAATCCCATACAGAAGTACACACTGCAACACCAAACCTATGGCCATATTCATGGTCATAAAGGTGAATACCACAATCAGAGCTAAAGTCCAAGTATCCATGCTCTCCTAGACAGTTCCCACTCTACAGCCTGCAAACTTAAAACATAAGTCTCGGCCAACCATAGTTAAATAAGACTTGTAATGAAACCAAAATGCTACGCCAAGCACACATTGGCACATACCTTGGTAACTAAGCAAATAAACACTAAGCACACACACAAGGCAGCTTAGCACTACTCAGGCCGAATATCCTTACCTGAAAAATAAAGGATGGGCAGTGAGCATATAACTCAGTAGGATTCACTTAAAACATATACAACTCATATTGAGTCTATTTAGTTAAGCTGAGTAATCACTCAAAGCTTAACCTCCCATTAGTTAGCTCAACCTGCAAAACAAACACCAAGACAAGAAAAACAGGCATATACATATACAAGACTGATAAATAAGTCAAATATTTCATAAGTGGGGTTAGCATGCACAAGGAAACACCAAAGCACACAAGTACACACACACACTCCACAATGTTGCTCTCGGCCATATAAGCCATACATGTACCCATGTGCATTTCTTGCACACGAACTTACCAATACACCATTTCCATTTGGAGCTCCCAAAATACCAAGCAAATAGGCCACATTTACTTGCATTTCTAGTACATGTACCATAGTTAATTAGCTAATCAACAAAACATACAAGTATAAGCATTAAGCCCATCAAGCAACTAAGGTCATATGGCACATTTAACCATCACTTAGCCACTCTAGACACTTGAATCATGGTGTACATTACCAAGCAAAGTCAAGTGCCAGTGAACCCTACCTCAATAGCTCTCGGTCTCAAGCCAACTTCAAATGTCCAAGTGCCCTTCAACCACAATGCCTACCATAACAATACATAGGCATTAACAACACAAACCCATGGATCAACTACCATGATTTCTATGAAGGACACTACACTGCACACATTTAAGCTCTCGGCCAAAAGGCCCAATATATCCATACATGTGCTGCCCATCATTCTAACATACCACATGATATTCTAATCATCAATGAGCATCATCCATGGCATTATTGCCAAGTAACCAAGTGAAATGCACCATTTCACTCTAAATCAAGCTTTCGGCCAAAGTGCCCAATTCCACATAGTTGCACTACTCAACATTCCATTTCACCATATGAGCAACTAAACATGCAGTAAGCTTACTCATGGCACAAATACCATGTAACCAAGCAAAACACATATAAATACCTTAACCCATGTTCTCGGCCACATTGCCCAACTATACATACTAATGTCCTTCATCACTCTAACTCCACACATATGCATCAAACATCAATGACTATTGTTTCATGGCACCATTACCATGTATTCAAGCAATGGGCACTAATCTATGCCACTTCAAGCCCTCGGCCTTAAAGCTAAACTTCACATTACAATGTTCCTCATCCATTCAATCCAACATATGATCATCAAAGCATTATTAATCAATGTCCACGGCACTAATACCATGCAATTCAACAAGGAACACACCATTACCTCAAAGTGTAGCTTTCGGCCAAACTTCCACTTGTTCAACTTGATGTTCTTTGCTCAAGTTTCGCCTAGCACAAGTATAATTAGGCAACAACACACTTAGTCACGGATTAATTTCCATGGAAATCAAGAAGAACTCCAAGATAAATCTTCCAACACATTCGGCCAACAACAACTTCTTAAACCGACATCAAGCTTGTTCAATTAACCCAATCCAATACTAATTTAGCACTTTAATCCCTTGTTCATGGAAGAAAATACCATGTATTGAAGGAACATGAGCATTACCTCAAACCCTAGCTCATTAGCTTTCAGCCTTCTTGAAATTTCATGAACTAAAGCTTGATTCCAAGTGAGCTTATGCCGAAACAAGCCTTCCAAGCTTGAACCCTTCAAGTGTCTTCAAGATTCTTGAATTTCAAAGCCAATTTGTGAAAGAACTCAAGAGCAACTCTCGGTTAAGCTATGAACAAAGCAAGCCTGAAATGAAACAAATAGGCTTTGACTAGTTTCGGCCGAATTAACTTGGGTTTTAGTTAGCTAAATGCTAACTTTTGCCTTCTACTTCTTTGCATGTAGCAATACGGCCCTCAAATCCATATAAGTACAATGCCGCCCTTAAAGCTTGTGTTCAAATGTCAATCAAGTCATTTCTTGGCCCATTATGCCAAGCACAAGGTAACACAAGTACCAAGGCCACAAAATCTCCCTTGTAAAACTGGCCATGTAACTAAATAAGGACTAGTTAGCTTAACTAGTAACTAGTGAATAGTCCACTAGTGGTAGACAAGATTTTGACTAGTAATCATTGTTGTCTCCCACAAATGGTCTAGTCTTGCACTAGCCGTCATAGAATTTTGCATGGCCAACAATGCCATCCTTAAGTTTGTAGTTTCAATTGTACCACTTAACTTAGTGCACAATTTAGTCCCCTTTCTCTATTTTCTGTCAGCTTTCCCATAGTACATTTTCTATGTGCAATTAAGTCCTGAAAGTCTCCAGTTTTGCACATAAGTCACTGTACTAGTCTCCATGGCTCCTCTTACTTCCCCTTTCTGTTTTTCATTAATTTCCTTGGTATTCCTTGGCCTAAGCCAAGCACTTAGGAGGTGTCTAACACCTCTTCCTCGGCCAAGCCGAGGAAGCGGAGCAAAAAAAGAAGAAAGCTCGCTCAGAAAAGGAAGAAAGGGCTCGAGGGACCATCTTCGGCCTTGAGGTCCAAGAAGACCAAGTAGGACTCTCTTCCTCCTGACCCCGAAGATGACATGAGGGTGCGGGACCAACCCTCTGTTCGTGTCGACCCACCCTCAGAGCCAGCCGTTTGTTCCACTCCCTTAAGCTCTGATGCTGCGGTAGAGACCCTCGGGACCTTGGTTATGGGGCTTTCTGTCACACCTCACTCAGGCCCTGGCCTATAAGTTTCTAGTGTAACTCACAAGCCCAACTCTAAACCTAATTCTTTCTAATTCGGCCAAGCAAACAATGGCAATATTAAGTCTTATTTTCTTAAGTTGAGAGGCCTAGGAGGTGGCCCAGGTGGCTTTAAAACAAGTCCAACAATTTACTTGCAGCAGAGGCAAGGCCCAATACCACTAACTTGCACAACAAGCAAGGTTTTAACTGATTACTTGCATAACAAGCAAGGTAACACTTAATGAGATTTTAAGTGCATAAGGTGTGCATTCAAGTGTGCTATCTATATGACAACCAAGAAGCCACATTATTGGTTTTGACTTTGAAATTACAAATTAATATGCATGTGTTCTTTTCGGCCAACATAGGTACACAAGGAGGTTCAAATAAACATACTCAAGCATAAGTCCATGATCATACTTAAAGGTGCCAAACATTGGCCCATAACATTCAACATCCATATACAAGCACAAAACCAACCATAAGTCCATACATAACTTGGCATTCAATTCCAACAAAACCATCACCAATCTAGGCAACCAAGACTACATATATGCACACTCCAAAAAGGGTAGTCTACCTAGCACCTAACATGGCTACATGCCATCAGTCCATAAGTTGTCCATGCCAAGTTAAATACAGACCGAGACCATTAATGGTCAAAAAGGACCTTCAGGATCCCATATTGAAGTACACACTACAACACCAACCCAATTGCCTGATTCATTGTCATGAATGCAAACACTATGATAAGAGCCAAAGTCCAAGTATCCATAATGCCTTCCTAGTCAGGTTCCCCACACACAACAGCCTGCAAACTTAATCCATAAGTCTCGGCCATTAAGAGATAAGACTTGTAATGAACTAATTTCAATAGGCCAAGCACACTTTGGCACATACCTTGGGAAATAAGCAAGCTAGAACAAAGCACAAGCACAAAGCAAGTAAGCACTACTCAGGCCGTATGTCCTTTCCTGAAACAAATAGGATGGGCAGTGAGTATAAACTCAGTAGGATTCACTTTAATACACAACTCAAATATGAGTCTATTTAGTTAAGCTGAGTATTCACTCAAAGCTTAACCTCCCATTAGCTTAGCTCAACCTGCAAAACAAACACAAAGACAAGAAAAACCAAGCATATACATATACATGATAACTATCCATGGCACCTAATCCACAATATCATAAATTGGGTTAGCAAGCACAAGGAAAGCACCCAAGCACACAAGAACACACACACACTCCACATATTATTCTCGGGCAAATAAACCATACATGTACCGATGTGCACTTTGCACACAAAACACCATCAAACATTCCACTTCCACTTAGAGCTCCAAAATGTGAAGCAATTAGGCCACGCTTGCTAGCATTTCTAGTACATGTACATTAGTTAATTAGCTAATCAACAAGTAGACCGAATGTATTCTCAATAGCCCATCAAGCAACTAAGGTCATTTGGCAAATTTTAACCATCACTTAGCCACTCTAAACACTTGAACCATGGTAATTCACCAAGCATAATCAAGTGTTAGTGAACCCTACCTCAAATGCTTTCGGCCACAAGCCAAACTTCCAATGCCCAAGTGTTCTTCAATCAAGTTGCCTACCATAACAACAAATAGGCATCAATAACACTTACTCATGGACTAAATACCATGTACTCAAAGAAGAACACCAAGACACACCAGTTCAAGCTCTCGGCCAACATGCCCACTCCCATCCAATAATGTTCTTCACCAATTTAGTCCAACAAATAATCATCTAATCATCAATAAACCTTGTTCATGGAACCAATACCATGTAATCAATTAAAGAACATGGAATTACCTCAATTTGTACCTTTCGGCCAAACACTCACTTGCTCACCTTGATGTTCCTCACTCAAACTTGCCTAGCATAAGATCAAATAGGCATTAATACACCTTAATCATGGATTAATTTCCATGGAAACAAAGAATAACATCAAGCCAAGTCACCCATCATTTTCGGCCAACAACAAACTTTCAAGCCAACACAAAGCTTGCTCAATTAGCTTAGTACAACCTCAATTGAACACTTAAGCTCCTTGTTCATGGAAGAATTACCATGGAATAAAGGAAACACGAAAATACCTTGGAACCCTAGCTTGATTTGGCTCGGGCCTTCATCAAAACTCAAGAACAAAGCTTGATTCCAAGTAGCTTTGTGCCGAAACTTGCTTCCAAGCCTGAATCCTTCAAATGCCCTCAAGATTCTTTGAATTCAAGACCAAGTGTGGATGAACTCTCATGGGAGAACTCTCGGCCAAAACAAGAGCAAGGTAACCCCAAAATGAACAATTGGCCTTGACTTAGTTTCGGCCGAAAGACACATGTGAATTAGTTAGCAAATATGCTAACTTTTGTCTTCCATTTCTTTGCATGAAACAATGTCGCCCTTAACTTCACATGATCACAAGGCCGCCACTAAAACATATGTCTAACTTGTCCTTTAAGTCACTTCATGGCCTATAATGCCATGCGCACAACAAACACAAGTACCAAAGTACCAAAATCCCCATGTATAACCGGCCATATAACTAGAATTAGTTATAGTTAACGAACTAGAATAATAATAGTTTATACTTTAGTGGAAGACAAGACTTGACTAGTAATCATTGTTGTCCACCAATTTAGGTCTAGTCTTGCACTAGTCCTCATAAAAACTTGCATGGCCGAAATTACCATCTTTAAGTTTGTAGGTTTAATTGTACCACTCATTTAAGTGTACAATTTGATCCCCTTTCTCTATTTTCTGTCAGCTTTTCCATAGTGTAGTTTCTATGTGCAGTTAAGTCCTGAAAGTTCCCAATTTTGTGCATAGATCACTGTACCAGTTCCCATAGTCCCTTATCATTCTTCCTGCTCATTTCCTTTGTTTTCCTTGGCCTAAGCCAAGCACTTAGGAGGTGCCTAACACTTTCAGCCGAAGAGCTCGAGGAAAGCCGGAAGAGAAAAAAGATTCATATCCCTTTCGAGGTCCAAGAGGTCAATGACTCCGAGGGAGAGGTCACCGAGGTTCCACCAGGTTCGTCCCTTAGCAATTTTTCTATGAGTTTGGGAATTTTTGGTGTTTTAGATCTTATAGATGAATGGCTAAGGGATAATATGTTAACAGAGCTTTGTCATGATTTTGCAGAGGAGCAAGCACCTGCTCAATGGTTGGTGGAGCACGCTCCGAAGAGGGCCCTCCGGGACACCAAAATCTCAGAGGAAAAGGTACTGAGGGAGCCTTTTTGGACATTCACGGAGGACATGAACTTGTTCTTCGAGGATAGCCAGAAAATGGCTCCTCAAATGGCTGAAGGCGTGCTGACAGGTGCCACCTTTCAGTCCCTCACGGCTGAGTGTCCGAATGGGGAGGACCTCGCCGCGAGCATGAGTGAACATGCTACCTAGGTCACCTTTGAACCTGTTGTCCCTTTTTATTTTCAACATTTTCTTGAGCTTTGGCTTACTTCTGAGCTTTATCAGAAGTTCACCCTTTTGCAACTCTTGGCGTATAGTGGATACTTTAGAGCTTCGGTAGCAAAACAGTCTTCATTCTGATCTCAGTGTGAAGAGTCCTTGGCAAGGGCCAAGAACTTTGTGCCAGCTCAGTCATCAAGTACAGCGAGCTCAATAAGATAGCCAGGGAAGAGCTATCCCATCTTTGGGAGGAATTTTTGAAGAGTCAGGGGGAGCTCATTCAGGACTTCTCCTCGAAGGTGTCTGATCTCGACACGAAGTTCATCGCACCGACTTTGGCTAACAAGGCCTACAAAAAGGAGAATGAGGCAGATGTCGAAAAGCTTGCGAAGGCCCTTGCACTTAACGCTGAACTCCAAGCTGAGGTCGACACTCTGAACAAGGAGAAGAAGAAGAAGAGGAGGAAGCTGGAAACAAAAGTTGCTGATCTTCAGAATGAATTAAAGGACTTGAGCGTGGAAAAGGACAAGTCCGATCAGGCGTGTAAATCCTCGTATCCGGACCGCTTTTGCCTGGCTCGCTACCAAGTCCTTTGGCGTTGTCCGTATCCGGTCAACTACCTTCGGTATACTTTGCTCGGATTATGTTCAGCAAGTGTTCGTTCGGCGTACTTTGCACTTTTTCCTTTTTGAAATTATTTCAAAGTTCTTTAGTTATGCACTTTAGGAGATACTCCCCTTCGGTAACCAAGTTTGAGCGATGGCAATATTCATCTTCATCTTCAGTCATATCTCCTTGGTGTTTCTGCATGACTTTTCACTTGAAAATTTTTCTAAGTTTGCCGTTAGGCGCTTTTAGTGGATGAGCAACTATACTTGCCTGGCCATCTTTTGTGCAACTTAACTCCTTCTTCTTCAGCCATGTTCAGCTGACATAATTTAGCAAAGACTGACCATTTCTGTGTGTTTACCCCTCGTTTGGAAAACACGCTCAACCAAATATGTAGTAAGAAGTGGAAATAATTTTGGAGGCATTTTTGGAAAGAAACTCCTTCTGCATTTATATTATGTCTGGTCAGTTACCTTCGGGGAGAATTGTACAACATTTCCTTGAAAATTTCTTATAAGTATAGAATTTTTTCAAGGAATCTGAATGCCGTGTATTTTTCAATTCTCCACCTTCGGTGTCACCGAGCTTGTATATGCCTGGCCAAACTTCATCGAGGACCAGATAATGTCCATCCCAGCTTGCCAGAAGTACCACGTGGGATGGTTTCCGGGCTTCAAATTCAGTCCTTCGGAGGACAAGGTCCCCTTTTTTGATTTATTTTCATTTGATATGCAAGTTTGCAGCAACAGGTGCTCTTTGTTGAAAAGCCTTTCTTCTGAGTTTGGCCATTTCTCTATGCTCGTCAATGAGATCCAACTTGGTTCTCAAACTGAGCTTCCTCCCTTCTTCGTTGAACACTTGCACCCTGACTGATGGATGTTCGACTTTCACAGGGATAATGGCTCTGCCCCGAAGGTGAGTGTGAAGGGTGTTTCACCCATGGCCCTTCTCAGAGTAGTTCAGTAACTCCACAGCATGCTTGGAAGCTCTCCTAGCCATTTTCCCTTTGCTTCTTTCAACGTCCTTTTTGGGCCATCTTTTATTATGTTGTTGGACAATTTGACTTGTCCATTGCTCTGAGGATGGTCCACCGACACGAAGTGCATTTTAATTCCAAGGTCGGTTATGAATTCTTAGAACCCTTTATCGTAAATTGGGAACCATTAGAGGCTACTATCACCCTTGGTATGCCGAATCTACATATGATGTTCTTCCAGACAAACGTTTGTATGTCCTTCACCGAGATTGCTGCTAATGGCTCTGCCTCAATCCACTTGGTGAAATAATCTACTGTGACTACGCAAAACTTCACTCCTCCTGGAGCTGTGGGGAGAGGTCCAATGAGGTCAATACCCCATACGGCGAAGTGGCAGGGGTACCTTGCTGAAATTATCATTTTTGAGGGTAGTCTTTGGATGGGTGCGTTTTTTTTGCAATTGTTGCACTTTTGAACGAATTGCCTCGCATCCTTCCTTAAGGTGGGCTAGAAGTATCCTTGCCAAAGTAGCACTACGGCTAGGGCGTCAATTCCTAAGTGAGAACTGCAAGCCCCCTCATGGACTTCTTTTCAGATAGCTTGAACATCTTCTTCACTGACACATCTTTGCAGCGGACTTGCATACCCTTGTGGGTACAACTATCCCCTAATCAGGAAGTATCTTCCCGAGCATTTTTGCACTTTCGCGGCTTCAAGATTATCTTCAGGGAGTTCCGAAGTCATGAGGTATCTCTTGATGGGATCTTTCCATCATTTGCCCAAGGTTGTTATGCACAACGTCGCTATACTCAGCTGATGCAGTACCTCAGTAAACTCTTCGGATTTGGCTAGTGCATCGGCCTCCATATTAGTTTGCTGAGGTACATTTTATATATGTACTGTATCGAACTCCTGGATCAGCTTCTTGACGAGGTCATGGTAGTTTGCCAAGGTTGGGTCTTTCGTGCTATAGTCTCCCGCCATCTGCCAGACTACTAACTGGGAATCACTATGGGCCTTTAGGTTTTGCACCAACTCTTTTTTCCAAACACAATCCTGCTATGAGGGCTTCATATTCGGTGACGTTGAATCCGAATTTGATGGCCTTCATGGCTTCCATACCTTCGAGACCACGAAGGGTTACTCTAACTCCTTGATCTTCAGCACCAGAGGCTTCATCAACAAATAGTGTCCACTCAAGCTCGTCCTTTCCAAGGTCTTTCAGAATATCTTCGGTTTGTGGGATCTCAACTATAAAGTTTGCTAATGCTTGGGCCTTGATGGCCCTTCTGGGCTCATAGGTGATGTCGTATTCACCAAGCTTGATACACCATTTTGACAGCCTTCCCGAGTGATCCACTTTCCTCATGACATCGCGAAGAGGTAGGTTACTTCAGACAGTAATAGTGTTAGTGTTGTGCCCAAAAAGCCAATCATGATATGATTGTATTTTTGCACATTGAGTCATGATATTTTTTTGAGGCATTAATCCAGCAATTATGTTTGTTGTTTTGTTCCTGCGTAATGTAATAAACATAATTGTAACCCTAGAATAATGATATTCTTAAACATCCCTAGTCTAGTATTATTGTGGAGCGGGTTGCAATAATACATAATGACTAGCATATGTGAAGACTAATATGAGATATGTAGTGTACATATGGGTACAAGTTGGAGAACTTGTGTACTGGACTGACCCACCATGAGAACACTTCATGGATCGTTATATGAGTGTCATAAGTGATTGTCATAGTGATCATGGTATATGTAGTCCTTCGACCTAAGATCATCAAGGTTCCCTACATGTGAGTCACATACTTTGATACTTTCCTTTGTTGCTCGTAACTGAGTGAACTTGAAGGGGGTCATTGGGTATGTCACATATCATGCGGAGGGATTTGTATGATCAAGATGGGATTTGTCCCTCCTATGTAACGGGAGTGATATCTTTGGGCCCCTTGATAGAGTGAGACTTAGAAAATGTATGGCCATGCTCGGATGAGTTGATATACGATATCAATGTCATCAGCTTAAGTTAGTCTACTCGGTAATCAAGAAACCAAAGATTGGGCCATACAAGAGTGACACATTCCATGTCTCGTGCTTAGTCTTGATATCTTGGATAAAGGGACAAAGGCATATATCGGTGATGATCATAAAGGTTTAGTTGAATCACTGACAATCTTGTCACTTGGGTAGTAATGATGTGTTGCTAGACACCGCTCATTGCTTATGATCATAAATGTGATTTATGATCATTGCCAACGTGGCAAGAGCCTATTGGGTCGCACACATAGAGCTATTTGGATCATTAGAGTGCATGGGCTAATAATTTGGGTTTTGGTTTCCCAATAATTTTCTATTAATAATGGGCCCAATAGTGGAGTCATTATTGAGCCCGAAATTAAAGCCTAATTGGATTAGGGCTTTGAAACCCATTAGGACTGGAAGTTGAGTCTCACTATAAATACAACTTTTAGTGAGAAATTTGTAGGTCTCCTTGCCCTAGCCTCCCAAAAGGACAGCCGCACTCTTCTCTTGCAATTCCTTGGAGGACGCAAGCTAGCACTGCGAGCGCAAGAGAAACACATCTGCCAGGATGTGGTGGAAGCATGGTGATCCCGAGAGGCTCGTGTCGATACCATAGAGAGCCTGAACACGTCAACTATTCAAGTTTTGTGATTCGACTCTACAGTTGAGTGAGATATCTCAACTGAAAATTACGTCTGAAAATTTTTGAACACCCGGTTTACCCCATTTCACTTGGATCCTAAAGGGTTTTGGTTAAATTTCACTGCGCTGTTTGGCTCCCGAAACCCTACAAATAGGGTGTCCTTGGAAGTAAGGTCGCATCCTTCTGCTCGCCAATACTAAGGCATAAATAGCCTTTTGTAGAATATGGTACCTAACTTTGGCACCATGTAGGGACTTACTCATATAGTATACTGGCCACTGCCTTCCTCCTTCTTGTTTTACAAGCACCGAACTCACCGTTTATTCACTGACGGTGAGGTAAAGGATGAGAGACTCTCTTTCTTTTGGTTGTCGAAGTGTCGGCAGAAGGGCTAGCTTTTGAGCTCATCCCAGTCCTTTTGGCAGTCTTCGGTCCAAGGACATTCCAACGAACCGAAGGTACCTTCATTTTTTGCTGCTTTGGTGAGCACTTTGAAGGATGGTCGGCACCGATCCCCATATCTGGAGATGAATCTGCTGAGCAAAGTGATTCTCCCAATCAGTCTTTGCATGTCCTTAATTGTTGTAAGAGTTCAGAATCCTAGTAGGTCCTTAACTTTTTTCAGGTTGGCATCGATTCATCTCTTTGGTACCATGAATATGAGGAACTTGACCGCTTTTACCCCGAACACACACTTCTTCGAGTTAAGACACATTCTGAATTCCCGAAGTCAATGGAATGTTTCCTTTAAGTCCAAGATATGACTACTAGGCAGTTTGCTCTTAACTATCATATCGTCGACATATACTTCCATATTCCAGCTGATTTGGGTGTTAAACACCCTGTTCATCAGCCTTTGGTATGTCGCCCCTGTGTTCTTTAGGCCAAAGGGCATTCTGACACAGTAGTAGGTCCTGATAGCTGAAGTGCTATCACCCTGGTCAACCACCGACCACGGAAAAGGATTCCAGAGTGAAGGAAGTCATACACTTAAGGCACTCAACCTCGGTAGCTCGCCAATTCCAACTTCGGAAGCCAGCGTAGCACCTCATTTGGAACGCCGGCCAAACCACCCTCAGGGAAAATGACCGAGCACCCCCTGCGGAAAAAGTCCCCCGAAGACGAATAGACCGAAGTTCTAACCGGACTCCGGAAAAGGGGTCTTCCCCTCGAAGTGAGACATCAACCAAAGGGACCTCGGTTGTACGGCAAGAGCCATTAAGGAGTCTCTGACACTCCGCTTACATAAGTCATCAACATGCCACCTCCAGGCACGCTCTGGCATGACGTCACTACCCAACGTCCTGTCATATAGGGCTACACCTACTCCGGGTCGCAACCCGAAGAGCCTGTTGATTACTAGGGGCCTCCATACTTAGAAGTATGAACACCATCTAAACCATACACGTGCGGAACATGTGTCATCATCTGAAGGGGTCATCCTCTTCCTTTTATACAAGGGAAGTCATTACAGGGAAAAGGAGGGGGGTTCTCTACCTGGAGGATGAAAAGGACAAGAGGACGCTCTCCTCTCTCCGCCTGAATACTCTCCCTTCAGCAGTCAGAAAGACACGCCAGGCAAGAGTCCCTTGTGCTTATTACTGAGTATCTCTCATTCTCGGAGCACTGAGTTGGGCATCGGAGGTTCACCCCCAGAAATCCACCCCGGGGGCCTCCAAACCCCTATTTTCTGAGTGTTTCCGCCAGGTCTCCCTGAAGGATCTCCACTTTGGGTTCTCTCCCATGTCGGGAGCCTTTCCCGTCTTCACCAGCCACGGTATCAGAAGCTGCTGGCCATCACTTCAGGTAAACCCTCTCAGGGTACCTTCGTGTCCATCCAGGATTTCCTGCTGCCCACAATGCTGCACAACAGTAAAGATGCTGGCTCCGCCTAACCGGACCCGCATCATTTTGGCGCAGTGTGTGGGAACCCAGCTCTAGGTCACCGTCGTTGAAACTCGGCGTTCTAGGGACAAGGGACTTCCGAGGTCCCCGTCCGCGCAAGAAATTCAACCGGCAGCCAAACAAGCGGCGGCAGGGATTTCGTTGCCTGAGGATGAACGTCCTCTGACTATCACCATAGGCTTCCTGCGCGAATTCCCACGTCCTGGCGTGGTCGGAATGATGCAGTAGTCAAGTAAAAGAAGGCCGCAGCAAAAATTCTTTAAGGAGGGAGGAATTGTTAGACTCATATTTACAGTGCTTGGCCCAGGCCAAGGAAATGAAGAGAGATACCAAGCAAATATGTAAGGACTATGAAAACAAGGTGATGGCGTTGGGTTAGCCATCGTAGATGTTCCCGCCGTGGCTCCACGACAGGGTTAACAGGGACCTCCTGGGGAATGTCACGCGTGGCCATCCAGTAATGGATAGCGGTGGCCGAGAAAGGTTTTCGGTGCTGGAGAGAGCCTGAAACGGGGATGCCCCCAAGTAGTCAGCCTGAAACATGCAAAAAACAGGGGTTAGGAGGTCCCCGGAGTGGTTTTCCGGGGAGGAGCCTCCAACGCCCATGTCAGTCCCTCTAAATGATGACAAAGAGTAAGCACAAAGTAGATTTTCCGGGAGTGTCTCTCTGGTATGCACAGAAGGGAAAGAATCTCACCGGAGGCATTTTTCTGGCATGTCTAGAGGAAAGAAGGGGGGAAGCTAGAACATGGAGCCAAAAGCCCCTGTCCAGCCCCAGTCCGGCCTGCTTTTACCGAGAGCCTCCCCTACTGTAAATAGGAGAAAATGAGTCTCTCGGATTGTGACACGTGTATGAACGGATGCCGTCCGTACCTCTGAGCAGAGGAGTGGCCAGCCACCTGCAGGCTTTCTCGGGCAGTGATTTGTTGAGAAGCGTGCCTCTGCGTGTTAGAGCGCAGACTACAGTGGCCTGGCAGAGTGCTTGAGGTCGACGTCTAATGCGTACGGGCGAATATGTCAAAGACTCCTTCGTGGCACCCATCGCTCCTCCGAGGTCCCTTCGGCCGACGTTACCTTTTAGCGGGACGAGCAAGGACCTCTCCCCGGGGTGATACCATTTCTTTGGGGTGTTCTTATTCTTTCGAAGTCAGTTCATTCGTCCTCTACTGGAGAGGTGATATGGTAGTTTTCCGAGGTTGGTACGATGGGGCTTCCAAGGTCGTATACCTCAGGTGTTTGGCTCCCTCTTTTTCTGAAGTCAGTGGACCAGGGCGATAGCACTTCGGCTATCACAAGGCACAGTGATCTATGTGCTAATTTGAGGGCTTTCGAGTCCTAATTGCACAGAGAAAATTGACCAGGGGAAGAATGCAAGAAAATAAAGTAAGGGGACCAAATTGCACACTTGAATCAGTGGTGCTAATAAAACTACAAAGTTTGAGTAGGAATTTTCGGCCATGCAAAATTATGTGGGGATTAATGGCATACTAGGAAAAATTTTGGTAGACATCAACGATGACTAGTAAAATCATGTTCCCCATTAAGGAAATAATGCATCATTGCCTTGGTTTACCAAGTTAAGACTAGTTATGGTTTTCGGCCGAAACTGACATGGACTAATGACCATTTAAAGCATTTGTGGTGTGTACTTGGCATTGTAAGCCATGAAGTGACCTAAGTGCCTAAATGAGCATGTTATTTAGTGATGGAAATGTAGCCATGTGGAGGTGAGGGCTCAATTGAGCCCTGCAAATTAGTTGAGGGCAAAAGCTAGCTTATGGCCACTTTGGTTACAAGTGGCTTGTAACCGGAAATGCATGAGTCCACTTAACTCAAGTGCCTTCATTTCGGGTTTCCTTCTTCAAGACCAAAAGCTACCTTTAGTGTGTTCTTGGTTGTGTTCTTATGCTTTCACTAAATTGGTCTCGGATTAACGACATTAAGGAGAAAATTGGAGCTTCAGTTAAGGAAGCAAGCTTGAAGGTTTGGTTTCGGCACTAAGCAACTTAAGTGAGCTTTTGATTTGAAGAAATCATGAAGGCCGATAATGGTTTAAGCTTGGGTTTGAGGAAACTTTTGTGTTTTTCCTTGAATACATGGTAGATATTCCATGAACAAGGAGTATTGATGCTTAATTGGTGTTGTGTTAGGCCAATGGTTTGGAGGAGCATTTCGGTTGAATGTTGAGCTTTGACCGAGAGTAAAACAAGCTTGAATTGATGTAGGGTTTCACTAGTTACTTGATTGCTTGGTAGTATACCATGATTCAAGTATTAAAGTGGCTAAGTGATGGTTAAATTTGCTAAATGACCTTGGTTGCTTGATGGGCTATTGTGATGTTTCGATTATGGTTGTTGATTAGCTAATTGACTATGGACATGTGCTAGAAATGCTAGTGAATGTGGCCAATTTGCTAGGCATTTCGGAGCTCTAGTGGATGTGGACTTATTGATGAAGTTTTATGTGCAAAAGTGCACAATGGCACATGTTATGGTACTTGGCCGAATGGTCATTGTGGTGTGTGTGTGTGTGTTCATTGTGTGCTTAAGTGATTCCTTGTGCTTGCTAACCCATTACTTGATTAATATTGCATATAAGCCTCGGTTATGTTAGCATGTACATATATATGTTATGGTTTTGTTTGTCTTTGTGTTTTATTTTGCAGGTTAATATGAGCAAATTGAGGTTAAGCCTTGAGTTATACACTCGGCTTAACTAAATAAACTCTTTAATGAGTTGGTATTAAAAGTGAACTCTACTGAGTATTGTACACATTGCCCACACATTTGTTTTTCAGGAAAGGATATTCGGCCTGAATTATAGTTGTTTGAGTTCTGCTAGTGTGTTTGTGCTAGCTTGCTTGTGTATCAAGGTATGTGGCACTGTGTGCTTGGCTTGATTAGTTTTGTACATTATAAGTCTTATTTTTGAAGTTGGCCGAGACTTATGTCTTAAGATTGTGCAGGCTTTGTAAAGTGGGACTTGTCTAGGTGGGCAGCTATGGATATGTGGACACTTGCTCTAATCATAGTCTTCCCCTTTATGACTATGAATATGGCCATAAGTCTTGTACTGCAGTGTGTCCTGCTTTATGGCTTACTGAAGGTTCTGTTTGAGCATTAGATGGTTTGGGTTGTAACATAACTTGGTAATGAAAACTTGGAATCATGGCATGTAGCCATGTATGTGTACTAGGTAGACTACTTTTGTATGTACATATTTAGGTAGTCTTGGTTGCATAGTTTTTGTGGTACATGGAGTACCTTAGTAGGCCAAGTTATGTTTGTACTATGGTTTGGTTTTGGACATATATATATATGATGGATGTTATGGATCAATGGATGGTATGTTTATGTGAATGGAAGTTGTGTTTATCTTGTGAACCTCCTTTGTACCTATTATGGCCGAATGTACATTTGCACATAAACTTGAGTTTTCAAACTAAATGGTTATCTTCGGCTTCTTGGTTGCAATTGTAAGTAGCACACTTGAATGCCCACATTCTAAATACTTGAATTGCATTGAGTGTTTGCCTTGCTTGTAATGCAAGTTACATATTATATCCTTGCTTGTGATGCAAGTTATTGAATTACAGCCTTGCTTGTTCTGCAAGTTAGCGATTTTGGGCCTTAATTCTGCTGCAAGTAACTAATTGGATTTACTCATAAGCCTCATGGGCCACCTCCCAGGTTAAACACCTTAAGAAAATAAGACTTAAGGTTAAGAAACTTTAGTTAGCCGAATTGAAAGGTTGGTAATTAAACTACAAATTGGTGAAAGTAACACTTAGTAAATAGGCCAGGGCCTATGTGAGGTGTGACACTAACCTCGGGAAAGGAAGACCCACCGCCTTCGGTAGAGCAAAACACCTACGAGGGATATTATCTGTGTCGAAAGAACTCGAGATTAACTGGAGTAACCTTGGCAAATAGCCCTCCTATCCCGACGAGGTCTCCTTCACTAAAGAGATCCTGGGAACACAGCAGAAAAGGTTAGGGAGCCTCTTACATGCCACCCTCGCTCTGACACGCTGCCCTCATACATCCTCTGACACGTCGACCTACCGCAATCCTAGCTTCTAGCCAAAATGACCTATGGACAGCTAGCGGTCCCAATCCCGACGGTACGAACCGCATCCGACCAAACACGTCATTGATCTGAATAGGTTGAGCTCAACGGCCCTCTCCTAATACCCTCATATAAATACTTGGAACCAGGTTCTCAGTGAAAGGGGGGATTCTCCACTCTCTACTCTTTACTTATTACTCTTCATTCGACTAAATACTAACTTGGGTGTCGAAGGCTCCTCCACCGGAAAAACATTCTGAGGATCTCCTAACCCTTGTTCTTTGAGTGTTTCAGGTGTTCTCTCCCAGGAACTCTTTCCTTCAGATGTCCTGCTCATCGAAAGTCCCTTCCAGGCTTACCAAGTCGTACAATGAAGACACCAGCGGGCATCACATAATGACCAAGAGGCCCACTTGAGTATGCATTCTAAGGGTAGTGTTCTGATGGCCTACGGAACATTGCCAATCCTGGGAGTCTAAATGCATAATTTTGGCACCATAATTGGACTACCTCGGAGTGGGTAATAGCATGAGCCCAAGAGATATGGATTTCTCATGACATACACTAATAATGTGATGCTCATGGATCAGGATGAGCCCACAACCTACTAACAAGCTAGGTTGCCGCCTGACTCTGAGAAGTGGCTAGAGGCCATGAAGTTCGAGATGGAATCCATGTATCAAAACCAAGTATGGACTTTGGTTGATCCACCTGAAGGGGTAAAACCTATAAGGTACAAATGGGTTTTCAAGAAGAAAACCGACATGGATGGTAATGTGATTATCTTTAACGGATGATTGGTTGCAAAAGGTTTCAAGAAAATTCATGGTATTGACTATTGTTTTACACTATGATTATGAGATATGGCAAATGGATGTCAAAATTTCATTCCTTAATGGAAAACTACTTGAGGTTTCATACATTATATAGCCTGAGGGTTTGGTCACTCCTGAGAATGCCAATAAAGTGTACAAGTTGTGAAGGTCCATTTGTGGACTAAAGCAAGCTTCTCGGAGCTAGAATCTTCATTTTGATGAGGCAATTAAAGAGTTTGGCTTCATCAGAAATGAAGATGAACCTAGTGTCTACAAGAAGGTTAATGGGAGCGCTATTGTCATCTCAGTGTTGTATGTAGATAGCATACTACTCATTAGGAATGACATTCCTGAGCTGCAGTCTATAAAGTTGGCTAAGGAAATGTTTCTCTATGAAGGACTTGGGTGAAGCAGCTATGTGTTAGGCATTAGGATCTATAGAGATAGATCTAGAAAATTGCTTGGCCTTCATCAAAACACATTCATTTGTTAGTGTTGTGCCCAAAAAGCCAATCATGAGATGATTGTATTTTTGCACATTGAGTCATGATATTTTATTGAGGCATTAATCCAACAATTATGTTTGTTGTTTTGTTTCTGCGTAACTTAACAAACATAATTGTAACCCTAGAATAATGATATTCTTAAATGTCCCTGGTCTAGTATTATTGTGGAGCGGGTTGCAGTAATACATAATGACTAGCATATGTGGAGACTAATATGAGATATGTAGTCTACATATGGGTACAAGTTGGAGAACTTGTGTACTGGACTGACCCACCATGAGAACACTTCATGGATCATTACATGAGTGTCATAAGTGATTCTCATAGTGATCATGGTATATGTAGTCCTTCGACCTAAGATCATCAAGGTTCCCTACATGTGAGTCACATACTTTGATACTTTCCTTTGTTGCTCGTAACTGAGTGAACTTGAACGAGGTCATTGGGTATGTCACATATCATGCGGAGGGATTTGTATGATCAAGATGGGATTTGTCCCTCCTATGTAACGGGAGTGATATCTTCGGGCCCCTTGATAGAGTAAGACTTAGAAAAATGCATGGCCATGCTCGGATGAGTTGATATACGATATTAATGTCATCAGTTTAAGTTGGTTTACTCGGTAATCAAGAAACCAAAGATTGGGCTATACGAGAGTGACACATTCCATGTCTCATGCTTAGTCTTGATATCTTGGACAAAGGGACAATGGCATATATCGGTGATGATCATGAAGGTTTAGTCGAATCACCGAAAATCTTGTCACTTGGGTAGCAATGATTTGTTGCTAGACACCGCTCATTGCTTATGATCATAACTGTGATTTATGATCATTTCCAACATGGTAAGAGCCTATTGGGTCGCACACATAGAGCTATTTGGATCATTAGAGTGCATGGGCAAATAATTTGGGTTTTGGTTTCACAATAATTTCGTATTAATAATAGGCCCAATAGTTGAGCCATTATTAAGCCCAAAATTAAAGCCTAATTGGGTTAGGGCTTTGAAACCCATTAGGCCTGGAAGTTGGGTCTCACTATAAATACAACTTCTAGTGAGAAATTTGCAGGTCTCATTGCCCTAGCCTCCCAAAAGGACAGCCGCACTCTTCTCTTGCAATTCCTTGGAGGACGCAAGCTAGCACTGCGAGTGCAAGGAAAACGCATCTGTCGGGATGTGGTGGAAGCGTGGTAATCCCGAGAGGCTCGTGTGGATACCACAGAGAGCCTGAACACGTGAACTGCTTAGGTTTTGTGATTCGACTCTACAGTTGAGTGAGAGATCTCAACCAAAAATTAGGTATGAAAATTTTTGAACACCCGGTTTACCCCGTTTAACTTGGATCCTGGAGGGTTTGGCTCCCGAAACCCAACATCATTGATGAGGTGCTAAAGAGGTTTAGCATGCATGATTCCAAGAAAGGATTCTTGCCTATGTCACATGGTAGAACTCTTTCTAGATCTCAGTATCCAAGTACACCTCAAGAAAAAGAGCGCATGAGTAAAATTCCATGTGCCTCGACAATTGGATCTATCATGTATGCCATGATATGTACTCCCCCCAATGTCTCATATGACTTAAGCATGACAAGCAGGTACCAATCAAACTCCAGTGAGAGTCACTAGATAGCTGTTAAGAACATCCTTAAGTACTCACAAGGACTAAGGATGCATTGTTGGTCTTTGGACACGAAGATGAGCTCATTATAAGGGGTTATACCGATGCTAGCTATGAATACGATAAGGATGATTTTAGGTTGCAATCCAATTATGTGTTTTGTATTGGTGGTGGTGCTGTGAGCTGGAATAGTTCAAAGCAAAAGACAGTAGCTGACTCTACAGCAGAATCTGAGTACATTGCCACCTCTAATGCTGCGAATGAGGCAGTTTGGACCAAGAAGTTGATCATAGAACCTGAAGTGGTTCCAAGCATTCCCAACCTGATATAGCACTATTGTGGCAACAATGGAGTAATCACACAGGCTAATGAACCTCAATCTCACCAGTGATCCAAACACATACTCTGACACTATCATCTCATTAGGGAGATCATCGAAAGGGGTGCTGTGGGGATATATAGGGCTTTGACAGACAGCAACATTGATTATCCGCTAACAAAACCCCTTACATATCCAAAGCATGATAGTTATTCTAGATCCATTTGTATTAGATACATGGATGATTGGCTTTAGGACAAGTTGATGCAGGTCCGGTTGGGCAGAGCCGGCATCTCGACTGTTGTGCAGCGGTGTGGGCAGCAGGGGATCCAGGAAGTACACGAAGGTACCCTGAGAGGGTCACCCGGAGTGATGGCCGGCAGCTTTTTGATACTGTGGCTGGTGAGGACGGGAAAAAAATTCCAGCAGTAGAGAGAGTCCGGAGTGGGGATCCTTCAAGGAGACCTGGCTGAAACACTCAGAAAACAGGAGTTAGGAGGCCCCCGGAGTGGATTTTCGGAGGGGAACCTCCGACGCCCAAGTTAGTGCTTTGATAAAGCGAGAGGGGTGCAGTAATAAATACTAGAAATGCTTGCCTGGCGCATCTTTCTGAGAGCTGAAGGGAGAGTATTCAGGTGTAGAGAGGAGAGCGTCCTCCTGCCCCTTTGGTCCTCTAGTTGGAAGACCCTTTCTCCAGTTGGAAAAAGTTCTCTCTTAACTGGAAAAACTCCTCCCACCAAAAGAAAACCCCCTTCCCTGTGATGACTTCCATCGTATAAAAGGAAGAGGGTCACCCCTTCGGATGACGACACGTGTATGGCACGTGTATGGTTTAGATAGTGTTCGTACTTCTAAGCGTGGAGGCCCCTAGCCATCTGCAGGCTGTTCGGGTTGCGAGCCGGAGTAGGTGTAGCCCCATGTGACAGGACGTTAGATTGTGACGTCATGCCAGAGCGTTCCTGGAGGTGGCGTGTTGATGACTTGTGTAAGCGGAGTGTCAGACACTCCTTAATGTCTCTTGCCGTACAACGGAGGTCCCTTTGGTTGATGTCTCACTTTGGGGTGATGGGTCCTTTTCCGGAGTCGGGTTGGAACTTCGGTTCCTGCGCCTTCGGGGAGCTTTCTCCCGTAGGTGGTGGTTCGTCTTTCTCCCCCGAAGCTGGTTCGGTCGCCCTCCGAAGGAGTCGCTACACTGGCTTCCGAAGTTGGCATTTGGTGATGTACCGAGGTCGTGCGCCTCAGGTGTATGACTTCCTTCACTCCGGAGTCCATTCCGAGGTCGGCAGGTGGTCAGGGCGATAGCACTTTGGCTATCACAAGTGGGAGATTGCTAGTGTTATGCCCAAAAGCTAATCATGAGATGATTGTATTTTGGACATTGTGGCATGACATTTTATTGAGTCATTAATCCAGTAATTATGTTTGTTCTTTTGTTTCTGCATAACGTAATAAACATGATTATAACCCTAGAATAATGATATTCTTAAATGTCCCTAGTCTAGTATTATCGCGAGCGGGTGGTAATAATATGTAAAGACTAGTATATGTGGAGACTAATATAAGATATGCAGTCTACATATGGGTACAAGACGGAGAACTTGTGTACTGCACCGACCCACCATGAGAACATTACATGGATCGTTATATGAGTGTAATAAGTGATTCTCATAGTGATCATGTATATGTAGTCTTTTGACGATAGGTCATCAAGCTTCCCTACATGTGAGTCCCATACTTGGTACTTCCTTTCGATTGCTCGTAATTAAGTGAACATGAAGGTGGTCATTGGGTATGTCGCATATCATGTAGAGGGTTTTGTATGATCAAGTTGGGATTTGACACTCCAATGTAACGGGAGTGATATCTGATGCCCGTTGGCATCTTCGTTATGTAACATGCTAGCCTGAAGTAGGGCTTTCGGTATGAAGGTATCTAAATGAGAGACTCCCTGTGTGAGTGTGGCTGCAAGACTTAGTAAAGCAAGGGTTAGAGACTCCCTGTGTGAGTGTGGCTGCAAGACTTAGTAAAGCAAGGGTTAGAGACTCCCTGGAATATGTTTTCGGGGGAGGAGCCTCCGACGCCCAAGTCAATATTTTAGAATAAGTAAGGAGCAGAGTGGAAAGTAGTAAGTAAAGAGAGTCTCCTGTGTTCTTACCAAGGTCTTCCTAAGTATTTATAGAAGGGCATAGGGAGGAGGCCGTTTAACACAGCCTGTTGAGATTATGACACGTGTTCGGCCAGATTTGATCCGTACCTCTATAGACAGGTACCTCCAGCTGGCCCTAGGCCGTTCTAGCCAGGGGTGTCGGCGAAGTCACTGCGACAGGGGTGTTTGTGGTAGAGGTGGCTGTGGCAAAGGTGTCTGTGGTAGGGGCGTGTGTGAGTTCTTTGTGTCAGAGGCTCATTAACCATTTTTTTCATATGTCCACAAGACCTTTTCGGGAAACTAGACCCCTTCGGAGTGTGAGACTCCTTCGAGGCAGGAGGTTTCCTTCACTCTGACATTGTTCCTGAATGTTGTTAGGGGAGGTCCTTCCGCAGAATGGGGCACCTTCGGGAGATTTTCTCCCTTGCCGAGGAAGGGGATATACACTCCCAAAATTGGTGAGTTTTCTATTCTGAGGTTGGTAGTGAACAAGCTTTCCAAGGCTAGTCCCGTTATTCCCCGAGGGCAGTGGTAGGTCACCAAGGTCGGGCTTGGTACCACCGAGGGTGTTTCCTGCCGAGTTGGTCAAGCGATCAAGGGTAGTGCGGGCCCATTTTTCCTGGCATTGGTCACTCATACTTTCCGAGGGTGGTGCTGGTTTGCCCTGAGGGTGGTGCTCACCAGTCAACTTCAGAATTCTAAAGGTAATATCGCTTTGGCTATCACATGCCCCCCTCGGAGTACCGAAGTTGTATCTTCGGTACTTGAGCTATTGCAAACGTTTTGTGGAACTCCTTTGTGGCAGGTGACGGTCATTTCAGCAGGCAAACTGAATTTTTGACCGAGGTCACCCTTTTTTAGATGAGGGCCTTCCTTTGTTTCAGGACACATTATTGCCTATTAGCGAATCATTACATTGCCTAATCAGATAGATGTGTTTCCTTGGGAAGGGCTCACATATGCCTCGCAGTTGTCGGGTACATGTCCTTGTTTCTCACGTTGGGTGACATGTGTCAGCTTGTGATTGGCGAATGTCACGTAGGTTACAATAATTGCGTTACTTCACCTTCGAGGAGTAATTATGGTGACGCTTCGCCTGCCTCCTTTGGTCTATATAAACCCTACCTCCTCATTTTTTTCCACACTTCTCTTCCTTTGCCCTCTTTTGCTCTAAAGTTCTCTCTTTCTTTTCCAGCAGTGGTGCTAGCATCGGAGCAATTTCTGGCAATACCTGCGGCGTTTTGTGGAGTCCTTTTTTTTTCCGAACAACGTGGGTCTTCTTTCC
Source organism: Aquilaria yunnanensis (assembly GCA_039654915.1). NCBI lineage: Eukaryota > Viridiplantae > Streptophyta > Magnoliopsida > Malvales > Thymelaeaceae > Aquilaria > Aquilaria yunnanensis. The sequence goes on from CM077595.1 coordinate 46,331,552, forward strand.
GAGGTTCTTCGGTATATTTTTTTGTCTCCCATTCTTTTTTCACCTTCCCGAGGTTAGATTTCTTTTTTCTGAACATGTCTACTCTAGTCCCACTCATGTCTGTTCAAACAATTCCTAAGAGTTGGCTTCCCCTTAACTCTCATCCAAGTTGTACTACTTCGGAGAAGCTAGAGAAGTGGACAACTAAATTCCTTCTTCCTTTTTACGACGTTACCAGGCTACCTAGTCCCGGTCTATTTAGTTACATGAATCACTCGGATGGGGTTACCGTGTTTTCGGCACAACTGAAGGCTGGACTTCAGTGTCCTCTGCCGAAGATGATTTGCGAATTCTACCAATTTCATGGCATAGCTGTGAATCAGCTCCCTCCAAACTCTTACTCTTACTTCAATGCATTCCTTTGCATGTGTGGGGTTTTCAAGATAGAGCTTCACCTTATCTTCTTCATCCAATACTACGAACTCCACCCCGTCCTGAATGGTGGGTTCTACTTCTTGATTGCTCGAGGGTCTGGGAGCAAGAAGTACACGTTTACCTTCGGGACGAAGGACAGCTACTGAGGGTGGGTGAAGAAGATCTTCTTCTCGAAGGTGAATAAGCACTGGTAGCATGTGCCAACAAAATGGGCTCGGGGGACTTTGGACATAGACGTAGTCGACCCCAGGAAGCTGCTGACTTTGGAACTTGAAGCCAAATTCCATGAATTTGACAGCCGTATTCGGGCTGTCACAGACTAGGATCCCGAGGTCCCTCCGCGTTCCATATATCCCTTTCCCAATAAATGTAACTTTATGACCAAATAAGTCCTTTGGGAATTAGGGGTAATCAAGGAACACATCAGTGATGAGAACATGCCAAAGCCCCTTTTTTATGGCAAGAAGGCGTGGTTGGTGATGCTCCTTCGAGGGGAAATCACATATGTGGCTCTTGTAGAAAGTAAGTCTTTTTCTATATTTTTTTGCATATCTCCTTCTGTACTTACACTGATGTTCTTTTTTTTGTAGAGATGGGTGACAAGTCCACTGATTTTTACAAGTCCATCTTCCTTGGTCAAGACAAGAAGGTGGAGCAGCAAAAGAAGAAGCCTCTTCCGAGGAGGAAGAAAGGGCTTGGGGGACCAGCTTTGGCTCTGAGGTCCAAGAAAAGCAAGGAGGACTCTCTTCCTCCTCCCCCCGAAGATGATATGGGGGTGCAGGACCAACCCTCTGTTTCCACTGACCTACCCTCGGAGCCGGCCATTTGTTCTGTTACCCACTGCGGGGCAGTCCAGTTATCGTGCCAAAACTGTGCATTTAAACTCCCAGGTTTGGTGTGTCCTGTAGGTCATCAGAACAACACTCGTAGTGTACATACTCAAGTGACCCTTTTGAGCATTTTCTAAATACATGCGTATTGGTCTAACCATAACACACATATTTACATTTATGCACACTATGGCAGCTAAGAAGGAAAACAATAGCACAAGTCTTAGTTTTGGCTTCCACACATTACACAATATTGTTAAGTTCTAGTGACCAGCTACTGCACCTGTAACTTCAACTAATAAAATGTATCATTCTAGCCACATACCACCTTGTTTTCTTTGCTCCATTATCAAGTAGAGACTTAGATAAAACCAAGGAATTTTTTTTTACATCAATAGCCCACCTATGGACCAAGTTATGAATTTTTTAAGTTGGTTACAAAATTCTGACCAAATGAACAGTAACTCAGCCAACTTTGCAACATCATATCTTTGGCTACAGGGCCCTAAATCCATAAATTCTAAATCCAAGTTAACCCTCTAGATGTATTCTAGGTGTGGTCAAAATTTCATACAAAGATTCATTTTACACAGCGAGATATTAAACTTTAGGTCCAGAGTCAAAATTCTGGCAACTTTTGGACCATTTTGCCCATACATATTTTCCAAACTGTGCAAACACTTCATTCACAAGGGGAAAGCCCTCCAAGGCTATCCCATATATGTCCATTACACATAGGAATTACATTCCCTTTCTTTTAACAACTTTATGTGGCCAAAACAGAATTTACAAGTAAGCAGCCCATCATTCACACTTAGGAAGCCTTTCACCACATCACTTAAATAGCGAAAACATTACTCAAATGTTCTCATACTTGTCTCATTTTACATACACTACATGTACATTCATACATGCACTACAATATGGTCTTACCTCAGCTAAATATGCACCCTAGGTTATAGGAGGTCCTGACACACAATGGACTCCAAAAATAGGATGCTGGACAGCTGCTACACAACACAATAAGAACCACCATTAAAAATACCAAATGTGCTCCTAAAATCACCAAACTTTCCAGATCATAATGAGACATATGAAAGTTCACGTACTTCAAATTTTAGATTAAAAATTAAACCATAAAGGTTAGTATGAAGGTGATCGTTCAGTTGGACCTGAAATGACAGAATTGAAGGGAGTAAGTTTCATTGAGAAACTTCGTAACGTTAGCACTTGGATTCAGTAGGTAATGTGATGCCCGTTGGCATCTTTGCTATATGGCATGGTGAGCTTGGAAGGGACTTCCGATGAGGGGGGAGCGCCTGAAGATGAAACTTCCCGGGAGAGATTACCTGAAACACTCAAAGAACAAGGGTTAGGAGGTTCCCGGAATGTTTTTCCGGGGGAAGAGACTCTGACGCCCAAGTTAGTATTTTGCCTAATGAAGAAGGAAAAAATCCTCTTTTTTACCTAAGAGTTTCCCGAATATTTATTGGAGGATGTTTAGGGGAAGTCCGTTTGATACAGCCCGCTTAGATCGTGACACGTGTTCGGTAAGATGTGGTCCGTACCTTTGGGAATAGGGACCTCTAGCTGGCATAGGCCGTCTGGGCGGAAGTCAGGGTCATAGGAGGTCTGCGTGTCAGGACATGTACGAAGGCGGCGTGTCAGAGAGTGTGCGAGGGCGGCGTGTCAGAGGCTCTTTAACCTTTTTTGTCGTACTCTCGAGATGCCCTTGGTGGAAGAGACCTTTTCGGATAGGAGGGCTCTTCGCCGAGGTTGCTTCAGTTATCCGTGAGTCCCCTTGGCATAAATGATCCCCTTCAGGGGTGTTTTCCTCTACCGAAGATGGTGAGTCTACCTCCTCCAAAGTTGGTCAGGTCATCTTACTGCGGAGGATCTGGGTGCCGGACCTCATTCTTCCCGAGGTTGGAGCTCACAGTCCTCAAGGGTGACACACACCCTCTCTGAGGGCAGCGTGTTACCCACTCCGAGGTAGTCCAGTTATGGAGCCAAAACTGTGCATTTAAACTCCCAGGTTTTGTGTGTCCTGTAGGTCATCAGAACAACACTCCTAGTGTACATACTCAAGTGACCGTCTTGAGCACTATGTAAATACATGTATATTGGTCTAACCATAACACACATATTTACATTTATGCACACTATGGCAGCTAAGAAGGAAAACACTAGCACAAGTCTTAGTTTCGGCTTCCACACTTTAGGCAATCTTATTAAGTTCTAGTGACCAGCTACTGCACCTGTAACTTCCACTAACAAACTGTATCATTCTAGCCACATACCCCTATGTTTTCTTTGCTCCATTATCAAGTAGAGACTTAGATAAAACCAAGGAATTTTACATCAATAGCCCACCTATGGACCAAGTTATGGATTTTTTAAATTGGTTACAAAATTCTGACCAAATGAACAGTAACTCAGGCAACTTTGTAACGTCATATCTTTGGGTACAGGGCTCTTAATTCAGAAATTCCAAAGCCCCATTAACCCTCTAGATGTCCTCTAGGTGTGGCAAGAATTTCATACCAAGATTCACTCTACACAGGAAGATATTCAACCTTAGGTCCAAAGTCAAAATTCTGGCAACTTTTGGACCATTTTGCCCATACAATTTTTTCATACCATCCAAACACTTCATTCACAAGGGGAAAGCCCTCCAAGGCTATCCCATATATGTCCAATACACATAGGAATTACATTTCCTTTCTTTTAACAACTTTATGTGGCCAAAACAGAATTTAAAAGTAAGCAGCCCATCATTCACACTTAGGAAGCTTTGCACCACATCACTTACCTAGCGAAAACATTACTCAAATGTTCACATAATTGTCTCATTTTACATACACATGTACATTCATACATGAACTACAATATGGTCTTAACTCAGCTAAACACACACCCTAGGTTACAAGAGGTCCTGAGACACAATGGACTCAAAAAACACGATGCTAAACAGCTGCTGCACAAAACAATAAGTACCACCATTAAAAATACCAAATGTGCTCATAAAATCACCAAAATTTCTAGATCATAACTAGACATATGGAAGTTCATGTACCTGAAATTTTAGATTAAAAATCAAACCAGAAAGGTTAGTTTGAAGGTGATCTTCCTGCTGGACCTGAAATGACAGAATTGAGGGGAGTAAGTTTCATTGAGAAACTTAGTAAGGGTAACACTTGGTTTCTTAAGGTAATGTGTTCCTCATTGAAACCTGAATCAAAATATACTAAAACACAAAAACCACAATGCATATATACAAGATATATCAACCAAATGCAGCAGCCATTCACAACCAACAAACACATGCACTGCAACAGCAACATATACCATAGGTTAGTCCATAAAACACATACTAAACAAAAATAAATCACTATGGCAGCCCTCCTCAAGCTAATTCTTGGCCCTAGGAGGATTTTAGTAGTAGTTAGTGATAGCCGAAGGGCTATAGCCTCTATCTAACCCGAACCCGGAGTGACAGGAAGCTTTTAGCCCCCCGAGGTACGAAACAAATCGCCTTCGGAAATGGAGAATCAGCTATTGCAAGCCGAAGAAGATCTCCCCGAAGGCGGAACCTGAAACAGGGAACTTCCTCGAACTGCGGGCATATTTCCCGAAGGGCATCGTCCGTACCAAAGGACGACCTCGGCCATGGACTTCAGGAGTACGGCATGAGCATTTAATGAGCATTTAAGGAGCCTCTGACAGGAAACCCACACGCCGCCTGAAACCGCGACTTGACACACTGACGCCGTCCAAGTCCCATCTCAGCCACAAAACCAGGAGCCTGAAGACGGCTACCTGTTCCCTACGCCCAGAAAGGATCCAGCCGAACACGTGTCAGGATCTGAACGGGCCAGGCATTTCTATAAATACTGGGAAAAAGGACTTGGCAAAGGATGGATCCCCTCTCCCTGGGCAGCCCTCACCCATAGCTGAAAATATATGCAGGCTAACTCTCGCACTTTTCTAGCGGGCCTACTTTATTCATTATCAGAGTACTAACTTGGGCGCCGGAGGCTCCTCCCCGGAAAACCATCCCGGGGACCTCCTAACCCTTTTTCCTGAGCTTTTCAGGCATTTTCCCACCTGGGGAATATCTCCGCAAGACGTCCTTCCCCCACGGAAGCTCCCTCGGAATTCACCATGTCACTGGACAGAGATGTCGGAGGGCATCATTTGGCGCCGTCTGTGGGAACCCACCCTCAGGTTGCCGTCGTTGAGACTCGGCGTTCTAAGGACAAAGGACTCCCGAAGTCTCCGTCTGCGCCTGAAGTCCAACCGGCTGCTGAGCAAACTCTTCCAGGGACTTCCACGCCCGAGGAAGAACGACCTCTGGTCATAACCATGAGCTTCCTTCGTGACTTCCAGCGCTCTGTTGTGGCTGAGATGACACAACAGATAGACAGAAGATGGCCACAACAAGCTCAAACCCAATGGTCTCTTTCACCGGTACGCCCTCGGGAGAGGAGCCCCAAAGCAGTCCACCGCAGTTCGGGGAGTGAAGACCCACGTGAGGAGTCTTCAACAGAAAATATGCCCCTCGGGGCACGCCTTCCAGAGCAAACAGGGCCCAACCAACCCAAAATTCCACGACGAAGGAGCCCTTTGCCTGAGACGAGGTCACCCCCTCCCCTACGACGGAGCCATTCTCCGAAGAGGTGCCGTCAATCTCCTCCACCTGAGGAAGAACCTAGTGCCACCGCCCTCATGGAGAAAATATTGGCAAGGCTGGACAGAGTCGAGATGCCGGTGGCTCGTAAGCCAGTTTGGGCCAGACTGCCTGAGTCTTTTTGTGGGGATCAGTCTCCTTTTACCCGAGCTGTGGTCGAGGCAGCTATGCCGGGTGACTTCAGGGTACCTTGGCTAGAGACGTATGATGGTCGAACCAACCCACAGGCCCACCTGACGAAGTACAGATGTAGCATGATGATGCACGGTGCGGACAATGCCACCTTGTGCAAGTGCTTCGAGGTCACGCTCTCTGGACCAGCAACAGCGTGGTATAATTCCTTGGCTCCAAGAATCATCGGAAAGTTCCAGGAGTTATCAACAGCCTTCACCCAATAGTTCATCGGGAGTCGCCCAACGGCGAAGATGCCCGTTCAAATGTTCGACATAGCGCAAAGAAGTGGAGAAACTATACGCGACTACGTCGAGAGGTTTAATAGAGAGGCCTTAAGTGTTCTAGACTTTCGGCCCGAAATACGCATCCTCGCCATGACAAGGGGTCTTCGGAGGGATTCCCAACTCTTCTATGAATTCTCCAAGGACCCTCCAGACACACTGGGCGAATTCTACCGACGGGCCGAACAGCACATGACGGCCGAAAAACTAAGAATGGGCAGACCCAGGCCCGAGCACACTCGTGGCGAGGGGTCCAGCCAGCAGGCAAGCTATCCGACTGACCAGCCATCCCGACCTCGGAGAATGCGAGGAAGAAAACCCCCGAACTTCACAGCGCTGAACACTACGAGGACCAACAACCTCATGACTCTGGAGAGGCAGGGAACACAAGTTCAGAGGCCAAGGGCCATGACCGCTGAAAATAGAAAAAACATGAAGAAGTTCTGCCAATTTCATCGCGATCATGGCCACGACACCGAGGATTGCTTCCAGCTGAAGAAGTATATTGAATCACTGATAAAACTAGGCCAACTTCAGCGGTACCTATGGTTGCCTTCCCTGAAGGGGAGGAAAGAGGAGGAAGGAAAGGAAGAAGATGAGGACTACGACTCTGACAGGCGAAGGAACCGAAGTCCGAAGAGGCGCCCTCCACCCCCTGCGGGAGTCATACAAACAATCACAACAGGGCTTCCATCCTCGGAAAGGAAAAGGAAGGCCAGGGAAATAGCTGTGATGGACTATCAAAGTCCGGAGAAGAAGCTATCCCGAAAAGATGGTTCCACAGTCGTCTTTCCTCACGACGACCCACTCCTGATCATGGCAAGAATTGGAAACTGGGATGTCAAAAAGGTATTACTTGATGACGGATCAAACGCTGACGTCCTATTTTCACAATTGCTGTCGAGCTTGGGCATATCCATCAGCGATCTCAAGCCGGTCACTTCACAGACCTTCGAGGTAGGACCGTCTGAGTTACCCGTCCTCGGATGGATCGACCTTCCATTAATGATGAGAGGGACTTCGGTCAAAGGACCAGCTGAGTTGTTTGTCTCGACAATGGCGAGGTTCATCGTCATGGATGTCCCCTCATCATACAACGCCATCCTCGGAAGGCAGACGCAGGGAAATCTGCACATCCGCCCTGACGTGAGATATTTGACTGTCACTTTCGCCACCAAGGAAGGAGACGCAGAAATCTTCATAAATCAGGGCGAAGTAAGAAAGGTATTCGTTAAAACCCGAAAAGCTCCGATAAACAATTCCTCACAAGCTGTAGAAGTAGGGGCTTCAAAGTCAAAGAATGGCAAGAAAGAAGATTCTGGCAAGATAGAAATGGAAGAAGTGGAACTTATCCCAGGATGAAGTACCCGAATAGGGAAAAACTTGTCCAAAGGAGATAAGAAAAAACTTGTATCCTTTCTGATAATGAATAAAGACCTGTTCGCCTACTGGCCGAAAGACATGCCAGGGGTAAATCCATGCGTAGTACAACATAGCCTCAAAGTAAGTCCGGAAGCAAAACCTGTCCGGCAAAAGAAACAGGGCATTTGAGCCCATAAAAATGACTTCGTCAAAACCGAGGTCCAACATTTATTGGAGGCAGATGTAATCAGGGAGGTCAAGTACCCCGAATGGCTAAGCAATGTGGTGATCGCCACAAAAGAAGGAAGCAACAAACTTCGGATGTGCATCGACTTTAGAAACCTGAACGATGCTTGCCCAAAAGATTCATATCCTCTCCCGCCAATAGATCAAATGGTAGATTCAACTGCCGAATATGGGCTCCTAAGTTTCCTAGACGCCTTCAACGGCTACCATCAAATAAAGATGGACCCCGAAGACGAAGAAAAAATAGCCTTCATTACCGAGGGGGGGACGTGCTGTTACACCAGGATGCCCTTCGGGCTCAAAAATGCAGGAGCCACCTACCAGAGGTTGATGAGCAAGGTCTTTAATGACCAAATAGGGAGGAACATGGAAGTCTACGTAGATGACATGATAGTCAAAAGCAAGCTGCCTGTTGACCATGTCACAGACCTAAAGGAGACTTTTCACCAGCTCAGGACCTTCAGAATTCGCCATAACCCCGAGAAGTGCACCTTCGGGGTAACTTCAGGAAAGTTCCTTGGGTACATGGTATCAGAAAGGGGCATTGATGCTAACCCAGAAAAAATTAAGGCTCTGTTGGAATTCCGAACTCCTGCCACAATAAAAGATGTGCAAAGACTTACTGGAAGAATAACCTCCCTTAGTAGATTTATTTCCAGATATGGAGACCGATGTCGAGCGTTCTTCAAAGTCCTCACTAAGGCAGCAAAAAAGGAGGACGACCTCGGCAGTAATGATCATCCTTGGAATGGGGACTGCCAAAGAGCTTGGGAAGAACTCAAAACCTATTTGTCCCGACTGCCTACTCTGTGGCAACCTCGCGAAGGAGAACCCCTCATCCTGTACCTCGCTATTTCGGAAAAAGCAGTAAGCTCGGTGCTTGTGAAAGAGGAAGGGTCGAAGCAATGGCCAGTTTACTACGTAAGCAAATCCCTGCATGGCGCCGAGGTCAGGTATCCATTGCTACAAAAGGCCATATATGCCTTGATACTGGCAGGAAGAAGATTGCGCCCATACTTTCAGGCTCACCCTATTATCGTCCGAAGTAGCTTGCCTCTACGGGACGTCATGAAAAAGGTTGATCATTCGGGAAGACTTTCCAAATGGTGCATAGAGCTAGGTGAACATGACATTACCTACGAGCCCAGAAAAGCCATTAAAGCTCAAGCATTGGCGGACTTTATCGCCGAAGTACCCAAAACCGAAGACAGTCATCAAAATCTCGGTGAAGATGAGCCATAATGGACGCTGCATGTAGATGGAGCCTCAGGTTCCGAACAACAGGGAGCCGGGGTAATTATCAGAGGACCTGAAGGTCTAGAAGTAGTAAAGGCCATCAAGTTCAGCTTTAACGCCACCAACAATATGGCTGAGTATGAAGCTCTCGTAACGGGGTTGTGCCTGGCCAGGAAAATCGGCATAAGAAACTTGAAGGCCCACAGTGACTTCTAGCTGGTAATTCGAAAAACAGCAGGGGACTACGGTGCAAAAGACCCAACCTTGGCAAAGTACCACGAGCTAGTGGCCAAGCTCATTCGGGAATTCGACAGCGTTCAAATAAAAAATGTGCCTCGGTGGCATAACGCCGAGGCAGACTGCTTGGCGAAGTAAAAAATGCATACCGAGGTACTAAACCGCCCGAGCATCGAAGTACTAAACATAGTGGCTTCGGAAAAAGGATGGAAGAATTCGATAAAAAGGTATGTCGCAACCAATGCCCTTCCCGAAGATCCAAAGGATGCGGCAAAAGTCCGAAGGTGTGCCGAAAGATACTTCCTGATAGGAGAAGAGTTGTACCGGCATGGATACGCCAATCCGTTACAGAGGTGTGTTGATGAAGAGGACACTGAAATGATCCTCGAAGAGGTCCACGAAGGCACTTGTGGCTCACACATCGAAACAGACTCCCTTGCCGCGGTAGTACTTCGCCAAGGATATTTTTGGCCCACCTTAAGAAAGGATGCCCGGCAGTTCATCCGAAAATGTGACAACTGCCAATGACATGCTAAAATCCAGAGAGTACCCTCGGATATGGTGACTTTAGCTGACTATCCCTGGCCCTTCGCAGTTTGGGGCATAGACCTCATCGGGCCAGTCCCTACAGCACCTGGAGGCGTAAAGTTTTGCGTAGTCGCAGTTGACTACTTCTCTAAGTGGGTCGAGGCAGAACCATTAACAACCATCTCGGCCAAAGAAGTGCAAAAATTCGTATGGAAAAACATTGTATGCAGATTTGGCATACCGAGGATGTTAGGCACCTCCTAAGTTCTTGGCTTAGGCCAAGGAAAAACAAAGAAAGTGAGAGAAAACAGAAAGGGAAGAAAGAGGAGTCATGGAGACTGGCTCAGTGGCCTATGTGCAAAACAGGAGACTTTCAGGACTTAATTGCACATGGGAAATGTACATTGGGAAGACTGATAGAGAACAAAAAAAAAAAAGGGGGACTAAACTGTGCACCAATTTAAGTGGTACAAGTGAAACCACAAGATTAAAGATGGCAATTGTGGCCATGCAAACTTTTGTGATGGCTAGTGCAAGACTAGACCATTTTTGGGAGACAATAATGATTACTAGTCATATCCTTGTCTTCCACTAAGTACACTATTCACTAGTTAGCTAAACAAACTAACTAGTTGATTATTAGTTCATGGCCGGTTATGCCGTGGTTTTATATGGCCTTGGTACTTGTGTTGTTTAATTGCTTGGCAATTTGAGCCATGGGTGGACTTAAGTGTCCATTTGAGTACAAGTTGGAGTGGCGGCTTTGTGCTCTAGTGGACTTAAGGGCTCTAATGCGCCATGCAAAGAAATGGAAGCCAAGTTAACATTTTGGCTAACTAAAAGCATTTGTGTTCGGCCGAAACAAGCTAAGTCTTTGTTCATTTCGGGCTTTCCTTGTCTTTGCGAAACCGAGAGCACCTTTGAGAGTCCCTTCACAAATTGATTTTGAATTCCAAAGAAATTTGAAGGCTTTAGGAGATTCAAGCTTGAGAAGGAGTGTTTCGGTTCTTGTTTGCTTGGAATCAAAGTTGGAACTTGGAGATTGAAGAAGACCCGAGCCAACCAAGCTAGGGTTCTTGAGGTAACTTCAATGTTTCCTTGAATTCATGGTAGTTCTTCCATGTACAAGGAACTTAAGTGTTTAATTGAAGCTATGTTAAGCTAAATGAGCAAAGTATGTCTCGGTTTGGAAGTGGATTGTTGGCCGAATGCGTTCTTGGTGTTCTTCTTGGAGTTCATGGAAATTAATCCATGTATGATGCTTGTTGATGCTTGTTTAACCTTGTGATAGGTTATTGTGGTGAAGGACACCAAATTTGTGGAAGTTAGCGTGTTGGCCGAAAGGTGGATTTGAGGTAACCCATGTTCTATCTTTAATCACATGGCATTGATGCCATGAACCATCCTTATTGATGCATTGGTGTATGTATGTTGGCTTGGATTAAGTGAAGAACATGTGTATGTGAAGTGGGTATCATGGCCGAAAGTATGGAATGGTATAATTGAATGTCCATTACTTGAATACATGGTTTGGATGCCATGAGTAATGCTATTGGATGACTTGATGGTCATATGTTGGTTTGAATGGATGAGAAACATTATAATGGGAAGTTTAGTGTAAAGGCCGAGAGCATAATTGGGTATAATATGATGTGTTACCATGGATTACATGGTAGTTATGCCATGAGCATTGTTATTTGATGGCCATAAGATCATGAAATGTGTTAGTGGATAAATGACATCATTGTGCATAGTTGGGCAATGTGGCCGAGAACTTGGGCTAAAGTACTTGAGTATGCTTGCTTGGTTACATGGCATTTGTGCCATGAATAAGTTTAGTGGATGTTTACATGCTCATGTAGTAAACAAGAATGTTGGGTAATGTAACGATGTGAAAATGTGTACTTTGGCCGAGAGATTAATACATGGTAACATAGTGCATTTCACTCGATGGCTTGGTAATACTACCATGGATATGACTTATTGGTGACTTGAGTGTCATGTAATGTGTTGGAATTATGGGCAGTACATGTATATGGAATAATGGCACTTTGGCCGAGAGCTTAAGTGTATATGTGGGTCATAGTGTTCTTCATATGGTCATGGTATTTTGGGTCCATGAGTTGTGTAATGATGCCTATGTGTTGTCATGCTAGGCATTGGAATTGAAGAGCACTGGGACATTTGAAACTTGGTTGAGACCGAGAGCTAATTGAGGTAGGGTTCACTGCACTTGAGTTCGCTTGGTAATATATGCCATGGTTCAAGTGTTAGGGTGGCTAAGTGATGGTTAAAAATTTGCCATGTGATCTTAGTTGCTTGATGGGCTTATTGGTTATATTTGGTTGCAATGTTGATTAGCTAATTAACTATGGTACATGTACTAGAAATGCAAGTAAATGTGGCCTATTTGCTTGGCATTTTGGGAGCTCCTAATGGAATTGGTATTTTTGGTAAGTTTGTGTGCAAGAAATGCACATGAGTACATGTATGGATGGATATGGCCGAGAGCCACTTTGTGAAGTGTGTGTGTGTACTTGTGTGCTTTGGTGAATTTCTTGTGCATGCTGACCCTTAAGTGAGTTACTTCCTATAATTTTGAATTTTGGTATATGCCTATGCCTGTTTTCTTGTCTTTGTGTCTGTTTTGCAGGATGAGCTAATGAACTGGAGGTTAAGCTTGAGTGAACTCTCAGCTTAACTAAATAGACTCATTTGAGTTGTTTATATATAAATGTGAATCCTACTGAGTTATATGCTCACTGCCCATTCTCTATTTTCAGGCAAAGATATTCGGCCTGAGTAGGACTAAGCTGCTTGTGTGTGTGCTTAGTGTTTATATTTGCTTGCTTTTCAAGGTATGTGCCAATGTGTGCTTGGCTTAGCAGTTGGTTTTCATTACAAGTCTTATTCTTTATTGGCCGAGACTTATGGTTAGAGTTTGCAGGCAGTAGTGGAGACTTGTCTAGGGGGAGCTATGGATATGTGGACTATGGCCTTGATCATAGTGTTTGCCTTTATGACCATGAACCAAGCCATTGGGCTAGTTTCGCAGTGTGTGCTCCTGTATGGCATACTTAAGGTCTTGTTTGACCATTAGGAGACATGGCTTGTAATAACTTGGCATATGTACTTTTGGATTCTCTTGGCTTGTAGCCATGTTTTGGACTACTAGGTAGACTACTCTTTTGGTGTAGATATGTGTAGTCATTTGTGCCTAGACTTATTATGTTTGGATGGGTTTTGTATGCCAAGCTATGTATGGATTATGGATGGCGTAATGCTTGCTTATGTTTATGTGATTATGGGCCATTGTTTGGCATGTTCATGTGATGATGGGCTTTGTTTCATGAAGACTAATGGTATAAGCATATGTACAAGTGATGACCGAATGCATCATGTATATCTTGCATATGGTTTTCAAGCCTCTAAACCAACCTTGTGGGCTTCTTGGCTGCTATATAGTTAGCACACATGATGCACACTATGTATGCACTAAAATTGCATTAGGTGAATCCTTGCTTGTAGGGCAAGTTAAGGGTTTGGGCCTTGCCCTTGCTGCAAGTTGTTATTGAAGTTTATTAAAGCCACCTGGGCCACCTCCCAGGCCTCTTAACTTAAGAAAATAAGACTTAAAAGTTGCCATTTCTTGTTTGGCCGAGAGTTAGAAACCCAGTTTGAAGTTGGGCTGGTGGTTTTAAGTTAGTAACTTTTAGGCCAGGGCCTGAGTGAGGTGTGATAGAGGATGCTGGTAGCCGACAACGGATCCCAGTTTACAGACAGAGGGTTCCAGAACTTTGTCAACGACCTCGGACTAAAGATGCACTTCGCCCCAGTAGCCCATCCTCAAAGCAATGGCCAAGTAGAGGTATCTAATAGGACCATAAAAGATGGTCTGAAGAAGAGGCTAGGGGAAGCAAAGGGAAAGTGGCCAGGAGAACTCCAAAGTGTATTGTGGAGCTACCGAACGACACCCCGAAGAGCCACGGGGGAAACACCTTTTTCACTCGTTTTCGGAACAGAGGCCATCATCCCGATAGAGATAATACGACCCTCGGTGCGGGTACAAGTGTTTGATGAAAGAGGAAATGATCTCGGCCTAAGGACCAAGCTAGACCTCGTCAACGAACACAGAGAAATAGCCGAGCTGAGAAGAAAAGCTTTTCAGCAAAGAGTGGTCGTGGCTGCCAACCTGCGTGCTAGGATGAAAGGAATAAAAGAAGGAGACCTCGTTCTCCGAAGGGCTGAATTTGCACCACGAAAGCCATCCCACGGGGTATTTCGTGCGAACTGGGAAGGCCCTTACCTAGTTCTGGCCGAAGTACGAAAAGGGGTCTACAAGCTTGGCAATTCCGAAGGAGTAGAGTTAAAGAATACTTGGCATTCGGACGCCTTGAGAAAATACTATGCTTAGGATTTCGGCAAAGAAAATTGTACTACACAAGTTAGCAAAATTCTCTCTGAGTACAAAAAATTGCCTTAAGCATAAATGGCGCAAATTTCTCAAAAGTGACCAGACGAGCGAAGGCGTCATCTTCCGAAGTCTCGTAAAAAGACTTGGACAAAATCCTTGAGATTAAGCCCTCGAAAGGCTGAACTTCACGAAAAAGGTCATCATATTAAGCGCAGACGAATTTTCCCAAAGTCTGTGGAGCGAACTAGTCCGAGACCTCACCAAAAAGACTTGGCCAAGTTTTCTTCATTGAAAATGAAACTGCTTGCAAAAAAAGAGTGCCAACAGAAGAAGACCAAAAAAAAGAAGAAGCAAAAGGCAAAGGACCCTAAACAAAACTAAGGATTCCCGGCAACCTGAGAACCGCCTGCTCCCGCGTTCTTCTCTACTATCTCCGGCGCAGGGAGAGAAGATGGCAGGTTCAGATGTTCAATTTTGGACCAGGACCACCGAGGCCCCTCGGGAATATTTAGGGCCTCCAGGAAAGAAAGGTCCAGATCAGGGAACCTTTGAAGAACCTGGTGACGAACAAGACAAAATCTGTCCTGAAAACCAACTTTGGTCATCTGGTCAGATTTGTCTTTCTTGACCCCAAGGTCCTCAAGGTCTTTTTTAAGCTCAGCAACCTCCTCCTTCAATGCCTTCATGTTCTTCTTCTTCGGTTCCTTCTTCAAGGCATCAACCTCGGCTTGAAGCGCAGCCTTCTCAGCAAGCGCCTTTGTCAGGCGGTCTTCGGCCTCGGATTTCTCTTTTTGGTACGCCTCATTTGCCGAGATCAGCTCCGCTATCTGGGAGCCGAGGTCAGAAATTTTCTGGGAGGAGTCGTTTGATAGTTTCTCTTTCTCTTTTAACTCCTCCCGAAGAGCGAAAACTTCCTTCTCCGCAGAATTAGCCAGCTCCAAATTCTTGATAGCTAGATCCGAACACATGGCCCTGGTTTTCTCTAAAGAACCTAAGACCTGAGTTAGAAACGCCGTCTGCCTCGCCACCCGAACTCTGAGAAAGCCGGCATATCCCAGTAGCTGTAAAAGGGCAAAGGCAAGGTCACTAAAACAGAGAGAAAACCAAGCACTTAGAAAGAATTCAAGAAAATGGGGCGCGAAGTATACCTGGGCGGCATGCTCGGAAAGCTTTGCAGCAAGAGAGTCATCGCCCGGATGGGGCTCGGCGATGGCTCTAAAGGAGGCCTCAGTAAGGATCCCTTTAGAGATCTCTTTAGCCATCTGTGGACAATCGCCGGAGTACATGTTCATGTCCTCCGTGAATGTCCAAAAAGGCTCCTTTGGGACCTTCCCCTTCGGGATGATGGCGTCCCGAAGGGCTCTCCTTCGGGCATGATCGGCCACCCAGCCCGGAGTGAGTAACTCCTCTGCAATAAGACATGAAGCTCGATTAAAGCAGTTGCACGCCAACGAACCCGAAAAAGGAAAAAGGCACCACAAACCGAACCTGAAGGCACTTCGACCACGTCGTCCTCGGTAGCCGGAACCTCCTCGGCAGGGACCCCCTTGCCTTTGGTTCTGCGCCGTTCTTCAGCAGAAGGGGACTCCACCACAGTATCCAGAAGAGCCTGCGACGAAGTAGGGCTGCGAGGAGCAACCTCGGCAGTAACCTCGGGCTGAGGAATAACAACAACTCCCGGCTCCTCGATAGCCT
Organism: Aquilaria yunnanensis; assembly: GCA_039654915.1. Taxonomy (NCBI): domain Eukaryota; kingdom Viridiplantae; phylum Streptophyta; class Magnoliopsida; order Malvales; family Thymelaeaceae; genus Aquilaria; species Aquilaria yunnanensis. The sequence goes on from CM077595.1 coordinate 46,347,659, forward strand.
CCTCGGTAGTGGCCTTCCTCGCCCGTTTTGCCGTCGAAGGACCGGCCCCGGTTGTTTTACGCCTTCAGGAGACGACTTTCTTCGTCGGATCACCCTTCTCAGCTTGGCTGGTGAAAAGGGCTTTCTAGAAGGCAGCCGTGTCCTCGCCCATTTCTAAGAATGAAGGAAGACATCAGTGTGAGTGCAAAACGAAGTTATAACAAAGAGACTAGAAAATAACTCATGCTTAAAAAAGGTCTCGAAAGAAACTTCCTCCCGAAGGAGTTGCACAAGCCAGGAATCCTTCCCAGCAATGGCAGAAGCTGGCATCTCGAGGTCCGTCTCGTGCTCCTTTACCACCTTGAGCTCCCGAAGGACCTCCTCGGTCATCAACCTCCAGTTAATGGGGAAGGGGTAAAGAGAGCCCGAAGAGACCTCGGGACCCCAGTCAGTGACGGCTCGAATAGGATGGTCGAAATCCGCGAATATAGGAGCCAACTCTGGGGTCAGCAACATCTTCGGATCTACGATGTCGTCCTCCAGCCTTCCCTGAGCCCACTTGGTCGGGACATGCGACCAGGCCTCCTCCATCCTAAAAAAGAAAAACTTTTTTTGCCACCCTCGCCAGCTGTCCTTGGTGGCGAAGGTGAACATGTACTTTTTGCTCCCGGATCCCCGAGGTAGCATGAAGTAGAAGCCACCCTTCGGGACCACATAGAGCTTGTAGTACTGCATAAAAATAACGTAGTGGGGCTTTATTTTGAAAACGCCACACATACAGAGAAAGGCGTTGAAATAGCAGTACGACTTCGGAGGGAGTTGATTTACGACAATGCCATGAAATCTGTAAAACTCGCAAATCAACTCCGGAGGGGGGTACCGAAGACCGGCTTTCAACTGAGCTCGGAAAACGGTAACCCCGTTGCTATGGTTTGAGAAGCTATAATGGTCGGGATGTGGCAACCTCGTAACAGCGTACGAGGGAAGGAAAAATTTATGCTTCCACCTTCCTAACTTTTTAGGAGTAGTGCAGCAAGGGTGGGACAAGAGAGGTTACCAACTCTCAGGAATAGGCATCTTGGGCTGAAAAGCAAGTTCAGAAAAAGGCAACAGCGAACTTTGGAAAAACTTTGAGAAGAACAAAAAAGTTCTGGAAATCAAAACCCACCAAAACGCTTGCCGAAATCTGTATGTAAAGACGCCATCGTGAAAGGTGGTCGGAAAAAAGCTCAGGTGAAAGAACCGCCGCAAAAAGCAGAAGGAAAACCAGAGCAAAAGAAAAAGCAAAAAGAGAAAAAATGATGACGAACCGGCCAAGGGAGATAGGCGAACCGGCGTCTTAAGTGCTGGGCGAAGGTGAAACATTGACATAACTGCTCCTTCACGCCTAAAAAGGCGCGCTTGACGTTACAGCACAATCCCTACCAATGACTGAGTGCCACGTGTCAGCCATCGAGCCAAAAAAGGGGACGCGCCTTCTGACACCCCTAAAAAACTGGGACGCGCCGCTCCAAACTAACACGCCTGGTCATGGGACACGACGCCGCACAGACCTGCAAAAGGAAAAGGAAAGAAGTAAGTAGCCTCGAAGACACCAAAAGACAGGATATTGCCGAACAACCCATATCTTCGGGCAAAAGGTGTACCTTCGGCACAGGTTTTACTCCCTAAACACTCCCAAAGAGCATCCTCGGAAAGACTACAAACCGAAGTCTCCACTTCGGCTTTCCAAAGGAGGGCATGTGATAGCCGAAGGGCTATAGCCTCTATCTAACCCGAACCCGGAGCGACAGGAAGCTTTTAGCCCACCGAGGTACGAAACAAATCACCTTCAAAAACGGAGAATCAGCTATTGCAAGCCGAAGAAGATCTCCCCGAAGGCGGAACCTGAAACAGGAACTTCCTCGAACTGCGGGCATATTTCCCGAAGGGCATCATCCGTACCAAAGGACGACCTCAGCCATGGACTTCGAGAGTACGGCATGAGCATTTAATGAGCATTTAAGGAGCCTCTGAGAGGAAACCCACACGCCGCTTGAAACGGCAACTTGACACACTGACGCCGTCCAAGTCCCATCTCAGCCACAAAACCAGGAGCCTGAAGACGGCTACCTGTTCCCTACGCCCAAAAAGGATCCAGCCGAACACGTGTCAGGATTTGAACGGGCCAGGCATTTCTATAAATACTGGGAAAAAGGACTTGGCAAAGGATGGATCCTCTCTCCCTGGGCAGCCCTCACCCATAGCTGAAAATATATGCAGGCTAACTCTCGCACCTTTCTAGCGGGCCTACTTTATTCATTATCAGAGTACTAACTTGGGCGTCGGAGGCTCCTCCCCGGAAAACCATCCCGGGGACCTCCTAACCCTTTTTCCTGAGCTTTTCAGGCATTTTCCCACCTGGGGAATATCTCTGCAAGACGTCCTTCCCCCCCGGAAGCTCCCTCGAAATTTACCATGTGACTGGACAGAGATGCCGGAGGGCATCAGTTAGTACTAACTTTGGGCCCTGGAAACCCTCACTTTACTGCCATCATTGTGCACTTCACACTAGGTCACAAAACCTTCAATAAGTGCACTCCCCTCACTAAGCTTGGTTCATCAAGCTCATGGCTCTCTTCCAAGCTTAGCCCTTACCAAAGTGGGTAGGCCGAAAATCAAGCTTGATCCTTGAAGTATACAAGAAATAGCTCTAGTTTGCTTCCAATTGCTTCCTTTTGCCTTCAATTTCAATCAATTGCAAGTTTGAAGGTGTGGTGGCTATGGAGGAAGTATGGCTGTGTTCTTGGGCTGGGGGAGGACGAAAATGGGAGAGGGATAAGTGATTTGGCCACCTAAATGGCCTTAAATGAGCTTAAGGGCACCAAAACACACTTAACAAGCTTAACCTTGCTTTATGTCATTTTCTTTCTCACTAATTATGGTTCCTTTGTCTTAAACTCATTGGTACACATGTGCCCAACATTTTTGACTAATTATCAAGTCATGGCTGCCTCCCCCATGGTGGGATAACCATATAATTCCACCCTTAGACTTAATTCAAAAGCTTGAACACCTTAAGGTTTACACTGGGACATTTAGGTCCTTATTGCCTTTAGTGTTTCCTTTGTGCAAACTTGTCTTCCATGAGCAATTGGGTCCTCCAATAGAACTTTCATACCATTCATATCCTTCCCATAACTCTCCAAGTCTTTTTCTTGAGAGTTTTGCAATTGAGTACCCGAATTTCCAAAACCTTACAAAAAAGTCCATAGGTTGCTTGACAAACAAGCAATCCTTAAGGCTTTTCTTGGGGGCCAAGTTACCAACTTGGAATACTTTTAAGGAGGTATTGATCATGCCTTTTACCCCCTACACTTCAATCACTATGGTGAGAATTACACAATATAATGGTTTTTAGCCATTATGACACACTTGTAATTCTCCCATTTTGTGAGGTGGTAACACACCGCCTCACTAGAGCTTGGGGGCTTAAAGGGCAATAGTGCCTCAGCCATCTTATGCCCCCCCTCAGAAAGCCGAAGTGGAGACTTCGGTCAGTCGAATCTTTTGGGGGTGCTTCGGGGACTTATTTAGGGAACCGTGTAGGAGACCCTTTCTTTCTCGAATGTATGCCTTAACAGCTGAGGTAACCTATGGGTGTCACTCCTTCCCCTCGGCTATTCCCTTGGTGTTTTCAAGATGTGCATCTGCCCCTTTTTGTTTTTCTGCCGCAGGTCAGTGGACCATCATATCTTGTAATCAGAAGCATCTCTTCGAATATACGTGCCTGGGTTTTCATGCTCGCAGAAGGCGTGGCCTCATTTCCTGTGTTGGATGACACATGGCATGTGGTGATTGGGGGGCAGTTGCATCGGTTTCACCAACCGTGTCCTTTTGCCTTTGAGGGGTAATTATGGCGACGATTCGCCTTCGCAAGACAGTTATGGCAATGTTTCAGTTACCCTTCTTCGGTCTATATAAACCTTCCTTCCCCTCATGGACCTCATTTGCTTTCTTTTGCTTCTATCGTACTCTCAAGCTCTTCTTTCTTTTTTGCGGCGGTGCAAGTGTCGGAGCGATTTCCGATGACTTTTTACGACGGCGTCTACTAATCCTGACTTCGGCAGATGCTTTAGTGGGTTTCCCTTCCAAAGGTCCCTCGGTTTCTCCCGTTTCTACTTTTTCTAGAGTCCGAAGTCATTTTCTTACTCCTGAAGTCCTTGACATTCTTTCTCGAAGCCATTTCTTTTAGCCGAACATGGCTTCCCCTGTCCCAATCATGTCCGTCCAAACTACTCCCGAGAGCTGGCTTCCTCTCATGTCTCATCCATGTTGTACCTCTTCAAAGAAATTAATGAAGTGGATGACTAAAGTTTTTCTTCCTTCTTATGCCGTTATCTGATTACCCCGCCTGGCCTATTTAGCTTCATGAATAAATCAAATGAGGTTACTATTTTCTGAGCCCAACTTACGGTTGGACTTTGGTTCCCTCCGCTAAAGATGATTCGCGACATTTGCCAATTCCATGGCATAGCCGTGAATCAGCTTCCTCCTAACTCCTATTCTTACTTTAATGCTTTTCTCTACATGTGCGGGGTTTTCAAGATAGAATCCCACTTAATCATCTTCATGTAGTATTACAAGCTTTATCCAGTCCTGAACAGTGGCTTCTATTTCATGCTACTTCGAGGATTTGGGAGCAAAAAAACATGTTCACCTTCAACACCAAGGACAATTGGCGAGGGTGGCAAAGGAAGTTCTTCTTCCTAACGATGATAGAGGCATGGTCACACGTGCCAACAAGGTGGGCCTGGGGGATGCTGGAGACGGATGTTGTTGATCCCAAGAAGTTGCTAACTCCCAAGTTAGCAGCGAGGTTTGAGGATTTCGACAGCCGTATCTAAGCTGTTATCGACTGGGATGCCGAGGTCGCACCACGATCCTTGTATCCCTTCCCCATCAGGTGGAACCTTATGACTGAATAAGTTCTTCGGGAGCTATGGGTGCTTAAGGAGCACAAAACCGATCTCGACATGCTAGCTCCTGCCATTGACGGGAAGAAGTCATGGCTGGTGATACTCATTCAAAAGGAGATCACTTATGAAGCCCTTGTTGAGAATAAGTTGCTTTCCAAATTTTTCTACTAGTATCCCTTTGGACTTACACTGATGTTTTCCTCCTTTTTCAGAGATGGGCGACTAGTCAGCTACCTTCTACAAATCCCTCTTCCTCGGTCAAGTCGAGAATGGGGAGCAGAAGAAGAAGGCGGCCCTAACGAGGTGAAAGATGTCTGGAGGTGGGCCGTCTTCAGCCAAGAAGATGAAGAATGACCCTCTTCCCCCCCCCTCCGAAAGCTGTGGAAGAAGTCGGGAATCAGCCTTCAGTCCACACGGACCCATCATCGGAGCTGGTCATCAGCTCCACTCCCTGGAGTGTTGTCACTTCGGCGGATATCCTGGGCACTTTGGCAGGGGGCCCTTCTACCAAGTAGCTCGAGGAGTAAAGACAAAGCAACGGCAAACATGTCCCTGCTGAAGTGGATGAAGTCCACGATTCTAACGATGACATTGCCGAGGTTCTGCCAGGTCTGGCCCTCAGCCATTTCTTTATAAATTCAAACATTTTTAGCATTCTCAATCTTTTAGACGTATGGCTCAGGGACAATGTACTAATGGAACTGCAGCATGACTTTGCAGAAGAACTGGCTCCCTAGGCATGCATCGTGGAGCATGCCCGGAAGCGGGCCCTTCGGGACTCCCATATCCCGAAGGATAAGGTTCTATGGGAGCCTTTCTGGTCTTTCAAGGAGGACATGAATTTGTTCTCCGAAGACAGCCAGCAAATGGCTCCCCAGATGGCGAGGGGGGAGCTCACCCAAGCCATTTTTAAATCTCTGGCAGATGATGTTGGGTTTTGGGAGCCAAACAGCATAGCGGAATTTAACCGAAATCCTTCAGGATCCAAGTGTTGAGTGTTAGTGTTGTGCCTAAAAAGCCAATCATGAGATGATTGTATTTTTGCACATTGAGTCATGATATTTTATTGAGGCATTAATCCAACAATTTTGTTTGTTGTTTTGTTTCTGCGTAACGTAATAAACATAATTGTAACCCTAGAATAATGATATTCTTAAACGTCCCTAGTGATGCCCCAAAGCATCTTCGTTTGCTGTCATGTTGACAGGTGGAGAGACTTCCTGAGGAGGCGAGCGCCTGGAGCTCTGGTTTCCCAGCTGAGTGTGTCTGAAAAGCTCAAAGAAGAGGTTAGGAGGTCCCCGGTTTGCTTTTCCGGGGAGGACCCTCCGACGCCCAAGTCAGTTTTCTGAGTGAAAGTGGAGGAAGAACACTAAGGGATCAAGTGTCTTGCCTCTTTTGTGTTTTCTCAGAGGGAGGAAAATGCCCATCCTTTGCCCAGTCCCCTTTCCTAGTATTTATAGGAGTAGACGGTCCGTTCAGATCATGACACGTGTTCGGTCAGATTTGATCTGTGCTTTTGGACCTAGGGGACAGGCAGCCGTTTGCAGCCTCCTTTAGCCCTGGACCCGGACAGGTTGTGTCAGGACTGGGGCGGCTACGGTGTGTCAGTTCGCCGTTCTGATATGACGTGTAGGGCTTGTGGGCGACATGTCAGAGGCTCCTTAAATGCTCATACCGTACTCCCGAGGTCCCCTGGGCGAGGTCGCCCTTCGGTGCGTGCACCCTCTTCGGATTCTATCCGTCCTTCGGTGCGAGCACCTCCTTCGGGATCTATCCCATAGTTCTGGGAGTTCCCTTGATGAACACCTTCTTCGGGACTTATACCCATAGTCCGGTGATTCCCTTCTTCAGGTGTTTCTTGTTCGGGGAAGATCCTCTTCGGGGCTTCTGCCTTCGGGGAGATTCTTCCTTGCTTCAGAGAGATGGCTTTCTTACCCGAAGACGGTCAGTTTGGCCCCTCGATGGAGACGATTTTATCCTCGGAATTCCTGATGAGCTAACCGAAGTCTCGAGCTCATAGTGTTTGACTTCGCACCTTCCGAGGTCAGTAAAAAGATCCTCTCTTGGGTGACGTCAGACTCCTCGGCCAATATTCTGGCAGGGAGTTACTACCGAGGAGGCAATAGCCTTTGGCTATCACAGGCCCCCCTCCGAAAAGCCGAAGTGAGAAACTTCGGTTCATCGATTTTCGGGTCCTGTGTTTATGATATTTGCGCCGAAGATGCCTTCTTCTGCTTGAAGCGATGGGCAGCCCTTTTTGCGTCCTCGAGGCACGAGAAGATAGGCTGTCCCTGTGCCGAAGATACACCCTCTGCCCGAACTCACAGGCTGTCTCTTCGTGTCCTCGTGGCGAGGGAAAATAGGATAAGCTTGTACCGAAGATAGACCTTTTGCCCGAAGTCACAGGCTGTCTTTTGGTGTCTTCGAGGTAACCTACTTTTTTGCCTTTATAGGTCTGCTCATGCGTCGCGTCCTGTGTCCAGCAGAGTCAGTCTAGGGCGGCGCCTCTAGACCAAATGGTGTCAGAGGGCGTGCTCGACGTGATGGATGACACGTGGCACGTTTGCTGCGCGATGACCGACACATGGCACACTATTATTGGGTGGGAATGCACTGAGTACGGCAGGCGCGACTTTTCAGGCGCATTTAGCGGTTATGGCGACGCTTCGCCTTCCGAGGGGTACTAATGATGACGGTTCACCTGGCCTTCTCGGCCTATATATACACCAGCCCTGTCATAACCCTCTTTTTGCTTCTGCTTTTGCTTTCTTCTGCCTTCTAATTCTCTCCCGATTTTCCGCGGCGGTTCTCCTTTTTCAGGCGTTTTTCTGACCACTTTTCACGACGGCTTCCAGAAATCCAGATTTCGGCAAGACCTTTGGTGGGTTTTAGTCCTTCTGCTTTTTTCAAAGATTCTTCTTTGTTTTTCCCGAATTCATTTTCCTTGTTTTTCCCAAATTCGTTTTCATCATGCCTGTTCATGAGAGTTGGCAACCTCTTCTTTCTCACCCCTGCTGCACTACTCCGGCAAAACTAGCGAAGTGGAAGAAAAAGTTTTTCTTACCCTCTTACTCTGTGATGAGGTTACCCCGTCCTGACCAATTTCCTTTCTCCAACCGAAGTGATGAAATCACCATTTTTCGAGCCCAACTGAAGGCCAGACTTCGGTATCCTCCCCCGGAAATGGTTAGCGCGTTCTACAACTTGCATGGCATTGCCGTTAACCAACTCCCACCGAACTCGTACTGCTATTTCAACGCCTTCCGCTGTATGTGCGGCGTTTTCAAAATAAAACCTCACTTTGTAGTTTTTCTTCAGTACTACAAGCTCTTCGTGGTCCCAAAGGGTGGCTTCTACTTTATGCTACCTCGGGGATCCGGGAGCAAAAAGTACACGTTCACCTTCGCCACCAAAGACAGCTGGCGAGGGTTGCAACAAAAATTCTTTTTCCTGAAGAAGTCGAAGGCTTGGTCGCATGTCCCGACCAAGTTGGCTCAGGGGAGGCTCAAGATGGATGTTGTTGACCCGAAGATACTGCTAGACGCCGACGTAGCACCTATCTTTGAGGACTTCGACAGGCGCATCCGGGCCGTCTCTGACTGGGCTGCCGAGGTCTCTCCTCATGCCCTTTACCCCTTTCCGATCAACTGGAGGCTCATGATCGAAGAGGTCCTTCGGGAACTCAAGGTGGTAAAGGAGCATGTGACAGACCTCAACATGCCGAAACCGGCTTCTTCGGGGAAGGACTCCTGGCTCGTGAAACTCCTTCGGGGGAAAGAAACTTATGAGTCTTTTTACGAGAGTAAGTTACTTTCTCATTTTTTCCTTCATAACTTCATCTTGGACCTACACTGATCCTCTTTTTCTTTTTTCAGAGATGGGCGACGACGCGGCTGCCTTCTACAAGGCTATTTTTACCGGGCAGGCCGAGAGGGGCGAACAGACAAAGAAGGCCGCCTCTCGGAGGCGGAAGCAGACTTCGGGCGGCCCTCCTTCCAAACGGGCAAAGAAAGCTGCTCCTTCCTCTCTTCCGCAAATTCTGGAGGAGGTAGGCAAGGAGCCCGAAGACCCTGCTGCCCCTTTGCCCGAGGTTCCTTCTGTCGACGTCCCTTCTTCCGACGTCCTTCCTCAAAGCCCCACGCCTTCGCATGCTCTTCTGGAGGGCGATAGGGAGGAGACCCCTTCTACCGAGGAATGGCGCCAAATAAAAGGCAAGGGGATCTCTACTGAGGCGACGTCGATTCTTGACGACGACCTTACCGAGGTGCCAGCAGGTTTGTACTTTGTTGAAGAACCCCTTTTTTTTCTCTTGTAAATCCTTAAGGGTTTTCTGGCCTTAACCAATTTTCCTGCCTTGTTGTGCAGCGGAGGTGGCCGCTCCTGACTGGGTTGCCGAACACGCCCGCAAGAGGGCCCTTCGGGATGCCCAAGTCCCAGCAGGGAAAGTTCCGAAGGAGCCCTTCTGGACGTTCACGGAGGACATGAATATGTACTCCGAGGACTGTCCCGAGATGGCCAGGCAGATGTGCAAAGGGGTGTTTACTGAGGCCTCTTACAAGGCCCTTACGGAGGCTTACCCAGGCGACATCTCTTTGGCCGCCAAACTCACTGAACATGCCGCCCAGGTACGCTTCACTGTTTCCTTAGCGCCAATTTCACCTTTGTTTTTTACTTAGCATCATTTTCCCTTTGTTTTCTTTTTTTGCAGCTGATGGGGTATGCCGAGTTGCTCCGTGTTCGGGTGGCGCGAGAGTCAGAAAGGAGGGCGTCACTCTGGGACCTTTACACCAAGACGAAGGCCCAGTGTTCGGCGTTGGCTGCCGATAATGCTCAGCTGAAGCAGTCTTCAGAGAAGGAAATTGATGAACTTTGGGAGGGGTTCATAAAAGAGAAAGAGGAACTTGAGAAAGGCACCTCCCAGAAACTTTCTGACATCGGCTCTCGGATGGCGGAGCTGACTTCGATCGTAGAAACGATTCAAAAGGATAAGTCAGAAAGTACGCAATCCTTGCGAAGACGCTCGAGGAAAAGGCCTAGCTCGAAGCCGAGGTCGCATCTCTGAAGAAGCCTTCAGAAGAAAAGAACAAGATGAAGGCATTGAAGAGAAAGCTCAAGGATCTGGAGAAGGATTACGCGGATCTGGAGAAGGACTATGCAGATTTGTCGGTCAAGAAGCGGGAGTCCGATGATGTGATGAAGTTGGCCTTTCAAGACGGCTTCTGTCTTGTTCGGCACCAAATTCTGCAGAAGTTCCCAGATTTTGACCTCTCCTTCCTGGAAGGCATGAACATCCCCAAGGAGCCTCGGTGGACTTGGTCCAAGATAGAGCACTTGAAACTGCCTCCTTCTCTCCCGGCGCCGAAGGCTGCTGACAAAAGCACAGAGGCTGGCAGTTCTCAAGACGCCGAGGTTCCTTAGTACTAGGGCCTTTTCTTCATTTTCTTCTTCTTTTTTGTAGTCTTTCAGCAACTTTCTTCTCTGTAAGCACTCTTTGGCTCAATAGAGAAAAATTTGGCTAAGTATTTTTGCCAGATTCCTTTGTTTCCCACTGTCCCGAACATACTTCGCTCGAGAGACTTCGGAAAACCATACTTTTGCTTTCTTTTGTCCCGAACATATTCGCTCATGAGACTTCGGAAAACCATACTCTTGCTTTCCTTTGTCCCGAACATATTCGCTCAAGAGACTTCGGAAAACCTTACTTTTGCTTTCCTTTGTCCCGAACATATTCGCTCAAGAGACTTTGGAAAAACTTAGTTTTGCTTTCCTCGGCGATTGCTTTCGTTAGACTCTTGTTTTGTACTTCTTCAGAACTTTTTACTTAGACGAATATGTCCAACTTGTGCAATACAACGTTCCCACCAAACTTTTTAGGCATAGAAATTTTTCAAGGCCTCTGAGTGCCAAGTGTTTTTTAATTCTATGCCTTCGGCATCGCCGAGCTTATAAACTCCATTTCGTACTTTCGCAAGTACCAGGTAGGGTCCTTCCCAATTTGCGCGAAGTATCCCGTGGGACGGCTTTCGGGGTGCAAATTCAGCCTTTCGGAGAACGAGGTCTCCCTGTTTTATTCCCTTTGGCCTGGCGCGTAGGTTTATGCCTGCTGCTACTCTTTGCTGGAAAGCTTTTCTTCTCAGCTCGGCTACTTCTCTGTGTTCGCCGATGAGGTCGAGCTTAGTTCTCAGGCCGAGGTCATTTCCATTTTCATCGAACACTTGGACTCGTATTGACGGTTGTACTACCTCGACAGGGATGATGGCCTCTATGCCGAAAACGAGTGAAAAGGGCGTTTCCCCTGTGGCTCTTCGGGGTGTTGTTCGGTAACTCCATAACACGCTTTGGAGTTCTCCTGGCCATTTCCCTTTTGCTTCTCCCAATCTCTTTTTCAGACCATCTTTTATGGTCCTGTTAGATACTTCCACCTGCCCATTACTTTGGGGGTGAGCTACTGGGGCGAAGTGCATTTTTGTCCCGAGGTCGCTAATGAACTCTTGGAATCCTTTGTGTATGAACTGGGACCCATTGTCCGCTACGAGTACCCTCGGTATGCCAAATCTGCATACGATGTTTTTCCATACGAACTTCTGCACTTCTTTTGCCGAGATAGTTGTCAGAGGTTCTGCCTCGACCCACTTAGAGAAATAGTCTACTGCTACTACGCAGAACTTTACGCCTCCAGGCACCGTTGGGAGTGGCCTAATGAGATTTATTGTAATGCCCGAAAAATCCAAACTGATTAGGTCCCGGGGTAAGTGGATTGGGAGCCAAAGAATTTTCCTAATTTGGGAATTTAGCTGAATTAATGTGAGGGGACATTAAATTAAGTGTTAAGGATTCATGAAATTAAGCTTGGCTTAGGCCAAGAAAAATAATGGTGAAAATGGTGGATTTCAAAGATAAAGGACTCAATTGAACAAAGGAATTGTTGTAAGTTGGGCTCAATTGCCCAAATTCTAAAGATTGGAGGACTAAGTGGGGAATTGACCCATTTTCATGGCCTTGGATGCCATGGCTAGCCATGTCCATTCAAAATAATATATTTTATGCCACCTCCACCTCCACCCACACCTCCACTCACCTTTGTCCCCCACCTTCACCACTTCATCATTTAACTTCACCAACTCTTCCAATTTGTCCCCCCACTTTGTCTCCCACTTCCCATTTGAATTATTACTCCACTAAGGCATTATTCCCACCCATTTTGGACACCCATAACCGTACATACACTCCCCCATTCAACAAAATACATTTCTTCACTCATCTCACCTCATTTAAGCCATTTCACTCTCTTTCTTCAATCTCTCTCTACAAACTCTCTCTCCCTTCTCTCTAGTTTTGGCCAACACTTGTTCTTCTCTCCAAGAACATTTCTAACTCTTCTCCTTCCTCCAAAAATTCTGCCATCACTAGAAATCACCCTTCCATAAATTAAAACCAAGTGTTCTTGGTGGAATTCATGCTCTAAACACCCAAAGAGCAAGAATCAAGTAAAAGATTCAAAGAAAACCAAGGAGAGAAATTCGGCCATCTTCATTTCTTAGAGGTTTTGAACTCTTCTCAAGGAGTTCTTTATGTATATGAGCTTCTAAGCTCATTGGGAGGAAGAATCAAGAAGAAAATTTGAAGAACATCAAGCACACAAAATTCGGTCTCACCTCCTAGTCGAGGTTTCGTAAGTGTGAACCAAGTATTCTTGGTATTTTGATTTCTTTAAGATAATTACCAAGTGTTCTTGGTATTTTATGGATTACTAATTTATTTGGCCATTTTGGTTCTTGTGCTAGAAAATCATTTCTAGAAACCAACAAGCGAGGAAATCGAAGGAAAACAAGCTTCTAAGAAGCTTTCGGTATTGGTAAGGATTCCTATACTCTTTGAGTATTCGGGCCCCTAGGTGATGGTCAAAGAACCATATGATCCTAGGTGTGCTAAGAGGGCATAAGTTAAATTATTGCTTCGGCAATTCTGTATCGCTCATGAGCTAAGTTAAGTAAGCAAGCATTATGGGCTAGGATTTAAGTAGGCCACCTTAAATTCCTATGCTAAGTGAGATCTCCGAAAATGAAAAGTATGTGAAATTAATGAAATAAAACTTGAGGGATGCTTGCTGCCCTTCTGTAAATCAAGGTGTTAAGTGGCGTGTGTTTGTGTGCTTCTATGAATTTGTTGTGCATGCTAACCCCCGATTTCGATTATTATTGTATATACATGTATCTTTGTGTTTTCTTTGTCTTTATGTTTTCTTTGCAGGATTTTTGGAATATTTATTGCCATTACATTCTTGGCATATGTTAGGCCATAAAGGCCATATGTTAGGCTTTGGAAGCCATACGGAATCCTTATTGAGATTTAAATCTCACCCGCCCTACTCTACCTTTGTAGGAAAAAGTGTGCTCGAAAGATTGAGCTAAGAGTCCTAAGTACTCTTTCTGTGGTGTTGAGGTTGAGTATGTAAATACTATTTGCTCAATTTATTCTAAGTATTTACCTTTAGTTGCTTGAAAATCAAGCTAATAAAATGTGGACTTTGTGTGCAGGACTACGAGTCTAGAAACTGTGGGAACAACGTCTTAAGGTGGATTTGTGTTCTTTGGATTATGGCTTGCTTTTAAGCATGTAATAGTTGGTCTTAGTTAAATGACCAAATTTATGGACTTAGCTAAAATTTGGCCAAACTTAGTATTTTGGGCTTGTAATATGGACTATGGACACTTTGGGTGTTTTTATTGCTTGGTGGACTTACCAAGGCCCATGCATGTTTTATGGAAGTATGATTTTCATGAAAATCGGAAGCATGTATAAATTGGGCTTAAATGCATGTTTTGGGCTTAAATAAGAAATTAGAAAATTTGAATATGTTCTTGGTTAATTTTGGGCCATATGCATGTTAAGTATGGAAAAGGCCCATAAGCCCATGTTTATGTGAAAACATGCTATGTTTGGTTAAGTATGTGCACACTAAAAAGAACATGCAAGAAAACTTAGAAAAGCATGAAATTTGGATGCATGTGTAAGGAATGGCTAATAAGAAGAATAGGTGCACATATGTGAATTAATGTATGCCTAAGCATTAGTTTGCTTTTAAAAGCATTAAGAGATTTCGTGCACTAGTGAACACCAAAATACATAAGCATGCGAAGCATATGCATGAAATTAAGTTTTCAAACTTAAGTTGGTGTTTTGGATGCCATGCATAATCTTGGCTAAAGCTTGGTAAATACCATGAAAATGAACACATGAAATCCACATAGGTGCTAGTTTGTTTCCAAGAGCACTTAAACTTAAACCTTTAATAAGAACATAACAAGCTAGTACCAGTAAGTATCCTGGGGTTCGTGCCCATAAGTCTTAGTGAGTAATAAAAGTCCCTTCGGTTTAATTAAACTTCCGCTGCATGTTTTAGATAATTGGGCCCGGATGGGCCAGGGGCAGTTTAGGGCACGACAGCTTGGTATCAGAGCAAGTTTGCTCTGAAGGACCAAAGTTTTGGTCTATGATTCTTAGTATAGACTTGTTCCCACATAGGTTAAGTCCACTAATGAATATTTATGAATATTGAGCAATTGTGTGCCTTGCTTGTTGTTAATTGTAGGATGAGAACCAGAAATATGAACCGAGGCCGAAATGGAAATGAAAATTCCCATCAAGGGAATGAAAATGCTGGCTTTGTGCCAGAGGCCCAAGTCAGGCCTTATGAGCCCATCAGGGCTAATGTTACTGGGCCTAGCATTAATGCCCAAGAAGGAAGAGAAGCAAGAATGGAAGCAATGATGGAAGCTATGCAGGCCAATATGGCCCAATTAGCAGCTAGCATGCAGATCCTGGCAAGGGGTCAAGCCCAAGTCCCAGAGCCTGCTGGGCAGCAAAGAGAGCCACCAATGAGAAGGAGGCCAGGAAAAGAACCTGTACTCGATGATCAAGCTAGCGAGAATGGCGATGATGAGGATGAAGAAAGAAGAAACCCACGAGCAAGAAGAATAAGATCTGAGATCCAACAAGAATTAAGAGAAGAAGAGGAAGAAAGTCCAGATGCAGAAGAGCTAGACATGGAGGATATTGATGGACCTACCCAACTCACTGCCACCACCAGGGCAGAGAGGGCGCAAAGAGGGAGGCCCAATATTGATAATGCTGGGGGCCTAAGAGAAGGCCAATTGGAGGGGTTCCTTGCCCTAAAACCTCCAATATTTAAAGGAAGCTGTAACCCAGATGAAGCAGAATTTTGGAAAAACCAGATCGAAAAGATCTTTGAGAGAATGGAGGTTTCCGCTTCTCAGAAGGTCTTACTGGCAACCTTCAAACTAGAAGGAAATGCTGAGTTATGGTGGAGAGCAGTCCATAGGACATATGCTAGCAAAAATGCTAGGCGGCCTGCTCAAAGGAGAAGAGCAATGAGATGGCCCGAATTCGAAGAAGTGTTTCATCAACAATACATCGGTGAAGCACAGAAAGACCAAAAGCAGGTTGAGTTTGACCTGCTTGAGCAGAAAGAGCTCTCCGTACTAGAATATGAACAGAGGTTCAGTAACCTCATAAGATATGCACCACAGTACGATGATCGAGAGGATATAAAGGCCAAGAGGTTCCTTCGAGGACTTAGGCCAGAGCTGAGGCAAATACTCAGAGCAGTAGGAGCCAACAAATACCACGACATTGTACAGAAGGCTATGGCCCTAGAGCAAGAGTTCAGGGGACAATTCATGATTGGCTCCGGAAGTACCAGTAGACTACAAAAGCCCTCTAAAAGGAGAGGAAAAGATAGCTTGGCATATGAGCCAAGAATGGATAAGAGAATGAAGGCCACAGCCCCCTACGGGCCACAATGTGAAACGTGTGGTAAGTTCCATGGCCAAAAGCCATGCTACAGGCTCACTTCCGGATGCCTAAAATGCGGCGCCCAGGATCACTGGGTAAAAGACTGCCCTGCCAAGGGAGAAGATCAGAGGACCCCGGGAGGGTTCAATAACAGATGGGCAAATAGACAATTGCCCATAAAGAGGCCCAATATAACTCCACCACCGAGGAGGGACCAGGGCCCTAGCATGCCCCAGGGCAGGAATAAACAAGCTCAAGCTGCTGGAAGAGTATTCCAGATTGAGAGTTCGAGAAAAGCACGAGAGGACCCAGAGGACAACAGAGCTAGGGACGATGAAGAAGAAATGGACCAGGCCAGGCTGGTCAGGCAAACTCTTGCAGGTACCATTATTATTAATGGTTATGAGGTATCAGTTTTATTTGATACTGGTGCATCTTTATCTATAGTATCCTCTAAGCTAGTTAAAGATATGAACCTAGAAGTATGCAATACAGATAAAATGTACCTGGTTAAAACTGCCGGGAACGAGGTCTTGATAACATACCATATGGTAAAAGATTGCATGCTTAGGCTAGGTGAGCTAGAGCTTAGAGCCGACCTAATAATCTTGGATACTAATGGATATGATATCATACTAGGTATGAACTGGCTTAGTACCAACCGGGTAGTCATAGACTGCCATGCCAGGCAACTTTATCTGCCTGGACACAAACCTCAATCTTTGAAAAAATCTTCTACGTTAGTCCTAGAACATCTTTTGAAAGTGGTGGAACACAAACCCCTAATAATAAAAGGTGAATACCTAGGGTTAAATGGAACTGAAGTTGAAATAGAGCTGGGTAAAATACCCATAGCAAGAGAATTCCCTGAAGTGTTCCCCACTGATCTCCCAGGACTCCCTCCTGCAAGAGAGGTTGAGTTTGAGATCAAATTGGTGCCAGGAGCTGCACCAGCATCTATTGCTCCTTACAGGATGGCTATTCCTGAAATGATGGAACTAAAGAAGCAACTGGATGAGTTGCTTGAGAAGGGTTTCATAAGGCCAAGTACATCTCCTTGGGGAGCACCTGTACTTTTTGTGAAGAAGAAAGATGGAACCCTTAGGTTGTGCATCGATTACAGGAAGCTCAATGCACTAACCATTAAGAATAAGTACCCCCTCCCAAGGATCGAGGATCTATTTGATCAGTTAAAGGGAGCTAAGGTCTTTTCCAAAATAGACCTTAGATCTGGATACTTCCAGCTGAGAGTCAGGGAAGAAGATGTCCCAAAGACAGCTTTCAGAACCAGATATGGTCACTTTGAGTACACAGTGATGCCATTTGGGCTCACAAATGCGCCAGCCTTTTTCATGGACCTCATGCAAAGAGTGTTCAAGGCTTATTTGGACCACTTTGTTGTGGTATTTATCGATGACATATTAGTGTACTCAAAGGATGAAGAAGCCCATAAGGAGCACCTGAGAAGGGTGCTAAGCCTGTTAAAGGAACATGAGTTATATGGCAAACTAAGTAAGTGCCAATTCTGGGCTAAGGAAATTGGGTTTCTCGGACATGTGATCAATGAGCATGGATTAGCTGTTGATCCCGAGAAAATCAAAGCTGTCTTGGAATGGAAGCAACCTCAGACTGTGAGGGACATAAGAAGCTTCCTAGGACTTGCTGGCTACTACAGGAGATTCGTGCCCAAGTTTTCTGTACTAGCAGCTCCGCTCACTCAATTGACAAGAAAGGACCAAAAGTTTGAGTGGAGTGAGCAATGTGAGGCTAGCTTCCAAGAACTTAAGGAAAGATTGACTACAGCCCCAATACTGGTTCTACCAGACCCTACTAAGGAGTATATAGTTTACACTGATGCTTCTCGGGTTGGGCTGGGCTGTGTCTTAATGCAAGGGAAGCAAGCAATAGCCTATGGGTCAAGACAATTAAGGCCTCATGAGAAGAATTATCCAGTTCATGATCTGGAGTTAGCGGCAGTGATCTTTGCTCTGAAGCAGTGGAGGCACTACCTACTTGGAGGCAGATTCCAAGTCTTCACAGACCACAAGAGTCTAAGGTACTTGTTTACACAAAAGGACCTGAACATGAGGCAAAGAAGATGGCTTGAGTACCTAAAAGATTTTGAGTGCGTCATCGAGTATACGGCCGGGAAGGCCAATGTGGTAGCTGATGCTCTCAGTAGGAAGTACACGGGAATACTCAAAGCCACTGGAGAGCCTACTAAGGCAGAGGTACTCAGTTTATCTGAATTGGCCCAGGAATGGAAACACTGGGAGATGGACCAAGTAAAGGTCCTAACTATTAGGTCTGAATGGAAAGACCTAATTCAGGAAGCTCAGCTTCAAGATGAGGAGATTCCCAGGATCTCTGGGCATAAACGAGAGAAATTGTATCAAGGATTTTCCTTTAAGGCTGGAATATTATATTTCCAGAATAGGATTTATGTGCCAAATAGGAATGGAATCAGGCAACAAATCCTAGAAGAAGCCCACTCCAGCTTGATGAGTATGCATCCTGGAGCTCAGAAAATGTATAAGAATTTGAGATCCCATTTCTGGTGGCCATATATGAAGCAGGAGATTGGTGCTTCTGTGGCTAAGTGTATGACTTGTCAGCAAGTCAAAGTGGAACACCAGAGACCTGGTGGAAAATTACAGAGCTTACCTATACCAGAAAGGAAATGGGGATCCATATCCATGGACTTTGTAGTGGGTTTGCCACTGACCCGAAGAAAGAGTAATACAATCTGGGTCATAGTGGACAGATTGACTAAGGCAGCCCACTTCTTGCCCATAAACCTTACAGACTCCTTGGAGAAGTTAGCCCAACAATATGTTAAGGAGATAGTAAGGCTACATGGTGTACCAGACGACATTGTCTCAGATCGAGACCCAAGATTTGTTTCCAGATTCTGGAAGTCCTTGCACCATGCCATGGGCACTAAGTTAAAATTCAGTTCCGCATACCATCCTCAAACGGACGGACAGACTGAAAGAACCATTCAAACCTTGGAAGATATGTTGAGGTGTTGTATTATTGACTTCCAAGGAGAATGGGATAAACACTTGCCTTTAGTGGAATTTTCGTACAATAATAGTCATCACTCAGTGATTGGCATGGCACCTTATGAGGCACTATATGGAAGGAGATGCATAACTCCACACTGCTGGCATGAGCCAGGTGATAAGTTGGAAATTGGCCCAGAACTCATAAGAGAGACTACTGGGAAAGTTAAGCTAATCCAGGAAAGGATTAAGGCTGCCAACAATAGGCAAGAATCATATGCCAACCTCAAGAAAAGAAGAGACCTGGAGTTCCTGGCAGGAGACCAAGTGTGGTTGAAAGTATCTCCCATGAAGGGAGTAATGAGGTTTGGTAAGCGGGGAAAATTAGCCCCGAGGTATGTAGGACCATACCTAATACTCGCAAGAGTAGGAAATGTAGCCTACAAGTTAGAACTACCACCTGAGCTGGGACATGTACATGACACATTTCATGTAAGCTTGTTGAAGAAGTGTGTCTCCGACCCTAAACAAGTGGTACATGTCACTAGTGTGCCCATTACCCAAGATCTTACATATGAGGAAGAACCAATTCGGGTATTGGCAAAGGACACTAGAAAGCTCAGGAGTAAGTGGATATCGATGGTAAAAGTCCAATGGACTAACCATTCTGAGGAGGAGGCAACATGGGAGGTTGAAACTGAAATGCTTAAGAACTATCCGGATACCTTTCCTAAGCTCCTAGGAAATTTGGAGGACCAAATTTCTTAAGGAGGGGAGTGTTGTAATGCCCGAAAAATCCAAACTGATTAGGTCCCGGGGTAAGTGGATTGGGAGCCAAAGAATTTTCCTAATTTGGGAATTTAGCTGAATTAATGTGAGGGGACATTAAATTAAGTGTTAAGGATTCATGAAATTAAGCTTGGCTTAGGCCAAGAAAAATAATGGTGAAAATGGTGGATTTCAAAGATAAAGGACTCAATTGAACAAAGGAATTGTTGTAAGTTGGGCTCAATTGCCCAAATTCTAAAGATTGGAGGACTAAGTGGGGAATTGACCCATTTTCATGGCCTTGGATGCCATGGCTAGCCATGTCCATTCAAAATAATATATTTTATGCCACCTCCACCTCCACCCACACCTCCACTCACCTTTGTCCCCCACCTTCACCACTTCATCATTTAACTTCACCAACTCTTCCAATTTGTCCCCCCACTTTGTCTCCCACTTCCCATTTGAATTATTACTCCACTAAGGCATTATTCCCACCCATTTTGGACACCCATAACCGTACATACACTCCCCCATTCAACAAAATACATTTCTTCACTCATCTCACCTCATTTAAGCCATTTCACTCTCTTTCTTCAATCTCTCTCTACAAACTCTCTCTCCCTTCTCTCTAGTTTTGGCCAACACTTGTTCTTCTCTCCAAGAACATTTCTAACTCTTCTCCTTCCTCCAAAAATTCTGCCATCACTAGAAATCACCCTTCCATAAATTAAAACCAAGTGTTCTTGGTGGAATTCATGCTCTAAACACCCAAAGAGCAAGAATCAAGTAAAAGATTCAAAGAAAACCAAGGAGAGAAATTCGGCCATCTTCATTTCTTAGAGGTTTTGAACTCTTCTCAAGGAGTTCTTTATGTATATGAGCTTCTAAGCTCATTGGGAGGAAGAATCAAGAAGAAAATTTGAAGAACATCAAGCACACAAAATTCGGTCTCACCTCCTAGTCGAGGTTTCGTAAGTGTGAACCAAGTATTCTTGGTATTTTGATTTCTTTAAGATAATTACCAAGTGTTCTTGGTATTTTATGGATTACTAATTTATTTGGCCATTTTGGTTCTTGTGCTAGAAAATCATTTCTAGAAACCAACAAGCGAGGAAATCGAAGGAAAACAAGCTTCTAAGAAGCTTTCGGTATTGGTAAGGATTCCTATACTCTTTGAGTATTCGGGCCCCTAGGTGATGGTCAAAGAACCATATGATCCTAGGTGTGCTAAGAGGGCATAAGTTAAATTATTGCTTCGGCAATTCTGTATCGCTCATGAGCTAAGTTAAGTAAGCAAGCATTATGGGCTAGGATTTAAGTAGGCCACCTTAAATTCCTATGCTAAGTGAGATCTCCGAAAATGAAAAGTATGTGAAATTAATGAAATAAAACTTGAGGGATGCTTGCTGCCCTTCTGTAAATCAAGGTGTTAAGTGGCGTGTGTTTGTGTGCTTCTATGAATTTGTTGTGCATGCTAACCCCCGATTTCGATTATTATTGTATATACATGTATCTTTGTGTTTTCTTTGTCTTTATGTTTTCTTTGCAGGATTTTTGGAATATTTATTGCCATTACATTCTTGGCATATGTTAGGCCATAAAGGCCATATGTTAGGCTTTGGAAGCCATACGGAATCCTTATTGAGATTTAAATCTCACCCGCCCTACTCTACCTTTGTAGGAAAAAGTGTGCTCGAAAGATTGAGCTAAGAGTCCTAAGTACTCTTTCTGTGGTGTTGAGGTTGAGTATGTAAATACTATTTGCTCAATTTATTCTAAGTATTTACCTTTAGTTGCTTGAAAATCAAGCTAATAAAATGTGGACTTTGTGTGCAGGACTACGAGTCTAGAAACTGTGGGAACAACGTCTTAAGGTGGATTTGTGTTCTTTGGATTATGGCTTGCTTTTAAGCATGTAATAGTTGGTCTTAGTTAAATGACCAAATTTATGGACTTAGCTAAAATTTGGCCAAACTTAGTATTTTGGGCTTGTAATATGGACTATGGACACTTTGGGTGTTTTTATTGCTTGGTGGACTTACCAAGGCCCATGCATGTTTTATGGAAGTATGATTTTCATGAAAATCGGAAGCATGTATAAATTGGGCTTAAATGCATGTTTTGGGCTTAAATAAGAAATTAGAAAATTTGAATATGTTCTTGGTTAATTTTGGGCCATATGCATGTTAAGTATGGAAAAGGCCCATAAGCCCATGTTTATGTGAAAACATGCTATGTTTGGTTAAGTATGTGCACACTAAAAAGAACATGCAAGAAAACTTAGAAAAGCATGAAATTTGGATGCATGTGTAAGGAATGGCTAATAAGAAGAATAGGTGCACATATGTGAATTAATGTATGCCTAAGCATTAGTTTGCTTTTAAAAGCATTAAGAGATTTCGTGCACTAGTGAACACCAAAATACATAAGCATGCGAAGCATATGCATGAAATTAAGTTTTCAAACTTAAGTTGGTGTTTTGGATGCCATGCATAATCTTGGCTAAAGCTTGGTAAATACCATGAAAATGAACACATGAAATCCACATAGGTGCTAGTTTGTTTCCAAGAGCACTTAAACTTAAACCTTTAATAAGAACATAACAAGCTAGTACCAGTAAGTATCCTGGGGTTCGTGCCCATAAGTCTTAGTGAGTAATAAAAGTCCCTTCGGTTTAATTAAACTTCCGCTGCATGTTTTAGATAATTGGGCCCGGATGGGCCAGGGGCAGTTTAGGGCACGACATTTATGCCCCAAACTGCGAAGGGCCAAGGATAGTCTGCCGAAGTCATGAACTCCGAGGGTGTTCTTTGGATGTTCGTATGTCTCTGGCAACCACCACATTTTCGGACGAACTGCTTGGCGTCCTTTCTCAGGGTAGGCCAGAAGTATCCTTGGCAAAATATCACTGCTGCTAGGGCGTCGGTTCCGATGTGCGAACCACAGGCGCCTTCGTGAACTTCTTCGAGGATCATTTCAGTATCCTCTTCACCAACAGACCTCTGTAGTGGATTTGCATATCCTTGCCGATATAGTTCTTCTCCAATTAAGAAGAAACGTTCGGAGCGCCTTCGCACTTTTGCGGCTTCACTGGGGTCTTCGGGGAGTGTGTTGGTTGCGAGATACGTTTTAATTGGTTCTTTCCATCCTTTCCCCGAGGTCGCTATGCTTAACACCGCGACGATGGGGTGGCTTAGCACTTCGGTGCAAGTTTTGGACTTCGCCAAGCCGTCTGCCTCAGCATTTTCTCGTCGGGGTACGTTCTCAATTTTCACGACGTCAAACTCCCGAATAAGCTTTGTTACCAACTCATGGTATTTCGCCAAGGTTGGGTCTTTCACGCCATAGTCCCCTGCCATTTGTCGGACCACCAGTTGGGAATCACTATGGGCTTTCAAGTTTCTCACGCCAATTTTTCTGGTCAGGCGTAATCTTGCTATGAGGGCCTCATACTCGGCCATATTGTTGGTGGCGTTGAAACTGAACTTGATGGCCTTCATTACTTCTAGGCCTTCGGGGCCTCTGATAATCACTCTAGCTCCTTGGTGTTCTGATCCTGAGGCCCCGTCAACATATAACGTCCATTCTGGCTCGTCTTCGCCCGAAAACGAATGTCCCTTCTCGGTGTTTGGTACTTCGGCGTTGAAGTCTGCCAAAGCTTGAGCTTTTATAGCTTTCCGGGGTTCATACGTGATGTCGTGTTCGCCAAGCTCTATACACCACTTGGAAAGCCTTCCCGAGTGATCAACTTTCCTCATACCTTCTTCGGGACTTATACCCATAGTCCGGTGATTCCCTTGTTCAGGTGTTTCTTGTTCGGGGAAGATCCTCTTCGGGGCTTCTGCCTTCGGGGAGATTCTTCCTTGCTTCAGAGAGATGGCTTTCTTACCCGAAGACGGTCAGTTTGGCCCCTCGATGGAGACGGTGTTATCCTCAGAATTCCTGACGAGCTAACCGAAGTCTCGAGCTCATAGTGTTTGACTTCGCACCTTCCGAGGTCAGTAAAAAGATCCTCTCTTGGGTGACGTCAGACTCCTCGGCCAATATTCTGGCAGGGAGTTACTACCGAGGAGGCAATAGCCTTTGGCTATCACCTAGTCTAGTATTATTGTCGAGCGGGTTGCAATAATACATAATGGGTAGCATATGTGGAGACTAATATGAGATATGTAGTCTAAATATGGGTACAAGTTGGAGAACTTGTGTACCGGACCGACCCACCATGAGAACACTTCATGGATCGTTATATGAGTGTCATAAGTGATTCTCATAGTGATCATGGTATATGTAGTCCTTCGACCTAAGATCATCAAGGTTCCCTACATGTGAGTCACATACTTTGATACTTTCCTCTGTTGCTCGTAACTGAGTGAACTTGAAGGAGGTCATTGGGTATGTCACATATCATGCGGAGGGATTTGTATGATCAAGGTGGGATTTTTCCCTCCTATGTAACGGGAGTGATATCTTTGGGCCCCTTGATAGAGTGAGACTTAGAAAATGCATGGCCATGCTCCGATGAGTTGATATATGATATCAATGTCGTCAGTTTAAGTTGGTCTACTCGGTAATCAAGAAACCAAAGATTGGGCTATACGAGAGTGACACATTCCATGTCTCGTGCTTAGTCTTGATATCTTGGACAAAGGGACAATGGCATATATCGGTGATGATCATAAAGGTTTAGTCGATTCACCGACAATCTTGTCACTTAGGTAGCAATGATGTGTTGCTAGACACCGCTCATTGCTTATGATCATAAATGTGATTTATGATCATTGCCAACATGGCAAGAGCCTATTGGGTTGCACACATAGAGCTATTTCGATCATTAGAGTGCATGGGCTAATTATTTGGGTTATGGTTTCACTTTACTTTCGTAATGGGCCCAAGAGTTGAGCCATTATTAAGCCCGAAATTAAATCCTAATTGGATTAGGGCTTTGAAACCCATTAGGCCTGGAAGTTGAGTCTCAATATAAATACAACTTTTAAGTGAGAAATTCGCAGGTCTCCTTGCCCTAGCCTCCCAAAAGGACAGCCGCACTCTTCTCTTGCAACTCCTTGGAGGACGCAAGCTAGCACTGCGAGCACAAGAGAAATGCATCTGCCGGGACGTGGTGGAAGCGTGGTGATCCCGAGAGGCTCGTGTGGATACCATAGAGAGCCTGAACACGTCAACTGTTCAGGTTTTGTGATTCGACTCTACAGTTGAGTGAGAGATCTCAACCGAAACTTAGGTTTGAAATTTTTGAACACTCGGTTTACCCCGTTTCACTTGGATCCTGGAGGGTTTCGGTTAAATTCCGCTGCCCTGTTTGGCTCCCGAAACCCAACATTGAGATCTCTCGCTCAACTCTAGAGTCGAATCACAAAACATGAACAGTTGACATGTTCAAGCTCTCTATGGTATCCACACGAGCCTCTCGGGATCACCACGCTTCCACCGCATCCCGACAGATACGTTTCTCCTGCGATCGCCGTGCTAGCTTATGTCCTCCAAGGAATTGGAAGAGAAGAGTGCAGTTGTCCTTTTGGGAGGCTAGGGCAAGGAGACCTGCAAATTTCACACTAAACGTTGTTTTTATAGTGAGACTCAACTTCCAGGCCTAATGGGTTTCAAAGCCCTAATCCAATTAGGCTTTAATTTTGGGCTTAATAATGGCTCAACTATTGGACCCATTATTAATACGAAATTATTGAGAAACCAAAACCCAAATTATTAGCCCATGCACTCTAATGATCCAAATAGCTCTATGTGTGTGACCCAATAGGCTCTTACCACGTTGGTAATAATCATAAATCACATATATGATCATAAGCAATGAGCGGTGTCTAGCAGCACATCATTGCTACGCATGTGACAAGATTGTCGATGATTCGACTAAACCTTTATGATCATCACCGATATATGCCATTGTCCCTTTGTCCAAGATATTATGACTAAGCATGAGACATGGAATGTGTCACTCTCGTATAGCCGAATCTTTGGTTTCTTGATTACCGAGTATACCAACTTAAACTGATGACATTGATATCGTATATCAACTGATCCGAGCATGGCCATGCATTTTTCTAAGTGTTACTCTATCAAGGGGCCCGAAGATATCACTCCCGTTACATAAGAGGGACAAATCCCACCTTGATCATACAAATCCCTCTGCATGATATGTGACATACCCAATCACCTCCTTCAAGTTCATTTAGTTAGAAGCAACAAAGGAAAGTATCAAAGTATGTGACTCACATGTAGGGAACCTTGATGATCTTAGGTCGAAGGACTACATATACCATGATCACTATGAGAATCACTTATGACACTCATATAACGATCCATGTAGTGTTCTCATGGTGGGTCGGTCCAGTACACAAGTTCTCCAACTTGTACCCATATGCGGACTACATATCTCATATTAGTCTCCACATATGCTAGTCGTTATGTATTATTGCAACCCGCTCCACAATAATACTAGACTAGGGACGTTTGAGAATATCATTATTCTAGGGTTACAATTATGTTTGCTAAGTTACGCAGAAACAAAACAACAAACATAATTGTTGGATTAATGCCTTAATAAAATATCATGACTCAATGTGAAAAAATACAATCATCTCATGATTGACCTTTTGGGCACAACACTAACAATCTCCCACTTGCACTAAAAGCCAATCATCCCTGTATCTAATACCGATGGACCTAGAATGGCTATCATGCTTTTGCTGCGTAAGGGTCTTTGTTAGTGGATCAGCAATGTTGCTGTCTGTCGAAGTCCTGCATATCCTTACATCACCCTTCTCGATGATCTCCCTGATGAGATGATAGCATCAGAGTATGTGTTTGGATCGCTGGTGAGATCGAGGTTCCTTAGCCTGTGCGATTGCTCCATTGTTGTCATAATAGAGCTCTATCGGGTCGGCAATGCTTGGAACCACTCCAAGTTCGGTGATGAACTTTTTGATCCAAACTGCCTCCTTCGCAGCATTAGATGCGGCAATGTACTCAAATTCTATTGTAGAGTCAGCTAATGTCTCTTGCTTTGAACTCTTCTAGCTCACAACACCACCACCAATACAAAACACATAACCAGATTGTGATCTAAAATCATCCTTATCGGATTGGAAACTTGCATCGGTGTAACCCCTTACAATGAGCTCATCTTCACCTCCAAAGACCAAGAATGCATCCTTAGTCCTTCGTAAGTACTTAAGGATGTTCTTAACAGCTATCCAGTGACTTTCACCGGGGTTTGATTCGTACCTACTCATCATGCTTAAGGCATATGAGACATCAGGATGAGTACATATCATGGCATACATGATAGATCCAATTACTGAGGCATATGGAATCTTACTCATGCGCTCTATCTCCTCGGGTGTACTCGGACACTGAGATCTAGAAAGAGTTATACCATGTGACATGGGCAAGAATCCTTTCTTGGAATCTTGCATGCTAAACCTCTTTAGCACCTTGTCAATGTATGTACTTTGACTTAGGCCAAGAAGCTCTCTAGATCTATCTCTATATATCCTGATGTCTAACACATACGCTGCTTCACCCAAGTCCTTCAAAGAGAAACATTTCCCCAGCCAAGTCTTCACAGACTGTAGCTCAGGAATTTCATTCTCGGTGAGTAGTATGTCATCTACTTACAACATTAAGAAGACAATAGCGCTCCCACTAACCTTCTTGTAGACACAAAGTTCATCTTCATTTTTGATAAAACCAAACTCTTTGATTGCTTCATCGAAACAAAGATACCAACTTCGAGAAGCTTTCTTCAGTCCATAAATGGACCTTTGCAACTTGCACACTTTATTGGCATTCTCAGGAGTGACAAAACCCTCAGGTTGTGTCATGTACACATCCTCAAGTAGCTTTCCATTTACGAATGCAGTTTTGACATCCATTTGCCATATCTCATAATCATAGTGTGCAATAATAGGAAACAAAACTCAGATGGATTTAAGCATAGCAACTGGTGAAAAAGTTTCATCATAGTCAATACCATGAATTTATTTGAAACCTTTTGCAGCCAATCGTCCCTTAAAGGTAATCACATTACCATCCATGTCAGTTTTGTTCTTGAAAACCCATTTGCACCCTATGGGTTTTACCCCTTCAGGTGGGTCAACCAAAGTCCATACTTGGTTTTCATACATGGAGTCCATCTCAGATTTCATGGCCACTAGCCACTTCTCAGAGTCAGGCCTCGACATAGCTTGTTGGTAGGTTGTGGGCTCATCCTAATCCATGAGCATCACATCACCAGTGTGAGTCATGAGAAATCCATATCTCCTAGGCTCACGCCGAATCCTACCAGACCTACGTGGGCCTTGTGCTACAGGAACAGACTCTTGAACCACAACATCTTGTGTTGTCTGTTCGGCTTCCACTTCAGGTTCTGATGGCCATGGGCCTCATCGTTTAGAGTCATGGTGACTGTTGGAGAGACTTCTAGGAGGAAGAACGCCGGGAGGATAGTGCGCCCAACGGAGAGTACCTGAGATGCTCAGAAAAAGTGGGGTTAGGAGGCCCCCGGAGTGTTTTTCCGGGAGGGGAGCCTCCGACGCCCAAGTCAGTGGTGGCTGAGAAAAGGCAGAGGAAGTAGCACAAAGGGCTGAAGAGTCTTGCCTGTGATTTTCTCAGAGTCTGGGAGTCAGACCTTTTGCCAACCAACCTCCTGCCAAGTATTTATTTCCTGGTATTTATAGGAGTGCCTAGCCCGTTCAGATCGTGACACGTGTTTGGTCGGATGTTCCCTGAGATTCTGGGCGTAGGGGACAGATAGCTGGTAGCAGGTTGCCTTGAGCCTTGTGCTGAGATGGGCCATGATGTGATTTTGATGGCGTCAGCGTGCCAGAGCGCCTATTGAGGCGGCTTTATGACGTCTGTGAAAGGACGTGTCAGAGGCTTCCTTAAATGCTTCCTTAAATGCTCCTGCCGTACTCCCGAGGTCCCTGGGCAAGGTCGTCCTTTGGTACGGACAATGCCTCTTCGGGAAACACGCACCCAGTTCGGGGGTTCCCAGCTTCAGGGAGTTCCGCCTTCGGGGAGATCATGTTCGGCCCGCAATAGCTGGTGCCTCTTTTCCGAAGGTGATCTGTTTGCAACCTCGGGGGGCTAGTAGTATCCTCAAGTTTCCTGGCGTGCCGGGCTCGGAGCTCTTCGGCTATCTCCCGAGGTGTATGATCTCATTTTCACTCGGGTATCGCCAGTCTCTTCTAGCCATTCTTGTGGTAGGGAGTTCGGCCAGATAGAGGCGATAGCCTTTGGCTATCACATGCCCCCCTTTGGAAAGTCAAAGTGAAGACTTCGGTTTTGCATCTCTTTCCGAGGTTGTTCTTGGGAGTCTCTTTGGAAGCTCAACCTGTTCCGAGGATGCACCTTCTGCCCAAAGGGCTGTTCGGCCTTGGCCTGTTCTTTGGTGTCTTCAAGGCGGAGCCTGTGCCGAAGATACACCTCTTGCCCGAAGGTCATGGGCTGTTTGGCCATAGCCTATCTCTTGGTGTCCTCGAGGTGGCCTGCTCTTTGTTTCTGCAGGTTTGATGGCCAAGCGTCTCAGTCTGAGCGACGCGTCCCAGCTTTTTAGGGATGTCAGAAAACGTGCTCCCTTTTTCCTAGGGATGTCAGGAGACGTGTCCCCGTTTTGGCGCGGCGGCTGACACGTGGCGCTTTGCTATTGGAGGAGAGTTGCATCGGTTACAGAGGGCGCGCCTTTTCAGGTGTGGAGGGCAGTTACGGCGATGGTTCACCTCCAAAGGGTACTTATGACGACGTTTCAGTTACCCACCTCTGGCCTATAAATGGCTCGTTCCATCATAAGTTCCTTTTTCTTTTTCTTCTGCTCTTCTCTCTGCTTTGCCCCTGTTCTTGCACTTTCTTGCTTTCTATGGCGGAGCTGCCTTAATCAGAGCTTTTTCCAGCCAACTTTCACGACGGCGTCCTCAGACTTTGGCAAATCTTTTGGTGGGTTTTTGTTTTCCAGAGTGTTTTGATCTCTCTGTTCTTTGGAGTTTTTTCTGGAAACTGTTTTTTTGTCTTTTCCAAACTCGCTTTCATGTCTACAATGCCTATCCCTGAGAGCTGGCAGCCTCTTTTAGCCCATCCTTGTTGCACCACCCCTGCAAAGTTAGAGAGGTGGAAGAAAAAGTTCTTTCTTCCCTCTTACGCCATTACTAGGCTGCCTCGTTCTAGCCATTATGCTTTTTCAAACCACAGAAACGAGGTTACCATTTTCCGAGCCCAGCTGAAGCCCGGTCTTCGGTATCCTCCCCCGAAGATGGTTTGCGAGTTCTGCCAATTTCATGGCATTGCTGTGAACCAGCTTCCCCCGAACTCGTTCTGCTATTTTAACGCGTTCCTCTGCATGTGTGGCATGTTCGGGATAGAACCCCATTTTATAATCTTCATGCAGTACTACAACCTCTCTATGGTCCCGAAGGGTGGCTTCTATTTCATGCTACCTCGGGGATCCGGGAGCAAAAAATTCATGTTCACCATCACCACTAAGGACAGCTGGCGGGGGTGGCAACAGAAGTTCTTCTTCCTGAAAATGGTTGAGGCCTGGTCATACGTCCTGACCAAATGGGCTCAGGGAATACTGAATGTGGACGTCGTTGATCCGAGGATGCTGCTGACTCCAGAGTTGGCTCCCGTGTTCGCGGATTTTGACGCCCGCATTCGGGCTATCTCTGATTGGACTCCCGAGGTCGCTCTGCGTGCCCTTTACCCTTTTCCTATCAACTGGAAGTTGATGACCGAAGAGGTCCTTCAGGAACTAAAGGTGGTGAAGGAGCACGAGACTGACCTCAAGATGCCAGCTCCTGCCATTGCCGGGAAGGATTCCTGGTTGGTCAAGCTTCTTAAGGAGGAAATTTCTTTCGAAACGCTTGTCGAAAGTGAGTTGTCTTATACTCCCATGCTATTTTCTTCCTCGGACTTACGCTGATATTTCTCTTCTTTTTCAGAGATGGGCGACGGGACTGCCGCCTATTACAAGTCCCTTTTCTCCGGCCAAGTGGAGAAGGGGGAGCAGACAAAGAAGGCAACTTCCCGAAGGCGAAAGTCTGTCGGTGCTGGTCCTTCGGCTAAACGGGCGAAGAAGACTGTTCTTTCCTCCCCTTTGGAAAGTATTGGGGAGGAAAACGAGGACTCTGAGGCCGCTGTAGCTTCCCTGCCCGATCCTTCAGCCGAGGTTCCTGCCGCCACCGACGTCCCTCATACCGACGCCCCTCCCCAAAGTCCTACCCCGTCGCAAGTCCTTCTGGATGCCGTGGTAGAAGCACCTTCTGCCGTGGAGCGGCGCAGGCAGAAGGGTAAGGGCATTTCGACCGAGGAGGCTGAGGACTCCGAGGACGTCGTTGTCGAGGTCCCTCAAAGTTAGTTGCTTTCAGGACAAGTATGCTTCTCTTTGTTTTTCTAAATTTTCCTTTGTCTCTGACCCACTTCTCGTTTTCACCGTGCAGGGGAGTTATTTACCCCGAACTGGGCGGCTGAACACGCGAAGGGGCGGGCCCTTCGCGACGCCAAAGTCCCGCAAGGGAAGGTTCCCAAAGAGCCTTTCTGGACATTCACGGAGGACATGAACTTGTACTCCGAGGACTGTCTAGAAATGGCGAAGCAAATTTCGAAGGGGGTGCTTACAGAGGCCTCCTTCAAGGCTATTGCGGCGGCCCATCCGGATGATGACACCCTTGCCGCCAAAGTCACTGAGCATGCTGCTCAGGTATGTTCTTCACACCTTTTTCCCTTCAATTTTTCCTAAGTGCCTGGCTCTTACTGACCATGCGTTCATCTTTTTGCAGCTGCTGGGATACTGATGGCCTGGGGCCTCATCGTTTATAGTCATGGTGACTGGTGGAGAGACTTCTGGGAGGAAGAACGCCTGGTGGAATGGATAGCCCGAAGGAGAGTGCCTGAAAGCTCAGAAACAAAGGGTTAGGAGGCCCCCGGAGTGTCTTTCCGGGGGGGAGCCTCCGACGCCCAAGTCAGTGGTGGCTGAGAAAAGGCAGAGGAAATAGCACAAAGGGCTGAAGAGTCTCGCCTGGTAGTTTTCTCGGAGTGTGTGAGCAGTGTTTGGCCAACCAACCAGCCTCCTGCCAAGTATTAATTCCTGGTATTTATAGGAGCGTCTAGCCTGTTCAGATCACGACACGTGTTCGGTTGGATGTTCCCTGAGTTTCTGGGCGTAGGAGACAGATAACTGGTAGCAGGTTGTCCTGAGCCACGTGCTGAGATGGGCCATGATGTGATTCTGATGGCGTCCGTATGTCAGAGCGCCTATTCAGGCGACTTTATGATGTCTGCGAAAGGACGTGTCAGAGGCTTCCTTAAATGCTTCCATAAATGCTCCTACCGTACTCCCGAGGTCCCTGGGTGAGGTCATCCTCTAGTTCGGACAGAGCCTCTTCGGGAAACAAGCCCTCAGTTCGGGGGTTCCCAGTTTCAGGGAGTTCCGCCTTCGGGGATATCATGTTCGGCTAGCTATGTCTGGTGCCGCTTTTCTGAAGGCGAAATGTTCACAACCTTAGGGGGCGAGTAGTGTCCTCGGGGTTTCCTGGCGTGCCGGGCTCGGAGCTCTTCGGCTATCTCCCGAGGTGCCTGATCGCACCTTTTCTCGGGTAGCGCCAGCTTCTTCTGGCCATCATTGTGGCAGGGAGTTCGGCCAGATAGAGGCGATAGCGTTTGGCTATAAGATACGCCGGCTTTCTCCGAGTTCGGGTGGCCAGACAAGCGAAGTTCTGAGCTTCGGCCTTAGAGGCCTTAGAGAAGGCGAAGGCCACTCGCTTGGCATTGACCGCCGAGAACCAGCAGCTGTCAGATGCTGTGAAGGAAGAAGTTGCCGCCCTTCGGGAGGATTTCCGGAAGGAGAGAGAAGAACTTCAGAAGGATTCCTCCCGGAAGATTGCTGACCTCGGCGAGCAGATAAATGGAATGCTGGCCGCCAACGAGGAGCTCCTAAAGGACAAGTCAGATTCTGACAAGCTCATACTGGCGCTGACAACTGAGAAAAACATCCTTGCAGCCGAGGTCAAGTCCTTGAAGAAGGATCCAAAGGGGAAGAAGCAGATAAAGGCTCTGGAGGAGGAGATCGCGGATCTGAAGGACGAGCTTGACCACCTTGATCTTGACAAGAGCAAGTATGATCAAATGGCTAAGGTCGCTTTTCAGGACGGCTTCTGCCTTGCTCGGCACCAAGTCCTCCAGAGGTTCCCAGATCTAGACCTCTCTTTTCTAGAGGCTCTAAACATTCCTGAGGGACCTCGGTGGGAATGGTCCAAGGTCGAACATTTGAACCTTCCTCCTTCAATTCCAGCGCCGAAGATGGTGGAAAAGGGTGGGCAAGCGAGTGGCTCTCGGGACGCTGCGAACCCTTATGCTATTTTAGGGCCCCTTTTCCTTTCCTTCAATTTTGTGTTCCTTCTTCGGGCACTTCTTCATTGTAAAGCAGCTTGCTCCTTAATGAAGACTTTTTTGGCTAAGTGTTTCTTCAAGTTTCTTTATTTTCATTGCCCCGAACGCATTTGCTCAAGAGACTTTGGAAAACCTGCAATCAAAGAAACTTTATTACCTTCTCTTGGCCGAGCCTATTCGCTCTGGAGGCTTTTTGGAAGGTTTTGTAAAATCTGACTAAGTCTTTTTGCAGGTTTTGCATTTCCATTTTGTCCCAAACACGTTTGCTCGAGGGACTTCGGAAAACACTTAGTCAAAATTTTCCTTCTTTTCCTCCTGTCCCGAGCATGTTTGCTCAAGAGACTTAGGAAATCTTTCGAGAGTTTTCTGCTTTCCATTTTTCCGAGCGTGATGGCTCAAGGGACTTCGGAAAACTGTCTCTACGCTTATTTCGGCGAGTACTGCTGGGAGATTTTTCCATCTTTCCCGAGCGTGATGGCTTAAGGGACTTCGGAAAGTCATATCTGCGCTTGTGGTGAGCATCTTCGCGGAATTCTGTACAATTCTGCACTTAAGAAATTTTCTCAAGACACTTCTATACTTAGAATATTTTTCGTACAACGTGATTCCTCCGCTCAACCTTAGGCGTAGAATTTTTTCAAGGCATCTGAGTGCCAAGTGTTTTTCAATTCTACGCCTTCGGTGTTGCCAAGCTTGTACACGCCTTTTCGTACTTCGACAAGAACCACATATGGTCCTTCCCAGTTCGCGCGAAGTACTCTGTGGGACGGCCTTCGGGGTGCGAAGTCAGCCTTTCTGAGAATGAGGTCTCCTTTCTTGATTTCTTTCGGCCTGGCCCGTAAGTTTATAGCCGCGGCCACTCTTTGCTGAAAAGCTTTTCTCCTCAGCTCGGCTATTTCTCTGTGTTCGCCAACGAGGTCGAGCTTCGTTCTTAGGTCGAGGTCATTTCCACCTTCATCAAATATTTGCACCCGTACTGAAGGTTGAACTATCTCTATTGGGATAATAGCCTCTATACCAAAGACGAGTGAGAAGGGAGTCTCCCCTGTGGCTCTTTGGGGCGTCGTTCGGTAACTCCATAATACGCTTTGGAGTTCTCCTGGCCATTTCTCTTTTGCTTCCCCCAGTCTTTTCTTCAGGCCATCTTTTATGGTCCTGTTAGATACTTCCACCTGCCCGTTGCTTTGGGGGTGAGCTACTGGGACGAAGTGCATTTTTACTCTGAGGTCGCTGATAAATTCCTGGAATCCTTTGTCTATGAATTGGGATCCATTATCAGCAACTAGTACCCTCGGTATGCCGAATCTGCATACAATGTTCTTCCATACAAACTTTTGCACTTCTTTTGCCGAGATAGTTGCTAATGGCTCTGCCTCGACCCATTTGGAGAAATAGTCTACTGCTACCACGCAGAATTTCACGCCTACGGGCGCTGAGGGGAGTGGCCCAATAAGGTCTATGCCCCAGACTCCGAAGGGCCAAGGATAGTCAGCCGAGGATACCATTTCCGAGGGTGCCCTCTAGATGTTCGCGTGTTTCTGGCAACTACCACATTTTCGGACGAACTGCCTTGCATCCTTTCTCATGGTAGGCCAGAAGTATCCTTGGCGAAGTATCACCGCCTCAAGGGCATCAGTTCCAATATGTGAACCACACATGCTGATACGATAAAAGAAGGCACAACCAAGGAAGGCAAGGACCCACTGAAGGTTTCTAGTGGACCATTGACAAGGGAAAAGGCTAAGGAGCTCACTAGTGCACTTCAAGCTCGGATGTTGACAGATTGGCGATGTTCTGGTGGAAAAATCATATATTGAGCCAAACAGATCATAATTGAGTGATTCTAGATTCATTGGAAAGATAACATCTGGAGCTACAAGTCATATGAAGACCATCAAACCCAGTTTTCACGTTAAGGAGGTGCAATTTAGCTTCAAAGTCACGATTTACGAGTTATCGCAGGTTCAGAAGCAGTTGCAGTATTTTGGGCATATCTTTGGATTTAGATGTCCGTTTTGTGTGGTTCAGGTTTCATTTCAAAGATAAGAAAGAGATCTACAACTTCCATGCTATGAATTTTGGGAAATTATATCAATTTCGAATTTCAGCTTGAAGTTGGAGACACAAGCCAGAATCACCCAAGAAGGCTATTTTGGAGTTTTTATGGCCAATCTTGTGCTGTAACGTATCTTATTTTATTTTCCTAATTATTTACATTATTTAGGATGTTATTTAAGCCATGGAAGTGATTTAGGTCACTTAGGATAAATGGAATTCGCTGCACACCTTAAACATGTGTTAAAAGGGTGTAGGAGTCCTAGTTTGACTAGGTTTTCTTGAGTCCTTTGTAACTAGGTTTCCTAGGTGACTTGGGGTGTGAATTTTGCCCAGATTTTAACCATAGTTTAGGCCTATATAAAGGCACATATTCTGGATGTAAATAAACAGAAAGATTTCGAAATAATATTGCTCTTTGGAGAGGTTTTCTCTTTGGTTCTTTGTGGACTGCCTTGGTGCACAAGTGTGCTTGTGTTCTTGGAGTTCTATACTTCTCGTTTCTAATCACAGGTTGATTAGGGGTGGGGGTCTTCAAACCCAGTCTCTTTGATGTCTTGTGGAGCTTGAAAAACATCTTGGGCGAGTTTCATGGTCGTTATACCATCGGGGTTCGCATCAGTTGGTATCAGAGCCACAAGTTCCATTGAAGGACATATCTTTGTGTTCTTGTTTCTCTTCGTTTTTCCTTCAATTTTTTCCAGTAATTTCGTGCTTTAATTCTCTGTTTTAATCTGTTTTCTTCTTGTTTCAGGTCTGTTCTTTTTATTCCATCCTTGTTCAAGTCTGAAAATCACAAAAACAACAAAAAGAAGTCAATCCATGTCACCTTGTGTTCTCGGTTTCTACTTGTTTGTTCTTGTTTAATTCTTGTCTTTCTGTTTTGTTTCCAGCCCTATTAATCTCTTCTGTTTTCATTGTTTCCAGCATCTTAGAGTCCAGAAAACACCAAAAAAAAAGAGAAGGATCCAAATTGAGGAAGTTACGGTACAACCAACGTTGATTTCAAATTGGTTTTACGCAACCAACGTTGATTTCAAATTGGTTTCGTATAACCAATGTTGATTTCCAGTTGTGCAAATTTCAATAGTTTATTGTCTTGGCCGAAAAGAATTCTAACTTTTTGTCTTTGACAGTCAGGAATTTCAAAGAGAACGTTTGGTTAGCATCAAAACAGCAAGCAAAAAGAGGGGGAAAAAAAAAGGAGAAAAAAAAAAGAAAGAAAAGAGAAAAAGAACAAAGCAAAGGAAAGAAAAGAACAAAGACAGAAAAAGAAAAGTACAAAGGAAAGAGCTTGCTGAAAAGAAGGTTTTTTTTACAAAGTGTTGAAAGTTTTCGTGCCCAAAAACCTATCCCATTGTTTTCCAGCCAAAAAGCTTTCTTTGTGGTTCTTGTGATCATCAATTACAAGAGCTTCCTAGAGTCTTTTAAAGCTTGTTTAGCCCACCTCTTTTGGAGTCAAAATAGTTCTTCGAAAATTCAAGTTTTCTTGTGTGCTTTGAGGATAGTTTTCTTAGAAATTTTGAGAACTCTTTGAATAGCAATATCTCACTAACAAATTGAGTGTTTTGAGTGTTCATATTTTGAGTGAAACACGTGAGGTGAGTGCTTGTGAGGATCTTTGAATTTTCAGGAGTATGGAGGGCCAAGAGGATAGGAGGATGGAAGTGAGAAACAATGATGAGCCAACCATGAGAGAGCTTCAAGAAACTCTCAATAGGCTTGTTGGGAGGATTGAAGACATTGACTTGAGGTTGCCAAGGAGACCAAATCCCATCTTGCAACCAAGGAGAGGTCCATGGAGAAAAGAACCCGAGGAGGAAGAAAGAGTTTGGCATGACCATGGGTTTCCAATGAGGTCTGAGTCAAGAGAAGATAACAACCTAAATTCCATCAAGCCTACCATTCCACCTTTCCAAGGGAGGAGTGATCCCGATGCATATTGGGAGTGGGAGCAAAAGATTGAGATGGTGTTTGATTGCCATCATTACTCCGAGGAAAATAAGGTTAAATTGGCTACCATAAAGTTCACTAATTATGCTCTTATATGGTGGAATCAGGATGTTACTTCTAGGAGAAGGAATGAGGAGGAGCCCATACATACATGGAGAGCCCTTAAAGCCTTAATGAGGAGGAGATTTGTGCCTAGCTCCTACTATAGAGATCAACGCTTAAAGCTTCAAAAGCTAGTGCAAGGCCAAAGAAGTGTGGAGGACTACCATAAAGACTTGGAGAGGACCTTGACCCGAGCCAACATCATGGAGGATGAGGAGACCACCATTGCTAGATTCATTAATGGTCTCAATCTTGAGATTGCCAACGAAGTGGAGATGGTACCATATGTCAACATGGAGGATTTGCTTCATCATGCCATTAAGGCCGAGAGGAGCATCAAGAGAGCAAAGGCATCCAAGATGTGTCAAGGAGGAATTTCCACATGGAGAGGAGCATGGAGTAAAGATGTGAGAGAAGTGCCCAAGCCAAACATGGAGGCCACAAAAGGAGACTTGTCTCGGCTGCAACAAGAAAAGTCAATCATGTTTGTTCCACTTTCACCACAACAAGTTTTGGAGGATCAAAGAAAACTTCAAAGTGAGGTTGAGAGAAAAGTAAAAGAAGGGAAAGTTGAGGGCAAGAGTGATGAGGGGAAAGCTGAGAGAACAACCGAGAGATTATGTGTGAAGAGTGAATATGAGGGGAAGAAGAGTGGAGAGTTCCCGAGAGAAGAAATTGAGTGCGAAGTTGAGAGAAGACAAGAGTGCAATGAACCCAAGCCGAGTGAAGAGAGAAAGACCTACAGAGAAGCCATACTTTCATCTAACATAATGGAGTCTTCTTCTAGTGTTGTGTTGTCTTCTTTTCAGGAATTAAGTGGCGATGAACTACAAGAATCAAGTGAGTTGCTGCCCATCCAAGAAGTTGATGTTCCTAATATTCCAAGTCATGTCCCATGCATTAAAACAACAAAGGAGGTTGAGAAGGAACAAGTTAAGGTAAGCCTAAGTGATTTCATATGCAAAAGTTTGCCTAACATTGTTTCTTATCCTATGTTTCAAGGGGATGAAATTAATGCAACTCCAACCGAAGCCATTAAGTGCAAAGGTGAAAATTTTGTGGTTCCAAAGGAAGATACTTGGACACTAAGTCCAACCACTGTAATGTATTTCTTCCAACACCTAGATTTGATGTATTTTTGCATGAAAATCTCAAGCAATGTGTGTTTGCTTGCAATGTTATTTTGACAAATGGTTTTCATGAAACTAGATTAAGAGAAGGAAGTAAGCATGAAGATTTGACAAAATATGGTTTTAAGCCTTTTAATTCTTTGGTTTTGTCAAATCATCTTTTGAATTCCATGAGTTTCTTTAGAGAAAAATCTGTTTTGGTGTCTTTGGTTTTTTATTTTGTTTGCTTTGCATCCATGTCACATTGTTTTGTTTTGTCTCAAGTTAAATCTACTTCTTTGGAATTTTGCATGCATAAATTGGTTGTTACCCGTGCATTTCATACTTCTTTGATTTTCATTCATGTTCAGCCCATTTTTGTGTGTCAATCTTTAATTTCCAGCAAGTATCTTTTTGTCATGACACATGCATTACACAAACTTTTGAGTCTTGATCTTTTTGCTTTATGTCCGAACTTGAAAGTTTTTATTTTGAGTGAAAATTCTGGTTTTAAATTCAGCATTTTAAGGAGGTATGTTGAGTCCTTTGTTTTATGTCACATCCCATTCACAAATTTCATGCATTGTTGTGCATATACATGCAAAAATAAGTTTGCTACTGAATTGGTTTCACTTAATCCTATCTACTCCAATCTTGTTTCATTTAAAATGCTTAGGATTTTTGTGAAATTCGTGCATCCTTGTTTTGTTATTAGTTTAGGCCATACTGTGTTCAATTCTTGTTTGTTTGAATGGCTTATGCAAAGTATTGTCTTGACATGCATAACTTGTGCTTTTCATAACCATCACACTTGTGTGAGTTTAGGTCGATTTGTTTTGAGTGCATACAGCATCCCTAAGGTAAATTGTTCCTACACTTTTACTTGTTGTGAGAATAATATTTTTGAGATGGTAAAGGCAATGAAAGTGATGCCTAGAGTTAAGATGAAAATTGTGGAAACATTCAGATTTTTTGTGCTAATTGTTTCAAGCTTTGTCTTTGATCCAGGAGGTATCATTGCATTTGGATATTGGTTCAGGTTTTGCTCAAGATTAAAGCTCCATACACAAGCATTCCATGTTATTGGTGCTTATGTGAAAGGTAAGTGCTTATATGCTGATCATTTCATTGTTACTGATTCAATTCCCTTTTC
Organism: Aquilaria yunnanensis; assembly: GCA_039654915.1. NCBI lineage: Eukaryota > Viridiplantae > Streptophyta > Magnoliopsida > Malvales > Thymelaeaceae > Aquilaria > Aquilaria yunnanensis. Next base: position 46,386,972 of record CM077595.1, read on the forward strand.
TAGTGCAGGTTTTGATTCGAGGACGAATCCTTCTAAGGAGGGGGGAGCTGATATGATAAAAGAAAGCACAACCAAGGAAGGCAAGGACCCACTGAAGGTTTCTAGTGGACCATTGACAAGAGAAAAGGCTAAGGAGCTCACTGGTGCACTTCAAGCTCGGATGTTGACAGATTGGCGATGTTCTGGTGGAAAAATCATATATTGAGCCAAACAGATCATAATTGAGTGATTCTGGATTCATTGGAAAGATAACATCTGGAGCTACAAGTCATATGAAGACCATCAAACCCAGTTTTCACGTTAAGGAGGTGCAATTTAGCTTCAAAGTCGCGATTTACGAGTTATCGCAGGTTCAGAAGCAGTTGCAGTATTTTGGGCATATCTTTGGCTTTAGATGTCCGTTTTGTGTGGTTCAGGTGTCATTTCAAAGATAAGAAAGAGATCTACAACTTTCATGCTTTGAATTTTGGGAAATCATGGATTCATAAAGTTCGAATTTCAGCTTGAAGTTGGAGACACAAGCCAGAATCACCCAAGAAGGCTATTTTGGAGTTTTTATGGCCAATCTTGTGCTGTAACGTATCTTATTTTATTTTCCTAATTATTTACATTATTTAGGATGTTATTTAAGCCATGGAAGTGATTTAGGTCACTTAGGATAAATGGAATTCGCTGCACACCTTAAACATGTGTTAAAAGGGTGTAGGAGTCCTAGTTTGACTAGGTTTTCTTGAGTCCTTTGTAACTAGGTTTCCTAGGTGACTTGGGGTGCGAATTTTGCCCAGATTTTAACCATAGTTTAGGCCTATATAAAGGCACATATTCTGGATGTAAATATACAGAAAAATTTTGAAATAATATTGCTCTTTGGAGAGGTTTTCTCTTTGGTTCTTTGTGGACTGCCTTGGTGCACAAGTGTGCTTGTGTTCTTGGAGTTCTATACTTCTCGTTTCTAATCACAGTCTCTTTGATGTCTTGTGGAGCTTGAAAAACATCTTGGGCGAGTTTCATGGTCGTTATACCATCGGGGTTCGCATCACATGCATTCGTGGACCTCTTCAAGGACCATTTCAGTATCCTCTTCATCCACGCATATTTGCAGCGGGTTTGCATATCCCTGTCGGTATAATTCTTCACCAATCAGGAAGAATCGGCCTGAGCGTCTTTGTAGTTTTGCAGCGTCGCAGCGGTCTTCGGGAAGCACATTTTCTGCGAGGTATCTTTTTATGGGATCTTCCAATCCCTTTCCCGAGGTCTCTATGCTCAGCACTGAGATGCTCGGATGATCTAGCACCTCGGCGTATGTTTTTGACTTCGCCAAGCAATCTGCCTCTGTGTTATTCCGCTGAGGTACATTTTCGATCCGTACGGCGTCAAACTCTTGAATGAGCTTTGCTACCAGCTCGTGGTATTTTGCCAAGATTGGGTCCTTCGCCCCATAATCTCCTGCCGTCTGCCGAACTACCAGCTAGGAATCGCTGTGAGCCTTTAAGTTTCTCACGCCAATCCTTTAGGCCAAGCATTATCCCTCTAGGAGGGCTTCATACTCTGCCACATTGTTAGTGACGCTGAAGCTGAACTTAATAACCTTCTTTACCTCGAGGCCTTTGGGTCCTCTGATAACTACTCCAGCTCCCTGGTGTTCGGATCCCGAGGCTCCGTCAACATGTAAGGTCCACTCTGGCTCACCTCCGTTCGGATCCATGTGGCTTTCCTTGGTGGTGGGTACTTCGACGATAAAGTCTGCCAGTGCTTGAGCTTTTATGGCCTTCCGAGGTTCATATATGATTTCATGTTCGCCAAGCTCTATGCACCATTTGGAGAGCCTTCCCGAATGATCAACTTTCTTCATAACATCCCGTAGCGGTAGACTACTTCGGACGATGATGGGGTGAGCCTGAAAGTATGGCCGCAGCCTTCTCCCTGCAAGCACCAAGGCGTATATAGCTTTTTGAAGCAGAGGGTACCTGACTTCGGCGCGATGCAGGGATTTGCTGATGTAATAGACTGGCCATTGCTTTGGCCCTTCTTCTTTCACGAGGACCGAGCTTACAGCTTTCTCCGTGATGGCGAGGTACAAAACGAGGGGTTCTCCCTCCCGAGGTTGTCGCAGAGTCGGCATGCTAGCCAAGTAGACTTTGAGTTCTTCCCAGGCCTTTTGGCAATCTTCACCCCAAGGTTGATCATTCCTTCCGAGGTCGCCTTCCATTTTTGCTGCCTTTGTGAGGACTTTGAAGAACGGTCGGCACCTATCTCCGTACCTGGAAATGAATCTGCTCAGGGAGGTTATTCTTCCGGTGAGCCTCTGCACATCTTTGACTGTGGCAGGAGTTCGGAACTCAAGCAGTGCCTTGATCTTCTCGGGGTTAGCATCAATGCCTCTTTCGGATACCATGTACCCAAGGAATTTTCCCGAGGTTACCCTGAAGATGCACTTTTCAGGATTGACCCGAATGCCGAAGGCTCTGAGCTTTTGGAAGGTTTTCTCTAGATCTGCAACGTGATAGCTAGGCAGCTTGCTCTTGACTATCATATCATCGACATACACCTCCATGTTTCTCCCCATTTGGTCTTTAAAGACCTTGTTCATCAACCTTTGGTACGTGGCTCCTGCATTTTTGAGCCCGAAGGGCATCCTAACATAGCAATATGTTCCTCCCTCGGTGATGAAGGCAGTTTTTTCTTCATCTTCGGGGTCCATCCTTATTTGATGGTAGCCACTGAAGGCATCTAGGAAACTTAGGAGCCCATATTCGGCAGTTGAATCTACCAGTTGATCTATTGGCGGCAGAGGGTATGAGTCTTTCGGGCAAGCATCGTTCAAGTTTCTGAAGTCGATGCACATCCGGAGTTTGCTGCTGCCTTCTTTTGTGGCAATGGCCACGTTGCTTAACCATTCGGGGTACTTCACCTCCCTGATGACTTTGGCGTCTAACAGACGCTGGACCTCGGTTTTGACAAAGTTGCTCTTGTGGGCTGAGATGCTTCGTTTCTTTTGCCGGACGGGTTTTGCTTTCAGGCTTACTTTGAGGCTATGCTGTATTATGCCAGAGTTTACCCCTAGCATATCTTTCGGCGAGTAGGCAAACAGATCTTTATTTTTCAGCAGAAAAGATACAAGGTTTTCTTTCTCACCTTCGGCGAAGCTCTTCCCTATTCGGGTAGATTGTCCTGGGATAAGTTCTACTGTTTCCATTTCTGCTTTTGCGAGATCTTCTTCTTTGCCTTTTTCTGGCGCCTTTGCCTCCATTGTTTGTGCGAAGTTGCTCGCCGGGGCCTTTCGTGCTTTCACAAACACCTTTCTTACCTCGGCCTGGTCTATGAAGATCTCAGCATCTCCATCCTTTGTGGCGAATGTGACAGTCAAGTACTTCACATCAGGGCGAATGTGCAGGTTTCCCTGTGTCTGCCTTCCAAGGATGGCGTTGTACGAGGACGGGACGTCCATGACGATGAACCTCACCATTGTGCAAGCGTACAACTCAGCTGCTCCATCTACCGAAGTCCCTCTCATCATCAGTGGGAGGTCGATCCATCCGAGAACGGGCAGTTCGGATGGTCCCACCCCGAAGGTTGGTGAGGTGACTGGCTTAAGCTCGCTGCTGGAAATGCCCAAGCTTGGCAGTAAGTGTGAGAATAGGACGTCCGCATTTGATCCGTCATCAAGCAGCACCCTTTTGACGTCCCAGTTCCCTATCCTCGCCATGATCAGCAGCAGATCGTCGTGGGGAAAGACGATGGTGGATCCGTCTTTGCGGGCCAGCTTCTTTGCTGGATTTTGATATTCCATGACTGCAATTTCTCTGGCCTTCCGCTTTCTTTCCGAGGATGGGAGCCCCGTGGTAATTGTTTGGATAACCCCTGTCGGAGGTGGAGGGCGCCTTTTTGAACTTCGGTTTCTCCGCCTGTATGAGTCATAGTCCTCATCTTCGGCCCTTTCTTCCTCCATTTTTCTGCCTTTTGGGGATGGCATCCGAAAGTATTTCCGAATTTGGCCCTGGTTTATCAGCGACTCTATGTACTTCTTCAGCTGGAAGCAGTCTTCGGTGTCATGACCGTGGTCGCGATGAAACTGGCAGAACTTCTTGGCATTCTTCTTATTATCGGCAGCCATGGCCCTTGGTCGCCGAATCTGCGTCCCTTGCCTTTCCAGCGCCATGAGCATGTTGGTCCGTGTGGTGCTCAGTGGCGTGAAACTTTGAGGTTTCCTTCCACGCATCGTCCAAGGTCGTCCTGCCTGTTCGGTCGGATGCCGAGCTTGTTGATTGGACCCTTCAGCGCGGTGGTGATCGGACTTCGGCCCAGCCATTCTTAGTTCCTCGGCGGTCATGTGCTGTTCCGCCCTTCGGTAAAATTCTCCGAGGGTCTCCGGAGCGTCCTTTGAGAACTCGTAGAACAGCTGTGAGTCTCGCCAAAGGCCCCGTGTCATAGCGAGAATACGGATTTCGGGCCGGAAGTCTGGGACGCTCAGTGCTTCCCTCTTGAACCTTTCGACATAGTCCCGGATGGTCTCTCCGTTTCTCTGCTCTATGTCGAACATCTGAACAGGCATCTTCGCCGTTGGCCTACTCCCAATGAATTGCTGTGTGAAGGCCGTGGACAACTCCTGGAACTCAGTGATGGTCCCTGAAGGCAATGAATTGTACCATGTAGTTGCTGGACCTGTGAGGGTGACTTCGAAGCACTTGCACATGGTAGCGTCGTCAGCACCGTGCATTATCATGCTGCGTCTGTACTTCGTCAGATGGGCCTGTGGATCAGTACGGCCATCATAAATCTCCAACCGAGGTACTCTGAAGTCACCTGGCATGGCTGCCTCGGCCACGGTCCGCGTGAACGAGGACCCATCTTCCCCGTGAGCCTGTCCCAAACGGGTTTTCTGGCCATTTGTTTCTCCACCCTATCTAGCCGTGCTAGTATCCTCTCCATAAGCACGGTGGCCCTAGGCCCTTCTTCAGGGAAGGGAGATCGTCGGCGCCTCTTCGGGGAGCGAGTTTGGCGCTGAGGGGATACGGACCTCATCTCAGGAGACGAACTCCTTTGCCGTGAGATTTTCGGTCGTTTGGACCCAGTTTGTCCTACAGGCCGTTTCCCGAGGGGTATACTCTCCATGGACGACTCTTCGCGCGGGTCTACGCTTCCCGAACTGCGATGGGTCAACCTCTGACTTTTCTCCTGAGGGCGTGCAGGTGAGGGAGGTCTTTGGGCCTGTGTCTGCTGTGACCACCTTTGGTCGATCTGCTGTGTCATTTCGGCCACGACCGAATGCTGAAGCTCCCTCATAAAGCTCATAGTGATCACTAGAGGGCGATCTTCCTCGGACGCAGAAGTCCCTGGGAGTGTTTGCTCAGCAGCCGGTTGTGTCTCAGGCGCGGACGGGGACCTTGGAAGTCCCTTGTCCTTAGAACGCCGAGTTTCAACGACGGCAATCTCAGAGCGGGTTCCCACAGACGGTGCCAAATGATGGCCATGGGCCTCATCATTTAGAGTCATGGTGACTGTTGGAGAGACTTCTAGGAGGAAGAACGCCTGGAGGATGGTGCGCCCAAGGGAGAGTACCTGAGATGCTCAGAAAAAGTGGGGTTAGGAGGCCCCCGGAGTGTTTTTCCGGGGGGCGAGCCTCCGATGCCCAAGTCAGTGGTGGCTGAGAAAAGGCAGAGGAAGTAGCACAAAGGGCTGAAGAGTCTTGCCTGTGATTTTCTCAGAGTCTGGGAGTCAGACCTTTTGCCAACCAACCTCCTGCCAAGTATTTATTTCCTGGTATTTATAGGAGTGCCTAGCCCGTTCAGATCGTGACACGTGTTCGGTCGGATGTTCCCTGAGTTTTTGGGCGTAGGGGACAGATAGCTGGTAGCAGGTTGCCTTCAGCCTTGTGCTGAGATGTGCCATGATGTGATTTTGATGGCGTCAGCGTGCCAGAGCGCCTATTGAGGTGGATTTATGACGTCTGTGAAAGGACGTGTCAGAGGCTTCCTTAAATGCTTCCTTAAATGCTCCTGCCGTACTCCCGAGGTCCCTGGGCGAGGTCGTCCTTTGGTACGGACAATGCCTCTTCGGGAAACACGCACCCAGTTCGGGGGTTCCCAGCTTCAGGGAGTTCCGCCTTCGGGGAGATCATGTTCGGCCCGCAATAGCTGGTGCCTCTTTTCCGAAGGTGATCTGTTTGCAACCTCGGGGGGCTAGTAGTATCCTCAAGTTTCCTGGCGTGCCGGGCTCGGAGCTCTTCGGTTATCTCCCAAGGTGTATGATCTCATTTTCACTCGGGTATCGCCAGTCTCTTCTGGCCATTCTTGTGGCAGGGAGTTCGGCCAGATAGAGGCGATAGCCTTTGGCTATCAGGTTCGATGTCTCCTTGTTGTTCTTGAATTTTTTCATGTTCTACTTTCCTCCCACTAGTTTCTTTAGAGATAAACTCTTTCACCAGTTCGAGCAACAAACACCTTTTGCTCAGAGGATTGAAGAAATAGTAACCCTTTGTTTCTTCGGGATACCCAACAAAAAGGCATTTTTGATATTTGGGCCCTAGTTTGTCAGAGGATTGACATTTCACATAAGCGTCACAGCCCCAAATCTTAATAAAAGACAAATTGGGACACCTCCCACTCCATATCTCATAAGGTTTCTTTTGAACCGATTTAGATGGAACTCAGTTTAGTGTTAAAGCGGCTATCTCTAGAGCATGTCCCCAAAAGGAGTTTGGAAGGTCAGCTTGACTCATCATAGAGCGAACCATGTCTAACAGAGTTCGATTTCTCCTATCAGATACACCATTCCATTAAGGTGTACCTGGTGGAGTGAGTTGTGATACTATACCACACTCCTTCAGATAGTCAAGGAATTCTCAATCCAAGTACTCTCCACCTCGATCTGATTGAAGCACTTTGATACTCTTCCCGAGTTGAAACTCTACTTCATTCTTGAATTCTTTGAACTTTTCAAAGGATTCTGACTTGTGTTTCATAAGATACACATAGCCATATCTGCTGAAGTCATCAGTGAAAGTAATGAAGTATTGGAAACCTCCTCTAGCTTCTGTATGTTGGATTTCGGGAGCCAAACAGCGCAGCGGAATTTAACCGAAACCCTCCAGGATCCAAGTGAAACGGGGTAAACCGGGTGTTCGAAAATTTCATACCTAATTTTCGGTTGAGATCTCTCACTCAACTGTAGAGTCGAATCACAAAACCTGAACAGTTGACGTGTTCAGGCTCTCTATGGTATCCACACGAGCCTCTCGGGATCACCACGCTTCCACCACGTCCCGGCAGATGCGTTTCTCTTGCACTCGCAGTGCTAGCTTGCGTCCTCCAAGGAATTGCAAGAGAAGAGTGTGGCTGTCCTTTTTGGGAGGCTAGGGCAAGGAGACCTGCGAATTTCTCACTTAAAAGTTGTATTTATAGTGAGACTCAACTTCCAGGCCTAATGGGTTTCAAAGCCCTAATCCAATTAGGATTTAATTTCGGGCTTAATAATGGCTCAACTCCTTGGCCCATTATTAATACGAAATTAAAGTGAAACCATAACCCAAATAATTAGCCCATGCACTCTAATGATCCAAATAGCTCTACGTGTGCGACCCAATAGGCTCTTGCCATGTTGGCAATGATCATAAATCACATTTATGATCATAAGCAATGAGCGGTGTCTAGCAACACATCATTGCTACCCAAGTGACAAGATTGTCGGTGAATCGACTAAACCTTTATGATCATCACCGATATATGCCATTGTCCCTTTGTCCAAGATATCAAGACTAAGCACAAGACATGGAATGTGTCACTCTCGTATAGCCCAATCTTCGGTTTCTTGATTACCGAGTAGACCAAATTAAACTGACGACATTGATATCATATATCAACTCATCGGAGCATGGCCATGCATTTTCTAAGTCTTACTCTATCAAGGGGCCCAAAGATATCACTCCCGTTACATAGGAGGGACAAATCCCATCTTGATCATACAAATCCCTCCGCATGATATGTGACATACCCAATGACCTCCTTCAAGTTCACTCAGTTACGAGCAACAAAGGAAAGTATCAAAGTATGTGACTCACATGTAGGGAACCTTGATGATCTTAGGTCGAAGGACTACATATACCATGATCACTATGAGAATCACTTATGACACTCATATAACGATCCATGAAGTGTTCTCATGGTGGGTCGGTCCAGTACACAAGTTCTCCAACTTGTACCCATATGTAGACTACATATCTCATATTAGTCTCCACATATGCTAGTCATTATGTATTATTGCAACCCGCTCCACAATAATACTAGACTAGGGACGTTTAAGAATATCATTATTCTAGGGTTACAATTATGTTTATTATGTTACGCAGAAACAAAACAACAAACAAAATTGCTGGATTAATGCCTCAATAAAATATCATGACTCAATTTGCAAAAATACAATCATCTCATGATTGGCTTTTTGGGCACAACACTAACAATCTCCCACTTGCACTAAAAGCCAATCATCCATGTATCTAATACCGATGGATCTAAAATGGCTATCATGCTTCTGCTGCGTAAGGGGCTTTGTCAGTGGATCAGCAATGTTGCTGTCTGTCGAAGTCCTGCATATCCTTACATCACCCCTCTCGATGATCTCCCTGATGAGATGATAGCGTCGGAGTATGTGTTTGGATCGCTGGTGAGATCGAGGTTCCTTAGCCTGTGCGATTGCTCCATTGTTGTCACAATAGAGCTCTATCGGGTCAACAATGCTTGGAACCACTCCAAGTTCAGTGATGAACTTCTTGATCCAAACTGCCTCCTTCGCAGCATCAGAGGCGGCAATGTACTCAGATTCTGTTGTAGAGTCAGCTACTGTCTCTTACTTTGAACTCTTCCAGCTTACAGCACCACCACCAATACAAAACACATAACCAGATTGCGATCTAAAATCATCCTTATCGGATTGGAAGCTTGCATCGGTGTAACCCCTTACAACGAGCTGATCTTCACCTCCAAAGACCAAGAATGCATCCTTAGTCCTTCGTAAGTACTTAAGGATGTTCTTAACAGCTGTCCAGTGACTTTCACCGGGGTTCGATTGGTACCTACTCGTCATGCTCAAAGCATATGAGACATCGGGACGAGTACATATCATGGCATACATGATAGATCCAATTGCTGAGGCATATGGAATCTTACTCATGCGCTCTCTCTCCTCGGTTGTACTCGGACACTGAGATCTAGAAAGAGTGATACCATGTGACAAGGGCAAGAATCCTTTCTTGGAATCTTGCATGCTAAACCTCTTTAGCACCTTGTCAATATATGTACTTTGACTTAGGCCAAGAAGCTTTCTAGATCTATCTCTATAGATCCTGATGCCTAACACATAGGCTGCTTCACCCAAGTCCTTCATAGAGAAACATTTCCCTAGCCAAGTCTTCACGGACTGTAGCTCAGGAATGTCATTCCCGATGAGTAGTATGTCATCTACATACAACACCAAGAAGACAATAGCGCTCCCACTAACCTTCTTGTAGACACAAGGTTCATCTTCATTTTTGATAAAACCAAACTCTTTGATTGCATCATCAAAACGAAGATTCCAACTTCGAGAAGCTTGCTTCAGTCCATAAATGGACCTTTGTAATTTGCACACTTTATTGGCATTCCCAGGAGTGACAAAACCCTCAGGTTGTGTCATGTACACATCCTCAAGTAGCTTTCCATTTAGGAATGCAGTTTTGACATCCATTTGCCATATCTCATAATCATAGTGTGCAGCAATAGCAAACAAAATTCGGATGGATTTAAGCATAGCAACTGGTGAAAAAGTTTCATCATAGTCAATACCATGAATTTGCTTGAAACCTTTTGCGACCAATCGTCCCTTAAAAGTAATCACATTACCATCCATGTCAGTTTTCTTCTTGAAAACCCATTTGCACCCTATGGGTTTTACCCCTTCAGGTGGGTCAACCAAAGTCCATACTTGGTTTTCATACATGGATTCCATCTCGGATTTCATGGCCATTAGCCACTTCTCAGAGTCAGGCCCCGACATAGCTTGTTGGTAGGTTGTGGGCTCATCTTGATCCATGAGCATCACATCACCGGTGTGAGTCACGAGAAATCCATATCTCTCGGGCTCACGCCGAATCCTACCAGTCCTACGTGGGCTTTGTGCTACAGGAACAGACTCTTGAACCACAACATCTTGTGGTGTCTGTTCAGGTTCCATTTCAGGTTCGATGTCTTCTTGTTGTTCTTGAATTTCTTCAAGTTCTACTTTCCTCCCACTAGTTCCTTTAGAGATAAACTCTTTCTCCAAAAAGACATCAGTTCGAGCAACAAACACTTTTTGCTCAGAGGGATTGTAGAAATAGTAACCCTTTGTTTCTTTGGGATACCCAACAAAAAGACATTTTTGAGATTTGGGCCCTAGTTTGTTAGAGGATTGACGTTTTACATAAACATCACAGCCCCAAATCTTCATAAAAGACAAATTGGGACGCCTCCCACTCCATATCTCATATGGTGTCTTTTGAACCGATTTAGATGGAACTCGGTTTAGTGTAAAAGCGGCTGTCTCTAGAGCATGTCCCCAAAAGGAGTTTGGAAGGTCAGCTTGACTCATCATGGAGCGAACCATGTCTAACAGAGTTCGATTTCTCCTTTCAGAAACACCATTCCATTGAGGTGTACCTGGTGGAGTGAGTTGTGATATTATACCACACTCCTTCAGATAGTCAAGGAATTCTCGATCCAAGTACTCTCCACCTCGATCTGATCGAAGCACTTTGATACTCTTCCCAAGTTGATTCTCTACTTCATTCTTGAATTCTTTGAACTTTTCAAAGGATTCTGACTTATGTCTCATAAGATATACATAGCCATATCTGCTGAAGTCATCAGTGAAAGTAATGAAGTATTGGGAACCTCCTCTAGCTTGTGTAGACATAGGGCCACATACATCACTATGTATGAGTCCTAGTAAGTCATTAGCCCTTTCACTTTGCCCTGTGAATGGGGCTTTGGTCATCTTGCCCAACAAACATGACTCACATGTCTCATATGATTCAAAATCAAATGAGTCCAAGAGTCCATCCTTATGGAGCTTGGATATGCGGGTCTCATTTATATGGCCCAAGCGACAGTGCCAGAGATAGGTCAAGTTTGAATCATTTAATCTGACCTTCTTGGTATTCACATTATAGATTGGATCTTCAAGGTCTAGAACATACAACCCATTGCTAAGTTGAGCACTACCATAAAAGATTTCATTCAAATAAATAGAACAACATTTGTCCTTTATTATAAATGAAAAACCTTTCTTGTCCAAACAAGAAACAGAAATCAAATTTCTACTAATAGTAGGCACAAAGTAGCAGTTGTCTAATTCTAAAACTAATCCACTAGGTAAAGTGAGAACATAAGTCCCTACGGCTAAGGCAGCAACCCTTGCTCCATTTCCAACACGTAGGTCCACTTCACCTCGGGCCAATCTTCTACTTCTACTTAGATCCTGCACATTTGCACAAATGTGAGATCCACATCCAGTATCCAATACCCAAGATGAGGAAGTAGAAAAGTTAGCCTCTATAACAAAAATACCTGAAGTGGAAGTCTTACTTCCCTTTTCCTTAGCAAGTTCTTCAAGATAGAGCTTGCAGTTGCGCTTCCAGTGTCCAGGTTGCTTACAATGGAAGCACTCCCCTTCCTTTGCCACACCACCCTTTGGTTTCAGTGCAGCTGAAGAAGAACTAGCATTGGACTTTCCATTAGCTTTATCCTTCTTCTTGTTGGCTTTTCCCTTTCCCTTGCCCTTTTGAACCATCAAAATGGGCTTAGCCTTCTTAAGGTTTTGCTCAGCAGTTCTCAACATGTTGAGCAATTCAGGAAGGGACTTGTCTAGGTCGTTCATGTTATAGTTCATGACGAACTGACTGTAGCTTTCAGGCAACGATTGCAAGACTACATCGATAGCCAACTCTTTCTGAAGAGCAAATCCCAAATTCTCAAGATTCTCAATGTACCCAATCATCTTAAGCACATGAGGACCCACGGGACTTCCTTCAGACATCTTGCACTGAAATAATGCCTTAGAGGTCTCAAACCTCTCATGCCTAGCTTGCTCTTGGAAAAGCATTTTGAGATGTTCGATCATATCGAACGCCCCCATGTTCTCATGTTGCTTCTGAAGCTCAGATTCCATGGTAATAAGCATGAGGCATGCAACATCCAAAGCATCATCAGAATGCCTCTTGTGAGCATCCCTTTCAGCTCTTGGAGCAGTGGCAGCAGGCTCATTCGGAATGGGCTGCTCTAGGACATATGCCTTTCTCTCTTGTTTGAGGACTATCCTCAAGTTTCGGTACCATTTGAGAAAGTTGGTCCCATTCAGTTTTTCCTTCTCAAGGATCGATCGCAACGAAAGTGTCGATGTGTTTTGTGCCATGGTTATCTACAACAGTAAATATGCAGTGTAAGAGTCATGTATTTTAATTCATTTAATAAGGACTTTTATTAAATGATACTCCCACTATTTTCCTCAAAATAATAACCCTCGGTATTATTTCGGAACACCTCGGCGCTAAGGTATTCTAGTGGGCCAAGATCCATATTTGACCACAACCTGAGTCAGCTTTGGCTTTTCTCTCAAGTTACAGCTATTTAGGTAGGCAACTCATTGCCAATTGCATCTTATGCAACTCTTGGATAGTTGGGTGAACAACACTTGTCCAAACTCATCTCATGAACTTAAGCCCAACTCTATGCCTCTAAGTCCCTAATCCTATTAGGATGACTTAGTTAAGTCGAACCCAAAGTTAGCAGTTTGGATATCACTATTATCCCATCACGCCTTACCAAGATGAACATAGGTGCTTTGCTTTGGCAAACCCACCTAATGTTGATCAAAGTCTTGACGAGTGCCAACATTTGGAAGGCATCACATTTAATGACTTAATATTTGTTTGAGGGATTTTTCTTTTGATCTCACCAATTTGTTATCTCCGGTTGTTTTATACATGCATCACATACAAATATAAAACATGCATCTCATGCTTACAAGAAATAAACGTGACATGGTTATAGCCCAAACTATGCGATATTCTCAAGCCAATGAGAATATCATAAAAGCCTAAGAAAAGAAAAGAGTCTTCACAAGCTCCTTCTCTTCCTTTCTTGGCTGCCTTTTTGTTGTCACCTCCTTGGACATACCACCTTGGACGAACCCATAATGCACCATTACATCAATAATAGAAACCTCGAGTTACATTCGAGGGGAGTAAGGTGAGAAGAGAATGTACAATGAGAGTGATAAGAAAAGGCACGACTCATAGGCCGTATTTACAAGTACAACCAATAAAGGGCTATAACCATGCACCATGCTTCAAACACCAATCAGCATATCATGTCAAATCTCATTCAACAAAGATGCATGCCAATTTTCGTGTGTTGATTAACCAGTTTTTATTTATGTGGCGCTTCGCATACGGCGGTCCCGCTGGCCGGTCAGCGGGCGGTGGTTCCGCTGACCGGTCAGCGGACGGGGTCAAGGGGAGCCGCCCTTGCGGGGGGCGTGGGGGGCAGCGCCCCCCGGCGCAAAAAATTGTCTTACAATTGCTTAGCCCGAAATCTTCTATTTCGAGAAAGTAGGCACCCGAGACTCCTCCATTCGAGCCACCAAAAATACCTTACTTTCGGTGCCCGAACAGGCCGAATCCGAACAAACCTAGGGTTTTTGCAACTATTGCAAGAATCCTAATCCATATAGGTATCTCATACCTATCAATTTCGGTTAATCTCATTAACCAATTTGTGTCGTTTCTTCATATATCTCATATGTTCATTACGAATTCCGGTTTCATGCATCATGAATCAATCTAATTAATCATGGCCGAAAACCAATCGAAGACATAGCATCATGCGATTCAACACTCAATCCCGATTTAGGGTTTCACCAGTAGCTCTGATACCACTGTTGGATTTCGGGAGCCAAACAGCGCAGCGGAATTTAACCGAAACCCTCCAGGATCCAAGTGAAACGGGGTAAACCGGGTGTTCGAAAATTTCATACCTAATTTTCGGTTGAGATCTCTCACTCAACTGTAGAGTCGAATCACAAAACCTGAACAGTTGACGTGTTCAGGCTCTCTATGGTATCCACACGAGCCTCTCGGGATCACCACGCTTCCACCACGTCCCGGCAGATGCGTTTCTCTTGCACTCGCAGTGCTAGCTTGCGTCCTCCAAGGAATTGCAAGAGAAGAGTGTGGCTGTCCTTTTTGGGAGGCTAGGGCAAGGAGACCTGCGAATTTCTCACTTAAAAGTTGTATTTATAGTGAGACTCAACTTCCAGGCCTAATGGGTTTCAAAGCCCTAATCCAATTAGGATTTAATTTCGGGCTTAATAATGGCTCAACTCCTTGGCCCATTATTAATACGAAATTAAAGTGAAACCATAACCCAAATAATTAGCCCATGCACTCTAATGATCCAAATAGCTCTACGTGTGCGACCCAATAGGCTCTTGCCATGTTGGCAATGATCATAAATCACATTTATGATCATAAGCAATGAGCGGTGTCTAGCAACACATCATTGCTACCCAAGTGACAAGATTGTCGGTGAATCGACTAAACCTTTATGATCATCACCGATATATGCCATTGTCCCTTTGTCCAAGATATCAAGACTAAGCACAAGACATGGAATGTGTCACTCTCGTATAGCCCAATCTTCGGTTTCTTGATTACCGAGTAGACCAAATTAAACTGACGACATTGATATCATATATCAACTCATCGGAGCATGGCCATGCATTTTCTAAGTCTTACTCTATCAAGGGGCCCAAAGATATCACTCCCGTTACATAGGAGGGACAAATCCCATCTTGATCATACAAATCCCTCCGCATGATATGTGACATACCCAATGACCTCCTTCAAGTTCACTCAGTTACGAGCAACAAAGGAAAGTATCAAAGTATGTGACTCACATGTAGGGAACCTTGATGATCTTAGGTCGAAGGACTACATATACCATGATCACTATGAGAATCACTTATGACACTCATATAACGATCCATGAAGTGTTCTCATGGTGGGTCGGTCCAGTACACAAGTTCTCCAACTTGTACCCATATGTAGACTACATATCTCATATTAGTCTCCACATATGCTAGTCATTATGTATTATTGCAACCCGCTCCACAATAATACTAGACTAGGGACGTTTAAGAATATCATTATTCTAGGGTTACAATTATGTTTATTATGTTACGCAGAAACAAAACAACAAACAAAATTGCTGGATTAATGCCTCAATAAAATATCATGACTCAATTTGCAAAAATACAATCATCTCATGATTGGCTTTTTGGGCACAACACTAACACTGTAGACATAGGGCCACATACATCACTATGTTTGAGTCCTAGTAAGTCATTAGCCTTTTCACTTTGCCCTATGAATGGGCTTTGGTTAGCTTGCCCAACAAACATGACTCACATGTCCCATACGATTCAAAATCAAATGAGTCCAAGAGTCCATCCTTATGGAGCTTGGATATGCGGGTCTCATTTAGATGGCCCAAGCAACAGTGCTAGAGGTAGGTCGGGTTTGAATCATTTAATCTGACCTTCTTGGTATTCACATAATAGATTGGATCTTCGAGGTCTAGAACGTACAACCCATTGCTAAGTTGAGCACTACCATAAAAGATTTCATTCAAATAAATAGAATAAAATTTGTCCATTATTGTAAATGAAAAACCTTTCTTGTCCAAACAAGAAACAGAAATCAAATTTCTACTAATAGTAGGCACAAAGTAGCAGTTGTCTAATTTTAAAACTAATCCACTAGGTAAAGTGAGATCATAAGTCCCTACGGCTAAGGCAGCAACCTGATGCCCAGGGGCTTCATCGTTGGTAGTCATGGTGACTGATGGAGGGACTCCAGGAGATGAAGAACGCCTGGTGGCCGGTTTGCCCAAGGGAGAATGTCTGAGATGTTCAAAAAAAGTGGGTTAGGAGGTCCACGGGGTGTTTTTCCGGGGAGGAGCCTCCGACGCCCAAGTCAGTGGTGCTGAGATAAGGCAGAGGGAATAGCATTGAGGGGTTCAGTGGACTCGCCTGGTTGTATTTTCTCAGGGTGAGGAGTCAGGATCTTTGCCAGCCGCTTGCCAGGGTGTATTCCCTGGTATTTATAGAGGTGTCCAGCCCGTTCAGATCGCGACACGTGTTCGGTCGGATGTTCTCTGAATGTCTGGGCGTAGAGGACAGGTAGCTGGTGGCAGGCTTCCTTGAGCCTTGAGCCAAGACGGGCCATGATGTGACTTTGATGGCGTCGGCGTGTCAGAGCGCCGTTTGAGGCGGCTTGTGACGTCTGTGGGCGACATGTCAGAGGCTTCCTTAAATGCTCCTGCCGTACTCCCGAGGTCCCTGGGTGAGGTCGTCTTGTAGTACGGACTGTGCCACTTCGGAAAACATGCCCATAGTTCGGGGGTTCCCAGATTCAGGGAGTTCCGCCTTCGGGAAGATCATGTTCGGCCCGCCCTAGGTGGTGCCACTTTTCCGGAGGCGGTCAGTTTACTATCCTTAGGGGGGCTAATAGTATCCTCTGGTTTCCTGGCATGCCGAGCTCGGGCTCTTCGGCTTTTCTCCGAGGTGTGTGATCCCACCTTTTTTCGGGTAACGCCAGATCTCCTAGCCATTCTGGTGGCAGGGAGTTCGGCCAGGCGAAGGCGATAGTCCTTCGGCTATCACATGCCCCCCTTCGGAAAGCCGAAGTGACGACTTCGGTTTTGTTTTCTTTCCGAGGATGTTCTTTGAGAGTCTATAGAAAGTAACACCTGTGTCGAAGATACACCTCTTGCCCAAAGGTGTGGGCTGCTCGGCCTTGGCCTGTTTTTTGGTGTCTCAAAGGCAAAGCCTGTGCCGAAGATACACCTCTTGCCCGAAGGTATGGGTTGTTCGGCCATAGCCCATCTTTTGGTGTCTTCGAGGCAACCTGCTTCTTTGCTTTTGCAGCTTTGTGCAGCGTCGTGTTTGATGGCCAAGCGCGTCAGTCTGAGTGACGCGTCCCAATTTTTTAGGGATGTCAGAAGACGTGTCCCCTGTTTTGGCGCGATGGTTGACAAGTGGCGCACTGTCATTGGAGGAGAGTCGTGTCGTTTACAGAGGCGCACTGTCTTTTCAGCCACAGAGTGCAATTACGGCGACGGTTCGCCTTCAAAGGGCACTTATGACGTCGTTTCGGTTACCCACCCTTGGCCTATAAATAGCCCATTCCGTCATAAGCCCTTTTTGCTTTCACTTCTGCTCTTTCCCTGCTTGCCCTTTTCTCTGCGCTTTATCTTGCTTTTGCAGCGGAGCTGTTTTAATCAGAGCTTTTTTCGGCAACCTTTTACGACGGCGACCTCCGATTTTGGCAAGTCTTTTGGTGGGTTTTTTCTTTCCAGAGTCTTTTAGTACATCTGCTTTTTCAAGTTTTTGCCGGAAGTTGTTTTCTTGCCTTTTTCCGAACTCATTTTTCAGTCCAAAATGCCTATCCCTCAGAGCTGGCAGCCTCTTTTATCTCATCCTTGTTGCACCACCCCTAAAAAATTAGAGAGGTGGAAGAAGAAGTTCTTTCTTCCTTCTTACACCATTACCCGGCTGCCACGAGCTGACCATTATGCTTTTTCAAAACATAGTACCGAGGTTACTGTTTTTCGAGCCCAGCTGAAGGTCGGACTTCGGTATCCTCCCCCGAAGATGGTTTGCGAGTTCTGCCAATTTCATGGCATTGCTGTGAATCAGCTTCCCCCGAACTCGTACTACTATTTTAACGCCTTCCTCTGTATGTGTGGCGTCTTCGGGATAAAACCCCATTTTGTAATTTTCATGCAGTACTACAAGCTCTTCGCGGTCCCGAAGGGTGGCTTCTATTTCATGCTACCTCGGAGATCCGGGAGCAAAAAATTCATGTTCACTTTTGCCACTAAGGACAGTTGGCGAGGGTGGCAACAGAAATTCTTCTTCCTGAAGATAGATGAGGCCTGGTCGTATGTTCCGACCAAATGGGCTCGGGGAAGGCTAGATGTGGACGTCGTTGATTCGAGGATACTGTTGACTCCAGAGTTTGCTCCCGTGTTCGAGGACTTCGACGGACGCATTCACGTCGTCTCCGACTGGGCTCCCGAGGTCGCTCCGCGCTCCCTGTACCCCTTCCCCATTAACTGGAGGTTGATGACCGAAGAGGTCCTTCGGGAGTTAGGGGTGGTCAAGGAGCATGAGACTGACCTCGACATGCCAGCTCCTGCTATCGCCGGGAAGGACTCCTGGTTGGTGCAGCTCCTTCGGGAGGAAGTTTCTTTCGAAACGCTTTTCGAAAGTAAGTTATCTTCTACTCCCTTGCAGTTTTTCCCTCAGACTTACGCTGATGTCTTTTTTCTTTTTCAGAGATGGGGGACGGGACTGCTGCATTCTACAAGTCCCTTTTCTCCGGCCAGGTGGAGAAGGGCGATCAGACAAAGAAGGCGGCTTCCCGAAGGCGGAAGTCTACTAGCACTGGGCCTTCAGCGAAACGGGCAAAGAAAACTGGCCAGGTTCCTCTGGAGGAAATTTCCGAGGAGGCTGTCGAGGAGCCTGGGGCAGCCGAGATTCCGCCGACCGAGGCTGCTGCCGAGGTCCCTGCCGCTGCCGAGGTTCCTTCCGCCGACGTCCCTCCCCAGAGCTCTTCCACACCGCAGGCCCTTCTGGAGCCCGTGGTAGGGGCTCCTTCTGCTGAGGAGCGGCGCAGGAAGAAAGGCAAGGGGATTTTGACCGAGGAGTCTCAGGGCTCTAAGGACGTCGTGATCGAAGTGCCGCCAGGTTTGTTGTTTTCGGAACAAGTATGGCTCTTTTGTTTTTCTGAAATTTCCTTTGTCTTTGACCTGCTTCTCGTTTTAGCCATGTAAGGGAGTTGCTTACCCCGAACTGGGCGGCCGAACACGCGAAGACGTGGGCCCTTTGCGACGCCAAAGTCCCGCAAGGGAAGATACCAAAAGAGCCTTTCTGGACATTCACGGAGGACATGAACTTGTACTCAGAGGACTGTCCTGAAATGGCGAAGCAGATTTCGAAGGGGGTGCTTACAGAGGCCTCCTTCAAGCCTATTGCGGCGGCCCATCAGGGCGATGACACCCTCGCCGCGAAAGTTACCGAGCATGCTGCTCAGGTATGCTCTTCATGTTAGTGTTGTGCCCAAAAAAGCCAATCATGAGATGATTGTATTTTTGCACATTGAGTCATGATATTTTATTGAGGCATTAATCCAGCAGTTTTGTTTGTTGTTTTATTTCTGCGTAACGTAATAAACATAATTGTAACCCTAGAATAATGATATTCTTAAACGTCCCTAGTCTAGTATTATTGTGGAGCGGGTTGCAATAATACATAATGACTAGCATATGTGGAGACTAATATGAGATATGTAGTCTACATATGGGTACAAGTTGGAGAACTTGTGTACTGGACCGACCCACCTTGAGAACACTTCATGGATCGTTATATGAGTGTCATAAGTGATTCTCATAGTGATCATGGTATATGTAGTCCTTCAACCTAAGATCATCAAGGTTCCCTACATGTGAGTCACATACTTTGATACTTTCCTTTATTGCTCGTAACTGAGTGAACTTGAAGGAGGTCATTGCGTATGTCACATATCATGCGGAGGGATTTGTATGATCCAGATGGGATTTGTCCCTCCTATGTAACTGGAGTGATATCTTTGGGGCCCTTGATAGAGTGAGACTTAGAAAATGCATGGCCATGCTCCGATGAGTTGATATATGATATCAATGTCGTCAATTTAAGTTGGTATACTCGGTAATCAAGAAACCAAAGATTGGGCTATACGAGAGTGACACATTCCATGTCTCGTGCTTAGTCTTGATATCTTGGACAAAGGGACAATGGCATATATCGGTGATGATCACAAAGGTTTAGTCGATTCACCGACAATCTTGTCACTTGGGAAGCAATGATGTGTTGCTAGACACCGCTCATTGCTTATGATCATAAATGTGATTTATGATCATTGCCAAAGATGGCAAGAGCCTATTGGGTCGCACACATAGAGCTATTTGGATCATTAGAGTGCATGGGCTAATTATTTGGGCTATGGTTTCACTTTAATTTCGTATTAATAATGGGCCAAGGAGTTGAGCCATTATTAAGCCCGAAATTAAATCCTAATTGGATTAGGGCTTTGAAACCCATTAGGCTTGGAAGTTGAGTCTCACTATAAATACAACTTTTCAGTGAGAAATTCGCAGGTCTCTTTGCCCTAGCCTCCCAAAAGGACAGCCGCACTCTTCTCTTACAATTCCTTGGAGGACGCAAGCTAGCACTGTGAGCGCAAGAGAAACGCATCTGGCGGGACGCGGTGGAAGCGTGGTGATCCCGAAAGGCTCGTGTGGATACCATAGAGAGCCTGAACACGTCAACTGTTCAGGTTTTGTGATTCGACTCTACAGTTGAGTGAGAGATCCCAACCGAAAATTAGGTATGAAATTTTGAACACCCGGTTTACCCCGTTTCACTTGGATCCTGGAGGGTTTCGGTTAAATTCCGCTGCGCTGTTTGGCTCCAGAAACCCAACACTTCACACCTTTTTCCCTTCAATTTTTCCTAAGTGCTTGGCTCTTGCTGACCTTGCGTTCATCTTTTCGCAGCTGCTGGGGTACGCCGGTGATAGCCAAAAGGCTATCGTCTCTATCTGGCCGAACTGCCTGCCACAAGAATGGCCAGAAGAAACTGGCGCTACCTAAGAAAAGGTGGGATCATACACCTTGGGAGATAGCCGAAAAGCTCTGAGCCCGGCACGCCAGGAAACTTGAGGATACTACTAGCCCCCCCGAGGTTGTAAACAGATCGCTTTCGGAAAATAGGCACCAGCTATTGCGGGTCGAACATGATCTTCCCGAAGACGGAACTCCCTAGATCTGGGAACCCCCGAACTAGGGGCAAGTTTCCCGAAGTCTCACAGTCCGTACTACAGGACGACCTCACCCAGGGACCTCGGGAGTATGGCATGAGCATTTAAGGAAGCCTCTGACATGTCGCCCACAGACATCACAAGTCGCCTCAAACGGCGCCCTGACACGCCGACGCCATCAAAGTCACGTCATGCCCCGTCTCGGCTCAAGGCTCAAGGGGCCTGCCACCGGCTACTTGCCCCCTACACCCAGAAATTCAGGAACATCTAACCGTACACGTGTCAAGATCTGAACGGGCTAGGCACTCCTATAAATACCAAGGAATACACCTTGGTAGGAGGCAGATATCCTGACTCCTCACTCTGAGAAAGTACTACCAGGCGAGTTCACTGAACCCCTCAGTGCTATTTCCTCTACCTTCTCTCAGCACCACTGACTTGGGCGTCGGAGGCTCCTCCCCGGAAAAACACCCCGGGGACCTCCTAACCCACTTTTTCTGAGCATCTCAGGTATTCTCCCTTGGGCAAAACGGCCACCAGGCGTTCTTCCTCTCCGGGAGTCCCTCCATCAGTCACCATGACTACCAATGATGAAGCCCCCGGGCATCATTTGGCGCCGTCTGTGGGAACCCGCTCTGAGATTGCCGTAGTTGAAACTCGGCGTTCTAAGGACAAGGGACTCCCGAGGTCTCCGTCCGCGCCTGAAACACAACCGGCTACTGAGCAAACACTCCCGGGGACTTCTGCATAAGAGGAAGACCGTCCTCTAGTAGTTACTATGAGCTTTATGAGGGAGTTCTAGCGTTCGGTCGTGGCCAAAATGACACAGCAGATCGACCGAAGATGGTCACAGCAGACAGAGGCCCAAAGACCTCCCTCACCTGCACGCCCTCGTGAGAAGAGTCAGAGGTCGACTCATCGCAGTTCGAGAAGCGTAGACCCGCGCGAAGAGTCGTCCACGGAGGATATACCCTTCGGGAAATGGCCTGTGGGACAAACTGGGTCCAAGCGACCGAAAGTCTCACAGCGAAGGAGTTCGTCGCCTAAGGCGAGGTCCCTGTCCCCTCAGCGCCAAACTCGCTCCCCGAAGAGGCGCCGACGATCTCCCTTCCCAGAGGAATAGCCTAATGCCACAGTTCTCATGGAAAGAATACTAGCACGGCTAGACAGGGTGGAAAAGCAGGTAGCTCGCAAACCCGTCTGGGACAGGCTCACGGGAGCCTTCTGTGAAGATGGGTCCCCGTTCACCCGGACCGTGGCCGAGGCAACCATGCCAGGCGACTTCAGGGTACCTCGGCTGGAGATTTATGATGGCCGCACTGTTCCCTAGGCCCATCTGACCAAGTACAGACGCAACATGATAATGCATGGTGCTGATGACGCTACCATGTGTAGATGCCTCGAGGTCACCCTCACGGGACCAGCAACTGCGTGGTACAACTCATTGCCCCCAGGAGCCATCACTGAGTTCCAGGAGTTGTCCACGGCCTTCGCGCAACAATTTATTGGAAGCCGGCCAATGGCGAAGATGCCTATTCAGATGTTCGACATAGAGCAGAGAAACGTAGAAACGATCCGAGACTACGTCGAAAGATTCAACAGGGAAGCTCTAAGTGTCCCGGACTTCTGGCCCGAAATACGCATCCTCGCCATGACACGGGGCCTTCGGCGAGACTCACAGCTATTTTATGAGTTCTCAAAGGACCCCCCGGACAACCTCGGAGAATTTTACCGAAGGGCCGAACAGCACATGACTGCCGAGGAGCTGAGAATGGCCGGGCTGAAGTCCGGTCACAACCGCGCTGAAGGGTCCAATCGGCAAGCCCGTCATCCAACTGAACAGGTAAGCCGACCTCGGAGGATGCGGGGAAGCAAACTTCAAAGCTTCACACCTCTGAGCACTACACGGACAAACATCCTTATGGCACTAGAAAGGCAGGGGACGCAAATTCGACGGCCAAGGGCCATGACCGCTGACAACAAGAAAAAAGTCAAGAAGTTCTGCCAGTTTCATCGAGACCACGGCCACGACACCGAAGACTGCTTCCAACTGAAGAAGTACATTGAGTCGCTGATAAAACTCGGCCAACTTCGAAAATATCTTCGGATGCCTTCCCCAAAAGGAAGAAAAGATGAGGAAGAAAGGCCCAAGATGAGGACTATGACTCCGACAGACGGAGAAACAGAAGTCCGAAAAAGCGCCCTCCTCCTCCTGCGGGGTGATACAAACCATCACCACGGGGCTCCCATCCTCGGAAAGAAAGCGGAAGGCCAGAGAGATTGCGGTCATGGAATATGAGAGCCCGGCAAAGAAACTGGCTCGCAAGGACGGATCCACCGTCATCTTCCCTAATGACGATCCGCTGGTAATCATGGCAAGGATAGGGAACTGGGACGTCAAGAGAGTGTTGCTTGATGATGGATCAAATACTGACGTCCTATTCTCGCATTTACTGTCGAATTTGGACGTCTCCAGCAGCGAGCTCAAGCCTGTCACCTCGCCTACCTTCAGGGTTGGACTGTCCGAACTCCCTGTCCTCGGATGGATCGACCTCTCCCTAATGATGAAAAGAACTTCGGTCGACGGAACAGCTGAGTTGTACGGCTCCACAATGGCGAGATTTATTGTCATGGACGTTCCTTCTTCGTACAATGCCATCCTTGGAAGGCAGACACAGGGAAACCTGCACATTCGCCCTGATGTGAAGTACTTGACTGTCACATTCACCACCAAGGATGGGGATGCAGAGGTCTTCATAGATCAAGCCGAGGTAAGGAAGGTGTTTGTGAAAGCACGAAAAGCTCCGGCAAATAACCTCGCATAAACAATGGAGGCAAAGGCACCAGTGAAGGGCAAAGAAGGAGAACCCCCAAGATCGGAAATAGAAATAGTGGAACTTGTCCAAGGACAATCTACCCGAATAGGGAAGAGCTTGCCCGAAGGTGACAAGAAAAACCTTGTATCTTTTCTACTGGGAAATAAAGATCTCTTTGCCTACTCGCTGAAAGACATGCCAGGTGTGCACCCTGGCATAATACAGCATAGCCTCAAAGTAAGCCCGGAAGCAAAGCATGTCCGGCAAAAGAAGCGAAGCATCTCAGCCCATAAGAGCAACTTCGTCAAAACCGAAATCCAGCGCCTGTTAGACGCCGAAGTCATCAGGGAGGTCAAGTACCCCGAATGGTTAAGCAACGTGGTGATTGCCACAAAAGAAGGCAGCAGCAAACTCCGGATGTGCATCGACTTCAGAAATTTCAACGATGCTTGCCCGAAAGACTCATACCCTCTTCCGCCAATAGACCAACTGGTAGACTCAACTGCCGAATACGGGCTCCTGAGTTTCCTAGATGCCTTCAGCGGCTACCATCAAATAAGGATGGACCCCGAAGATTAAGAAAAAATTGCCTTCATCACCGTGGGAGGAACATATTGCTACGTCAGGATGCCCTTCGGGCTTAAAAATGCAGGAGCCACCTACCAAAGGTTGATGAACAAGGTCTTTAAGGACCAAATGGGGAGAAACATGGAGGTGTATGTTGACGATATGATAGTCAAAAGCAAGCTCCCTCGCAACCACGTTGCAGATCTAGAGGAAACCTTCCAAAAGCTCAAAGCCTTCGGGATTCATCTTAATCCCGAGAAATGCATGTTCGGGGTGACCTCGGGAAAGTTCCTTGGGTACATGGTATCCGAAAGAGGCATCGATGCTAACCCCGAAAAAATTAAGGCTCTGATCGAGTTCCGAACTCCTGCCACAGTAAAAGATGTGCAGAGACTCACCGGAAGAATAACCTCTCTTAGCAGGTTCATTTCCAGGTACAGAGATAGGTGTCGGCCTTTCTTCAAAGTCCTCACCAAGGCAGCAAAAAAGGAAGGCAACCTTGGAAGGGATGATCACCCTTGGGATCAAGACTGCCAAAAAGCCTGGGAAGAACTCAAAATCTACCTAGCCAGCCTACCGACTCTGCGACAACCTCGCCAGGGAAAACCCCTCGTATTATACCTTGCCGTCACGGAAAAAGTTGTGAACTCGGTCCTCGTGAAAGAAGAAGGGCCAAAACAATGGCCGGTCTACTACGTAAGCAAATCCCTCCATGGCGCCGAAGTCAGGTACCCTCTGCTGCAAAAAGCTATATACGCCTTGGTGCTTGCAGGGAGAAGGCTGCGACCATACTTTCAGGCTCACCCCATCATCGTCCGAAGTAGCCTACCACTACGGGACGTTATGAAAAAAGTGGATCATTCGGGAAGGCTCTCCAAGTGGTGTATAGAGCTTGGCGAACACGATATCATCTATGAACCTCGGAAGGCCATAAAAGCTCAAGCACTGGCAGAATTCATTGCCGAAATACCCACCACTGAGGACAGTCATCCGGATCTGAACGAAGGTGAGCCAGAATGGACCTTACATGTTGACGGAGCCTCGGGGTCCGAGCACCAGGGAGCTGGGGTAATTATCAGAGGCCCCGAAAGCCTAGAGGTAATGAAGGCTATCAAGTTTACCTTCAACGTCACTAACAATGTGGCTGAGTATGAGGCCCTCATAGCGGGATTACGACTGGCCCGAAAAATTGGTGTGAGAAACTTAAAGGCTTACAGCGATTCCCAGCTAGTAGTTCGACAGACGGCAGGAGACTATGGGTCAAAGGACCCAACCTTGGCAAAATACCACGAGCTGGTAGCAAAACTCATTCAAGAGTTTGACGCCGTACGAATCAAAAATGTACCTTGGCGGAAAAAAACCGAGGCAAACTGCTTGGCGAAGTCAAAAACCTACACCGAGGTGCTAGACCATCCGAGCATCTCAGTACTGAGCATATCGACCTCGGGAAAAGGCTAGAGGGATCCAATAAAAAGGTACCTCGTGAAAAATGTACTCCCCGAAGACCCCAGTGACGCTGCAAAACTGCGAAGGTGCTCCGGCCATTTCTTTCTGATCGGTGAAGAACTATACAGACAGGGATACGCGAATCCACTGCAAAGATGTGTGAACGAAGAGGATACTGAAATAATCCTTGAAAAAGTCCACGAAGGCATGTGTGGTTCACACATTGGAACCGATGCCCTGGCGGCAATGATACTTCGCCAAGGATACTTCTGGCCTACCCTGAGAAAGGACGCAAGGCAGTTCGTCCGGAAATGCGGTAGTTGCCAGAAACACGCAAACATCCAGAGGGCACCCTCGGAATTGGTAACTTCCGCTGACTATCCCTGGCCCTTCGCAGTCTGGGGTATAGACCTTCTTGGGCCACTCCCCTCAGCGCCCGGAGGAGTGAAATTCTGCGTGGTAGCGGTAGACTATTTCTCCAAATGGGTCGAGGCAGAACCACTAGCAACTATCTCGGGAAAAGAAGTGCAGAAGTTTGTATGGAAGAACATTGTATGCAGATTCGGCATACCGAGGGTACTAGTGGCTGATAATGGATCCCAATTCATAGACAAAGGATTCCAGGAATTTATCAGCAACCTCGGAATAAAGATGCACTTCGCCCCAGTAGCTCACCCCCAAAGCAACGGGCAGGTGGAAGTATCTAACAGGACCATAAAAGATGGCCTGAAGAAGAGACTGGGGGAAGCAAAAGGGAAATGGCCAGGATAACTCCAAAGCGTGTTATGCAGTTACCGAACGACGCCCCGAAGAGCCACAAGGGAGACTCCCTTCTCACTCGTCTTCGGAACAGAGGCGATCATCCCTATCGACATAGTTAGACCATCAGTACGGGTGCAAGTATTTGATGAAGGAGGAAACGACCTCGGCCTAAGAACGAAGCTCGACCTCGTCGGCGAACACAAAGAAATAGCTGAGCTGAGAAGAAAAGCTTTCCAGCAAAGAGTGGCCGCGGCTATAAATTTATGAGCCAGGCCAAAAGAAATCAAAAAAGGGGACCTCGTTCTCCAAAAGGCTGACTTTGCACCCCGAAAGCCATCTCACGGGGTATTTCGCGGGAACTGGGAAGGACCTTATCTGGTTCTTGCCGAAGTACGAAAAGGCGTGTACAAACTTGGCGACACCGAAGGCGTAGAATTGAAAAACACTTGGCACTCAGATGCCTTGAAGAAATTCTACGCTTAAGATAGAGCGGAAGGATTGTGTTGTGCAAAAAATATCCTAAGTACAGAATGTCCTTGAGAAAAAATTCTTAAGTGTACAAAATGGTGCAAGACAGAATTCCGCGAAGGTGTTCGCCATAAAAAAGCGCAGATGTGATTTTCCGAAGTCCCTTGAGCCATCATGCTCGGGAAAATGGAAAACAAAAATTTTGCGAAAGTACTCGCCGCAAAAAGCGCAGATGTGATTTTTCGAAGTCCCTTAAGCCATCATGCTCGGGAAAATGCAAAACAAAATTTTTGCGAAAGTACTCGCCGCAAAAAGCGCAGATGTGATTTTTCGAAGTCCCTTGAGCCATCATGCTCGGGAAAGTGGAAATGCAAAATCTTGCAAAAAGACTTAGCCAAAAAATATATTCATTGAGAATGATCAGGCTTACAAAGAAGAAGTGCCCGAAGAAGGAGCACAAAAATGAAGAGGAAAAAAGGAAAAGGCCCCTAAAACAGCCTAAGGGTTCTCGGCGTCCCGGGAGCCACCAGCCTCTGTGCTCTTTTCCACCACCTTCGGCGCTGAAATTGTGGAAGGCAGGTTCAAGTGCTCGATTTTGGACCAGGACCACCGAGGCCCATCGGGAATGTTGAGAGCTTCCAAAAAAGAGAGGTAAAGACCTGGGAACCTCTCAAGGACTTGGTGCGGAGCAAGGCAGAATCCGTCTTGGAAGGCGACCTTGGTCATTTGGTCGAATTTGTCCTTCTTAACCTCAAGGTCCTCGAGCTCGTCCTTCAAGTCTGCAACCTCCTTCTTCAGCGCCTTCACCCTCTTCTTCGCATCAGGCTCCTTCTTCAAAGACTAGACCTCGGCTTCGAGCGCCTTTTTCTCACTCACCAACGACCGAATGAGATTGTCAGAATCTGACTTATCTTTGAGAAGGTCTTGGTTGGCAGCAAGCATCCTGATGGCCGGGGGCCTCATCGTTTATAGTCATGGTGACTGTTGGAGAGACTTCTAGGAGGAAGAACGCCTGGAGGATGGTTCGCCCTTGGGAGTGTACCTGAGATGCTCAGAAAAAGTGGGTTAGGAGGCCCCCGGAATGTGTTTCCGGGTGGGGAGCCTCCGACGCCCAAGTCAGTGGTGGCTGAGAAAAGGCAGAGGAAATAGCACCAAGGGGCTGAAGAGTCTTGCCTGGTGATTTTCTCAGAGTCTGGGAGTCAGCTCTTTGCCAACCAACCTCCTGCCAAGTATTTATTTCCTGGTATTTATAGGAGTACCTAGCCCGTTCAGATCACGACACGTGTTCTGTCGGATGTTCCCTGAGTTTCTGGGCGTAGGGGACAGATAGCTGGTAGCAGGTTGCCTTGAGCCTTGTGCTGAGATGGGCCATGATGTGATTTTGATTGCGTCAGCGTGTCAGAGCGCCTATTGAGGCGGCTTTATGACGTCTGTGAAAGGATGTGTCAGAGGCTTCCTTAAATGCTTCCTTAAATGCTCCTGCCATACTCCCGAGGTCCCTGGGCGAGGTCGTCCTTTGGTACGGACGGTGCCTCTTCGGGAACACGCCCTCAGTTCGGGGGTACCCAGCTTCAGGGAGTTCCGTCTTCAGGGAGATCATGTTCGGCCCGCAATAGCTGGCGCCTCTTTTCCGAAGGCGATCTGTTTACAACCTCGGGGGGGCTAGTAGTATCCTCAAGTTTCCTGGCGTGACAGGCTCGGAGCCCTTCTGCTATCTCCCGAGGTGTATGATCCCACCTTTACTCGGGTAGCGCCAGTTTCTTCTGGCCATTCTTGTGGCAGGGAGTTCGGCGAAATAGAGGCGACAGCCTTTGGGTATCACATGCCCCCCTTTGGAAAGCCGTAGTGAAGACTTCGGTTTTGCATCTCTTTCAGAGGTTGTTCTTGGGAGTCTCTTAGAAAGCTCAACCTGTTCCGAGGATACACCTCTTGCCCAAAGGGCTGTTCGGCCTTGGCCTGTTCTTTGGTGTTTTCGAGGCGGAGCCTGTGCCGAAGATACACCTCTTGCCTGAAGGTCATGGGCTATTTGGCCATAGCCTGTCTCTTGGTGTCCTTGAGGTGACCTGCTTTTTCTTCTTGCAGGTCTGTGTAACGTCGTGTCTGATGGCCAAGCGTGCCAGTCTAAGCGACGCGTCCCAGCTTTTTAGGGATGTCAGAAGACATGTCCCCTGTCTTGGTGCGGCGCTTGACACGTGGCGCTTTGCCGTTGGAGGAGAGTCGCGTCGGTTACAGTGGGCGCGCCTTTTCAGGTGCAGAGGGCAGTTACGGCGACGGTTCGCCTCCAAAAGGGTACTTATGACGACGTTTCGGTTACCAACCTTTGGCCTATAAATAGCCCATTCCATCATAAGTCCCATTTGCTTTTACTTCTGCTCTTTCCTCTGCTTTGCCCCTGTTTTCGTACTTTTTTGCTTTCTGTGGCGGAGCTGCCTTAATCAGAGCTTTTTTCAGCCAACTTTCATGACGGCGTCCTCAGACTTTGGCAAATCTTTTGGTGGGTTTTTGTTTTCCAGAGTGTTTTGATTCCTCTGTTCTTTTGAGTTTTTTCCGAAAACTATTTTCTTGCCTTTTCCAAACACGTTTTCATGTCGAAAATGCCTATCCCTGAGAGCTGGCAGCCTCTTTTAGCCCATCCTTGTTGCACTACCCCCGCAAAATTAGAGAGCTGGAAGAAAAAGTTCTTTCTTCCCTCTTATGCCATTACTAGGCTGCCTCGCTCTAGCCATTATGCTTTTTCAAACCATAGCAATGAGATTACTGTTTTCCAAGCCCAACTGAAGGCCGGACTTCGGTATCCTCCCCCGAAGATGGTTTGCGAGTTCTGCCAATTTCATGGCATTGCTGTGAACCAGCTTCCCCCGAACTCATTCTGCTATTTTAACGTCTTCCTCTGCATGTGTGGCGTGTTCAGGATAAAACCCCATTTTATAATCTTCATGCAGTACTACAAGCTCTTTGTGGTCCCGAAGGGTGGCTTCTATTTTATGCTACCTCGGGGATCCGGGAGCAAAAAATTCATGTTCATCTTCTCCACCAAGGACAGCTGGCGGGGGTGGCAACAGAAATTCTTCTTCCTGAAGATGGAAGAGGCCTGGTCGTATGTTCCGACCAAATGGGCTCAGGGAAGGCTAGATGTGAACATCGTTGATCCGAGGTTGTTGCTGACTCCAGAGTTGGCTTCCACTTTCACGGATTTCGACGGCCGCATCCGCGCCGTCTCTGACTGGGCTCCCGAGGTCGCGCCGCGCTCTCTATACCCCTTCCCCATCAACTGGAGGTTGATAACCAAAGAGGTCCTCCGGGAGTTAAAGGTGGTTAAGGAGCACGAGACCGACCTCGGGATGCCAGCTCCTGCCATCGCCGGGAAGGATTCCTGGTTGTTCATGTTGGGTTTCGGGAGCCAAACAGCGCAGCGGAATTTAACCGAAACCCTCCAGGATCCAAGTGAAATGGGGTAAACCGGGTGTTCAAAAATTTCATACCTAATTTTCGGTTGAGATCTCTCACTCAACTGTAGAGTCGAATCACAAAACCTGAACAGTTGACGTGTTCAGGCTCTCTATGGTATCCACACGAGCCTCTCGGGATCACCACACTTCCACCACGTCCCGGCAGATGCATTTCTCTTGCGCTCGCAGTGCTAGCTTGCGTCCTCCAAGGAATTGCAAGAGAAGAGTGCGGCTGTCCTTTTGGGAGGCTAGGGCAAGGAGACCTGCGAATTTCTCACTTAAAAGTTGTATTTATAGTGAGACTCAACTTCCAGGCCTAATGGGTTTCAAAGCCCTAATCCAATTAGGATTTAATTTCGGGCTTAATAATGGCTCAACTCCTTGGCCCATTATTAATACGAAATTAAAGTGAAACCATAACCCAAATAATTAGCCCATGCACTCTAATGATCCAAATAGCTCTATGTGTGCGACCCAATAGGCTCTTGCCATGTTGGCAATGATCATAAATCACATTTATGATCATAAGCAATGAGCGGTGTCTAGCAACACATCATTGCTACCCAAGTGACAAGATTGTCGGTGAATCGACTAAACCTTTATGATCATCACCGATATATGCCATTGTCCCTTTGTCCAAGATATCAAGACTAAGCACAAGACATGGAATGTGTCACTCTCGTATAGCCCAATCTTTGGTTTCTTGATTACCGAGTAGACTAACTTAAACTGATGACATTGATATCATATATCAACTCATCGGAGCATGGCCATGCATTTTCTAAGTCTCACTCTATCAAGGGGCCCAAAGATATCACGCCCGTTACATAGGAGGGACAAATCCCATCTTGATCATACAAATCCCTCCGCATGATATGTGACATACCCAATGACCTCCTTCAAGTTCACTCAGTTACGAGCAACAAAGGAAAGTATCAAAGTATGTGACTCACATGTAGGGAACCTTGCTGATCTTAGGTCGAAGGACTACATATACCATGATCACTATGAGAATCACTTATGACACTCATATAACGATCCATGAAGTGTTCTCATGGTGGGTCGGTCCAGTACACAAGTTCTCCAACTTGTACCCATATGTAGACTACATATCTCATATTAGTCTCCACATATGCTAGTCATTATGTATTATTGCAACCCGCTCCACAATAATACTAGACTAGGGACATTTAAGAATATCATTATTCTAGGGTTACAATTATGTTTATTACGTTATGCAGAAACAAAACAACAAACAAAATTGCTAGATTAATGCCTTAATAAAATATCATGACTCAATGTGGAAAAATACAATCATCTCATGATTGGCTTTTTTTTTTGGCACAACACTAACAGGTCAAACTTCTTAAGGAGGAAATTTCTTTCGAAACGCTTGTCGAAAGTTAGTTGTCTTCTACTCCCTTGCTGTTTTTTCCTCGGACTTACGTTGATGTCTTTTTTCTTTTTCAGAAATGGGTGATGGGACTGCTGCATTTTACAAGTCCCTTTTCTCCGGCCAGGTGGAGAAGGGCGATCAGAAAAAGAAGGCGGCTTCCTGAAGGTGGAAGTCGACTGGCGCTGGGCCTTCGGCGAGACGGGCAAAGAAAACTGCCCAGGTTCCTCTGGAGGAAATTTCCGACGAAGCTGCCGAGGAGCCCGGTACAGCCGAGATTTCGGCGTCTGAGGCAGCAGCCGAAGTCCCTGCCGCTGCTAAAGTTTCTTTCGCCGACGTCCCTCCCCAGAGCCATTCTGCGCCGCGGGCCCTTCTGGAGGCCGTGCAGAGGCTCCTTCTGCCGAGGAGCGGCGCAAGAGGAAAGGCAAGGTGATTTCGACCAAGGAATCTGAGGATTCCGAGGACGCCGTATTCGAAGTGCCGCCAGGTCTGTTGCTTTCAGAACAAGTACGGCTCTTTTTGTTTTTCTGAATTTTCCTTTGTCTCTGACCCGCTTCTCATTTTCGCCGTGCAGGGGAGTTACTTACCCCAAACTGGGCGGCCGAACACGCGAAGGCGCGGGCCCTTTGCGACGCCAAAGTCCCGCAAGGGAAGATACCAAAAGAACCTTTCTGGACATTCACGGAGGACATGAACTTGTACTCCGAAGACTGTCCTGAAATGGCGAAACAGATTTCGAATGGGGTGCTTACAGAGGCCTCCTTCAAGGCTATTGCGGCGGCCCATCCGGACGATGACACCCTTGCCGCGAAAGTCACCGAGCATGTTGCTCAGGTATGTTCTTCACACCTTTTTCCCTTCAATTTTTCCTTAGTGCCTGGCTCTTTCTAACCTTGCGTTCATCTTTTCACAGCTGATGGGGTACACCGGCTTTCTCCGAGTTCGGGTGGCCAGGCAGGCGGGGTTCCGAGCTACCGCCTTAGAGACCTTGGAGAAAGCGAAGGCCACGCGCTTGGCATTGATTGCCAAGAACCAGCAGCTGTCAGATGCTGCGAAGAAAGAAGTTGCTGCCCTTCGGGAGGAGTTCCGGAAGGAGAAGGAAGATCTCTGAAGATTGCTGACCTCGGCAATCAGGTGAAAGGGATGCTCGCTACCAACCAAGACCTTCTCAAAGATAAGTCAGATTCTGACAACCTTATTCGGTCGTTGGTGAGTGAGAAAAAGGCCCTCGAAGCCGAGGTCCAGTCTTTGAAGAAAGAGCTCGATGCGAAGAAGAGGGTGAAGGTGATGAAGAAGGAGGTTGCAGACTTGAAGGACGAGCTCGAGGACCTTGAAGTTGAAAAGGACAAATCCGACCAAATGACCAAGGTCGCCTTCCAAGACGGATTTTGCCTTGCTCGGCACCAAGTCCTTGAGAGGTTCCCAGGTCTGGACCTCTCTTTTTTGGAAGCTCTCAACATTCCCGAGGGGCCTCGGTGGTCCTGGTCCTCAGAGGGGCCTTTTCCTTTTTTCCTCTTCATTTTTGTGCTCCTTCTTCGGGCACTTCTTCTTTGTAAGCCTGATCATTGTAAATGAAGATCTTTTTTGGCTAAGTGTTTTTTCCATTGCCCCGAACACATTTGCTCAAGAGACTTCGGAAAACCTGCGATCAAAGAAACTTGACTAAGTGTGAAAGATCTTTCCATTGGCCGAGCTTGTTCACTCAAGAGGCTTTTTGGAAAGTCTGAAAAATTCGACTAAGTCTTTTTGCAGGTTTTTGCATTTCCATTTTGTCCAGAACACGTTCGCTCGATGGACTTCGGAAACCCCTTAGTCAAAATTTTTCATTTCCCCTTGTCCCGAGCATGTTCGCTCAAGAGACTTAAGAAACCTTTTGCGAGATTTTTTGTTTTCCATTTTTCCCGAGCGTGATGGCTCAAGGGACTTCGGAAAGTCATATCTGTGCTTGTGGCGAACATCTTCACGCAATTCTATACAATTCTGCACTTAAGAAATTTTCTCAAGACACTTCTGTACTTAGAATATTTTTCGTACAGTATGATTCCTTCGCTCAAGCTTAGGCGTAGAATTTTCTCAAGGCGTCTGAGTGCCAAGTGTTTTTCAATTCTACGCCTTCGGCATCGCCAAGTTTGTACACGCCTTTTCGTACTTCAGCAAGAACCAGATAAGGTCCTTCCCAGTTTGCACGAAATACCCCGTGAGATGCCTTTCGGGGTGCAAAGTCAGTCTTTCGGAGAACAAGGTCCCCTTTTTTTATTTCTTTTGGCCTGGCTCGTAAATTTATAGCCGCGGCCACTCTTTGCTGGAAAGCTTTTCTTCTCAGCTCAGCTATTTCTCTGTGTTCGCCGATGAGGTCGAGCTTCGTTCTTAGGCCGAGGTCGTTTCCACCTTCATCAAGTACTTGCACCCGTACTGATGGTCTAACTATCTCAATAGGGATGATGGCCTCTGTTCCGAAGACGAGTGAGAAGGGAGTCTCCCCTGTGGCTCTTCGGGGCATCATTCGGTAACTCCATAACACGCTTTGGAGTTCTCCTGGCCATTTCCCTTTTGCTTCCCCCAGTCTCTTCTTCAGGCCATCTTTTATGGTCCTGTTAGACACTTCTACCTGCCCATTGCTTTGGGGGTGAGCTACTGGGGCGAAGTGCATTTTTATTCCGAGGTCACTGATAAATTCCTGGAATCCTTTGTCTATGAATTGGGATCCATTATCAGCCACTAGTACCCTCGGTATGCCGAATTTGCATACTATGTTCTTCCATACAAACTTTTGCACTTCTTTTGTCGAGATAGTTGCTAGGGGTTCTGCCTCGACCCATTTGGAGAAATAGTCTACTGCTACCACGCAGAATTTCACGCCTCCGGGCGCTGAGGGGAGTGGCCCAATAAGGTCTATGCCCCAGACTGCGAAGGGCCAGGGGTAATCAACGACGTCCACATCTAACCTTCCCTGAGCCCATTTGGTCGGAACATACGACCAGGGCTCCTCCATCTTCAGGAAGAAGAATTTCTGTTGCCACCCCCTCCAGCTGTCCTTGGTGGCGAAGGTGAACATGAATTTTTTGCTCCCGGATCCCCGAGGTAGCATAAAGTAGAAGCCACCCTTTGGGACCACGAAGAGCTTGTAGTACTACATGAAGATTATAAAATGGGGTTTTATCCCGAAGACGCCACACATACAGAGGAAGGCGTTAAAGTAGCAGTACGAGTTCGGGGGAAGCTGATTCACAACAATGCCATGAAAATGGCAGAACTCGCAAACCATCTTCGGGGGAGGATACCGAAGTCCGGCCTTTAGCTGGGCTCAGAAAACGGTAACCTCGTGTTAGTATTGTGCCCAAAAAGCCAATCATGAGATGATTGTATTTTTGCACATTGAGTCATGATATTTTATTGAGGCATTAATCCAGCAATTTTGTTTGTTGTTTTGTTTCTGCGTAACGTAATAAACATAATTGTAACCCTAGAATAATGACATTCTTAAACGTCCCTAGTCTAGTATTATTGTGGAGCGGGTTGCAATAATACATAATGACTAGCATATGTGGAGACTAACATGAGATATGTAGTCTACATATGGGTACAAGTTGGAGAACTTGTGTACTAGACCGACCCACCATGAGAACACTTCATGGATCGTTATATGAGTGTCATAAGTGATTCTCATAGTGATCATGGTATATGTAGTCCTTCGACCTAAGATCATCAAGGTTCCCTACATGTGAGTCACATACTTTGATACTTTCCTTTGTTGCTCGTAACTGAGTGAACTTGAAGGAGCTCATTGGGTATGTCACATATCATGCGAAGGGATTTGTATGATCAAGATGGGATTTGTCCCTCTTATGTAACGGGAGTGATATCTTTGGGCCCCTTGATAGAGTGAGACTTAGAAAATGCATGGCCATGCTCCGATGAGTTGATATACGATATCAATGTCATCAGTTTAAGTTAGTCTACTCGGTAATCAAGAAACCAAAGATTGGGCTATACGAGAGTGACGCATTCCATGTCTCGTGCTTAGTCTTGATATCTTGGACAAAGGGACAACGGCATATATCGGTGATGATCATAAAGGTTTAGTCGATTCACCGACAATCTTGTCACTTGGGTAGCAATGATGTGTTGCTAGACACCGCTCATTGCTTATGATCATAAATGTGATTTATGATCATTGCCAACATGGCAAGAGCCTATTGGGTCGCACACATAGAGCTATTTGGATCATTAGAGTGCATGGGCTAATTATTTGGGTTATGGTTTCACTTTAATTTCGTATTAATAATGGGCCAAGGAGTTGAGCCATTATTAAGCCCGAAATTAAATCCTAATTGGATTAGGGCTTTGAAACCCATTAGGCCTGGAAGTTGAGTCTCACTATAAATACAACTTTTAAGTGAGAAATTCGCAGGTCTCCTTGCCCTAGCCTCCCAAAAGGACAGCCGCACTCTTCTCTTGCAATTCCTTGGAGGACGCAAGCTAGCACTGCGAGCGCAAGAGAAACGCATCTGCCGGGATGGGGTGGAAGCGTGGTGATCCCGAGAGGCTCGTGTGGATACCATAGAGAGCCTGAACACGTCAACTGTTCAGGTTTTGTGATTCGACTCTACAGTTGAGTAAGAGATCTCAACCAAAAATTAGGTATGAAATTTTTGAACACCCGGTTTACCCCGTTTCACTTGGATCTTGGAGGGTTTCGGTTAAATTCCGCTGCGCTGTTTGGCTCCCGAAACCCAACACCTCGGTACTACGGTTTGAAAAAGCATAGTGGCCAGGTCGTGGCAGCCGGGTAATGGCGTAAAAGGGAAGAAAGAACTTATTCTTCCACCTCTCTAATTTTTTAGGGGTAGTGCAACAAGGATGGGGTAAAAGAGGCTGCCAGCTCTCAGGGATAGGCATTTTGGACAGAAAAATGAGTTCGGAAAAGACAAGAAAACAGTTTCCGGAAAAAACTCGAAAGAACAGAGGGATCAAAACACTTTGGGAAACAAAAACCCACCAAAAGGTTTGCCAAAATCTGAGGTCGCCGTCGTGAAAGGTTGCCGGAAAAAAGCTCTATTATGACAGCTCCGCCGAAGTAAGAGAAAGCGCAGAGAAAAGGACAAGCAGGGAAACAAGCAGAAGCAAAAGCATAAGGGCCTATGACGGAATGGGCTATTTATAGGCCAAGGGTGGGTAACCGAAACGTCGTCATAAGTGCCCTTTAAAGGCGAACCGTCACCATAACTGCTCTCTGCGCCTGAAAAGACGCACTCTTTGTAACCGACGCGACTCTCCTCCAATGACAAAGTGCCACGTGTCAAACCGTCGTGCCAAAATAGGAGACACATCTCCTGACATCCCTCAAAAACTGGGACGCGTCGCTCAGACTGACTCGATTGGCCATAAGACGCGACGCTGCACAGACCTGCAAAAGCAAAGAAGCAGGTTGCCTCGAAGACACCAAAAGACTGGCTGTGGCCGAACGGCCCATACCTTCGGGCAAGAGGTGTATCTTCGGCATAGGCTTTGCCTCGAAGACACCAAAAGACAGGCCAAAGCCGAGCAGCCCACACCTTTGGGCAAGAGGTGTACCTTCGACATAGGTGTTACTCTCTATAGACTCCCACAGAACAACCTTGGAAAGAGATGCAAAACTGAAGTCTTCACTTCGGCTTTCCAAAGGGGGGGCATGTGATAGCCAAAGGCTATCGCCTCTATCTGGCCAAACTCCCTGCCACAAGAACGGACAGAAGAAACTAGCGCTACCCGAGAAAAGGTGGGATCATACACCTCGGGAGATAGCCGAAGAGCTCCGAGCCCGGCACGCCAGGAAACTTGAGGATACTACTAGCCCCCCCGAGGTTGTAAACAGATCGCCTTCGGAAAAGAGGCACCAGCTATTGCGGGCCGAACATGATCTTCCCGAAGATGGAACTCCCTGGATCTGGGAACCCCCGAACTAGGGGCAGGTTTCCCGAAGTCTCACAGTCCGTACTACAGGACGACCTCACCCAGGGACCTCGGGAGTATGGCATGAGCATTTAAGGAAGCCTCTGACATGTTGCCCATAGACATCACAAGTCGCCTCAAACGGTTCCCTGACACGCCGACACCATCAAAGTCACGTCATGGCCCATCTAGGCTCAAGGCTCAAGGGGCCTGCCACCGGCTACTTGCCCCCTACGCCCAGAAATTCAGAAACATCTGACCGTAAACGTGTCAAGATCTGAACGGGCTAGGCACTCCTATAAATACCAGGGAATACACCCTGGCAGGAGGCAGATATCCTGACTCCTCACTCTGACAAAGTACTACCAGGCGAGTTCACTGAACCCCTCAGTGCTATTTCCTCTGCCTTCTCTCAGCACCACTGACTTGGGCGTCGGAGGCTCCTCCCCGGAAAAACACCCCGGGGACCTCCTAACCCACACTTTTTCTGAGCATCTCAGGTATTCTCCCTTAGGCAAAACGGCCACCAGGCATTCTTCCTCTCCGAGAGTCCCTCCATCAGTCAACATGACTACCAACGATGAAGCCCCCGAGCATCAGCCGGCTTTCTCCAAGTTCGGGTAGCTAGGCAGACTGCGTTTCGAGCAGCTGGCAGATGCTACGAAGAAAGAAGTTGCTGGCCTTCTGGAGGAGTTCCGGAATGAAAAGGAAGACCTTGAGAAGGACTACTCCTTGAAGATTGCTGACCTCAGCGATCAGGTGGCGGAGATGCTCGCTGCCAACCAAGACCTTCTCAAGGATAAGTCAGATTCTGACAATCTGATATGGTCGTTGGTGACTGAGAAAAAGGCTCTTGAAGCCGAGGTCCAGTCTTTGAAGAAGGAGCCCGACGTGAAGAAGAGGATGAAGGCGCTGAAGAAGGAGGTTGCAGACTTGAAGGTCGAGCTCGAGGACCTTGAGGTTGAGAAGGACAAATCCGACCAAATGACCAAGGTCGCCTTCCAGGACGGATTCTGCCTTGCTCGGCACCAAGTCCTTGAGGGGTTCCCAGGTTTGGACCTCTCTTTTTTGGAAGCTCTAAACATTCCCGAGGGGCCTCGGTGGTCCTGGTAAAAAATCGAGCACCTGAACCTGCCTTCCACAATTCCAGCGCCGAAGGTGGTGGAAAAGGGCACAGAGGTTGGTGGCTCCCAGGACGCCGAGAACCCTTAGGCTGTTTTAGGGGCCTTTTCCTTTTTTCCTCTTCGTTTTTGTGCTCCTTCTTCGGGCACTTCTTCTTTGTAAGCCTGATCATTCTCAATGAATATATTTTTTGGCTAAGTCTTTTTGCAAGATTTTACATTTCCATCGTCCCGAACAAGTTCGCTCAAGAGACTTCGGGAAACCTGCAATCACAAAAAATTATTCTTTGCTTTTTTCGGTGAGTACTTTCGCAGGATTTTTTTGTTTTCCATTTTTCCGAGAATGATGGCTCAAGGGACTTCAGAAAATCACATCTGCGCTTTTTTGCGGCGTGTACTTTCACAAGATTTTTTTTTCCATTTTTCTGAGCGTGATGGCTCAAGGGACTTCGGAAAATCATATCTGTGCTTTTTCACGGCGAACACCTTCGCGGACTTCTGTCTTGCACCATTTTGTACACTTAAGAATTTTTCTCAAGGACATTCTGTACTTAGGATATTTTTTGTACAACACAATCCTTCCGCTCCATCTTAAGCGTAGAATTTCTTCAGGGCGTCTGAGTGCCAAGTGTTTTTCAATTCTACGCCTTCGGTGTCACCAAGTTTGTACACGCCTTTTCATACTTCGGCAAGAACCAGATAAGGTCCTTCCCAGTTCGAGCGAAGTACTCCGTGGGATGGCTTCCGGGGTGCAAAGTCAGCCTTTCGGAGAACGAGGTCCCCTTTCTTGATTTCTTTTGGCCTGGCTCGTAAATTTATAGCCGCGGCCACTCTTTGCTGGAAAGCTTTTCTTCTCAGCTCAGCTATTTCTCTGTGTTCGCCGACAAGCTCGAGCTTCGTTCTTAGGCCGAGGTCGTTTCAACCTTCATCAAATACTTGCACCCGTAGCGATGGTCTAACTATCTCGATAGGGATTATGGCCTCTGTTCCGAAGACGAGTGAGAAGGGAGTCTCCCCTGTGGCTCTTCGAGGCGTCGTTTGGTAACTCCATAATACGCTTTGGAGTTCTTCTGGCCTTTTCCCTTTTGCTTCCCCCAGTCTCTTTTTCAGGCCATCTTTTATGGTCCTGTTAGATACCTCCACCTGCCCGTTGCTTTGGGGGTGAGCTACTGGGGCGAAGTGCATCTTTATTCTGAGGTCGCTGATAAATTCCTGGAATCCTTTGTCTATTAATTGGGATCCATTATTAGCCACTAGTACGCTCGGTATGCCGAATCTGCATACGATGTTCTTCCATACAAACTTCTGCACTTCTTTCACCGAGATAGTTGCTAGCGGTTCTGCCTCGACCCATTTGGAGAAATAGTCTACTGCTACCACGGAGAATTTCACGCCTCCGGGTGCTGCGGGGAGTGGCCCAATAAGGTCTATACCCCAGATTGCGAAGGGCCAGGGATAGTCGGCTGAAGTTACCATTTCCGAGGGTGCCCTCTGGATGTTCGCGTGTCTCTGGCAACTATCGCATTTCCGGGTGAACTACCTTGCGTCCTTTCTTAGGGTAGGCCAGAAGTATCCCTAGCGAAGTATCACTGCCGCCAGGGCATCAGTTCCAATGTGTGAACCACACATGCCTTTGTGGACTTCTTCAAGGATCATTTCAGTATCCTCTTCGTTCACACATCTTTGCAGTGGATTCGCGTATCCTTGTCGGTATAGTTCTTCACCGATTAGGAAGAAATGGCCGGAGCGCCTTCGCAGTTTTGCAAAGTCACCGGGGTCTTCGGGGAGCACATTTTCCGCGAGGTACCTTTTTATTGGATCCTTCCATCCTTTTCCCGAGGTTGTTATGCTCAGTACTGAGATGCTCGGATGGTCTAGCACCTCAGTGTAGGTCTTTGACTTCGCCAAGCAGTCCGCTTCGGTGTCAAACTCTTGAATGAGTTTTGCTACCAGCTCGTGGTATTTTGCCAAGGTTGGGTCCTTCACCCCATAGTCTCCTGCCGTCTGCCGAACTACTAGCTGGGAATCGCTGTGAGCCTTTAAGTTTCTCACGCCAATTTTTCTGGCCAGTCGTAATCCCGCTATGAGGGCCTCATACTCAGCCACATTGTTAGTGACGTTGAAGCTAAACTTGATAGCCTTCATTACTTCCAGGCCTTCGAGGCCTCTGATAATTACCCCAGCTCCATGGTGTTCGGACCCCGAGGCTCCGTCAACATATAAGGTCCATTCTGGCTCACCTTCGTTCAGATTCGGATGACTCTCCTCAGTGGTGGGTATTTCGGCAATGAATTCTGCCAGTGCTTGAGCTTTTATGGCCTTCTGAGGTTCATAGGTGATATCGTGTTCGCCAAGCTCTATACACCACTTGGAGAGCCTTCCTGAATAATCCACTTTCCTGATAACGTCCCGTAGTGGTAGGCTACTTCTGACGATGATGGGGTGAGCCTGAAAGTATGGTCGCAGCCTTCTCCCTACAAGCACCAAGGCGTATATAGCTTTTTGCAGCAGAGCATACCTGACTTCGGCGCCATGCAGGGATTTGCATACATAGTAGACCGGCCATTGTTTTGGCCTTTCTTCTTTCACAAGGACCGAGCTCACAGCTTTTTCCGTGATGGCGAGGTATAATACGAGGGGCTCTCCCTCACGAGGTTGTCGCAGAGTCGGTAGGTTGGCTAGTTATATTTTGAGTTCTTCCCAGGCTTTTTGACAGTCTTGATCCCAAGGATGATCATCCCTTCCGAGGTTGCCTTTCTTTTTTGCTGCCTTAGTGAGGACTTTGAAGAAAGGCCGACACCTATCTCCGTACCTGGAAATGAACCTGCTAAGAGAGGTTATTCTTCCGTTGAGTCTCTGCACCTCTTTTACTATGGGAGGAGTTCGGAACTCGAGTAGAGCCTTAATTTTTTCGGGGTTAGCATCGATGCCTCTTTCGGATACCATGTACCCCAGGAACTTTCCCGAGGTCACCCCGAACATGCATTTTTCAGGATTGAGACGAATCCCGAAGGCTCTAAGGTTTTGGAATGTTTCCTCTAGATCTGTGACGTGGTTGCGAGGGAGCCTGCTTTTAACTATCATATTGTCAACATACACCTCCATGTTTCTCCCCATTTGGTCCTTAAAGACCTTGTTCATCAACCTTTGGTAGGTGGCTCCTGCATTTTTAAGCCCGAAGGGCATCCTGACGTAGCAGTATTTTCCTCCCTTAGTGATGAAGGCAGTTTTCTCTTCATCTTTGGGGTCCATCTTATTTGATGGTAGCCGCTGAAGGCATCTAGGAAACTTAGGAGCCCGTATTCGGCAGTTGAGTCTACCAGTTGGTCTATTGGCGGAAGAGGGTATGAGTCTTTCGGGCAAGCATCGTTCAAGTTTCTAAAGTCGATGAACATCTGGAGTTTGCTGCTGCCTTCTTTTGTGGCAATGACCGCGTTGCTTAACCATTCGGGGTATTTGAACTCCCTGATGACTTTAGCGTCTAACAGGCGTTGGACTTCGGTTTTCACAAAGTTGCTCTTATGGGCTGAGATGCTTCGCTTCTTTTGCCGGACAGGCTTACTTTGAGGCTATGCTGTATTATGCCAGGGTGCACCCCTGGCATGTCTTTCGGCGAGTAGGCAAAGAGATCTTTATTTCCCAGTAGAAAAGATACAAGGTTTTTCTTGTCACCTTTGGGCAAGCTCTTCCCTATTCGGGTAGATTGTCCTGGGACAAGTTCCATTGTTTCTGTTTCCGCTCTCGGGGGTTCTCCTTCTTTGCCCTTCTCTGGTGCCTTTGCCTCCATTGTTTGTGCGAGGTTATTTGTCGAAGCTTTTCGCGCTTTCGCAAAAACCTTCCTTACCTCGGCTTGATCTATGAAGACCTCTGCATCCCCATCCTTGGTGGCGAACGTGACAGTCAAGTACTTTACGTCAGGACGAATGTGCCGGTTTCCCTGTGTCTGCCTTCCAAGGATGGCGTTGTACGAAGAAGGAACGTCCATGACGATGAATCTCACCATTGTGGAGGCGTACAAATTAGCTGTTTCGTCGACCGAAGTTCCTTTCATCATCAGGGCAAGATCAATCCATCCGAGGACAGGTAGTTCGGATGGTCCAACCCCGAAGGTGGACGAGGTGACAGGCTTGAGCTCGCTGTTGGAGATGTCCAAATTCGGCAGTAAATGCGAGAATAGGACGTCAGTATTTGATCCATCATCAAGCAACACTCTTTTGACGTCCCAGTTCCCTATC
Organism: Aquilaria yunnanensis; assembly: GCA_039654915.1. Classification (NCBI taxonomy): domain Eukaryota; kingdom Viridiplantae; phylum Streptophyta; class Magnoliopsida; order Malvales; family Thymelaeaceae; genus Aquilaria; species Aquilaria yunnanensis. Next base: position 46,430,089 of record CM077595.1, read on the forward strand.
CTTGCCATGATTAGCAGCGGATCGTCATGGGGGAAGATGACGGTGGATCCATCCTTGCGAGCCAGCTTCTTTGCCGGACTCTGATATTCCATGACCGTAATCTCTCTGGCCTTCCGCTTTCTTTCCGAGGATGGGAGCCCCATAGTGATGGTTTGTATCACCCCTGCAGGAGGAGGAGGGCACTTTTTCGGGCTTCTGTTCCTCCGTCTGTCGTAGTTGTAATCCTTGTCTTCGGCCCTTTCTTCCTCATATTTTCTTCCTTTTGGGGAAGGAATCCATAAATATTTTAGAAGTTGGCCGAGTTTTATCAGCGACTCAATGTACTTCTTCAGTTGGAAGCAGTCTTCGGTGTCATGGCCGTGGTCGAGGTGAAACTGGTAGAACTTCTTGATGTTTTTCTTGTTATCAGCGGTCATGGCCCTTGGCCGCTGAATCTGCGTCCCCTACCTTTCCAGCACCATGAGGATGTTTGCTCGTGTAGTGCTCAGGGGTGTGAAGCTTTGCAATTTGCATCCCCACATCCTCCGAGGTCGGCCTGCCTGTTCAGTTGGATGCCGGGCTTGCTGACCGGACCCTTCGGCGCGGTTGTGATCGGACATTCGGCCCAGCCATTCTCAGCTCCTCGGCAGTCATGTGCTGTTCCGCGCTTCGGTAAAATTCTCCGAGGGTGTCCGGGGGGTCCTTTAAGAACTCATAGAACAGCTGTGAGTCTCACCGAAGGGCCTGTGTCATGGCAAGGATGCGTATTTCGGGCCGAAAGTCCGGGACGCTTAGAGCTTCCCTGTTGAATCTTTTGACATAGTCTCGGATGGTTTCTCCGTTTCTCTGCTCTATGTCGAACATCTGAACAGGCATCTTCGCCGTTGGCAGGCTTCCAATGAATTGTTGCGCGAAGGCCGTAGACAACTCCTGGAACTCAGTGATACCTCCTGGGGGCGATGAGTTGTACCACGCAGTTGCTGGTCCCGTGAGGGTGACCTTGAAGCATTTACACATGGTAGCATCGTTAGCACCATGCATTATCATGCTGCGTCTGTACTTGGTCAGATGGGCCTGCGGATCAGTGCGGCCATCATACATCTCCAGCCGACGTACCCTGAATTCGCCTGGCATGGTGGCCTTGGCCACGACCCGGGTGAATGGGGACCCATCTTCGCAGAAGGCTCCCGTCAGCCTGTCCCAGACGGGTTTGCGAGCTACCTGCTTTTCCACCCTGTCTAGCCGTGCTAGTATCCTTTCCATGAGAACTGTGGCGTTAGGCTCTTCCTCTGGGAAGGGAGATTGTCGGCACCTCTTTGGGGAGCGAGTTTGGCGCTCAGGGGACAGGGACCTCGCCTCTGGCGACGAACTCCTTCGCTGTGAGACTTGCGGTCGCTTGGACCCAGTTTGTCCCACAGGCCATTTCCCGATGGGTATATTCTCCGTAGATGACTCTTTGCGTGGGTCTTCGCTTCCCGAACTGTGATAAGTCGACCTCGGGCTTTTATCTCGAGGATGTGCAGGTGAGGAGGTCTCTGGGCTTGTGCCTGCTGTGACCACCTTTGGTCAATCTACTGTGTCATTTCGGCCACGACCGAACGCTGAAACTCCCTCATAAAGCTCATAGTGATTACTAGAGGGCGGTCTTCCTCAGGCGCAGAAGTCCATGGGAGTGTTTGCTCAGCAGCCGGTTGTGTCTCAGGCGCAGACGGAGACCTCGGGAGTCCCTTGTCCTTAGAACGCCGAGTTTCAACGATGGCGATCTCAGAGCGGGTTCCCACAGACGGCGCCAAATGATGCCCAGGGGCTTCATCGTTGGTAGTCATGGTGACTGATGGAGGGACTCCAGGAAAGGAAGAACGCCGGTTTGCCCAAGGGAGAGTGCCTGAGATGTTCAGAAAAAATAGGTTAGGAGGTCCCCGGGGTGTTTTTCTGGGGAGGAGCCTCCGACACCCAAGTCAGTGGTGCTGAGAGAAGGCAGAGGGAATAGCACTGAGGGGTTCAGTGGACTCGCCTGGTTGTATTTTCTCAGGGTGAGGAGTCAGGATCTTTGCCAGCCGCTTGCCAGGGTGTATTCCCTGGTATTTATAGAGGTGTACAGCCCGTTCAGATCGTGACACGTGTTCGGTCGGATGTTCTTTGAATGTCTGGGTGTAGAGGACAGGTAGCTGGTGGCAGGCTTCCTTGAGCGTTGAGCCGAGACGGGCCATGATGTGACTTTGATGGCATCGGTGTGTCAGAGCGCCGTTTGAGGCGGCTTGTGACGTCTGTGGGCGACATGTCAGAGGCTTCCTTAAATGCTCCTGCCGTACTCCCGAGGTCCCTGGGTGAGGTCGTCCTGTAGTACGGACTGTGCCACTTCGGGAAACATGCCCATAGTTCAGGGGTTCCAAGATTCAGGGAGTTCTGCCTTCGGGAAGATCATGTTCGGCCCGCCTTAGCTGGTGCCACTTTTCCGAAGGCGGTCCGTTTACTATCCTGGGGGGGGCTAACAGTATCCTCAGGTTTCCTGGCGTGCCAAGCTCGAGCTCTTCGGCTTTTCTCCGAGGTGTGTGATCCCACCTTTTTCCGGGTAATGCCAGATCTCCTTGCCATTCTGGTGGCAGGGAGTTCGGCCAGGCGGAGGCGATAGCCCTTCGGCTATCACAACCCTTGCTCCATTTCCAAGAGATAGGTCCACTTCACCTCGGGCCAATCTTCTAGTTCTACTTAGATCCTGCACATTTGCACAAATGTGAGATCCACATCCAATATCCAATACCCAAGATGAGGAAGTACAAAAGTTAGCCTCTATAACAAGAATACCTGAAGTGGAAGTCCTACTTCCCTTTTCCTTAGCCAGTTCTTCAAGATAGAGCTTGCAGTTGTGCTTCCAGTGTCCAGGATGCTTACAATGGAAGCACTCCCCTTCCTTTGCCACACCACCCTTTGGTTTCAATGGAGCTGAAGAAGAATTAGCTTTGGACTTTCCATTAGCTTTATCCTTCTTCTTGTTGGCTTTGCCCTTTCCCTTCCCCTTTTGAACCATCAAAATGCGCTTAGCCTTCTTAAGGTTTTGCTCAGCAGTTCTCAACATGTTGACCAATTTAGGGAGGGACTTGTCAAGGTTGTTCATGTTATAGTTCATGACGAACTAACTGTAGCTTTTAGGCAACGATTGCAAGACTACATCAATAGCCAACTCTTTCTGAAGAGCAAATCCCTCATGCCTTAGACATCTTGCACTGAAACAATGCCTTAGAGGTCTCAAACCTCTCATGCCTAGCTTGCTCTTTGAAAAGAATTTTGAGGTGTTCGCTCATATCGAACGCCCCCATGTTCTCATGTTGCTTCTGAAGCTCAGATTCCATGGTAATAAGCATGAGGCATTCAACATCCAAAGCATCATCAGAATGCCTCTTGTGAGCATCCCTTTCAGCTATTGGGGTAGTGCCAGCAGGCTCATTCTGAATGGGCTGCTCAAGGACATAAGCCTTTCTCTCTTGCTTGAGGACTATCCTCAAGTTTCGATACCATTAGAGAAAGTTAGTCCCATTCAGTTTTTCGTTCTCAAGGATCGATTGCAATGAAAGTGTCGATGTGTTTTGTGCCATGGTTATCTACAACAGTAAATATGCAGTGTAAGAGTCATGTATTTTAATTCATTTAATAAGGACTTTTATTAAACGATACCCCCACTATTTTCCTCAAAATTATTTTGGTACACCTTGGCGCTAAGGTATTCTAGTGGGCCAAGATCCATATTTGACCACAACATGAGTCAGCTTTGGCATTTCTCTCAAGTTATAGCTATTTAGGTAGGCAACTCATTGCCAATTGCATCCCATGCAACTCTTGGATAGTTGGGTGGAAAACACTTGTCCAAGCTCATCTCATGAACTTAAGCCCAAGTCTATGCCTCTAAGTCCCTAATCCTAATAGGATGACTTAGTTAAGTCGAACCCAAAGTTAGCAGTTTGGGTATCACTATTATCCCATCGCGCCTTACCAAGATGAACATAGGTGCTTTGCTTTGGCAAACCCACCTAATGTTGATCAAAGTCCTGACGAGTGCCAACATTTGGAAGGCATCACATTTAATGACTTAATATTTGTTAGAGGGCTTTTTCTTTTGATCTCACCAATTTGTTATCTCCGGTTGTTTTATATATGCATCACATACAAATATAAAACATGCATCTCACGCTATTTGGCCTAAGAAAAGAAAAGGGTCTTCATAAGCTCCTTCTCTTCCTTTTTTGGTTGCCCGTTTGTTGTCACCTCCTGGGACATACCACCTCGGATGATCCTTGGACATACCACCTTGGATGATCCAATAATGTACCATTACATCAATAATAGAAACCTCGAGTTCCATTCGAGGGGAATAAGGTGAGAACAGAATGTACAATGAGAGTAACAAAAGAAGGCACGACTTACAGGCCATATTTACAACTACAACCAATCAGGGGCTATAACCATGCACCATGCTTCAAACACCAATCAGCATATCATGTCAAATCTCATTCAACAAAAATGCATGCCAATGGATGCGCATTGATTAACCAATTTTTATTTATGTGGCATTTCGCATACAACGGTCCCGCTGGCCGGTCAAAGGGGGCAGCGCCCCCCAGCGCAAAAAATTGTCTTACAATTGCTTAGCTCGAGATCTTCTATTTCGAACAAGTAGGCACCCGAGACTCCTCCATTCGAGCCACCAAAAATACCTTACTTTTGGTGCCCGAACGGACCGAATCTGAACCAAGCTAGGGTTTTTGCAACTATTACAAGAATCCTAATCCATATAGGTATCTCATACCTATCAATTTCGGGATAATCTCATTAACTAATTAGTGTCGTTTCTTCATTTGTGTCATATGTTCATTACGAGTTCCAGTTTCATGCATCATGAATCAATCTAATTAATCATGGCCGAAAAGTAACAGAACACATAACACCATGCAATTCAACACTCAATCCCCATTTAGGGTTTGATGAGTAGCTTTGATACCACTGTTGGGTTTCGGGAGCCAAACAATGCAGTGGAATTTAACTAAAACCTTCCAAGATCCAAGTGAAACAGGGTAAACCGGGTGTTCGAAAATTTTCATACCTATTTTTCGGTTGAGATCTCTCATTCAACTGTAGAGTTGAATCACAAAACTTGAATAGTTGACGTGTTCAAGCTCTCTATGGTATCCACACGAGCCTCTCGGGATAACCATGCTTCCACCGCATCCTGGTAGATGCATTTCTCCTGCGCTCACAGTGCTAGTTTACGTCCTCCAAGGAATTGCAAGGGAAGAGTGCGGCTGTCCTTTTGGGAGGCTAGGCCAAGGAGACTTGCGAATTTCTCACTAAACGTTGTATTTATAGTGAGACTCCACTTGCAGGCCTAATGGGTTTCAAAGCCCTAATCCAATTAGGCTTTAATTTGGGGCTTAATAATGGCTCAACAATTGGGCCCATTATTAATACGAAATTATTGAGAAACCAAAACACAAATTATTAGCCCATGCACTCTAATGATCCAAATAGTTCTATGTGTGCAACCCAACAGGCTCTTACCACGTTGGTAATTATCATAAATCACATTTATGATCATAAGCAACGAACGGTCACTAGCAACACATCATTGCTACCCAGGTGACAAGATTGTCAATGATTCGACTAAACCTTTATGATCATCACTGATATATGCCATTGTCCCTTTGTCCAAGATATCAAGACTAAGCACGAGACATGGAATGTGTCACTCTCGTATAGCCCAATCTTTGGTTTCTTGGTAACCGAGTAGACCAACTTAAACTGATGACATTGATATCGTATATCAACTCATCCGAGCATGGCCATGCATTTTTCTAAGTGTTACATTATCAAGGGGCCCGAAGATATCACTCCCGTTACATAGGAGGGACAAATCCCATCTTGATCATACAAATGCCTCCACATGATATGTGACATACCCAATCACCTCCTTCAAGTTCACTCAGTTACAAGCAACAAAGGAAAGTATCAAAGTAGGTGACTTACATGTAGGGAACCTTGATGATCTTAGGTCGAAGGACTACATATACCATGATCACTATGAGATTCACTTATGACACTCATATAACGATCCATGTAGTGTTCTCATGGTGGGTCGGTCCAGTACACATGTTCTCCAACTTGTACCCATATGCAGACTACATATCTCATATTAATCTCCACATATGCTAGTCGTTATGTATTATTGCAACCCGCTCCACAATAATACTAGAATAGGGACGTTTGAGAATATCATTATTCTAAGGTTACAATTATGTTTGTTAAGTTACGCAGAAAAAAAAAACAAACATAATTGCTGGATTAATGCCATAATAAAATATTATGACTTAATGTGCAAAAAAACAATCATCTCATGATTGCCCCTTTGGGCACATGACTAACAGATGAATGCCCGAATGATGAGGTCCTCACTGCGAGGATGTCCCAACACGTCACCTAGGTATTCTTCAGACCCTTTATCTTTTCTCCAAATTTCTCTAAGTGCTTGTTTTCCTTTGTAAAACTTCACTAAATGCCCTTCTTTTTGTAGCTGTTGGCGTACAACAGGTATTTCACAGCTTGGCCAACAAAATAGTCTTCAGTCTGATCTTGGACCAAAGAGCGTCTGGAGAAGGCCAAGGTATTTTGTGCCAAGTCGGTCGTCAAGAACATCGAGCTAAGCAAAATAGCCAAGGAGGAGGTTGCCAAACTTCGGGAGGAGTTCTTGAAGGGTCAAGAGGAGCTCTTAAAGGATTTCTCCCATAAGATGTCTGACCTTGGCTCGAAGGTCATTGAGCTGACTTCGGCCAACGAGGCCTACCAGAAGGAGAAGGAGGAAGATTCTGCTTTCCTGATGAAGGCCCTCGCTGATAGTGCCGATCTTTAGGCTGAGGTCGAGGTGCTGAAGAAGGAGACGAAAAAGAAGAAGAAGATGAAGAAGCTCAAGAGGGAGGTCGCTGGGTTGAAAAATGAGCTGGGCGAGTTGTCCATTGAGAAAGACAAGGCCGATCAAGCAACCAAAGTTGCTTTCCAAGACGGCTTTTTTCTGGCTCAGCGTCAAGTCTTGACGAAGTACTTCGACCTCGACCTCTCATTTCTAGCTGCTTTGGACATCCCTGAGGGGCCTCGTTGGGCCTGGTCAAAGATAGATCATCTCAACTTGCCATTTGCTCCTCCTCTGACCCCGAAGGTCACGGCAAAGGATGTTGGCGATGGAGCTCTTCATGATGGCGAGGTCCCTTAGGTGTCCAGGGCTTCACTTTTTCTTTTTCTTTTTCTCTGTAATCTTCTCCTTGTAATGAGGTTCCTTTAAATAAAATTCCTGCTTTCCACCAAAATTTGGTTAAGTTTGAAGACAAGTTTCTTCTTAAATAATGTTTGGCTCCAAGGGTTAGTTTGACTACTTTCGGTCTAGGACCCTCGGG